>CM066329.1:210666132-213066132 GCA_033807585.1 Hydrophis major | reverse complement strand
TGAGTTTTTCATCCAGGATATGTCACCCCTTTGGTTACAGAATCAAAGAAAATTTACCTGAAATCATTGGAAAAGCTCTTCCATTATTTCCCTGAAGTGTAATATTTTATTATTCAGTTGCAGATCTGGATGTCATTATGACATTTGTGTGGGATACAAATTAAGATATGTAAGTCGGTAAACATGCATTCAAACCAGAAAGGGTACCTTTGGTTTTATTAATAGAATTCAATAGCAATATCAGGTCAATGTATTTAAAGTAACAACATTGCCTCAATAAAAATTTATGTTCCACTGATGGTAAGACATTATTATCAGAGTGTGCCTATATCATTAAGCAGTATGACATGTCCTGTCTTGGATTGCTGTTTGTAGGGCCTATAATTAGCAGATCTGGATTTATTTTATAAACATTTAGCTTGTATATGGATTCTCATCACTAAAAATTCCATTATATTCAGCAAAATTCTTAATTTTGCTCAAGATTGCTGGATTATTACAATTATTGGGAAGCCACCATATGCTTTCTGCCTTGGGCACTAAGGTTTTGCGGGCTGCCTCCCTCAAGTACAGGTAGCCCTCAACTTACAACAGTTCATTTAGTGACCATTCAAAGTTAAAAGGAGCACTGGAAAAGTGACTTATGGCCATTTTTTACACTTACAACCATTGCTGTATCCCCATAGTGCTGGGATCAAAATTCGGATGCTTGGCAACTGACTCATATTTATAATGGTTGCAGTGCCTCGGGGTCATGTGACCACTTTTTGTGATCTTCTGACAAGCAAAGTCAATGGGGAAGCCAGATTCACTTAACAGTGGTTTGTTGCTAACTTAACCACTGCGGTAATTCAATTAACAACTGTGGCAAGAAAGGTTGTAAAGTTCATGTAACAACTGTCTTGCTTTGCAAATGAAATATTTGGGCCCTATTAGTGGTCGTAAATCGAGGACTACCTGTATATACCGTGGCCGGTCGCCAAGTAAAATTAAGCCCAAGAATTTAATTAAAGAATTAGTGAAACAGTTGATACACATTCCAGAGCAAAATATTTCCTGATCTTCGTGGCTTTGGGAAATCTGCCATTACATAAACTGGCTACATGGTAGTCAAGAAGATCATCAAGAGCAACATAAACATACATTAATTTTTAATCACATGCAGGTACAAATGACTGAATATCCGGTTTCGTGATTAGGACCTGCAGAATCGTTGATTGAGAATCCTCATATATCTGTGAAGAGGGACATGTGGTGGGCTGCATGTAACAACAAGAATATACTAATAACAGGATCTGTTGCATTCAATAAATGAACATTTGGGGATGGGAGCTTTATGGAATGCCTACAGATCGCTGCCAGTGCACCACTGAGGCAGCCAAAAGTTAGGTTTAGATTTTCCATTGAAAAAGTGGTGTTTTTCTCTCCTATTTGGCTCCAAAATACCCTACATGAACTACCTGGGACCCATGGAGAGGAGCCTTGGGGGGTGACATGGATTTTTTTCATGGCTTCAACTGGCCTAGCAGATCTTCTATGGGACCAACCCCTCATGTTCATTTGCTGAGTGCTGTCCCCATTACGTACTGTTGTTTTGCCTGCAAGAGAGATCAGAACGCTGGCTCTGGAGCTACAGCTGTATTTTGAATGGAAGGTCACCTACTGATATACAGATGCACAGCGACATGTTTCTCAAACATTGGCTCTCTGACATTTTTATTTTTTTAATTCTATTTTTTATTTTTATTTTTTTTAAAAGGTAAGATACAAAATACAAATACAAAACTTCATTTTTTTTATTTCAACAGACCAGACAAAAAAATAGAAAACAAAAATGCACATTGAAAAAGTGCATTGAAAAAAACGTCACACATATACACATATTATCCCTGCTGGCTGAATACTGATTAATATGTGACAAAAATATTAAAGCAGGACCTGTAATAGGCAGCTGCTAAGTGAGTTCCCCCCATGTTACGACCTTTCTTGCCACAGTTGTTAAGTGAATCACTGCAGTTGTTAAGTTAGTAACACAGTTGTTAAATTAATCCAGATCTCCATTGACTTTGTTGTCACAAAAGGTGATCACATGACCCTGGGACTTTGCACCATCATAACTATGAGCCAGTTCTCAACTGTTTGAATTTTGATCTTGGGTCCATGGCAGAGGTGGTATTCATGAGGTTCTGACCAGCTCTGGAGAACCAGTAGCGGAAATTTTGAGTAGTTTGGAGAACGGGCAAATACCACCTCTGACTGCCCCTGCCCCCATCTATTCTCTGCCTCCCGAGTCCCGGCTGATTGGCTGGGTCTTCTTTTGTTGCCCTGCACAGGAGAACGGAGCTGGAAAGCAGGTTAGTGGGGTGGGGACGGAATGGGGATTTTGCAGTAACCTTCCCCCTGGAGTGGGGAGGGAATGGAGATTTTACAGTATCCTTCCCCTGCCATGCCCACCAAGCCACGCCCACAGAACCGGTAGTAAAAAAAATTTAATCCCACCACTGCTCCATGGGGATGCTGCAATGGTTGTGTGAAAAACAGTCATAAGTCACCTTTTTCAGTGCTGTCATAACTTTGAATGGTCACTAAATAAGTCAAGGACTACTTGTACTAGCTTTGTTGATAGATAGGTCCTGTTTTAGTTTCTCTATTAAGGCCTGGTGTTAACTGCCTGTCTGCCTGTGGGTCCCACGCAGTGGGAAGATGATGAAGCTGAGTGGGGTATGTACACAGTGAACAGGGCAGTATCACATAGATGCTGTGGTTTGGTGCTTTCTTTGTATTTCACAGTGTAGAAAGTCTAAAATAATGGGAAATTGCCTTTCTGGTTTCTGGCAATTACAACAATGAGATTTGGTGACATAGACAAAGGGGCCTCCAAAGATTGCAAAAAAGGAAGTTTAGAAAGGATTCCTTCTTTCTGTTGGATCATGTGCTTAGGAGAGAATATCCCTACTTACCATTTTCCAATCTATATGACTAGCTTGTCATCATTGGCATCTCCTATTAGATAATATTTTAGATTTGTTTTAAAGCACTGAGATCATTTCCAAATAATATTTTCATAGCACTGTAAGGACATATTCTCCAGTTCTAGTACGATCTTGATACTTATCGCTGTGAACAAAATCCCAGAGTTCCTCTCTGTAATTCTTGTGTGATATTTTGGCCAAAACAGGCATTCTATTTGACTGGTTTGGGCCAGAAATACCCGGAAACTCTTTTGTTCTAAAAGAGGCAAAGTTTATATGTTTTATTTAAACCAGGGGTCTCCAACCTTGGCCCCTGGAAGCCTGGTGGACTTCAACTCCCAGAATTCCACAGCCAGCTTTGCTGGAACTCTGGGAGTTGAAGTCCGCCAGGCTTCCAGGAGCCAAGGTTGGAGACCCCTGATTTAAACTAACCATAGTTCCTAGTGATATCTAAGTTTAAAATGTTATGGCTTGGTTAAAGCACAGTTTCAAAACAAATCTGAATTTGAAACCATATCTGGAATTTAGTTCCAGTAGTTTTCACTATCTTGTTTAAAGTTCATATCTTATGGGGAAAAAATCTGGGCAACTAAAACCAAAAGCCACAGCTTCCAATTTGTCCTTCACTGTTACACAACAGCAAGGGAGATAGTTTAGGATAGTACGAACCTGATGTACAATTCATACTTACAACAGGAAATTATAATGCATTTTAGCTATTTATCGTGCTTCCCTGTTTATGGTAATGTCCTAGAATATCAGTTAATATCATTATGGGTATAACGTATATGTTAGGAAACCCAATTTTGACTAAATTGCAAGCTCATTTTCTGGGTCAGTACATTTCTTCTCTGAAGGACTCATGCTGAACCAAGAAGTTGAACGTTGGTTGGTAAGCAGGCTGTGAATTGCTTGTGCCTCCTCCAACTCTCATCCCCATAGACTTCCTTTCCTAAAGGAATTCAGGGTTCAACCGTTTTATCTGTACAGATGCAGGCAAATATATTCTTGATTCTCTGTGCTCCAAGCAACAACACCTCTGTGCTCCAGTGGTGAGATTGGTGCCTTTTCGGCATAGCTCAACTTTTTCTTTTTCTTCAAATACTCCAGGCTCTTGCAGTGCCTTTCTTAATTTTTGCTTCTCCTTTTAGAAACAAAGACAGATAGAGCTTTTCCTTACTTGATTCTTTGCCAGGAAGTTATCATAAATTAATCAACTTCTCCAAAGCCAGTTTCACTCCTTCTCCAGTTCCACAGTCTTGCCTATGACTTGAATGCCTTGTGCTTATGTTGCAAAACCAATAAGAATCACAAATCTGCTTCAACAGGTCACATTTGACATCCCCCCCCCAAAAAAAAAACCCCAACAACCCTCTGACATTTTGGGAGTATAGGAGAAGAATGTTCCTATAGAATCCTGAGCTGACAAAAGCAACTAACTCAGCAAATTAAGTCAGCTCTGCCAAAATTGTGGCATGGAGCTTGTATGAGTAAGCCTAACACTAAACTGACAAAAACGGTCATGTTCCAAGAGAGTCTGTAGTCAGGCCAGCTTTATTGATCTTGCCTGTGGTAAAAGCAAATGGACTTTGTTCCACTCCCCTCTCCTGCAGAGTCCTGTCTCCTCTTGCTGGTGGTCTTGAGTCTGGGATGGATTCACTGTCTCCTCTTTTGGTTGTCTCAGAGTCCAGGAATGTCTTTAGGACACAGCAGAACCCACAAGCTGAAACCAAATAACAAAAGTGAAAGTGACCTTGTTAGAAATCGGGCTAGCTTTAACACTGTAGGGCTTTGAAAGAGCAGCATAAGGTGCCTTTCCGAAACGTGGTGCCTTCCAATGAAATAGACCCTATTTACCACCATAGTCTACTGGCTCCCTGGATGGAGAAGATGGGAGTTGCAGTCCAGCATGCCAGGAGGGCACCTCGATGATAGAAAGTGGGATGGAGAGCTCCCTAAAAAAGGAACAAATGTTGCCAGGTAGATCCTCATACACAAGAAGGTATACATAAGGTTAAGAAATATGAAGTATAAATAAATAACTAAGCATGTTCTCTCTATATCTGACCACTAAGTGGTCAGCAATAAGGGGCACTCCCACACAAGGATTCTGCAACACTTAGCAAAAAAATGTTTTTGACTTCTGTGTTCTTATGACATCGATGGTATTGAATAACTGGGCTGGTTTATTTCCAGTTCTGGGTCCATAATGAAAACTTCAGCAAAGCTAGGTTTGTTTGTTTATTTGTTTGAGATACGTCAAAAATGTATGAAACACAAAAATGTGTCAAAAATGTGTGAGACCAGAGGATAAGACAATGATGTTTGTTCTTGGTTCTCAATATTGCAAGTTAGCAGAAGTGAAAGAAAGCATGGGTATTCTTCAGACTGCTTCTGTGGATTAAGGGAGGGAAGAGAAACAATGCTGATGTACAAGTGCCCAAACTAATGTCTAAGGAGATTTTCAGTCATCCAGGTCATGATTGTCCCAAAAGTACTTTTTCAAAAGACAACTGGACTTCCCTTGTTTTTGCTCTTGATGGTATTTCACTTCTCATCCAAGAAGCATCCTCAGCTCTGACTGAATGGAAGATTTATGCCATCATCTTGTTGTCAGTCATTAGCTGTCTGAAAGTCCTTGAGGCCCGTTATGTGCCCTCTGGGTCACCTGAATCAGAGTGCAGATGGGTGTGGAACCTTCTTGGAACTGCTGAAAGGACTGTGTTGTAAACAGGAGATAAGTGGTGTGGTATCCTTCCTCCACCCCTCTGTTGAGAGAGGGCTGCTCAATTTTAACATAGGTGGCCTATCTTTTATTCCTCTTTCGAACTGGTGGTCCTCTCTGTCCAGAATGTTTGAAGACTTTGAAGACAAAGGGGGGGAGGGACTCAATGACTTTCAGAGAGATAACAACCAGACGACTGCAAGGAATATAAAAACCTTCCATTTCCCATCATTCGGTCATCTTGGATGAGAAGTGAAATGTCTTCAAGAGAAGAAACACAGAAAGCTCAGTTGCCTTTTGGAAAAGCACCTTTGGGATGCCCAAACTAATGCATCATAAAATTTGGCAGGGATCCTGGAAATTATCTGGTACTGAGATGAGGAACCTTTCACTCTTCAAATCTTGTTGAACTGTATAGCTGTTAGAACTTTTACTGTGGATCAGGAAAGATCGGGCTTTGGGAGTTGATTTTCAGCAACATTTGGAGGACTAGATATTCTTCAACCCTGATCTTTGATCAGTGTGTTCATCCCAGTAACACCAACATAAGAAATGTTTGCAATATCTAAAGGGACACAAATTCTCTTGTCTTAAAAGAGATACTTGCAGCTGTTCCACTGTCAAACAGTTGTTGCTGTTAGGAAGTTTCTCCTGATGTTTAGCGAACATTTGCCTCCCAGCTATTTTTCACTCATCAGTTTTAGCTGTGTTACCTGAAACAACAGGGAACAACTCTTCTATATGATAATCATCTTGCTATTTGAAAGCTTTAATCTCCTCTTCCCAAGGTAACCATTCATTTTAATTTGCATGTAGTGATTTTGGAACTGATTCTTGTTTTTAAATTTCCATTATATCAGTATCGCAGACCTAAAAAAAAAATGCTCAGTGTATTAAGCCATATACCACATTTGCATGGTTGAATTTATAATTGATTTTGTTCGCGTTTTGCATTGCTTCTCAAAATAGAAGCAACAGTGTACTGTTCTTCATTGGTTTTCAAATGTCAACAGTGATGGTATTGTTCAGCATGGACTTAAAAAGGCTTTGGGGTAAAGGTTAAATCTAAAATTAATTTGCCCTCCAAGTTTCATCAGCACTGGTTAATCAAATAATATATGATTATATAGGCATTGAAGGAATTGGCACTGGCCAACATGTTTGCCATCTTTGGACTTAACTTCAATGCAAAAATGTCTCTTTAAGTTTAGGCAGATTTTGATCAACTAGGCCAAAACATATAATAAGCCAGGAAACAATAATTCAATAGTTAATAAAAGTGAGTAACATAATTTATTTCTATATGCATTTACCTTGCAATGTAACATTGGAATGGGACAACTCTATGTGGCCAGCTGCAAATAGCCAGCTTGGAGTGCCCCTACCACCACCACTGCAAGTTGCCTCTGCCAACTCTCTGCTAACAAATAATTGCAGGACAATTCAACATGGGCAACTCACTGCAAGGCCAACTCACTCCGGGCACCCAGATGGAGAGCCAGAGGGCGAATGAGCGGGCGAGTGAGGAGAGGGGGGCAGAGTGCACAGAAGTGATGGCAGCAACCGGGGCAGATTCTGCCTGAGATGAAGCGAGATCAGAGTTTTTAGCACATTGGAAAGCCAGCAGCTGCTTGTAGGTACACAGTGTTTGCAAAGCCGGACAGAAAGGAAGAGAAAAGAGGCGGGGGGAGCTCTCCAAGAGTGAGCAAATAAAGATACTCCAAAACATCTGTACAAACATAATGTAACACCCCCATCTCTTTGCTCCCTGGCACAATTGACCAAGGTTCCTCAATCTCTCTCCCTTCCCTTCCCCTCTCTCTCTTTCTCTTTCCCCCACCCCAATGGCTCAAAGTTGATAATAAAAATTACATATGTATCTTATATATAATATATCTTATATATAATATGTGTGTGTATGTACACATACACACACACATACTCACACAAACATATTACATATAAAACATATATTCACCAAAGAAATTATATTATACAATAAATGTATATTTACCTTTCCCCAAACTTTTCCAATAGAGTTGTCTCCTCCTGCAAATGCTGAACTGTCCATCTTGTTCATTCTCCTTTAATGACATAGATTTGTGATATCATCTTAGGTATCTTAAGCCTGTGTTTGATGTCTAATAAATAATATTGCTTATTGAACTAAACCAAGGATTATCATGTATAATCACATACAGCCATTAAAATCAGTATAACTTTAAATAGTGTAATAATTTTGATTTGAATATTTCTAAAATTTACAGTTTGAAATCAGTTGAAATCAGTTTTGCTCAAAAACATTACCCATTATTTTTAATTTGATGCATCTTGTTGAGTCTCCTTGGTGTTAGGGGTTTTCCGTCCCCAAACTGCTACCTTTAAATAAAAATGTTAGGAAAATCTCTTCAGCAGCAAATACAGACAATGTATTTCTTTGGTTCACTTGTGGGTCCCACCAATTTGTTATATTTGGAAAGGACATCACATACTATTGGAATGATTGGAATTATCATAAAAACACTTCCAGTATACAGAAATAAAAAATAGAGAGAAAAAGAGATGGTACAACCACAAATAATGCAATATGAAACATAAAAATGGAGCTTTTAAAATAACAAACTGTCTCTGGTAGCAAACAGATTTAGAGCCAGTTACAGAACAAACAGGATCAGAAAAATTACACACTGCTGCTCCAGCTGGATATGGTCAATTTGCCACAGGACAACTCACCATGGCCAACTCGCCACAGGATAACTCGACGTGGAACAATTCAATAATTCAATTTAATTATTTTAAATTATTTAAAAAATTGTTTTAATTTTTGTCACTCCTAATTCATTGTGTCCCTCTTTTGGCATTCTTTAATGATTATATTGCACCATTTCTTTGATATTAGTGTAACTCTTGTTCCACGACAAATTGTCCCTGTGGAAAATTGGCAGTGGCAAGCTGTCCCGCAGTGAATTGGCTGTGGCACATTGGCTGTGGCACGTTGAATTGACCTAGCTCAGCACCAAATCCCAACTGTTTCCCTAGCTTTGCAGAGGGAAGTTAACATTGTCAGGTGGAAATGGGGCAAATGAATAGAATAAAAACATCAAAATATTACAAAAATAATTGAAAAATATTTATTACAAAAAATGGACTGTAATATTCTTAACTTTGGAATTTTGGAATGTCTTGCTCTCATAGCCAAGGTTAAGACTTCTAGTCTATATCATTATGCACCCCATATATAACCTGCCTTGTGTGTGTTATAAGCTCAAGGATGCAGTAAGGGCTTTCGGAGAGAAGACCTATAGTGCTATGAGTCAAAAGTTATAGTATATTGATTAAAATATAGAAGAAGCAGTGTGTGAACACATAAAGCTCTAAATGAAAGCATATGCCTTGTAAATGTTTATGTCACAATGCAAACCCCTACAAATGAGTCAGGGTGATGCCACAATGAAAGCTATATTTGGAAGAACTCTCAATCACAGGGGAGAGCAATATGAATCCAACAGTAGATTTCTTGAAAGGAACTGCTTTTAAAAGGCACTATTAGTTCCATAATGGTAACTCTATAGACTAAAAATACCATCAACATACCACACCAAAGTATATCTTCTCTTATTCTTGTGGTAACCATTTGGAAGTATGCTTTCAGCCACAGAAATATCCCCAAAGTAATGGAATGTGCAGATGACCTTAGGGAATGAGGGGAAGAGATGCTGCTTAAGAAACAATCACACGAGAGAGTCAGGAACCTCCAGCGGCTTAATGGCCAGAAAAAGAAATGTAGGAAGGACCCTTCCTAGTGGATCAAGCAGTTAAAAGGGATCTATGGGTAGGGATGCGTGCATATGAGTGTGCACAGCATGCTGAAGGAGAGGTTCTTCTCCCTAAGCTCGGGTGCAATTGGCAGTTTGCTAGCTTGGATGTTGTGGACAAAAATGTGTGTGGGGGTGTAACAATGACTCCTGATTAGCCTATTTTTCTTGTTTGGGGGAGCGGCTGGATAAGGGACATGGAATATACAAATGTATAGGTCCTACATTTGTATACTAAACTGTCCCATTCAAGTCAAAAATTGATTTCCCCCACAACTGAAAAACCAGTAGGGCAGGGATGAGGAACCTTTTATGGCTCACTCAGGAATTCTGGCAGTTGAAGTCCATAAGTGATAAAAGAGCCAAGTTTCCCTAGCCCTGGCCAAGGATGAGGTATACCACAGCCAGGTGGCCAAGTGGCCAGGGTGAGTTGTCCCTTTTCCAATTTAAAAGTGCCAGTGGGAGGTTTGTACCTGCAAACTTGCAAGAACCTATTAGTAACATTACAGGTAAAGTAGAATGAATGCATCCAGGTATGTTTCCTATCTGTTTACCAGCTGACACTCAAATTCTAGGCCTTGAATCGTCAGTGTGATGCCTGAGTGCCTACAGCTATCTTCCTGGGACCAGGCTCCCTGTTTTATCTGATTTACTTAAAAATAAATATTTTCACAATAAAAAAAACAGTCATTTTGGATTCTGACACGCTGTAGCTCTAGCATTATAGCTTTTTCTAATAATATCTTTGGATCGTATATCTTCTTGATAAATAAAAATGAAGATTAGCTGCAGTCCAGAGCTTTGTTTGAAATTTTTTCCTACTTGCCTGGTGGGGGTAGAGGAGAGGATAGATAAATGCAAATTAGAGAGAGACAGGAATTGTTCTCATGTGTCTATTTTTGGGTATATTGTTGTGCTGTGACTTGTGGTATTCCTTTTAACAGCCATTTTGTGAGAGCATTTATAACATCCTTTGAATTCTAGATATGTTCATGGCTGAAAATGATTGGAAATTTCTCTCCTGGAAAAATAAATATTTTCCAAACATGATAGACAGGATAGCTGAAGCCAAAGTAGATGTAACAGTAGAATGGGATATTGTATATTGTACCTTTCTCACTCTGAAGCAATATTATATCCCACATTATTGCATATAGAGGAAAATGAATAGAAAGACTAGGAGAATAGCATATAGGGATGCAGTATTAACACTATATGTATGTTCAGTATTACAAAAACTCTCATTGTATTTGTCTGTTTGTACCCTCAAATTAACCCCAAAAGTACATTGCACTACAGCAATTTTGAACCAGGATACCAAAAATTTGCTAACGTAAAAAATGTTTTTAAAAAAACTCCAGGAGACATTATTCCCCTAGAAATGATATTTTCACAATGTTCAGACTAGTTTTATTCACAGTTTATGGCCATTGTAGCATCCACACAGTCGCGTGATCATGATTTCCAATGCTCCCCTGCCAGCTTCTCACAAGCAAAGTCAATGGGGAAGCCAGCAGAAAGTCAGAGGTTGCTCCCACTCCCACTGTTTTTGCCTGTGGTCATTCTGTTTATCTGTTTAGATAAGTAAGTACAGACTTATTATTGAAGTACAATTGCCACTACAATTATTTTTCTATTTATGATGCGTGCTCTTCTTAGACAATCACGGGACCATCCAGCATAGGGATAAATTTAATGTCACATCAGACTATACTACTTTTATGTAGCAAAGGATGACCCAATAGGTCTCAGGCTTGTCTAGTTAACCTTAAGAGTTAAGTCAGTTTCCTTAGGCTGTGACCTGGCAGCCATACAAATAAAAGCAATCAGTTCTCATTTGAAATAAATATGCTTCTTTTCCCCCCTTGCCATTTATCATTAGCTTCCAGCTAATAATATAAATACAAGGGGGAGAGGAGGTAAGAAAATATCACAAGATAGTCTTGAGAAGAATGTGGGTTGATTTAAAAGGCTGTTTAAGAATTATTCCATCATTTAAATATTCTGATTCTTAGGAGGCATCTCCTGTATTCAATACAGATTGGTTTTTATTACAGGTTTTGGAAGATATAAATCTGAGGTATGAGCAGGGGTGGGATTCAAAGTTTTTAACAACCGGTTCTGTGGGCATGGCTTAGGTGGTAGCCGTGGCTTGGTGGTCATGTGACTGGGTGGACATGGCTTGGTGGTCATGTTATTAGCTGGGCATGGCCAATTCAATATCACTCACATCGTGGCACGCATTTTCTTGCCTGGCCTCTCATGACTGTGGGGATGCTGCAACAGTCATAAGTGTGAAAAATGGTCATAAGTCACTTTTTCAGTGCCATTGTAACTTTAAATGGTAACTCCACAAAAGCAAAATACCAGCAAAGGAGAGGGAAAAAACTCCAGAGAAATTCCTGAGACAGGAAGTCTAGTCCTGCCAAGAATGTAATAAAGTTTAAAGGAGAGGCAGTTTCGGTAAGCAACACCAGAATGTTTCCTTCCTGCCTTTCTTACAGGTTTAGGCCTGTAATTTCTTCTAACAACTGGTTCTCCGAACTGTTTAGAATGTTAACAACCAGTTCTAGTGAATAGGTGTGAACTGTTAATCTCACCCCTGGTTATGAGTCTGAGTGATTAGCTGGAACAGGATTCATTTGATGGTGGATATGCAGGGGTGGGATTCAAAATTTTTAACAACCGGTTCTGTGGCGTGGCTTAGTTGGTGAGCATGGCTTGGTGGTCATGTTATTGGCTGGGTGTGGCCAACTCAATATCACTCACATCGATGCACACATCTCACCTGGCCTCTCATGACTGTGGGGATGTTGCAACAGTCGTAAGTGTGAAAAATGGTCATGAGTCACTTTTTTCAGTGCCATTGTAACTTTGAACGGTCACTCCACACAAGCAAAGTACCAGCAAAGGAGGGGAAAAAAACTCCACAGATGTTCCAGAGACAGGAAGTTTAGTTTGGCCAAGAATGTAATAAGGGTTAACGGAGAGGCAGTTTCTGTAAGCAACACCAGAATGTTTCCTTCCTGCCTTCCTTACAGGATTAGGCCAGTAATTTCTTCTAACAACCAGTTCTCCAAACTGTAACAACCGGTTCTAGCGAATAGGTGCGAACTGGTAGAATCCCACCCCTGTGGATATGTCTATGTGCTTATGTCTCTCTCTTTGTGCGTGTGTGTGTATGCATGTGTGCACATGTGCTTTTAACATAGCATTTCATGTCAGAATTGACGAACCTAGTCCGGTTAAAGGACCAGATTAAAAACATAAAAGGAGCAAATGAAAAGGAAGTCATTCAGGGAAGGGAAAAGAGATGCTATAAAATGCCACAATGTAATTCAAAGACCCGTTTAAAAAAAATAACCAGATTGAAAACATGAGTTGCTCAGAAGCCACAATTGGTTTCTGCTTATGCTTTGCCAGCCTTTGTTAGATGTGCAATTATGATATACTGAGAAGCAAGTTTTGAATAGATTAAGCTGCAAATATGCATCCTCAACCCCTTCCCCATTGTGTGTGGTAGCACAGAAATATGTCTATTAATAGAGAGAAACTTTCCCTGGGACTTTTAATATTTTAAATTGGTAAATTTCAATGAATCATTTAAACTGATCCATTTGCTGGATCATTTAAATCATTTAAACTGATCTATTTTATGTATGTATGCTATATTATTTTTATTATATACCATGAGGTAGTTGTTTTGTGTGCCCCCAAGTTATTATGGTCTGCTCATGACTGCCTTGACCAGACCCCACAGTTTTCTTGGCAAGGTTTTTTCTGAAGTGGTTTGCTCTTCCCTCTTTCCGAGAGAATGAATGACTGGCCCAAGGTCACCCAACTGGTTTTATGCCTAAAATGGGACTAGAACTCCCAGTCTCCCAGTTTTAATCTGATACCTTTAACCACTATACCAAACTAGCTTCCATCCTGTAAGTTTAGGATCCTGGAAAAGTCTATTTTAAAGAATTTATTATGTTTCTATACAGCCTTTCTTTTGCAAATTTGAGACAGTATTCTTAGGTCCAGTTTCTTTCCATGATTGGCTGAAGAATATGCTTGACCAGGGAACCAGAATATGCTTGACCAGGGGAGACACGATAGCAGTCTTCCAATATTTGAGGGGCTGCCACAGGGAGGAAGGGGTCAAGCTATTTTCTAAAGCGCCTGTAGGCCAGACAAGGAATAATGGATGGAAACTGAACAAGGAGAGATTCAACCTGGAAATAAGGAGAAACTTTCTGACAGTGAGAACAATCAATCAATGGAACAGCTTGCCCTCAGAAGTTGTGGAAGCACCATCACTTGAGATTTTCAAGAAAAGATTGGACCGCCATTTGTCAGAAATGGTGTAGGGTCTCCCGCTTAAGCGGGGGGTTGGACTAGATGACCTACAAGGTCCCTTCCGACTCTGATTTTCTGTTATCTGACCACAAATCACATAGTGAGCTTTCTTGGCTAAGAGTGACCTTGAACTTGAACCTGGCCTGACAGGTTAAACTCTACAAATTTGCTCTTGCTCTAAGAGAAAATGACTGGCCCACCATCCCTCATGATTTTCCATGGTTGAGTAAGGGATTAAAAGATGAGATCCTGGCTCCCAGCCTAGCATTTTAACTACTACACCACACAGGATGGCATTAAAACAAAAATAAAAACAGTATTAAGTGAAAAGATTAATTTGTTTTATATTGAGAGCATCACACTGCTGATTTAAGCTGTTACTCATCAGCACACTTCCAATTTTTGAAGAAAGAACAAAGCAATTTAAAACCTTAGTTTGGGATGAATAAAAGAAAATGGGCAAGTTTCCCAGTGTAATATTTTCATAAAAAAAGGTAACTCCCAATTACATTTTATATACTGATAAACAAGCATAACATCGGGAACTGGTAAATGTTGTCAGTTGTAACTTGGCTACTTCTTTTGTGGCTTAGTATATTTTGTGAACTATTTGATTTTTATGTGTTATATCAACCCATAAAATGGGTAAATTGATTAATCAAATTAAGCACTTTATTCTGAGTCATCATGTGAATATCATAACAGATGTGGACTAGAGCCAAATCCAACATTGGACCAAACCTCTTGATCCAAATCCAATACTCAATTATTACAACATAATCCAGTGTATGGTTAATTTGAAAGCAAATCCATTTACTTTCTCCCAGATTAATGTATTTAGATTTGCACCTAATTTCCCTCTTATATAACAGTTCAATTGTTAGGCTAATTTGCTAATGCTTAGAAAGGAACATTTTTAATTAGCAGTGGTAAAGGTTAGTTGGAACTACAATTTAAGGATACATTGATTTATACTTTGAGACTATTTTGATTGCAGTGAAAACAATGCAGCCTACAATAAATAAAAATAGCCATAATTTCAAAAATAAAGCAGTAGTGTTTTTTGTTACTTTAGCATAATATTTTGTTGTTTTAAAAAGATACTGACATGACCGTTTGGGGTATATATGTACAATTATTTCACTGTTATAAATCCAAAGTTATAAATTAGAGAGTTAAAAGATAGGGGGTAAACAGTTAATCTTAAGCTTGCTAACTCAAAAGTAAGCCTTTATACATATTTTGAAATAAAGTCAGGGTTATTTCAAAATATGTATAAATAGAATTTCGCAACCTTCAGCTTAAATACAAGAACTGGAGAAAGAGTTTTTGTGTTTACATATTACATGCAAGAGGAATGTGCGACTTCAGTAAGCCTTTGGAGAAGAGATAATGCCAGCAGCTGCAAGAAGCACTGAAAGTTTTCTTTTATAGATAGTCTTTGACTTACGACCATAATTAAGACAGGGATTATGGTCATAAATCGTGCCAGTCATTAAGCAGGTCATCATACAGCTGACCAGGGGTGGGATTCAAAAATCCAAGCAACTGGTTTGCTGTCTAGTTGCTGGGTGGACTTGGCCATGGTGGGTGTTGCCTACTGGAACTTCCAGGAGGTCCGTTTTTCACCTTCCCAAGGGTCCAGAGCAGGGGTCTCCAACCTTGGCTCCTGGAAGCCTGGCGGACTTCAACTCCCAGAATTCCACAGCCAGCTTTGCTGGCTGTGGAACTCTGGGAGTTGAAGTCCACCAGGCTTCCAGGAGCCAAGGTTGGAGACCCCTGGTCCAGAGGCTTCCCTCAGGCCTCTAGGAGGGTGAAAACAGCACCCCTCCAGCTCTGGAGGCCCTCCAGAAGCCGGAAACAGGCCCGTTTCTGGACATCCATACTTCCGTTTTTCATCTTCCCAAGGGTCCAGAGGCCTTTAGGAGGGCAAAAACGGCCTCCCCCAGACTCTGGAGGCCCTCCGGAAGCCGGAAACAAGCCTGTTTCCAGCTTCTGGTACTTCTGGAAGGCCCTTTTCTTCCCCTCCAAAAACCTCTGTGCAGACCCTGCACTTACCTGTATTGAAAAATGGGCCATGTGGAGACTTCTGGGAGGGGTGGGACGGGGTGGGCCGAGCGGTTCAAATACTGGTTCAGTGAACCAAATGCAAATTTAACATCCGGTTCACCGGCACTGGTCTGAACCAATAGAATCCCACCCCTGTGGCTGACCCAATTTTGCAACGTTTTTTCAGTGGTCCTAAAGCAAATCACCATGGTCATTAAGTAAAATCCATTATCTGCAATGGTAGTTTTTTGCCAGAAACTGGAAGCAAATACTGGTTTTCGGCAAAAAAAAATGGCATAAATCATGGTCACATACACTGCAAATGGTTGTAAAGGTGAACAGGTTGCCAAGCACCGAAAAGTGCAATCATGTGATCAGGGAAGCAGCAGAACTTCAAATCCAAGTCATAAGTACCTTTTAGGGGATTTGTTGTAACTTCAAACAGTCGCAACCAGCTGTAAATCAAGGACCATCTACAGGTGAAAGTCAAAAAATTAGAATATTGTGCAAAAGTTCATTTATTTCAGTAATGCAACTTAAAAGGTGAACCTAATATATGAGATAAACTCATTTTATGCAAAGCAAGATAGTTCAAGCTGTGATTTGTCATAATTGTGATGATTATGGCTTACAGCTCATGAAAACCCCGAATCCACAATCTCAGAAAATTAGAATATTACATGCAATCAATAAAACATGGATTGTACATGGAACAATATCGGAGCTCTGAAAAGTATAAGCATGCATATGTACTCAGTACTTGGTTTGGGCCCCTTTTGCAGCAATTACTGCCTCAATGAGGCCTGGCATGGAAGCTATCAGCCTGTGGCACTGCTGAGGTGTTATGGAAGACCAGGATGCTTCAATAGCGGCCTTCAGCTCTTCTCTGCATTGTTTGGTCTCATGTCTCTCATCTTTCTCTTGGCAATGTCCCATAGATTCTCTAAGGGGTTCTGGTCAGGCAAGTTTGCTGGCCAATCAAGCACAGTAATCCCACAGTAATTGAACCAGGTTTGGTGCTTTTGGGAGTGTGGGCAGGTGCCAAGTCTTGTTGGAAAATGAAGTCAGCATCCCCATAAAGCTCATCTGCGGAAGGAAGCAGCTCCAAAATCTCCTGATAGACGGCTGCATTGACCCTGGACTTAATGAAGCACAGTGGACCAACACCAGCAGATGACATGGCTCCCCAAATCAACACAGACTGTGGAAACTTCACACTGGACTTAAAGCATCTTGCAGTGTGTGCCTCTCCATTCTTCCTCCAGACTCTGGGTCCTTGGTTTCCAAATGAGATGTAAAAGCTGCTCTCATCAGAAAAGAGGACTTTGGACCAGTGAGCAACAAACCAGTTCTGTTTTTCTTTAGCCCAGGTAAGACGCTTCTGACATTGTTTGTTGTTCAGGAGCGAGTTGACAAGAGGAATACCACATTTGAAGCCCATGTCCAGGATCCGTCTCTGTGTGGTGGCTCTTGATGCACTGACTCCAGCCCCAGTCCACTCGTTGTGAAAGTCCCCAGCACTTTTGAATGGCCTTTTCCTGACAATCCTCTCCAGGCTGCAGTCATCCCTGATGCTTTTGCACCTTTTTCTTCCACCCTTTTCTTCCACATAATTTTTTATTAATGTGCCTTGATACAGCACTTTGGGAACATCCAACTTCTTTTGCAATTACCTTTTGGGGCTTTCCCTCCATATGAAGGGTGTCAATGATGGTTTTCTGCACAATTGTCAGGGCAGCAGTCTTTCCCATGATTGTGATTCCTACTGAACCAGACTGAGAGGCCATTTAAAGGCTCAGGAATCCTTTGCAGGTGTTATGGCTTAATTAGCTGATTAGAGTGGGACACTGAGCCTCGAATATTGAACCTTTTCACAATATTCTAATTTTCTGAGATTGTGGATTTAGGGTTTTCATGAGCTGTAAGCCATAATCATCTCAATTATGACACATCGCGGGTTGAACTATCTTGCTTTGCATGTAATGAGTCTATCTCATATATTAAGTTCACCTTTTAAGTTTCATTACTGAAATAAATGAACTTTTGCACGATATTCTAATTTTTCAAGTTTCATCTGTATATATGCATATGGGCGCTTCCTGTTGGTACCTTTGTTTCTCCCAGTGGCTCACCAAAATGAGCAGAGCTTTCTCTCTTAGTCTTCTGCCTGCACTGAGTTCTTATACCTTTTCTGTTCATTCCTATTGTGCGCTTTCAATTGTATTTTGTGGCACACTTTGCATAACTTTACAGATGCAATTCCCAATACTATTTTTAATCTACAAAGTCATATTATCGCTTGTTCTCTAGTTGTTGGCTGAGCTGCTTACTCTGTACAGAAATGGCTGCCTGTTCCTCCCAGTGCACTCATCTCACCAACATTTTTAATGGTCCTCTGCTCTGGGCTTTTTAAGTCAAAGGGGAGTGGGTTCATGGGCTATGTTTTTCAGCTATGGCCCTCGAACTAAGGAATACCCTCTTTTTGGCACCCTCAGTATTGGCTTTCCAGATTTAAAGGCTGAATTGCATTTAGTGAACAAATTGTTCTGTCCCCTCATTAGCATTCTTGAGATCCCCGCGCTTTGATTGGCCAAAGCGCGGGGCACTCTGATTGGCTAGGCGAGCCGCGCCGATTGGCTCGCTAGGAATCTCCCGCGATTGGTCTATTCGAATCGCGGGAGATTCAAAGCGGTGCTATTGGCCGCGGCCGCCGTGGCTAAAGAAATAAAAGCCGCGAAGTTTCTCAATAGCCCCAGTTCGGTTCCCACATCAATAAAAGAGCTTGATACAAAGTCACCGACTCCTGGCATCATTTCCGAAGACACAACACTGGCGACGAAGGTGGGATTCTGATCCTGAACCGAAGCACGTGTCCGACGGAAGCCAGACAAAACTCCACGATGGCGAAAATCGCACCCCCCGCACCCTTCAACCCCGCCAGTGAGGACTGGGAATCGTACTCCGACAGATTCCACATGTTCCTCGAGTGCAGCGACCTGAAGGACGCCACCGGCCACATGAAGCGAGCCGTCTTCCTGACCCACTGCGGGACCGAGGTATTTAAGATGGCCAAAGCACTTGCCAAACCCGCCGACGTGACCGCGATGGACTGGGACGTCTTCGAGCCAATACTTCGGTGACACTACGCCCCAGAGGTGCCCATACTCATCCGACGACACGAGTTCTACCGTCGGGACCAACGGTCGGGTGAGAGTTTCAGCGACTTCGTCGCGGAACTACACGCCTAGGGGGGCTGTGCGAATTCGACAACCTGAACGTCGCCCTGCAAGACCGAATCGTGCTTGGTTTGTGGGACCCCGTCCTCCAGAGTCGGCTGATGGCCAAGGGCAACATCACCCTTGCAGATACCCTCACCGAAGCCGCAGCCGCCGAAGCGACCCGAACATCCGCCGACCGCATGCGCCGTTGTACCCGCTGGGGACCGCAGCGGGTACAACCACCCTGCAAGGTCGGCCGAGGCCCAACCTGAGACGACCACCCACCAGGGCGACTTCCACTCGGCATCGGGCACTTCCGACGAGGAGGAGGAAATTCATCGTCTCCAGACAGGCCGCGATCCACGGAACTGGCAGGGTCGTAAGTCGAGGACCACCTGTGCCGGTTGTGGAGGCGACCACCCCAGGTCCGAATGCCGGTTTTTCGAGTCGACCTGCCGGCATTGCGACAAGAAGGGACACATCGCTCGCGTCTGCCGTCTCAAAAGAACCGCAGCCCGCCACGATGGGACCAGAGCGAACGGAGGAGAGAGAGCACACCACCCCGGACCAGAGATCGCCCCTCTGACAACAGATGGGACCGGAACGGACGATCCCTACGAGGCGGCGAGACCCGGCGAAAGGAGACCCATCAGACGGTCACCATCGGCCACACCACAACCAATGATGCCCGGAAGGTCTACGTGGAGGTAGGCATCGAAGGCGAGCCATGTAAAATGGAGGTGGACTCCGGGTCCTACCTCTCCATGATAGCATGGCAAGAAATAAAGCGCTTGGTGCCTACCATCCAACGAAAAGGCCTAGACAGCCAGAGACTAATCGTAAAAGACTACCAGGGAAACCGCATCCCTCTAGTTGGAACCGGACAGTTCAACGTAACATATAAAGGGTGCACCGAAAGGCTTCCCCTGACCATCGTTAATCGCGACCGCCCAAGCCTACTGGGACTGCAATGGTTCGCCCCGCTCGGCATCGCAGTCACAGGAATTGACCACATCACCGACGACAGCTGGGAGCAACAACTAGCCCGGGAATTCCAAGAGGTCTTCGACGGAAACCTAGGCAAGTACCGAGGGCCCCTTATATCATTCAGCCTAGACCCAAACGTCCCCCCAAAACGCCTGAAACCAAGACGAGTGCCATTTGCACTTAAACCCAAGATAGACGAGCAAATTGACAAGCTCGTCAAGCAAGGGGTCCTACAACCAATAGACCACGCCCGGTGGGAGACCCCCATAGTCAACCCGATCAAGCCCGATGGGTCGGTGAGAATCTGTGGGGACTATAAGGCCACCCTAAATGGTGCTTTGCAACAAAGCGCCTACTCCATCCCAGTAGTGCAACACGTACTGCATTCACTGGGAGGGGGCAAGGTTTTCGCCAAACTCGACCTCGCCCAGGCATTCCAACAGTTGCCAGTCGATGAGGAAACGGCAGAAGCGCAAACCATAGTCACCCACCGGGGAGCATTTAAATGCAACCGGCTCCAATTCGGAGTCAGCGTGGCGCCTGGAATATTCCAAAGCCTAATGGAAAGGCTATTACAAGGTATCAAGGGGGTGGTACCTTACTTCGACGACGTCTTAGTGTCGGCAACCAACCAAGCCGAACTAGAGGGTCGCCTAAGGGAGGTCCTAACCAAATTCAAAAAGACCGGGCTCAAGGTAAAGAGGGAGAAATGTCAATTATACACGGAACAGGTTGAATTCCTAGGATACCTCCTAGACCATCACGGCATCCACCCCACAAACCAAAAAATCAAAGCCATCAAAGAAGCCCCCACACCCGTCGAAGACGGAGCTGCAGGCATTTCTGGGGCTACTTAACTTTTATAATGTCTTCCTGCCCCAAAAGGCGACGGCGGCGGAGCCTTTGCATAGGCTCTTGGACAAGGCGGCGACCTGGACTTGGGGGAAACGTGAACAAGCCGCCTTCCAGAGAACAAAGGACCTCCTCACTTCGGATGCCGTCCTTATACAGTACAACGAGACCCTACCTCTGGCCGTCACATGCGACGCATCACCTTTCGGCGTCGGCGCTGTCCTCAGCCATACTCTCCCCGACGGAAAAGAAGCACCCATCGCGTTCTTTTCAAGGACCCTCACCAATCCGGAGCGGAACTACAGCCAGCTGGACAAAGAGGCTCTGGCTATCGTCGCCGCAGTAAAAAGATTCCACAAGTATCTCTACGGCCGGACATTTACCATCATAACCGACCACAAACCGCTGTTGGGAATCCTTGCAGGGAACCGGGCCACTCCGAACATTCTGTCTCCCTGAATGACAAGGTGGTCCGAGTTCCTGGCGGCCTACAATTACGGACTCATACACAGACCGGGTAAGTCGATCTCCCATGCGGATGCCTTAAGCCGCTCACTGCTACCGGAACCTGACACCGACCCAGCACCCACGACGACCACCCTCAGCATAGAGACTCTACCCAACCTACCCATAACCGCGTCAGACATTGCCCAAGAAACTAATAAAGACAAACGTCTGGCGCGGGTGTTGCATTGGGTAGAGAAAGAGTGGCCGGAAAGGGACAACGACGAGTCTGTCAAGACATTCCGGAACCGGCAAACGAAACTCTCGTTATTAAAAGGGTGCATACTATGGGGGGATAGGGTGGTCATTCCAGAAAAACTACAAGGGAAGGTTCTGGAACTGCTACACGAGGGGCACCCTGGCATCGTTAGGACCAAAGCCCTGGCCAGAAGTTACGCTTGGTGGCCAGGGATGGACAAACAGATTGAGACCTGGGTAGCAAGGTGCCAACGATGCCAGGAAACTAGGCCAAGCCCACCCATAGCACCCGTCCTAGAATGGGAAACCCCCAGGGGACCTTGGTCTAGGATCCACATAGATTTCGCCGGGCTCACAAAAGGACACACCTTCCTGATAACAGTAGACGCTTACTCCAACTGGCTGGAGGTAAGCGACATGAGAACAACAACCATGGAGGCTGTGACCAAGGAACTCGGCAAACTTTTTGCAACACACGGCCTCCCAGACGTCGTCGTTTCCGACAACGGGCCCCAATTCACCTCGCTAGAATTCGAAAAATTCCTCGCAAAAAGGGGCATCCGACACGCGCTGACAGCACCGGCGCACCCGGCGGCAAACGGTAGGGCGGAACGGATGGTGCAATTCACAAAGAAATATCCGGAAAATAGACCACAGGGAGATCCAGGATAAAATAAATAAATTACTCTTCACCCAACACATAACCCCAAATACCACAACGAATAAGAGCCCAGCCGAACTGTTAATGGGGAGGAAATTAAGGTCCCCACTCGACAGATTACACCCCACGTATAACCCAGAGAAGCCCCCAGACTCAACCAGCAAACACCGAACTTTCGCACCAGGCGACCCCGTGTTCGCAAAAAACCTAACGGGAGACCCGTTATGGGTACCGGCCGTCATCACACAAATAACAGGCCCACACTCGTACCGGCTACAAACAACAGACGGACGAGCGTGGAAACGCCACATCGACCAATTAAGATCAAGGACGACTGCCCAACAGACCACCGACGCACAAGCAGGCAAAACCAACCCTCACAACACAAACCAAGAGGGGAGGGAATACCCAGGGGACCAAAACCAAAGAAGAATAAACCAACCATACTTACCGGAAAGCAGCCAGCACGAAACCTCGCCAGGAAGAGACAGCCAGGCCAGCTCGACCGACCTGGGGAGACCGAGCGGGAACGGCGAAACCCGCAGCTCAACCAACCCGGGAAGCCCAGGAGGGAGCTACGGAGAGCGGCCCGGCCCGACCGACCAGCCGGTTCCCACGACGGCATCCGGAGAAGCAGAGACCCCAACCGAACCGGCCGGGATCCAACCTACAACTGAGCTGCGCAGGTCCAGTAGGCTAAGACGGAGCCCCGCCTACCTACTGGACTACGCAACGTAAGGACTAAACCAAGAGGGGAGGGGTGTTCTGTCCCCTCATTAGCATTCTTGAGATCCCCGCGCTTTGATTGGCCAAAGCGCGGGGCACTCTGATTGGCAAGGCGAGCCGCGCCGATTGGCTCGCTAGGAATCTCCCGCGATTGGTCTATTTGAATCGCGGGAGATTCAAAGTGGTGCCATTGGCCGCGGCCACCGCGGCTAAAGAAATAAAAGCCGCGAAGTTTCTCAATAGCCCCAGTTCGGTTCCCACATCAATAAAAGAGCTTGATACAAAGTCACCGACTCCTGGCATCATTTCCGAAGACACAACAGAAATGATCACTATTGTGCTAACTCTATTATTGTACTTTTAGCCAATTAATTATTTTAGCGCTGTGTCCTTTTGCTGCTCATGCTTTCATAATGTAAATCACTGGAAGTATAATAAAATTATAATGAATAAATTGCACTTTTGCGGTGTGGCTCCTTTTACTATGTGGTTGGGATTGAAAATATATGATCACATTAAAAAGTGAGCAGAACATCTGTAAAGCTGCCTATTAACTATTTTGTGTAACATCTGTCAAAGAGTTCCTAGATCACAAACACATTTCTGTTTGCTGTTTAAATATAAAATTAAGTTCTTGAGATGCTGAATTCGGTATTATATGCCAAACTCTGAACCTGAATCGATGGATGTGATCCTGCTAGATAATTCCCCATTGTTGTCTAATATATCTCTGCTATATTGCTATATGCAAAATAGCTTCTTTTTACAAATAACGGGTTTAAATGTTTTCAGTCTGATAAACAGGGTCTGAGCTATATCTACTGTAGTAGTTTTCATTTGATACTGATGAAATTGGAGTTAGGAATACGGATCAACTCCCATATAAATCAACCAAAAGAAACTATCACAACACTAAACATGGGTGTTCAGTGTCAGGATGTACTTGGTTTCCGTTTCAACATTTTATGTCTTTTTGAAGTCTGAGTGTTTTGAAGTAGGATATTTCAATTAGCCTCAACTCTATTCTGGAACATCATTAAGCAATTACAATTGCAGCTATATCAACTGTAAGGTTTACAGCATAGGACAAATGAATGCAAGAATTTTTAAAAACCATCAAAATATTCTAAGGATTATATATGATTAAGACATTAGGAGAGTAAAAATATTTTTATTAGGTACCAAAAAGAGTAAAATGCTTAGAGAAGGTGATTTACCATGAGAAAATACTGTATTTCATAAAAATCAATATCATAGTAAAGAGTCTGTTCTTCTGAGCTAATAAAACCTCCGGTTGAACTTAAAATGTGAAGAAGATAACAATTCTTCAGATATGATTCCAAAAAGATGGACACGGCTGTTTTAAAAAATTGCAGGCAAGTGCTACATTCATGGTCTTATTCATAGCAAAGCCACTTTGGGACTCAGATCTGAAATGTTGCATGGCCCTAATTGGAAGATACATATGTATGTGTGACTGGTCCATTGTTTGCAAGAGCATTATAGGACAAAAATAGGACTTTGAAATGTATACTAGAAAGTTAGTGCTCTCAGTTAACCTGTAATAGGCATATGAATGTTCTTATTATCACAGCTATTAATCAGTGGTGGGATTCAATTTTTTTTACTACTGGTTCTGTGGGCGTGGCTTGGTGGGCGTGGCAGGGGAAGGATACTATAAAATCTCTAGTGAGAGGTGGTGTTTGCCGGTTCTCCAAACTGCTCAAAATTTCCGTTACCGGTTCTCCAGAACTGGTCAGAACCTGCTGAATACCACCTCTGCTATTAATGATGAAGACAAACATTTGATGCAATGGTAGTCAAAATAATGCATTGTCTGAAGAAACCCTGTCCTTCCTCAATCAAACAGGCCTTTGATATCTCCATGATTTCCAAAGGGACTGAATATTTCTCTCTATTTTCTCTATTCCTTGTTCCATTTGCAACCATTCAGCAGCACCATCGTCATTCATCTTCCCATGCTATGTGACAGGAACATTGCTGCGCACCTATTAAAGCTAGTCCTCAACTTACAATCATTCATTTAGTGACTGTTGAAGTTACTGAAAAATGTGACTAACAATTGTTTTTTGTATTTATGACTGTCATAGCATTCCAGGGGCAAGATTCAACCGGTGTTACTACCAGTTCGGTGACTACGTTTTGCTGCGCGTGTGTGTAAAAAAATATCAGCTGTGCCGCCTGGGCAGCTGAAAAGCACTACGCGTTGGTGCACAGTGTTTGAAAAGTCTTTCCCCCCCCTGCTTTTTCAACCTCAGATGTACTGTGCAAAGCAGCTGAGGTTGAAAAAGCAGGAAATAAAGGAGAAGTAAGAGCCTGGGTGGGCCAAACAGCAGCAAACACAAAACCAGTTCAGGGTCTGTTACTCTTCAGAGCTACTGGTTCTTTAGAACGGAGCAGAACCAGTAGCATCCCAACCCTGTAGCATTCCCATGATCACGTGATCAAAATTTAGACACTTTGCAATTACTATGCAGCATCCCAGGGTCATGTGATCACCATTTGCAAGCTTCCCAGCTGGCTTCTGGCAAGCAAAGTCAATGGAGAAGCCAAATTCACTTAACAACTGTGTGATTCACTTAACAACTGCAATGATTTGCTTAACATGACAAAAAAGATTACAAAATTGAGTGTGACTTACTTAACAACTGTCATGCTTAGTAACAGAAATTCTGGTCCCAATTATGGCTGTATATAGCTTAGGCCAGTGTACTCTGTGTGTGATAGATTGTCTTACTGGAGTTGTATGAATGAAATTATCATTATAGGTAAATTGCCAATCCGCAATTAAACATTTCTGAAAAATTATATTCATGTATTGGCCCTAACCCTTCTTTTCAGAACTTGTTCCTATAGAGCGAACAACTATAGTCACCTTGATGGTAATTTTCCTTGCTTGTAGAAGAAAATTTTGAATTTCACCTCTGGCTGTCATACCACAAGGTGAGATTTGTGAAACAGCTAGAGTGAAATGCAAAGCTACTTGAATTTCAAGTTTTTTCACATTTTTCTTCCTGGCTTTGAAATGGGGACCTTTTCCATGATTTAAGACATGAATTTTTCCAGTTATGTAACCATGATGCAGTCAACCACAAAATACGGATTCTAAATTAACTACCGTGTTTCTCATATAATAAGGCCGGGTCTTTTTTTTTTTTTGAGCCTCGAAAAAATGGCTAGGCCGTCTTTTCAGGGGTGACTTAATTCCCCCCTCCTTGCATCTTCGGGCGGGCAGGCAGGCGGCGATGGCTTGGATGTTGACCTCGGCATTGGTGGGGCACTTCGTATCGGGGACAACGCAGGCAGCACCATATCCGGGTGTGCAACAAAAGTACTTCCTAACAGCAAGCCCCCCCACCATTCCATCCCATTTTGCATGTTTTAATTTGGGGGAGGGGCTTAATTTCATTTCATGCCTATAAAACATGCTGGGACTTCCTATTGGGGGACACCATATTGTTGGAGAAACAGGGTACTTAACAGAATAACAGAGTTGGAAGGAACCTTAGAGGTCTTCTGGTCCAACTCTCTGCACAAGCAGGAGACCCTCTACCATTTTGGATTAATGGGTGTCCAATCTCCTTTGAAAAACCTCCAGTGACAGAGCATTCACAACTTCTGAAGGCAAGCTCTTCCACTGGTTCCACTTAACTGAAACTGATAAGGAAAATGTAAAATTGAGAACAGGTTTTATGTGGTGTGCAGCCATTAATTATATTAATGGGAATTATCTCATAAGAATATATAGCATTCACTTTGTGATAGTTAGATTACTTTGTGATCCTTATACCATAGGAAAAAAAGATCCCTAGGCAAATAAGGCTGGCAGCTCACCTCAGAAAAGGTGACAAAGGAAAACTATGGTATCAGCAAGTGCCCAAACTTTGTAGCTAATTTAATCCAAGAAAACTTTTTAAAAATGTCTGGACAGGCAGAAAAATAGAGTTATCTATTCTTTGGGATCCAATCCTATGGTTTTCACTTTAACTGCTATATAGTCCCTGCTAAAGATATTTTTAGCTTCTCTCTTAAGATTGTTAAAAATGTGTTTTCCCTTTTTACCACGGCAAAACTTTGGGTGTTCTACATGAAACCTTGATAATTCCAAAATGCATTCGCATATCCTACCTGTTAATTTCTTAGCAGTAGGAACTAGAGTAGATGAAGTTCTGGTCCAATCCGTTAAGGTTTTCCCTATCTGTTTAACTCTACAGATAGTCCTTAAGTTATGACCACTCTTTTTTCGTTGCCAAATAAGGTAATTATTAAGTGAATCACACCCAATTTTATGACCTTTTCTTGCCATGGTTATTAAGTAAATCACTGCACTGCACTGACAAGTAAATCAATTAAGTGAATTGTGTTGTTATTAAGCAAGTTTATCTTCTCCCATTGACTTTACTTGTTGGGAGCTGGCTGGGAAGGTGTGAAATAGTCACATGACCTCAGGATACTGCAATTATAAATACCTGCTCATTGCCAAGTGCTCAAATTTGATGCTGTGGTGATTGTGTGAAGAACAGCCCTAAGTCACTTTTTCCAGTGTTGTTGTAACTTTGAACAGTCACTAAACAAATGATTATAAGTTGAGAATTACCTGTACATGTGCTATAACACTGCTGAGGATGTAACATGACAAGTGGTAATGGTTATAGATATAGACAACTTTTTTACAATTTGCTTGCCCCTTTGTTGAAAGAGGCATTGATCTGCAAGCTATGTTCTTCAGTGTTTAATTTCAATTCATTAACCTACTTTATGGCTAATTCAGTGCAAAAACAAAGGCAAGTGATACTTCTTGTAACAACATGTTTTCTGTGGTGGCACAGTGGTTATAATGCAATAGTGCCGGCTAATTCTGCTGACTACCAACTGCCAGCAATTCGGCAGTTTGAGTATCAACAGGTTCAAGGTTGACTCAGCCTTCCATCCTTCCGAGGTGGGTAAAATGAAGACCCAGATTATTGGGGGCAATAGGCTGACTCTATAAACCGCTTAGAGAGGGCTGTAAAGCACTGTGAAGTGGTATGTAAGTAAGCGCTATTGCTAGCTGGAAAGATTAATTATTAATTGAACTGTCTGTAATTATTTTTTCATAGAGTGAAGTTCATTGGATGTAATCTATATTTTTTCCAAACCTCTTTTATCACCCTATTGGTTGAAAGTATACTTAAGAATAAGTGAAGCAACAAAGAGATGAAAGAAAAAGCAATACCTATCATGTATTGAACACAATTAGGGAACTACTATAGAAATAGGTGCAAGTTGTACATTTTATTCTTGTGCAGCTCCCATTCAGTGTGCCTTGCATCTTGCCCAGAACCTTGTGCCAAAAGACTCTTCAATGCCCCATAGAGACTAGATTACAATGGTCTACATTTAGCAATGTCCTCAAATTCAAAATGGATTCTTGTGGCACAATCACTATTGTGATTATAATAAGAAGGTAACGTATCTTTTCAACTCATCTTTTCAGACCGGTTTCTTTGGACAACTTTGACTCAGCTATTTGAAAAGGTCAACATCTGAAGAAGCAGAAAAAATATACAGTACATATCATGATCATAAAAATAGAAAGGAAGACTAATTCTTTTCTGAAGTGGCTCTTTCCCTGAGCAGTGAGCTAGTATATCTCATTAAAGGAGATTTGTCATATGAAGCTATATCAGAATAACAGAATAACAGAGTCGTAGGGGACCTTGGAGGTCTTCTAGTCCAACCCCCACCTCAATCAGGAGATCCTATACCATTGCAGACAAGGGGCTATCCAGTCTTTTTTTAAAAAGCCTTCAGCCTACAACTTCTGTGTTGTACAACAGTGTTATATTAAATACATCAGTGTTGTACATTTTTGTACATTCAGTGTTGTAATTTCTGAGTTGTATATCTGTGTGGCAGCAATAATATATATCATTTAAGGATAATAGTGTGACTTTTTCATACATATAGTTTATAATTCATATTATAATATAATTATAATTTTAGCGTGAAACCCATTCATGCCAATAACTAAAGAATTGTCTCAATGGCAAATATTATAACTCTGTTGCCTTCACATTTTTGTTGCACTAAAACCCATCTCCATAGACAAATGTTTAAATTCTGTTTTTCTTAATTGTTCTGAGAACAAATGGGCAAATGTTCATACCAGTAGTAGTCCAATGATTAGGAGGTTCCATGATCTCTTATAAAAGTATTTCATTATTGTAGAAAGGAAGGGTTGTTGTTTTTTCCTTCTAATGAGCAAAATACTTATTATTCTTGAGAAAATAGTCCACTGTTTCTATAAGTAGGATGGAGTTTATGGATCAGTTTATGGATATGCCTGTATTTCTTCTGCCCCAATTGATAGCATTCCTAAATTTCCTTTTGCCTTTTTTGCTTTTTCTCTCTTTTCCCACCCCTAGGAAGAAGGACAATATGGCTCCAGTTCCCTGGCTATGTTGATGGAAACTTGGGATAAATTTGGAAATTCTAATCCAGTTCAAGAATCAGCCTCTCCCAGAAGCACTGAGAACAATTTGGGAAGAAAACCTTACTTTTTGGGAGTAGAGTCTCTTGCTCCAAAACTCTGGAGCACTGAAGGCATGGGAGATTCCTATGCAGCCACTTTCCCCAATGGGAATGGATTGATGTCTCCTTCAGCAAGCCCACAAGCGTCCACCACTTACAGCAATGATTACAGTCCTTTCCCTCATTCCTTCCCAGCCTCACCCACAACTCAAGACCCTTCTTCGTTGCTGGTGCCTAAGGGGCATCCATCCCCCGATTGTCTCCCCAGTGTCTATACCTCCTTGGACATGGCACACCCTTATGGCTCCTGGTACAAAGCTGGCATCCACCCAGGCATTTCTACCAGTTCTAGCAACCCTACAGCTTCTTGGTGGGATATGCATTCCAACAGCAACTGGTTGAGTTCTCAGCCACAATCAGATGGACTCCAGGGTTCCTTACAGTCCATGCCGAGTCAGGCGCCCATCAGCCCCCAGCTACCCAGTTACACTTCTGAGTTCACAACTTTGAATCCTGCTCCGTACCCTGCAGTAGGCATTACTTCTTCATCACACCTTCTCCCTTCAGGGCAACATGTGCTGCCCCAAGAAATGTATAAACCCAAGCCAGTGGCCAATAATTCCTTGATGGAAGGTGGGATTGCCTTGAAGTCTGGAAGAGGGGGCTCCTTTGGCAGCACAGCCGGCAGATCCACTTGTGATTGCCCTAATTGCCAAGAACTAGAGCGGCTTGGGGCCTCGGCAGCCAGCCTGCGGAAGAAGCCGATCCACAGCTGCCATATCCCAGGCTGCGGGAAGGTCTACGGGAAAGCTTCACATCTCAAAGCCCACCTGCGATGGCATACTGGGGAACGTCCTTTTGTCTGCAACTGGCTTTTCTGCGGCAAGCGTTTTACGCGCTCGGATGAGCTGGAACGCCACGTCCGCACCCATACCCGAGAGAAGAAATTTACCTGTTTACTCTGCAACAAGCGCTTCACTCGTAGTGACCATCTCAGCAAGCATCAGAAGACCCATAATGAAATGGGAGTGGGCAAACCCCCAGAAGGTGAAGCTGAGAGAGAAGAGGTTGCTACTGTGGCTAGTTCTCCCAGCGCTGCAGCCCTTCAAGATGGCCTGGCTGGAGAGGAAAAAGATGCTGTCAGCCCTGAGCAAAGCAGTCTCCTGGAAATCTAATGGGTACTGTGTGTGCTCCAGCTTGCTTACTTTGTACCATCTCCACCATTCTTCTTTGATTGCTTCCTGCTAAATAATTTATTTGTGGATGAAACACAACTGCTGTTGCTGTTAGTTGTTCCTCTAGCTAAAATGGTACCTTATGTAAAGCTTCCCTAACACCAATCCAGAAGCCGAATTCAGCTGGGACCTCAGAAAGTCTATGACTTTGTGGCTAAAGACTCAGAGGCAAAATCTGAAGCTACATCCTCTATTCTCTATGGTCTTAAGCTGTTAAAACCAAAATGGCTACCTGTTGAGGTCTCTATGTGATCACTTGGATAATGGCCGAAATGTTGAACTCGTAATATCATGTGTAGGACTAGCCAAGTAGCAGGCTGGGCAGGACTGAAATAAATTTTTCTCAGGGTATGTATAGGAATCACTTTCCATCTCATATAAACCCACTGAACATATGTTTCTGAGCACCTCTCCTAACTTCTGGCACCAATAGGTGATGGGGGCAGAAAGGGGCCTTCTTTGAGATTGGAACACTGTATCTGCACCATTGAACATGCCCTTGTTCCCAGATTCTAGTGCAATCTCTTACTCAGAAGATAATAGTCAAATAGTCATCTAGCAATGAGATGGGCAGCAAACAGATTTGATAAATATATAAATTAATAAGTTGGTTAGCTTCAGATGCTGAACGAGTGCTTATTATAACTTTAAGAGCTGCAAGAAAAAAAGTTTTACAAGGAATGGCTCTTCAAGTGACATAGCATTGATGAGAAAAGCCACAGCTGGTAAAACTGTGCCTATTTGTCAAGCTCTTCAAGATTTATAAGCCCTGGCAGGATCCAGATATGGAATTTTATTACTAAGCCTCCACCCTTTCTTTAAATAAACTTGGAAGCTACTGGTTAGAAATTGTTGCTTCAGTAAATATAAAGGGATTTTTTGCTATTAAAATCCCATCCTACGGTATTTAAAATTAAAAGGCTTGGTTCTGGACAGTGGTAGGCCTTAGGTAATAATTTGGAAAGACAAATTAGCAGCCAATTATACAGCCATCCCTCTACCATCAGTATAAACTGGGCTTCTATTTTCCGTTGACCTTTGTCCATATTTTTTTGATGCAAGGATTGTGCAGTTGCTTGGGTCATGCAATGATTCCTCCAAAGAAGATTTTGGCATTTTGTGGGTTTGCCAAAAGCTAATTTGGGCCATATTCAGAATATTAGGGACATGACCTTATACAGTATAAATATTCAACTGAAGTGCAGAAATAGAGAAATTTAGTGTTCATTACTTTACCAAAGTAAAGGAAGTTGAAGAGGAAAACCAATAATTTCATAGGAGAAATAAGAATAGCCCACAAGATGTCCCATATAGGTGCTACAAGGCTGTTTTGAACCTTTCTCTTCCCATATATTTAATCTAGAAATATATTTATCTTTAAATTATGATGAAAAATAAATAGAGGTGAGGAGGTGGCTGGATTCTCCAAAAAGCCTCTAAGCAAAGACATCTATTTTCTGATCAGAATTGTCTCTCTGTTAATTGGGAAAGGGCTTTCCTTGTGCAAAACAGTGCCATCTGCAACTTGCTCTGTTCTTTTTAGTTGTAGCTTCATATTTTGGGGGAGAAATGGAATATTTATCATCTAAAATGCTTTTTGTTTTAAGTTCTGTTCACTTTTGATAAAAATATTCAGGTGGATTTGGAAACACTCATTAATATTGAATATTTTGAGAAGCAAATTCTCAATATTTGAGTGTTCTCATTTTTGGTAGGGATCTACTCGGTTTAGCAAACCAACTATCATCAGCTTAAGCGTTAGAGAAGGAAATCCCTGGCACAACCCTCTATTGTTTTGGGGCATTATTCCTTTTCAAAAGTCTAATGTCTGTGGACCTAAGTGATTAAATGCTTTCCATGTTGCTTTGATCTGTTTGCTTTTGAGCTCAGATAAAGGCCACTGGATAAAAGAAAAAACTCACATAGTTAAAAAATATTCTTGTGTCAAGTTCTCCCCTTCCATTTTGCAGTATTTAGGCACACGATTTCTACTGAGTTTCTGTGTGCTGCCCCTGCTTCCAACATCATTAATTGGCTTTGCAAAGGGAACCTCAAATGTGATTACCTCACAACATGGAGAAATTCTAAAGGTTTTGAGAGAGGGGAGTTATTAACTAGTTAATACAAAATGTAGTCCAGTACATTGCTTTCAGAAGTGCAAATCATCACTCTCTGTTGTTTGCCTGCTCAGGCAGCTCACATGGAAACTCAATTTTTGCTTTGGATTTTGCTTATTTTTAATTTAAAATAAATAAATAAAAATATAAGCTATGTTTGGGGGAGCGGGGGAAAGAATGCTGAAAGAAACTGGATCCTTATGTATGGAAGTACAATCCAATCTGGTGCTACCACATTTCTAATAAAGTGGCACTTTTACTGCCTGCAAAGTTACTGCTTTTCTGTAGCCTTTGTAGCTGCTCACAAGCATGCAAGCTGGGGGAACCTGGGGTCTACATCAACACCCCTCTCCCCAATATTCAAATACACTCACATTTCCCTTCTGCAACTCACAAGAATTGCAGGAGTCAAAAAGTGTGTAAAACAACAAAATATATCCTCCTTCTTCTGCAATGTCCAGTCTATCCATCCAGAACAGGGTTTCTCAAACTTCACAACTCTTAAGACTGTGAGGACTTCAACTCCCAGAATTCTCCAGCCAGGACTTAAATGTTCTCAAGATTGAGAAATGCTGATCCCTAGAGCAGGGGTCTCCAACCCTGGCAACTTTAAGACTTGTGGACTTCAACTCCCAGAATTCCTCAACCAGCCAAGGTTGGAGACTCCTACCCGAGAGTGTCCCCTACCTACTTGAGAAAGGCAAACCTGGACGACCCTTTTAAAGAATGGGCTGATTGAACTGTGGGGTGAGGCAGTTTTGTCTTGTCTTTGTAGTGGTAGCATCTTTGCCCTTGAAGTTGGTTATCTTAGAATTGGCTAGGGAGGCGAGCATTGCCCCTGGGGTCACCGAGAGGCTGAGTGGGAGTCCCCTGCTTTTAGTTCCCATGGCCAGAGAGGAATTGCACTCCACAGGACAATTGCCACAAGCTGTCCTTCGGGAAATGGTGACTACTGCAGCTCCCAGCCTCCCTCCCAGTTCACCCCTTTGAAACAAAGGCCTTCTGTCAACTGGTCTTTCACAAGAGCACAATAGACTTTTGTGAGGAGACAAACTCTCATCAGAAGGAACGGCAATTACAGCCAACACCAGCCAGACTGGACTTTAATTCCTTGAGGTTCACTATATTGCCATGGTTCATATTTGAGAATGAGATGCCTCTTGGAAGCTTTCTTCCTGTCTAGGCTTACTCATAATCACAATACCAGTCTAAGGCAGGTCACAAAATGGCCCCTCCACCCACTTTTAAGAAACCCCAGTTGCTGTGCAGATACACCTGTTCCACTGTCTGAGGTAGGCTGCTTCATCTTATCATAAAGCTGGGGCAGACCCTTTGTTATTTTCTCAAGTATTAAGCCTCTCTGGCTAATAAGCACCCCAAACGCTGGTGGAAGATTGTTTTCCTAGCAGTACAAGAAAGAGCATTGGAATATTGGAAGCGGGAAGTGGAATCTCCTTTAGGAGGGCAACTAAATGTCACTGGGTAAGTAAATGCAATGGAAAATCCGTTTTCAAACAAGATATTTTTTTGAAATATAAAATTCTGGGAACAAACAAGTAGCCTTCGCTTCCTGCCTGTCAGTTTTTCAAAACCTGGCATGCAGGGGTGGGATTCAAAATTTTTAGCAACCAGTTCTGTGGGCGTGGCTTAGGTAGTGGGCGTGGCTTCATGGTCATATGACTGGGTGGACATGGCTTGGTGATCATGTTATTGGCTGGGTGTGGCCAACTCAATATCACTCACATCGAGGCATGCATCTCCTCGCCTGGCCTCTCATGACTGTGGAGAAGCTGCAACAGTCGTAAGTGTGAAAAATGGTCATGTCACTTTTTTCAGTGCCATTGTAACTTTGAATGGTCACTCCACATAAGCAAAATACCAGCAAAGGAGGGGAACAAACTCCAGAGATGTTCCTGAGACAGGAAGTCTAGTCCTGCCAAGAATGTAATAAGAGTTAATGGAGAGGCAGTTTCTGTAAGCAACACCAGAATGTTTCCTTCCTTCCTTCCTTACAGGATTAGGCCAGTAATTTCTTCTTACAACCGGTTCTCCAAACTGCTTAGAATGTTAACAACTGGTTCTATTGAATAGGTGCAAACTGGTAGAATCCCACCCCCGCTGGCATGTCACATCATACAAGTGAATACTTTGCGAAACCGTTTGTTGGCCTTGGCTGGCAGGATACTAAGTAAGCAACAACCCACATCGTTCAAAGCTGTTTCAACTATTTGGTATGTTTCTTTGACTTACAAAATAATAAAATACCATTTACAGGTAGTCTTCGACTTACAACAGTTTGTTTAGTGGCTGTTCAAACTTACTACAACATTGAAAGGGACTGTTTTTCACACAACCATTGTAGTGTCCCTGAGGGCATGTGATCAAAATTCAGACATTTAATAATTGGTTCATTTCCCAAAGTCAATGGAAAAGTCCAATTCATTTAATAACTGTGTCACTAACGTAACAATTGCAGGGATTCATTTAACAACTGGTGCAGGAAAAGTCACAAGATGGGACAAAATTCACTTAACATAAATTTTGGGCTCAACTATGGTTGTAAGTCAGGGACTAACTGTATATGAGACTAGGAATGTTTCACGTATATTGCCACTGTGAAGCTGCACTCAAGTAGAACGCCTCTGTTATACAGGCATGTAAGTCTCTTGGAAAGGAAATGCAGGATGAAAATTTAATAAGAGTATAACACCAGTGTGAGCATCATCATTGTTTTATGAATTACATCTGGAAAACGAAAATGGACTTTATACAAAGAATTCTGTAGTAATTCCTGCTTCCTTTCTGCAGAGTGACATTGTTCCAAGATTTCCTAGGAATAAATCTGTGATTCTCCATACTACTACCCCAGTTGATGGGTACCATCACCACCTACTTACACAGAGCTGCATTCTAAAAGTTGCATAATTTAGTCAGCCGCCAACTAGGCATAATTCTCACTTGTTGGATCTTGCAGCACATAATAAGGCTCATCGGCACTGGACTCAAAGAGGAAAAGCACTGAGAGAGCTAATTGAACAACTCTTAGCTACTCCTTAAACCAGCTGCATCTTTCCTCAAAATTATATGGTTGATCACATCTGAAGCACAATCTTGGGGAAAGCTATGTTTGATTTCAGGAATCCCCAACTGGCAATATAAAAGACCCTAATGTATTCCAAAACACCTTCTTCTGTTTGAGTCTGAAGCTGTCAGCAGGCACAAAAATCAAATTCACACAAATAAAAATGCGCACATATAAACTAGTTACTTTATTGTTCAAGCCTATTTTACATCAGTCTTCTCAGACTGGCAGCTTTCCCTTGGAAAGACTAGATAAGGTTCAATGGCATTCAGGGGGAGGGGGGAGCAGAGTCAGACATTCCCCTCTTGTGTCTACGGAAGAAGGATTCTAGACTGATCCCCTGCTGGACCGCTCCTCCCAAATAGGGCAGCCTGTCTTTAACAAAAGCACTGCACAGCCAATTGTCATGGGCCACCATTTTAGAAAGCATCTAAGCATCCCTGCTTAGTTTTTTCAATCCTGCATAATATCCCATGACCCGCTGAGACAAGAGAATGCTGGCAAGACTTCATTACATCAATATTCTTCTGTTTGACCAAGCTGGCAATAGTAGATAAATGACCAACTGAAATTGTAAAAGGGGTACTTTTGTTTTCAGCCATGTTTTTACAGTTGATGTGAACCTCCTAGAGTCATTTATATGAGATTGATGACCAGAGAAGGCCTCTAAATAAATAATCACTTGCAAAAGCAGCTTCTAAATTTGCAACTTCTAAAGCTACATAGCAAGAAACCCACCAAACTAAAATGAACTTTCCATAGTTTGAGGGTAAAATGCCCTTGCGTGCATTTGATCCTAATTCACTGCATCCACTCTACCAAACAAGATACATCCATATAGATGGCAGGAGGATAGCTTACCTTGCCACTTTTTTCTTTTAAAACTACACTTTTTATCCATTGTTTACGCAAAGTTAACTGTTATTGAACTCAGAAGAAATGTTTATGACAGATTGAAGAATTTGACAGCTATTTTGCAGATGTTTTGCAGGGTGCCAGTAAAAAATAACAAGTTTTTAAAAGCATTTTAAAATTAGCACTGAAACACACATTTCTTAGTATTTTGTAATAACTCCAAAATAGTTTTAATACTTGGAAACAGATATGCTTGCTCCAGAAGCATATGTGCTGAAAAATAGAGAAGAAAAACAAGTTGAGTGCTCTGTCCCAGATTGTAAAGATTAAATGCTGCAGATGAAAGGACATCTATCAAAACAGTAAGTTCCTCCGGATGCATCACTGCCCAGCTCAAAAGTTAACATCTTTTTATATTGGAAAGGCAATTATGTTTGTGGATTAGGTTGAAAAAAGCCAAGGTATTGTTTGTTTTCTTTTGCCTCTGTTGTGTTGGCAGTGCCTATGCTTCCAGGCAAGGCTTTTATTGTACAAGTGACCAACCTCATTCACTAAATGTTATGCAGACAGAAGTTCAGCTTAAGGATCTCTTGAGTGATCCCATGTTTTCTCAGATTTTATGTCAGGTTTTTTCTTTCTTTCTGCAGAAACTCAGGTAAAGAGGAAAAGAAAGGTGGCTAACTTCACACATTGCACTAAATCTTAATATGGCTTGAGTTGAGCTCACTATGTTGTACCAATCCAGCAACAGTAATTTATTCATACATAGTAGCTTAGTGTGAATTATGTTGGTAACTGCACAGTATCTTGCAAATCAGTGCACCAGGAATGCTCTATTTCTCTGAAAAATGGTAGAAAAAGGAAAGCAATGATTGGGCAATGAGATCTTGAAAACTCCTCTTAAAAAGGGGGATGAGCAAAGCACAATAATTACATTTCTATATTGATCATTTATTTTATTCCTTGCTGAATAAGCCATTAGGGCCACATCGATGCATACACAAGTCTGTTAACTAAGCCAAGCCCAAACCACATTATGGCTTAGTATGATACATGAACTCATCCCTTGTCATTGCAATGCCACATGTGGAGGCACCCAATGTTAAATATTATATTGCATCAGCTCTAGACCAAACATGTATTTTTTTCATTGAAAGTACACTGACCTCACTTTGTTTCTTGAATACAGGAAGAGCAGGGATTGATTAAAATGCTGGCAATACTAGACATAACTACGTGGGCAATCTTTTGGTGACCAAGGGCTATTTTAATATTCAGGGAGGCAATTACCACGAAGTGACAAGGCCACATCATACACGTGGGTGGGACAAGATTTAAGGGGGAGAAATTTGGAGGTTTTCTGCTTTTTAACTGTGAAATGCCTATTAGAAGTTACACTATAGTTTTTATTATGTTTTCCACCTTAGAATAGCAGAAGATGGGCCTTGTTTTCCACAATCAGGGCCAGAGAACTTCAAGGACCTAAAAAAAAAAAAAAAGCAAGGATATATTTTGGATCCAATGATTAACCTATCCCAGCTAAGTATAAACAAAACATTGGAAAAACTTCCAAACATCAATTTTTTCTGCTTTTTCTTCTTCTTTTTGCTTTTTAATTGGGCAGAAAGATAAAAAAATAGAATACAGCATTAGTTGACATAAAAAAAAATCATGGAAAAATGCAAAATGGAAAAAAAAACCCTTTGAGAACATACATATACTATATGGATGCATTCTGCAGGTAAGGAAATTTAAAAAAAAATCAGTGTTCTATTTCTATCCAGAACAATATTATTAGAACCATTATTAATGTAACTTAATGATATTCAAATATAAATCATTGTATCCCTAATTTGTACGGTTTTTCCATTTTTTTTTTTAGCCAAAGGAACTTCCCATACATTAAAAAACCACTCATCCAATAATAGAAGTATTTCTAATTTTCCATTGTTTTGCAAAAAAAAGATACATAACAGCTAGTAAAGGGAATAATATACCTTTATTGTATTATTTTTTTATAAATAACTCTTCCTCCTCCTATTTTCTTACAGCAGTTTCCTATGCTGTATCAATTTATGTTTTAGTAAATATGGATAATTAGGCCAGTTATTATTTTCAGAGGATTTTTGAAATGACTTCAAAGACTCAAGGGAATACAAGTTGCAATGTTACTCTGTTAATTAATAAAAGATGTTATATATGTACTAATTAACTTAACACATGTTGCATTCCTACTTTCAAACCATTATTCAGTGATACTTACCAACTTTTGATTTGCTACCAACAAATCTACAGCACGGATGGCAAACCTCAAGCTTAACATGTCAAATTTAGAAACTGCCTAACTTGACTCTGCTGGTGTGTCGCTTGCACCCCAACAAAACAAAAGAGAAACAAATCTCGTATCTCCCCTTCCAGGCCACCCTTAACCATGGCACTTGGCAGCAGCACTGAGGCTGTGCCTAAAATAGAGAAACAGGCCTTGAATTCACCCTGGTCCCATCCCTGCCATCAAAAAGGCCACCTCATGCCAAAGTGTGCAAGCCTGGGGAACAGCATGATCATCCCCTCGGCCCAGCGCTTTCCTGGATCTGCCACACACCACTTACTGTCAGGCAGTGTTATCTTTCTGTTGACAGGCCCCTGAGGCTTACCAGGCTGCTCCAGGTCACATGAGGCCTTCTGTCAGGCACAGGAAGTCAAGAACAACCGAAGTAAGAGCAAAAAGCAGTTTCTTATTGTTATGGACTAAGCTAACGCGTTCATTAACAACCCTAATAGCTTTACGTTAACAGCAGGCTCGTAATCCTGCACTTCTCATTGGCCCGCGAATAGCGAGTCGTGATTGGTCATTTCTGGCTGATCTGATTGGCTGACAGCGGGTCATCTCTGATTGGACGCTTGTTAGAGCGGTAAACTCAAATTATTGGTTGTTGTGACAGCAGCCAGCTCTATAAAAGAGCTGCTGCTGCCCAAGTATTTTGCTCTGTTCTGAAGTTACTAATAAAGAGTTGAAGTCACAGTTCAATGCCTCGTCTCTGTTCCTTGCGCCCATGCTCAGGACTTAACACTTATTGTATATTTGTCCATAAACAAAATCTTGCCAGACTAAAGCATGCTCTGCGTAAGTATCTGAAAAATGCAAGAAGAAATTAGAGAGGTTCCCTTCTGGGCCGGTTCTTGGACAGCAACGATTCAAGGCTGATGTTTCTCTTTGCTCACTCTCCCTCTTGTAAATTTAGTGCCAGATTCAACCACACCTTTTGTTCTTGAAGCAGCTTCAGAGAATAGTCTTCTGCAGCCTCCGCAGCCTTAAAAAAATCATGCAAGAACAGGTCGTACTTTCAAAAATAGTTATTGTCAGGCGCTGGTGAATGCTGGTGTGTCACCCAAAACGCATGTCTTAGATTTCTCATCACTGATCTAGAGATTTGTCATGCAAAAATTCAAAAATTCAAAAATTACTTGTCCCTTGTCTACTTGAACTTAACAATGTTTAATTTAGAAGAAGGCAACTTTTAGTAGACAAAGGGTCAGATCTACTGGCTTTAACATTAACAGAGCATGCATATCACACATTATTGGAGGGAGCTGCTTAAATCTCTGCGTTTTTCAACTATGATCAGGGTTACCATCTTTCCAGGTCTGTCCAAGAGATTCTGGTTTGTAGCCTGTTGATCCAGGCTGAACCACAGAACTCCATCTACAGTGTGATGAAGTCTTCTCATAACATGCAACCTTTCCCCCCTAAACACCCTCCGTACATATATGCATCGGCTGAGAATCACAGGGGTGTTGTGCAGGAGGAAAACTCCTGTGTATTGCCCAAATCCGTATGCCAGTTGGATTGTATGATGCAGTGTGGAGGAGGCTCCCAGTATGCCATATGCTTTCCTCCACCACCACCAGTGCAACTCACAACAACACACATCTTCCTTTCCTCATGAGGTTGTATTGTGAGCAGAAGGAAGACTCCCTCTGCACTGCAAAAAAATTGGTTTGAACACTAAGCCAATATTTAAAAATAGTCTTGCTAGAAACTGATGGGATGGAGAGGTTGTGTGGTCTCCCAAGTATACCAAATAGACCCTTTTTGCACAGATCAGTTTTTGAGAAGCCTAACTGTAAATACAGCTTTAATGTTGTCAAGTCTCCAATCAAACCCAGGAGAGATCTTAACTGGGATATGCCCACAGAGGATTTACCCTCCAGTTTTCCATCTCAAAATAGTAAAACACTATGCTGTCAGTTTTCAACAATCACGGACAGAAGTGGCTCCAGGAGCTATTAAAATACATTCTGTCAAGATTTCAAAATTAAAAACAGAAATGTAACTCCAATAGTACAATGCAGTTTTTGGCTCCTGCCCCTCATCTTAGCGATTATTCTGTCTTTCAAGTTCAGAACACCCTACCTATAGATTCAACAAAAGACAACAAAAATGATAACATTGTTGAAGTGCTTTCCTGAATCCCAAGATCGGGCAGTGAGTTATACCACCATAAACTGCACTGGCCTTACTGCCAATCGCTATTAGCAGCAGGCTGATTTTCACACAGGACAAGTTAATGGTTGGTTGGTTGATTTTTCACTTGGCAAATATGAATTGCTTCCTGAAAGTATGATGGGGTGGGTTGGAGAGATAGATGAATGCAATGGAGTCCTTTAGAACAGTGGTCCCCAACCTTTTTTGTACCATGGACCGGTACAATCCACGGACTGATCCATGGACTGGTACCGGCATCAGCACACACAACCAAGGCAAGGCAGCCGAGTGACCAGCCAGCTAGCCGTCCCCCACTTCTCCCCACCACCTTCAATTCCTCCTTTGTACCTTCTCACGGTCAATGGGCTTTTCAGGCTCTTTCTTAATCTCCTCCTGAGTAACACGAGACTCCACCACCATTGGGATGGCTCTTCGTTCGAAGCCACACCCCCTCTTTGACAAAACTAAGGTGCGAGGATTCCTTCAGCACCCAAACGCCACTTTCCAACCGACGACCGACAAGCTCACCCAGAAGCACTTTCTCAAGCACTGTTGAAACAAGATGGCGCCCAAGCAAAGTAGGCAGCCCGGTACAAAATCATCCATGGACCAGGACTGGTCCGGGGCCCGGTGGTTGGGGACCCCTGCTTTAGAATGTCTGAGTTAGAGGTTTGTCAAGTTGTCTGATTAACAAGACAAAGTGCTTGTTATTGGAGTGCTTTTTCTGAGTAGAATCACTTCTGAAGGACCATTAACCCTTTGTCCAAAAACAGCCTGGCTAAAAGATCATAATTATGAAGGAGGAATGCTCCATATGCAACAAGATTGCAGAGACTGCCAGTGCCACCTCACTATCTTGTACTAAAATAATAAAAACAGTGAAACCCCTCTTCAATAGAAACAATGGAAAATCTGTAATATAGGTGGCACAACTAGCTAAACACAGCTGACAGAGCCCTGCTTCAATTTACCTTCTGTGCATCATCTCTGCACAGATGTTTTTTTAAACCCTGGCCTGGAACTCTTTTAAAAGAGAGGGGTATGCTGGTAACAGCCTAAAAATGAGCAATAGAAACTGAACACTTCAGCAACTATATGACAAGGGAAGTTTGCCATATCATTCATCCTATAATAAGATAAGAAGGAAAATACTACCTTAAAGCTGGATCAGCTAAAGAGAACTTTAGGTAACATCAAGATAACATATTTAAAAATAATCATCAGGATATGTTCTGTTGTGGTTCATATATAGAGGAGCCCATTATGTTTAGTTAATGATGAGAATTCCAGAAGAGGGCCCCCAGCTATTAGATTTTTCCAAAACTACCTCTATAACCTGCTTAGTACAAAACTACCAACAAATATTATATCTATGCTATACAATACCTGGGTAAAAGGTTGTGTATAGAGTTTGATCAAATGCATGCAAGAGAGTTCGACGAGGCTTTCGTCCCAAAGAAATGCATAGCAAGATTGCATCCTTAAATGAAATAACAGAAGCACACAGCACATATTCTGCTCGCAAATTGGCATCAGTTTAGAGAAAAAAATGAATTCTTTCACCAACTCACCCACATTTTAACCATTGGCATGTAATAATGTCATTAGATATTATCAGGAAAATACATTCATAATTTCTTCCTTGTGATTACATAGAGAACTTGACCAAAGTTAGCTAAGTTTGGTCCAGTGAATCACTCTGATGCCAAAGATTTTACACAAATGCAATGACATAATCACACAAATGACACTATTATACTCTTGCTTCCTGACATCTGATGCAAGTAGATCAGTTGTGGCATTTGTAGAATAGTGTTGTCACACATATTTTAGTTATTGGCCTCTCAATGATGCTCATTGCTTTCCTTCTAAGTATTGCTCAAGAAATAATAAATCTCTCAATTTCTGGATATACAGGAAAAACATAACCAAAGAAGAGAACTGAGCTTTCCTATTTTACTATTAACAGCAGGGGTATCAAACTCAAGGGTTAGGGTTAACCCTAACCCGGATCCGGCCCATGGGGTGCTTAGATCTGGTCCGCGGGGCTACCCTGGAAACAGTGAAGGACCGGCCTATGGTGCAGCCCTCCCAAGTTCCATTTTCACTGGCAGAGCACTCGAGCCACCACAGGCGTTCCCCCCCCCCCGACACCAGTGATGTTGAGCTGGCCACGCCCACCCCAGCCCCCTAAGGTGAAACAACCCTGATGCAGCCCTCAATAAAATCGAGTTTGACACCCTTGATTAACAGGATTGTTTGCTCTTTGCTCTTAAACGATTGCAAAAAGCAAATGCTTCCAGAATTGGAGGAAATTAAATTTTCCATTGATAAAATCAATATAAAATGAACATGTCCAGAAGAAGCTCCCTACAGGGGAAGAAAATAAAACCACAGTCTGGATAAACAGCTGTTTAAATTCATTAATTTCAGAGGGTCCTGGATTTTTCTCCAGGGTGGAATCTGCTGTGTTACTGCACTGTGAAAAATGGTGAGTTCTGAGAAATTCACTGCAATTGATAGGCTTGGGGTTTAAAAGCTATATTCAGCATTTTTGCTACCAGTTGCCACTTATGCTTTAAGCCATCATGTGCCTTCAAAGGGGGAAGGATTTTTTTTTTTAAAGGAGCTGAAAATTTACCCAGAATAGATTGGGTGCTCTTCCTGGTATTTGTGGATTTCAGTGGTTCCATGGACAAGGTAGAGTAAAGAAATTGAAAAAGTATGCAGAAGAAAATATTTTTTAAAATGATCTTCTATCTCATTATAAATGTAGCTTTGGTCAAGATTTACATAGGCCCAGAGCCTATGTCTCTAGCTGTCTCTAGCTGTCAAGAGCAATGCTCAAGCCAGATCTCAGTCTGGAATCTTAAAGGAGAAGTGATTAGTCTCACAGGTTGAAAGTCCTGAGAGATACCTCCATGGACTCCAATTTCCTGCTTTGGGTAGATTCATTTCAATCATCCTGAAAAGTGACTCCTTGCAATTAATAACTGAGGAGAAAGTACACTCTGGAGAGTTGGGTGTGCTCACAGTTTAAGAGCCTTTAGATATGGTAATGGAACAAACCAAACACTTTAAACACTGAAGAATTTCATAGGGTATCAAAAAGTAAGAGAAGCTGCAGCTAAAATGTTTTGAATGAGGGCAAATCAAGGACAGAGTCATGGCCAGTCGTGACACTACTATGGTTTGATTCAAAATATGTCAGTTACCTTGGATGCAAAGCTTAGAGCACTGCTGAAAGATATGCTCAAAGGCTCAAGTACTCAGACAGCACGCTATTCTGCAAAAAAACAACGGGATGTGAAGATATTTAGTTAGCCTTCAATATGTATCTTTCAGTAGCTTTCAACCATGGGATTTTCTGCACATTATGTTTCAAATGGCTCTCCTTTTGTTTGTTTTTTATTTTTTAAATAAGATTGGGATATGAAACAGGATCTGGACACAGCATGTGGGGAGTTGCTTTTTTTTTTTTTTTTAACTCACCTCCATATGCCATGTTCCCAACAAAAATATCGCACACTATGCTCAAAAGCTGTTTTTGGCATCAACAGAGGCTTTTTGGAACAAATGCCAGCTTCTGAGATGGGGAGGGGGGAAAGGACAGTTTTCATTTAGGTGAGGGAATATTTAAAAACACTTTTCACAAACACACCATGATTTAAAGGCACATGTCAAATTTTTTTTTTTTTCAAAATTTCATAAAAGTGGAAGGCTGGATCCCTTACTGTGTTACAAGGGTTTTCAAACTTGGCAAGTTTAAGACTTATGGACTTCAACTCCCAGAATTCCCAAATTAACAGGACTGAAGGAAGAATTCTAGGAGTTGGAAGTCCACAAGTCTTAAAGCTGTCAAGTTTGAAGACTCCTGCATGTGTTGGAATCTACCCTGTTAGGATGTTTGCTGATGTGACTAGAGAGAAGGGTTCTAAAAGTCTTGGTTGCTGATATTTTTTGGAGGGGGTGGAGTGTTAACATTCTGAAATGATGTAGGGTCTCCTGCTTGGGCAGGGAGTTGGACTAGATGACCTACAAAGTCTCTTCCAACTCTGTTAATCTAATGCCTTTCTTTAAAAAAATATGCAGCACAGATTTGGCAGGTGATATTTTTCTGGCATGGAGAACTCATGTTAAATTCTTTGTTCATCAGCTTTAAAGACACAAGAGCCTTGCTTGGACAAAAGGTGACACGAAGGACCATAATAAAATGCACAATTAGAACAAATGCTTATAATATTCTGTACAGCAATGCAGGAGGCTTTCTTCTCCACAGGAACTCATTAAGCTAATTCTGCTTTGTGTGAAAATCTTATGTCTTTCCTGCATGTATTAGCACCCATCTTAAAAGGTTGATATTGCATTCATGTTGCAGATGTTCAGAGCTGTTTGTTATTCTTCCCCAAACCCCCAAAACAAAAACAAAAACAAGTTATTCTTCCCCAAACCCCCAAAAACTTTAATCTTAGACTTTCTACTATTGACCTCACCCCTTTCCTAAGAGGTCTGTAGGAGACGTGCATAAGCGCACCAACGTGCCTCCCATCCCTGTCCTGTTGATTCTTTTTATATATATATGTATCCATTTCATGTATTCATAACTATGTTTATACTTATACCTGTTATCTTATAATCACTTGACAAAATAAAATAAATAAATAAATAAATATTTGGAGGCTTCATGTGGACATTTTATTACCTTCTCTACACTTAACAACAAACGGAAACAAAACTTATGAATGGCTTTTTACAGAGAAGAAAAATTAAGGATTGAGAAATTTAACATTGCCATCCCCTGCATTAGGACTAGAGAGTGGTTAGGCTCCTTTTTAAACCATGATACTTGACAATTTAACAGCATTTCCATGATCTAAGACTGCATGCGCCCCCATGTGTTAAATTCAAGAATAATAAAATCCCTTTCAGACATTTTAGAGATACTAGAAAAATCTCTAGGCATTAAACTAAGTAAAATTTACCCTGGCTAGGTAATTAGAGCAGTGGTGAGATTCAATTTTTTTTTATTACCGGTTCTGTGGGCGTGGCTTGTTGGGCATGGCAGGGGAAGGATAGTGTAAAATCTCCAGTCAGAGGTGGGATTTGCCAGTTCTCCGAACTACTCAAAATTTCCACTACCGGTTTTCCAGAATTGATCAGAACCTGCTGAATACCACCTCTGACTTAGAGGATGCAACTTAATTTTCCTTTTACATGATGTTTGTTTTAATCCATTGGCCTTCAACTAAACAGGTATTAATTTGAATTGTGCATTCACTCTTTCATTAGGGCAACCATGTCTGGCTGAACCATCTATTCAGATACCAGTAGTTGACACAAAAAAGAGATATACAAACATTTTGTTGTCACCTAAATGTCTTTAGGATTTTTTTTGATAATCCAAATGTGGAAACCTGAACTGTACATCTTTTGAAGAAGGAAGTAGGAAGATAGAGAGGGAAAAAGAGAGAGAAAATGCACCGGCAGGCAAACAGTGAATTGCAACAATTGAACCCATGAAACTCAATGGCTATTAGCCTTGATGGCAAATGTGACAGCTTCTAAGACCATCTGTTGGGACAGTGATGGGCTTCATTCTGCAGTTGATTGACCACTGTGAGAACAAACGCTGGACTACATGGGTCCAATCCTACTTGTGATCTTATGTTCTTTGTGCAGGAGAGAGAGAAATAGAAGAATCAAGTGGGCCGAGGTAGTTGAATTTCACCCCTGGTCTAGATCAACTTTCACCAATCCAGTATTCTTCCAGCATAGGAGCACTTGTAACACTCCCAGTGTAGTGGGGTGGTTGGACAATCACCACAATCCCCATTTCCTATTGGTGGGGGTGGGCGGGGCATGTGAGAGGTGTTCAGGGGTGCGGTTCTACAAGTTATCACCTAGTCACTAGAACCAGATGTTAACTTTCTAAGCAATTCAGAGAACCGATTGTTGGAATAAATCTCCTTTTTTTTTCTTCCCACCCTTCTTGCATTCTTGGCAGTATGCCTAAACTTACTATCTTCAAAGGAGGTTTTTCTTTTCTTTGCTGGTACTTTCTTAAAGGGGAAGGGTTGTTTTAAGCTTTTTACACTGCTGTTGGGAGGAAATACTCCCCTGTTGGAGTTAGCACTTTGAAGAAATAATTGAATAATGAAGCAGAGCTGCCAGAAAGAAGCTTTTTAATGACAAGGAACCAAGATGAGTGACATTCAGAAAGGCTTCTTGGCTAGCTAGAAAGATTGACATTCAAACATGGGTTTACATACCCTTTCTGAGTTTTGGTCTAAAACTGGTGACCATTCAAAGTTATAATGGCACTGAAAAAAAAAAAGACTTATGACCATTTTTCACACTTACGACCATTGCAGCATCCCCACTGTCATGAGAGGCCAGGTGAGGAGAAGCGCCCCTTGATGTGAGTGACGTTAAGTTGGCCATGCCCACCCAGTGACATGACCAGCAAGCCACACCCACCAACTAAGCCACACCCACAGAACCGGTTATTAAAAAAATTGAATCCCACCCCTGGAGGTGTTGCAACTGAGCGCAACTGAAAGGTAAGATATTTGCACAAGCCAATACAGAGAGAAACAGTAGGAATGCAAATAAAATGTAGGTCCTGTATAGGGAAATTATGAATTTCACTCCTTCAGACTCCACACAGTTATGCTTTTTCTCTGTCCTGATTGTCCTTTCTAGCCTATCCTTTATATTTGGTATATTCACTTGAGCAGGAAATACCATTTTTGTTCAAATTAGTTCTTAAGATAAAATGAAAAATGCAACTCACCTTTTCAACAGCTTAGCCCATGCTACATAACATCCTCTCTTCCTGTGCTTTTGAGGCAGCTTAAGTAAAGTTTTAAATTTGCAGACTGATCTGTAGAAACCTAACTCTTTTAAATCATTATCTCCATGCCAGAAATATTTTCCCAGTTCAGTTTTTGCAGAAGAAGCTGCACTGCACTTAGTTCAAGGCATATAAAAGTAAACTACCATTGACATACATTAAAGGGTGGAGGTAAATAAAATAGCTAATTTAAATGAAGCTGGGGGGAGGAATCTGTTTATGCAGGTAGAGCAAAGGATTGACAAAAGAGAAAAGAATGAATAACAACAATGGTAATAATGGAAAAGTTATGAGTTATAAAACTTTGGCATCCTTAAAAATAGGCTTTTATTTATGGCAGAAATAGGCAAATTTACCGCTCTTCCTAGCTAATTGCAGGCAACTGATTCACATGTTCATTTCCAGAAGTTTAACAGTAGCAGTGACAAATACAAATGTCAATACATATAAAATTAAACTACAGAAATAAAGAAAACTTTGGGTAAACAGAAAGGGTTTTTGGTATGGAAAGAATGTGAGCCATTTTCTGTTCTGGAACTCAGGGTGGATAATGTTTTCATTCTAAGGATTTCCCTTTAATAACCAGGTCAGGCTTATCTCAGGTTTCCTGGGGGGAAAACAAACCCCTAACTCAAAGTAGCTGTTGCATGTTTGAAATCTGTCCATTTCTGGTTTAATGCATTGCTACTTGCAAACACCAGGGGGCCCCCCATGCCCCCCTCTGGATGATGTCTCCCACAGCGGTTCCAGCAGCAGCCTTCCAAGCGCTCACCAGAACGACCTCTGTGGACCACACACCGTCAGCATACAGTAGCCAGGCACAGCTGGGAGCACATCTGTTCTCCCTTTGCCTTATACAAACACACATGGCTGCGTGCAGTCTGTGCCTCTAACCCCCCTGGAGCCTTAAGCTCAGAGGAAATCAGTGCATCATGGCACAATCCAACCCACGGCCTTAAGACAGGATATCCTCTATCTTGCTAGGCATTCCAGACGGATGCTTATCCAATTCTCTCTCTCTCTCTCTGTCTCACACACACACACACACACACACACATGCACACACAAGGAAAGAAAGGCCCCGGGTAACTCTTCTAAGCATCTTCTGAAATGTGTCAGCTTCAGCTAGCTTCCCCAAATGCCTCTCTGCCATATTGTTCAGGCAGAATGAAAAGGAGGCCCTAATTCCTGCTTTACTTCTTCTTTTCTTTTAATGGTTCAGGAAACCTTGAGCTTCCCTTCCACGCAGAGATGTGAGAGGCTCTTATTTCAGAAGCCTGGGGAGGTAATGGCAACAGCCAGCTAGAAAGGGAGAAATCATCTGATTTGGCATTAAGTGGCTGCCTAATTTCAGTGGGAGATGTTATCTTTTGTGGCATACCTCTTTTTTTGCTGGGCCGTGACTCAAGGATCTTCAATGGGTTCCTTCCTTGACTCCTGCTGCTCCTTGAGATACAGCTAGTCCTCCTCGACTTATGGTTCCAATTAGGACCAGAATGTCTGCTGCTAAGTAAGGCTGCTGCTAAATTAAACGAGTCACATCCAATTTTATGACCAGTTTTGCCACAGTGAAATAAATAATTGCAATTGTTAAGTGAATCATATAGTTGCTAAATAGAGTTGATTTCCCCCCATTGACTTTGCTTGTCAGAAGCTGGCTGGGAAGGACTCAGATTCTGCATTACATGACCCCAGGACACTGCAAATGTTATAAATACATGCCGGTTATCAAAGAGCCCAGATTTTGATCTTGTAACTGTGGGGTGCTATAATGATCATAAGTTTGAGGACTGCTTGTCAGTCAGTTTTTTTTCAGTGCCATTGTAATTTCAAGCAGTCATTAAATGAATGGATGTAAGTCAAGGACTACCTGTAAAGTGGAGGAGAGAGAAGATCTGGTGGGTATTTACACCATTTGTAGGATACTCTTTCAAAAGACACTCATTGGGAACTTATTGGAATGTCCTCCTGCGGTGGTGGGATTCAAATTTTTTTTACTACCGGTTCTGTGGGCGTGGCTTGGTGGGCGTGGCAGGGGAAGGATACTGTAAATCTCCAGTCAGAGGTGGTACTTGCCGGTTCTCTGAACCAGGGGTCCCCAACCACCAGGCCCCAGACCGGGACTGGTCCGTGGATGATTTTGTACCAGGCCGCCTACTTTGCTTGGGCACCATCTTGTTTCGGCGGCGCTTGAGAAAGTGCTTCTGGGTGAGATTGTCAGTCGTCAGTTGGAAAGCGGCGTTTGGGTGCTGAAGGAATCCTTGCGCCTCAGTTTCGTCAAAGAGGAGTGGTGGTGGCTTCGAACAAAGAGCTGTCCTGATGGTGGTGGAGTCTTGCGTTACTCAGGAGGAGATTAAGAAAGAGCCCAAAAAGCCCATCAACCACGAGAAGGTACAAAGGAGGAGTTGAAGGTGGCGGGGAGAAGCGGGGGACAGCTGGCTGGCTGGCCGGTCGCTCAGCTCGCCTTGCCTTGGTCGTGCGTGCTGATGCCGGTACCAGTCCATGGATTGGTCCATGGATTGTACCGGTCCATGGTACAAAAAAGGTTGGGGACCACTGCTCTGAACTACTCAAAATTTCCGCTACCGGTTCTCCAGAACTGGTCAGAACCTGCTGAATACCACTTCTGTCCTCCTGGCACCTTCAAACATTTAATGAATCAGAATAGAGCTGGAAGTGACCTCCTATCTAGTCCAATCCCTTGCTCAAACAGGAGATCCTATACCATTTCAGACAAGTGACTGTCCAGTCTCTTCTTTAAATCCTCCAGTGATGAAGCACCCACAACTTCTGAAGGCAACTTCTTTCCCACTGGTTAATTGTCCTCATTATTAGGAAGTTCCTGCTTAATTACAGATTGATTAGTTCCCATCCATTGTTTCTTCAGGTGCCTTGGAAAATAAGTTGACCCCCTCTTCTTTGCAGCAACCCCTCAAATACTGCTATCATGTAGTCCTTTTTTTCTCTAGACTAGCCATACCCAGCTCCTACAACCAGGGGTGGGATTCAAATTTTTAACAACCAGTTCTGTGGGCGTGGCTTAGTTGGTGGGAGTGGCTTGGTGGTCATGTGACTGGCTGGGTATGGCCAACACAACATCACTCACATCGAGGCATGCATCTCCTCGCCTAGCCTCTCATGACTGTGGGGATGCTGCAACAGTCGTAAGTGTGAAAAACGGTCATTAAGTCACTTTTTTCAGTGCCATTATAACTTTGAATGGTCCCTCCACACAAGCTAAGTACCAGCAAAGGAGGAAAAAAGACTCCAGAGAAGTTCCTGAGATAGGAAGTCCAGTCCTGCCAAGAAAGTAATAAGGGTTAACAGAGAGGCAGTAAGCAACACCAGAATGTTTCCTTCCTTCCTTCCTTACAGGATTAGGCCAGTAATTTCTTCTAACAACCGGTTCTCCAAACTGCTTAGAATGTTAACACCTGGTTCTAGAGAATAGGTGCGAACCTGTAGAATCCTACCCCTGTCTACAACCATTCTTTATATGTTTTAGTCTTCAGGCTCTTAATCATCTTAGTTGCTTTTCCCTGCACTTTATATACTGTTATAAAAATAGTGTTGTCTGATGGTTTGTAGTTCTGTAGATTGGACTAACAGGGATATCACTCCTATTTGTTTTTTATTTTTCAGAAAGTCTCATCTTCTTCCAATCTTTTACATGCTACCTCAATCCCTCTGAATTCAGTGAGATGTACATAGCAGGGTGGTGCACATTTTGGAAATAATTTAGATGTCCTTCTGACCTCACACATGCACAGCACTTCTCTGTTATTCATTAAAGCAGCCTGTCCTTCCTCCCTCCCCCCAATCACACAATGGCTGATTGTGTTATTTTCTGTGTTTTAGACTTGATTATATTACATGTAGTTATGATCTAACCAAATTCATTATAGGAAAAGGGCTTGGTTACAGAATAAATAATAAACAAAGAAACATTTCCTTTTGAAATACAACCCCTCCTCCACCCCGGTTTTGGGATTCTGCATGAAATAGAAAGCCAGTTTTGTTTTGAATCGGAAAGATGATTGCACGCTGGAAGTTCTGCCAAACTGTTTCCAATGATCTGGGGTTCAGCAAAAACAAAATCCATCCCACTAATGTGGTTGGATTGTTCTGGGTTGGGACTGATTTAACAGGCTGAATAGGCCAGAGAAGGAGGCAGCATTCCCTCTTGCTTCGCGTGGCCTTTTTGCCAGCTTGCTCATTCTCCAAGCTTCCCTTCGTCCTCTTCTTATAGCCTTTGAGATCAATGCATACTTCTGCTGGATTCTGCTAATTTTTATTTATTTACTTTTATGTGTCCATTTAGTTATATCCTGCCTTTATTATTTTCACAAACAACTCAAGGTGGTGAACATTTCCGATAGACCTTCCTCCTCCTGTTTTTCCCAAAACAACCCTTTGAGAGAAGGACTGACCCAAAGTCACCCAGATGGCTTTCATGGCTAAGGTAGGACTTGAATTCACAACTTCGCACTTTGTAGCCTGGTGCCTTGACTACTGTGTCAAATTGGCTCTCTGTTGTTGTTGTTGTTGCTGCTGCTGCTGCTGCTGCTGCTGCTGCTGCTGCTGCTGCTGCTGCTGGCACCTTGGTTTTTTCCTCCATTTTAAAACCACCAATTCTTCCCAGAAACAATGATGTTTTGATCCCTATTAGTATTCACACAGGGAATGATTCAAGTCAACTGTACAGAACATTTTACAGGATATACAGAAAAACTGATGGCTTTGTCACTGATACATGTGCAAATCCTGTAAGGAAGGTAGGAAAGAAACAGTCTGGTGTTGCTTACAGAAATTGCCTCTCCATTAACTCTTGTTACATTTTTGACAGAACTTAGACTTCCTGTCTCAGGAACGTCACAGGAACGTGACACACAAGGAAGAGACCTTCAGAATGAGATTCTACAAAGGGTTTGTTCAGAATTAGCACCGGCGGCGGTGGGGGGGCGGGGGGGCAGTGAGGGAATGGGGTGAGAGCAGGGATAGGATTCAATTTTTTTAACAACCGGTTCTGTGGACATGGCTAAGTTGGTGGGTGTGGCTTGGTGGTCATGTGACCGGGTGAATGTGGCTTGGTGGTCATGTTATTGGCTGGGCGTGGCCAACTCAATATCACTCACATCAAGGCACACATCTCCTCACCTAGCCTCTCATGACTGTGGGGATGCTGCAACAGTCGTAAGTGTGGAAAATGGTCATAAGTCACTTTTTTCAGTGCCACTGTAACTTTGAATGGTCCCTCCACACAAGCAAAGTACCAGCAAAGGAGGGGGAAAAAACTCCAGAGACGTTCCTGAGACAGGAAGTCTAAGTTCTGTCAAAAATGTAATAAGAGTTAATGGAGAGGCAATTTCTGTAAGCAACACCAGAATGTTTCCTTCCTTCCTTCCTTACAGGATTAGGCCAGTAATTTCTTCTAACAACCGGTTCTCCGAACTGCTTAGATTGTTAACAACCGGTTCTAGCAAATAGGTGCGAACTGGTAGAATCCCACCCCTGGGTGAGAGAAAGAGAAAGGGAGAGTTGAAAAGAGAAGTTAAAAACACAACTGTAAATAGTTCTATTTCTGCACAGATATCTCACTGTCCCATGTCTTCTGAACATATAATTAAACTGTACAATTCATTCACTAGGGATTGCAAGAATTCTGCCCTGTAACTGATAACTTTAATGAAATATGTGATAAATCATACAAAATAATTCCACCAATGTCAATCTATTACATATTTTTACTAGTGATCAAATAATCAGTATCAGCAGCTGAGGAAAAAACTCTCGTGGGTGGCCCTCATCTTCATTCCCATCATATGAATTTATTGGTACTTCCATGCCTCTCCCAAAAATACTGGGAAAACATCAACTGTGGGTTAATCTTGCAAGATAATTCTCATGTTCTCTCTTATCATAAATTCAGGCAATGCCATACTCTAGTTTTAACATTTGCACCAGGTACCACAGAGATCAAACCTAGAACATTTCACTTCATGTACGAGTTCCTTGCTTGCTTCATCAATTGTTCCTTTAGGCAGAAAATGGAAACAGGAACATTAATAAAGAAATAAATATGTATGCTGCCTTGAGTTGTACTACTTACTTAACTAACTAGTTTTTTTCTTCAATCCCTGAAACCCAAGGCTTTTTCTCAAGCCAATAAAAGCTCACTCCCTGCCCCTGCCTCCATCTGTCCCATTCCAGTTCTACTTAATGCCAATGTTGATAGACAAACCTCAGTCATCCAAAATCAGACTGACTGTGTTAAAGTCAGGCTGGCAGAGATGCAAATACTTTCATAGAGTGTACTATACTGGGCCATGTTGTTCAAAAACAGGGGTCGCCAACCTTTTGGACCTTAGGGACCACCAAACTCATAATTTTAAATCCCACGGACCAGAGACCCTGGGAAAATCCCCCAAAAAATTCTGCAGGAAAATTCCCCACCCTATTTTCTTACCAATCGATCATTCTTTATTTGGGATCACAGGATACCATCTCCAGCTCCGTTCTCAGGGGGAGAGAGAGAGAGAGAGACTTTTGCTTTCATGCCAGGAAAGCAGCACAAGCCGCAGAAGTCTCTCTTTCTGTTATGTTCTGCGCATGGGTGCAAGGAACGGAGACGAGGCAATGAACAGTGAACTTCAACTCTTTATTAATCATCGTGAACAGAGCAAAAACCTGGAGCAGCAGCAGCCCTTTTATAGGGCAGGCTGCTGACCTATTAACCAATGAGAACATGGAAGTATTAAACCCTTGAACCAATGAGAGTGGCTCATTAACAGCCAATCAGATTCTCCAGAACGGACCAATCCGATATCGCTATTATTGGCCAATCAGAAGTGCAGGATTAGAACCCTGCTTTTTCTTTAAGCTTTGATAAACTTAATTTAAGCGTTTTTATTAGTTCATAACACTTTCTCTCCCCCAAACTCTGCCAGAAATGAGTCTTTGCTGGTGCAGCCTCTTGGAGCAGGATGCCTTGCAGGGTCCCAAAGACTCATTTCTGGCGGAGTTTGGGGGAGAGAAAGAAAGACTTTTGCTGTTTTCCTTGCGTGCAGCCAAAAGCAGAAGAAGAAAAAAGCGGAAAAAAGCAGCCCGGTGGTCAGGCGAGGCACGTGGGGCAAGTAAGGCAACTTCCCCCTCTCCACCCTTTCTGCCCCTCCCCTCACTACCTCGTGTTGTTCGCAATGCAAGCGACGCAAGCCTTGTGTTCCCACGGGCCATGAGGGTGGCACAGCCTTGTGTTCCCGCACAGCCTGGATTAATTGTTTTGGGGGTGACATTTCTCTGCGGACAAACAAAATGTTCTCGCAGACCACCAATGGTGCTCGGCCCACTGGTTGGGAACCACTGTTCCAAAAGCCTTGATAAAGTTCTTGGAGTGAATGTTTGATACTTTTATTTGTTCATTATCTACCAAAGAAATTCCCATTTTAAATCCTGTACCACTGAGTGAACTGTGAGGTAGCTTTCAGCAAACCATTATTTTTGATTCTCGTTGTCCCATCTCTCACCTAATAATGTTTACATCTATTTTGCTGGATTATGGATAGTGGTCACCTAATTGTCTTTCTTCTGTGACAGGCCGTATTGTACAAATGTAATCTATGGTACCTATTCCATAGTTACTGTATGGTAGGCCAGGCTGAAGCCAAACATGGATATGACATACATTCTTTTTCTAAGAAACACACTGTTAAGTTCTGGGCATGGGAGCGGAGACAAGGCAGTGAACAGTGAACTTCAACTCTTTATTAAGCATACTGAACAGAGCAATCACCTAGGGCAGCAGCAGCCCTTTTATACGGTTGGCTGCTGTACTATTAGCCAATGAGAAACATGGAAGTGTTAAACCCTTGAACCAATGAGAGTTGGCCCGTTAACAGCCAATCAGAAGTCCCGGAAAGGACCAATCCAATGTCGCTATTATCGGCCAATCAGAAGCTCAGGATTAGACCCCTGCTTTTTACTTAAGGTTGTTAAAACTTTATTAAACGCCTTTATTAGTTCATAACACCCCTCCCCCCGGGTTCTGTTTGAGGGGTGCGGTAACGTAATAGCGTAGATATGCCAGCCGTTTCAATTGCCTATTAGATTTGCGCTGTCCCACCAGTTCCTGTCTGTAGTCTGGTTCCGGTGGAACGTTTTTTGATTTATCTGGTAAAGGCGGTTCTGCATTCCCACAGGACGATTCGACGCCGCTAATTCTGTCATCGTTGTCCTCTGGTTCCTGCAGGCTTGCCTCCGTTGAGGTGTTTCTCTGTGGCGAGACATCACCACTCCCTGATTCTTCTTCAATGAACGCACCTGGCTGCTGACTTTCTTCGATTTCGTCATCTAGCATCTCGAATTCGGTTCCCTCGACATCCCCTCTCCCCTCAGTTTGAGAGTCACAGGAATCGTGGGAACTGGGTTGCAATCTAGAGCAAAGCTGATCAATATGGCGTTTCCATATCTTTCCATCGAGTGTTTGCACGCGGTATGATCTGGGCCCGGTGGTTTGGGTTACGGTTGTTTCAACCCATAATGGTTCGCCGGAAAGGTTTTGAGTGAAGACTAAGTCGCCTACCTTGAACTCAAGGCATTTTCCGCTAGATCCACAGGGTTTCTCTGGGACGTAGGACGGGTGGAGATGGTCGAGGTGGGAGTGGAGCTTGCGTCCCATCAACAATTCAGCAGGAGTCTTGTTGGTGACGCTGTGTGGGGTGATGTGTTGGAGTAGGAGTATTCTGTTTAGTTTGTCGTCAATGTCCCCATGGCCCATCTTGTGGAGAGTTTTTTTAACAAATTGGACCATGCGCTCAGCCCTGCCATTGGCCGCAGGGTGTGCCGGCGAGGTTAGCGCATGGCGGATACCCCGGTCCGCTAAGTATTGTTCAAACACCAGGGCGGTGTACTGGGGTCCATTGTCGGAGACTAGAACGTCTGGCAGCCCTTGTGTTGCGAATAGTTTGTTTAATTTGCAGATGACTGAATCGGTTGTAGTAGTCTTCATCTTGTGGATTTCGAGCCAGTTGGAATAGGCATCCACTGTTAGGAGGAACATATGTCCCTTAGTGGGTCCCGCAAAATCAATGTGGATGCGGAACCATGGACCCCGGGGGGTTTCCCACTCCATTGGAGTTGCTCTAGGTGGGGCACTGCTGACTTCTTGGCACTTTAGACAAGTCTTTACCCAGGCTTCGATCTGCTTATCGATGCCCGGCCACCATGCGTAGCTTCGTGCAAGCGCTTTCATACGCACGATGCCGGGGTGACCGTCATGCAATGCTCTCAAAACTGCTCGTTGTAACTGCTCTGGGACGACTACTCTGTCTCTCCATAGAATGCAGCCTTTCTGCGAGAAAAGTTCTGTTTGCCGGTTCCTGAAAGGGGTGAAGTCGTCAGAGGTTTGTTTTACTCGCCATCCTCATTCGACCCAGCTGAGAACTCGCACCAGGACAGGATCTCATTTCGTTTCAATAGCGATGTCTCTGGCTGTTAACGGCGGTGAATGTTGTGTTTCAATCTGGAGTGTCATGAAGGTTGGAGCTGGGTCATCGACGGTTTCCGGAAGTGGGGCACGGCTCAATGCATCAGCGTGGGAAATGGCTTTCCCCGGGCGGTGTTGCAATTTATAATTGTACACAGCTAAGAACTCTGACCAACGAGTCATTCTAGGTGACAATATATAGGGGGTTGGCTTGTCTCCCGCTATAATCCCCAGCAAAGACTTGTGATTGGTAATAATAGTAAAAGCTCATCCATACACATATTCATGAAACCGTTTCACAGCAGATACAACAGCAAGAGCCTCTTTATCAATTTGGCTATAGTTGCGTTCAGCTCTTGATAAGGTCCTTGAAAAATTGGTAACACATGATTTAAAATGGCTCCTACTCCAAACGGTGAGGCATCACATGTAATGGTTAAAGGCAAAGTCTCGTTATACTGCATTAAAACAGCATCGGAGGTTAGTAAGTTTTTCACTTGTCGGAATGCGTGCTCCTCTTGGTGTCCCCAGACCCAGGTTGCTTTTTTGTCGAGAAGTCTATGTAGGGGCTCAGCTACAGTCGCCTTTTGGGGCAGGAAGATGTTGTAAAAGTTAATGAGCCCCAGGAAAGCTTGGAGATCTGTCGTATTCTTGGGTCTAGGGGCGTTTTTGATTGCTCTTAATTTGCTATTAGTGGGATGAATGCCTTGTTTATCAATTAGGTACCCCAGGAACTCTACTTTCTCTGTACACAGTTGACATTTATTTTTTTTAACCTTTAGGCCAGAGTCTTTAAATTTCTGGAGAACCATTTTAAGACACCTCTCTAGTACTTCTCTATTCGGGGCCGCAATTAAAACATCGTCAAAATATGGGACGACCCCCTTAATCCCTTGCAAAAGTCTCTCCATCAGACTTTGAAAAATCCCTGGGGCCACGCTCACTCTGAATTGGAGTCGGTTGCATTTAAAAGCGCCACGGTGCGTAACGATCGTCTGTGCTTCCGCGATTTTTTTATCTACAGGCAGTTGTTAGTATGCCTGCGCTAAATCCAATTTGGTGAAGACTTTTCCGCCCCCCAGGGAATGGAGAAGGTGTTGAACCACCGGCACCGGGTAAGCGTTCTGTTGAAGGGCGTGATTGAGGGTGGCCCGGTAGTCCCCACAAATCCTTAATGATCCATCCGGTTTGATGGGTGTTATGATTGAGGTTTCCCAACAGGCGTGGTCAGTTGGTTCTAAAACACCCTGGGCTATTAATTTATCGAGCTGCTCGTCGATCTTTGGTTTTAGGGCAAAAGGTACCCGACGAAGCTTAAGGCGAATGGGGGCTACTTCAGGGTTAAGGTTAAATGATATCGGGGTCCCCTTGTACTCGCCTAGTTTGTCTGCAAAGATGTCCTGGAATTCCTGGACGAGGGCCTCCTCCCAGTCGTCGCTTCTGGTTTGGTGAATGCTGGCTACCTCGATCCCGAGTGGGGTGAACCATTGAAGGCCTAATAAACTAGGCCGGTCGGATTCGGGTGGCCAACTTCCTGGTCGCGGTCGACGACGGTCAGCGGTAATGATGCAGTATGATTTTTGAATGATACTTTGACTTGGCTGGAGCCGACGACCGGAATTTGGTTCCCCTGGTAATCTTTGAGTATAATTCTTTGGGCTCTGAGGTCTTGACGCCGGACGGCAGGGATTAACTGTTTAAGGGTCTTCCAAGAAACCATCGAGAGAGAGGACCCTGAGTCAGCTTCCATTACGCAAGATTGTTTCTCGATGGCGACCCTCACTCGGATCTTCTTTGCATCTAACGATGAAGCGTGACCGATGGTGATGGTTTGGTGTGCCTCTTACCATCTCGTTGAAGTGGCAAGTGTTTTATTTATGTAGGAGTGGTTGTTCCATTGGTGGTTCAAGTGTTCCCGACTCACAGGGCGATTCCCTGTGGTCTGGCGGTAGTTGTTTTCTCTCCGAATTGGACTGGATCCTCGCTTGCTTCTACAGAACTTCCCAATGTGGCCTCTCTTCCCACAGGAATGGCAGAGCGCGTTGAGGAATTTGCAATCTGATCATGGGTGGTTTGCCCCACAACCCGCGCATTGGTGCGGTAATCTTCGATTACGCGGGTTGCGTTGGTCATATTCGGATCGGAGCCGGTTTACCTCCTCTTCATCACTTTCTGATGGAGATTTGAGGTCCTCGTGGTGGGCCGCTGTTGTGTGCCTCTCTAGGCAAGGTGAGGTATCGTTTGCAAGTTGACGGAGCGGTGCGTTGGTGCGGCGCATTCGGGCAGCCAACTTCCTGGTTGCTTCTGCTGTAGTAGCATCTTTGATGACATCAGCAAGATCGATGTCCCCTTTGGCCATGATCTTGCTCTGCGCCATTGGGTCATCTAATCCCAGAACTATTTGGTTTCTCAGAGCTTCTTCGAGGTCTGCAAACCCACAGAGGCCTCCCAGGTTCCAGAGGTCCGCGATGAAATCTGCGACGCTCTCTCCTTTCCGTTGGTCCCTCTGGTAAAGCTCATGTCTTCAGACAAGCGTTGGTACGGCGGGTGCATAGTCGGCCCGTAGAAGGGGCGCGAGGACGTCCCAGTCCATGGATTTCACCTCAGCCAGTTTCGCTAGTGCCTTGGCCATCTTAAAGACGGCAGGCCCGCAATGGGTCAGGAACACTGCTCGCTTTTTTCCCGTAGTTGCGTCTTTCAAGTTGTTGGTCTCCAGAAACATCTGGAACCAGTCTATATACGAGTCCCAGTCTTCTTGTGCCGGGTTAAATGGAGCGGGTGGTATGGCGCCGCCGGACATGTTTCTGTTGTCGATGTGCCTTCAGTCACGTGCTCTGTTTGGTGCTCTGTGAGTGTTCAATAGCTCAGATGTCTCTGCATCCCACCTTCGTCACCAGTGTTAAGTTCTGCGCATGGGTGCAAGGAGCAGAGACGAGGCAGTGAACAGTGAACTTCAACTCTTTATTAAGCATACTGAACAGAGCAATAACCTAGGGCAGCAGCAGCCCTTTTATAGGGTTGGCTGCTGTCCTATTAGCCAATGAAAACATGGAAGTGTTAAACCCTTGAACCAATGAGAGTTGGCCCATTAACAGCTTATCAGAAGTCCCGGAAAGGACCAATCCGATGTCGCTATTATCGGCCAATCAGAAGCACAGGATTAGAACCCTGCTTTTTACTTAAGATTGTTAAAACTTTATTAAACGCCTTTATTAGTTCATAACACACACCTCTTTTGTCTTTTTGTTGGAAACGAATGGGAGATTAGTTTTGTCAAAATTGCTTGCTTATAAGGGATTTTAGAAATTAGAAAGAAGGTTGTAAGGAGGATCAAAAGCAGAATGAATCCATAGCACTTATAGCATCTTCAAGTGGTATATAAATGGTAGACCTTAGATACTGAAGAGATGCACTCTTGAAAGTATAGGAAGTAGTAGTTCTGTTCTGGCATTCAGCCTGTTCTGACCAGTTCTGGAGAACCGGTAGCGGAAATTTTGAGTAGTTTGGAGAACCAGCAAATACCACCTCTGACTGGCCCTGTCCCATCTATTCTCTGCCTCCTGAGTCCCAGCTGATCGAGTGGGCCTTCTTTGGTTGCCCTGCACAGGAGAAGGAAGCTGGAAGGCAGGTTAGTGGGGTGAGGAGGGAATGGGGATTTTGCAGTAACCTTCCCCCAGGAATGAGAGGGAATGGAGATTTTATAGTATCCTTCCCCTGCCATGCTCACTAAGCCATACCACGCCCACCAAGCCACACCCACAGAACCAGTAGTAAAAAAAATTAATCCCACTACTGGGGCCCATGTGGAATTCTGTATCCAATTCTAGTTTCTATAGTACATAAAGGAAACTAAAGAACTGGAATGAGAAGAGTGAACGCAATGGTGTGGGGGCTTCATAAATTTTATAAACAACATTGAAAGGAACTAGGTATGTTTAGCCTAAACAAGACAAGGCTAAACAGAAAATGATAGTGCAGGGGTGTCAAACTGGTGGTCCGCAGGCCAGATGCATCACGCGGAGGCCGTGCCCACCCCAGCTCTGCCAATGGGGAAAACGCCGCAAAACATACGTGACGGCAATGTGAGGCGGCGCGTTTGACACTCGTGTGATAGTGGTTTCTAATTCTCTGCAGCTTTTCCTAGGGAAAAGATTTCAGGTCTGTTCTCCATTGAGCCCCCAAAATAGGATCAAACCCATTCGGTGGAAGCTTTACAGAGGGTGATCCAAAGTTGAAATCAGGACTGATTTCCTAACCATGGGAGCTATTTTCATGTCATCTCAGGCCAACGGCTATCCAAACTTTCCTTCATCAAATGATGATACATCAAAGTGAGGAAAAACCTATGACTCCAGGAGGCAGCGAGTGGACCCTGCCTCCTGGAGTCCTGGGCTCTTCATGACGGGATGTTTTCAAGCAAAATCTGGACAGCCATTGGCCTGAGGTGGCATGGAAATTGTTGTCATGAGCCGGGGGTTGAACTAGAAGATCTCCCGGCTTCCAATTGCAACCCTATAATTTTATAATCTATGATAAGATGCTAGACTCTAACTCACACCTGGCAGCTGGGCGCAGCATCTCCTAGTGACTTGCCTTCCCCTTCCTCTTCCCTGGCTGAGGTTTTAGAGGCCTCCTCCAAAGTCAAGCTTGTGGTGATGGGTGGCTCCACGAAGGCTGAACTGTGCCAAGTGTAACTTGCCACAGGCCGACTCTTCACAACGCCTTGGGCTCCAGCCAGCCCTTTGATCTCCTGGAGTTTCAGTTTGGGGCTTTTTTGGTTTCTGGAAGGTTCCACCCCCCCACCCCCCATTATTTTAACAAGAGGCCTTCAATTCATCTACATCTTTCTGCCAGTACAAACACAGAAGAGGAGGGGCAGAAGAGGAGCAATTGCAACCCTGGCTAAGCTGCAAGGGGGACACGTGCAAACAGTTACGCTGTTTATGAAAAAAATTCCTAGCAATAGGGTTCTCTGAGGAAGTGCCCCCTTGCTCATGACGGCATCCATTCCTTGTTTACTAGGCCATGGCATTGCCAAGCCAGCTCTGTCAATAGCAGCTAATAATCTGAGGAAGGCAACAGGGCATGGACGCTGCCATGAGTCAGACTTTGCCCAGCTTCGAGTCGTCTTTGGGGCGAGAGGAGAAATTTGCTTTTCTGCTTTACGCTGCTTGCAGAAGTGTGATGGCTGCCCATGAGTGGTTCTCGTTCTCAGGGTTACTGCAAGCAGGTATGCAAGTTGTGTACTGCACCAAGGCAACATGACACAGTGATTGCCAAACGATGGGGATGGTGTTAGTGCCGCACTGCAAGGCACCAGGTTGGGGGAGAGCAGGGGAGGGGAATTCAAATTTTTTAACAACCGGTTCTGTGGGCATGGCTTAGTTGGTGGGCATGACTTGGTCATGTGACTGACTGGGTGTGGCCAACTCAATATCACTCACATCAAAGCATGCATCTCCTTGCCTGGCCTCTCATCGCTGTGGGGATGCTGCAACAGTTGTGTGAAAAACGGTCATAAGTCACTTTTTTCAGTGCCATTGTAACATTGAATGGTCACTCCACACAAACAAAGTACCAGCAAAGGAGGAAAAAAAACTCCAGAGAAGTTCCAGAGACAGGAAGTCTAGTCCTGCCAAGAATATAATAAGGGTTAACAGAGAGGCAGTTTCTGTAAGCAACACCAGAATGTTTCCTTCCTGCCTTCCTTACAGGATTAGGCCAGTAATTTCTTCTAACAACCGGTTCTCCAAACTGCTTAGAATGTTAACAACCGGTTCTAGAGAATAGATGCGAACTGGTAGAATCCCACCCCTGGGGGGAGGGGAAGGGGCCTAGCCAGTAACTGTTCCACACTTCTGAACATGTGCTGCAGAACAGTGGTTCTCAACCTGCATTCCGTGGACTCTTGGCGGATGTGTGTGATGCAGAGGTGGTATTCAGCAGGTTCTGACCAGTTCTGGAAAACCGGTAGCGGAAATATTGAATAGTTCAGAGAACCAGCAAATGCCACTTCTGAATGGCCCCACCCTCATCTAGTCTCTGCCTCCCGAGGCCCAACTGATTGGCTGGGTCTTCTTTTGTTGCCCTGCACAAGAGAACGGAGCTGGAAAGCAGGTTAGTGGGGTGGGGAGGAAATGGAGATTTTACAGTATCCTTCTCCTGCCATGCCCACCAAGCCACACCACGCCCACCAAGCCACGTCCACAGAACCGGTAGTAAGCTTGAAGAAATGTTATCATTTAAATCTTGAGTTCAATCTTGGCATCTTGTGGCCACAAAAGATATTCAAAGGGACTCTGTGGTAATGAAAAGGCTGAGCACCACTGCTGTAGAAGTAAAAAGGAGAATGAAGCATCTGGAAATTGTTGCCGCCACGTGACATAACAAAGGTGCCTTACAGGTGAGTGGCAACCCTCCTTATTCTGTATACAGGTAATCCTTGACCACAATTGACCCCAACATTTATGTTGCTGAGTGAAATATTTGTTAAGTGAGTTTGCCCCATTTTATGACTTTTTTTGCCACATTTGTTAAGTGAATCACTGCGGCAGCTATTAAGTTAGTAGTGAATCGTTGCATTTGTTCAGTTTGTAACATGGTTGTTAAGGGAATTTGGCTTCACCATAGACTTTGCTTGTCAGAAGGTCACAAAAGCTGATCACGTGACCCGGGGACACTGCAATCGTCATAAATACGAACCATTTTCCAAGCATCTGAATTTTGATCATGTGACCCTGCAACAGCCATAAGTGTGAAAAACGGTCATGTCACATTTTTCAGTGCTTTTGTAACTTTGAACGGTCACTAAATGAACTGTTGTAAGTCAAGGACTACCTGTATTTTTTCAAATTAAAAAACTCACCCTATTCCATTTACTGTATACTCCTGAACAAGAACATCATAGTAGGGTGGATGGATTTCTCTCTGTATGTCCCACCCACTGTCTTCCTTCCCTGTTGCTCTTTTCTTGAGATAACAATAGTTGGAAGCATGCACACAACTGCTTTGCTTACCTTGTGCATGCAGCCTCTTTCTCTTTTACTTGGTTTTATTTCAACATTAGGAGCAAAATTCCAGTTTGACAATTATGGGAATCACAAGCCTACAAGCGGGAAAACTCCAACCTCCACTGGTGAATTCTGCTGATGCAATGGAACCGCAATCTCCCCTCTGACCACAACATCTTCTCTAAAGAGTTGAAAAACTCATTGAGTACATGGGCTCAAAGCAAGAAGGCTATTCTCCCAATGTGGTCAAAGAAGCCACAAGCAGAGAAAATGAGAATCCAGCCCTCATGCCATGTTGTTTGCTTGCTTGCTTATACATATTAGAATTCTAGCTAGCAAAATGACCACTGACTAAGAGAAGCAAAAAAGCCTTCATATATTAAACCCTGAAATTCTAGCACTTAGACTTGTATACCGCTTCATAGTGCTTTACAAGCCTCTCTAAGCAGTTTACAAACGTCAGCCTATTGCTCCCAACGATCTGGGCCGTCATTTTACTGACCTCGGAAGGATGGAAGGATGAGTTAACCTTGAGCCTGGTCAGGATCGAACTCCTGGCAATGGGCAGTCAGCCTGCATTACTGGATTCTAATTACTACGCTACCCGGGCTCTTAAGAAAGGAGGTTATACGTGGAGTGGACAATTGATGGAGTTTTCAAGAAAATGGCTTTTTAAAATGATTTATGGAGAAGTATGTGTGTAAATCAGGGGTCTGGGGAGAGAGAAGAAAACAGAGGATGTGTATTACTGTTCTTGTCAAAGCCACTCCCCCAACCCAAACAGCAACAGTAATTAGGCTTAATGAAACAATCCCAACTTTAGAAATGCTCCATTCTTGTGCTTAAGCAAATTGTCACTGTACAGAGGAAGAAAAAAAAATAGATTAAAGATAATAAAGATGGTGCAGCCAAAGGATAATAATGTCAACTGGATTTCCTGTGAAATTACTATAATCAACTGTGCACATTCTGTTTATTAAAAGTCTCTCTGGAAACATCTTAAGATGATATATATATAATGTGTGTGCGTGTGTGTGTGTGAGAGAGAAATTTATCATGTACATATGAATGTTTAAATCCATTTCCCTAAACAAGTTTCAGTAGGTTGGGACTGTGCAATATTTAGCTTTGTATAATCTAGTGGATAACCATGATCAATTTCATGCAGATCTTCATACCATTTAAAATCATCTGCTAACATTTCCAATGCATCATCAATATTTGAGAGCTGATTTTTAGTTTGTTTGTTTGTTTCACTTTGGTTTATTTGAAACTGAATCCAAACTGGTATTTCTTCACAATCCCAGATCTTTGGGGAGCTTGGTGCAATTTGTGTTCTTATTGGCAAGATATTTGGTTTCACTCTCCTTCCTGCCTTTGAACTTCTGTCTTCAATTCTTGATGAAGGCATGGTTCTTTTCCCCCCCATTCCAGTACAGGTAGTCCTCAACTTACAGCCAAAATTGGGACCAGAATTTCCATGGCTTAAGCAAGGTGATTGTTAAGTGAATCACATACATTTTAAAACTGTATTTTGGGAGGGGGGGGTCATGGTTATTAAGTTGTTAAGTGAATCATCTGGTAATTAGGCAAATCCTGTTTCTACCATTGACTTTGCTTGTCAGGAGCTGGCTAGAAAGGTCACCAATGGCAATCACCTGTACCTGGTGATACTGCAACCGTAATAAATAAAACTAGTCCTTGACCTACAACCACAATGGAGCCCAAAATTGCTGTTGTTAAGTGAGACATTGGTTAAGTGAGTTTTGGCCCATTTTACGACCTTCCTTGCCACAGTGGTTAACTGAATCACTGTAGCTGTTAAACTAGTAATCTGGTTGTTAAAGGAACCTGGCTTCCCCACTGACCTTGCTTGTCAGAAGGTCGCAAAAGGGGACCGTGTGACCTTGGGAGACACAGCAGCCATCATAAGCATGAACCGGGTGCCAAGCATCGGAATTTGGGGGATGCTGGGAAGACCATAACTGTGAAAAACAGTCATAAGTCACTTGTCTGACATGGTATAGGTCCGTGGTGGCGAACCTATGGCACATGTGCCAGAAGTGGCACGCAGAGGCACTTCTGCCGTCACGCAAGCCATCAGCTGGAACGGATCCATTGCGCATGCCTCCCGCCAGCCAGCTGATTGTCGGGAATCTGCCGTGCACGCATGGGGGGGGGAGGGAGCGGGAGGGTCGCACAGGCATGCACAGAGGTACATGGTGTGCAGGGGTGTCGCCTGCACATGGGCAGAGGCGTGCGGTGTGTGCAGGGTGTTGCGCGTCCATGCGCAAGGGGGCAGGGAGTGTCTCATGTCCTGCTTGAGCAGAGGGCTGGACTAGACCAGTGGTTCCCAACCAGTGGGCCGAGGACCAGTGGTGGTCTGCGAGAACATTTTGTTGGTCCACAGAGAAATGTCACCCCCAAAGCAATTAATCCAGGCTGTGCGGGAACACAAGGCTGTGCCACCCTCATGGCCCGTGGGAACACAAGGCTTGCGTTGCTTGCATTGCGAACAACACAAGGTAGTGAGGGGAGGGGCAGAAAGGGTGGAGAGGGGGAACTTGCCCCACTTGCCCCACGTGCCTTGCCTGACCACCGGGCTGCTTTTTTCTGCTTTTTTCTTCCGCTTTTGGCTGCACGCAAGGAAAACAGCAAAAGTCTTTCTTTCTCTCCCCCAAACTCCGCCAGAAATGAGTCTTTGGGACCCTGCAAGGCATCCTGCTCCAAGAGGCTGCACCGGCAAAGACTCATTTCTGGCAGAGTTTGGGGGAGAGAAAGAGAGACTTCTGCGGCTTGGGCTGCTTTCCAGGCATGAAGCCAAAAGTCTCTCTCTCTCTCTTTCCCCCTGAGAACAGAGCTGGAGATGATATCCTGTGATCCCAAATAAAGAACGATCGATCGGTAGGAAAACAGGGTGGGGGATTTTCCTGCAGTCTTTTGGGGGGGATTTTCTCAGGGTCTCTGGTCCGTGGGATTTAAAATTATGAGTTTGGTGGTCCCTGAGGTCCAAAAGGTTGGTGACCCCTGGACTAGAAGACCTCCAAGGTCCCTTCCAGATTCTATTCTATTCTATTCTATTCTATTCTAATTCTATTCTATTCTTTTATTGTGTGGCACAACACATGTAAAGAAAGGAGGGGAGGGCTTCAGTCATATGGTTAGGGACGCTATTTTGACCTCCACCCTGCAGACATCTCTGAGGTTAATACAACCATGGAAAGAAGCAGCCCTCTCGGTGCCTTCTGCCTCTAATGCAGCTCTCGTCCTCTCATTTTTAAAAAAGGAGGGGAGAGTTGTAATTCCAACTATTTTAAGAAATGGGTTTGAAGCCTAGAAAACCACTTTGAAAGTTTTCTTTCAAAAGCAGGATGGTAAGTTAATTAATGGTCTCAGCAAATGTAACTGAGCCATGAAGCCATTTAAGCAAAACAAACCAGGATGTCTTCTGTCAAAAATTACATTCTCAATTTTCTAACTCACATGTTAAGCGATTTGGAGAATTCCTTTGTCCTGAAATGAATAGTGTTGCTTTGTAATGCTTATAGCAAAATTAATTGATCTATTTGAGGCACCGCAGGGTGTAGTTTAAAAATAAAATAAAAATCAAGATGGCAGTCATGACATTGTGATCAAAGCTCAGCCCGTTTGTTATGGGTGTCATAATGCACATAAATCACAGACCTGGTTGCATTGGACCACTGCCCCATTGTGGCCGCCGTCTTGTAATGGTACTTGGGAGACAAGGGGCAGAGATGCTGCCTAAGGAATGGCCAGGTAAGAGGAGGCAGAGCCTGCGGCTGCATAATGGACGAGGAGAGAGGCTCCGAAATTCTCAGGCTGCAAAGGAGACGGCAGGGGATTTGTTCTTTCAGACCTGCAAAATTCTGTTAATGTAGCCTTACAATAAACTAGACTTAGCTCATCGACTTGTCTTTCCTCCCTGCTCTACCTGGGCAATTTGACACATGCTGACACCCAAAATCAGTACAGCTCCCCTGACTTGATAGACAGATTAGGGATTAGCAGCACAGATGGCATTTTCTTTGCAAATACATTTTACTGCCAGCTTAAGCACAGGTGGGTAGCAGTTTAACTGAACTTGGGGAAAGACCCACAAAAACAAAAAAGTTGCGAGGGGCCAATTACAACATCTAGTCCACCCCTATGTTTAGTTCAAGAATAAAACAATTCCAGAGTTTTGGCTAGGGAACCTTGGTTTGAACATATTCAATGTCAGGAGGCCCACTGCTTTCTTGGTTCAGTCCAGATAGTCCTTGACTTAGTCCTTGACAACCAGTGATGGTATTCAAACTGTTTTTATTGCCGGTTCTGTGGATGTGGCTTGGTGGGCATGCAGGGAAAGGATACTATAATATCCCCATTTCCACCCCCACCCAACTAACCTGCTTTCCAGCTCTGTTCTCCTGTGCAGGGCAACAAAAGAAGACCCAGATCAGCTGGGACTCGGGAGGCAGCAAAGAGATGGGGGTGGGGCCAGTCAGAGGGAGTATTTGCCGGTTCTCTGAACTATTCAAAATTTCCGCTTCACCAGAACCTGTCTGTGATGCCCGTGGCACAAAATCAACAAAGTCACAAAAGTAGGTAAAGTCCTTTTAATACTTCCAACTTGGCCTCCAATGTCCAATTATCATCGGCTGCAGAAAAAAACTCTCCCAAGAACAGTTTTTAAAGGGAAGAAATTCAGTCCAAACCCAAAATACATATAGATTATAAATAAAAACCAACACAAACCACACTGCAGCAATTAACGAGACAGGGCAGGATAAGGAATTGCAGACTGACACGTCCCTCAGGGAATAAAAGGGGGCGTGTTAGCTCTGGATTCTCGTTCGGGACAATTTGTTAATTTGGGATAGAAGCTTCGCCAAATTCTGTGTGTGGCGTTTGCCTGTGATTTATGTTCTTGCTTTATTATCGGATTTGCCAGGCAGCTTGTGGGAGACTGCCAAGGACTTCTCCAGCCAAAGGAATTTAACCCTGTTGTTACTGGTCTTGTCTGCTTGTTTATATTCCTTTGGAAACTTGGACTTTCACCTCTTGGGCACAGGTGAGACATAACACAGAGAGAGAGAGAGAGAGAGAGAGAGAGAGAGAGAGACACATATATACACTGCTCAAAAAAATAAAGGGAACACTTAAACAACACAATGTAACTCCAAGTCAATCACACTTCTGTGAAATCAAACTGTCCACTTAGATAGCAACACTGATTGACAATCAATTTCACATACTGTTGTGCAAATGGAATAGACAACAGATAGAAAGCATAGGCAGTTAGCAAGACATCCCCAATAAAGGAGTGGTTCTGCAGGTGGTGACCACAGACCACTTCTCAGTTCCTATGCTTTCTGGCTGATGGTTTGGTCATTTTTGAATGCTGGCAGTGCTGTCACTCTAGTGGTAGCATGAGACGGAGTCTACAACCCACACAAGTGGCTCAGGTAGTGCAGCTCATCCAGGATGGCACATCAATGTGAGCTGTGGCAAGAAGGTTTGCTGTGTCTGTCAGTGTAGTGTCCAGAGCATGGAAGTGCTACCAGGAGACAGGCCAGTACATCAGGAGATGTGGAGGAGGCCGTAGGAGGGCAACAACCCAGCATCAGGACTGCTACCTCCGCCTTTGTGCAAGGAGGGACAGGAGGAGCACTGCCAGAGCCCTGCAAAATGACCTCCAGAGGGCCACAAATGTGCATGTGTCTGCTCAAGCAGTCAGAAACAGACTCCATGAGGGTGGTATGAGGGCCCGACGTCCACAGGTGGGGTTTGTGCTTAAAGCCCAACACTGTGCAGGACGTTTGGCATTTGCCAGAGACCACCAAGATTGGCCAATTCGCCACTGGCGCCCTGTGCTCTTCACAGATGAAAGCAGGTTCACACTGAGCACATGTGACAGATGTGACAGGGTCTGGAGACACCGTGGAGAATGTTCTGCTGCCTGCAACATCCTCCAGCATGACGGTTTGGCAGTGGGTCAGTAATGGTGGCATTTCTTTAGGGGGCCACACATTCCTCCATGTGCTCGCCAGAGGTAGCCTGACTGCCATTAGGTACTGGGATGAGATCCTCAGACCCCTTGTGAGACCATATGCTGGTGCGGTTGGCCCTGGGTTCCTCCTAATGCAAGACAATTCTAGACCTCATGTGGCTGGAGTGTGTCAGCAGTTCCTGCAAGATGAAGGCATTGATGCTATGGACTGGCCTGCCCGTTCCCCAGACCTGAATCCAATTGAGCACATCTGGGACATCATGTCTCGCTCAATCCACCAATGCCACGTTGCACCACAGACTGTCCAGGAGTTGGAGGATGCTTTAGTCCAGGTGTGGGAGGAGATCCCTCAGGAGACCATCCGCCACTTCATCAGGAGCATGCCCAGGCATTGTAGGGAAGTCATACAGGCACGTGGAGGCCACACACACTACTGAGCCTCATTTTGACTTGTTTTAAGGACATTACATCAAAATTGGATCAGCCTGTAGTGTTTTTTTCCACTTTAATTTTGAGTGTAAGTCTAAAATCCAGACCTCCATGGGTTGCTAAATTTAATTTCCATTGATAATTTTTGTGTGATTTTGTTGTCAGCACGTTAAACTATGTAATGAACAAAGTATTTAATGAATATTTCATTCATTCAGATCTAGGATGTCTTATTTTTGTGTTTATTTTTTTGAGCAGTGTATATATATATCCCTTTCTTCTGCAACCTATGCAAGCTCGTGATCATCTTCTGTGTGACTTTTCTATCTCCTGCAACGTTGCTTCATAGAGTAGAGTATTCAGAGCAATGTCTACATTAGGCCTAAGGTGGTGTTGATTCCATCTGGAAAAATCAATGTTCGACTGCTAAGCATTTCATTCCAGACAGGAGAGTTCCTGTTTGCACCACTTCCTCTGTCCTTGACCTAGGCCATGGGAGGACTCTATACTTGGCAATGTTAAGACTTGTGGACTTCAACTTCCAGAATTCCCCATTTGGCTGAGGAATTCTGGGAGTTGAAGTCCACAAGTCTTAATGTTGCCAAGTTTGAATACCCCTGCCCTAGACAAATGCAACTCTGCTTCTTCTTCCGTCTGAATATGCTTAACCTCTTTTCTATTCTTTTCTGACATAGCTTTTCAACCCCCCTGGAGATGGAGGACATCACAGCCATGATGTGTTCAGTACCCATTTTTGGCTAATGCTGAACAATTAGAACAGCGTAATTCTGCTGTTCTCCTGGCTATATTATCTGACGAGAAAAGAATGTGAAACCTCAATGCCCCCCCCCAACAGCACCGCCATCCAAATCTGTACTCAGCAGGGCATAAGCAGCGTGTACTCTTTAACTTGCTCTCCCCACCCCAAAATGGTCTACCAGCTTCTGCCTGTGTTTGTGTCCAGACACCAGAGAATGTACGCCAGGCCTGTGGTGTTTCGAATGTCTTTGAGGCAACGGCGCCATCGAAATCATGTCGGTTCCTTTTCTTCTCTCTCTCTCTCTCTGATGGGTCAGGAATGCAGGTTTGCAGACCCGCTCTCCTTGGCCACAACATTTATATAATATCCTGAAAAAAATTAAAATAACTTCTGCGGCCTCTAGGAAAAACAAGATAAATATAATAAAAATGAGACAAAAATATAATTCCAAAGAAGGACTGGAAGCTTTCCTAACCAGCAGCATCAAGGAGGGGCATGAATGTCAAAGGGAACACATGAGAACACACATATACACATGGGTAAGAGACACCAATAAGAACTTGCCTAATGCAAAATGTGGTCTGTGATACACATACCCACGATTATGAATGCACAAGCATTATCTTTCATAGATCCACACTAGCACGTTCAAATAAAGAGGTGTGTGTATGCACACACAGAGTGACATATGTGGATGACATATGCACACCTCCAAGCTGTAGCCTCTGGAATCACATAACTAGGATACTCCTAAGCAAACAGAATATGTCTCTTCCACACCAATCACCATTCTTACACACTGCAAGCAACTTCCAAACACAGAGAATATCACATGAGCCAGCCAGCTTTCCATACAACTGACCAATAATAGGATGTAAACTCTGCATTCAGTCAGTGTATTGCCCCAGCCAAATTTCATTCCCTCAGGAGTTATCCAGTCCTGGTTTTCTCTACTTAAGCCCAGGTGTTTTTCAGGTAATTTTGCTTGCAAAATTTTGACTTGTGGTATACCATTATTATTATTATTGCATATGGCATAGCAAAATGCAGCATATAAATATACACAACTTTGCCTAGCTAAAGGTTATAGACACACACACGTTTTAGCTGTAAATAGATGGATGCATGCATTTTTGTACCTGTTAATAAAGGGGAAAAAAAACTATAAGCCAGCTCAAACAAGTAGACCCAGCTTCATTTTGAAACCCACAGAACTTGCACAGAACATCATAATCCAAGCAGTTTGCCTTCTAGTTATTACCAGAAGATAACAAACAGTAGCAGTCAGTGCACAGCTCTTGATTCTGGCAAAGTCTCAAAGTCTCAGAACAACATTCCATGCATCTACTCATTCGTAAATCTCACGGTCAGTCATCCTTGGTTAAATGCAAAGTTGCAACAGGAAACGTACTGTCACAAATAACGGGCATTTTGCATGGCACTTTAAAAACTGTTTTATTATTGTAGCAACTGTTGTGGATCAAAATGTATTCTCCAAATAGGGGAATAAAATAAACTTTGTGGGGGGTGGGAGGATCTTTTGTCTTTTACACTACGGTGTGCAGGCTGCATTCTCAGCACAACGGTTTGAGGATACACTAAACCTTTAACTGTTTAACATCACACAGAGTAATAAACACGTAGAACTGGATGCTAGTCAAACCCAGCCGGAACGACGGATTGAAGAAAAAAAAAAACACCGCTCCGCCCGCTAGGAGGTGAATCCATCCCTAAAACGACGGTGCTCCGAGGTCCGCGGGCAAGGCAAAGGCGTTCGCTTTGACTCTTTTGGCCCCGGGCAGCGCCCGTCGCCGCTGCCTGAACGGTTACCCGCGAAAAGCCGAAGTTGGCTAGAGCGCCTTCGCTCTCGGCCTCCCTTCGTTCCCAACGAAAGCCGGTTTGGGCGAGAGATTGGCGGCCGCGTAAGTAACTGAGACGGGCTCGGCCAGGCCTGGTCCCGCTGCTAACGGGGAGTGGGGCTCCAGCAGGCCCTTTCCTTTTTGCTGTCTCGGCCGAGCGCTCCGGATCGAGAGAGGCGGGGAAGTAGCGCCTGGCAGTCCGCCTCGGCTGGTTTCGGGAAAATGTGGAGACACCGGGTTGTATTTTTCCCCACTTCAGGCCACCGCTTCTGGCTCCCGGGCCGCCAGCAAGTGTTTTCACTCCCTTCGAGGAAATTCAATTACAGCCGGATTTATAATAATCCCTATAATGGTTATTCTATTGCCTGGGGTCCCCAACTCGGCAACTTTAAGACTTGTGGACTTCTGGAAGTTGCAGTCCACAAGTCTTAAAGTTGCCGAGTTTGGACGCCTGTTTTATTCTAAGGAGGAACTCTGAAAGTGCATTTATAATAATTCTTATATGCGGTATATAAAAGTTTAAAATATCAATTATTGCTTCATCTCAAGGGGATAAAGTGAGCCTGCTGGATTTATAACAGTTCCTGTCACAGGGAATCCTCGACTTACGACCACAACGGAGCCCTGAATTTCAATTTTGTTCAGAGAGACAGTTGTTAAGTGAGTTTTGCCCCGCCTAATGAGCTTTCTTGCCACCTTTTGTTAAGTGAATCGCTGCTGTTGTTAAATTAGCAACACGGTTAAGTGAATCCAGCTTCCCCATTGACTTGGCTTGCTTCAAGGTTACAAAAGAGGATCACAACACCCCAGGACGCTTGGAACTGACATAAGTAAGGGTCAGTTGCTAAGCGTCTATTGATCATGGGACTAATGACCTTAAGTGTGAAAAACAGTCATAAGTCATATTTTTCCATGCCGTTGTAACTTTCAACGATCACTAAATCAACTGCTGTAAATTGAGGACTTCCTGTATAGTAATATTATTGTTTTATTAAAAGGGGGAGCCATCAAATTGAATCGTTGGATTTATAATCATTGCTGTTGTTGTTATTACTTCCCTCAGATCATCTGAGATTCTGGTAATGGCCTGAATATACAATAGGGATAAACACAGGAATCTCCGCGCTTAAGGCAACGTTTCAGAAAATCCCTGGATTTGAACAAAAGTCCATCAGATCCAGAACTCTGCATCTTATGGCAGTCAGCCAAATGCCATCTGGAGGCTCACCACCAGCAAGGCATGAGAGCCATCTCTCTGTCCCTCTCTCCCCAACCCCCAGCAACAGGTATTGAGTGGCATGCTTTGGGCAATGAGCAATTAGCTTCCACTAACTTGTTAGGTAATTCTTTAGAGGTATCTTGTGCCTAATTCTGTGCATATGTACATGAAAATAAAATAAACTTAAGGAACAACTTCCAAGTAAGAGCAGATAAAGAGTCACCATCATGTTGCTGGTGGTCTGAACTGATGACCCGTTTAAAAGGGGACGCCTTACTCTGCTGCTATTTCCTTGAGAGCTCAACACATTAAAAAAAATAATCCATGCATTATTCATGACTTTGAATTTTTGCATGTTTTTTTGATGAAATGACTTGCAGTTGTAAATGCAACATTCAGTGATATGTTATGTTGTACATTTGATGCAGGCGGTCCTTGAATTACGATTGTAATGGAGCCCACCCATCATGGTCATAACATGTGATGGTCATAAAGCCGGTTGGTCACAGGACCAACTTGATTTTAAGAACTTTTTTGCGGTGATCATTAAGCTAATCAGTGGTTTGCTGTGGGAGTGGTTTGCTGAAAATCAGAAGGAAATGTCGGTTTTGGACAAAATCATTGTAAAATGTGGTGGCATGACCACAGTACGCTGCAAACAACCATAAATGAAGCCTGTTGCTCGGTGTCTGAAGTGCTGTCAAGTGATGGGGGGGGGGGAGCTTGGGGGGGGAAACCATCAGAACTTAAAATCTTAGGTCATGAGTACCCCCCAGATTCTTAAAATGACCTTAATCCTATTGAATTTCTATAGAATTGTAAAAACCCAGCTTTTGTGTGTTGGATCAGAATAATACAGGGCTGCCCGGGCTGAATGCCTCATGCGCTGGCCACACCCATGCCCAGTTTACCAAAGGGGGGGGGGAAGTCCCAATATACCTTGTGATGACTACGTGAGTTTGATACCCCTGGAATAGTAGATGAGCCTTTTTTAAAATGAGAGTGTAAAGGATGTTTTTGCTAGCCTTGATTGGTTTGCTGATTTTGCCAGCTTATTTTGTTTCGGTATATTATTTATTTTCCTTTTAATTTTCTTTTCTGATTGTTATTGATGTTCTCAGAGGCACAAATTATGAGAAGAGCGATTTTGCAAAGCTTTTAAGTCAATCTGCCTAAATTAGTTGTAAGAGGTAGGGCTAAACCCTGCTATTGGCCTCTCTGGAGTAGTCAATAGCACTATCTCTAGCAATGTGCAATTACTTTGAAACCTCCAGTCCAGCATGGTGTGCTTTAAGGAGTCTCTTTTCTTCCTTTTTGCTTTTTCCTCAATGACCAGAAAGATGTGTTCCCTAGCACTCTTTCCACCTCCACCTCCTCCAGGAAACACCACCCTTTATGAATTCAACAATGCCCTAGTTTCTGGTCGGAGCTATGAAAAGCTTCCACTTACTTTCCAAGGACAGGTAAGTCATAATTTACACCATAGAAAGAAATCAGCTACCACCTTGTTTTAATAATAGGAAGCCTCCCAAAAAATCTAATGTCAGGTGGATACTTGACTTAATAAATAAGGAGGGAAACAATTTGAACTTTTCTTTAATTTGTTTAAAAGGATTAGCGATGGGTCTCTGCCTGTAGTCTAGTGGATCAATACTTCAACTCCTTGTTGCATTGAATTAAGTATGTCTGGGAGAGTCACCAGATCCGAATTGCAAATATCCAGACATCCACTAAATGGCAGAGGAGTGATGGAGAAAAAAATATTGATTCTTACTGCCTTCTAATGGTTGCCTGGATTCTTACAGCTCATCTCTGATAGCCTTCATCTTCAGTGATCTGGGAAAAATAAAGTGGTAGGATTAGCCTCAAAATATAAATACAAAGTAGGAAGGGCAGAAGAATTGCTTAAAAGCAGCACAGGTTGTCCTCGTCTTATCAACCATTCATTTAGTGACTGCTTTATTTAGCAATGGAAATTTGGGGCTGAATTCTGGTTGTAAGGCATGAACTACCTATATTCTGAAGAGAGTTGGCTAATCCTCATCAGAAGGTCTTCAGAAATACCTTTTAAGCAGTCCTACGCGAACTTGAAAAGGATGTTCAATCAGAGGAAAGTAGACCAAATAACAGAAAGTAATAGGCTGGGCTTGTTTACATTTGACCAACACAAACAAAATTCTTTTCCAAGAAAATATTTAATTCTGTGACTTAATTTATGTAATGTTTAAGTAACAATTCTGCTAGGAAAAAACCACGCATAAAGCTCCGTGCCTTTAATTAGAAGCTCTAATTTCTAGCTTTTTGAATGTCTGGGCAATTTGAAGTGTAGAGAGAAGGAGAAGGAAGAAACACTTTGTATATTCTGAATTCTGATTAGTACCTGTTGGCTAATTAAAAAAAATACAGAAAAACCAGATGTACCATTAATCTCATGCTGCCTATAAACCGAAGTGAAACTGGAACCTTGATTGGTTGTCCTATTATCCAGCTTTTTTAGTTTTTTAGTTTATTTTTTGTATAAATAATTCTGGTCAAGGAATTTTACTTTCTTAATTCTGTGGATAATTGTGCAGATGGAAAGCCTTCCCACTCCCACTATTCCCAAAGAAAACCTGAAAGCTTTCAGTCGCCTGGAACACAGCACCAAGCCGGCTTTCATTCATCACCAGGAGTCACTCTGGAAGAGGTGCATCAGAGCCTGGTGAGTTTGGGTTAGGGTGGTCATGCCAGAGTTGTGTCTTCCAATATTTGAGGGGCTGCCACAGGGAGGAAGGGGTCAAGCTATTTTCTAAAGCACCTGTAGGCAAAACAAGGAATAATGGATGGAAACTGAACAAGGAGAGATTTAACCTGGAAATAAGGAGAAACTTTCTGACAGTGAGAACAATCAACCAATGGAACAGCTTGCCCTCCGAAGTTGTGGGCGCGCCATCACTTGAGACTTTCAAGAAGAGATTGGACTTCCATTTGTCAGAAATGGTGTAGGGTCTCCTGCTTGGGTGGGGGGTTGGACTAGAGGACCTACAAGGTCCCTTCCAACTCTGATTATCTGTTACCTGTTAACTATAAGAGGAATGCCAGGTTTTATTTCCTTCCTAGGATTTGTCTTTCTCCTGTTTTCTTTTTTTCATTTAATTTCTCCCTTTCGGTATATGAATCAGGAGAAAAGCATTGGGGGTGAAAAGAAGAACAGGCTAAATAGATTAAAAAGTGACAGCAGATTCTTAGGATGACCTCACTTTCTGGTGATCAGATTTTTATTTAAGCCTACAAGCCTTCTGCCTTCATGTTTTTATGTCCTTCTCCAAGTTTTACATGGTTATTTTCAGTTTTAAATAGAATTGTTTAATGTTCGCAACATACTTTAAATCAGGTAAGAGAACTGTGTTTGTCTCTTAGTAGAGTTGATGCTCAAAAGATATTTCTTATTTTAGACAGTAAATGCAGTAATAATACAGTTAAATATTCTCTGCATAACCTATCCTTTTGATTGGTATCTTATGCACAAGAAGCAGTTAGAGGATAGCCTGCTAAGCTATAGTTATTTGCTTGATGGCTGTTATGGTCCTGATAAGAAAATACTGAACTAGGCTGTGGGAATCAGTAATGTTCTTCTACCTCTCTTAGCATTAAAAACAGACAGACAGACAGACACAGACACACACACACACACACACACACAAAATGCCTGCATCATAATTCTCTAGCACAGATCTGTCAAACTCGCAGCCTGTATGTGTCATGCACTGGCCACGCCTGGGTTAGAGAAGAGGGGAAAATCACAATACGTCACGTGATGCCACTGTGACAATGCGAGTTTGATATCCCTGCTCTAGCATTTCATAGGTGGAGAAGCAGCATAACATTATGGCAGCTGTGCTTGGTCTTCTCACCATTCTTGATAGGTTTTCCCAGGCCCAGGCTGGTGATGACAAAACAGCATAGCTTTCCTCTTATATTCTTACTGAAGAGTAAGAGAGGAAATTACCAGGTTGAGTCGAGCCACCTGAAGCAACCTGTTTGGCTTCTAAATGTAGATATATATATATTTTTTACAACAGACCTGACTTTGGTGACTCAGGAGAATACTAAGTATTTGGGTGATCAGTGAGCCAGGAAGACAGGGAATAAAAACCATGAGGCTGGGTCACAGAAGAACACTGGCACTTCTCATTAGAGAAGCTGAAAGAGAAAATCTATGATCGTAAAATCTGAAGTTGCTTTGATGCACATCAAATTACTTTTCCAAATGCACATGGAACATGAACGTGGAACCCTTTCACCTGTAGCAGCTTTCACACAGTATATTTTATTCAGGCGCGACATTGGAGTGGCTGGTGTGCTTGAAGAACTCGCAAATGCAGAAGAGGAACAGGACTCGGACCAGGGAACAAACAAGCAATCTTGGGTGGAATCCTCAAAGGAGCTAGGTAGTGTACTAAGAATCATACAGTACTGCTTGACCAGTTGAGGAGCGAATAGGAAAATCTTTTCTTAGCTCTACCTCAAAACCATGTTTTTCTAGAAATGTATGGTGATTGGTGCAATAATAAGAGCAAACAAGGATGTAGGAGTGATGTAGGTGTGATATCTGCTGCCCTCGTTCATCCTTGGGATTGATGGTTAAACAGGCTCACTAGAAGGATATTAGTTCCTGACAAATTTCTCATGGGTGCCCCTCCCAAAGCTTACTGGAAGAACAATATGCCATCTCCCAAATAAGTCATTCTTTCTTCTGGCAAAGATGTAATATTACTCTTGCTGAAAAGAAAGATAGTGGGTTTTTTTTTTTAAGATAAGATATAAGTGTTAGGAGTATTAGTCACCTAACAGGTATTTGGGTTTGAACTATATAAACCAGGATAAACATTTTAAAACTGTATCTTTAAGAAAATGCAAAACTGTAATTAGGTGTGGTTTCTCAAATGGCCATAAGATGGAGCCAGAAACCTGGGTTGTTTAGTCTGAGTCTCAGAAGAGAGTATGAGTGTATCTCTGTTTCCTTCTGTTGGAAAGTCTTGCCGTTCCTCCATTTCTTCGAATTGACTGATATTACTGGATTTAATGTAAGTCTGATACTGAACTGTTTTTGACACTGGAATTTGTTATTGGATTATCCCTGGATTGAAAACTGACTGATTTATTTGTGAATGACTTTGGATTGCTTATTTTGGACTTTGCTTAAACCTTTCTGGAAGTAAAAATCTACATTTACTGTACAGTGTATCTGTGTGCTTTGTGTGTATTATTCCAACACTACTCTTTATACGTCTCCCTGTATGCGCTCATTCTCCTAACAGGGAATTACCTCAACAATAAGCCTGAAAAAAGAAAATTGATCCAGCCCATTAAGGTCATTTTTTAAAACATGTATATTTTTAGAGTTGGCAGCACACTTTGTATCTTCTTTACAGGTCTTGATTTATGACCAAAATTGGGACCGGAATTCCAGTCATAAATCATTATGTTCATAAAATGAGAGACTATATCATGAGGCCCAACCTTTTCAAGCATCTTTTTATACCAGTTGTTAATCTAAATCTCTTAAATCTCGCAGTCGTAACTCTAAATCCACTCTCTCAAATGGTATTTTTGCCATCAAACAATTGGTTGTAACTAGAGGATTATCTGTATTTCAGCTCTGCAATGGATGAAATCTGGATCTCGGTGTGCATTAGGACTCTGCTGTTGGATATCTTCTCTCCATGGCTCCTTCTTTCCCCATTTGTCGGTAAGGTTTGCATAACATAGCCCAAGTAGAAGAGAGGGTCCGGGGGAATGGGTGACTGGAAAGCATGCCAGTCCATACTGGGATCAATAATTGCTTGAGATGTCAGATATGGTAGCTGTGCCTTCTTTCCATTTCATGGAGGGAACTTTTCCTTCTCCCTTTAGCCAGTTTCTCTTGGATATTCAGATATGGCCATTCTTAAGTGACTGCCAATGAAGTATTAACATTGCTGTTTCTTTTTTTCTCAAAGCTGCCAAGTGAAGATATAATAGCAAAATTCTCCCAGGCTGTGGATTGGTGAGTCCTGGGTGGTTTGCATATCCAGTAACCAAATATTAGTTGCTGTCTGAATCTTCTCCCTTATTGGAAAGGAATCCAGTTGATCTGCTTTAAACCTGAAAAGTGACATATTTTATCAACATGATACATATTCTTCTTTACTATGTAGAGAAGTCTTATTTACCAGATAATCTGCAGAACCCTTAATTGTATTTCTGAATGCATATTATTTGTGTAAATCTCCTATTTATACAATATCAGTTAATCCTGGAATAGCAGATATTGGTTCTGTGCTAATCATAAATGCAAGCTAAAATGTTTCCTTTACACATAAGTGGTTTTTTAAATAATTGCCTTGTTGGTTAGCCATTCTAACATGACTCTTCAGAAGCAGCCAGATTTCATTTACACTGACACTTTCTATGGGACACAGCCAACCAGCCCCAACGGTGTAGCTTCTGTCTTTTAAACCTGCTTGGCTTTTCGATGGAAACAAGCCCAAATTGTTTTTTTAAAACACCCCTTGTGTTGCTTGCAGGGCAGGCTGCTCAATCCGAGCTTTTGCGTGGCATCCTCATACCAACAAATTTGCAGTGGCCCTTCTGGATGACTCCGTCTGTGTTTACAATACCAACAGGTAAGGGACCTAACTGGTGTACGGTAGAGAATTACTCTGAACAGACTGAAGCCAGTGGCAATGAACATGGACCATGACAGAAAGCTTGAACTCTCCAGGATGGTATAGAAAGTTCTATTCAAGAGTTTACTTAAGAGTTGATTAGCACCAGGCCAAGGAGAAGAAATACTGTGGCACCGTACAGCGGTACCAAATTTGGTAACACATTTTGATGTGAAAATTTTGTGCTGGTCCTCATTGTTTGGTACTGAACACATAAGTTAAAACTTGTTGATGTTGGCTGCCTTGGGACTCCTTCACAACATTATTCCTTATGGGGAAATTTTGTTTGGTACTCATCACTTTTGATATTCCTCGTACCTCCCAGAATCAAGGATGAGTACCAAGGTACCACTATAGTTGGATTATTGCACCTTGAGATGAGAATAGTAATGGGAGTTGTGCATAAAAACAAACTAGGTTTGCTTGAAAACAAGCTGTTCCCACCCACCAAAACGTATGGGCAGAAGGGGAGAAGGAGGTCATTTTGGCTAAAGTTCGGCCATTCTGTAGGTCAGCCACCTATTCTTTGCCCACCTTTGGGCCTGTGTCAAATAGTTCTGCATATTCTTGTCAAGAAACTTTATCAGATGGACCTGCCCAATTAATAATATATACAGGGAGGATCTGCTTGAGAATATTCTTCTCTGTGAAAGTTTACAAGAGAAGATTTTTCTCTGGGCTCTCAAATTGTAGCATGCCACCCTTCTTTGCAAGGGAGTAACTAGTCCCCTGCCCTCCCAAGTTGCTCATTGACTTTTGAAGTTATTGAGACGCATCTCTCTTACTTGGCTTTTTAAAGATATTTTTAGTACTTGATCATTTTTATACTTGTACTGTAATATTTTTCTTTAGGAAAGCTGTAGGCTTTATGCCCCACCAGCAGATAGCCAATATTAAAACATTAATCTTCTGTAATAAATGAGGCCAAACCGAAATCTATCTTTTGAGGAATCTCAGCAATCTCCCGGTGATCATCCAATAGACATGGATCACAACCTGCAAAAAACCAATTGTCAAACCACCTGCCTAGTTACTCTGTGTGGAAATCTACATAAATAAAAGTAATTGTTTTATTCTTGGGCTTGTGTATAGAAATATAACTTCTGGCTTACTACCTGGAATCTTAGGAACTGTAAGGACCATTAATCCAGCCCTCTGCTCAGTGAAACAATATTCCTGTAGCTTCTCCTTGGACACATTCAAGAAGGGGAGCCTACCTTCTTGTCTTGTAGGAAGTTTCTTCCAACATGCAATTGAAATTTACCTTTCTATAATTGAATACTTTTTTTGTCTTGCACTTTGCAGCAACAGAGGACAAATCCTGTTATTTTAAGGGTATTTAATCACACAGTGTAGCCTACATCAATTCCTTAGGCTCATTTTGCTTGGTATCTCTGGCCCTCCGGGCAAATTTATATCTCTGGGTTTTCTTCTCCAGTACTATTGTCCCAATCCTGAAGCATCGTTTGCAAAGAAATGTGGCCTTGATGGCTTGGAAGCCACTGTGTGCATCTATCCTTGCTGTGGGGTGCCATAGCTGTGTGTTGATTTGGCACCTGGATCCCACTTCCCTTTCTACCAGGTAACCCAGTCAGGTCTTGTTGATTAATCAGTGATGACAACCCATGTTAGCCAGCAAGTCACAATTGCTATTTTGTTGCTGCAGCTATTTGAAGTAAATACTTATTAGATTTCAGATGCGCAGTCCAGTTCTTTTATTTTTAGTGTATTCTTAGTCTCTTCCCCATTACAGCTTTTTCCCATTCCTCCGTGTACCTTTTCCCACCTCCAATGACATATATCATGTGTCCCTTCTCCCAAGTCCATGATCTAAACAAAGAATACAAGAAAATGAAGGTTTCCCCCCCCCCCATACTCATTCAACTTCTGCTAATTGGAGACAAAGAAAGGAAAGCTACCATCGTGGGGGGTGGGATGGGGAGCTCCCCCAGGAAGTCTTAGCAAGGCCTGGGTCTCCTCTCAAGGACATAGGCAGCCTTCTAGCAATTAGTGGCAGTATATGAAGATCTTTGTGGCTTTCAGATTCCTTATTTTAATGTCCTTATTTTCTTCAATTTCTCATCCATTTTCTGTTGTCTCGTGGTATTGCAAGCTTCTAAACAGACAATATTGATCTGGGAGTTATTTTTGTGGAAGGCTGGGATCCAAATGTTTCAGGCCACTAAGTGCTCACTTGCATCCCAAGCGTTAACAATGCTACTCAGTCTCCCTGAGATTTGGCCATGCGGTTACCTGCTGCACACATTGCTCATTTCTGATAATGGGGTTCTGGTGAATTCTGCAGCACCGGATCGTAGATGTACTGATATACCTTGGGTGGCGCAGGAAAATTTGCTGAAGGACTGTTGAGAGCTTTGGACTTAATGGGAAAAGATGCTTTCGAGCCTGTAAGGTTGCCGGCATAGCACTTCCCTACAGTTCCTTAAAGCAGCCATGTTTCCCAGCATCACACACTTGTCATCCACAGTGGCAGCACAACCTTAGATAAAGACACATTTGGATTAAGGAGAGCTGAGTGCTGCTATGCGGCTCTTATGACCTTCAGATTCGAGCTGCTGTACAGCCTTAGTATCTTTAGTTTGTCAGCATATGTGCTCGTATCTGGAGAAGCAACTGGGCAGTCTCACACAACACACTTTTGGTTTAATTGTGGCTTGCTGAGTGGGTTTTCATAAGATGCCAATGAAAATCAAAAGAAACCACATTATGAGCTTCCTGTCAAGTATGTCTCTGTTTCCTGTAAGGCCTTCATCTGGCTGTGCTCAAGTGCTCAGCCATCCCGGCCACAGTCCCATCACCAGCCTGGCCTGGGCTCCCAGTGGAGGATTGCTTCTGTCAGCCTCACCTGTTGATACAGCCATGCTTGTAAGTATGTTGTGCTGTTATGGTATAGAACGGAGGTGGGGAATGATGGGCCCCTCTGTGACTTGTGGACTTCAACTCCCAGAATTCCACACGTCATAAAGGAACCATAGCCCCCCACTCCTGCTATAGAACAAGAGTAGCATAAAAGCTGTGGCAAATAGAACCACAGACATTACTCGGTAGTGAATGCCTTTTTGTAGATACGATTCTCTCAGCCAATAGATGTCCTGAAATGGTCAAAAGAGTTTGGGAGCAAATGTTTTTGGTAGTCTTCTCAGAAGGAGTCCAGGGTGCAAGGTGTTAATTTTTCTCCCATCAAACTCTATCGGTGGTGTCGTTTTAATTTAAAGTGAGGAAATACTTGAAGATTCTTGTTGGAAGAAACACAGTGCTTTCTTTCCACAGTGGCTTCTCTTTTTTTGACTTTGTGCCGCTAGGTATGGGATGTTTCCACAGAAAACTGTATCCAGTTGCAGTGGTTTGGAGGAGGTGGGGTCACGTACCTGGCTTGGTCACCCGATGGCAGCAAGGTCCTAGCAGCGACGCCTTCATCAGTCTTCAGGTGAGCAAAGACCCTTGAAGCCGGTCCTCTTCCTTTAGTGGAGTAATGGACGGTGGGGTAAGAACAATAAATGCCATTACTCTTCTCCTAGCTGAATGGTGCTCCCAAAGCAATTTCATTTCTTTTTACCCCCTCGTTCGTCTTGTTGCAGAGTGTGGGAGGTTCAGATGTGGACTTATGAGAAATGGCCAACTATCAAAGGTCCTTGTCGGGTAGGTTGGGAAAGCAGGATGGGGAAGCGTTCTTATTTATTTACAAAAATGTGGTACTGCCCAGTTCATACTATTCAGGGTGGTTTACAAAGGGAAAGACAGAAATAACCACTCAAAAAAAAATGGAATGCAGCCCAGTCATAATACACAGCCAAAGACGTAGCTGTCTGGTCAATGTAAAATCTTGAGAAATCCCCCCAAAATTAGTTACCAAAACCCAATTTAATCATGTAGTCTTTTCATTCAGGAACTGAATTTCTATTTGGAATTTTCTTACGATTTTAATATTACCAGTCATTTATTCATTCATTTATTCATACTCTTTCTTGCCTTGCAAAACATTAATAAATAGATTGCTAGATGTAGCTCCATGGACAAGACTCTTAGCATCCTCTTCCATAAGTCTGGCTGCTTATTCTTAAGATGCCCTGGAGCCAAGCTCTCTAGAGGACTTTATTGGCCAAATCAGATCAATTGATTTGCATGCAGACTACTAACCTAGCCAACAGAGCAAACAGAGGATCGGTGTTCTATGATAGGGACAGTTTTTGTAACAACTCTGGTCTCTGGACAGCTTTTAAAGATATCATCATGTAGAATAGAGTAACAATAACCTAACTTCTCCAAAACTAAAGAATATGTGTATTTTATGATTGAACTGTTGGGTTCTTGGTGTTCACTGAACTTGGGAATTTTTTTAGGTGTTTTATTAGCAGGCCAAGCAATCCGATCAACCTGAGAGAAAGTGGAGTTTGCTGATTTGGACCGCCAGCCTTGATTTGATTTTTTTTTCCTTGATGTTTCCTTGATTAGAGTATTATTTCTTCTTTGACTGTTTATCAAATTGACTACCAACATCTATATAAAAAACAGCTAGTGAACTCCACTCTCCCGTGGACTGATGAAGTAACCAAGCCTGATAAAATTCCATCGTAGGAATACAACCAAACATAGTGAACATCCAGATCTCAGTAATCTATTTAGCAAAGAATTTTGGTCCCTTTGTTTTACCTGCATTAAAACTGCATTTGTTTTCCATTACCTCTGCCTGACCCCAGACTGGTTGCTGGAGTCCAGATGGAAGCCGTTTGCTGTTCACCGTCCAGGGGGAATTTGTGATCTATTCCTTATCTTTTTTAGAATATAGTGGTGAGTATGCAGCTGTGACATGAATATGGCTTCTCAGTTTTTACAGTACGGAAAACGGTTTTAAGGAGCATGCTCGAATCTTGGTCTCTTTAATGAAGTGGAAGTTGGGGTTCGCTGGGTGGGGTTCTTCAGAGATTCTTTCTTGTCTATGCAGTGCATTGGAGAAGAAAAGAAATACTACTGAATAGATTTTGGGCCGGTCTATGGAATTGGCTTCAGTGTCTTGCATAATGCGACTTTATATTTGTTTAATGTATGAATTTGATTATTCTGCACGATGCTTGGTTATTAACTGAATACAGACAATAAGCAAAGTAGAACAGGGAATCTGATCTGGGTGTAAAGCCACTTTCTAACTACATCCTCCTATTGTTTGATTTCTCTGGTAACTTCCCATATTTCAGGAGAGCAGCAAAGGCAGGTTGGTGGGTCTAAAACAGCCTCCATTGTGGCAGATCTTTCAGAGACTACATTCGAGACTCCCTACGGGGAGGAGAGGTGAGAGAAAGGGAATCTACCATGTCTATGTGGAATTGGGTTGAATGTTTCTAACCTTCAGTACTGTTGTGGTTGTTCTGGAGCGTTATAAGTTGGTTGCTGGAAGCGTAGAGAAGTGGGTTTGGGTGGGAGTCAAAAAAGATTTTTCTGAATAGGGTTTCCAGTAATTAGAAACCCTGGAGCTAGAAGCTTCTCAAACCTTGGAATGGGCTGCAAATAAATTTAATATAATAATAATAATTGGATAATAGTGTACATTTGTAGAAGGAACTAAGCTTTTTTTTAATATAATTTCCCACCCCCCACCTCCCAATTAACACTTTTTGAAAAAGTTTTTAAATTCCGGACTCCCAGTCTTTTTCTTCCTGTTGCAGCAAAGTTTGAATGTTCGTGGTTGACTGTTAACGCCTAAGCTTTTTGCTCTGCTTTAAGTCTTCCGTCCCTGTGTTCCAGGATCGGAGGGGAAGTGCAGTCCATGGTTTGGGATCCGAGCGGGGAGAGGCTTGCGGTGGTCATTCAAGGTGAAGCCTGCTTCTTTGAAACTCGGGGGGGGGGGGGAGGGAAGCTTGGGGAAATGGAGGGCAAAGGGGGATGCCCTCAGCAAACATGCCCGTGCCAAATTCCGAGTCCTTCTCCAAATGTGGCATTTTGAAAAACCCTTTGGAGTTTTGCTTCCGGAGAGGCTTGTCTTTCGTCTTTGAATATGAGTGCAGATGATTCGTGCAGCCAGCCATTACAACCCACTCCACCCCTCCTGGATATACAGTCAAGCAGAAAGGACATTGCTACAAAAGCCCATGAGCAATAACAGAAGGATGTGCTTTGGGTGCATTTTAAAGGACATTTATAAGTTATGTTTCAAGGCAAAAAGAAGGATATCACCAAACCCCCCCAAAAAATGTGGGGTTGGTGGAATGCTTTAAAGTTATTCGAAACAAGGATGAATCTAGCGGTCTTCTTAGGATGATTGTATTCCTGTACTCCTCAGATAAAATCCTCAAAATATGTTAAGTATGTTGCTGTGTGGATAACTCAGAATGTTATGACACTTTCAGTACATTATGTGGCTTTTGCTCCTTTATTCCGTCTGCATTTTACATTCTGCCTTTCCTCCAGAGAGCTTAAAATGGAACATGTGATCCTTTCCCCTTTCCCACAGTTTACCCACAGATCTATAAAGGCTGAGACATTTGCCCAAACTGACCCCCTGTCAGTTTCAAGATTATATATTTGGGGAAAAAGGGATACGGATGAAAGAATACCCACTTCCTGCTTTATAAAAGCATATGTGTATGTTAAATCTGTTGTATTTGGGAATGGCACACCCTGCTTGAAGACTGAAATGACCCCCCAGCCCTTTATTTTACCCCTTTTTTGTAGAAATGAGGGGAAGGGCACTGTAAGCATGATCTGGCTACCTTGCTGTGCCTCAGAAAACTTTGTTTTAAAACATCCTAGTGTTCTCTCCAAAGCTGATTTCTTAAACACTCCATGATTTCTTAAATACTCTTGCCAAACAAGCCAGCCTTCCTCTAAGCTCTGAAGAACCTAGAAGGGAGCATGAGCAGTGGCTATTTTATACATTGGGCCTGTTTTAATGTGATGGTTTTTTTGGTTTATAGTTCGTTTCTCTGCTGAACAAGTCAGCAGAATCCAGAGTCAACACTAAGTTGGATGGCCCTGTAAATCTAATAAATAAACAGTTGTGAAATGCTGGTGATTATTGGAGAAATGTCTTGGGCAAGAAAGAACTAGAAACAGTTGCTTTTGCAAACTCCTCTATGTCCCATTTTCTCACATTGAAGTTGCTTTCTGTTTCTGTTTTTTGTTTTTCAGAAAGATTTGGCAGTATAGTCCCAAGGATACTTTTTAGAAGGAGTCCCATTTGGTTTATTGAAATTTATTCCCCTGACAATATGCACAGGATTGTGCTGTCAAAGACCACCAACCACACCGATTGCATATAGCTGTCAAGCAGTTAGATGATCCCTCCCAGTTCAGGCCCCATTGTGCTGGAACCAAGAGGAAAGGCTCTTATATGCTATCTTGTACTATTCTAAAAGCTTGGTGTAAATCGCTCTGTCAAACTGAGCTTGGTGTAAATTGCCCTGTTTCCTTTCAAATACATTTCCATAAGACAAGAGGAGCAATCTTTAATATTTAATCAGGTCAATGTCAGCTCACAGCAACCATGTAGTTTTTTCTCCATAATATCTGTCCCTAACCTGGTCCTATAGACGCTCCACTGGAAATGAGTCCCTCCCTTTTGCTGATGGTCCTGCTCCTCTCTTTCTTTCCAACTTTCCCTGCATTAGAGACTTCTACAGAGAGCTCATTATGTCCAGGGTAGGATAATTGAAGCCTGGTCATTTCAAGTCTCCGGGGAGAAACCTTGTTTGATGATCCATTGATTTGTTTTCCTGGCTGTAGTTTCAGGAAATTTCACCGACCAAATATTAAAAGGGTCAATATAAGTAGTCTCGATCTGCAACCATTTGTCAGCAAGGATGGTGCTTGAATAAAGACTGGTTGTGACTGGTCCTCAAAGTTCCAGCCATCCCAGCACCTTGCAGTCATATGGTCAAAATCTGCAACCTGTTTTCACCTAAGAATGGTTGCCAAGTGTACCAGAATTTTTGTGGAAGTCAGTGGGGAAGCTGAAGATCTTAGGTTGCTGAGCTAAGTCTCCCTATTTTATAGATGAGGCCCAAAATCTCACGTACCTGGTTGGGAAGCTATTGCAGAAAGATCTAGGAATATAAGCACAAGGTCTATCCCACCTTCATCTATATTAGGCAACGCCTTTGATTTAGAAAGCCCATTTCTCCCTGTCGCATTCTGCCCAGAGTTTACATATTCAGTGCTTTGCCAAGTTCCTTACTTTTAATATGTTTTTTCCCTCCCCCGGCAGGAAATTTGGATACCTGCAAGACTATCATTGCAGTGTTTCGGACTCGCAATAACCCTGTGTTTGAACTTCTGCCCTGGTTTGTATTGTCCTGTCCCTCTTTATCTGGAAATGGGAGTCCATAAGCCATTTTTTATCTATATAAAAAAAAATCTAGATGTTTTCTTTCTTTAAATACAGGTGGTTTTAAAGGGGAATTCCTCCAAATTGTGATTATGGTAGGGAGGCAGATTAGGTAGGTTCTTTTTTTTTTTTTTTTTCCTGTCTTTATCTTTAGAAATTATGGCTTAAATTCCAGGTTACGTTCCTTTTAGCACTTGGCTACCACGGGTGCCCCTGACATGAGTGACGTCGAGCTGGCTGTGCCTATCCTGGCGACAGCCACCTTGGCTTCCCCAAGATCAAAGGCAACCCTGATTTGGCTCTCAGTGAAACTATACAATATTGCTATGCAATATTTAAGCCAAAGAAGCAGGAGAGGTAGCACACTCGGGCTATTAGAGAGGGAGAGTATTAGACATCACTAGGGCAGGGAATAAGTATTTTAATATACTTTAGATGTGTGCTGTGGATCCCAGACTGTTCAAGCTTCCCAAGTACTATCAAAACAGCCTTTAGGCATCCCTATTATAATATGCACTCTCTTCTACCACTTCTAGTGGTTTTGTACAGGGTGAAGATGGGATTCAGCCACAGCTGGTCACTTTTCATCCTTGCTTTAAGAAAGGAGCCCTTCTGACAGTGGTAAGTTCAACCTCCAAGTAGTGAGAATTGTGAAGAATGTCTGATCCAGCTGGGAAGAATTGTAGCTGTCTTTACCATTGTGGTTGCTACTTCAATCTATGCTGTGCTATGAGGAGGGCTAAGCTGAGTAAGGAGAAGGAAGGTTTTGCTGTCACCAGATATCCTAAAATACATACAATATAAAGTTGGCTTATTTGCTGACTTGTTGACATTTCCCGTAGCATTAGCAACAATCTCTCTGGATGGCTATTAATCAGGGCATGAAATACTGTGATTGTAAGATTCCTCTTATCTATTCTAGAATATCCTCGGTGAAAATTTAAAGGGGTATATTTTACTCGACAGCTGGGCTCTTCCCTGTCAACATAGTAAGGATTAGTGTAAGTTTATCTCCAGATCCAAATGGGGTGGATTGCTTTGTAACCTCATGTAATTCGGCTTAGATATTACTTTCATACTCAGTGATTGTTTTGTTTTTCTGAATTGTGTAGATTAATATATTTGGAATCCGCGTTTAAGGATTTGTTTGGATTTTGTGCACATTTCATGATTCTGTCCTGGGTTACATACACAATTAGAAACTTAAAGTCCCAAGATTATTAATTTTTAAAAGCAAGCTTTGAAGCCCTTAAGATACTATTTCCAGATTTCTGAAAGCTGAAATGAAATATGAGGCATACTTGGCTTCTGTGCCAAAGTTTTATATTTATTTTATGTAAGAAAGTATATTACTCTGACTAAAAGAAGATCAATCCCTGTTTCAACATAAATCATTCATTTAGATATATTACCACTTTGGAAAGAGGTTATTTATTTATCTATTTATTGTGCTTTTAAACTCAGTTTTCTTCTGCATGGCCAAAAAACTACAGGATAAACACCAAGCCCCTTCAAAAGTTATTACAAAATTGAAAAAAAATGAAGGAGAAGAAGGAGAAAATTACAACTAATGCAGACATCCAAAATGACCCATTGTTCCCTCGATTTATGCTGTGTTCCTCATAGGCATTCTTAGCTTTCTATAATGTCTAAATGGAGAATTTAGGAATAAGAATCCAAGAATAAAGTATGGCTTCTGAGCATATATTAGAAAGCAAGGAGACCAAGTTTCCCAATCAACATGTATATGATCATTGCGCATTAGACCTTTCAATCAAAATAGGGCGGCACCAGCACTTCCCCCCAGTTTATATTCTGGAGGGGGGGGCAGATTTGGAGAGATGAAGAAAACTTAAGTCTTCTGGGTCTTCATTTTATCGAGCTCGGAAAGATGGAAGGCTAAGTCAACCATGAGCCAGTCAGGATGGAACTTCTGGCAGTGGAATGCAGAATTAGCCTGCAACACTGCATTCTAACCACTGCGCCACCACGGCTCAATATTAAGAGAACCTGCTTTCAATCTATTTTACGTTGGGAGGTTGTGCTTTTTTGTATCTCCTCCACATTCCACCTGAGATTTTTTGGGTTTTTTATTGATTAAATTTATATGCTGCCCGGGTCACTATTTTCTTAAATATATATATTTAAGAAAATACAGGCAAAAAAATAGATGTCAGGAAAAGAAAAGGCTTCGTAATGGCTATAAAAACAATCAAAAGAAAGGATATACGTCAACGGGCCAGAAAATCAACTTCCAGGTTCTTTAGCCACATTCCAAAAACAGATGTATTCATTGATTTAAAATATACATTCCAAAAAATCTAGTCGCCCATCTTAAACCAAATTCCCCTAACAAGAAGAAAGGGCCTGGGATGATGGCCCAGGCCATCTTGAGGAAACAGGAACACTTTGTTTCTACTGCCTTTGGTTTGATGCTTGTGTCTTTCTTTCACAGTGCTGGTCCAATGGAAGCATCAGCCATGTTCCTTTCTTCTTCGTGACTGCTCAGTTTCCTTCATTTAGTTCTGGGCAAAGTCCTCTCGTGCCCTTGAGCAGTTGGAGCAACACCCGGGAGCAGCCGCTGTTTTCCGAACTCTGAAGGGTCAACTCTCCTAGGACTTGAAGGGCTCTGAAGGGCTCCCAACTTCTGTCTCCATCAGCCTGGGGAGATCCAGGACTGATTTTAGATTTGATTTTGTATGAGTGTCTTTCTTCCATGATCTGGGCCTGGATTATTATATATGGTCTGCGGTAGAGACTGGACCAAAGGAATGCCTGCCTACTTTCCTGAAATAGACAATGTTGTAGTTGTATTTAGGGCAGAAAATTAAACACATCAGTTCAAGGTCTTGTTTTTGCCTAGTGTTCTTCTCTCTGCTAGTCAAATAATCCTCACTACAACCTTGGTTTTTTTGTCTAATTGAGAGATTAACTGAAATTTTGCTGAGCGTGTTTTCCGCCTGCTGCCTGACCTGGACTTTTCCCCAAGATTTTGTGGTGTTCTGAGGATTTGTGAACTTCATTTCCTAGAGGTATGAAGAGCAAAGACAGTTTGTTGCCCTTGAAATATTTTGAACTATGACTCTCACCAATTTTGCCGTTCATCATGATGGTTCAGTTGATTGAAGGGGTGGTTAAAATTGGATAGATGCCAAGTTGTCCACCACTGTTTGGCTTGGGCAACTCATTGCCATAAGTTGTCTGTTTATTCAGCGTTGGCTTGGCCAGTTGCATGAACCCATGCGCTGTGGTGTGTAAACCATAGTTTATGACTTGGTATCATGTGTCTTCCTGTGGGTTAACACAAGATGTGAACCAGATGAGTAAAATTAACTATTGGTTTGGGGCAATAAGGGAACAGGCATTTTAATGAATCAAAACAGAGTAAGATACTCATCACCAAACTTGAGCCTGGTCAGTCCGATTGCAATGGTATAGTATTGTGGGTGCTTGTATTATAGTATTATTGGTGCTTGAGTAACTTCATGAATATTTTAACATGTATTTGAAAATCGGAATGTGTACCTGTCGTACACCCAAAGGGTGTTTGTGTGCGCATGAGAGATTTTAATTTTCCTGACAAAGCAAGCATTTGTGAAGATAAGGGGAGGTTTGATCCCTTTATATTTGGGCTTTGGGTTCCATCTTTCTTTTTTTTAAAAAAAAAAAGTTAGTAAAAAGAATTGATTAAGTTGGAAGTTTGCGGGTGACCTACTCTGAGTTGTTAAAATGAGCAAAAGGGTTTCTTAGATCAAATTCCTGCACATTGACATGTTTCTTGATAGTGAAGATTACATACAAGTCTTAGTAAGGAGAGTTAATGTTAAGCACCAAAACATCTCTGAACCATTGTTTTATATGGGCATTAGGATGGAAATGGGACTAATTCTGAAGGATACTTCTCTCCCCTTTATTTTTTATTTTTTAAAATCACTGTCAAGAAGGATGAGGAATACTGGTAAAGGGTTTTTTTTATATAAAAAGTTTTTATTTTTTAAGACAAACTTATACAAACAAAATATAAAAACAAAAAACCATCTTCCATTTTATATACATACAGTGTTGTCAGTTGGCTACAAATCTTTCATGCTATTCTTTTGTAGTCATTACTCACTGGTAAAGGTTTTTGTATGTGTGTTTAGCTTTGGGAGTTGCTGCAAAGAGTTCCCACTAGGGATAGTTGTAAACTGATCTTCAGAAAGAGAAGTGTTTTTAAAATAAGCAACAGCAACAACACTCAGCTGTCTTATTTGGCTCCCTGCCACCAGCACTTCCACCTCTCTCACTTTGATCCTCTAATATTTGGACTCTGGCTAATAACGCCTCATATCTGGACTGAGCAGCTGAGAGTTGCCCAAAGGGAGGTTGTACGCAGCTACGGAGGGAGATTCTCAGGGCACCACAGATTGCGTTTCCCTCTTGCACAACGTAGGGTGAGTCTCCAGCCCACCACTTTGTACTTACTTGGTGTGCCTGTGAACAGCGCTTACTCTGAGCTGCTGGCTGGTTTTTGGCAGAAGGCAGAGGAAACCCTCCAAAGAACCCTTCTTTCAGATGTTCAGAAGAAGACTCAGCTAAGAGCTGGATCATGTTGTGCCATGTAGGTTTTTCACTTCTCCGTTGACTACTAGGCCAATTGCTGGACTGTCTGTTTGTGATACACTTAGAAGTGATCCGAGACTCTTTATTTCTTGTGATATTATATGAGGGCCAATGGAAAATATGCCAAATACATACCAAGGGTTCATAAGGAACTCTTTCCTTTCAACAGAAAATAACTTTGGCTTCTCCGATCCAGTAGCTTGGCATTTTCACACGAACACCGCCTTTTGTATCGGGAGATAACAATTACAATTTAATATGATTGCCTGATCAAGAGGTTTGCAAGTCAGAGAAAACCGTCAAGGCCATATTTTTAATGCTACAGAAGAGCCTGTTAGATGACTTGATCAAGTATAGCAGCTTAAATGATAACACCTGCAGCTCTACAAAAAAAGGATGCAAATGGACTCCTCCGTGCCTGCTCTCCAAAGGTTTTTTAAAGAGCACGTTCTTATAAAAGCCATTTCATAATAGGTAGTACGGAGTGAAATAGGCAATAATAAAAATAAACTTGCTGTCCTTTATTGATTCATGAATTGCTGTTACTGTAGAATATGCTCTCATTTGGGCCTGGCTGCCATGATGTAGCTGATACAGTCATAGATCCAGAAGGAGAGGCTCCCAAAGGGGATGGGGCAAGAGAGACAAACTGCTTTTGCTACATGTTTGAAGATAGCTAATTTCAGGTAGTCCTCGACTTATGACCACCATTGAGCCCAAGGTACCTGTTGCTAAAGGAGACATTTTGTGAAGTGAATTTTGCCCCATTTTACAATTTTTCTTGCCCCATTTGTTAAGTGGATCGTTGTATTTGTTAAGTTAGTAACATGGTTCTTAAGTGAATCTGGCTACCCCATGGACTTAGCCTGTCAGAAGATTGCAAAAGGTGATTCCCATGCCCCCAGGACACTGCAACTGTCTTAAATATGAGTCCATTGCCAAGCATCCAAATATGAGGATGCTGCAACAGTCATAAGTATGAAAAATGGTCACAAGTCACCTTTTTAAGTGCTGTTGCTACTTCGAAAGGTCACGAAGAGTTGTAAGCTGAGGCCTACTTGCAATGGGTTGATTAATAAAGATTGCATTTTCCACAGCAGTAGTAATTAATGGAAAATAAAGCATAGTCTGTTGCAGACCAAATAAATATTTATACAAGTGGGTGGGGCTAGTTTTTAGGGGGTGCCCCAAATACCCTTTGGTGGCTCCAATCATCAAACTTCGTTCATGGTGGATTGCACTTTAAAAGGATGTTAAAAAAATGTCATTACTTTTCATGAATTAGCCTATCAAAAAACGTGGCTAAGGCAACCAAGAAAAATGTCCCCATCTTAATTTCAGATTCATCTAATCCTAAGGATTAAAATGGACCAACGTACTTACATATGATAAACATTTAAGTAGAGTGATATGGGGATTTGGAGAGATCAGAAGGGCGTATCCCCTACTTGTAATGCAGGCTTTAATCTTTTTCTTGGCCTTGAGTTGTAATCTAAGAGCAACAAAGAAAAATGTAGGTACCTTATAGCTCTTGTTAGTCTAAAACGGGTGTCAAACTCAAGGCCTGTGGGCCGGATCCAGCCCATGGGGTGCTTAGATCTGGCCTGTGGGGCTGCCCTGGAAATACAAAGGACCAGCCCGCAGTGCCTTTGCCAGTGAACATGGAGGTTTTTGCTGGCAGAAGGCTGCAGGATGATCCCCCAACCCTGCCTGGGCACCACAGGTCCCCCCTGACAGGAGTGACATCAAGCTGGCCATGCCTATCTGGGGCCCCCAAGGTCAAACAACCTTGATGTGGCCCTTAATGAAATCGAGTTTGACACCCTTGGCCTAAAACATAAAATAAGTATCAGACAAAGATGAGCTTGGAAGTAGATGCACTTTTATTTATGTAGGCAGAGCCACCAAAGAAGCAGAGTTAGACACACAGTACTTTTGATTACAAATACGCATTTCATGTTAACAATGGAAACCTGTTTTGCTCCCCAAAATAGCATTTCCCTGGAGCAGTGGGTGAGGTGAAAGTCAGTTTGTAGCTAGAGACAAAAATCCTCCTATTTTTTTCACCATCACCCTGGTTTCTGTTTCCATCAATCTCTCTCCTATTAAAAAAAAAAATTGCTTTACTTGTGGAGATGCTACCAAGGAAAGGAGAAATAGCTGTTAGTCTTCTTGAATTGAATTTCGCTTCTTTGGAAATTAGATTGAAGATGTCAGCTGACCCCTTCTGAAATAATACCCTGAGAGCCTTTAAGAAGAGATCAAGTCAGTTTTGGGTGGGTGAGGGGAATGGCAGTAGCTGAGCAGATTAGATGGAAAGATCTCTGTGAAGCACCAGGGATTAAGAAGCTGGGATTTGCTATTGATTTCATGCTTTGCTCCCTAGTATTAAACTATGATATATCTAGAAAGTGATCCAAATTGACTGACAGGTGCTTTATCTAGTGTGATTATAAGAAACAGTGTACACAATAGAAAGGGGATCTAGCTTTTAAACAACTGTTTTGGATTATATAGCATGGTGGCCTGTGGGGGAGACAAAAGGCAGAAATAATGCTGCACGTGCAGTTTTAAGGGGCATAATTCCAACAAAGATTACAAGGATAATTACATCTGTGATTTTAAAAAAAAATTTTTTTTGGCCTTTTGTTCCACTGTTAAAGGCACCGGGGATGCTTGCCAGGAAAAACAGAGATGCCAACTATTATGCATATTACTCATGCTTCAAAGTGTTTACAAAAAGTGGCCACTGGGAGAAAAGAAAATGTGCAAACTTTATGGGTTTGGAGGGAAGACAGAAATGAACCCACCCGTACAAACCCAAGTGGAGAAGATGAGGCTCACAGTTTAAAGGGACATGTTCCCACTCTTCTAAGAGGACTGGGAACGACCCACCTAGTTGGTGAAAGTTGGAAATGTAATTTTTGGAGGTTGATTTTAAAGCCAGCCTTTGATCCAGCAATCTTAACAGCATCCATAATTGCGGAAGGGAATCCTCACATTTCAGGCTGCTGCTAATTTAACCAATCAGCTATTGTTGGAGAAGCCAGGAGAAAAAAAAAAGAGTCTTGTCAGTAAGATTGGTGCAAAAGGATGAGTGGAAGCTAGTGGATTGAGATGTGAGTTTACTGGAGGGTGAAAAATTGCTCTACCTTGAGAGCAAATATTCCTAGTTTATTCTGCAAAATAGCAAGTAGCACACTTGGGCAAACTACCAAATAAACAACCCAAGATATCTGATTGGTTGCAATCTTAGCCAAACCCAGTTTTAGCAGCCAAATAACATTCCAACCTATAAGGAGAGAAGAACATAAATCAAGTAAAATCATACTGGAATAATTGTTATAGCTAAAATTGTCATGTGGAAGAAATGGATTGGCTAGATCAGGGGTGTCAAACTTGTCATCACAGCGTCCTCACATGATGTGTTGGGACTTCCCCCCCCATTTGCTAAATTGGGTGTGGGTGAGGCCAGCACATGACGCATCCAGCCCACAGGCCACAAGTTTGACAGCCCTGGGCTACATTATGTTAATGAACCTTTACAATGAAACCAGCTTACAGTAGCGGTTAAGGCAACCTGGAAGCCTGGAGACCGTGAGTTCTAGTCCTATCTGAGGTACAAAGACAGCTGGGTGACCTTGGGCCAGCCACTCTCTCTAAGATGGAGAAAGTGGGTAAGGCACTTCTGAAAACAAAAAACTTGCCAGGAAAACTGCTGTGACATGTCCAGGCAGCCTCTAAGAATCAGGATTGAATGGCATGAAGAGGAAAAAAAAGACTTGCAATGAAGTAGAATTCGTCCATCTAATTGTGTTTCCTGTCTGGTCTCCCTGGTAAAGCTGACAACAGTTTGTGAATCTGAAAATACAATTCTCCACTGTCTCCTTTAACTTCCTGAGAAATTAGGGGTGATTCCTTCGGAACCTCTTGCACCACCCACTGTCCAGCTGCAGGCTATGCTGTCTCTTACCCGACTGGTTTCTAAGGCAGCGTCTCTGGGCCCAGTCTCCCAAGGTCTTCCCTGTATAACCATTACAATTGGACAGCAGCATCGGTTCTTTGTCTTAAGCAGCAATTTTTTTGTTGTTGTTGGTCCCTAGGTTTAAAGCTAGGTTTCTTTAGAGGGACAAACTTTTCATTGGATTAAACCTGCTTCCAAAGCAGTTCTGTTGTGCAGCCCCAGCACATGTGTGAGTCTAGTCCATCAGAGGATTGTGCTGAGCGTATTGTCTTCATCCACCTCCTCCTCGGGTTGCAATGAGCTGCTGGGAACCGGTAGGGATTTGAGGTATTCCAAGTGACGCCGGGATTCGGCTTGGTTGCGCTGGATATAATAGATGACATAAGTGATGACAACACCAAACCAGACAAACATAGTGAGCAGCATTGCAAAATCAGTGTTCTTATGCTGAGTGACACAGAAGTCAACTCCAGTACTGACCAGATGGGACAAAGTCTTCCCAACGTAGTCCTTCCAAGTTGCAGTGGTGCACACAATGTCTTCCGCCTTCATGGCTCCTAAGGAAAGAGCCTTCATCAGCTCCTGCAGGGAGCAGTCACAATGCCAAGGGTTGTCGTAGAGTTCTAGCTTAACCCAGGTCAGCATGACAAAAGGAGCAGCGTCTATTTTTTGCAGTTTGTTCCCCGAAAGGTCCAGGAGCCTCAGGGCATTCCCTAAGCCATGGAAGGCTGCTGGAGAAATGCTCTCGATGAGATTGTCCGCCAAGTGAAGTTCATGGAGGAGTTTCAGGCTGTGGAAGGCCCCGCTGGATATGTGGATGATCCAGTTAGAGTCTAGGTACAGGATGCGAGTGTCCTGAGGAATGTCGAAAGGGATGACCATCAGATTTCTCCAACTGCACCACACCACACCGTTTCCTGGTGGGCAGTCACACCTCCGAGGGCAGGACTGATAGCCATGCAAGCTGTGGAGCAGGAACAAGAAGATGGACCACACCGACATTATTTCTGCTGCGTTCTTCACAAGCAGCAGCGAGAACCTGGTTCGCAGGCCCAGAGCTCTGATTGAAAAGCAAAGGGATGGGAAGAAGGTAAATGAGGGAGATAAAGGTCCTTCCAGTACACTGAATGGGCTTATTTTGACAGGAGCTGTGTTCCTATGACCTTAAGCCATAAAGCTTTATTAATACATGGGCACGTGCTATTTTTTTTTTTGGTCTAATATGAGTTATACAGGTAGTCCTTGACTCACAGAAGCTCATTTAGTGACTGTTCAAAGTTACAATGGCGTTGAAAAATGTGACTTATGACCATTTTTCACAGTTACGCCCTTTGCAGCATCCTCAGGATCATGGGATCAAAATTCAGAAGCTTGGCAGCTAGTTCAAATTTATGACCGTTGCTGGGTCCCAAGCTCATGTGCTCCGCTTTTGTGACCTTCTGAGAAGCAAAGTCAATGGGGAAGCCAGGTTCCTTTAACGACCAGATTACTAATTTAACAACTGCAGTGATTCACTGAACAACTGTGGCAAGAAAGGTCATAAAATGGGGCAAAACTCATTTAAACAAATGTCTCACTTAACAACATAAATTTTGGGTTCAATTGTGGTCATAATTTGAGGGCTACCTTTATTTAACCTGGCATTTCCTCTCCATAAGCAGTGGGTCCTCTTTTGGCCTGATGCAAATTGTTACAGCTTATAAATTTATTTTCCTTAAACCAAACATAGCCAATGTTTTAGAAATGGAAGATAAGAAAGCCCCAAATCTGATGTGAAGGCAGGAAAATGGTAAAAGATATATACTAGGTTGACTCAGCCTTCCCTCCTTCCAAGGTGGGTAAAATGAGGAGCCATATTGTTGGGAACAATAAGCTGACTCTGTAAACAGAGAGGGCTGTAAAGCCCTGTGAAGCGGTATATAAGTCTAAGTGCTATTGCTAGATATATACTAATCAATTTTTTGGTTGCAAGCAAGTTTTCCATGTTGGATATTTTTCATTCTTTTTTCAACAAAATGTAGGTCTGATTTTTAGTGGCAGATCTTGGCGAGTCCTATAGATATCTACCCCAAAGTAAGCCTGATTTAATTCCAAAGTGTTCATTTCCAGGTAAGTGAATGCGATTGTCAAAATAAATATTTACTTGCTTTTGATATCTCATATGCCTCCAGCTATTTCTCTCTTCAAATTCAGCAGTGGAGAGGAAAAGAAAAGATGTACAGTATACTTGGTATTGGAAATATAGGTTCTATATATAAAATTATAACTGAATCTGAACTACCAGTGAAACTTATAACTCAGTGATTAGGGGAGAGGAAATCAGATGAAGATATAAAAGGCAGGACTTATTTAAAAAAGCTACAGTAATAATGGTAGAAATCAAAATATCAGATTAATAATAAATATAGGTCAAGAAATATTAAAAATGAAAGACACTGATAAAGAAGCAGGTTAATTGTCCTGGTCAATTTGTTTCGGATGTTATTTTCTTTCAGATTACAAAAAGATTCTCATACATTTACAGTACAATACTAATATCTTTTGATTTTTATTTCCTAACCGTGCTTATATACTTGCCAAATTTAAGTACCTGTTCTTGTGCCTTTAATAGCAGCAACATATGACTGTCCCTGCCAGGAAAAACTCCGCTTTTGGGCTGCTACACTCAAATCACCGTCACAGAACCAAAGTTCATAAGCCCCTTGTCTCTCAGTCTTCCTTTTCCTTATTTAGAACAATATATATTTTTAAATAGTTTGCTCCATAATCAGTGCATCTGTATTGTCAGATTTAAATTATTCAACCAACATTTTGCTCTGCCTTTGCTGGGAACAGATAACACTGATGCTTTTCTATCTGCATGTGATTATATGATCAATCCACACCCAACACATTTTTAGTTAGCCAAAATGGATCAGATAATGTCACGCCCATTGCTCAGCCATTTTTGTCTTTCAGCTATTTTACCGAAATACATGAAGGTTGAAGCAGCACAGTAATTGGAAGACAGTCAATTGAAGAGATTTTTTTAAAAAAGATTTCCATAACATTTCTTAAATAAAGCAGAACCAAACAAAACTTTTCTTAAGAGACGTCATCTAGATGTCAGGTATATCATCTTTGGCTAATTCCTATTTGGTGGGAAAACTTGATGAGGGAGGTTTCCCTCCCCTTCCCAAATCTACAGTATGTGTTGTGCTTTTATGCTATGCTTGTCTCTCATTGAGTTCACCCAATTTTAACACTGTTAGATGTGCACTAATAGTGGACAAGAAGTTTAGGAATATAGTGTATGCATGTGCAATTGTGGTCATTTTTGACCAGCAATAGGAAAATGCTAGCTAAACCATCTAATCCAGGACTGTACAGTATTACAATTGTCAAAAATTCATCTGGCCTCCATGTTTTTAACTAGGGTGTGTAAACATTAGGGTGGGGCTTTGCGTATTGCTTTATTTATTTAGCTGTAGACTGGATCATGTTACACTGCCCACTGTAACATAACTCCCAACTTTTACCTCCTGTAAAATTTAATTCTGATGAATCGTGAAGCAAAAACGGCAGTGGCTAATCCAGGTCTTGATGTGATGCAGAAAAGATCATCTGCTGCTTGCCTGCATCAAGACCGGATTAAAGACTCTTGGGTGAAGTAGCCCAAATTAATAGTTGATACTTCTATCACCTAAACCACCATGCCACACTTACCTGCGTGAACAAGGTGCTTGAATCAGTCTTTCTGTCCCACAACTAATGGAGCCTGAAGACAAGGGAGTCTCCCAGCCTTACCTGCAGCTTCTGCTTGGCTTCAAGGGATGCAGGAACCACAAACCCCACAGTTCAACTTCTCTCAGAATGTCCTTCCTCTGACTACTGTAGCTCCCTGCCTGCTGTCCATCAGCTAAAGAGCTTGAGACACATGACTTTGTGAGTAGGAGGAGGAGGGAGAGTGCCCCGACCAGACTGCAGGAGGTGTGGCAGGGAGATTGTTTGTGTTTGTAATACACAAACACAAAAGCTGATGAAGCAGTGGCATCTTCCCATCTCATCCCAGGATTGGACACCCTAACTGTTAGGACTTTTAACAATGATTGGCAGCCCACTTTACATTTTGTAGGAAGAACCAGCATTTTCTGCTGTTTTTGGGGTAGTTTTTTTTTGGGGGGGGGGGTGTAGGCTTCCTTTACTGAATAAAATTAGGTTCAACCTGTTTTACAGAGAGCCAGTTTGTTATAATGGTTAAGGCACAAGACTGAAAACAAGGAGAGAGAATTCTGGTCCTGCGTTAGCTATGAAAAATTATGAAAAACCCCTCCCAAGAAAACTGCAGGGTCTTGTCCAGGCAGATGCCAGTCCACGTTGACTCAAAGGCACCAAAATTAAAAAATCAATTTTGATGTTTAGAAACTATTTTTCGGTGTGCATCCCAGCTTGTTAAGGTAGGAGAACATGCCAACCATCAATTAGGTTGGTCTGATTGATGAGGCCCTTTTAGAAGGATTGTCAGCAGAAATGTCCATTTCCATCCAGGAAAGATGAGATCTTTTTTTAATGGGACTCAAATGTGAACATCTTCCATAAACAGTATTAGCGCTTACTGCTTGTAGCATGAACATTTTAAATTACAGTACTTTTACATTTGTTTTTTTAAAGTGGCTTTCAAAAATTAAAAAGATAATGGCTGCTTATGTTGTTTGTTTGAATTCTTTTTTGTTACTTGAAATCCATTTCAAGTTTAGAATATCGCTAAATAAGTGGCCATGAACAAGCGCAACATGTCACTGAGATCACCTGTGAAAGAGTAGTAAATTGAGTTCCTTCCTCCCACTCTGGTAACTACCTCGGTTTTAAGAAATTCCGATGTAGCAAATCTGCCTTATAGATAGATAGATAGATAGATAGATAGATAGATAGATAGATAGATAGATAGATAGATAGACAGACTTCTTTATTGGCCAAGTGTGATTGGACACACAAGGATTTTGTCTTGGTGCAAATGTTTTCAGTATACATAAAAGAAAAGATATGTTCGTCAAGAGTCAAGAATCATCAGGTACCGCACTTAATAATAGTCATAGGGTACAATAAGCAATCGAATCATACTAGGAAACAGACAATATAAATCGTAAGGATACAAGTGACAAAATTACAGTCATACAGTCACAAGTGGGAGGGGATGGGCGGTAAGGAATGATGAAAAGATTAATAGTAATAGTAGTGCAGGCTTTGTAAATAGTTGGACAGTATTGAGGGAATTATTTGTTTAGCAGAGTGATTGCGTTCAGGAAAAAACTGTCCTTGTGTCTAGTTGTTCTTGTGTGCAGTGCTCTATAGCATCATTTTAATGGAAGGAGTTGGAACAGTTTATGTCCTGGATGTGAGGGGCCTGTAAATATTTTCACAGCCTTCCTTTTGACTTGTGCAATATACAGGTCCTCGATTGAAGGCAGGTGGGTAGTAATTGTTTTTTCTGCAGTCCTAATTATCCTCTGAAGTCTGTGTCTGTCCTGTTGGGTTGCAGAACCAAACCAGACAGTTACAGAGGTGCAAATGATAGATTCAGTAATTCCTCTGTAGAACTGGATCAGCAGCTCCTTGGGCAGTTTGAGCTTTCTGAGTTGGGGCAGAAAGAACAGTCTTTGTTGTGCTTTTCTGATGATGTTTTTGATGTTAGGTGTCCATTTTAGGTCATGTGATATAGTAGAACCTAGAAATTTGAAATTTGGTCCCCACCTTTCTTCCACTATTACACTCAGTACTGGTTCTCTCCAGGGTTGTGTCTTGAGCCCCCTGCTATATGCCTTGTACACCTTTGACTGCTCACCAAGCCACGCAACAAACACCATCATAAAGTTTGTGGACGACATGACCGTGATTGGTCTCATCTCCGGAGAGGATGAGTCGGCATATAGGGCAGAAGTAGAGAACCTGTCTATCTGGTGTTCACAGAACAATCTGTCATTGAATGTCCATAAAACCAAAGAACTGATTATGGACTTCAGGAGACATGGACAGGACCACGCCCCACTCATCATCAACAGAGAACAAGTGGAAACTGTCCCTACGATCAGATTCCTTGGCATCCATTTTTCAGCTGATATCTCCTGGTCCCCTAACACCAAGGCCATAGTGAAGAAGGCTCAGCAGCAGCTGCACTTCCTGCGGGTTCTCAGGAAGAACAATCTGGATAAGAAGCTGTTGCTGTCTTTCTATAGAGCCTCTGTGTAGAGCATTCTGACATACTGTCTGGGTGTGTGGTACACAGGCTCCACAGCTGAGGACAGGAAAACTGTACAGAGGATGATCAACATAGCTCAAAAGATCATTGGTTGCCCTCTGCCCTCCCTGGAAGACTTAGCCAGGTCCCGCTGCCAAAGCAGAATCAAGGTAGAAGACCCCTCACACCCTGGCAATTGTCTTTTTGACCTGCTGCTGTCTGGACGGCATTTTAGGTCAATAAAATCCCACACGACTAGACTAACGAAGTTTCTTTCCCTGGGCCATCCGAACCACATATAAACACGAAGCCACTACCTCATTAAGATGTGAAATCTCAATACCCCATTCAGTTGTATAATAACATATTACAGTCCAAGCCATCTCCATGTATTATACTTGGCTAAGCGTTACAGTCAGTGTTGGATGTATATTTTGTGTATATTTGTAGATATTGTCCTCTCAAATTGCAAATGGAGACCTGGGTACTCTATCTTTCTTATCTTCATTTTTAAGTGCTTTGGTTTTATTGTATTGTGAACAGTTGCTGGGGTAATTCCAGTTGTTGTCCTCTCCAATCTGGCAGTTGGCAGATGTATGGAAAACTAAATCCCCCATAATTCCTAGCTAAATTGCTCTAAAGCAAAGGGTACCAAATCATGGTCCGCTATCATTCCTTTTGTGGCCTCCTGAAATACCTAAGAAGGCCTAATAATGGCCTATTTTTTTTTGCTTTTCCTTAAGGATCTCAAACAAAAAAAAGTAGGCCTTAAACTTAAGAGGGGGAAGGAATCCATTTCAGCTTTTAAAAGCCCCAGGTGTCAATCATAAAATATTTCTATTGCCGTTTTATAGTTGCCAACAGAAAGGGAAGGGGGAAAGGGGTTTGAAAGAGCAGTGCGGCAGCTTGGAAATCAAAAGTGCATTCCATGCATAGTTTTCCAAAGATTGTAACTAGATGGCTGAAGTTTCTGCCGTGCAAAAATTTAACTGGAGAACATGATTGATGACTCCTGACTATGGATGTGCCTCATTGGAGAATATAAATTATGATACACCCAGCGGGTGGGGGAAAACCAGGGTCAAGGTTGACATTAAATTATGTGTTTGAGAGTTTGGCTCGAGACTCATGATTTAATTGGGGTAATCCTGACACCCTGTCCCTCCCAAATTAGGACTTTGAATCCCAGCCTTTACTCACCTTGGGGACATGACCTTGAATGTACTTGTAAAGCCAGTGCAGCCCTCCAGTTAATAGATGGTAAACACCCTCTTCCAAACTCAAAATATGCTTGTCATAGAAAAAGCTGCCCCTGATCCATATAAATGTGATTACACTAATTTGCCTCCATTTCTACAAAGGGAAGATGGAATAGTGATTGAAATGTTAAGCAATTTTGTTATTAGTATGTAATTGTTCTCATAATTTCATCATCGTTTCTTGCTGGTGGCCATAATAGTCATGCCTAGAAAAAAATGCTACATAATTGATGCAATTTTTCCAATGTATTTCAGGTCAGAAAATGGAAACTGTTTGGGGACAGAACCTTATTTTATTCATAAAACATATACATGAAGCCCATATAATCCACATTCTTCATATAGCTTTCTCAATGTAATCTGAATAAGCCACATGCCCAACCTCTCTTCACCCTCAATCATGTCAGATGTTTCTTTGGGACATTTTCCTTCAAACTCAAAGACTTCTCTACCCACTCAGATCCAACAAAATCTCCCAGAAGCAAAGAAACCCCAAAACAGCAGATCAACCCTTATTTGGACCACTCCTGAAGACAACCTCAATGAAGCACTTGGAAGATTTCCTTCTAATATAACATTTTCTCCCCAACAATTGCTAAACCGCATTTCCAAAAATGAATGGTTTTGACTGGCTGGTTCGATTTCGTTTTAAAAGGTTACAGCAACCCTACAAAATAAGTCACTTCCCAGGAAAACAAATTTCGTGTCTGTGCCAAATGGGACGGTTTGACAGATGGCATCGGATTCCCTCAGTTGGGTTCAGCTTGTTGAGCCAATGTCTTTCGAGCCATTTCCAGCGCACCTTCCTTAGTCCTGTTTCCTCCAATGAAGCCACTGGAATGTACAAAGATGCAATCTGGGATCCCGCTGAGCTGGGAGAGACCTTCTTCACGTAAACCCCTCCATTCCTCCAGCAATGGCAATCTATGGGGAGGATGGGGAAGGGGGAACGAAGCAAAATGATAAGGTGAGCAAGGAGACACAACCTTGCTGTGGAATTCAGGTATAACTTTGAGGAAAGAGGAGAGGAGCTCCTGCCTAGAAAACCATCAGGCGGACGTGAGAGGCTGGAGCCCACAATTGTTTACCAGCCAAAGAAAGTAACTAAGGAAGGACCTGGGGAGTGGGAAATTAGCACTTTCAGACCTGCAAGATTCTGTTAATGTAGCCTTACAATAAAGCAGGTGTAGCTCCATCTAGTCATGTTTCCTCTCCGGTTTACTGACAAACCCTGAGGGACGGTTTACAATGGGCTCCTTCACATTTGCTGGAATTCACTTTCCAGAGAAACCAGCCTGCCTAACAGAAAGCAAAGGACTGCTGGGCACCCCAAGATCTTGAAGAAAAGGCTACAGAGAACATTGGATGAGGCCTCTGCTAAGATACAATACCGACGACAAGAAAACTTTATCCTGGAAATGCTTAAAAATATGTTTATTTTATTCTATTTCCAGAACAAGTCCTCGTTATACCTATTTTTGGGTGTGTGCATACCTTCAACTTGGTTTTAATCGATTTTACTCTTAATTTTGAATAACTGGATTTAATTTAGTTTAAGCAGTAACCTAAGATCTGGAGCTTCCCAAGAGTGTGGAATTACGTTTTCTACTTACTACTACTGTACTCTTTCTGTTTCTCTCTCTCTCCCCCTCTCTCAAAAGAAGGTGCTGAACCTAAGGGGATAGCCATCATCTATTCATGGGAAAAACAGACAAAAAACTGATCCATACCATTTGCTAACGAATCTGAGGCGACTTTTCCATGGTATTGGGAAAAAATATTAATCTTTCTTTCAGGGTAAGTCCAAAAGAAGCCACGCTCACCGGTTCTGAAAGGTTCTGAGCCCTACAGGAACACATTGTACCCGCCACTGGCCACTCAAATCTGTGTATAGGACGAATTTCAGTGGCTTCTTCACATCCATCCTTTGTTCCAGCTGTAAAAGATGCTCTTTCCATGGACAGCCTCCTTGTGCCAGGACCAGAATTTCACCACTAGGATCCACCTGCCATAGAAAGAGATGCACACCATTCAGAAGTACTGGTTTTACCAATCCAATGGCTGAGGTGTACAAAGCGCTAGAGGCACTTATTGCAACATTAGTGCTAATCATAAAGTGGTTTATTGTAGATTCTAGTCCAAAAATGAATTTAGCATGATCAGACTGACAGAAGTTTCAGTTCATTTCCTCTAAGATTCTAGTCCTCATGTCCTGGAATGACATACAGGGAATCACAGAGAAGCATAGTGAGTTCTAATGGTTCTAGAACTGGACTGCAAAAAAGCAGCAAGTGGCTGTCATTCAGAGTTGAATGACAGCCACTTGCTGCTTCTTTATCATCTTTATCCTTCCAACTGTGAGGATACAGCAACCCTGGTCCATCACCAGAAAGCTTTTTCCTTTTCCACCTTTGGAAAAATGAATGCTTAGCCCAAAAAGGGGTATTTGACAACTACGTTTGTAAAGTTGTCTCCGTCTTAGGAACTTGTGAACACGAGGGGTACCTCAAAACGCTGTCGGATGGCATCCTCCACAAGGCTGCGCGCAGGATGCCAACTGCGGTAATAGTAGTCAAGACGGTCTAAGAATTCGTGGCCCACCAGCGTCATGGCCTTCTGGAACCCAGCCTGGAAAAGAAAGATGGATTTGGCAATTACGTTCTTAATCCAAGGGTGTTTTTTTTTTTTTAACACTACTAGCCACACTCTCTCTCTGCATTTCTCAGACAAGCCATCCTCTGGCTGTCTCTTTCCTCTTACCAGCAGAGACCTGTGAGCTGCTTACACAAAGAGGTACCAAGTTAGAGTTCCCCAAATACAGGTAGGCCTCAACTTATAACCTCAACTGAGCCCAACATTTCTGTTGCTAAGTGAGTCATTTCTTATTGTCTCACTTGACATTTCTTGCCACAGCTGTTAAGTGAATCCCTGCTGCTAAGTGAATCTGGCTTCCCCACTGACTTTGTGTCGTGCCCGAAACTGACATATAGGTAGCCATTTTATTTATTGCTTTTTAAATGGGTTTCATCACTTAGAAACCGGACATTTTGCTTGTCAGAAGGGGATCACGGGACCCCTGGAGACACAGCAACGGTCATAAATACAAGTCGTTTGCTGAGCATCTGAATTTTGATCATGTGACCAAGGGGATACTGCGATGGTCGTTAAGTGTGAAAAATGGTCATGAAGTCACTTTTTTCAGTAACTTTGAAAGGTCACTAAATGAACTGTTGCAAGTCGAGGAACATCTGTAGTTCGGCTCTCTAGAAAAAAAGATCATTGCCCCCTAGTTGGTTATGGGTCGGTAAAAACAGCCATGCAACCCGCATCTATGGAAGCTCCAGAAGAACTGGCACCAGGGTCTTCTTCACTGGGACCAGAGGTGGTATTCAGCAGGTTCTGACCAGTTCTGGAGAGCCGGTAGTGGAAATTTTGAGTAGTCCAGAGAACCGGCAAATCCCACCTCTGACTGGAAGTTTTACAGTCTCCTTTCCCTGCCATGCCCACCAAGCCACTCCCACAGGACTGGTAGATAAAAAAAATTGAATCCCACTACTGACTGGGACCCTCTGTGGGTAGATCACTGCCCCATAAAGAAATGAAAAAAAGACTTAAGACCGCTTTGGGGGTGGAGATGGGGGTCAAAAGACAGCAATATAAGCAGCAGGTTCTCTCTCTCTTCTTTCTTAACGTGCTTTCATCGCATGAGTCTACACTAGCCACAGACCAGGAGGAGGCTGGTGACACCCTTTCAGCCCAATAAATTTTATTAAAAGGCATATGTTGGATGAAATCAGCCATCATTCATGAGAATTTAGCCTTTTTAATATAATCTATGTTAGGATTCTGGCGATTACCCCCAATTAAATCATGAGTCTTGAGCCAAACTTCCAAAATTTCAAAAGGATTTATTGGGAGTTAACATGTCTGGCACTGCCTGGGTGTTGCCGACTCTGAGACACATAATTCATTGTTACCCTTGACCCTGGTTTTCTCCCACCCGCTGGGTGTATCGTAATTCATTTTCTCCAATGGGACACATCCATAGCCAAGAGTCATCAATCATGCTCTCCAGTTAAATATTTACGTGGCAGAAACTTCAGTCACCTAGTTACTATCCTTGAAAAACTATGTATGGAATGCGTTTTCGATTTCCAAGCTGCCGCACTGCTCTTTCAAACCCCTTCCCCCCCCCCTTTCAGTTGGCAACTCTTAAAAAGATCATAGAAATATTTTATGAGTTGACAATCTGCTAGTCTGAAAAAATGTTATCAGACCCCTCCTGTTTTCAGTGCTGCTATGTTTTTGTTTTAGATCCACCACAATTTCCCTTCGTATCTGATTTTATTCTTATCCGAGCTGGCTCAAGGTTTGCCAACCAAATCTCGGTCTTCTGAATCCTACCTCAGTGTCTTGGTCCTTGTCGTTCCAGCGAGGATTCAGGTACCCCACCCTGGAGCTCACATTGGTGCTCATGGCATAGCGTGGCTCTTCATCCCACTGGGAGATGCCATTGTCAATTGCATCTATCTCCTCTATAAAGTTCTCATACAACTAAAAAGGGAGGAGGATGGGAATGAGAATAGGGTCAGTTCAGTGAGGAATAATGTTTGGTAGGTTTGGTAAAAGAGACCATCAATTTACATTCTCCCTGTAAATTACACATACTGAATCCACACACGAAGTTGTGGATGAAGTAAGTAAAACTCGATGTTTTTACAGGGTCTTCAGATCCTGTTGAACTACAATTCCCATAATGCCTTCCCACTGGACATGCTGCCTTGGGCATTACAGGAACTATAGTCTGACACATCTAGAAGTTTCTAAGTTGGAGAAAGCTGCTTCGGCTGCGGAAAAGGTCTCCGTTATTTCTCATACTCATGCCAGACATTTTCTTTCACATATCCCGATCCTAAATATACCTTGTCATAAAGCAAGTGCACAACAGGATCTTCCTCCTTTAGGCCCAACTTGTTGGCTAAAATCTGGGAGCCAAAGTGTACATATACCAGCCCTGCACTGCTCAGCTTGGTCTGCCACGGTTTATCAGGTTTTAGGCTGTGCATTGACTCGTTAAATGACCTGTGGGAACAAAGTGGAGGGGGGTCAGAAGAGATTGGGATCGCAGCAAGAGAGACAAAATCATGCCACCTTGAGAAAGAGCTCGGCTTTCCAAATTTCTCTTCTTCATAGACTGGTAGAACAGACTTTTAAAATATATATTTCAAAACTCTACCTACAACAAGGAAACCTTGCCCAGAATATTTCTTAATGCTTTTCCTCCTTTCCCTTCTCTGTCATTTTTAGATTGTAAAGCCAAAAGCAAAGACTATATTAAAAGTATTACACCCGAGTCAAAGGATGCTTTGAAAAAGCACTTTAAATTGTTATTTAAAATGCTAAAAATAAAGATGAATAATGGAAATGCATCTGGAACAAGTTCTTTACCTCAGTAAGAAGTAGGGCAGGGAGTGAAAGAAAAAGAGGTTGCACATAATTTCTCACTTGTTCAAAAAAACAGTTTTCCTAAGGAGACTCCTTAATGGCCACAGCTGGCTAGCAATGGTAGCATTCTAATCTGAGATATCTGGAAGTTATTAAATCCGGGCTGGTTATCTTTCAAACTTCTCTTGCCTTCCTCACCTGCTGGATGGTAAGACTTACTGACCAGGTTAAGATGGTGGCATAGAGAGGAAACGTTTAAGGAATTCCTTAGTACCTCTGGTGATGGTCATAGTGATGCTTCTGCGGATCATATTCACCCCCAACATCCACCACAACATCACATGAGGACAGCAGCTGGGGATCTCGAGTCCGGATAATCTCTGCATCCTAAAGCCACAGCGAGCAACAACACAAGCAGTGAAACAAAATGCATGACTACTAATCTTGTAGCTTCTGACCCTATTCCGTTCTAGCTTCTGCAACAAGTGAGAGGATAGCTCTTTTTATTTAACTTCAGATTTCTTTTAGTCAAACAGTTTGCTTCACTGGGTAGTATGTATCTACAGGATAAAGAATTCTCCTCAATTCTGAGAGGTTGCAGATTCAAGTGCTGACAAAAAATTATTATAAATTAAGATGTATTTTTCCATTTTATGCTTCAAAAATTCCAGAAGGAGCAAGCTGGGATTCAAGTGTTTTATTAAAAAGAATTTTGGGTTATGATCCTTGTTAAACTGAGGAGACATAAAAGTTTCCTGAATACACAGAACCCATTATTAGATGAGATCGCCCAAAAGAAAAACCCCAGTAACACTTTATCCCAGATTATCTTTTATTGTGGGTATGAAAGATACCAAAATATTATGTACGTGTTGGGGCACGTGTTATACTCACTCAGATTCTAACATAAAAATTGATATGAAAGAAAGCAGCAGTAAAAACTTGCCTTTTAAAAAATCATACCAGCTTCTGTTTCTTAAAATGTGGATATTTAATGAAATCTCAGAAATCTGGGGCAATGGGATCATAGTTATAACTGCAGGTGCAGGATTAAGAGTAGAATAAGAATGCCAATGATTTATAATGTAGCAAGATTGCAACCATTTGCAGCTTCTTAAAAGTAATTGTTTTCTGTTTGTAAATCTGAAGATGCAGGAGGATTCCACTCATACCAGGATCTGGGTGGAGGAGGCAGAGTAACTTTAACACAGGGGTTGTCTAATCTTGGCGGTTTGTGGACTTTTAACTCTCACAATTCCCTATCCAGCCGTGCTGAAGTTCACAAGATCTCTGACTACTTTTACACCCGCAGCCACCCAATTACTGAAAATAACCGGAAAGATGCTATGTGTGTATGTGATGCCTCTTCAAAAGACAGGAAAGCCAGCAAGTTGTGCTTGCCTGATGGGATCTGAAAAAGCACAATCTCTGCACACCCCAAAGGAAAAGTAAGACGTAATTTTATCCCACATCATGTCAGAAGAAGACAGCACATGCCCGCCGTATGTTTGGACTACAATGCCCACAGTGCCTTATTGGCCACGCCGGGTGATCACAGACCGGAATCTCAACATATATGCAAAAGATCGGTTATCCTCAAGCTCTAAAGGCCGACTGGGCACCATAGGAACTGTAGTCCAACACATCGGACGCAGGAAAAAAAAAAGCTGTTCTGGAGAGATTGCACGGGGTTGCTGGGGACTGCCTACCTGGTAAGAGGGAAGCAGCTTCAAGAGGAAGCACGCGAGAGCCTCGTCGCAGTGAAAGGTGCCCCCGTGGGTGCCGATGCGGCTCAGGGGCGCGCGCTTGGGGCCCGGCATGAAGCTCCGAGTCACACGAGGAGCCCAAGCGAAGAGACGGAGCATGCGCATAGCCGCGGTTGTTTGCAACCAGCCTCTCCCCCTAACCCCGGAGCCTGATTTCCGTCGCCAGGGTGTGTGGGCGGCGTTTCTACCGTATTCCTGCGAGTTGGGACGCGTGGATTTCTTCTCCCCAAACATTTTCCTCGCGAGACAATATCCTTTCACGGGGAAAGAAGAAGAAATCCTGCAGACATTCCGTATCAAAAGTTGTGCAATCCGTGCACGCATCTGACAATCTCTTCCAATTTCTTGCAAAGGAAAATCAGACTATTTTTAAGGACCCGGTTTTGCGATTGCGCGGGTACGCACTTGCGAGGGAACAGGGCGGTAAAATTTCGTTCCCTTGTGTGAATAGAAGTACAGTAACGTGTTCCTTTTTTAAAAAAAAAAACTATGTTTCAAGAGAAAAGTATGTACATTACTGGAGATAGACTTCCACTTCAGCCTAATTTAGTTCACAGCAGGTATGTTTTCAGGGAGTACTCTCCTGGTTGCCCTGAACAACTGAATAACAAAAATTAAAAAATGTTTTTAAAGAGTCATCGAAGCCAGTGAAAATATTCAAAAAGCGAACTGAGACTTTAAAGGCCCCAGTTCTGCTCCCATCCCAAGCCATTTACTTTTAAGGAACAGAGTGCAATTAAGCATTAGTCAAGGTTAACCTTATTGATAGGGTTAACATTAACGCATGAGAATATATTTAATAAAGGTGGAGTATAAACTGCAATTTGGCAATTCAAATCCCACCGGGTTCAAGGTTGACTCAGCCTTCCATCCTTCCGAGGTGGATAAAATGAGGACTCAAATTGTTGGGGGCAATATGCTGACTCTGTAAACAGCTGAGAGGGCTGTAAAGCGCTGTGAAGCGGTAAATAAGTCTAAATGCTATTGATATTGCTATAAATAAGATCATATTTCCTCTGCATATTTTCCTATGCGTGATGTTCCCCAGCACACTGGCTATCTGGCATTTGTTTTTACCACTTTTGCTAAATGCTTTCACTTGTTACCACTTGTAGCCAAGGTTATGAATTCTACTTGCTGGACTGCTTTAGGCTGAATTTCTAATATTGCTTATAGGAAAGTATGTGCACTCCAAGCTAAAAGGATCAGAGAGAGCACTGGCCAGCATTCAAGGAGAGGAGGTGTGTGTGAAGGAGTTGGGCATGTCAATTCACTACCTGTAAGGCATTGTACATTCTGTAGATAGCCAAGACTGCAAGGAGTCCTTGTAAAACCAGAACAGCTGAAAGATTAATTTAAGCTGCCTCTGGCAAAAGAAGAAGTAAATGCAGCATCATGTGGAAATATTCTTTAAAAAATGATTAGTGGAGCATCTTCATGCTATGGGCAGCAGGATGTGAAGATAAAGCCATTGATGCTTCACCCAGATCTCTAAATTACTTCCTCCAGTAGTTTCATGAAGGGTTTCATGAAGTAGTTTCATGAAGTAGCAGTAAGAGGCATGCAGTCTCAACATCTAGTTCTGGAGAGCTTGATCCATTAACTTCAAGATGCCATCTTATTCCTCATGCTAATTAACATTTAGAAATAGTTTATGCCGCACCATTAAACTTTTAAAGCAACTGCATCACTAATGATTCACATTTGTATTTTAGGAAGTTTTTCGGGTCCCAACTGATGTAATTTTCAATCCTCTAATCCAGGAGCGTCAAACTTACATCGTGGAGGCGGTGTCACATGACGTATTGGGACTTTTTTCCCCTTTGCTAAACCAGGCATGAACGTGGCCAGTGTGTGCGAGTTTGACAGCCCTGATCTAATTGTTAAGATTTTCCTCATTGAAAGAGAGGCTCATATCAGTGTTACATAGAAATGCATCCCAGGGGACTTAAATGATTCATTTCTGAAGAAACATATCAAGTTAATCACTCAAAAGGTTTTCTTCATTTTTTATTAATAAGATAACCAAACATCACATTTAAAACTGCAAAACAGTATTTAATCATTCTTTATTATTAAAGCTCTGGAATATTATATTTAAATATTAGATCTTTATTTGTAAGAAAAAAAGCCAAAAGATGTACAGAGGAATAAAAAGATAGCATTCATCTCTAAATTTCCATCATTCATCATCACTACCACCACCATCATCACTATAATTAAAATATATATCTCTTTAAATCATTATATTGAATGTTATAAAGTGCATGAAGATTTATTACATAAGGCAACAAAATGGAGATGATTTGTGTTTCTCATCTAGTAAGCTACCTTTCTCTAACTGTACAGGTTTGGCTTTTACACGCAGAGGTGGAAAAAGAGCCCTAAACATCTTTCAGAATAGAGCAGCTTTGATTCAAATGTCATTGTTATTAAAGCCTTTACACCAAGTTCACATGAAATAGTTTCAACCTATACTAAATAGCCTGGTTCATTATAGTAACCTGATTGGCTTGTAACAAGCATGGTGTTCAAACATTGCTGTTTTCAGCTGAGGGCACAGAATTTGAGAGGGTGATTAATTCCATCCCTCTCCTAGGCAGAAAAGCTTTAAGTATTATCCTCCTCCTCCTCTTCCTCCCCTCCCCCTTCTTGGCATGGAGATTTTCCTGATATGGGATGAATTCCAACTCATACATTCATGACTGCAACACCTATAAGATCTTATTGTTCTAACCATGAAAAAATGACAAAAATGTCTCTTAAGAAACACTCCCCCATAGCGAATTAGCATGCTTATGTTCTAGCAGCTTATATAGTGGACAAATTAGCAATGTGTATATTGTGCATTCCATATTGAGTACCTGAATTTTCTTCTAAAAGTCTCTCTCAATACTTGATACCATCAATGAGTACAAATTTGCCCTAACCCCCTTCTGTGATTCTAACTATGTATTTGCTGAGGTGGTTTTCACTTTTAAAAGTGTTCTTGACTCAAGCATATGGTGAAAACATAAGATCACCCTATCTTTAAAGTTATTTATCAGCTTAGATGCTGAGATGAAGTACAAATATTGATTAAAAAGCCCATTCAAGTGACCAAAGCTAAGGAGGGTTCACTGAAGCGATGATGCATTTCTGCAGTTGAAGGAGCAAGGTTTTAAAATGGAGATGCTATATCTAAAATGATTAGCCTGGATAATGAAAAAATTCAATGTATTTTGGGTTGTGAAGGTTCAAGCTTTAATATGCTCTCCCTGCAAAAGAAGCTAGCTGAAGGAGGGGTACCTATACACATATGCTCACACACATCCAACCACAGGGACTTATTGCATGTGGGTGGGCTGCCTTTGTGCCAACTCTCAGAGAAGTACAGAAGGAAGTTAAGGCTTTGATGAAATCTTCCAATCCCAGTAATTTAGGCTAATTTCAGAGTAAAACAATCTAATCATTCTAGAAAAAGATAAATTGCTTTGCAGCAAACTCAAGGCACTTTCACAAGAATTCCAAGTTTAGTCTATTACCCTACTGACACCTAGTGAGCACAAGGCAGATTTCAATCCAAATCTCTGCCTTCTTATATCATCTGTAAAATCTAACCAGCACAATCTTTTTAAAAAAATGCTTGTCTAATCTGTTCCTGTTTGTGAAGAATAATTATTTTACCTGATAGATTAAAATATATAGCGATGTAGAGTGTGCAAACTGCTGTTACCACCAAGAATTAAAATCAAACAGAACTACACAATGGTGAATGTTCAATGTGTCTTTGAAGTAAGCAATATATTCTACAACCTAAGTTTTAGCAGAACATTAAGCTATAATCATGTTTTCTTTTTCAAACTGACAATTAACTCATTTTTAATGGTGCAGTCTTAATAAATCTCTTGCCCAAATGTTTGTAGATTCCTTCATCAAACAGAAATTGGTCCACATATTATTTCATATTATTTGGGACCAATGCAACAAAAGCTACCTAAACCACACATATTCTTGGTGAAGTCATTGATGACAAGATCTTTTCTTTGTCAACAAATGGCTCATACATACTTAATTTTTCCAGAAATCAAGTAGCCTAGAGGTTGTCAAACTTAGAGTAAACATTTTACCAGTATCAAAAATAAATTAGTTTCAGCCTCCTGAGGATGACTTAAGAACTGACTCAAACATCATAGTCCCAAATTGGAAACAACTGAAAATTGCTTATTCTGTATCAGATAATTAAGCTTCTTTGTATATGATTTAATCTGATCATAGGAATCCTTTCTACAATCCATTAAAAAGTGATACTATACAATTTTTCTGAACAAACCAAGCATTCTTGGATAGACTAAAAGTCAGTATTATACATCTGGATTATTCCTCATCAACTCTTACTAATTAGTAGTGTCAGACACTGTTTAAGGCTGAAAGCAGCAAACATAGCCATGGTTATAATAGTGCAGAGATTCTGGCAGGAGCCTGGTTTTTAAGAACGTGCCCATATTCCCCACCAAGGAGTGTATGATTAAAGCCAAAGTCTTCCAGTTCCTATTATAAATTATTAAGAGCTTTAAAAGTGCTGGCATATTTCTATGCATTTGACAAATTGCATTTAAAAAAAAAAAAAACCAAGAAGATGATTATTTATTCTAACAAATCTTTCTTCTATTCCTCATTAGGCTAATAAACAGAAGTTTTGCTGCTGTTGAAGCATCTTATTTATTAATTAAATTTATGTATTAAATTTATATGCTGCCCTTTTCACTGCTAAAGTGACTGTTGGTATTTGACAGGTATATTCAATAAAAATGAGCACTTCGATATCTCTGTGTATTACAATAATCCAGGACTGAAAGCTTTTACTAGCCTATAGAAAGGAGAATATCCAAATTCCATTTTTTCATTCCACTCATTCTCTGTGGGCGCTCTTACACAATTGGTATCTTTCTAAGGCCATGTTTCAACTGCTGCCTTTCATCACTGCAAAGTAGCAACAGAGAAAGCCATTCAGTTTTGAAGGGCAGGTAGAGTAAGATGAATCAGGTAGCATGGGGGGTGGGAGAAGAAATCAAAATTCTCACTGACAGAATATGCACAATCTCATGTGGGGTAAAAACTTTCGTTTGTAGCCAGTAGAAAGCTAGGCTGACACCCCCCCACACACACTCTTGATTTCCATGTGCTTTTTCCTCAGTGGTGACTCAGGAGATTTCATTGCCAAAGACTTCAAGGACCAGTGGAGTGAGCTGCATGCTATGTTCAGGCAAGAAGGAGAGGCAGCGATATTGCTTGGAATGCTCCTCGTTCAGGCTCCTCAAGTCTGTGAGTTTTTGGATCATTTTGGGATAGAGCAAGTGGTTGCCCGGAGGAGGGTGTCGGCAAAGAATATACGTCTGCAGGATTTGCGAAAGACGGTCCTGGATGGACTCCACCAGAGCTGTGTCCTGAACACCAGGGCGATCTAGGAAACAAAATACATCTCACATTTGTACGTGATGGAGGCAGGCAGTAGCACAGATGACAGGGCCTGTATGTGCTCCACTGTTACTTAATTCCATTTTCCCCCTCTCCTAATAGTAGTTTCTATGCATTCCCTTAATTCTTCCCCTCCAACCCTAGAGTCACAAGTTGAACTCCTTCAAAATAATTCCGAGTTTGCCCTTGTATCCACATTCTATGTCATGTGTCAGAATCAGAAAAGGGAGCATAAAAAAAGAAGATTCAGAGATATTGGAAAACCTTAAGACAAGGTATCAATGCGGCATAGGTTAAACATATGTTTAAAAAATGGAAATAAAGCAGCAATTGTTGGAGGAGAGACAGACTTTTTCTTTAAATATTTCAACTATGAGACAGCTTGAACTTTCTTTTTTTTTTTGATAAAAGTTTTATTGATTTTAAAGACAAAAACATATAAAACATAAAACATAACATAAAAAATATCATTCTTCATAAATTTACAGTGTATCGATTGGTTTACCACTCCCTTTTGTGCATCCATTTCATAGTCATCAAAATAATTATATTACATGATAACTCACATTATCAATCATCAGTTAAATATCCTAATATTATTGAGCAATCATTTGACTATAATTTTACTAATTCATACTTAAGTGAGATAACTATAATTGAATTAAATTATTTTATAACAAATCATAGAATCATACCAAATCTATCTTAATAAAGTATTTAAAAAATTATTAAAACCAAGAAAAATTATATATTCGTTATTTCCTAAATTTCTAAATATTCTATTATTATATTGTATTATCTAACCATTGATAAAAGAGATCCCAAACTTCATAAAATTGTTTATCTTCTTGTTCTCTAATTTCAAATGTCAATCTACTCATTTCAGCACATTCCAATATTTTCTTAATAATTTCTTCCTCTAATGGTATTTTCTCACTCTTCCAATGTTTAGCAAATACAATCCTAGCCGCTGTTAATAAATTTACAATCAAATACTTTAAGTTTTTATTATATATATCAGGTAAGATTCCCAATAAAAAAATCTCTGGTTTCATATCTATTTGAAACCAGCTTGAACCTTCTGAAGATGTTTTTTGGCATTAAAAATAAAACTGAAGTTTGCATAATCCACAGACCTGATTTATGCAGCTCAGGTGGCTTATGTGATCACAAACTGTCTTCAACTTCTTATCTCTAACCCTCTGTTACTTGTTGTCATGCTCAGAAAGAAAGACACAACTTTTTTTGGATAGGAGAATGTACTATTTTTTGTTTAATCACTGGAATTTTCTACCAAAAGTTCTCAAAGGGGATGCTGTTGAGATATATGAAATTAATGGGTTTCTTGTGTCTGCTTGAGAGAAATCATCCATTTAATGAGTAAGACATTGCTTTAATTTCCTTAGCATTTTGGATCAAGCAGAAATAGGCTTGGGTCAGAAATAGTTAACTCTTATACCAGGTACGCATGTTGATCAGATATTAATCATAAAAACAAACAAACCAAGAAGGCAGTGCAGGTAAGGATGTCTTTAGACAAAGAAAATCTTTTGCAATTGTTCTGCATGGTATACTACAGGTAGTTAATCTGTAACTTTCCCCCATTATTCTCCTTTTTTTCTTACCGCCTTCAATCCATTAAAGAGGATTGATGCCCATAGAGGAGAGTGCCATCATTCTAAAAGTATTGCTGTTCCAGATGTCAGCACACCCCTGGCTTTCATATAAGGGGAACTGTCTCTCAGACAAAGGGACAGATGTGGCCCGTTTGCCATAAAACCCCCAGGTCTGTTCTAACGCCATCCAAGAAATATAGTTTCTGACAAATAACTAGCTTCCTTCAGTATCATAGTCATGAGTTGAATGTTTAGTTCCCACACTGACACATAGAGAATATATTGAACAAAAATTCTCAGGCTATCTTTCTCTATTCAGCAAGCCAATTAGTAGCCTCTGCTCAAAATTCTCCACTAGTAGCGTGCTTTATAACAAATCATCTCACAATTCAAGTTTTCAGCAAGCATTTTGTCCTTTCTTGACAAACCAGCAGTCTATATCCCTAAATAGTAATTTCAGAACCACTTGGCCATTAAATTGTTAACCAACACACTTCTGGAAAGGGCACTTTACCTCACGCTAGTTTTCATTGGTTAGAAAGATGCTTGACACAAACTGAATGGCAAACATTTCTAACAATCCACATTGTGTTAGGGATTTGAGTTGAATTGCCACAAATAGTTTCGATAGGTGCCAGATCTTTGTGAACAAATTCCTGCTCATTGTACTAAGCCATATTGCAGACTTCTAAGCTCGGTCTCTAACCAAGGCTGTGTACCAACCTTCTTTTTATTTGATGCTTAGGGAGTGGCATTTGAACAGGTCTTCGGGGATCTTTGTTAATACAGAAAAATTTCCTATTATTTTAGTCATTTGTCATCCTTAAACCTACTTCATCCTTTCACTCTTATTTCACTCTGCTTATCACAAGTAGGTTACAGCAACCTTTTTTTAAGTCATTCCAATTTAACATCTTTCTACTCATCCGTGTGGCAGGTTGCTAGAAGAGTTAATCAGATTCTAAACAGAAATATCAGCTGAATCTCCCCAGAATGTATATTCAATTAAGTTGAAGTCTGGCTCTGGGCAAGGATGTAATCTGTCAGGGGGGAATGCACTCTTCCTTTTCTTATTTGGCAGACATATCATTCTATTTAGATTCAATAAACTCCATCTATACACCGTATGTTTAGCCTCTCCATCTATTCACACGATGAAAAATGATGTTCAATTATAATTTGATTACTTTCATAAACATGCAGATTCAAGTTATTTGGAACCTTTGAGTTACCAAGGCCCTTTTCTATCTGATCTCTGAAATCACCCAATTGTTGTCATAAAAAGTGATCTGGTACTTTTTGCGTGGTTGTGCACTTGAGGGCTATATTGACTCATTTTAGAGAAGCATTAACCACACTTTTCATTTTCTTCATGTAGGGTTTAAGCAACTTCTCAAATATGTCTATCATAGCACGTACTGTCAGAAGTCACTGCCGACTAGGCAAGAGATTTCCTGATACTCACAGTCTACATCAGCTCACTCTGTTCAGTCATCTCCTAATCTCTCTGCTTTAGGGAGAGGGAGGGAGGGAGGGAGGGAGGGAGAGAAGTCTATGCTTGGCTGGTATTTAGAGAGTATTCTGATTTCAAAGCTCCTTGCCTGTTTAATCTGGGGAAAGTCTCCCATTGACACGATGCCAGAAGGTCATAGGTTTTTAATTCCATAGCTGCTTTAATACCATGCAAAACAGCTACACTTAACTTGGGTTCCCCATCCCCTATCCTCTGACTTGTATGTCACTCTATTTGGGATCTGCCTCAACCAAAAGTAATTCTTCCAAGGAAGATTGGCTCTGTTTTAAAAAAAAGTATTGACAAGAAGGGATAGAGATATAATAATTTCAGCAAATAAACTATTCCCAAATTAGAACCATTTCCTGCAAACTGATGAAGAGGTGCTGCTTTTCAGTGTTGTGAAATAGGTTGAACATAGCCTGCCTGACAGGTAGAAAAGGGGCACAAGGTGAGGTGAGAAGCAACTATCAATAACCATGAATTCCAGTAACTAATGTCACAGAGGAATGGGTGTGAATGGCTATGGCTAGTAACACTCCAAAGTAGTCAATGGAATAGACAAAATGGGGCAGCTAAAACCACTCCCTAAAAGTAATACAACAAAAAGTATAGTCACCTAAAGCTTCATGTCAACAAAAGCAGCAGAAACCGTACTGCACTCAGTAATGATAGAACTAGCAACGTGCAGATTGTACAGCCTGCTCTCTTTTTCCATTAAAATTAAATGTTCACCTCTGTTCACTTCTGATCTAGTGCTCTGGAGAGAGGGCTAGTCCTGTTTTTAAATGCAGGCCAAGCATTATTTCAAAATACTGGTAAACTTGTGTTTAAAAATAGGCTTAGTATTGTTTTAGAACTCTAAACCTGACAGACAATATAGGAAGCCTCATTAGATGTAAGAAGCATTTTAGAAAATGATCAGAAGCCTTATCTCGGCAGATGTATCAGTGAAAGCCATGTTTCTAGTTTTTCCTGTAAGTCAAATGGCCCCAGATGGCAGTGCTTAGTGCCCAGTACAGAGGGAGCACATCTAGAATAGCTGGACCAACAGGAGCTGTGCAAATTCTACCCTGTCAGGTATATCACCAATGAAATATGCTAGACAGTATCCACAGCAAAACATGTGGAAAGAAAAGAGAAAACACTAGTTTAAGACCAGAGTAGCTAAGAGTAACTAAGTTGTTTCAGTTATGGGCTAGGGATGAGACAGGAAATGTCATGAAGACATGGCACATAAAAATAGTATTGATGCAGTAGTTAGGTGGATATAACACTTCTGCTCAGAAACAGCAAGCATTAAATATCACTATAAGTTCAGAACATCATGATGTTTCAATGTATCTGAAAACAATCAAAATAGTCTGAATTTAGCCAAGGCCTATTATAAAGTAGATTCAAAAGGACCAGGACAGATTGGCCATTTAGAATTACTCCAAAATAGATCAAATTCCTTGAAAATAATCCCTTCACTTTATGCTGTGGAAGAGATTGCAAAAATTAATTTTCTATCGATGGTCATTTGTTCAGTAGCTTGCTTCTTACACTGAGGAACATCCAGCACCTTCATTTGGTCAGAAAGATGCTTAGTTTTTTATATATGTACACTCCATGTATGTTATTTACTACCAAACCTTTAATACAGGGACACGTAAAGTATGATAACACAGTTTACTGATAATATTTTAAGACAGCTGAAATGCAGCCTGCTACACTAAAGTTTTCCTCACCAGGAGAAAGGATGCAAATGGCCATAAGGAGCACATGTTCTTCTTCATGCAGGTTCAGTTTCTTCAGACTAATTTGAAATTTGATGAGGGGCTCCAGTAAGTCTAGGCTGTGGCCAGCTGAAACAGAAACAAAGCAACTTTTGAGAGGCAGGCACTAGATTACTAATTACCAGCTAGTCTAAAACAGGGGAAATAACAAATGTAAGCATAAATCTTGGCCCTGGATTTTCCTTCCAATGCACCCAATTCTAAGTGTGTCATCCGTTGAGTTGTCATCCCTAAGGTGAGCAGAATGCTCAAAGAAACTAAACAACCGGAATAACAACATCCATGATTTATTAAAACTGGGCCTTTGGCAAACTTAACTTACACTGGATTCGCCCTTGAGGTGGTGCAATCGTGCCGTTTATATGATTACTTTTTCAACTTCCTGTTCCTCTCCATCTTGGTCAGATGGTTGCCACAGAAACTGAATTCTTAAGTTTGCAACTTCATGAAACATCAGCCAGCTTGGCAATCTGAGCCCATTAGGCAATCCACCTCCTCATCCCAATTTATTATTCATCGTCATAAAAATAACATTTCACTGGAAGAAATGTCTGCATGTATAGCAGAGTGAACTTTATTTTATCTGGCCCACAGCCCTTCCTCCCTCTAAAATTGCTAAGCCTTCCTTTTTTTTTTTTTCTACTGGGTACCACCCAGCTCTCACAAGAGTCTCTGTGGTGCAGCAAAACAACAACAACAACAACAACCAGAGAGAGAGAAGCCTGGAAACATCTTTTTTAAAAAAAAAAACCAACACATTTTCTTAAAAGACTTCAACTTTTGGGAGCTGCAGCTCACGCCATCAAATGTCTTTCTTTCCAATTTTTTGGGTTTGGGCAAATAAAAATCTCTCTTCCTCTCTGAACTTAAGCCACCTCACACTACCCTCTTTTTAAGGTAGTCTATGCAGGTACTTCCTTGCTTGGCTGCAGCTGAGGAGAGTTACCAGCAGTGACAAAGCTGGGATCTCCTGCCTTGCCCTGGGGCTCCTCACCTTTCCCCTCCCCTCTTCCTTTCTTGAAGAAAACACTGCAAGCTTCCCCTGCAATAGCTGTGTTTCAGTACATGGAGCTGGGTGGAGACAAGGACAAATGATCTGGGAACACTGCATTTATACACCCTTGGTGGCAAACTAGAGAGCTCTTATGGACTCCTCTCTTGTCCTCAATGTTTTAGGGCCTCCTAAAACACTCCCAAGGAAATTTGGAGGCATTTCTAAGGGCAGGCAATATAAGAATGGTGATTGTGCAAGAAGTCAGTCATACCTGCTGCAATCACAAGGTACTGCACAAAACCTCTATGCAACACAGGGGAGATGGCAAATCAGGATTAACTGCCAAGGAGTAAGTCATTTTTGACATACAATATGTAAGTACATTTTTCATTATGTTATAAATAGGCTGTACATTATCAAACAAAGGATAAACCCAATTCTCATTCTCAGATACACCACTGTCATAATTCCTTTCTAATATTACCAGCTGTGTAAAGTAATTCATAAAATACTGTGTGCCCCTGTGACCTTATGTAGGTTTGGGACACATTTTCTATACATCTTAAGAGGTATTTAATAGTGCTGAAAGAAAATAAGAGTTGGCACAAGGTGGCTGCTCCAGGGCTATCTTCTGCTTTACCATACAGGCCATACCTTGTGTCACATCACTGACTTGGTATTTGAAGTCATTGCTGCCACAAGTCCAGGACATATCCTCCAGGGAGAATGACTGATTGGAACGGAGCATTATCACTTCAATGGCACTGGATTTCAACAGAGCAATCTGATCCTCCGCTGTTAGACTTCTGTATTTATAAAAGGAGAATATGAAACTCAGATTTCAACCAATCTATCATCATAACATTCTGTAAGGTCAGAACTAGATATGATTATCCTTTATTCCCCGCCGTGCGGCTATTTCTCTTGGTATAAAACTGATTTTATACAACAGCTCGGAAGGCCATCCCTTAACATAAGCTCCGTTAACCAATGGCAAACTTTAAGTTGGTTGCGGACATTTCTGCTTGCAATTCACTGTAGCCTCAAATGATGGCTTTATCAGTGTGGATGAGGGGCCACAGACCAGATGTTTCTGACAGAACTTTAATGTCACTTAACATGCGTATTTTAGCAATGCAGTTCACACACTGAATTAAAAGCCAGTCACAGCTGGGCTGTGCAATGCTGTGGATTTGATAAAAGAAAGTTTATTTGGAGCGTGTAAGAATGATGAGTGTTTCCTTGGAATCATGACACAAACTTTGTGGGGCCACAAAACAAAATGAATCACAATTTTTTTGGGAAAAAGACATGAGGATGTAGGCAGGATTTTTGCAGCAAGTAGAGCTCCACAAAACAGGTTCAACTTTCTTGGCAACAGTGTTTAACTAGGTTCACAAAAGCAGCAAACGTATGGGAAACCTCTGGTCACAGTGGCTCTCTGCAGGCATGTATGCGTATACACGTACGGCATGCTTCCCAGGCTCCTAATCTGGGATACAAGATCTCTACTAGTATCAAGGTGGCAGGCTAGCCCTTGCCTATAGCAAAAGGTTCTGTCACCCACCCATCTCAGGAAACAGCTGTTAATGGATTTCAAGGTTCAGAAAAAACAGAGCTGTTCTGAAGGTAGGACTTCAGTTCAATTGCAGAATGATAATATTCATTTATACGGCTTGCTGTGTCAAGATTTTATTTGGTTTTTAAGCTGACTCATTTTTATCTTACTGGGCCTTTATGTGCCTTTGCAGATTCTGAATTCTTCTTGAAAGTTCTGTGATGTTGTGCATTGATATATATTTATTGGAGCATGACAAATCAGACACAGATACAGACACCTCTAAGGAAAAAGCAGGCAAGGGGTCTGAAACTACTTCTAAATTTCTTTACCTGAACCCTGGAATCATTTTAGCAAATCCAATAACTTTCTGGATGCTATAGCTGACAAGATCAGCAAGGTGAGGCAACATAGAGAGGTGGGAGAAGTCAATGGACATGGATGTGCTGTCATCGTTCAACTCCAGACTGGAAAACATCATTGGCTCTGGTGGGAAAGGAGTGGTGGAAACAGCTTAGACCCTATGTCACACCAGCAGGGAAGGCACCACTCATTACAGCATGACAGGTTCAATGTTTTAGAATTTACACAGCATTGGTTGGCTACTTAATGATTACTATTTATTATTTTATTTTCTGTTGTGCTTTGATTTTATTGAGAGAGTCATATTGTGAAGGTGAAATTGAGGAGTCACTGCAGTGGCCAGGACCCTGCTGATTGAAAGCCACTGCTGGTAATACTCCAACAGGAACAAGCAAAACCAAAGAATCCAAAAGGAGTAATTTTATGAGATTAAAAGTTTTAAGAATGTAGAATTCCCCAGAGTCCAATTTTTGGGTCCTATTCATATGATTAAAAACATGTCCCAGTTTTTCACTTTAATCTACTGTTTTATTCTTTCCTAACCACACTTACAATGGTTTTTAGACAATAACCATTGCAGTGTAGCATAAAAAATACATAAATGTATTACTAAAAATACAATCTTTGGCACAAAAGCAACCTCAAGGTCTGAACATGGAATCAAAGCAAGCCAAGATGACTTTTTTCTGCATTATCTTCCCAAATATTCAAAATTATCCATTAATCTCCAGTGTTTATATGACATGCCAATCCTGATGGACTTCAAATGGGTAACATAAATAATTCTGTGCCAAATGCCACAATACAGTAAAGACACATAACGTGTCTAAGAACATTCAAATAAAATGTTCATTCAAAGTCTTTAGCCATGTCAACTTCATGGGGTTGCAATAGATGAGGGCTGTTTTTCCATTGGCAGAAATCCCCATCAATCCTCACTTCCCAGTTCCTGTTGTCTCTTTCTCTCATTCAGGCATTGTAGTGTGCTATAGCCTTCACACAAAGACTGTGGTGCTCTTCCAATCCAACCAGCTGGGGTAAGCAAATGCAATACAAGGAAAATGCTCTAGGCTGACACTCAGTTTCCACACTTGTCTATTGTTCAGGCAGAAGACAGACAGGCTAGACTTCCATGCATGCAAAAGCTATGACTGGTCATAGGCTTCACAGGAACAGCTTTGAAGGTTATGGAGATGGAATGCTGGCCATGCTGAAGTATCCCCACAATGCATCTTGATATGATGCCAGAGGCAGTATTTATCATAGGCCCTTTTCTTATAGAACTCTTTCTGAGTTTCCCCAGAATGTCTTTTATTTTTCCACAACACCAGTAAAAGAAAATTGGAATGGTTACCACAAAACGTGTTGGCATTAAGAACGTGAATAGAAGTACTCTGAAATTCATAGGACTATGTTAGGTCTCCTGAGGGGAAGAGAAGGAGACCTTTGTAAAGGAATCTATTGGAGATGCTCATCGAATAGGTATTTATTTGCCTTTCATCTTGCAGGAATGAACTATGTAGAAACATTCTAAATGCATGCAACAGGACTACTGTGAATGTGGAGCAACCCATGAAGTGAGAAAGCAGAAGCATTACATTTAGTGATTAGTGGTCTCCCCAAAGTATTAAACAGATTGACCCCTTCTCCCCCATATTATGCAGGTCAACCAACTCTATGGCATGTTGCTATATTGTACATTAATTTCGGATTAATTCTGTGTAAAGGACTGCTAGGTGAAACTGATAATACTGTAACATCACAACCCTGGAAAACTAATATTATAGTAGGAAACAGTCCCCATATATAGGGACCGTATTTTCAATTTTGCATCTCTCAGAAAAGATAGCCCTGTCTTTCTTAAGAGCAGATTAACAAAGCCAAAATCAACTATGAGCCATTGCACTTAAGCAAGTGACAGACAGAACACAGATTGCTTAGCTGTAAGTTAAGATTTGTTGTAAACGTTTCACAAAGAAACTTCATCAGTACAAAAAGGCAACTGTAGGATTTGCCATTTAAAAGAAGCACAGTTGTTAGAATTCTTGCAGTTTACCATGAATATAAATATGATTCACTCTGTGTGTTACCTGAAGAGAAGCTAGAGGTATCTGAAGAGTCATCTGAGAAGGAAAAACCTGGTGTCATGCTAGAAGATCTACTTGTTTGTTCTTTGTTATCATTTTGTCTTACAGGAGGCTGAAATAGAAAGAGTACCATTTGATAGTAGCTTGCTTTCCTCATACCTCATTCTGATTCTAGTTACTAGAAAGTTAGTTTATTAAGAGAGATAATTTACTTTAAGGAAAAGGATGCCCTGAGGCTTTGACCCACTCTACTTCTGTTTATCCAGTCTACTGAAGGCTGTCCAATTCCATGGATCCGTTTCTTAGAACAACCACCTAAGAGAAGACTTGTCTGTTCTGATATCCTATGATTTTAGATTTTTTAAAAAAATCTCTCCTTTGTTATTTTTATAAATAACTCAAGGCAGGGAACATACCTTATACTCTTCCCTTCTATTTTGCCTTCACACTTTTTATTACTTAATTCTTTAAGAAAGCAGCATATTCTGAACCAAATAATCACTGCAGCTGCTATCTCATTTGCATAATAACCTTGAAAAAATGTATTTTGCAGCCTCTTGGCTGAAGGTAAAATACATTTGGTTGTATCTATTTGATCTTCAGATTGAGAAAGCAGAAAGTATTAGAGGCTAATCACCCTATGTTGGAAATACTGGTTTTGCTCAGAAAATATAAACTAGTTGAGAGAAGTAAGGGGGAGTCTGTTGGGAAATATCACAAAAGTAAGAGCAACTAACTCTAGGTTTTCAAAACCATGAGTCATCCACAGCTAGTTCTCTTTCTTCTACTTCTCCCATCTGCCTCAGCTGTTCTCCTGAGGTCTCATCTGCATCACTCAACTGGAAGCTGTTTTGCTCTTGTGACAGAGCAGGAAACACTTGTGGCTGCTTCAGCCGCAAGTATCTTCCTCTTCCTCTTTTTCTCTCAGAACTGATAAACCTTGTTATTCAAAGATTTGTGTGTGGCAGAGAAAGGCAGGTTGGACAGGTAGAATAATGGGGCCCATCAAGAGGCCTGCTAACTTGGTTATTCACTCTGTTTAAGGGAACTCTCCCCTATTTTGTTCTGTCAAGTGCATTTTAAAGACAAATTGTGATGAAGCCATATTGGAAAGCCAACATAATATAGCTATCACTAACTGAAGTCTAGTCACAAATACACTTAATAATTTATCCAAGCAATACAATTGTAAATCCAACTGGGATATATAGATAGTCCTCAAGTTATAACCACAACTGAGCCTCAAATTTTCTGTTGCTAAGTAAAATATTAAGAAGTGAATTTTGTCCCATTTTACAACCTTTCTTGCCACAGTTGTTAAGTGAATCACTATAGTTATTAACTTAGTAATATGATTATTAAGTGAATCTGGCTTCCCCATTGAATTTGTTTGCAAAAAGGTAGCAAAAGATGATCGCATGATCCAGGGAAACCGCGACCATCATAAATTCGAGTCACTTGCCAAGTGTACAAATTTTGATCAATGACCATGGGGATGCTGCAACAGTCATAAGTCTGAAAAACAGTCATAAGTTCTCTTATTTCATTGCCATTTAAACTTTGAACAGTCACTAAGTGAACTGTTGTAAGTCAAGGACTACCTATATTTACAAATGTATTTCATACTAACTTAGTGTGAAAGTAATTTCCAGTCGGAATAGTTCTAAATCTGGTGACTTGGCTAGAGAACTTCAATCTGGGATACAGACCCAATTTAAAAGACACACTGAATGGTTCTTCCATAATAGAAACATGGAAAACCAATGGTGAAAAAAGATCTAATGGTCCATCAAGGCTTCCCTTTGAGTTTGTTTGTTTGTTTTTGCTTTATTTTTAATTTCTTTTTAATGTATTTATTTATAATCAAGTATAGATTTAAATCTGCCAGCCATGTTGCTTTTGTTAAGTGGGGTATGGGCAAGAGTTTGAATCACTAATTCAGAAAAGTTACAAAGTTGAAAAATATTCATTTGTTCACCAGCAGATGTCCTACTTTTCACAACAATAGTAAAGTACTGTAAAACAAGGCAAGCCGAACTTACTCGGAATTGAGAGAAATCTGAGTAAGTAGGATCATAAGTTTTGCGGTGGGCTTCAAGAAGAATTTCAATGACTTGTTGTTGTTCTTCCAGCAATTTGGGTTTTAGGCTTTCCTTAAGAGCTTCCTCCTCCTTCCTCTTCATTATCATCTCTCTTTTCCTCTGAACCTCTTCATCGGTCAAAATAACTGTAAAGGCAGAATAGTAAGCACATTAGAGTATAGGTAACAGTAAACTGCTAGCCTTAGCTGAAGAATGAGAGGAGGCGACAGCATTTGTTTCGTTAAGGGTTATTGTTTATCGGGACAAGAGTGATTTAATAACTAACAAATGCTCGAAGTAAGAGGGACACTTGACATGGAGAAGACATCCCAGCTAGATAACAGTCCAGGTGATCTTCAAAAATTCTGATTTTAAAGTTGTCTTTAAAGAACCCCCTGGCTCACAGTGACTTTCTTCCAACAAGATATTTGCATACTTGCTGAGGACATGAAGCCAGATGTACTGTTTAGAAGACCTCATACACATGAATAAATCTTACTACCATTTAAAAATACACTGTCAACAGTTTTTCTTTGCATGGTTGTGCACTACAGCCACTGGAGGAATAAGCACAGGTCCATTCTCATCAAAAACAACTTGAAGGCTATCTGGAATTCTGCCTCTATGTGTTTTGCGACATCAATCCTCCACAAACTGTCCGTGTGACATGTCAACACACAGGAAAGGGCTGCTTTTGTGGACTATGGCCCTTTTCCCTACTTACATACAGTTAACCACAGCACAAACAGCCTCTGGGAATATGTTCCCATGACATGCCCTATGCTTAGTCCCCAAAGACAAGCTTATAGTGCCCAATGTTAAAGGTGTGTGTTTTCTTTCTTATTTTGAAGACCATCTAAGGGAAGCCTCAACTTAGACCTTGGAAGGAATTTAGATGAGGGACTGTTATTGGGAACAGATAACTGCTGACAATGAGGGCAATAAACATCCCCCCCCCTGTGCAGTTTTCTGACAGCTAAAAGAATTGTCACGAGCAGAACAACTTAGCAGTGGGCAGAAGCCTTCATTGCCTGACTATGTTGCTGAAAATTCAGAAATTACAGTCTGCATGCAAGTAAGTATTTTGAACCAGTTTTCAGCTGATTCTGGCAATGCCATAGACACACTGCTGGCAGAAACATTACTTTTATACAGGGTCACTGATGCATTACACTGACAAGTTTCCAGGCCTGTATGTTTGGCAAATAGAGACAAAAGCCAACTTCAGAAAATGAAACACAGAAACCAAATTCCTCTAAATACAATTAAAAAAAAGTTGAGAATCGCCTTATCAAGTGTGAAGAATCAGAACCACACCTTAAGTTCCGGTTAAGCTGATTTATTGCTTGTGCCTATACACAAAAATCTGGTCAACCAATTGGCAGCACTAAATTGGTGCTAGGTAAGAGTTAATGGAATAAAAGAGAAGCTGGTCTTGGAGCATTTCTGGACACATAAGGATTCTAGGCTGTGTCCTCTCTTAACTATACCTCCAGGCCCTGCCTACTCTACTCCTATACATGTACTCCAATAGCATGCAAAACTTTTACATTCCTTTTTAAAAAAAAACAAAATATCACAACTAAATCCCCAACGTTGATTTATCAATACTCATAACCCCCCCACCCCAGTCCCAAAGATTCTGGGCAGCACACATCAAACAAAACAAAATCAACACCATTATCATCCCAAATATTCAGATGACGGGAAGAAGAAGAAAAAAGCAAGGATAAAATCAAAAATAAATCCACGATAGGTACCAATGGTCACCTGGGACTGTAATAAAACAGCTTTTAGAGAAGTCCAGCAAGGTAAGACTTTTAATAACAGATAATCAGAGTTGGAAGGGACCTTGTAGGTTATCTAGTCCAACCCCCTACTCAAGCGAAAGACCCTACATCATTTCTGACAAATGGCAATTCAATCTCTTCTTGAAAGTCTCAACTGATGGCACTCCCACAACTTCCAAGGGCAAGCTGTTCCATTGGTTGATTGTTCTCACAGTCATAAAATTTCTCCTTATTTCCAGGTTAAATCTCTCCTTGTTCAGTTTCCATCCATTATTCCTACAGACGCTTTAGAAAATAGCTTGACCCCTTCCTCTCTGTGGCAGCCTCTCAAATATTGGAAGACTGCTATCATGTCTCCCCTGGTCCTTCTCTTCACTAGACTAGCCATGCCCTGTTCCTGCAACCGTTCATTGTATGTTTTAGCCTCCAGTCCCCTAATCATCCTGGTTGCTCTTCTCTGTACTTTTTCTAGAGTCTCAACATCTTTTTTATAATGTGGTGAACAAAACTGGATGCAGTACTCTAGGTATGATCTTACTAAGGCTTTATAGAGTGGTATTAGTACTTCCCTTGATCTTGATTGTATCCTTCTGTTAATACAATTTAGGATTGCATTAGCTTTTTAATGCATCAAGCTTTGGGAGTATCTATCTTTCTGTCCATTTATCCATCCACCCACCTACCCCATGGACCTTAGTATATCTTGTACACTAAATGATAGAGATGAGTTAGATTTCAAAGATGGTTGGGGGTAAAATACAACATGATAACCCCATATGAGAAAGATTAGATTTGGAACATGGAAAATTGGGGGTGGGGGGATTTCCTATCTCAACTTACTTATTGACAGCTTTGAGCAGTTTCAATACCTGGATTTTTTTCATATTTAAAAAAAAGACCCATGACACATAATGAGAAAGATTACAAAGCACCCTGAATACTACAAGTAGTATAAAGTTCACCCTGCAATTTAGGATGTATAATCAGAGCTGAGCAAGTACAGGGCTGAAATACAAACCAGTCCCTTTGCACGCAATAGCTGCAAGCCTTATTTTGGCATGTAGGATGAGGTGTTGAGAAAGATCTCGTGAGGAACAGGAATCTGTCTGCCACTTTTCTCTTCCTTTGATGACCCTAATCCTGGACAAATTCTTGCAACCAAGTCTCTAGCTTGCTTCTTTTAAGTATAAATCATATTGTAAAGAACTGTTCTCCAATATTTTGGTCTTAGGGTCCTTTACATTCTTAAAAAGGATTGATGACCACAAAGAGCTTTGATTTACGTGGGTTATATCTATCAATATGTATTATATTAGAAATAGAAACCAAGAGATTTTAAAATATTTATTTATTTGACTTTGTAGACCCTCTGAAAAAATTCTGGGGGAAACTTTGAGAACCACTGCTTTAAAAAATTGTAGTGTTGCAAATGACCAGGTATTATTTGTTTATTTGCTTAATTAACCTTTTATGGAGCCCCAATCTCAAATTTCTCAATGGCATAAAAGCTCAAATGAACAATAAATAAATTCAAACATCTCAAGTTTTCATAGTTATACTGTCCAGCATCAGGGCAGTAGATGGGATGTGAATTAGAGAGGGCAATTAACTTGTGTTCTTTTTTGGTTGGCCCCTATGGGGAAAGAACCTTTGGTTTGATCTAATTGAGCCCATGTGAATTCTCATTTCAGAACCTACTGCTTCAGATTCATTTCAAAATAATGGCAGTATACGGAATATGAGATTTGTTTTATATATGCTTAAATAACAGAAACAGAAGTTAGAATATTTAAAATTATAAGCGAAGGATTAATTTTACCACAAGGGTTTATTATATGTTTATTATCAATTTGATTTAGTAGTAATAATTAAATATTAATATGTTGAGAAAATACTGTTATTATATGATCACTAATTAACATCATGATGATGATGACGATTGCTCAAATTAACTGTAGCCAGACAACATACAATGTTTATATAGACATTGAAATTGCTGCTTTTTCTTTATATGGTAAAAATTTAAAAAAATTATTTGAAAAAAAAAATAGCAGTATAGCATGAGCTTCTTCTTAGAACCGCTTTAACTGGATGTTTGAAATGTGGAAATGGAGGTGTTGGATGAAGGAGGCCCTTAGATTCAGTCTGCAGAGGTCACCAGGGCTACTCTTTCTCCTGTCTGGTCTTCCCTCCTTCCCTGCAATCCTCCAGAGTCAGCACAGGCCCATAAAACATGGGAGAGAGAAATTGCTGTGTTGGCAACTCTTATGTAAAATCTATTTCAATGCCATCCTTATCACATCTTATCTCCTCTCTTCCAGTTTATGGCACCATCAAAAGATGTCCAGTAAGTTCTAGATCAGAGATCCATACATCTTGTACTCTTAGGGTAGTGATGTGTATACAAGAGAAAGAGCACTGGGTGAAAGGGCATTAGTCTGGCCACTTGATTTAGAATTTATTTCATATTGCAGGGATCAACCTGCTCTCTAGTCAGCAGGCTGTTTACCAAGAAGCTTCTTAGAGACATTTTCTCTGAACCAGACAATATTATTTACAGGAAACTTGCACAATACTGTCGTGTGCATTGAACATTTCTGAAGGAAGTGAATGTGAAGCATTAGGGTTCCTGAGAATCAATGCCACATCCGGATGGCTATTCCTTTCTGTCACAATTTATTTCCATTAAACTCAAATATTTTTCTGTACACCTCCTAAGATCTGTCAGATAGTCAAATCACTTTGATCTATTTCTTTTAAATAAAACAATGGAATTGGAAGCATTAAAAGAAAGAAAGAAAATCTGTCCACTGTGTGTAAAGCCCTTCTTAGCATTCTCTTGCTTTCCATGAAATGCCTATTGTTCTCTATAAGGTAAACTATAGAACAAGTGCACCTTGAAGTTTGAGTTTAGACAAATACGATCAGATCATGTGAAGTGCTATATATTATGGTGAAAAGATAGCTAATGTTTACTTTTTCTGATTCACACCGATCTATTTACTTATCTTCTAATTATATTTCTACGTGCCATTTGCAGAGGATATTGTCTGAGGGCTAATAAACATCAATTTGCCTTCTAGCCAAAGAGGAGAAAATATTATTCTGGAAACCTGCACCTCCCCCCACACTCTACATGCATTTTGTTGGCATGTAGGAACTGCTACGGGGTTGGTTGCAAGGGAGACTAGTTTGGGATACTATGAATAAATGCATTAGGAAGCCTCAACAGCTTTATCTTTGGCAACAGTCTTTGCTAGGCAACAAATCCTGGGAAAGCAGCATTCTAGCATTTTATGAATCATAGCATCCCAGCAAAAACTGTGGAGGAGTAGCAAGACCACAACATTTCTTCTGCAGATGTTTTGGTGTCATGGAGCAGGGAAATGGAGTACACAGTCCCTACCCTGGGAAAAACTGCCAACACAGATCAGCTCACTAGTTGTGGCTTAATTGTAATTTTAAGAAATGTTTCACTTTGATCAGTGCTTCCTTATACCCAATATAGGGGATGATAGGAAGGGTGGTTAAGAGATCACTACCTGAAAGTATTCCTTATGATTAAAACCCTCAAAGAGTTGAGTAAGTTAGGCAGCAAAGAAGAAAATTATTTTTAGCCCCCATCACGAAAGAAGTACACTTGGAGCGGTAATCAATGGGGAGAGTATGCAGAATTCCGGCTTATTTTATACAATCTTCAACGCTGGAAGAGAACGCAAGTTTATTATAATGGCTGAAGTAAATAGTAGTTTATCTTGGGACCAACTGATGCTGCCATTTTAAATATGAGCTAAAGCCAGTTGTCTCATGAATATTTATATATCCTGAAATCTGGCCTGCCACTTACCAAACCAAACCAAACCAAACAAGACTTAGACACATAAAGAGTTTACAAAGATTCACCACATCAAAAATCACTTGGCTTCATTGGTCTCATCATATTTTTTGAAATGATCATATGCATTATCTATTGACGGTTTTTCTGATTTAGATTCACATCCAATTTGAATCTAATCTAATAAAAGTTCAACAACAGATTGATGAATTATGATTCAACGAGCCATGGTGGTACATGCTTAGAAGGCAGTGCTGCAGGCTAACTCACTGCTTACTCCAGGAGTTCGATTCTCACTGGCTCAAGGTTGACTCAGCCTTCCATCTTTCCAAAATGGTAAAACAAGGAGCCAGGTTGTTGGGGGCAATATGTTAACCTTGTAAACCATTTAGAGAGGACTGTAAAGCACTATGAAGCGGTATATAAGTCTAAGTGCTATTGCTACATGGTCCACCAAAACCACACTGTCAGAGGATGACCAACAGTTATATAGTGTGTATTGCATGCTACTTACTGGTAAATATTATTTTCAAATCCATATGTCTGCCCATTTTGCTTATGGAAATATCTTTTTTTTTTTTTTTTTGAAAGCCTGAATCTTAGCTGAAATCTTAGGACCTGTTGAGCAGAAGTGTGGAGTAGATATTTGAATTGGCTAAGACCTACAATGGCATGGAATTTGGCATCTCAGTTATCCATCTCTGTCCTGCCAGTATTTCTTCTGTCCCTTAAAACTGCAACTCACTTGACTTCCCTTCGAGGTAATGAGCAAAAAAGAAAGAAAAGCCTAATGTAAGTTTTAGTTGCTTTGAGCCTTCCAATGGATGGTGTCAGAAAAAAGAGGAAAAACAAACAAACAATACTGTTTTGGATAATATGATGGCAACATGGCAGACAAATGACAGGGCCAGAGAAAATTTGTGCCATGGTTAAATGGAAAATGGAAACGCTCTAGGTTAGAGCTCAGTATGTCCTATGGAAAAATAAGAGAATGAAATCCCTGGTTAGGACACCTAAGAATTCAATGTCTATTGTCACACCTGAGAATTGTAATTTTAAAAATCTGGTGTGAAAGGAACCCTTACATTCTTCAAAAATTCCATTCTCAGAAAACTTTGTTAAATACAGTATATTGACCTTCCTCAGGCTGGCATTACCTTACCATATGCCAATTCATTAAGGGAAGAAGAAGAATCTAAGACCCAACTTCCCCCTTATATTTAACACAGGAAATTTCAGTTATACTGAAGATTAATGGTGTTTACTGAATACTCAATATATATACAGGGGAATCCTATGTATATTTACTCCAAAATATTATGTTCAGTGAATTTTGCTCTCTGTTGAGTCTGTTCAGGGGTTACTACTGTTATGTTAATGTTGTTGCTTTCACAATTGTTCAATACTGCAAACAATACAGTACAAGCAGAACAGAAAAGCCTTTGTACAGGTAGTCCTTGACTTTTCCACACTTCATTTAGTGACCATTCAAAGTTACAGAGGCAATGAAAAAAGTGACATGACCATTTTTCACGTATCCCTGCGTTCACATGATCAAAATTCAGCTGTCTGTCAATTGGTTCATATTTATCACGGTTGCAGAGTCCCAGGGTCATGTGATCACCTTTTGAGACCTTCTGACAAGCAAAGTCAATGGAGAAAACCAGATTCACTAACAATCGTGTTACTAACTGAATAACCATTGCAATTTGCTTAACAATGGTGGCAAGAAAGATTGTAAAATGGGGCAAAATTCGTTTCACAAATGTCTCACTTAGCAACATAAATTTTGGGCTCAAGGTCATAAGGACTACCTGTGTATCATATACCTACGGGATTTTTTCCCATTGTTTTTGTACCATCAACCCTTGTAAAAAAAGTTGTTTTGAAACCTTTTCTTTAAAAAAAACCCAATAACACAAGTTATGAATTACTAACATCCTGGAAAAAAGAAATCCTAGCTGATAAAAGTTGTATTTGCTAAAACACTGGTAACCTTTTTAAAAAACATCCAAACATTAGCAAATCACAAGGGAAACATTCATCTTATGACCAAAGGCTGTTGGTTGGTGTGTGTTTTTCAGACACTGGACAGAAAAAACATTTTATGGTTAAGGTGGAGTTTGGAATGAGAGGTCTAGCAAGAAAAAATAGATGTGGTATAAACTGGGTGATGCAAGCATTCTGCAGCCTGCAGCTACATCGGCTGAGGGTTAGTTAGCCGCTAGTGTTTTTCCAATACAAACGTTGAACAACTCTGTACATTCTTGAAAGTGATCTACAGATTAGGGTAGTACCTAACTATGTCTTTCCAAACTATGAGGTGGCCCTGAATACCAATATTTTTTTTCCAGGATGGAATGATATTTACTGTACAAGCATTTTTTTTAAAGACTTGCCTTCAAAATCAACCAACTAAGACACTGGCATAATAAGCACTCGAATTGCTTTTAACATTTATGAAAGGGAAAAAAAAGGACTCTCTTAACTGCTGAAAAGTAACAGCAGTTCCAGTAGACATATTTATATTTAGAGTGTTACTCAACAATTGAACTTCCCAAGAATCAGTTTTGTTGACTGGAAACTAGGAAATCCAGATCTGTAAAAAAATTTGTTATTTATGGCTAACTCAAATTTGAAGCTAGAATCAGAACGTAAAGTAAAAAAAAAAAAAGAACATTGGGATTAATACTTTTGGGACATGAATTCTGGAAGAATATCTGTATCGTGAATTCTCCTGCTTTAATTGGAGTTCTAGATTGGGTGAAACAGTTTGTGTTTTGTTTCTCTGCTAAAACTATGCTACTTTGGATTCAACCCTCACCCTGAGCATATTTTTTTTGTTTAAAATAGTTTGCTGGATAAACTGTAGTCACAAATCATAGTTAAATTACAGATTTAATTTGCTGGATGAATCCAGCCCATCTACTACATTATGTCAAAGATAAACAAATAACACCATGTCTTAATGAGATGTGAAACCAGAGTTTATGCCAATGCATCCCTGGGGTAGCTGACCTTGGGAAGCTGACCTTAGTCTTCTTGACCTTGGGAATTTCCATAGATCTGTAATCTTTTTAAAAAGGCTTAAAATATAAAATGGTAAATTCCGTTTTTCTTAAATTTGTACTGCACTAAACATAGTCTACATATGTGCATAGCTGCACAACCCAGTTCCTGAGCTAGTCAGAAAAAAAACACGAGGACCTTTGTAAGGAGAAATAAAAGAAGATTGCAGAGACATTCAGAGGAAATATTAAATAGAAGTATGAATAGAAATATTAAACAATAGAAGTATGTGGTATATGTACTCTATTGTTATCTTAAATGCTATTTTAAGGCCAAGTCACTGAATTTGCTATGTACAACATTGATAACTATTAGATTTTTTTTAAAGGTTGGATAGTGGGTCTGCTCAAATATATCTTATGATCGCTTAAAGCTAAGAGATAAAATAGATTAGCAAACATTTATCCCTTGCTTCACTATTCCTACCTGCATCAAACTAAAGGGAAAAAAAAGAATTTTGATATTTTGATTCAGCTGGAGGAGTGATAAGGACCAATTTGTAATTCCATCTTTATTCTTCTTGGGGAATTCAGTCCACCTTGCTCTTACCAAAGAATGAAGCAATATATACCTTATGAGGATCATTACAGAAGAACTTATATGAAGCATTCTGAAAAATCAAATAAATTGATCCATGAAATATTAACATTAAATTGCTCATCAGCTAGCATTTATTGATGTATCTGTAAGGCCTGTCTTATGCCTTTGGTCAATATATCTGAAACTTAAATGAAGTTAACTCCTGAGCTGGTCCCAAGGCTCCAATAACGGTAATGAACACTTAAACTCTCTCTGTCTCTCTGTCTCTGTCTCTGTCTCTGTCTCTCCCTCTCCCTTCCTCCCTCTCTCTCTCTCTCTCTCTCAACATATTTTTTTGCTCTTTTATATCCTTGACAACAATTCCAAATTCTTTCTGTGCATCAAACGCACACACCCCTTTACTTTTAGGGAGGGTGAAGTTATTTCCTCAGAAAAAGTCACAACACATTTTAAATTTTGTAAAAATAGTTAAATCCTGTGAACAATGCTGGAGAGTTGCAACAGCTTATGTGTTAATACCAAGTGTAGGAAATGAATCACTGCAACTTCCCACGCAGTGCTGTGTTGAGAAATGGAAATACTTTCAGATTAATGCAGATACTAATACTACTGCAGTTAGGCATCTGGATTAGAAGGGTCCCAATCTTCTAACTCTGAGGTTGGCTTTTATGATACCTGTAGCTTGTTAGGCTGTTGCTGTTGTCTTCAGGTATGACTAGTATTCCTGGCTGTCTGCCAGAAAACATTGCATAAGTAGCTAGAGCAACCTGCTGATGCTTCATCAGGCCCACAAGTGCTTTGCATTTCTTCACTATCTCTTTCAACAGAATACAACTGAGTCTTAAGGAAACATTTAGGCATGAAATATGGCATGCTGGGTGTGCAATTTTTCTCACAGTATTCTCATGCAATCATTGCAGGATTTTCCAGAAAGGAAGCTACATCATACAATTCTTCCTGTAATGATTTAATGGAGTAATTAATGTATCGGATGAAAATTCGGAGAACTTTCTAGAGAATGCATTTGAACAATGACAGGCAAAGGCAGCAGAGAGATTTTCCCATGTACTGTACAGGGAACACCTATTAACGTATCACATTCTCTCTTTACAGTATTTTTATGAATACTTATTGCCAGCACTATTCCTCCATACTCTCTTTGTCTAGAATTTTATGACAGTAAAAGAGTTGCTAAAATTTAACAAAATATTCTGAGGAGATAAACCACTCTCTATTAATATGCTATGCAGTTAATTTATGGTACTATAATATACTTTAAAATAAAAGCAACAAATTACGAAAGTATGTTCACCATTTGTCTGAAATGCTATAGGGCAGGGGTCTCCAACCTTGGCTCCTGGAAGCCTGGCGGACTTCAACTCCCAGAGTTCCACAGCCAGCTGGCTGTGGAATTCTGGGAGTTGAAGTCCATCAGGCTTCCAGGGGCCAAGGTTGGAGACCCCTGCTATAGGGTTTCCTAACTAAGCAGGGGGTTGGACTAGAAGACCTCCAAGGTCCCTTCCAACTCTGTTATTCGATTCTAAAAGTCTATGGAGATTCTCAATCATCCAGGTCATGGTTGTCCTAAAGGTGCTTCAGAAGTCAAGAGCTGAAGAAGCTTCTTGGATGTGAAGCGAAACGTCTTCAAAGAAAAAACAAGAAAGTCCAGTTGCCTCCTGAAAAAACACCTTTGGGACATGTTCTCACTAATTTATAGAGGAAAGTTTCACCAAGTGTTGGAATTTGTCTGGACTCTGAAGCTAAGCAGGACTAGGTCATGACAGAGTTTCAGTGGTGAAACCTAAAATAAGAAGTCAAAAATTATTTCAACAAAGATAACACCCCCCTCCCTTTCATTTTACTGACAAGAACAAATTCTGGTTGATTTTATTTAGTCACTAGGACAGGGGTCTCCAACCTTGGCTCCTGGAAGCCTGGCGGACTTCAACTCCCAGAATTCCACAGCCAGCTTTGCTGGCTGTGGAACTCTGGGAGTTGAAGTCCGCCAGGCTTCCAGGAGCCAAGGTTGGAGACCCCTGCACTAGGACCAGAGCTTGATTTGAGGACTTACTTAATTTATTACAGGGAATAACAATCCTTCACTGAATATACATAAATTAAACTGCCAAATGCTTAGATTATTTGTGCTTAGATTATGAGTTAGAATATACTTCATTTGGACTTGCACTTCTGGAGAACTCTTATCCATCTAAAAACAATATTTTCACAGTAACAAAAACTACTTGCTTCTGTTTATCTAGACTAGAGAATGGAAAAGGCGTAATCATCAGAAATCAAGAAATGAAAGAAAATTGTACTGCTTACTGTATATACCTCATCTCCCACTCTGTCACAAACACTGTGCAGGTGGAACACAATGAGAAAGTAAGGCCAATCTGTGCAACATGGATTGTTAATGGGCATTTCTACTTTTAGCTTATCAAAAAAGTTGGCAGCATTAGGAAACATCTTTGAATTACATCAATGCAACAGATTCACAGCTGTTCTAAAGAAATCCACAGAGCAGGATTGTGACCCTATATAGGCCTAAATGCTGTGGCATTTTAAAATTTAATTAGTACAGCTCGTCCTCAACTTATAACAGTTCGTTTAGTGACTGTTCAAAGTTACAACAGCACTGAGAAAAGTGACTTATGACCGTTCAAGCATCCCCATGGTCATGTGGTCTACATTCAGATGCTTGACAACTGACTCACATTTACGATGGTTGCAGTGTCCCAGGGTAATGTGATCACCTTTTGCAACCTTCTGACAAGCAAAGTCAATGGGAAAGCTTTGTTAAGATTCACTTAACAACCATGTTACTAACTTAACAACTGTAGTCATTCACTTAACAATTGTAGCAAGAAAAGTCCTAAAATGGGGCAAAACTTAGCAAAAATTTGGGCTCAATTGTAGTCGTAAGTTGAGGTTTACCCATAGTTATATTGTTATAACAGAGTGGTAGTTTTTCATTCAAGGAAGGAAGCTCAAAAACTATTCTACGTATATTTAAATATATTGTCAGACACCAGAATTCTATGTATCCTGGTGCCTGTCTTTCTACAGACTACAATGGAGAGAGAAATGCTTCACACTATAGGAAGAAACCCTCTGAGTGCTTACTGTACATAGAACTGATCTAATAAATGAAGTGAAACAAAAGGGTGGAGAAGATACTAAAATGTTTTTGCATGAAAAAGGAAAAGTTGTAAAACAGAGGTGGCATTCATTTTCCCAAGCTAACATCTTCGTGTCCTAACATCTAGGCAGTGAGGCCTGTGTTCTGAATTTAGTAAATAATAAAGTCAGTCAGAATTATTCTGTAGCTTGGAAAGAAATAACCTGTAGTAATTGCATAGAAACATACTCAACAAGACCTTTCTGATTTGGTTGCAGGAGTGAACGCCCTCTGGATGCACTAGTGTTTTTTTCCTATGCTAACCATGAAAATGGGAATGGTGGAATCTAATACTAACCTGATCTAAGGACCCAATTTCATATAAATTTAAACCCAATGCATTCATATCATTTGGAGAGCAATGTTATAGCCCAAAGTCTATATGACATTAACACTGGTGCTTGATAATATGAAGGAACTGATCAAGGTTTTGTTTACAGCAGAGGTGGAAGAAAAATGTAGCCCTGTGCTCAGTGACAACTTCTTGATAAAAATACGATATTGCCTTCTGGTGGAGGATTTTCTTGAATAGAAAGAGGAAAGGATTAAATTCTCCATCTGTATCTGGGATTTTTATAAATGATTAATGCTTTCCCCTTCCCAGATGATACTATTAATATGAACAGATTATCTTCATATTTTAAAATGTGCATGTTCCATTGTTCCAAGTCTGTTTTGGCCAGGCAACCTTCACAAATGCAAATAAATATTTACCAAGGAAGTGCTTCTTGATGTTGCAATTTTTGCGGGAAGGTTCTTACAAGATTTATTTCAAGAATGATTTCACCATCATTTTAAGCAGAATCTGATGGCTTCCCAGTTCAGAACATTGCCAGTAACTTGATGTAAACCTTATGTAGGTTGCAAAGTTGCAAGGAAGAGAACAGTGAGCTTCTTTTAAGAAAAATAATGCAAAGGGATATATTTTTCCTACTTCCTGCCAAAATAAGAGTCCCACTAAAGTATTTTACTGGAACTAGTAACATTTTTAGGGAATTTGCAGCAAGAGATAAAAAACCTTGGGGGTGGGAACAGACAGAATTCAGAAGCTCTGTGTGGCTTTTCCAATGCAGTGAGGGCACTGGTTTGTCTTGCCTTGTAAGGCAACAAATATTTGGACTCATGGACAATTTCTAACAATTCTCCATGTCTAATGATGTATCTATGAAGGGCCACTATCAGAACCGTGCAACTTGTTCCCATTCATCAGCTACAAAGAGTGCTGTTGTTTTTTCCAAGAGCAGGAATTCATGGTACCAATATGGTTTGCTAAAAATAAACAAACGATCAAACCAATTGTTTCTGTCAAACTGCACCTATTTCTCAGTAGCTTGCCATGATTTTGAACAGCATGATTTCTAGGATTATAGAAAGGGACTCAGTAGTTATAGGAAGCAAGCAGATGGCCCATTCTTTTTCTCCCCTGTCTAATCTTGCACGGCTAAAATGATTCTCCTGGTGCTCACTATATGATGTTCTTCCTTAAATCTCTACAATAATTTCTTGCCCCCTTATGGATTTATCACAATCTAAATGCACAAGGATTCTGGTGCGTGACATGGGACCTTCATTAGATCGTATTGCAATAAGTAGAAGTTACAGAGGTAATTAATCTTGCTAAGAGTAATTGGAAACTTTACCAATATTTTGGATGACACTGCAGAAAAATAAAGCTTCTTTAAAATAGCCCTTCAGACTATTCTTTTCTTGACTGCCACCATAATTTGTTGTCTGCCTGCAGTTTCTGTCCAATTATGTGTTTATGAGAGTGTAAAAGATAAGAAACTGTACATCTTGGAGTAGATTGGGAGATATCAGAACTTGGCAATATAAACATCTCTATATTTGTACAACAAAAATGGGCACAGAATAGTTTGGGAAAAAAACACCTATTCTGATTACATTATTTATGCTACATTTATCTATTCTCATACTTTATATCTATCCCTAAATACTGAACGTATGTATTAACAAATAGTCATTGACTTACAACCATTTGGGTTTTTTTTTTAAACAAACTTTATTAATTTTTAAAGACATACAACACACAAACACACAGAAACACAAACATAAAAAACCTCTTTTCTGAAAGTTGCTTAGTCCCGGGTTAAAACTCTTGGTACAGACACAAATTCAAATTCATATTCATTTTACATACCATTCCATATCTTATTAACATTTTCAATTTTCTATATAGCTTCTCCTCACTTTTAAATTTTCTTGATTTTATTTTATTTATCTCATCTCGATTTGAATCATAATATTTATTATTCTTTGTCTGTTCTATTTCCAGCTATCCATTTATCTTTCTTCTTTAAAAAAAAAACTTCTCCTGTACACTAATTGGAGTATGATGCCTTTATCTCTTCCCCCTATATTTATAATACTTAATATAGAATGCATAACTTACATTGGGATTCTTTCTGGTACATTCTAAAATTATACAGTATTATCAATACCAATACAAATTTATTCATTAATATTAATATTCATCTATATCTTAAACATTTAGCACATTACTTTTCAATTAAATCACATACTTTTATGGAGGCATCTATTTTCCATAGTTATTCCCCCCCCTCCACATCACGTATTGTAAATCATTATTTCATTAAAATGTTCCCACTCTCCTACTTCAAATCTCTCATTTCAGAAAAATTTCACTAGGATCACATAATCTAATCATTAATATTAACAATCATTTATATCTTAAGCATTTTACCCATTTCAATTAAATATCATGCCTTTATGGGAACCCTTATGCTTTCCAAAGTTATCCCCCCCCACATCACATATCTTAAATCATTGTTTCATTGAAGTGCTCCCCTTTTCTTAACAAAGATTTCACTAAGTTATCCTAAATATTTTATCACATTTAAAATTGCACATTATTTCCAATTTTCTAAGGTTATTTCTAAGTACAAATATAAAAATACAATCTTATGTACCTTTCTAGAATCCCTTTTTCAATAAAATTTACCCATTACCTCTAAAAAGCTTTTGTTTCTTTGCATCTTGCTCCCTACTATTAAGATTTCTCATCCCTTCCTTTCTCCCTTGCTTATTCTTCTCCTTATCCTCTTTAACCCTTTGTTTCTCTCCACCTCCCTTTTATTCTGCTTTCCTCCTTTCTGTTGTTTTCTAATATAATATCTCCTATTCAGCTTATTCTTCCCTTTTTTGATTATTTTTCCAAATCTTAAAGTCTTCTTTTCCTTTTTCTCTTCCTCCTTTCCTTCCCCGACCAAAGTCACTTGTTCATCAAAGATGGCTTCTTCTTTGTCCCAGTCATCCTGCTGCTCATTCAGCTTTACATAAGTGCAAACCGCCATTTCTAAAAATTGAAAAAGAGTGCCAAAAACGTCCTTCCCTTCTTGCTTTTCTTTTTCATATTTTTGATATACAAGTTTCAATCCATCCACAAGTGATGCCATTGTATAGAGAAAAAGTTTTTCCAAACAACCACCCAAGTGCTTTTAATCAGAAATAGTTCTCAGAAGTTCCAAAATCACCAAACAATCCAAACAAGCTGTTTCTTTTAGATACCTTCTCCTTCTTCACTTTCTCTTTCTGGGGTTAAAGTTTAGTCACAAAGTTCCCTTTAAAATATATCTTTTAAAGGTCTTATTGATGTTTAGCAACTCTTTAAAATTCTAGGCAATCTTCTCCTGATTTTTCAAATTTTGCTCCAATTTTTTTCCCCTCTCCCTTCCCACTCACAGCCAAAAAGATTTTTTTCATCCGCTGTCAAGGAAGGAGAGTGAAACAACAATAAAAAAAAACTTTCCCTTTTAAAATATTTGCAGCTTGTAACACTCACTGGAAACAATGTATCCTTAGCAGCCTTCAAGATTCCAGGGCACTTTCTCTTGCCTTGTCCCGGTTGAAAGCAACTTTCATATTTCTTCCAACTTTCTCCCTCTTGCACCTGCTTGTCCGGCTGCAGATTTCTTTGTGGCGGCCATTGCTGACCGCCGCTCCTCTGCCTTGGGAAAAGGGGGTTCTGCCGGCTGGGGAGGGGGTCTGCGACACCCCCAAGCCCCTGTCCGGATCCCCCCTGTCTTCAGCTGCCCCTACAGGGCAGCTATATCCCCCAGATCCAAATGGATCGGGGGAACCTTGGCGGCGAACGCAGCAGGGATCGCGCAGTATCGCAAATCCCTGCCGCCGCCGAAACCTTGCAAACCGGAAGTCCGACTTACAACCATTTGTTTAGTGACCATTTGAAGTTACAATTTTGAAAAAGTGATGTATGACCTTTTTTTGCACCTATGACTATTGCAGCATCCCCATGGTCATATGATCAAAATTCAGATGCTTGGAACTGGCATGTACTTATGTCGGTTGCACTATCCCAGGATCACATGATCACCTTTTGCAACCTTCTGAAAAGCAAAGTCAATGGGGAAGTCAGAATCATTTGAGAATTGTATTACTTAACAACTCAGGGATTCACTTAAAAACTGTGTCAAGAAGTCCGTAAAGCAGGGCAAAACCTGCTTAACAACTGCCTTGTTTAGCAACAGAAATCTTAGGCTTAATTGTGGTTGTAAGTCAAGGACTACCTATATATTCTTATAGTGAAGTATTTCAATTCAACAAATTTGTAACTTTATAAATTTGTCCTGATGAGAAATTGAAATCAAAGGAGAAATTATTGTACGGTATTTATTCTTAATCTACTCAAGTCCCATTAAACTATTGGGTGTTTTTTTTTTAAGTGCCTCCTCTCTTATTGTAATATCCTGTCTAAGGGCCTTTCCCCACTGCTGAGTGAAAGACTCCCCACTCGCGTGAATGTATTGTCCCCATTACGAATCCCACATGGTCTCTGTTCCTACTCACTGCTGAACGATACTGTCTGGATTAAAACACCTCCAGAGCATGTTAAACGAAACAATTTGTTTAACACACTGGCTGTGCTGCCACCCAACTCCAAAACTGTGGGAAAACATCCACCAACTAATACAGTGGTGGAGAATCAGGGCAAAGCCTCATATTTTTGAGCTTCATTTATCCTTTCTCCAGATCTAAATGCTAATGGCTGGGAAGTGATTCAGATCAAGCAGAATCTTACAAATGTGCAGAATTCCACGAATGGTAATCCCAGGGATGTAGCATACAGTTCTCAAAGTAGGATACTGCACAAGCTGCCAGCCAAGTGCAGGAATCAGCAGTGTTTTCCTTCCTAGGCAAAGCAATGGTGAGCGATCCATCAGTTGAAGGAATGGTACTTGGGAAGCTTGGCTAAGAAATATGGCCAGCTTGTTCCTCCCACTAGCACCATTTTCTCCAAGAGGATGGCTTGCTCACTGAGCAGAGCAGGAGACACAGGGCATGGGCTTCCCACATCCTCCATTCCAGGGGCTCCTTTGGTAATTCACACAAATGTGCCAAATAGAGCAGAAGCAGCTCTGGTCAACTCCCCCTCACAGAGGGCTGTGAAAATATTTACAGACCCTTCACATCCCGGACATAAACTGTTTCAATTCCTTCCCTCAAAATGACGTTATAGAGCACTGCACACCAGAACAACTAGACACAAGAACAGTTTTTTTCCTGAACGCCATCACTCTGCTAAACAAATAATTCCCTCAACACTGTTCAACTATTACAAACTCTGCACTACTATTACTATTAATCTTCTCATCACTCCTTATCACCCATTCCCTCCCACTTGTAATTGTAGGACTGTAACGTTGTTGCTTGTATCCTTATGATTTATATTGACTGTTTCCTAGTATGATTTGATTGCTGGTTGTACCCTATGACTATCATTAAGTGTTGTACATTATGATTCTTGATTCTTAATGAGTGTACCTTTTCTTTATGTATACTGACAGTATTTACACCAAGACAAATTCCTTGTGTGTCCAATCACACTTGGCCAATAAAGTATTCTATTCTATTCTATTCTATTCTATTCTATTCTATTCTATTCTATTCTATTCTATTCTATTCTATTCTATTCTATTCTATTCTATTCTATTCTCATCCCAGAGAGCAGAAGAAATGTGATTTCACTCTTTTACAAAACAAGACTCTACTTGGTGAATGAAGACTTTCTGGCTTACAGTGGACGGGGTGGCAGAGGCCCAACTTTTAAAACTTCATAACATTAGTGGCACCACAGAGTTAAACTCCGTGCTTGTTAAACAATAGTCGGTGGGACTATCTGGTATATGAAAAAAATGGAATATTTCTTCCCATCATGAAACATGCAACGAGCAAAACAATGCACTTAGACCATATTCTTAATTACCCTGTACAGAAGCATTCATGGAAACTGCCTTTGGTCACTTTTAAAGAAGTATGTTGCAATGACAGGGTTTTTTTTAAGCTTTCAAGGCAGTTTTTGATTCTTGGTGACTGTCTGAACTAGTCCCTGCAGTTTTTTTAAGCAAGATTTTCAGAAGTGGTTTGCCCCTGACTGCTTTCTAGGGCTAAGAGTGAGAGACTGGCCTAAAACTAGAATTCATAGTCTTCTTGTTTGCATCCTGGCGCCATAACCACTACATTAAATCAGCTCTAAGACAGAATCCTAAAAAATGTAACTTTCTCCTCTTGGTGTATTGTTTAAGAAAGGTTAACAAACCTTTCTGCTTGAAAGCCAGCAGAAGTATGGAATTAAACAAGAATTGGTGGGTTGCAGTAGTTTAAGTGCTGGACTGGCACTGGGGAGACCCAGTTTCTAATTCATCTTCTGCTACAGAAGCTCCATGGGTGTCTTTGGGCCAGTCACTCTCTTGCAGCCCAACTCTCTCCACAGGGCAGTTTTTTGGGGAAAGAAAGTATTACATACGCCACACTAAGCTCTAAATGAAAATACAAGTCAAACAAATTACTCATTTTATACTCAATTGCTAGCTGTTACTGCACTTTCTCAGAAACTGTCAAGAGCTATATCTATTTTGTGACGATACAGTAGTCTTCATTTAAATCAGATAAGTCCGGCAATCAGTAACAGCCATGAGAATGTGATTTGTCCGTCATATGGTTATCACCATACTGAATGTTCTACAATAATTTATACAAGCTACCTTCAGAAAAAATGAGTTTCCAGTCATGCAAAGCTGTGCAGGTACTGTATGTATGATAAAGAAGGTAAGGGTTATCGCAAGAATTATTGTAACAAAAATAAAAACACAGTCTCACATACCCTGCAGAATGTACATTTGTTGCTATTTTGTCACTTTTCTATTTCACTTGTACGTTTTGACATTATCGGTTCTCCTTCAGAAGAACTTCCAATTTTTAGGATTAATTTCTGAGGCTACCAGTAGGAAGGAGGTTTAATATCTTCACCTGATTGCAATTCAGGCAATTGGCAACTGGCTTGCATTTACAACTGGTTGTGGCATTCTGTGGTCACTTACCTTTTGAAGAACTTTGGAGTTTGAGTTAGGGAAGCTTAGCAAGCTGCTTTGTTGCTGGACCAGGTAGGCAATCCAAACAGCTACCATTTTCCAAATGACCGCAATTCCTTCTGGCCATGCTGAAATAGCACCTGGTTCAAGGTGGCCCCCACAGCCCAGGAACAGTGAGGGGTTGGTGTGGCTTGCCTTCCTTCCCCAACGTGAGGCTGGGAACTCTAGAGATCTTCAAAAGATCAGTGTGTAAAAGGGGGTGTGGAGGAAGCACAAGTCCTGCAGGGAGATGATTTTTTGGGGTGGGGGTGGGGGTGGGAGGGAAGAAAGCCCAAGGATTGTAGGGACTCTGAGGTGTAGAAAATGGAGCATGGAGTATCTCTGAGAATGGGTGAGGCTTTAGGAGACCCAGAACAGGCAGGCCCATGTCTTTGCTATGTTTCCCACGTTCTTTTCCATCTGAGGCACCCACGCTCTGCTTAATGACCGCATCAGGGAGAGCAGGGGATGGAGATTGTTAAGCAAGGTAGAGCACTATCTGTACTACAAACACAGCAGCTGGCAATAGCATCTCAAAAGCTACAGGACCATCTATTGATAGAAAGGTAGCACAGCCATTCTATTTTTTTTTTTTTTTTTTATGAATCACAACACTTGTTTCCAGGAAAAAGAAAAACAGCTAGTGCTGTAGAAGTCCTGTACAGAGATCACAACCTTTTTAGTAATTTGGTTTACAGGTCTTTGAAGCACATTCTGTTCTCATTCATTTAACCAGAGGTCAGCATGGAAGAGCTATTTTTAGCTACAGTCTGTTAAGGTTTCCTTTATCAAGTAACTATTTCACTAAAAGGATCATTTACAAGTTGGCTGCTACACTATACATGACCACCATACTGTAGAAAACATCTGCTTCCATGCTGGTACTGGGCCTCCCTAATTCATAGTGGATACACTTTCCCTGAAAATGCCCTTTGCTCATATTGCAGAACAATCAAAGTCCTCAAAACTCCTGGGGCCTTAATTGGTTATGTAAAAGTTTCTCGATAACATGAAATCATCAACTCCATTTAAATGCTGCCTGTCTAATGATCACCACAAGGTGTTGGGGAAAAACACTGTTACAGGAAAACAGTCATCGATTTGCAGATGTGGAAATAATCAGAACAAACATTGTTTCTCAAACAGGCAATTGTTTCTCTGTGGAAACAGATTTAATGTTTACACAATGAACAGGGAACAGTTGAACAGAATTTAGTCTTCAAGCATGCTTCCCAGTGTGCCTACATTGATTTCCGATAGCCTTTAAGTGCAATGTTCTTTTAAGCCCTGGTAGCCTTAAATCATGTATGAAATGCCAATGGAACCCTTTACAGTACTTGGCAAATCCCATAGACTCATAGATGGGGGGAAGTGGCATCTATTGAGATGAAAAGCAGGAAAGCAACAGACAGCAATGAAGTTTTCATCTAAAATCCTGAACTGCTTTTTTTCTACGTGTCCACTGGGCAAAACCTGCACTCCTTTTAGTAGAATTTGCTTCGCTAATAGCATTGAATTTTTCCACTTTATGCATGTTTGTATCTGTGCTAAAAGTGAGTTAAAATTAAAGTTCTCCATACTTTATCTGCTCCATTTTGCTAGGCTGATCAAACAGACAATGAAGCACAGGGAAAGCAAAATAAGAGAGATACAGGTAATCCTTGACTTACAACCATAATTGAACCTAACATTTTTTGCTGTTAAGTGACACAGTTGTTAAGTAAGTTTTGCCCCATTTTGCAACCTTTCTTGCCACAGTTGTAAAATGTAATCACTGCAGATGTCAAATTAGTAAGAAGGTTGTTAAATGAATCTGGCTTCCCGATTGACTTTGCTCATCAGAAAGTTGCAAAAGGTGATCATCTGACCTTGGGACACTGTGACTGTCATAAATATGAACCAGATGACATTTCGATCATGTGACCATGGGAAAGTTGCAATGGCTGTTAAGTATGAAAAATGACCATAAGTCACTTTTTCAAAGTTATAACTTCAAAAGGTCACTAAATGAATGGTTGTAAGTTGAGGATTACCTGTAGCATGGATTACTTTGAACAGATAAATGACAATTGTTGCTACTCATCTATTTACAAATCACCACAGGTATTACTTAACTATTTTAATTTCTTTTGTTTCTTTTTGAAACATGACACAGTTTTAATTTTTGGATCAAATGTAGTACTTTAGTCCCTCAAGGATGGGTTATAATATTCTGAATTTTTTTCCATGACATTGTAGTCAAGCAATCATTTCTGAGTGTTCTACACTTTTCAGACAAAAACCACTATGTCTTTTTTCATATACATCTCACCCACAAAGTCAGCAGATTACTTTATGCCATGAATTTATTTCTTGGAAACAGGTTCTTTTGCATTAGTCATAGGGGGAAACCCATGAATAGTCTGTCAATATAAACCCAAGAAGGTGTTTTGTTATCAAATACTATGAACAATGTGTTTCTTTTGAACCTCTTTATGACATATACAATCAAGTAGTAATGAACTTAGAGAAAAGCGTTTCAGTCATTTCTTCAAAGGGAAGAAAGATTCAAAGAAGGCAGAGAGATAGATTAAGTTGAATGTTTTGCCTGCATGTCCAGGAAGGAAAAACATCATTGATGAGAAATACCGTATATACTCGAGTATAAGTCGACCCGAATATAAGCCGAGGCACCCAATTTTACCACAAAAAACTGGGAAAACTTATTGACTCGAGTATAAGTCGAGGGTGGGAAATGCAGCAGCTATTGGTAAATTTCAAAAATAAAAATAGATACCAATAAAATTACATGAATTGAGGCATCAGTAGGTTAAATGTTTTTGAATATTTATTTCAAAGAAAAACAGTAAACTAGCTCTGTAAGTGGAAAAGAGAGCCAACAAAACCAATATGGTATCAACAATAACTTTAAAAGTACAAAAACCTTAGCTCAATCAGCAACCAAGCTAAAACACAAGAGTTAAAATCCTTCAAAACTGGATTCCTCCTCCTCATCTGTATGTCCAAACAGAGTCACTCTCTCCCTTGCAAGAAAAAAGCATGTGTATGTGCTGCATGTACATCCTGTTTTGGAGAGCCACCATCTCTTTCACAGCTCTCCCTCATGCCTCCATTGCATCTGCACACATGCCACGGCTCAGTAGTAGGTCAACATACAGATGTCACACTAGGTTCCCTCCTCAAAAGGAACATCCAACCTTTCTTGAGAAGTACAAACTTCATCTGTTCAGGATTGTGGTGACAAAGGTGAAGGAGGATGGGGCTGAGAGAAGGGAAGGGAAGAAAAGATCATTGACAGGGAGAAAGACAGGGAGAAACATCTGGAAGTGTGAGCCCTCGAGTTTCCTTAGGGAAGACCAGACAACAAGGGGAGAGGAGAGGAGGAGGAGGAAGAGGAGAGTTAAAAAAAAAAGAGTGGGAAGCCAACTCACGCGTGCCATCAAAGCCAGGGGGAAGTGGGGCTTTCTCCGCCTGCTGCCGCCAGAGGAGTGCGGGGGGGGAGTGCGGGGAAAGGGGGTTCGTGCCGAGGCTCCGCAAGCGATTACCAGATTTGCAGCTCCGTTTGTTGGTGAAGCTGGAAGCGCGCAACACAGGAACTCGTGGGGGCCCCGGGCGCCCGTTAATGGGGAAGGAGAGGCCGCTTGGGGTCGCCAGGCTCAGGCAGCCTCCCCCACCCCCTCCCCTAGCAGCGAAGAGCTGCTCCGGGGGATCCCGCCACGGCACAGCCAGGCACTTTGTCTCACTGCCCCCAGAGCAGCTCTTCGCTGCTAGGCTAGGGGGTGGGGGAGGCTGCCTGAGCCTGGCAGTTTCTTTGCGAAGCTGGAAGCGAGCAACACAGGAGCTCGCGGGGGCCCCGGGCGCCCGTTAATGGGGAAGAAGAGACCGCTTGGGGTCACCAGGCTCAGGCAGCCTCCCCCACCCCCCCTTAGCAGCGAAGAGCTGCTCCGGGGGCTCCCGCCATGGCGCAGCCAGGCACTTTGTCTCGCTGCCCCTGGAGCAGCTCTTCGCTGCTAGGCTAGGGGGTGGGGGAGGCTGCCTGAGCCTGGCGGTTTCTTTGCGAAGCTGGAAGCGCGCAACACAGGAGCTCGCGGGGGCCCCGGGCGCCCATTAATGGGGAAGAAGAGGCCGCTTGGGGTCGCCTGTGTGTCCCTCAGCGGGTAGACAGCCGTGGCTAAATGAAAAAGAGTGGATACATTCATACACTGTGTTAGTTTAGACTAACTCCATTCACTATATCATTCCATACATTTATATCCTTGCAAACCATTGTTGCTTCTAAAATATCCATATACTACTTCATACAATGCTTAAGAGAAAGGGGATGAAAGTAGACTTATAACTGGAATTCTAGAGGTAAGTAGAATAAGAACATTTATGCTTTTCCTTTTTCTTAAACAAAATCCTAACCTTAAACAAAAACCTTCTTAAACAAAAACCTAAGACACCCTAGTATCAACTGTGCATTGTTAGGACACCCCTCCTCTTCCCCTCCAAGCAACATTTATCACCTAATTTGCAACTTGGCATATAAAGAAAGGAGGGGACTTGTACTGTGAGAGGGATCTTGGAGTCTTAGTGGACAACCAGCTAAATATGAGCCAGCAGTGTGCAGCAGCAGTCAAAACAGCTAATGCGATCCTAAACAGCATTAACAGAGGGATACAATCAAGATCAAGTGAGGTACTAATACCACTCTATAAAGCCTTAGTAAGACCACACCTAGAGTACTGTATCCAGTTTTGGTCACCACATTGTAAAAAAGACGTTGAGACTCTAGAAAAAGTACAAAGAAGAGCAACCAGGATGATTAGGGGACTGGAGACTAAAACATATGAAGAACAATTACAGGAACTGGGCATGGCTAGTCTAGTAAAGAGAAGGACCAGGGGAGACAGGACAGCGGTCTTCCAATATTTGAGGGGCTGCCACAGTGAGGAAGGGGTCAAGCTATTTTCTAAAGCGCCTGTAGGACAGACAAGGAATAATGGATGGAAACTGAACAAGAAGAGATTTAACCTGAACAAGGAGAGATTTTAAGGAGAAACTTTCTGACAGTGAGAACAATCAACCAATGGAATAGCTTGCCCTTGGAAGTTGTGGTAGTGCCATCAGTTGAGACCTTCAAGAAGAAAAAAGAAGATATATACAGTTTCCAAACTTTTGCTTTTGAAAAGGAAATCTAAATTCCAGATAGGGTTCCTCTACTTTCTACAAATGAGACTTTTTAAAAAGCCCTGTCTCTTTTGCAAAGTAGTGAGCCCTGTGACACTAAGGTCCTGCCTTAGTCCACCTTTAACACATGCGGATAAAAACCAGTTTATTCAAGAGATTGAATGTGAACTTTTCCTGTTTCTATGTGAAAGGCATGGAATTTGATAAATACTATGATGTGAAGAAGGCAAGGGTCTATAACTATATTTTTTATTCATTTAAAAAACATTTTAGAGACAAAATAATCCCAAAATGGATTTAAATAATCCAAAACACATTAATAGTCCAGTTATTTTTAAAAAAAATTACAGTCAGTAGTAAAATCCAAGACCAGTTACAGCTAAAACAATTTCCATTCAGTTGCTCAATCAACCAAGGTAGGACAAGAGAAAGCAACTGATAAAATGGACAGTTTTCAATGCATAGAGAGAAGCCTTATTGTACCAGTATGAGGTAACAGAAGAATTACTATAGGAAATAAGCCAGTTTGGTCTAGAGGATAAGGTGCTGGCCTAGAACAAGGAGACTGTGAGTTGTAGTCCTGCCTTAGGCACAAAAGCTGGCTGGTGACTTTGGGCCAGTCACTCTCTATCAGCCTAACTCACCTGACAGAGTTGTTGCTGTGAAGAAATAGGAGGAGGAAGAAATATTATGTGCATTCTCTGCCTTGAGTTACTTATAAAGTAACAAAGGCAGCAAAAAAATCTAATAAAATAAGCAGATGCATAATGTCTGTGAGAGACAAGAGTCAATGAACCTCCACAGCTTGGCAATGCTTCAATCAATTCTTCAGATAATTCTGCCTGTGACATTTCATAAAAAGGAAGTAAGAGAAGAAGGAACTTTGCGGCAAACTGTAAACCAAAAAAATCACAGAAGGACTTGGGAAAGGAAGTACCACCTTCTGTAACAAAGTCCAGAAATTTAGCAACTCTAAAAACCAGAGGATATTTTTGTCTGGATATATTTCAGTCAAAAGTTCAGTGGGATTTCAAATGCTTTAGAGCATTTTTGGTAAATGAGCATAAGTTGGAAATGGATGGAGCAAAGTCATATTAATTTTCTTGGATATTTTAGCAACTTTTGCTGATTATGGCATTCTTCAGAACTGTCTGGTTGGGCAGGTCTTTTGCAGTAATATATTGCAATAATTTTATTCCTGCTGATGTCATTGTTATATTTGGAACATACTTATTGTTGCATTATCCAAGAATGTCCCAGTGTATTATTTCCTTTTCAATGTTTAATATGCACAAAAATGGTGGAAGATATTGTCTAGAGTGGGGTTTCTCAAACTGTGACCTCTACCTCTCTCAGGGTGTGGCAGACAGAATCCAGGAGAGGTGTGAAGAACCTTATACTTATACATGGCACAATAAATCCACCTTTCTCAAAATTTCATTGTATTGTTTTCATTGTTCATTTATGTTCATTTTGGTGTTTGTATTTGTAGGAGAGGTGTATACACTGAAATTACACTAAAGGGAGGCATGATGGTAAACCATATAGGAAGCCGCAATCTCGATTTTTGGAGTAAAGTGCCATGACTAAACTAATTATGCTCAAATCTTTTATTATTATTATTATCACCTAATAACAAAGAACCAATAGATACCTCTGAATTCTACCTACAGTTGATGAAATGCTGCATCAAATAATACGGATAAGATGAAGATTATTTTCTTCAATTTTTCCTATTTCTGGCATTTGTGTGTGGAAGGCATTGAATTTCCCCCCCCAAAAAAAATACTGTAATAGATTTACAGTTTACCCTTGCTCCATAACCCAGTGTTGTCCCTTGATTTCCAGGTTGCTGATAAAGAACAGATAAATGGAAACACACTTGCTTGAACCTGGCAAGAAGCTACATGAATTTAAGTCTACCTGTGACAGAGCAACGTGCTTTGTCAGGCTACTTTTGAAGAATGCCTGGGAGTTTCAGTTAATGCATAAAGCAAAAGCTGTGCTTACCAGTACACAGTAATATCCTTTCTATCTTGGCAAATCATTTTTGCTTCCATGCTGGCCTCACACCATACACTGCCTTTAAACAGTATAGAAACATAGCAAACTATATGTACACATCTCCTTCAAATGTTTTTAAGAGCTTTTTCAGATCTATGGGATGCAACAAGAACTGACTGATCTGATGTCATGGACTAGGGAGAACATGACTGGCCAAACGTCACCCAGTCAGCTTTCATGCCTAAGGCAGGACTAGAACTCATAATCTTCTGGTTTTTAGCCTGGTGCCTTAACTGCCAGATGAAGAATAATATACTCGCAAATGAATTTCCTACAAAGTGGAATGCTTCTAATACAGCAGTACTAGTTTGGGCATCTCTATTAAGATGCATTCCCATGACATTCCCCATTTCCAGTAAAAGTCCAGGTCTAATTAAGTGTCATCACACTCAAAGTATTTGAAAGTACTGCAAATGAATAGAATCGTCTGCTAGGGCAAGGGGTTGGACTAGATGACCTGTAAGGTCCCTTCCAACTCTATTAATCTGTACTTAACTGATTATAACCATGAAACTAAATAAAACTTTTTTTTCCTCCTGAGCTAAAACTTTCCGAACCATGAAGCTAAAAGGCATATTAAGACGGCACATGTGGCTTTCCCTGTAGGACTAGAATATGCAACATGAGTCTCAGTGACTATTGATAGTCTTCACAAATACTGCAAGAAGTTCCTGATATGGATACCAATGTTTGGGGGAGGGGGGATAATTAAATTGAACCAAGCTTACAAGATTGGTGATGTTCCCATCTAAAATCCTATGGTGTTTGGCATTTATTACTCCAAATTTTATAAGATTTCAGGTAATAGACGTAATTTTGTATGCCAATAATGCCAAGTGTGTGATGGTTCCCACGGGTGCTGTATTGTTGACTCTTGGCTTATGTGGTATTTGTCATTTTTTTTGATAACTGCATAATAGCCTCTATAAAGAAAAAAGGTGGGGATATTTTACCTACATTAGCAGGAGAGTGTGAGGCATCCTATTAAATGTCAGAAAGACCTGGAAACCTGAATCTAGAATTTTCATAATATTTTTAAAGAAAGATGCCCAAACTACTAACTCTTCCCAAAATCTCCTGTGCAACAAAAAGAAGGGAGCACATTTACTCACATTCTTTCATCATGCCTATGTCAACACAACGCTTCAGCCGGCAAGCTTGGCAGTGTCTCCGGTTATCTTTGGTAATTTTACAGTTATTATTGAATGGACATGTGAACATCGCTTTTCTTTTCATGCTCCTCCTGAAAAACAATAAACAGAAAATGCATCAAATTGGTTTACTTCTTGATAGGGTAAGGCTTAATTTATAGTTTCTGCACAGATATTGATCTGAAAGTAAATTGTATGGAAGATTGGCATGTAAAAGGAGCTGTCCCTTAAAAGGCAATATGCATAGCTTACCACCAAGCATAGGAGAGATATATCAAACATAACTACAGTTCTGTTTCTAAGACATATGGGTATTTTTAAATGTGCTCTGTTATTATGCTTGGAAGACTAACAATTTGCCTGTCTTCACAGTTTTTCCCCCCAACAATCATTTAATATTTTATGGATTACATGTAGAAAAGCAGTTTCTTGTCAAAGAGAAATAGCCTGTACAATAAACAGGAACATATTATTCATAGTTCGAATGCCTAAAACAGCCATCTTTAAAGGTAGAAAACCATTTATATCAGTATTCAATGGAAGATGGCAATATATACAACCACCTTAAATCACAACCATTGACTTGTGATAATATGGTTTCTCTTATAAGCTTTCAGTCAATTAACTTGCTTTCTCAGACATATAACATGAATTCAGAATTTCAATTTTAAGTACATTGGAGGATGCACCAGTTCACAAAACATAAACAGAAATAAAAAAGGTTGGAAAACATCAATCACAACATTTAAGATTTCAAACATGTCATTAATTAATGCAGAATGAACTGGGTTAATGTAACTTGTATCACACCAGATTTGTATTTTTGAAAGCTTATCCTGGCAATATATATACCCATTCAGAGTTTAACAGTAAATTTGCCTACTCCATCAAAATATCCTGTGAATATATGCTCGCTAAGCCCAGTGCTTAAAATTATTCATTTATGTACCATCTGAAAATGTTTGATGTAATGGCAGTATAGATTATGATGCTTTAATCTAAATGTTTAGATAATTAAAGAGGTTCTATCTTCTGCTGAAAATTACTGTTGTCTTATGTCCCATGTAGGAAATTTGAACAAACTGAAAGAGCATCTCAGAAGATTAAAAAAGCCTATCAACACCTTCAGGCACACATGCCAAGTATCTGCATAGAATACACAGTGTACGAAGAGGGCACTATTACAAGCTTAAATGTTGGTGACAGTATAAATAGCATTTAGTATAGAAGGCAATGATACATACATGTCTCTTTTCTAAAATAAATCAATAGAAAATGTGTTCCATGAAGAGCTAGAAAACTAAATGTTGCTTGAACTTGGAATTAAGCTGCCTAGTGTTTAAATGACTAATTAGACTATGTTATACCAAATCATTTGGGGATGACCTCCCAAATCTATTGGCCAAAGAAATTCAGAAAACCAACCAGAAGACCACCAGACAGTAATCAGAAGCTTTTCCTCAACTTCCGGTTGCAAGGCTTCAGTGGCGGCAGGAATCCACTTCTCTGCGGATCCCTGCTGCGCTCGTCGCTGAGATACTCCCGATCCAACTGGATTTGGGGATTGTCTCTGCCCCAAAGGGGCAACGGAAGACAGAGGAGATCCGGGCAGGGGTCTGGGGACATCGCACCCCCTTTCCCCAGCCGGCTAGACTCCTTTTTCCAGAGGCGGTAGAGCAGCTGTCAGAAATGGCAGCCACAAAGGAATCGTCAACCGGATAAGACTGTGCAGGAGGAAGAAGTTTTCTTGGCTGAACCGGGACATAAAGTTACTTTTAAAATACCCTGGAAACCTAACTTTCTGATTGATACATTTGTTTCCAAAAGAAGTTGTTACGATGGTGAAAGTGCTGAAGGAAAGTTCACTCCCCTTCCTTACGGAGAAAGCTAATGAGCACAGAAAAACCTGCTTTTTTAAGGTAAAAATAAGCTCTTTGTTATAAGCGGGAAGGAGAGGACTAAAAAAAAATCTTTAAAAATTTGTTGGAGGAGACGCCTTGAAGATTATAAGACCAGCAACTAACTGTAATACAGCTTTAAAATATATTTGGGATTTTGCCCCAGGAGGAAAAGTTGCAAAGAGAAGAGGAAATAATTTCTGTCTGTTTGGATTGTTTGGTAACTTTGACATTTGCAAATTACTTTAAGATTAAAAACATCTGGGTTGTTCTTAAAAATTTACAATGGCACCATCTGTGGATCAACTAAAAATGGAATATGAAAAATTAAAAGAAAGAGAACAAAATGGCAAAGATTCATTGAGAGCTGTCTTCCACTTTTTAGAAATGGCGGTTTCTACATACCAGTAAATACTTGAGGAAGAAGGAGAAGGAGAAGAAGAAGAAAAAAAGGAAGAAGCCATTTTTAATGGACAAAAAAGTTCGATTAAGAAAGAAAATAGGAAGAGAGGAAGGAAAAATGAGAATTTAAGATTCAATAAAACAACCAAGAAAAAGAAAAATAAGGTGAAAAAAAAGGTACAATGTTAGAAAGCAATTGAAAAGAGAATTACAACAGAGAGGGGAAGCTAAAAAGGGGGAGGTTAGGAGGGGGAGGCAAAAAGACCAGACTGGAGAAGAAAGGGAGGGAAAAGGGGGAAAAAAGCCACAGTCTGAAACAAGATTTATTTTTAGAGATAAAGGATAAAGGATAGTGTATAATTAAAGAAAGATTCTGCAAGAGTACATAAGATAGTATTGTAGTATTTGCATTTGAAACAGTCTATTGGAATATTATAAGATTTAACAAAATATTAAAATATTTAATAATGATAGATTTTAATATTTACTAAAATATTAAAGAGAATGTGTAAAATGATTAATGTTCAGTTATACTATTAATTAGAATTAGAATTAGAATGGAAATTATATACTTAACTATATTATAAGTTTATTATTCTTTTATTTTAAAATGCAACATGTAGAATGTACTATGCAGATGGAAGCAGGATGGAAATTATGTATTATTTTAAGTGTTACTTTAGGGAAAGGCGTCACCCCTTAAAAGTGATTTAGATGATTGGAAAAGAACGGACAAAAGATACAAACATAATGATTTTGAAATAAGATGAAATAAACAAAATATAATTAAGAGAGTGAAAAGAAGGGAGAAGTTATATAGAAAATATAGAATGGTTAACAAGATATGAATGGTATATAAGGTGAGCATGAATTTGATTTAGTCTGTAAAAAAAGATGTAACCCGGGGCTTCTTCAAAAGAAGTTTTATGTTTTGTGTTTTGGTTAGCTATGTTTTGATTGTGAATTAATAAAACCTTGGAGGAATAAAACTAAAGGGAGAGAAATTTGGAAAAGACATGTAAAAATGATAATTAAGGAGGTTTTATCTTTTTATGTCTTGTTTTATGTTTTGTATTTCGTGTGTTTATGCTTGATTGAGAATTAATAAAACCTTGATAGAAAAAAATATAATTGAATAAAAGTGAAGGGAGAAACAATGAGAAATTTAGAAAAGATATATGTTTCTAAATGGGAATGTGATAATGTGGAACTATGCGTTAAAAAATAATGTTTTATTTGCCTTGTTAAAACTAATAAGTAATTTTTGAGAAAGGAGGTTTTATACTTTGATGTCTTATGTTTTGTTTGTCTTTAAAAAAATCAATAAAACTTGTTTTTTTTTTTTTTAAAGAAGCTTTTCCTCAGTCTCAGCAGTGAATCACCAAGATTCCCTAGAAACTTGAAACTCTCCTTCATTCTTTCAAGAAATCGTCATGCCTTAACTGTTGCTGAAGTTCCTTTTGTCTCTTTGGCTCCCAAACATAGTTGAATGGACTGGCACACAAACCACTACCTGCTTTTGGAACAGGTTTATCTTTATCTTTACAAGGGCATGTTCAATGTTGGAAAATGACAATATGAAATGTGCTAGGATGGAACTGTTTGTTACTCCATTCAACTTGTGAATACCAATAGGCGTAGGAAGCTGATTCAGTTCTAATGCTTTTCGGTACACAGCAGAAATGGAACCTGAATGTATCCTATGAGACTATCTTTTTTTTTAATGTTATACTTTATGCTACATAATGACAACAAAATTACATGTTGCATACTGACAAAGAAGCCATCTTCACCACCATTACGCAAGAAGAACACACAAATTGTCTGGCATCATGCACCACAAATATATTTTTATCTCTTTCTCTCAAAACCCCATTTCTCTTATTTTTAAACAAACTAAATATATCTATATAACTATGTTATACAATAAATTATTTATGTTTAGGTCCTTTTATATAAGCATGGGAGAACATGGTTGATTAAGGATATATATTAGCATATTCAGTCTAAAATTCTGAGCACAATAGGTAGTCCTGTTGGCAAAATATTTGTTCAGCTATTGAGGTGAGTTTTTCAGATCACTGCTTAACAATGGATAACCTTCCAACCTTATACTGTAGTATCATGTTTTCCCCAACAGTAAAAGTGTGCCATAACCATTTCCGTTTCTTATTAGTTTCCAAAAAAAACCTAAGGTATCAGATAGATGTAGAATATTTTTTGTAGAACTGATTTCAATTTTAAATTGTTTCAAAAAGGCAGTTTTTCTTTAACACCCCTGAACTGGAATTCCAGCTCTCTCTATGGCAGAGGTATCAAACTGGATTTCTTCGAGCACTGTAGTTCTCCTCCTTGGGCCGGCAGGGGGAAGGGACAGGGGTGGTGGCAGGGCCCCCTGGATGCTCCTGCAGCACCCTGCTGGCTGAAAACAGGCTGTGTGGCTAGTGGTGGGATTCAAAATTTTTACTACCGGTTCTGAGTGTGGCTTGGTGGGCCTGTCAGGAGAAGGAGACTGTAAAATCTCCATTCCCTTCCCACCCCACTAACCTGCTTTCCGGCTCTGTTCTCCTGTGCAGGGCAACAAAAGAAGACCCAGCCTATCAGCTGGAACTCAGGAGACAGAGAAGAGATGGAGTGGCGGGGCCAGAGGTGGTATTTGCCAGTTTTCCGAACTACTCAAAATTTCTGCTACCGGTTCTCCAGAACTGGACAGAACCTGAATACCACCTCTGTGTGTGGCCCTTTTTCGGGCTGTTTTTTTTTTTGGCCCATTTTTGGCCCATTTTCAGCCATTTTCTGATCTGTTTTGGGGCCTGATTTTCGGCTTGTTTTCAGCCTGTTTCGGACCTGTTTTTCGGCCTGTTTTGGGCCTGTTTTTCAGCCCGCTTTCAGCAGGCAGAGTATTGCAGGAGGCTGTGGAGGTGAAAACAAGGCATGCGGGGCCCCGCAAGCAGCCCGTTTTAGCCACCAGAGGCACCACCAGCCAGTTTCTTGATATTGAGTTTGATACCCCTGCTCTATGGTCTTGAACAACTTTACTACTTACTTGCTTCTAATAAACATGTACAAGCAGGTAAAAGTGCAATATTTCATAAATAATTAGTTGTCTTCTAGTGTTAGAAGGGGTTATAAAATAATAAATGCCGTTTAAGTACCGCAGTTGCACAGTGGTTAGAATGCAGGCTACTTCTGCTAACTGCCGGTTGCCTGCAATCTGGCAATTCAAATCTCATCAGGCTCAAGGTTGACTCAGCCTTCTATCCTTCTGAGGACAGTAAAATGAGGAGCCATATTGTTGGGGGCAATATGCTGACTCTGCAAACTGCTTAGAGAGGACTGTAAAGCTCTGTGAAGCGGTATATAAGTCTAAGTGCTATTGCTATCACTTTTCATAATGATCTATAAAGATTTTTTTTTTGTTACTGCTGAACACGATTCTGGCCTTTGTAGGTATTGGCACATCCCATTATCTCAGTATTTTTTTCCAAGTCCTACATTGCTACCATACAAATTCCTAGTCTATGGCACATTTTCAGCTGTCAAGAGTAGTGCCATCAGCATAGTGCAGGTTACAAGTATTCCTTGTTTAGCAACCACGATCAAGACCAGCAACTCAGTTATTAAGCAAAGCAGTTGCTAAATGAAATTGTGGCTGGGCTTACAATCTTATTTCAGTTTTCCTTCACTTTACAGTCTGCAAAGGTCGTAAATGCAAGGACTGGTTGCAAAGTTACTTTTTCATTGTCGTCATAACCACACATGGTCACTAAGGACTGCCCATATTAATATTTCTTCCTCCAATTTTAAAATTGTGCCATCGTCTTCCACTCTAGCCTCTTTCAATATGTATACAAGGATGAGTAAATAGAGAGAGAATAAACAGCCTTGTTTCTCACCTTTGTTCTCCAGGAGCCAGTTTCTAATAATGTCTCTTGCTTCTCTGTCTTTTCTAAAACCAAGCTGAATATCTGGCATCCTTTTTGCTTTAATCTGCATTCAGTAATCTTTATCATTATTTTGCCAGCACATGAAATTAAAAATATTCCTATTAGTTTGCACATTTAAGTCTCCATTCTTTGGTAATGCTATATGCACTGACGTATCCACTAAGTTGTTCTCTACCTTTGTTAGCATAATTTAATTAAAATCTTTGCTGATTCTTCCTCTCGTTTCCTACATTTCTATAAGTACCGTGTTTCTCACAAAATAAGGCCGGGCCTTTTTTTTTTTTGAGCCCTGAAAAAATGGCTAGGATGTTGTTAAGCCTGGGTTCCCCAACCAGGGTTAAGGAGACAAGCTAAACAGAATGTGCAGCGTTAGTCAGATAGGCATACAGATAAATAAGTGATATAAGTTTGTATGTTTATTAACATACAGTAAAAATAACAGATACGCTTGTGCTATCAAAAATATAGTTTATTCCATTTATAGCAGTCAAAATAACAGTCCATTAGTCATGTATCATTTAGTCAGTCCATTCAAGGATATTCAGTTAGCAAAGTCCGTGTAGAATATCCTATGTCAGTTCACTTACAAATCAGTCCTTTGTCTCTCTCCCGTTCGAGTAACGCAGTCTTGAGTCCATGCAGTTATTAGGGATCATCAAAGCCAGAGAGAGAGCAAGCTGTCGTCTTGCTTCTTTTAAAGTGCTTTCACAACCACTCCCCTAATTACATTCCTATATTTAAAGTTGCAGACACTTTAACTTATAAACCATGATAACATATTTATTATTTTACCGAAACCAGTTAGGGTAAACAATGTTATCCCTAACAGATGTCTTTTGGGGGTGAATTAATTTCTCTCCCCCCGCCACGCACTAGCGCCATCTCCAACAACAGAATCTGAGTCGCTCCCGATTTTCCCCCGTCCCCGTAACAAGAAAAAAAAGATTTTGAGGTACCTGGGAGCGCCGCGTGCTGCACAGCAGCGGGAACCGTGGAAGTTATGGAAGTGGCTCCCCCACCCGAGAAGCAGCTAAAACGCTTCCACAGTTGCTACCGCTACTGCTGCTGTTATTGGAGACAGCGCTGGCGAGAGAGGGACAGCTGCAGCTCGGCCTGGGCGCTTGGAATGCAGGAACAGGCTGCGCACCGGGATTTTTGCAAACTTGCAGAGCCTGAGGCTGGAGCACCAAGGGTAGCAGAAGCAAAGATGCTCGCTAGGCTCTTCTCACGCCCACCCAGCCGCTCAGGATTAAACCAAAACGCAGCACGCGGCACTTCCAGGTGCCACAAAATGTTTTTTTTTCCTGTTGTTACAGGGATGGGGGAAAAGCGGGAGCGACTCAGATGCTGTTGTTGGAGATGGCGCTGGCGAGAGAGGCGCCAGCACCAGTGGGAACTGTGGAAGCTACGGAGGCCTGAGAAGCAGCTGAAATGCTGCCAGACATCCACGCCGACGCCGCCCGCCTGCTAACCCGGGTAAGGGAGCCCTCCGTGCTCCACCATGATTGGCTGTTAGGAGCAGCTGATGGTGAGGCGTAGCCACCCGCGGGGCACTCCTAATGGCAAGTTCCCCCCCTGCCCCCCCAATTTCGCATGTTTTAAACTAGGCCTAAATTTGAAGGGAGGGGCTTAATTTCATTTTATGCCTAGAAACCATGCTGGGTCTTCCTATTGGGGGGGCCGTGTTGTTGGAGAAACACGGTATTACATCAATTTCTGTCACTTTATGACTTGGTAATGACCAGAGTGCTTGAATTACAGGCTTATTTTTGTTTTGTTGTCTAGTATTATAATTCTGTTGCTTCTGGTTGTTTGTCAACTGAGAAACATTATTTCACAAGGTCTATCAATAACTGTTTTCCTAACTTTCTGTACACTTATACTTATATCACTAGTGATGGTATTCTACCAACTTGCTTCATGTTGGCTACTTTTCCTTCAATTTTCCAAACATCAGGATCTTGTCCAATGACTACTGACTTCTTATTGCAGTATATATCTAAGATATTTAAGGCTTACATTGTTAACTTCAAGAGTAGAATCTAATGTTTTGTTAAGACTTACAGAATCATAAATGAAAATTTATATATCACCTATCGAATATCATCACCTCCTATTCCTGATAGCTATGTGAGTCCTGATAGCTATGTGAGTCACCACAGTCAGCCACATAGTTCCTAGTACTGCCTTAGCTTAAGCACCTTGTCTAAATGTCGCCTTGACCTTAGATAAGTTTACCTCACCATTACTTCACCCTTATATATTCTCTGCTTTAGTTAAATTCTTGCTTTGTTTAACATACAGCTATATGTCATTAGAATCTACTCTTTAAAAAATTAGATCATTTATATCTTTCCTTTGCCAAACCAGAAAGTGGCCCATCCTTGCTAAAAGAGAGAATGCTGAACATTGGGTTAGGGAAGGAGAAGCTAAAGAAACAATCTAGATAATCATATTTACTGATGAATGATGGAGGAGAAAGAGGAACTGTCGCATTTTAGGCCTCTTCCTGAGAATGACAAGCTACCCAGATGCTTAGAACACAGTGCAACATCTCACTGGCATAGCAGAATAAGTGCAATGAGAGGGAGATTTTCTACTTTATTCTAAACTCAGAAATCCTACACCCACAGGGCCAATTTTTAAAAAAAAAAAATGTGACTGATTGTATATGAGACCAAACTGATGTAAAAACAAGTTAGCCCAGTATCCTGACCCTATCACAAGAGATGCCAACAATTATCAGAATGAAGGAGGGAATCTAATAAAACCTGTCCAAAGATGAAAAGGATTTTAACTACTTCCCAATAGAACAGAAACCACAAACTGTCTCAGGATCAGTTTTACAGGATATCTAAAGAATTTGTTATGAAGGACCTGATGTTTATGGAGCAAAGTTCTGGTTTAAAATTCACATGCCTGAGGAGCAATTAGTCTTCTCCACTAAGATATGCATTTCTTATAGTCCTTTGCAAATAGGATGAAGGGCAAGGTAATTGGCTATCATTTTTAAACCCATGCTCAGGAAAGGAAAATGTCCAGAGGGTAGGCAGGCCCTTGGCAGGCATCTTGTTTTTAACATCCTCTTTGAGTATCAGGGGTATTATTATTGTTGCTTTAAAACAGCTTATTGCAAGTTTCCATCAAAATATGCCTTGCAAGTTTCCATCAAGATAATTGTCTTTTACTTCAAGGTAACTTATTGTTTCTAATGTATACAGGCTTCCATTACTCATACCACTGATGTTCTTGTAGCTATTACTATCTCAGCCACAGCAATTTATACTTTCCTTTAGTGCATATTTTTGGAAATTTGCCTTTCATTGCTCTGACATGTCTATGAGCCAGAACTAAAAGTTTCAAGACAGTGTATCAGTTATATGACTATTGCTTCTTCTCTCTTTCCGATACCACTGCTATACAGGTAGTCCTCAGCTTCCAACCAAAATGGAGCCCAAAATTTCTGTTGCTAAGCAAGACAAGTGTGTTTTGCCCCTTATATTTACTTTTCTTGCCACAGTTGTTAAGTGAATCGATGCAGTTGTTAAGTTAGTAATATAGTACAGTTATAAAGTGAATCCGGCTTCCCCACTGTCAGAAAGTTACAAAAGGTGATCACATGACCAGGGATATAGCAATTGTCATAAACACATGCCAGATGCCAAGTGTCTGAATTCTGAACACAAGACCCAGGAGATGCTGCAATGGTTGTAAGTGTGAAAAATGGTGATGTCATTTTTCAGTGCCGCTGCAACTTTGAATGGGCACTAAACAAATGGTTGTAAATTGTCATGTTGCATTGTTTGCAAGTCTCCCTTCCCCAAATCACCAGCAAACAAAAATGTCAGTCCCAATAATATCACACTGTAGCTTGAATCATGCTATCTATTAAATAGGAAGAAAGACAGAAAATTATTTAAAATAACACTATGTTCACAATAATTTTGTTTCAATGGAACTCTGTATTTTATCTATCCCTCAGGTAAAAGAGAAGGTAGACTACGTAAGATCTAGCATCTCTTATTCCTAACATGGGAATTAACATTATTTAGCTACCGTATATACTCGAGTATAAGCCGAGTTTTTCAGCACATTTTTTGTGCTGAAAAAAAACCCCTCGGCTTATACTCGAGTCAGATTCCCCCTCTGAAAAAAAAATGGTATGGAACTCCGAAGCTGGGCAGCCGCTTCCCTGCTTCCGTGTTTCCTTTGCAACTTTTAAGCATGGGGGTAATCGGAAGCAGAAAAGTTCTTGCTTGAGGATATATTGTTTTTTCTTTTTTTAACTGTTTTTTTTGGGGGGGGAAGACCCACCACCATGTGAGAATGCTCAGACACGAAATCTATCCGACCGAAAATTAGTGTGTGTGTGGGGGGGGGGGATTTTAACAGAGGGAAGATGTAGGGAGAAGGCAAAAGCGACGGAAGATCCTTCAGGGGAAACTGAGGGGGAGACTCACCCTTGGTCCAGATGAGCCCCCTTCCCCTTTCTCTAGGCTGAGAAAACGCGAGCCGAGGTCGCTCCACTCAGCTTCGTTTCCTCAGCTCCAGCTGCTTTCAGTCCACTCGGGAGGAGGGGGAGGAGGAGGTGGCGGTGGCGGCTCGCGTTGTTTTCTGATAGTGAGATCATTTCCCAAATTAATTGAGTCACTAACCCAAAAGAAGATGATGTTGATGACAGTGGGAGGTAGTAGTCACTCTCTCCCTTGCAAGAAAAAAGCAAGAGCCGTTCTTATGATCTCTCCCTCTCTCTCTCTCTCCCTGTAATACAGTCAAGCCGTTTCCAGCACGCGGGATCCGCCCCCCGCCGCTTTGCACCTTGCAAATGCAAAAACCCCAGGATTTTGTATTTGCAAGGTGCAAAGTGGCGAAGGCGGATCGCGCGTGCTGGAAAGGGCTTGACTGTATTACGGGGAGAGAGAGAGAGATCATAAGAACGGCTCTTGCTTTTTTCTTGCAAGGGAGAGAGTGACTCCTGCCTCCCACTGTCATCATCACCATCTTTTGGGTTAGTGAATCAATTAAACCTTTCATGATAGTGAGATCGTTTCCCAAATTTCCCTTAAATCAGGGAAGAAATCAGAAACAAACCTTTGGACTGAGAATAAGCCTGTTCCTATGATGCCATTTTTGTTCTGCCATCCGTCAAGGTATAGCTGAAGGAATGCAGCAGCTCGCTAGACCGGATTCCCGAGGGAGGACTCCCGAGAAGTGTGAAAAAACACACTTCTTTTTCTTCATCTTCTTGTTCCCTATTTACTGGTCTCTTTCAAAGAGGAAATTGTGAACATCAAACTTATTCTCAACTGTCCTAGTGAAAGTTTTTATTGGTATCTATTTTTATTTTTGAAATTTACCAGTAGCTGCTGCATTTCCCACCCTCAGCTTATACTCGAGTCAATAAGTTTTCCCAGTTTTTTGTGGTTAAATTAGGTGCCTCGGTTTATATTCGGGTCGACTTATACTCGAGTATATACGGTAATTCAAAACATGCCTAATATCTGATTAAACATTTTAAAATATAGCAAAATCTGCAAGCACAGATATTCAGACATTTAAGGTTTTCCCTCAATTCCTTTTATATATTTCATTCATTTATTCATTATTTTGACTATTTTTTTTAACCTGCTATGCTCATTGTCTTGTTTTTTAATGATTTATTTTCAATATCTTTCATATCATGCCATGTTTACCTTAGAGATCTAATAGTCTGAGGACAATATTCATCCTATTATAGATGGTATCAGATCCATTTATTTCCCATCATCCATTTCAGAAATGTCTGCCTAAATCAACATTTCATGTGGCCAGCTTCCAGGTGTGGAAATGAAGACAGACCAGATACTTGGCTTGCCAGGAGCCAGCTGCCATATAGTTCCTAGATGGCAATTCAGAAAATCCGGAATAAGCATTACATGTGCAAGATTATATGTGCAGGATTACCAACAAGGAACTGTAGTTTGGTGCACAATAATGGTGATATTGAAAATCAAGAGATAATTGGTCTAAAGGAACTCTTCAGCTATATGTTTGTTTGCATTCCACCTTTATTGTTTTTACAAATAACTCAAGATGGCAAACGTATTCCAATATTCCTTATCCTGAGGAGGGAGCTGAACTCATCATCTCCCACTTTCTGCCCGCTAGATCAAAGTAGAGTAATGGTAAGGAAAGGAAAACAAGTAAAACTGCCACAATAAGCTTTTAAATCTTTAAAATTATGAGAAATAACAATTACATGTAAAGCTGCGCAAAGGTTCTTCTGAACAGTGGAAAGAAAATTGTCACTGTTTAGAGTTGCTGCTTCCCCGCAGCTTTAAGGATTCCGCATAAAAAGGCTTGGCTCTTGGTCACCTGTTTTGAGGTATAGACACTGCTAGTGATACATCTTCAGTTTTTATTTGAGAAAGGCATTGATTCTTGGCTGCCATATTTTGAGGAAACAATGAGCTACAAACATGAAGGTATTCCTTAATCAAATAATTAGTTATGATTTTTAGAATACCTCTAAAAGAATTGTTTCAATTATATTTTGATAACATATTAGGAGGGAAATGAAGTACTCATTACCTTCCCAAGTATCTGTTTCTCTCAGCTAATGTGTCATTAGCAGGAGGAAAAACTTTACCTAATGTATTTTACATCTAGGACAGATAGTGCACGATTGATTAGCTAAGGGCACTGTGTGGAAATGCATCTCTGAAAGACAAGTTACTTTCTTAAGCAATTGCAATTGAAGAAAATGTTGCAGTTCTGGTTAGCCGAGTGCACTGTAGCCTGACTAGAAATTTGGGTCTGATGTTTATGGTACGCAGAACATTTTATCTAATCCTCTATTTTGCAAAGTTAATAAGTTTCCTACAAAAATGTTGAAATAAAAAAAATTACATTAAGAAAAAAGTTGACCTTCAGAATTCCAACCTAATGCCTATGTAAATCCCTTATCGATAGTATTCCTACCTTGTAGTCTTAAATACATGGGAGATTTCCCTTTGTTAGTCATGTTTTGGCTTTTGATGTACAGTATTACTCATCCACCTTAATCCAGTGCTTCCCAGAACAAACCCAAATGTCATAACTATAGAAAAGTACTCTATGAGAACTAAGCATTTCATGCATGAAAGATGCTAAGCTGATTAATGTTTTGAAACACTCTTGGCTAGTGGTATATGGAATGCTAATTAGAAGAAGACCTTCTTCCCGGCAGAATTTTATAAAACATTTCAAGAATCATTGAGTATCCCATTGTTAGAAGTCATGAATGAAGTTATGTTAAAGAAGATGATACCCAAAACATGGTCAGAGGCTTATATCACACTTATTCCAAAAGAAGAGGCTGACCCACTGCAAATTAAGAACTATAGACCCATCTCCTGATTGAATGCAGACTATAAAATCTTTGCTTCAATTTTAGCAGAAAGACTTAAAAAATATTTAAATAATTTTATTCACCCAGATCAAAATGGATTTCTGCCAAAGAGACAAATCAGAGACAATATGAGAGTAATCTTGGATACTTTGGAATACTATGAGGCTCATTCTGAAAAGCAAATGGCTTTGATATTCCTAGATGCTCAAAAAGCATTTGACAACGTGAACTGGAGATTTATGTTATTACTATTGGAACAGATGGGTTTTGCTAAAAAATTTATTCAAGCAATCGAAGCCATATATAATAAACAGACAGCAAAGGTAATGATGGAGGGGGAACTTACAGATTTTATTAATATAAGAAAAGGCACAAGACAAGGGTGTCCCCTATCTCCTTTGCTATTTGTGTTGACCTTGGAAGTGTTGAATAGAAATATTAGGGATGATAAAAGTATAAAAGGAATGAAAATTAAGAAGGAAGAATTTAAACTACAAGCTTTTGCTGATGATTTAGCTTTTATTCTGGAAGACCCGTTAGTAACAGCTCCAAGGTTATTGGAAAAGATAGAGACATATGGTGAGATGGCTGGTTTGAAAATAAATAAAGATAAAACAAAGATTTTGACAAAGAACATGCTATTGAGACAAAGAGAAGAACTGGCAGATCTTTTGAAAATCCAAACTACAAATAAGGTTAAGTATCTGGGGATATATTTGACAGCAAGATGTAGCACATTAAAAGAGAATAATTATATTAAACTCAAAAAACAGATAGCTACAGATTTGAAGAAAACTTGCAATTGTCATTAATAGGGAGAATTTCAACAATCAAGATGAATATTCTACCTAGAATTTTATTTTTGTTCCAAACAATACCAATTAGGCTTGGAAAAGACTATTTTGAAGATTTAAATAAAATCATGTTGAAGTTTATATGGCAAGGTAAAAAAGCGAGAATAAAGCTAAAGCTTTTGCAAGACGCTAGAATTAGAGGAGGTTTTGGCCTGCCTAATTGGGAATTGTATTATCAAGCTGCAAATTTGATGTGGGTTAAAGAATGGATAACATTAAGAAAGCATAGACTGTTGACATTAGAAGGGCATGATTTGCTGTTGGGCTGGCATGCTTTTTTAATGGCATAAGGGAACTAAAACACAGGGTTATTTTAGAAGACATTATATGCGGGAGTCTTTGTGGTTAAACTGGGAGAAGATAAAAAGACAATGTTATTTGAAAATTCCAGTTTGGTTATCAACTATTGAAGCATTTTCCTATCCTATAATTTATAAGAAGGAACAAACAGTTAGATATGGGGAACTCTTGGATGAAAAGGGTGAACTTAAAACGATCCAAAACTTAGAGGAACATGGTATAAGGATGAATTGGTTTTCATATGCGCAAATACGTTCAAGGTATGATGAAGATTCTAAAATGGAGGGATTCTATGATAATCAGACTGATTTAGATAAAATCTTGATGGGTACTGATGAGAAGGTGATTAAAAATTATATGGTTATTTATTGGGAATGAAATTAGAGGAAGAACAAGTCAAAGAAACTATGATTGTTTGGGGGAAGAATTTTGGATATGGGATTGATCTAGAGAAATGGCAGAAATTGTGGTCTCAAAATTATAAAATGACAATGTCAACAGCATATAAAGAAAACTTGTATAAGATGTTTTACAGGTGGCACTTTCCCCCGACAAGAATAGCAAGAATGTTTAAGAACAAATCTGAAAAATGCTGGAAATGTCATCAGATACCCGGCTTGTATTACCATATGTGGTGGACTTGTGAGGATGCTAGAAAATATTGGACTATAATTCGCATGTGGTTGGAAAAAATGACAAAGAAACATATAGATTTGAAACCAGAGATCTTCTTATTGGGAATTTTGCCTGATATATATAGTAAAGATTTGAAATACCTGATTGTAAATGTATTAACAGCGGCTAGGATTGTATTTGCTAAAAATTGGAAGAATGAGAAAATACCATTACAGGAAGAAATTATTAAGAAAATATTGGAATGTGCTGAGATGAGTAGATTGACATTTGAAATTAGAGAGCAAGAGGATAAACAATTTTATGAAATTTGGGATCTTTTTTATAAATGGCTAGATGATAAAATACGATAATAGAATATTTAGAATGCTAGACAGTAAGGAATATCTTTATTTTGCTATTATTTTGTTATTTGACATTATATTTATAAAGGGTATTTTAGGATTGATTTGATATGATTATATGATTTGTTATAGAGTAAACTGGTTTCAATTATTGTTAGCTCATAAAGCATGAATGATTAAAAATATCGTCAAAAACTTCTTTTTTTAGTGATATTAGGATATATAAGTTTGGATTGACAATATGAGTTGTTATCTAACATAATTGTAATTGAGACTACAGAATGAATGCACAAAAATGATGAACCAACTGACACACTGGATGTACATATGAGAGTTGATGTTTTTATGTTTTGTTTGTCTTGTTTGTTTATAGAAAATTAATAAAATCTTTTTCAAAAAAAAGAAGAAGACTTTCAAGGTCCCTTCCAATTCTTGTTATTCAAGGCTGACTTCCTCTTAACCAGAGTTAAATTAGGTGATGAAAGAACGACTTTCTTATTTCCTCTTCCCAGTACAGTGGAACCTTGTTGGGTCATGACCGTAATCCATTCCAGGACTTTGGTTGCAACCTGATTTGGTTGTGACCAGAAGTCAGACTAACCGTGCATACATGGACAAAAAAAAAATTGGTGCGGAAGGGGAAATTGCCATGGCAGGGAAAATCACTGCAGCTATATTGGATTGCCACCCAAGGAAAAGTTTACAACCAGAGTGAAACATTTAGGGGACTTTTTGGTTGGCATCCGACTTGGTCATGGTCAGAAGACCTCGTGATCCAAGGTTCCACTGTACTGTACTTACGTTTATTGAAAAAGTGATTTGCAAGCAAGTAAGAATTGTATAGAGATGGAAACAATCCCATGAACAGGAAAAATACTAGTTCCAATATGAACGAAATGAAAATATCCCCAATGACAGTTAGTCCTGTTGAGGCCAGTTATCTAGTTCACTAAAAAACGACTATACGTCCACACTCTGCAAAAGGAAGAAACAGTGAGTTAAATTATTTAACTCTAAACTATTTCAGCTTTTCCAACAGTCCTACTTCTGTTTATCCTATACCAAACACATCCCAATTTCTACTTCCTGTTTTGCTCCTCCATATTTCTACAGATGCCTAATGGAATTTATATTCTCCATTCTGTTCAATTCAAAGCATGATTCAAACATTCCCGCTGTGCCAACTTATTCTAGTGACAGCAAATTTTATATCCATGAAATATTATAGAGTAAGTTCAGTTTGAAGTTTCAAACAAATCGTTTAGTATCTAAAATCTGGCCACTATATTGGAAGCAAAACCATTAATATGCTCCTTTCCTTCCTTACATATAAATATGTAAGTTGGGTTCCTTTAAAGATGCTTTTCAGATAGTATTTGCATTTTTTAGAAAGAATAAGTTAAATAATCTTTTTTTGATCAGTTTTTGATGGTAAGAAGAAACTGCTGGTCCAATAAAAAATAAATCATGGACCCAAAATGTATTAGTTTAAGTGAAGAACTACATACCTAAAAAATCCTTTACATCCTTCACAAGTCATAGCGTTAAAATGAAAGCCGGTAGCTTTATCTCCACAAACACCACAGATCCGGGGAATGTTCCTGTCAAAGTCTTTATCCGTAAAGGTTGGACACGGCGCCATCGGCTCCATTTCTATGAGAAAATGTAAAAGTTACCAACTTCATCATAGTAATTTCTGAGTAAAAATATTCAAAGTAAATTCACTCTAAGTAATATAGTGAGAGCACATATAGAATATATAAACAGCAGCAACAAGTCCCCTGATCCCATTATCAGCCTGGTTATGAATATTTCCCCAAGCATAGTAATATGTTTCATTCAAAATATACAGGTCTTGACAAATACATTCTCGATTTTTAGAGTGCTAAAAACAGATCCTTCCAACAAGTTATATTTTGTCTGCTCATCTTCATATAAATGGCTAAATTACAGGAAGTAAATATTTGCAGAACCAGGGTATTTCTACATACCTTTTCAAGAGAAAACATCATGGTATAGGTTCCACTATTTGTACCAAATTTGGGAGAAGGGGGTGTTTCAAACCAAAAAAGAGTGAAAATAATTTCTTTTTCATAGTGTGAGAGTTCATATTAAAAAGGAAACAAAATTGGAAGGAAAGGGAGTTGCTTTCTAGTTCTCACTTTACAGGGAGGAGAACTACATCCTGGACATAAACTGTTTCAACTCCTTCCCTCAAAACGACGCTATAGAGCACTGTACACCAGAACAACTAGACACAAGGACAGTTTTTTCCTGAACACCATCACTCTGCTAAACAAATAATTCCCTCAGTACTGTCCAACTATTTACAAAGTCTGCACTACTATTACTGTTAATCTTCTCATCACTCCTATCACCCATCCCACTTGTGACTGTATGACTGTAATTTTGTCGCTTGTATCCTTACGATTTATATTGATTGTTTCCTAGTATGATTTGATTGCTGGTTGTACCCTATGACTATCATTAAGTGTTGTACATTATGATTCTTGATTCTTAACGAGTGTATCTTTTCTTTATATATACTGAGAGTATTTACACCAAGAAAAAGAATTCTATTCTATTCTAATTCTACACATATGCTTCTCTTATTAATCTTAATACCATACATTGTATGAGAGAAACAAGTAACCCAACAGTTTATTCCTTCAAATGAGTCTATAGGGTCTCCTGTTCAAGCAGGAGGTTGGACTAGAAGACATCCACAGTCCCTTCCAACTCTAATCTAGCATCTAATCTATGCTATGTTTTTATATGCTCTCATTAGAAGTAGAATATTCTCAATGAATGGTAAAAATGGAGAGCCAAAAATTCAGGTTAGTTACAAAAAATCTCCAATGGTCTGCTTCTACTTAAGATTTTTTTTGAAGCTGTTCTGCAACATGTACATGTGTATGGATGATCTCAGCTTAAAAAATATCTGTAAATGAAGCAATTGTCTTCAAATAACAGGTATTAGGGGCAGACCCACATATTAATATCTTGCAATTCTCTATGTTGAGTGCAAATGAAATTCCCTGTGCCTGTACTTATTTATTTTTGCAGTGTATGCCTTCATACATTATTGTCTCTTAATTCTGGTATTGAGGGTCATGGGTAGAAAAGATGTTTTTCAAAGAGACTGTGCAACCTATTTAATGTATTTGGATCTAAATGGCCTGCATTCCTTGTTTTAGAACAGGATGGGAAGAGATTTTTTTAAACAAAAGGATTTGCCCTTTTACCTGTATTTTGGGCCAAAGAGAAAAAGAATTTTGTTTTACTTTCCATTTTCCTCAAAGTTATATAAAATGGTTTGGGGAAATGGCACTCTCTATTCTCATTCTTTTCCTGCTAGCCCTCTCTTACTTTCTCATTGCCACTTCAGGGAAGCTAATTTATTTCAAATAGATGCTTATTTAGTTTTGTTTAAAAATAAAAAGAGGTTGCTGCACAAATTTCTCTTTTTCATTTACTGGAAACTCTGACCTTTAAGTGTGCAAACACTGACTGTCCAAACAGAAAGTATTCTCATTAGTGATTACTATTACAGGGGTGGGATTCAAATTTCTTAACCGGTTCTGTGGATGTGGCCTAATTTGTGAGTGTGGCTTGGTGGTCATGCGACTGGCTGGGCATGGCTTGTATGTAAATATTATAAATATTGATGCAAATATTGATTTTTTTATATAAAAAAAGAGCAACTTTTGCCCAAAAGCAGGCAAAGCAGGCAGGCAGATTGAGTTGCTTACAAAATCACAGATTCATTCAGAAATCTATCTTTCTGCAATCGGCTACCTGAGTCTGTCACATAAAATTTGCTTGCAAACTCACAAATTGAAGTCACAACACACTATGTATGTAAATATTGATTTTTTTTAATAAAAAAAGAGCAACCTTTACCCAAAATCTGGCAGAGCAGGCAGTCAATTGATTTGCTCACAGAATCACAGATTCACTTAGAGATCTGTGTTTCTGTCATTTGCTATCTGAGTCTGCACTGAATAATAGAAGCTTCAGGCTCAGCTGTGCTTTTAGATTAGCTAGAAAGCAAGAAATCCCACCATTTCCTGCTTTCTAGCTAATCTAAATCTCCTGGCACAGCAGAACAGCTGATGGTCGGGAAAAATAAAAAATAAAAATAGCAACTTAGCAGGCAAGTTTGATGGCGTGCATGCCAGGTAAGGAGTGAGGGGGCAGGGCGGGGTAGGGCCAGCCAGTGGTGTGATTTGCCGGTTCTCCAGCAGGTAGAATCCCACCCCTGGTGAGAGTGCGTTTTGCTTGTGCACGTAGACCATTTCCTAAAAACCTCAGCTGCACCACCCAGACAGCTGACAAGTGCTGCACGCATGTGAGCAGTGTTTGAAAATCCTCTTCTTTCCTGCCTTTTCAACCTCAGCTGTTGAAAGCAGCTGAGATTAAAAAAGCAGAAAATAAGGGACAGCTAAGAGCTCGGGTGGGCAGCTGAGCCAAAGAGAACAGCAGACACCGAACTGGATCGGTGTCTGCTACTCTTCAGAGCTACCAGTTCTATAGAACTGGGCCGAACCAGTAGCATCCCATCCCTGTACTATTAACTGCAGGTGTAAATTTGTACTAACCAGTTACAAGTTGTTACTCTTTGTCATTTTCCATTAAAATCTCATGTATACCAGAAATGACATTCAGACAAGCAATTAATATATTCATGAATGAAAATCTCATAATGCTTTGCTCACAGAAAGATCAAGACGGTGATCCTCTGAAAATTTGCTTTTACTACTGCCTACATTATTATATTCAGTTCAAAAGTAGAACTGTCATTTGGCACATTACTTTATTAACTGGATAAAAATGATTTACGAGAGTAAAAGGTAAAGGTTCCCCTTGCACATATGTGCTAGTCGTTTCCGGCTCTAGGAGGCGGTGCTCATCTCCATTATAAAGCCAAAAAGCCAGCACTGTCCAAAGACATCTCCGTGGTCATGTGGCCGGCATGACTAAATGCCTAAGGTGCATGGAACACTGTTACCTTCCCACCAAAGGGGTCCCTATTTTTCTAATTGCATTTTTACATGCTTTTGAACTGCTAGGTTGGCAGAAGCTGCGACAAGTAACGGGAGTTCACTCCATTACACAGTGCTAGGGATTCAAACTGCCAAACTGCCAACCTTTCTGATCAACAAGCTCAGCATCTTAGCCACTGAGCCACTGCGTCCCCTTTAAGAGAGTAAAGTCACTATTTAAAATCTCTTATTTTACTAAATGAAAGATAAGCATTTAAGCTTAAATATCATTTGATCTGGCTATAAAACACTTAGAAAGTTGAAGAGGCTGAAATATTTTCTCATGTACCAGAACAGCTCCCACCAATGTTCCCTCTCTGGAAACCATTATTACCAATTGAAATATTAGTTTATAACTTAGGATGGAGAAGTTCACTTTCTTTCTTTAGTTATCAAATTTATATGGCCATCTTCACACAAGAAGTAACTCTGGGTGACATACAGGAAAAAAAAGTATAAAACAATAAACATGTTAAATATAATCGCATTAAGAAAATTAAATACAAACACACACATACATATAGACACAGAAACACCCACTCACACGATTTGATCAGGAAGATCTCACAGGTCCCCTGAGACCTCCAAGCCTGATGACAAAGCCATATTCTGAGGAATTTCCTGAAAATAAGGAGGGATTTAGCTGGCCTCACTTTGGGGACAGAGAAACGTTCCATTAGATGGGCACCATGGCAGAGAAGGCTGCTTCCTTGACCTCCAAAGTGTAGCTTCCTGAGAGATGAGACTTTTGCAAGGTTTCAGTGAAGCCTGTGGTTTCTCATCCAGACCCTCACAGCTTTCAGACACTGAAATAAGATGTCCACAGCACCACTTAATTCACCAGGGGTAGAGATGTATAATTGGGTATCATCAGCCTATTGACAATATCTCACCCCATGGCAATGGATGAGCTCACCCAGTGGCCTCATGTACATGTTGAATAGAGTGTTGCAGAGAGAGCACTGAAACCTGCGGCACCCCACGCAATAGGGGCCAGGGACAGAATGTCCCCCTCCCTCCAATCATCATTGACTGGAATGAACCTTGGAGAAAGGAGGTGAACTAGCACAAAACAGTGGTGCCATCCCCGATCTCCTGAACTCATCTTGATGGTATAGAAAGCTGCAGAGAAGTCAAGTCAGGCAAGAAGGGGTGCACCACCTCCATCCTGCTCTCACCGGAGATAATCTAAAAGCATGACCAGTGCTGTTTCTGACCACCCAGGTTCATTCAAGGTTCTCTGAAGCTGTTGTACAATCACCCTCTCTCAGCTACCTTCCCCAGAAGTGTCATAAGATGCTGTTAATATTTAATATTTTTAGTAACTCAGGCTTGATTGAACTTTTCTTAACATCAAAACTGTATCTATAGAGCAGTGAATTGAATAATATCTATGAAAAGAATATGTACAAAGAATGAGGGGACAGGTGGTTCAACGTGTTTATAAAGAACTTGAACACAGCCATGGAAGATTATTAATGAAATTAAGAATAACTGATTCTCTACAACATTGGAAAAAGTTTATTAATTGATTACAAATAATCGTATCAGCTGATATCAGTCAGCCCAATGTTCATGGTTTCAATACACTAGGCATTAGTGCTATGCTAGAATCACTATTCAACATTGCTCTGTATAGAAAGGTTTATAGCATGCAGCCCTGGACAGCTAGTAATGTGCCCCAGAACATCATAAACATTTTATGTGATTTATATTAACTATTTTATGTATTTTATATGTGGCCCAAGACAATTCTTCTTCATTCAATGTGGCCCACAACAGCTAAAAGGCTAGACACCCATGTTTGACAGTTTATTCTAGCTCAAGGGCTCAGATTATCTTTGTTAGCCTGGCATACCACCAATCTGTTGGGACTAGAGAACACCAAATAAGGAGCGCTGAAAGCAACCACTTAACTGCATGTGCTGTAACCAATGCATTATTGCTGAAACCTTCAGAAACATTTAGGCTCTTATTCGAAAGGAAGTTAGCTCTGCCCTCTCTACCACTGCTCTCCACGTGCAGAGTGACTTTGCAGAGAACAGCCTTCTATTTTCATGGAAAGATTTTGGTATAAGTTAGGACTCGAAGATCCATGATCCTACATTGTGAGTAGACTAAGGAATCCTCTGCTGAAAACAATCCTTTGTGTGGAGAAAAATGCATTATAGTTGTGGTTCATTATCTCTCCTTAGGTGAAAGACTGTCTTCTTTATCACATCAGAGGAGGGCATTCACTGAGACAAAGATAAATAATCAATAAGCATTTTCTGTGGATGAAGCTAAGCTTCACAATCCTTGTCTCCATCAACCTCTCAATTTCTCCCAATTCCATGGTTGCATTCTATCAGTAGACACACTCTAACATTAAAATTTTGGGTTCCACTATAAATGTCATGAAGTAAACGAGAAAAAATAGCTAATAATATCCAGTATGTGGACATATGTAGCAAAAATGCTTCCTTAGTATTTTATAATAGAAAAAAGTGTGCCATTGTCTTCACTTTGCAAGTGAAAGACTGAGATCATAAAATAAGAATTGTTCATCTTAAGATTGCTTGGTGGGCTTATAACAGAGGTGAGATCAGAAATTGCTTTTCCTAATTCAGAACTCTATTTTTTTTTACTCGCATAAGCACTTAAGTAATTTAAAAGTTGGCACCCTTGTACTTTAAAAAAAAGTTGGCCACAGCTGAAAAATAATCACATTTCATTCAAAATCAGCCCTACGTCAACCTCAAATTCCAATACCAAGAAAATACAAGCAAGAAACTTGGCTATTCAAACAGGATCAAAGATCAGGCACATTTTTCCACATGTGGTGAACCTGCAATGCTGCAAAACAGTATTGGAGCCTGATCCAGACATGGGTGGAACAAATGGTGGGAGAGTGCATTCCATTTAAGCTGGATTTTTTTTTTTTTTAGGAATAATACCAGAAGGAAGGATTTAATTTATCTAATAGTACATGTATTGATGGCAGCTAGAATAATATATGCGCAATACTAGAAGAAGGAAAGCATACCACCAGAAACAGAGATAATAAGGAAAATTATGGCCTGTGCAGAATCGGATAAGTTAAACCTAGAATTAAAAAACAAGGGGGAATCTGAGTACTATGAAACGTGGAGTAAATTCTATCAGTGGTTATATAGAAGGAGGCAAGGTTGGAACATAAGTAGCTATGATGATTAGAATAATTAGTAAACAATGTATCAAACAAGAGGATTGTAAATGGTGAAGTAAAATTTATATGTGTGTAACAATTGTAATGCCAGAACGGAGGCACTGTGTTGTATTATTATAATTAAAATAAAATAAAAAATAAAAAAGAGCAGGCTTTTCAGAATGGCATCATAATTTCAAATACGTACTATTTTTTTCCCTCTCTGACAAAAATAGTATTTTATTTTACTTCACAGGAACATTTTTTGCAAAAAAAGTGAGGTACTTTACCAACATCCAGTTCATCTGGGATATTCTGTTGATATAATTCCCACGGGCTCTGAAACTCTGACATGGATCCACCTGCAATCCAAAATTATTATAAAAAAGTTAACATCCAAGAAATATCAAGGGAGTGTTCAAATCTCACCTCCTGCTTTGCGTTTGGGAATTTAGTCTACCTTTTAACTCCAACCTTACTGACGTAAGCAACATACTTTAAAGAGTGAGGTGTGGCACTCAGCAAATAATTCACCACACCTAAACACCAGTCACAAAAAATAAGGTGTCACTTCAGCACGGCTTCCTGTAACATCACCTCAGAAATGTGAGAGATTATGCCAGTTCCAGTCATTGTAGGAGGGAGAACTGTGTTAGTCTATGGCAGTCAAAGATCAGGAGGAATCTGATAACACCTTTTCTAGCTGAAAATTTGTATTGAAAGACATTGTATTAAAAGCTTTGGTCATCTGATGAAGTGAACTGCAATTTACCAAAGTAATATGTGTCTTTTAATAAAACTTATCAGTCAGAAAAAGTACTACCAGATATTTTTTGAGCACCTAAAGGAACATTTAAAAATTGTCAAAGATATTAAAAACCAGCTACATGAGAGTTTATTCTTTTCTAGAAGAAATACAGTTAAACAGAAGGGAAATGACAATGTAAAAAGAACAAACTTTCTTCATGGTTTATCTGACAAATATTTCTAAACAGGATTGTAAAAACAGTGTAGTGGTTTTCTAGAGGTAGCACTTAAAGATTTCATTTATCATAGCCAACTCATTGTCAACAAGCTTATTTATCCAAAATGCTTAAACTGATACTTAGGAATCTGAAGAATTGTTCAGGTTCATGAATTTGCACTGTTGATGGTTAAACTAGTTAGTCCACCACAGATAGTACAATAGTACAATCTGCACAACACAGACCTTTAAAATACTTTAAAATTACCCTTTTTCTAAATTATATTTAATTATATTATATTGAAGTTATGGGTAATTGTTTGAAAAATGCATGAGCTAACTCTTCTTAATTTTCAATGTAGCTTTTAGAATTTAATTCTATCATTCAGTATACTACAATAACTGAGTACTGTACAGTAGAGTAGTTAAGCACACTACAATCCAATCTAAGGTTGCTATCATTTATTATACAGCCATGATCCATACAGTCCACTGAAGGCAGATTTGACAAGCAAAGAAGATGAATACAGCTACTTTATGTTATTATACTGTACATATATTGATGAGTGTGACTCACTCATCATTCTTCTCAAGAATTAGACTGATCCTTTGTAAGCATATCATACACACACACAAAAAATCCTCCTTTCTTTGTGCATATTTTGTGAAAGGTTGTATTACTGTTTCTTTAAAAAATACTTTGCAGCACCAGTTTCCACTCACAGCACTTCTCCAAATTCACAAAATCAGTCTCCTACTTTTAGAATTAAACTTTTTGGTTACTGGGTAATTTCAAATTACTGGCTAATTATAAAATATGAATATAGTCCTCTGGTTTCACAAGAACAGTGACTTCTTAGATACTACCAGATATATCTAAATTCAATGCCGAGGTTGGCCCTTGAGTAGATTAGCATTTTGAAACGTTGAATCATGCTGATTCACTGGGTATAAGATAACTAAATTTAAGGTTAGGTTTTGCAAATTCCAGATCTTTATTCTAGCAGGAATATATAAACCAGAAATTAAATTAGTTAAGATGATTACAAGACACTTCTATCTGTGAATGAGATTCATAGAGGAATAAAATAGAAATCTTCTAGCTAGCCCATTCAGATTTCAGATTTCAGATTTCAGTACTATGGCAGCATTACTACAATTTGATATTGGCTGTTACATCATTAAAGAAATGCCAAAGGATCTCTCGGTGCATATTTCTGAACATTGACAACAAATCAACACCAACAAATCTGGCACTTCTGAGATATTTTCACTTCCCTTAGACTGGAAATGATCTTTCTGATGATTTGACTGGTTCTTTTTCTTTTTTCCTATCACATACAGACAAAAATAGATTACTTAAAAGATACTGTGAAGATCTGTTCTCCGAAGTTTGCATATTATTTTGCTCTTTTTTTCTGATGTTTGAAATTTTTCCTTCAGATAAAATAATTTTTAAAAAAGTAGTCTGGTTCCTTTATGCTACATCATAATTGGGTTTGTTCAACTTCAGCATGACATATTGTGGGGAACCCAGCAAACTGTGATTTATTCAATAAGCTAACATAAAACAAATCATGGGTTTGTGTGACATGAAGCCTATATTCAAGTAAGACCATGGAACTTTACCAATGGCCATAATAGGCTAAGCTAGCCATTTTTAAATATTTTACTCTATATTTCTTTCCCAGTATGCTATAGTTTAGTCCCTTGGCCTCATTTACTCAGTTCCAAATATTAATTCTTAATTAGCTCCATATGACACAGACCCACATGTGAAATATTGAAGTTGCAGAGAAAATTTTTCTCTAAACACATTTATGAATATAACATTAAACAATGACAAACACATATTTCAGATGAAATTCCCAAATCTTAAGCAGCTACTACTTAGTTATCCCTGTGGGAAAGAGCCTGCCAGTTTCATTATAGCATTCAAAGTTTATTGCTCTTTTGCTAGCTGAACAACATGTAACAATTCTTGGAATTCCCCTGTCTAGCATTTGGTTTTTAACAATGAAACTGTGATTTAAATAGTTACAAATAAATAAATAAGCTAGTATAGTGTAAGTGGCTAAGATTTTGGTCTAGGGTCAGGAAGAGAGCAGCGTTCTAGGCCACACTAAGTCATAAAACTCACTGTGGGATATAATCACTCCATCCTATCACACAGGAAATAACAGATACTGAAATGGTTGTTGGGTTATTTTCTGGTGAAAGACTACAACAGCTATTTATTACATGTATAGATTCATGTATTTATTAAATGTATAAATAGCTGTATAGCTGTATAGATGGATGGATGGATGGATGGATGGATGGATGGATGGATGGATAGATAGATAGATAGATAGATAGATAGATAGATAGATAGATAGATAGATAGATAGATATCTTCCTAAACAGGAAAATACTCATTTGCTGATTATCACATTATTTCTCACCTTTCCTATAGTTTTTCATAAGATATAAATTGTGCATTTAGTTTTTATTAATAAAAATGCAAATAGATTTATTTTCTTTAAAAGGAAGCACTCGATTTAAATATTTATACAAATAACCCAACACGCATTTTAGAGTATGCACTATTTCCTGATATTATGAAGTACTTAATGATGATCCTAGAGGTTTTTGAAACTATTTTTTCAATTATAATAGGAGAAATGATCATTTTATAGTTCAGATGTAATCATTAACTTTGAACTGATCCCTGAACTGAAGATAGTATATGGGGGTGGGGGGGTCATAGAATAAAAAACGAATCTTGCATTCATTAAGTAAATGTAATAAGCTTGCCAAAATACATCCTACATGCATCTCATGGATATACTCAAGAGACTATTAAATGTAAAGTGAAATAAAAGGCTAATGTAATAATTGTAATGAAATAAAGGAGTTGTGCCACTATAAGATTTAAAAAGAATATGACCACACAAAACAAGCAGTGTTTTACTGTCAAGGTTATATTCTGAAATTCATAAAGATGTTCCAAACACCATCTGCAACTTAGATTTTTTTTGGGGGGGGGAGGGGGGAGGGGGGGAGAAGCTCAAGGACTTTAAGGAAAGGTTTTCAGTAAATGCAGTCAAAATTCTCTTTTGTTTTCTGCCTTGTCAGAACATTTGTGCAATGTCCCAAGTTTGGAACAAAGATGTCACAGTTAAATGGTTTACAAATTGTACAGAATTCAAAGAAAGTTCAACACTTCGTTTGCAAGATACACAATTAAAAACAGAACTGTTTCATGGAATGTACATTTAGGACACAAATTGATTGTTTGGGGGAACTAAAACTACTATAATTTAACCAAGCATTTCACAGAATCAAAGTGTTCTTCTGAACACCGACATGGTGAAAGAATTTGACAGGGATAAACAAAGTATAGTCTTTCAGCTACTGCTGATCTGCAACTCCAAGCATTTTAGGAAGCATTGCCAATGGGAAATAATGCTGGGAGTTGTAGTTCAGCTGAAACACTTAGAATAGCAGAAGTTGCTGATGCCCAAAAGTGATTTGGAAAATGAGCAAGAAGATCAGGTACATATAGTTCTTTGACATGTAGAAACAAGGCCTTTATAGATAAGGTTAATTTTCAATTGCATGATAATTATGAAAGCTAGAAGCCGTTTGGGTTTTTCAGTTCATTAGCATCAAATTAGCTGGATAATTTTATGCTTCTCTATGTTTGATATTCTTAAATCAGTTTCCAGACATACCGGTAATCTCTTTTTGTTATCTGTACATGGTATCTTTGATCTGGCTCTTCAAAAATTTGAGTTAAATACTCCAACTTAAACTTCAACTTTTGTCAAAATAGTCATGGCAAAAACACAGTGACTTTTCAGGTTTCCAAGATGAAGATGCAAATATTTAGCAATGTTTTTGATGGAAATGCTTATAGAGCACCTTTTTAAAAAGTCAATAAAGCAGCTGCATGAGTTGCAAAGTGTCCACAGCTGTTTCAGAAACAGCATTTCCACACACACCCAACTTCCCAAATAATTCTACAGATCCAGGATTTCATAGTGGTCTTCTATTCAAGTAGTAAACAGATCTGACTCTTAAGTTTTTGAGATCAGCAAAGTATGCCACCACCTAGATAGGCAAGCAGCCTTGGTGGCGCAGTGGTTAACGTGCAGTATTGCAGGCCCATAGTCTGGAGTTCAATCTTAATTGGGCTCAAGGTTGACTCAGCCTTCCATCTTTCCGAGGTTGGTAAAATGAGGACCCAGGTTGTTAGAGGCAACGCTAAAAATAAAGCTTACACTGTAAACCACCCAGGGAGTGCTGTAAAGTGCTATGGGGTGGTATATAAGACTAAATTCTATTGCTATTGCTAACAGCAGACAGCAGATCGGAACTCTTGCATTACTATTTGCTTAAGGCTAGATCCTGGTATCCATCACAAACTTACAATTGTTATACTCTAGCAACTATGAGAACAGTCTATGGCATGATTTTGGAGGATTTAACAGATCATGGTATAAATGCCATGAACAGTGGCAAGAAAAAACAATGTATCATGATGTACACTAAATTACAGCCGATTTGTTTTCACTAAACAATATGGTGTGTGGGGGAAGAGACAAGAGAATGTTAGTTGACAGACATATGTGTGTTTGCTAAAACTTTACCTCAGTGAAATATATCAGACTCAATAGTAGCTGTGATGGATTGAATTATTTGAAAAAGATTTCATCATTTTCCTCTCTTATTTTTCCAATAAAAACCAGTCCATTTATGTATCTTGAAAACAAGTACAAACCTAGACTGGTTTGAATCTGGCAAAAAACTATTATTTATTTTACATGCTTTACATACTATAAGTTTCTTCTCTGCAAATGCATCTAATAAATTCTGAAAAGCCCTCAAAGATAACCTCTATTGGCTCATTAATTTGATATATGACAAGAATGCCCATGACGCCAAGATTTTTAGGCAAAGGACCTTGGAATTACTTCAGACATACTTTTTCGGACATTGTCACTGTTATTGATTTCACATAATGTGTGACAACCTTTGCTTCACCATAGTTTCACGCTGATGGTAGTGCAAAACTGGCAATCTGAAGCCAGGATTCAGAATATTCAAATCCTGGAAGAGTACAAAAAGCTTAATCTACTACAAAAATTAATGAGAGAGATATCGAAGCTAGATCAGGGCAGGCAGGCAGGCAGGCAGGCATTATTTTCATAAGCCAAAAACAATTAGAAAGGGTTTAGATCACGGGTGTCAAACTCAATCATCACAGGACATCACGTGACATATCATGACATTTTTTTGCTTTTGTGGAGCCAGGGTGGGTGTGGCCTGTGTGATGCATCAAGTCCATGAGCCATCAGTTTGACACCCCTGGCTTAGATTATCCATTTCATTCTTTGAAAGTACAAGTCTTCTCAACAACCTTCACCAGGAAAAGAAGGTTGAAAACCAGGCAAAATTTGTCTGGATTTATACAACTTTGCTCCAAGCCTTCCATGTGATACCATCAAGGTTGAGTTGGATTCTGTGAGGGCCTTAATTAGGAAGGACAGACTTCATCTCAACCAGAATAAAATCTAGTTGCTATGTTGTTAGTCCCCAACTCTGATCCAAATTTTTTCCACCATTAACTCTGAATCAGGTAGCACTTCCCTTGATAGATTTGGTATGAAATTTCAAAATCTTCTTGGACTCATAGCTCCTGCTCAAGGAAGCCACTGTCAAAAGGCCTTTTTGCACCTGATATCTCTATTCTTGTTTTGAAAGGTTCTGTTTCTGCTTCCAATCACTCATGAATTATAACTCGATTGGACAACAGTGCAATCTAGATATAAGGCTGCTTTTGGCAAGCGTTCAGGACCTGCAGTTGGTCTGGAATGCAGCAGTGTGTATATTTCACTTATTCTTAAACTGATCTGTTTTGTGGCTTTAAAAAAAAAAAAAAAAAGCTTTATCTACCATGTTTCTCACATAATAAGGCCGGGCCTTTTTTTTTTTTTGACCCCCGAAAAACCGGCTAGGCCGTCTTTTCGGGGATGACTTAATTTCCCCCCCACTTGCATCCTCGGGTGGGCGGGCGGGCAGCTTGGATGTTCGGGAGACCTTCCATCACCGTTGCTTTTCCTTCTCCCTTGCTGTTGCAGCGTTACAGTAACGCCGCGGCATTTGGCGCAGCCACGTGCGGCCAGTCAGGGCTCCTCCCTGCAACCGGAGCCCTGAGAGACACTTGGCTTCAGGTGCTCCTATCGCCGCCTTCCCCTTTGCCTTCGAAGGTAAAGTGAATTATTTTAAAAACCTCCACTGGAGGTGGGCTGGAGGGAGGTGGCTACGTGCCCCCTGGGCTGCTTCAATGCAAGGTCCTGACTTGCAGCATCCTGCTGTTGCTGCCGCATCCTTTTCGCCACTGCCTCCCTCTCCGACTGCGAAACTCATGTGCTTCGCCAAATGCTCGAGCGAGGTGAGCTCTTTCATACAGAGAGAGAGAGGGAGAGGGAAAGACACCAGGCGGGATGAGTGGAGGGCCCGGCGGGGAGGCACTCGCTGCCTTGGTGACATTTCAGGTGCCTCCGCTGCCTCCTCGCCCATCGCAGATGGCGGTGGCGGCAGCAAGCAGCAGCGCTTCTGAGGGAAAAAGAAGACAGCGCAGCTACCTTGCTTGCTTTCCCACCTGCCCGCCCCAGATGGCCTTAGGAGCGGCGGCAGTGGCAGCAGGCGCGCACACTCCTGCTGGCGAAGGGAGGAGAGGCGAGGAAAGAGAAGGGAGTGCGGCAGCAGCAGCTGTCACAGTATCGTCTCATAGCGGGGCAAGGCTGGCAAGCTGAGGTGGCCGCACCAGAGAGTGTCGCTGCCGACCCCGTCGTGAGGATAAAGGAGCGGGATAGAGATTCAGTCAGATGTCAGCCTCGGCTAGAGAAAAGAGCCAGCCTCTCGGAGCATGCCGGCGTCTTTCCCTCTCTCTCTCTCTCTCTATGTATGAAAGAGCTCGCCTCGCTTGGAGTGTTTGGTGAAGCACGCGAGTTTCGCAGTCGGAGAGGGAGGCGGCGGCGAAAAGGACGCGGCAGCAATGGCAGGATGCTGCAAGTCAGGACCTTGCATTGAAGCAGTCCGGGGGGCATGTAGCCACCTCCCTCCAGCCCACCTCCAGCGGAGGTTTTTAAAATAATTCACTTTACCTTCGAAGGCAAAGGGAAGGTGGCCACAGAAGCGCCTGAAGCCAAGTGTCTCCTCAGGGCTCCGGTTGCAGGGAGGAGCCCTGACTGGCTGCACGTGGCTGCACCAAACACGCGGCGTTGCTGTAACGCCACGGCAGCAAGGGAGAAGGGAAAGCAATGGTGGCAGAAGGTCTCCCGATATGAAGTGCTCCACCAACGCAGGCAGCACCATATCCGGGCATGCAACAAAGTACTTCCTAATGGCAAGCCCCCCCCCTGCCATTCCTCCCCATTTCACATGTTTAATATGGGCCTTAATTTGGGGGGAGGGGCTTAATTTGATTTTATGCCAATAAATCATACTGGGGCTTCCTATTGGTGGAGGCCGTATTGTTGGAGAAACACAGTAGAATTATCAACTGTTTAGATTTCTTAAAAGGAGCAGCTATATAAATGTGATAAATAAAATAAAATTTGTTAGTTAATTCACTATTCTGGTTGACCTATTTCAGAAGATCTCTTTAAAAGTTTTAGAAGACCATTATATTCACTACGGCTTTTGAAAAGGCTCAGCATACTTACAATATACAATTGACTGAAGTCCTAGAGGAACAACAGGACAAATGGTCTCACCCACCTGTTACCCATAGAGTAGGATAAAACATCAGGTGAATAGGCCCTTAATATTGTTTAGCATTCACAATGTATCACATAATTTTCTTGATAATTCCTACAGCAAAACTGCAATAAGGCTAGAATTAATCTACCTGTATTACAGGATATATGCTACGTCTGCAAGAGGTGAAATCTCAACTGAAGGAAGCTTTGAGAACTGGGAATTTCCCAAATTACAGTCTATGCCAAGCTATGATGCAATCCTGCTGTTACTACCTATAACCTGCATAATTCTTAGATAAGAGACAAAGCTACATTTACTAAATTCTTCCATGAAAGTGGACTCTTCTCAGCTAAACTCGGATATTGTGGTCTTTGGCTTACTACTGAGGATGAGCTGCAGAGCCTGATGGAATTTTTAATTTCATCTGCATAATCATCAAATTAAATGTGGATCCTTTGATGAAGGAATGATTATACATGATACAATTTGTATTATGTCAAAATTCAGAAATATAATTAGTGCCATTTGAGACATTTCCAAGAAATTTACCCCTATCTGCTAAAGGAATATATCTCAGAAATCAGGTTTTCCACTACGCTTTTTCTTTTTCCAAAGTTTGATTTTTCTTTGCTAATAATTTTCAGATTCAGTTGATAACAGAACGCTTTAAACTGTGAGAAAGGAAAAAAAAGTTTTTAAGGCAGGATGGAATGAGAAGACATGCTTTCTTTTTCTAATAATCCAGAGATAATTTAGGAAAATCTTATTTAATTATTTTGCACAATTCCCAATTGCAATTTGAAATAATACTGGAATACAAAAAGAGAAACATGGCATTAAGAAGAAATTATTGCTTCTTAATGGAAAACAATTGTTAAAAAATAGTTGTTAAAAAGAACAACTGGAATATCGAAGACTTTTAATTTTTTTTATATTTCAGTGTTCCCAATGTTACCTCTACATGTAAAAGTGGGGAGGAGGGGTCCATGCATTTTTCTTGATATTATTTAATAGGAGGATTTTACCTATTTCTCATCAAGAATAGCTGGGAAATATCTTTTTAATTGTGATACATTGACATAAGCCAAAAACAAAACTCAAATATTTTAACAAATCACCTAAGACAAAGAAGTTTATTTTCATAGAACACGTAATAAAAGAGAATTTTCCCCAAATAATTTTGCAGACAGTAAAGAAAATTGGGACAGTTTGATTCCCAGAAGCCAGACCACTGTATGGTATCTTCATAGTTCCCAAATTAGACTTGTTTTGCATATGTTGTCCATGAAGGCAGATGATGTCATGACAAAAGAGCAAACAGGCTACCCCTAATATGTACAGAAAACATTGAATGGACTTGTTCTATTTTAAGTCACTACTAAATCCCTCTGACTTTACTCCTCCCAAAATAGTTACAGTGGTTTCGTGGTTGATATAAGAAGTGACTACCAGCCTAGATACAAATTGTGCAGTATTTTGCTGTTATCTCTGAGACTTTCAAACAAAATACATGTACTTGTGTAAAGAATGCTATTGTAAAGACCAGCCTAAAAGAAGGAAATGTTGATCTCTATATCTAATTTATATCTAATTATATCTATACCCACATCCAATCTATATCCATACCTTTATCTATAGTGGGGTTCTTGACTGAAATATTTATTCCCCTTTATGGTAAACCTGCAACAACTATTGGAGATTCATATGGATCCATCAAGACCTTTCTGTAAAGAGTCCAATGCTACTTAAGCAAACTAAGTTTTTAGAATATCAAAAATAAAGTTGAAAAGGATACTGTGGCAAACATTAAGAAAGCAAATTCAATCTTTCCCACACACTTTCAGATTTATTTTTGCAAAGATAATATCCCAAGATGGATTCCTCAGAGGAGAAAACCCTCAGATACCTTCACAGAGGAATTCATGGCTAAGAAGTCAAAACTAACCAGATGAAAGATGGCTTATTTATGGTTCAACTCTGTAATCATATTGAACCTCAGCAAAGATAGCTTTCTGCAGACATGCAACCCAGGGGTGGGATTCAAATTTTTTAACAACCGGTTCTGTGGGCATGGCTTAGTTGGTGGATGTGGCTTGGTGGTCATGTTATTGCCTGTTAACCAGCTGTTAACCAGCATGACACTGTATACTCCCCCCCCCCATTTTTACATTAATAAATGTGTGTGTGTGTGTATTGTAAAATAATGAATCCTAGTTTTTCTGCTTCTCTTGGATCTGGGAAATCACTCACATCGAGGCACGCATCTCCTCGCCTGGCCTCTCATGACTGTGGGGATGCTGCAACAGTCGTTAGTGTGAAAAATGGTCATAAGTCACTTTTTTCAGTGCCATTGTAACTTTGAATGGTCACTCCACACAAGCAAAGTACCAGCAAAGGAGGGGGAAAAAAACTCCAGAGAAGTTCCTGAGACAGGAAGTCTAGTCCTGCCAAGAATGTAATAAGGGTTATGGAGAGGCAGTTTCTGTAAGCAACACCAGAATGTTTCCTTCCTGCCTTCCTTACAGGATTAGGCCAGTAATTTATTCTAACAACGGGTTCTCCAAACTGCTTAGAATGTTAACAACTGGTTCTAGCAAATAGGTGCGAACTGGTAGAATCCCACCCCTGATGTAACCCTCAGTTAACAGGCTCAAAGAAGTCCAGCTCCTGACTTGCTATCCAAAACCCTAACTTCAATTATAAGCTTGAAGAGAGCACATGTACATACGTACATGGATAATACTAGCTCTGCACAATGGAAGGGGATAAATTCAGTGTCTGTATAAAATAATGATTACCAACTTGTTGTATGTAGTTTTTGTACAGTGTAACACATGTGAGAAACAAGCAACAGTTTTACACAAACAGGGCAGAAACCTGAAGAGTCATAATGAAGAAATAGCTTTTGCAAAAATTGGCTTGAACATATCTGTGGAACTGGACACATATAGAAGATTGTGATTGCATTAAAGGTTTATAAAGGTATGTCATATCTCTGATACAGTCCTCCATCAGATTATATGAATGCATAACTTTCTTGGAACTGCATGTTTCACCTTGCAACTATGATTTGAACAATCTAGCAACTGTTGAATGGAGACTTTTTGAAACCTCTCATCATAGGAACAAAAAAGTGAGACCTGAGGTACAGTATCAGGTAAGGAGAATCAGCATAGACCAGGCACAGATCATTTACTATAGATGTTTAGCAGCGTATGCTTAGTAAATAGCAAGGTAAAAATGCATAGCCTGTGATATCCATTTTTTCATTCACCTTTAATGAATGCAAAAGGTGAATTTTCTCTGAGATACCTGAATGACAGTGGAATTGTTAAAAAATATTTAAAGGAAAACCAACAAATATATATTTTTAATACTGAAGTCTCCCTGCAGTAGATGTTATCTATCTGCGTGGATTTTGTCTACAAAAGTGACTACAATAACCCAAACATCCTGGGAATCAAGCAACAGTTAGTGGTGATGTACAAGAACAGTGAAAGGTACTATTCATGACTGCTTCACCATTCACAAGAAAGGAATTCCCTTGGCAGCATCACTGTTATCAAGATGTATGTGAAATAAAAATATTTTCTGACAGAAGGGGAAAGTCAAGAACCAGAATGCTGATTATACATAATTGTTTGAAATAAGGCCGAGTCTCTTTAATGCTCGATTCTGAGCCAATACCGATAAGCAGATACGGGATTTTGGAGAAAAAGATGCTAAACTGGGCAAAACACTTGATATCCAAATCCATCTGACATTTTCTGGGTTACCAGAAGTCCCAAATAAAGAAATTAATTCCTAGAACTAAGCCAGTATACAATGGAGGATGGAGATAGCATTAATCAGATAGGCAACGCAACATGAATTAACAACAACAAAAAACAGGATCTTCAGTACCATTAATATTGAAGCTAAAAGATTTGAAAACATAGTATGGTTACTACTATCACAGCAGGGACGGGAACGATACAGAAACAGAGATGGGAACAGGCGCTTCATGTTACAACTCTTTGCATGAATGATTAACTACTTTCTCATTTGTTGGCCTACAAATCCATGCTAAAAAAAACAACTCCAAATCGAGTGCATTGAAGACAGATGCCCAACAAAAGCACCATGCAGGAATATCTATATCCTTTATAAAGAATGTGGTTAGGGTGCCGAGTGAAAAAGACAGAACAGATCTTGGGAATAATATGTTCTGTATGAACAGATCCAGCAATAGAGTATGAACAGATCCAGCAATAGAGACATACAGTGCCTTCCATTCTAGCTTTAGTTCCAAAATATGTATAGTGCGAAGTAACTGCCTATTTTTAGCCAGCTAACCTAGATGAAACTGTAAATATATACCCACTGACAGACAGAAGTTGCCAATTCAAGAACTGTGACGGGGAAATATACAATATTAATTAGCAAGTTACTGCACACTGAAAATATAGGGAAATAGTTATAAAATTTCCACAAAGAAAAGATGTATAAAATATCAATGCAAATTAGATATTAATATTAGATATTAATCACTGCATGCCTATATAATTAATATCTTACAGATTTCAAGCTTGACCCTGTCATACAATGTTCTGTTACAGATCCGCAAGAACTTTCTTCTATGATAAAAGACATTTCTAGGGCAAATATATATATATAGATAGATAGATAGATAGATAGATAGATAGATAGATAGATAGATAGATATTTGACAACAGAGATGATCTAATCTTCATGCCTTTCCTTCTGCTGTTTATTCCCTAACTCAGGCACTAATTTGAACTTGCATGTTATTTTTATTGCCATTTTCCTCACTACGGTTGTTTTTCCACCCTTGTTGCGCGTGTTCCATCCTCTTCCTTTTGTTGTCAATGTTGCACCCACTTCATCTTGCACTAAATATGCCTTAGGACGCTGAGGTTACATCCATCCAACACACATTTATTTGAAACCACAAATAAAGAACTTGGCTTGGAACTATAACACACAACTATAGTTATAATTAACAAGGGCCAAAAATACCTCCTATTATTTTATTACAAATGGATTTTATCTGAAAGCCAAACAAAAGATTCTTCCTAAGGGTTTTATGCAGACAATGTGATGGCATTGTGAGCTACAGTTGCTCTCAGTTGGATGGTCTCTTCAAAACAGCTACCAATAGCCAAAATCTAAAGAATCAAAGCTGACAGCAAATAAACCAACTGTGAGTAATAGTCTGCTAAATCTCTTTATTTACCCTCTATATAGGGCAGAGGTATAAATAGTTTCCCTGAGACTACACAAAACTCGGCAATACTATTTCCCCCCCCCCCCTTGAAATTCAAATGAACAATTGCTGTACAAAGATATGGATTTTTAGGGGAATATTAAAAATATGCAAATCTGGTTTCAGATTGAAATGTAACATAGGGTTTGACCTTTAATAGTTCCAGGTATTAAAATATATGTGAATGTTTTAGATCTCTAGGAAAAATGAGCTAAGAAAAAGAAGTAATCATAATGGCAACAAGAGAATAAAATATTTGATTTCTAATCACAGAATGCATTATTTCTGCAAGCTGCTTTTTTGCCCTCACTGGTGCTTTTCCCTTGGCCAATGTAATTTCCATACTGGGTCACTACCATCTTATAACTCTGATGAGTAGCTATACTATATTAGCCTTCAGTTAATATAGCTGAAAATAAACACAGGACAGTTAAATTCAATGAAATGTTTTATACCTCTTCAAAGTCCCAATTGAATAGGCATACATGACCCAAGCTTTGGTCTATGTAAGTATTAGAAAGCATATCTCCTGCCTCATTAATTAGAATCCACTACTGCAGATCACTATAACTTTTGACCAAAGAATCCTTTGGGGATTTCCCAGATCCAAGAGAAGCAGAAAAACTAGGATTCATTATTTTACAATACACACACACACACATATTAATGTAAAAATGGGGGGGGGGGAGTATACAGTGTCATGCTGGTTAACAGCTGATGAGACATGGTAGGGCCCCTTATCTTTGTGTGAAGGCAGAACTACACAAGTGACTTTTAATTTAATGCTGATACTATTTTTATTTTTTCCCAATTATACCAAATATTTAACAGGTGCCATAGAAACAGCAAAATACAAAAGACATATAGTGAGATGATCTAGGCAAGGAATATTCAGAAAAGAAGCTATTAGGAAAGTTATCAACACTTTTAGATCAGGGGTGTCAAACTCAAGGCCTGTGGGCCGTATCCAGCCTGCGGGGTGCTTAGACTTGGCCCATGGGGCAGCCCTGGAAGCAGTGACAGTCCAGCCCACAGTGCCTCTGCCAGCAAAAACATGTTCGGCCCTCCCGAGCTTGGGAGCCTGTTTTCACTGGCAGAGCGCTTGGACCACAGGCATTCCCAACATGAGTGACATCAAGCTGGCCAAACCCATCCCAGCCCGAGGTCAAACAAAACTTGATGTGGCCCTCAATGAAATCGAGTTTAACAGTTCTGTTTAGATTAACAAAAGTTTCATCTCCTTGTGATTGCTTCCACAACTAAAATGAACAATCTGTGATTCCCTCCAACTCTGTTTCTGTGAATTTTCCGAAGTCACTAAGATTGTACCACTGAATTTGGTGCAAATCACCTTTCTCAGGGGTACTCTTGTTCTTTGTTTTAAATAAGCCTTTCAAACAGGTAAATTTAATGTACCTTGTCATAAAAAAAAACTTAAGATAAAGATCAGCCTCCCACTGATATCACAGGACACTTGTAAGCCTTCAGGGGCAAAAACTAAAGTTCCTGATCCCTGGGAAAAAGTTTCTGTTTCCACTCTATATAGTGGCGACATGTTGCTCCTCACAGATAAGTCACCCAAGAGAGTCCATTCTTCAGAAATTAGCTAAATTTGAGCTGCAGGACCTGTACAGTAACATTCTGTAACCACATAACTATTGACACACTTTTTTTGTAACTGTATCCCATAATTTGATCAATTAATCATCTGTATGATCCATTACTGACACTTTTGTAGCTAGATGTGATATACGATGCCCATGTGCTGAGTGCACTATTACTAAGCTGCATTAATATGCTGGTTGATCGAAGTACTTTTCCTTATATTGAAAATAATTTCAAGAACTGATACCATGTCTGAACTAAGAATCCAGTGTATGTTAGGAGCCTGACGCTACCCTCAACATCCCTGATACTCCTTGTTTCTATTCTTAATTATTTAAATGTCAAAGTATGAACCAAGGAATGGGGGATTTTATTGTCCAGTAGAATAAATAAAGGAGAATATTTGTAGCTCAGGGTTGAAATGAGGGGTCCTTGGTGCTCTCTGAGCTTGGCTGTTTCCTTGCACATGCTTCATGACCCAAATTAGGTAACATCACCAGTGTTAGTGATGATGGACTAGTACTGATTATGTTACCTAGTTTGGGTAATGAAATGTCTATAACAAAACAGCCAAGCTCAGAGAGCACCAAAGAACCTTCATTTCAACCCTGAGCTTCAAATTCTCCTGGGCAATAAAATCCCCCATTCCCTAGTTCATACCAAGGAACACACACACCCCAAGTAGAATTCTCTATAAAATCCAAGTGCATAAGGAATTCTGCTCCTATTTGTGCCAATCTGGATAGAAGTCATAGAAATGGAGAAGATTTGGGGATTAAAAAGATGAAACTAACTAATTTGCCATAGTGGTTAAGGCATCAGGTTAGAGACCATGAGAACTGTGAGTTCTAGTCCTGCCCTAGGCATGAAAGCCAGCTACTTTCTCTCAGCCCAACTCATATGAAGGGTTGTTGTTGAAGGGGAAGTAGGAGGAGGAAGAAGAATTAAATATTGTTCACTGCCTTCAGTTATTTATAAAAACAATAAATATATAGGACAGATGTGTCTGTTTATTTTTACTTGCATATGCTTCTGAACAAGGTAGAAAGTATAACATAGTATAATGGTACAGTAACAATGCTTCCAAATTTCCAATTTACCTAAATCTTTTCCAAGTTGCCACCCAGTCTTTCAAGATATTTTAGCTGAACCTGAAAATTAATGAAACCAATTCAGTTGCTGCTAAAGAACATTGCAGTACTCCTCACATATTTAAACTGCTTAAATCCAAAACAGGTAAGACTTTTAGGATAAGGAGGTCATATGCAGAAGACCATTGTATGCAGGAGTTTCTTTCTAGTGATACAACACCATCAGTGAATGTATTCTGGACATTATTTTAATGAAGAAATAGCTCATACTACTGTTTATCAGGCATTATTCTTTCAGAAAATATTGCTTGCTTTTTTGCATAATTTACATAGACAAATAAATAATTTCAGATTATTGAAGATTTCTAAGCACTCCAAAGCAAAAATTTTTATTTATTTTATTTTACCCTGCCAGAGTTATGGAATTTTGAAAAGGGGAATCAATTTCAAATCTTTGTCTTCCACTGGCAATATTACCCCCAACTCTGTAAGAGCCGAACCTCGTAAGGCAGGAACCAAGCCATGCCGGGCAGAATTGTTATGTAAACATGGAACACGTGTCTCTGATTCTCAAGGCCAGAAAAATTCTCAAGGTCCTTTGATTTGCCAGAGTGGGAGGAAAAGACCTAGACTTGATTCCTAAGTATGCAAATCTTCCACTTTTTTTTTTTTTTTGTATGTGCAATAAAATAACCCATCTAGCCTTGTGGAGTCTGAAAATCTTCTGCTGTAATCTAATTACAGTACTGACTACAGGGCTGAGTTTCTAAAGACCCGAGATTTATTGCCATGCTTAATACGAACTCTGACAATTTCTTTCTCTGTTATCATTTATTTTCACAGAATCATCTAAAAAGGAAAAGACTGATAACATATCTTCCACATAGTAGTACAAAGAACTGTATCAGCATCTTGGAATCACATTATCTTATATACTAGCAAACAATTTCTAGATGGATTTCAAAAATAACACCAGCATTTATGCTTCCTTTAGTAACAATTTTGCTACATCCATACACCATAACATACTTTGGAAACCCAACTATGAAATTCAACAACCTCGTCTATACTCTTGTGTGGCTTTCCCCCATCCAGTTTCGGATTAAGATTAGAGACTGGCAAATTTTCAATAGTTTGAAACTGGCAAGAAAAGAAGTATTATTTGTGAAGGTATTCTTGTCTTGCTTTTATCACCAAGACTAGAACAGTCATTGTTTGCAACTGGACTGCTCTAATCAAATGGAAATAGAATGGAAATCCAATGTTAAAAGTAACTAATGGAAGCTAAATTGTTCAATATCCTTGCAGCTTACCTCCCACCCACCCCCACCCCCATTTTGCCACTTCCCTTTCACCAGACTTACCTTCAGTATTGTAACCCATTGTGGCCTAAAGAGGTTAGAAAGATATTATAGGCTGGCTTGGGTGCACAGCGCCCTCTCTTCAACTGGGTGTGCCATGCTCCCTCCCTTTAAATAATGTTTCAATGGATGACTGTCCAAATCAAAAGATCAACCACCATGTAGATTCAGCCAAATAAACACAATTTCATGCCGTATCAAAATTTGAGAGTTGAAAATAATTTGAAGGTGATATTTTTGCCTATCTTAAAATAATGAACAACATCAACCACCAAGAACCCACCTTGGTTGGATAAAATGCTTTACTTCAGCTTTCTGATCCCTGAATGATTTGAACTACCCAAGATTGCTAATGAATTCTATATATCTATCTTAGAAAAAGACAAATGATACTACTTCTAACTGCTTTGCTTTTTTTGTCTAGACTGCTACTTTTCATATAATTATCTCCCTGCCTATTTGCAGTCTTCTGAGTTCCTCACTTTAATTTTTGCCTTTGTATGATTATTCTTACTATGCCAGCATTTCCTTCAAAAATCCTGTTCAAAGGTCATTGTCCTTTGTTGTATATGTGATAAATCTCATTTTCCAAGTTCTTTGCTGTCAATTTGTCCAGATAGGTCAAACAAAATATGTTGTCACAGAACAAAACAAAAATGCATTACAAGTAGTCATGGTTTAGCAACCATACCTGGACTGCCAACTTGGTCATTAAGTGAACCTGTTGCTAAGTGAAGCTTTTTTCTGTCTTACCAAACTACAGAGATTGTAAATGCAAATATTTATTGTAAAATTACTTATTATTTATTGTAAAAACCTTTGTACATGCAAATGCTAAATGAGGTAGCTGATAAACAAAAAATACCTCATATATTTTCCTATCTTATGGAGGTATATTGAAGAACATCATGCAACTAATGCTCTTTCTGAATGGACTTGTATATAAAAATGTATTATGCAATGATAGTGTCTTTATGATTTTATATGTATATTTTATTACATTTATATAATGCATTTCTTCCAGAAATCACAGTGATCTACAACAAAACTCAATTAAGAATAAGACATGAACTTTGGGGAGAAATTTGTAAGGATGGTGCAAACAATATATACCACACAAATGGCAAGAGTTATAATAAATGGAGATACAACAGAGCAATTTCAAATTTCTAAGGGTGTAAGACAAGGATGTCCACTATCACCGTTGTTATTCATGTTAACTTTGGAAGTGCTACATGGGCAGATTAGACGTGAACAAGAATAAAAGGCAAAATAAAAAAGAGGAATATAAAGTCCAAGCATTTGTGGACAATTTGGTATTTATCGTAGAGGAACCATTGGAAACAGGACTCAAATTAGTCCAGAAAATAGAGGAATTTGGCAAAGTGGCAGGTCTTAAAATAAATAAGAACAAGGCAAAGATAATAACAAAAAAATTCAGTAATAAACAGAAAAAAGAACTGGAGGGAAAAATGGAGATGCAAATGACCAAAAAAGTCAAATACTTAGGAATGTGGCTAACAGCAAAATGTACATTGATTAAAGAAGATAATTATAATAAATTGGTAAAACAAATAAAAATATATTTGGATAATTGGGAAAAATTACAACTCTCATTTACAGGAAGAATTGCAACTATCAAAATGAATATATTACAAAAATGTTATTTTTGTTCCAAGTAGTACCAATAAAACTAGGAAAGAAATTTTTCGAGGACTTAAACAAATTAATAACAAACTTTATTTGGCAAGGTAAAAAAATCACAAATTAAGCTAAAACTATTACAGGACAGTAGGCATACAGGGGGATTTGCCCTTCCAGACTGGGAATTGTATTATCATGCAGCAGCTCTCACATGTATAAAAGATTGGATAATCCTAAAAAATAAAATAATTTTGACAATAGAAGGACATGGCCTACAATGGGGTTGGCATGCATTCATATGGGATGGGAAAAACAAAATGCACAGTTACTTTCAGAGACATCAAATAAGAAATGTGTTGTTACTTATCTGGGAAAAATCAAAAGGAATTACTACAATAAAACACCGGTCTGGTTATCAACTATGGAAGCACTAATATACCCCAATATGTTGGATTTAGACAAAATGGCAAGATACCAAGACATCCTAAATAATCAACGGAAGCTAAAAATGAAACAAGAACTAAAAAAAAAAAATCAGGGAATCGATCTAGATTGGTGGCTGTATATGCAAATCCAGACAAGATTTAGGAAAGATGCAGAAATGTATGGGTTTTATAAAAAAAACTGCTAGAACTGGACAAGATATTGCAGGGATCAGAGGAAAAACTGATCAAAAAATTATACAATTATTTATTGGGATTTAAAATGGAAGAAGAGACAGTAAAGGAAATAATGATAACATGGGCATAAAATTTTGGCTACACTATAGAATTAGAAAAATGGGAAAAACTGGGGGGGATTATAAATTGACTGTATCAACAGCATACAGAGAAAGTTTATATAAAATGTTTTACAGATGGCACCTGCCCCCAGTGAGACTAGCAAAAATGTTTCCAAATAGATCACCAGAATATTGGAAATGTAAACAGAATCAAAGAACATACTGTCATATGTGGTGGACGTACCCAGTAGCAAAAAAATATTGGATGAGGATAAGAGGATGGATTGAGGAAATAACTAAACAACAAATAGAGTTAAAACCAGAGATATTCTTACTAGGCATAAGAACAGGAAAATATGACAAAAAATACAATATCTAATGCTACATTTAATAATGGTGGCTAGAATTGTTTATGTGCAAAACTGGAAAAATGGTATTATACTGTCTGAGGGAAGTGTAATAAGGAAAGTATTAGAGTGTGCCAAGATGGATAGGCTGACAACTGAAATAAAAGATAGAGGAGAAACTGAATATTATTTGATTTGGAATGCATGGTATAATTGGTTAAATAATAGATATAAAGAGAAATAAAGAATATGAAATTATAGTATGATAATAAAAAATACATGGTATATATTATAGTGGAACAATATATATAAAGGAATATATAGAGATATATGTATATATAATTAAAGTGTATGTAAAATGAATATACACTGATACTGAAATGTTGAAAATGAAAATGGTGTTATAAAATGAAGGAAATTGTTTAATGAAATATTTAAAAAAAAAAGAATAAGAAAAAAACATTACAAGAGAAAAAAATAATCTGAAGCAAAAACATTAAGCTGAAGCCTGAGGCAGAAAATATATCTTAGAAATTTCAAAAAGGCATGTCAGGCTTATAGTATAATATGACAAGGAAATGAAATGGGAAGAACAGAAGAAACCAAGATTTATAAGACTCCCCCGCCAAAAAAGTGTGCATTAGAGAGAATCAAAATGCTCTGCTGACTCAGTATTAGGTGCTATTTTTCAGTTATATCTTCATTTACATATAAGTGAGTGCTTTACTTTAGTAGTATGGAAAGGACTACATCAAATTTGGACTTCAGCTCCTATATCCCAGAATGCTCTTTTATAGTTAAATGCCATCCACATTTAGATCTTATGATACAAGTTAACTCTTTTTGTTACAGAATATTTCAAACCAGAAACCATTCTTGAAACCAGTGTCATTGCAAATATTTCCAGCTGCTACGTGTATCACATAGGCTTATTGTCTTGTGGTCATGAAATGTCCTACTATTTAATGGAAAGTCTTTTCAAGAAGCTTTGTTGCATTTATTAACCTTTATTAATCACAAGTCTCCTCTGAAATTTTGCATTTACACTATGCTTATTATATTAACATTTGGAATAATGTACATTCTTGGTTCAAATGTTAGCTTTGGAATATTCATTCATTTAATGAAGTTGCAGCATTCCTATTTAAAATTTATTTGGCTTAAATTCTAATAAGTTATTTTGCTTAAAAATCCTTTTTAAAGAAATGTTAAAATTAAATTTTCATATATGTGTTAATTCCCAATGTGACCTATTTGGAGGAAAACATACAAATTTGTGTATTTTGAACTAATAACTTGCTATGTCAGTTCCTCTCTAACAAATTCCTGACCTGCATATAAAGAAAAGATCCCCATATCTTTAAAAAGATCATCTCAGCTTTAAGATTGTTCTCCACTTAGGAACACAACTGATGGACACTGACTTCCTAATTTAAATATTTAAAGTATCTCCTTTTTTCTTAGAAACAGAACAAAAGAGCAAGTTAACAATAATGCTGAACTCTGAGCACTCAGTCATAGCTGCAGGCATTCTTCACTTTTTACCAAGAATGTTTATTTTCTTGACATTAGTCTGCCCTATTAGAAATATGGTATCAAAAAAATAAAAGAATGCATAAAATAAGGAGAAATAAGGACTCGACTCTAAGAAATATACTACCATATAAAGGATAGGAAATTATAGAGTATTAGTTTTTATTCCTCTTTCATTTTGATTAAGCTATATAAATGACTTATTTATAAAAATACGTCGTTATAATCAGAGTAATAACAGATTAATATTTATTATACATTATTAGTATAGTTATTTCACAAGGGATAGGAAGTAACTGTCATTTAATATTTTTTATGAAATATTTAAACCACTATCAAACTGTACTAGAGGAAAACATGATTGGTTTCACTATAGAATGTGTCGTGATGTTGATTTGTATAATTCTGTATTTTTTACTTTTGTATATTTTAATCTTTTGTATTAAATAAAGCTTTTTAAAATTTTAAAAAAGAAGTATGGTATCAGGCTAGAAGCAAACAAAAAATCACGAGTTCTAGTCCTCCCTAGGCATGAAGCCAGCTAGGTGATTTTGAGCCAGTCATTCTCTCTCTCTCTCTCAGCCCTTGGGAAGGAGGCAATGGCAAACCACATTGGAAAAGCCTTCCTAAGAAAACTGTCTCCAGGACTTAAAAACTGACATGAAGATACAATGTGCCCTACTAGCAAACGTTTAAGAGGAAAAAGTACCGTAAAAATTATGTTATTCTCTGTTTTCAAATGTTAGTCAATGTTCAATGACAAAGTTAATCGCTACAACTATTACGCTACAATCATTTGAAAAACATTTAAATCTACCTTCACTTTCTGAAGGCTTGTATATGGATCATATTGCTTTTTGCCTGCATTTAAATACCTAATCACACAATGAGAAACTAAACTTAGTGCGTAAGTTAAAATGCTAAAGGTTTATATAGAAACAAGATTAAAAACGTACCTGCAGTTTGGCACGGGACTTATGCACACCTCCTTTGAACTGTGCATTCAGTGAGTGATTGCTTGATCTCACTGAACAGGCAATTTACATTCTGTTAAGAGTATCTGTCACATGACTCAGAGGCATGGCAAAAAGCACTAGCTTCCAATTGCTATTTTATTTTCCAGCATTGCTTCTGAGGACATTAATTTGATTCTGTTATGCTCAGGTTGCATTTGATGTAAGAATCCCCGTGCTTTTATTCACCCACTCCATAAACAGCATTATAAAATGAAGACACTCTTGTTTTTTGGGGGGGGAAAGTTTATACAAATACACAAGAACACGTGTGCATTCTATACTGTAGTTTTCTAGGTTTCTCCTGATTTAAATGGGCTGAATTTAAAAAAATACAGAAACCGAATTTCTAAATGCATGTTACCAGCAGCAATGATCATACTAAAAAAATGTTTTTATCCCCTATTAAAACCTGTCATGCATTTTGGTTAGCTTTGTCTTTAAAGACAGCAAATAAATTTCAATGCAATTGTTATCAGAGCCTGTGAAACTTCCAAATAAATCAAATTATTTTTGAAGTTTTATCTCTATTTAATGCCAGGAATTACTCAACAAATAAGGGGGGCAAAGTTGTGTCCTTAAACACTTCAATAGATCACAACATCTGTTAACATTTTGCAACGTTTTACAAAGAATCCTAAACGCATTAGTCATTCATTAAAACTGCAAGCCATGTTATAACCCGTTTTAACAAGTATATCTTGCAAAGCAAAGCTCTTGTCAATATATATACACTTTTCCATATACCAGCTTCTTTAAGAGCAACATTCTATTCCATATCCCATTCTTGATATGTGCTGTAAATCTAATAGATGCCAAATTTTGAACTTGATAAATTGTTTGGCAGGGATAGTTGTTTTAAGAGGAAAAAAAGATTAATAATAGTACCACAATAATTCTTTGCACATTCCTTTGGTCTCTCCAGTCATGGCTAAACATTATATAATTATATATAAATACAGACACACAGTGAAATTCTGCCTTTTGTTTCAACAGTGAGAGTTTACTTTTGGATTCAATATTCTTCCTAGTCCCATAATTAAGATTAGGGATCCCTTCCATTTCACAGAAAATCTTGCAGTTTTTTTAAAAAAATTCTTTAGCAGCTCTAGGATTCATTACTACTCCTAATTACAGAAAGCAGGTACGGAATATTGAGTGCTACCCAACTGTGTAGAAAGTGCTCCTTCCTGCAAAACACAGAGCCCTGATTTTTCCAATAATTTAAACGTTATGAATCCATGTATTTCTGACCTTCAGTTCATTGGAAACAATAATAAAGCCGGTTTCAAGAACATTTTTCTTTCAAATGACAAAGTTTCCAAGAAGAGCAGGCTATTTTCTCACTGGAAAGATTTCTTGCCCTATCCCACCTCCTAGCTTCTGGGCTCAAGTTAGGCATTACAGCAGCTGTAATGAAATACACCCCTCTCCCTGTTCCCTAGTCACTTGCTTATTCCTTAGGGTTTCTCGCTTCCCGTATGGATTGCTCAGAGCTTATCGCTAATCACTCCCTGGATCAGCCTTTTTTGTTGCTGCGCCTGAAAAAGCTCTTGGTTATAACACTTCTGACACATTACCAGGTTGTTTTCACAACTGCAGAAGCTTCTTAAAACAACAGTTAACTATGTTCTAGATGAGCGGGAAGGATTGGGGAAGGGAGGGAGGTCAATGGACTTTCCCACCCTTATATTTTAAAAATGTCTTTCTTCTAGACAACTTCCTCTAGTCTAAAACAACCTTTCAGATTCCTTAAAATACACACATACATATACAGGTAAACAACAACAACAACACATTAAGATAAATCCTGAAAAAGCATGGATAAGGTAGAAAGAGAGGCAGCAGTTTTGTTTTGCTTTATGTTATTGTTGTTGTTGTTATATTATTATTATTATTATTATTATTATTATTATTATTATTATTATTATTATTATTATTATTATTATTATTATTGAACACAAAGTCAGAGGAAAGCTGCTGGTAAACTCTTTGCACGCTCCTGTTGGTAAGTCGGAGAGATAGAGGATAAGCACTGATTGGCTTATGGTGTCTTCTGAGAATCCTAAACTTGCAAATGGAGATGCACAACAATGCTCAGAGCGTGCAAACTGGGAAAGCAAACGCAGGTGGTTTCAAAGCTGCTTTACACAGAAACACAGACACAATGCAGCTGCATTAATTTTAATCAGTTTTCCTCCACAGGCCCTATTGATCATTGCGTTTATCAGTGGCACATTATGCTTGTGTCAAGGTATCTTTTATAATAAAGATGCACGTTTTCCTTTTCTTTTAAAAGCATTGCTATTCTATTCTATTTTTTTAAATCAAAGACAGCATCAAAAACAAGGATATTCACAGCACTTGTGTGTGTGAAAACTTACCCGAAAATTACTTTCTCTCCACAAGGAGAAAGATTCAGGAACCTTCTCCAGGAGCAGCTAAAATAAAAAATGGTAAAGTCCAAAGCGGGGGTGGGTGGGTGGGTAGTGTGGAGTATGTTAAGCACTCCCTCATTCCTGCTATTTAGTCTAACTGGAACTCTAGTTCTTTTCAAATTAACAAAGAGTTGTCTAAAACTTGTAATACTGATTCTTTGTGACTTTTCCCCCCCAAGCAAAATGTCAAAATTTCTTTGTTAAAGAAAACATATTCAGTTTTACAGGACACTATTCAATTTCAAATTGCAGCTCCAAGAAATAGCAGTGATCTTTTGCTTACGTGTGTTAAAAGAAAATTCAGAATTTGCTCCTGGATTCTAGAATCCAAGACTGAGTTGAGAGGAACACCCTATCACATAATTTCTTGTGGGGCATCTAAAAAATCTCTGCCTTTTCTTATGTTTTCAGAGATATTGCCATAGGTCAATATAGGTAGTCCTTGAATAACAAGAGTTCATTTAGTGACCAAAGTTACAACAGCACTGAAAAATGTGACTTTTTCCATAGTTACCACCATAGCAGCATACCTAGGCTCACATGATCAAAATTCAGATGCTTGGCAACTGGTTCAAATTTATGACAGTTGCAGTGTCCCAGGATCATGCAATTTTGCAAGCTACTGACAAGCAAAGTCAACGGGGAAGCCAAATTCACTTAATAACCAGGTTACTAACTTATCAATTGCAGTGATTCACTTAACAATGGGGGGGGGGAGAGAAAAGTCGTAAAATGGGGCAAAACTCATTTAACAACATACATTTTAGTCTCAATTGTGGTCATAACTCAAGGACTTCAACGCCAGAGAAAATGCTGGGATGAAAGAAGGAAAGCAAATCTGTACATCAACTGGGATCCCATCTAAAAACACACATCATCATCATCATCATCATGGCCAATGGTAACTTATTTAAAATATGCCACCTATTACCAGTCCCACCTCATTAAGAACCATATTACATAAAGCATACAGCATACATGAATCACTGTGCATTATAAATTCAGTCCCACTGAATTTGGAATACTGGTTAGGTAACAACACTAGATTCTGTGTCGTGTTCATCAAAGAACCCATCAAAGAACTGATCAATTTTAAATTATGGGATCAATGAGAATGAAATCAGTCAGATGGTCTAAGTAAGACATTATATATCTTTATGTAAATTTGAAATCTATTTAGAAACAGCTTCTGGACTTTATGCTCAAAACAGAAAAAAAAATGAAACTTTGGTCTTAGGTTTAGATGATTTGATTAACTCTGTTGTTATAGAAATGGCTTGCATCAACTAAGAAATGTAAAGCAAAAAGGTGAGGCTGTAACTATACTTTGTATTCCACTGAAAAAAGTTGAAGTCACATTTTTTCCTTTTCTTTTCTTTTTGCCTTGCACTCCTTTTCCCTTTTCCCCTTTGATCTTTATTTCCATTTTTAAATACAAACTCCATTTACTGCTCCCTTTTGCCTTTTCACTTTACCTTTTTGTATATGGCTGTAGTGAGATCACTAAATAATTACTTTTATTTTCATGTAATTTTTTGAAATTTTCCATCAACAGAATGGAAAGTCATGACTATCTCAAATCAGAGCCTACTGAGGAATTTGTCTGTACATGTTGCCACTTAAAAATTAAATTTTTAATTTTTTGGGGGGGGAAAAGTAAAAATATTAAAAGCAATAAAAGTTTCCTTTTTGTGGGTTGATGGAATATGATATAATCCAGGCCCTTTACTTTTTTTTTTAATAAATTAGAACTATTATGCAATATTAAACTTCATCCAGAAGAACCCATCATCAGATTATAATGTTAAGACTTTTTCCCTAAGAAGCAATTGAAAACTGGAATAATTACAATCTAAAATACTGTCCTTATTTTTTTTTAACCACTTTACAGTTATAAACAGATTCTTTACATATAGTCCAAGGTCAGGAAAGCAACAATTCTACTTCATGTCAATTCTACTCCATGTATAAAGAACCACAATGAAGAAATATACCAACAAAATCTTTAGATTCTAAGCATTCTATGCCCACCATAATGCTATATTACAGACTGTTTTAATTTCCAATGAATACATATTCATCTCAAATAACTCCCTATTTTGGATGGGAAAGCATGCCAAGAAAAGATCAGCTTCTCCCCTTGGAGGCATTTTCCTTTATTAATAGAAGTCCCTATTGCAACATAAATCGTTAAAACTGATGTCCCAGTTACTGTCATTCATCCTAGAAAGAGGTAACTGACCACACTAATTCTAATGAAACACAGTACATTTATGTGTGTGTTTGCACATAAATGTCAGTGCTTAATCAACACCGACTATCTCCCACAAATCTTGAAACAACTTTCAGATTTAAAAACTGCTGAATTCTGATAACTTCCCAAGCTAAGCTGACAGGTTTTGCATGACACATTAAACCTGGCTGGCAAAACTGAACATGCATGCTGCCTTCTTATTCCAAACCTTTATAGCATCTTAATCTTGGTGGTTATTGCTTCTACAGTTAAGTGGATGAGAAGCAGCTGCTACTTTAGGTGAACCTGAAGTGGAATTTAATATTATAGTTCAATACTATATTATAGGTTTCAATTTCTGAAAAATGCTAACTAGAACAGGTGAGAATTCTGTATTTACCATGCAGGAGTCTCTGATCATGTTTAAGGCACCACATAGAAAGGATTAAGGTTTAATCAAGCTGATAGGTTTAATATGACAGGTAGGCTCTCTATCGAAGCCCTCCTGGCTAAAAGACAGGATATAAACCTCTGGCGAAAAAGTCTCAGTTCCACAGAGACTACCTTAATTAACTTAATCAGTAAATTGTCAGCTAAGGTTCTTTTCCAAATGAGGTGAAGCAAATATTAAGCAGAGAGATTACTGGTTTAGCAATAGAGCTGTATTATTAGACTTTCTTCCCAGGAAATAAGTCCTGCCAATAGGCAAAGCACTTCTTTATTTCCTATTGCTTTTAAAATTATTTGGCTGTTTTGTCTTTACAAACTACTTACAAACTATATTGCTGATGTTGAAGTAGTTTCTTATTATTTTTGTCTTAATACTATTTTGTGAACTATTGTATAAGGCAATATAAATAAACAAAATTACCCTTTATTCAGTGGAAGGTTCTTTGGGGTAGGTGTGTATGTTAGATAGATTGCACATTGTTCCCTATAGGTCAGGGGTGTCAAACTCAAGGCCCGTGGACAGGATCTGGCCCACAAGGCCTCCCTGGAAACAGAGAAGGGCCACCCTGCAGTGCCTCTGCCAATGAAAACAAAGGTCAGGAGGGCCATGCACAGCCCTCCTGGACTCCGTTTTCTCTGGAGAGGACTGCAGGACATTGAGCTGGCCATGCTCATCCTGGCCATGTCTACTTGGTCCGCTGCGGTCTAACACAACTCTGATGCGACCCTCAATGAAATCAAGTTTGACACCCCTGCTATATCTCAACCTTTTCTATACCCCGCACCCCTAGAATGGTTCTGATATATTCTCGCACCCCTTTAAAAAATAATTATATGCATATGATTATACATGTAGAAAAAAAGAAGACAACAGGGGATACAAATGATGAGATGGTTCAGAAACATTTCATGTGAGAAACACAGATAACTGGAATTCTACTTAAAGAAAAAAAGAAAATACGGGGAAATGTGATGGACCCCTGGATAACTTTTATGAAATTCTGCAGCCTTCCAGCTTGGAGGGAGAAGAATAGGGTTGGTTCCTCTCTCAAAATATTAGGTTTCAGGGTCATCCAATCAAGCCAGATTGAGAACAAACAAAAGAAAGCATAATTATGGATTTTTTTATCACAAGATGTGGTGATGGCTGCTAACTTGGATGACTTGAAAAAGGAAATGGATAAAGATGATATGTATACCACATGCTATTATTCTTGAGATTTGTCATTTAAGGATTAAGAACAATATGCAGTATCCAAAAATCAGCTTCAGTAGAATCCTGTAAGGAGAGGAATATATCTCCACTTTGCAAACACCCTAGGGATACTTGGTTGGCCAATGCGAGAAACAAAATGCTGAACACAAGATGCTTCTAGCTTGATCCAGCACATGGGTAATCTTATATTAGGGAAGAACTTTATAGCCAACTATGCCACTAAACAAATATCTGACATATGTGTGATGGTGTTGCCTTGTTTAAAAAAACAGTTTGCTCTTTCCCCCCCCTCCCCCCCCAATTCTGCCATCATTTGTATTATGGTTTTGGGCATCATTCTTGGTTCAAATGTTAATATATGTTGCGTTAGTCTCTGAGCTTAATACAACAGTAAACTAATCATACATCTTTTGGATTCTTTGAATGAAGGAAACAGGATAAATTGGATCAGCTCTAATAAACCCTTGTCTTTATAGATGGCTTTTACGAAGTAATGTAAACTCATCACTGAATCAGTATACCAGAATTAATTAAATCTAAAAATATGGATTGCAGTTAGAAGAAAGGTGCAAATACTTTCATATATTTTTTTAAGAATAGGCTGGCCACATTTGAATTTTTATTGTTTAACTTTAGATGTAAGCTGTTCCAAAGATCACTCCTGAAAAAGTATAAATATTTTAAAGAAATAAAAGAATAGAATAAAATAAATCAGCTGTCCAACAAATCAGCTTTCAATCAGCTGTCCAACGAATATAATACACCTCTAAATAAAACATATATTAGCCAAAGAATACAGATCCTTCATTTCAGTCAGATCCATCTGTAGCCAAAGGTCAGCCAAATTATACAAGCACACCCTTGTGTTCCTTCCTTCATATATGCTGTTGTGGTTTGTTTAGAAAATTATACAGAAAACACCAAAGCAGAACACGCAAATAAGTTACCCTACTTTTTACAGTATGCCAAAAAAATACAAAGATCATTTAAAAGTTAACCAAAATAACAATATAATTCATAATGAAATATATACTTACCAATATTATTTTGAAGCTTTGAAGAAGAGCTGTAGTAAGCCACGTGCCAATCTAATCTAGTGTTATCCAAGGAGGCAAATTCTGAAACCACAAAATATAAATCAGACATGTATATCACCAGTTTTCAGACAATATTAAGCTGGAACAGAGAGTTCAGGTGAACAATTCAATAATAAAAATAAGAACAGGGATAGGAGCTGTCCAATACAAAATGAATCAGTTTTACTTACTATAATACTCTACAGGTCGTTCTTGATTTATGGTCACAATGAAGCCCAGAATTTTGGTTGTAAAACACTGTTATTGTAAATCAAGGAAGCACATGACTGACTTGATTTTATGACTGTTTTTATAATGGTTGTAAATCAAAACACCATGGTCATTAAGTAAATCATGTGATTTCTAAATGAACAATGTGGTTGTTAACTGAATCTAGCATACCCAATCAATGTTTTTTGCCATTTTCTAGTGCCATTTTCAAGATTGCCTAGTGTGTTCATGTGACCTTGGGATGCTGCAACCGGGTGTCAATGTAAGCCAGTTGCCAAATGCCCAAAATACAATCACCTGGTCATGGAGATGGTATGGTGCAGAAGTTGTAACTTTAGAGACAGGTTATGAGTAGCTTTTTAAAAGCCCATCCTAACTTCAAATGGTCATTTAACGACTGGTCATAAGTCAAGGACTACCCATATGTAAATAAAACTGCCATCAATTGCATATATGAATTCTGTAGTCGAAAAAAGTTAGTACATTAAGCTCTCTAAACTTTAAATTGAGTCTTTATGAAAGCACTCAGAAAGCTTCGTTTCCTTGGATTTTTAAAATGTAACAGCCCTCAATAGGCACACATATTAAATACCTTGCATTTAAAATTTCGATCCCAAATCAATTACTATTTGGGAATGCTTTCATAATGTTGAAATTATTTTTAGGAAAAAGATCACAAACTCATCCAGTTTTTGTTTAGATGTTACATCTAAACATTATTCTTCATTCAAAATCGTGCAGTCTAGAAGTATATCTTCTCAAGCACACCATTATGTAGGCATATGTACATTTACAAGCAATTTAGACATGCCCGCTGACCCAACAAAGTGAACTATACAGCTAATAAATAAAATAAATATAATGATAAACGTTTTGTTTACATTGTAGAAGGCTCCTTCTTGATTTTTTTTAAAATTCCTTTATTCCTAAAATTTAAAGTTGATAAGCACTGGCAGAAAGTGAGATATTTAGACAAAAATCTCAGTTTATAGAGATTACTAATGGAAAAGGTTCGGATTTTTTTAAAAAAAGAAACAATATAATTAGAACAGAAAATGAATTCCATCATTCACAGATTGATTTTTTTTCTAAATATCAATTCCCCAAGTCACCAGACTCAATTAAGTACAGGATAAGACATAATTGCCATAATTATGAGTTTGTTTTGCTTACAGTTAATATGGCACAACTTAAGTCACTCCTTGCTATTTGCCTCACTATCTATTAGGTTCCCAATGTCATTGTACTTGGCATTGTAGAATACTTGGCATTGTGAAGTATTCATCCAAAACTGATCCCAAAACTTTCCGAAATGCTTAATTTACAAGACAAATTTATATTTCAAATTACAATGCATATCAAAAAGCTATTTCAAAAAACTATGTATCAAAGTAAATTTAACACCTTTGGCAGCCTTTGCCCTGTCTTATCAAGTTGGACTTTTGTTCTGGCTTATCTTACCATTTATATTCCTTAGAATCCAAACAAACAATTCCTTTTTCCATTCCTAAAAGTGCAGAAAGTTCTTGATCTAATGATCAATTCACTGAGACTATAAGAAGTGTTCATAAAATGGGAAAATGCAAATAATTAAAATGTTTTTCTCAATAAAGCAAATAAATGGGTGCCCAAATTATACACATGTATTTTGCACCTGAGTCCTCAAATTATAACAATTGAGATTAGAATTTCTGTGCTTAAACAAGGCAGTTGTTAAGTGAGTCACACCCAATTTTATGACTTTTTTGCCATGGTTGTTAAGCAAATCAGTTGCAGTTGTTAATACCATGGTTGTTAAGTGAATCTACTTCCAGTTGGAAGTCTGCTGGGAAGGTCACAGATGGCAATCACACAATCTGCAGTCACTGATAAATGCCAATTGCCAAACCGCACAAATTTTGATCATGTGGTCACGGGGATGGTGTGACACTTGTAACTGTGAGAACCAGTTGTATGTCTCTTTTTTCAGTGCTCTTGTAACTTCAAATGATCACTAAATAAATGGTTGTAAGTTGAGGACTACTTGTATATTGAGCTATGTTACCACATACTTCAGCTTTAGATTTATCTAACTAACTGAACTGAATATGACTTATGCTGACCAAGCCGGGTTTTTTTTTTTTATACAGCTTACAGTACTTGAAAAGATTACTAGACATTGGCCTTGCTCATTTCACATTATACAGGTAGTCCTCAACTTACAGCAGTTTATTTAGTGACTATTCAAAGTTACATCACTGAAAAAAGTGACTTATGACCATTTTGCACACTTATAACCATTGTAGCATCCCATGGTCACGTGATCTACATTCAGATGCTTGACAACTGACTCATATTTATGACAGTTGCAGTGTCCCGGGGTCATGTGATCACCTTTTGCGACCTTTTGACAAGCAAAGTCAATGGGGATTCACTTAACAAATGTGGCAAGAAAGGTCATAAAATGGGGAAAAACTCACTTAACTAATTTCTTATTTAACACCATAAATTTTGGGCTGTTGCAATCATAAGTTGAGGACTACTTGCATTTATATACAAAGTGAGTGTAGCATATGCATAAAAAGAACAAAAGGGACATACTGTACATAGCACTGACACAGTTGTGTGCACACAAACAGAATTAGAACTTCATTGTTCATTAAGTCATGTTGTAAGTTGTCAAAGCAACAAAAGACCAAACCCCAACAGTAAGTAGATTGACTACAAATATAACAAATTGCAGAGACAGCAAGATTTAATTGTCAATAAGACAAAGTGGAAATTCTTTAAAACTCTCTTTTTGCAAAGTGGACTGGTTCCAATAAGTTCAAATAAGCATTATTCTTTCAAAGGAATTACAAAAACAAGGGCAAAGTCTCACAAATTTGGCTGAATTTTAAAACATTAAAAACTTTAAAAAACAAATTTTGGAATGCTTGCTGGCCTTATTCTAAAATGCTGGTGAAATATGATTCAGAACTGGAACGAATTGTAGACTGTATTGACTAAATGGATGAAAAATTTAGACAGAATCTGAGATAGGCAAAACTAGCAAATAAAAAAATTCTAGATTGACAAAGTTAAATGCTATATCAGATGCTGGTTATGATCTATAGAGATTTAGAAAAAGTAGAAAATTCCAAGTATAATTTTTAAAAGTCTAGCAGTAGGACTATTGGTGATTTTTATTTACCCAAGGTTGAAATCCAGAGACTAAGTACACACATGTTAAAATTTAATGATGATCCCATGTGCTCTGTGGGCAGTAACTTCTCAGAAGTTTGAAGTCTCCAAAATAAATTTGAACTTGGAGAAGTAGTATCTTTCAGAAATAAAACAAATTGATGCTACAACAGCCTATCCTTTAAAGATGAGTCACTACCCAATATTTAGTGTGGGAGGACAATATTACACTGCAAGAGGGGGGAAGGGAGGGAGAGAGAGAGAGAGATGAATTGTGCATATTGCAATATTGTACCAATCATGCTATTACTTTCCATCATAAGTAACATGGTGCAATGCCACAGCAACAAGTAATAAGCAAAATTATTAAAGGAAGGAAATAAAGAAAAATGAAATCTGAGTCAATCTGGTTTACACCAGCACCACTCACTAGACTGCTCCATATCTTTCTATCCTGCAAAACCATCTTTATTTTCACTGCATCCATATGCTGTTTATTTGGCAGTCGTTTGTTCTTTAAACTTCTTGCCTCCCTCTTTTAGAGGATCTCATCAACTAAGTTTGAGTTTCTCATCTTTGCCTTCCTCTCACTTGTCCATATATTCATTTTATGATTTGACCAAACCACCTTAATGTAGTTCTGTACTGGTCATCACATTTATTCAATACTGATTAATGCATCCCTTCTTTGGCTCATTTCTACTTCATTCAACTTGATTTTATCTTTGACATGTTTAATTCCCATATAATAAAATGGCCTTCTTTCAGCCATTTTTGCTTCCCTGCCTCATCTTTTACTTTTTTTCTTCAATTTGATATACCTTGCAATACTTTTCACCAGTCAAAACCAAGAGCTGTGGTGGTGCAGTGGTTTAGAATGCAGTATTGCAGGCTAACTGCCCACATTGCCAGAAGTTCATTTCTTTTGATTCTGTACAGCTCAGCCTTCCATCCTTATAAACTGCTTAGAGAGCGGTATATATATTGTGAAACAGTATATAAGTCTAAGTGCTAGTGCTATCTTGATCTTTTGGTATATTTAGTTTCACATCCATACTAATTGCATTATATATTCACTTTCAAATTATTCTGCATCATCTACATTTAAACACATACACATTTCCAAGCATCACACAAGCATTCTTTATGCATTTGTCCATGATTACATGACAACACATACTATCACACACCTATCTTACTTCTGCTTAGTGTCAAAGCATTCATTAAGCATTTTCATTTGTTCTCATCAATATTTTTTATTTAACAAAGTAGCTGGCCAATTAAAACTATGCACTGTGCTATTCTCAAACAAACATTAGAGCTGGGATTTGGCCTTACTGCTGTGGCTTTTTAATAAGTAGAACATTTTTTTAAAAGAATCTCGGTCCAAAGCATTTGACTAAAATATGAGTGGATTTTTATCTTCTTCTATATGGAGCATCAGCCAACTTTTCCTTGGAAGTGTAACAAAAGAGGGGAGAATTACAAAAGTAAATGATAATAAGCAAGGGAGAGGCACTTCCTGGAAAAAGAGAAATGTTGCATATGAGCACATCTTGGCATATGCATAAAAGGTTTATTAAAATTTGGCCAATAAATTAACTAATACTGCCTGTTGAAGTTTTAAAGACCTAATTATCATTTCCAACACAAAGAATGATATACCAAAAGTAATGTGTAAAATACTTTGCTTATTTACATGAGTACTCTGGGAAAATTTTAAATACAGCAGAACTGGAAAGATCTAAGGCCAACCAAGAAATTAATAGGAAAGCAATAATTTGACTTTAGTTTTCAGAACCTTTATTAGACAGCCAGAACAAAAAAAAATGATGAAAACATGTTTGCAAGCAAACAACCAAGTTCAGAGAGCACTAAGACCTCTACAACTTGAGGTATTCACTGGAGGAATTAATCAGTGAGGGGAAGGTTTGTTTCAAGTAAAAAATATCTGAAGAGAACAACTATGAGGAAAGATAGCATTTAGGAAAGCTTTATGGTGCCTCTCACTTTCTAAACGTCTATAGCCTTTGCAGTATTGTTAGCTGGCAAACAGATGTTGGGAGGGAACTGGACTAGTATGAGAATGGTTAAAAGAAAAACTTCAGATTCTTTTGCAAACTTGCATCAGGAGATTCCATTTGTTGAAGCAAGAGATACTTTTAGTATAGTTCTCCATACCATGCACATCAAGGTGATATACAACCACAAAACCAATCCTAATTTTCATGAAGAATGATAATTCATGATAATAAACCAGGAGAATAAACCAGAAGAGAACCAAATACAACTCTGGGAAAAGAAAAGCCAGTTAAGAAGTATTAATGAAATGCTGTTCACATTGTGTGTGATATCAGTTGTACTAGTACTTCAAACCCATTGTTTAATCTGAAACAAGATTAGCCAAAGCTCAACTCTGAAATATATGATGCAATATAAAATAACTAACTCGGCATATAATGAATCTAAATTGGAAAAAAACTAACTTGAATTTTATCTTCAGCTATAAAGTTTACTGAGCTAAATGATCCTGAGTCAACAAACTGCTCCCATTCTAGCCTGAGGATGTAGTTCCATGGTGTATGGTATTCTGAACTTTAAAGGAGCAGGAAAAGAAAGGAAAAAGAGCAATTACAAAAGCTGCACAAGTCTCTAGGATTCAGGGTGAGGTACTTTTTAATCTCATTTTAAATCATTTACACTGCTTTTAAAAATTAAGCATTTCTCAAATCTTGTAATTTTTGTTTTCATAAGATTCTAGGACCACTGAGTTGGAATGTAGACTATGTCACCCATCAAGCTTAACCTTCTGCCGGGGTGTATGTGTGTTAAAAATCCAAATTACTGGCCATCCTATTTCTAGTTGAATATTTCAAGTTATAAGACCATAACATAGGCTTCCTGTATCACAATACTTTTAAAAGCAGGTATGTAGAACCACAGCATGCACCATTCCACATTTTATACATCAATAACACTTAAAATGCGCTAAATAACTGATAATTCAAGTTACTTTTCTTTGCAGTTGTTTTTTAAAAATCAGTAAATGAAACCTTAATAATTTTTGGTGCTTTAGAAAGAGGCAGACAGCCATTTTCAAAAGGCTGAAGAAAACAACAAAGGCAGGATAATTAATCATCTCTAATTCAATTCTGGTTCTTTAAGCAGGCAGACTGGCAGGTCTGGGGGTCTTGTTTACACTTTGGATGCACTAGAGAGCGCAGCAGAATAGGATCAGTACACATGATAAAAGCCAGATTCCTGACCTCTCATATGTCAAAGGGATCTTTCTTCTTTTTGACCGATCAGGCTTATCTGCTGGTGGCAGCAATCAACCATGCCCGAGACTATATCAAGGTGACACTGTAGATATTTAGAACTTATCCAAACATATTTTGGGGCGGGATCAGGACAAGCACCAGCAATTAACTCAAGGTGGTGACAATCATATAAAATGTCACATGTTATTCTCAGCCCATTTCCTTCTGAGTCCTTTACATGTTCTGGCATCACTGGGCTATCTCCGAGTTGCTGCTTTAAAGCCTGTCCTCATTCTTCTGCATTATGCCATATGCTTTTCCCTTCTTCCATGTAAGCACAGCGCAGATACTTTTTTTCTTCCATGCCATCACAACTTTTTTTTGGGTGAAGGTATCTTTGAGTTAGTTTTTGACTTCTAGTGACTGTTTGGACAAATCCTTGCAGTTTTCTTGGCAACATTTTTCAAGAACACCCTTGCCTGCTTCCTAGGGCTGAGAGAACTGGTCCATGGTCACCTAGCTGGCTTCCAGGTCTACAGCAGGATTAGGACTCAGAATCTCCAAGTTTCTAGTCTGGTGACTTCCACACTATACTAGCTCTATGATCATGACATTACCTTCATCTTATCCAGTACAGATATAGGTTTACATTATCCTTAACTGTATAAGGGTAAAAAAAGTTTTTTCCCCTCATATTCAGCACCATCCAGAGTCATCTATAAGGTGTGTAAAATTTACTTAGGCTTTGTCACCCATTACCTTAGAAGGAAATCAGGTGACTAGAGTGGCTGGGAAGAGAAACAATAGGACAGACATTGACAACTGGGTAATAAATATATAATTATAGTCATAAAAAACAGCTGGGTGACTTTGGGCCAGTCACTCACTCTCAGCTCAACTTCACAGGGTTGTTGTGGGGAAAATAGGAGGAGGAAGAGGCATTGGATATGTTTGCCATCTTGAGTTATTTGTAAAAAATAAAGGCAGGTTATAAACAAAGAAATAAAAATAGTGTTCTGCCAACCATAGGATGGACAAAGAATCCATCTCAGCAAACAGGGAGAAGGCATATAAATGACTTGTAAGACACTGCCTTATTTCTGATCCATATGTTATAACTTTAAGATACTTAAACCTGTCAATATTGTGACCCCACCAACTGTAACAGGCCAAAGCAATATTACTGTCCACAAAACATCCAACTGCACACATGTAAGGCTGACATCAGACAGTAAGTGGTGAAAACTAGAGCCTAGAATCTAAAAATTGCACATACTTTCATAAAAAATGTTTAACAATGCTTATGGATTATAAGATAAAGAGTATCTCCTCACATCCTACTTGCCCTTTTTGTGTAAGTCACATGCGAACATGATGAACTTTAAGAAAAACTTTATGTCACTATCATATAGTTCCACTTAGGGAATATTAACTTCCTGTTCTAATATTCTAATTCCCTCTTCTCCTCTGAAGAAGCAACTTTTTTTCTTTTTTCAGCATTGGTTAAAGTAGACAAGAATGAGAAAAAAGAAGCTAAGTCTCCTTAGATGGGAGAACATTAAAAAAAATCCCTTCCGGTCGTCCTTTCCCCCCCTCTTTTTAACCAATTGTTTCCCTTAGAAATGAAAACATCTCCAACTTAATAAAAAAAGACATTCACACCAAGTAACTGTAATATTAAATTGTTTAGCAAGCGGGTTGGGGGAGGGGATGTATTTGGTAGTGATAACGAGCAAGGCCTGGAAAATATTTTTTTTAAAGCCTGAAACACCCTCATATCTTTTATTTCTCAATTCTTTTTTCTCCCTTTCTCCAAGTCCATTTCAGACACCCTCTTTTCTTGTAAGGGAGGGTGCGGTACGAAGATTCACACGTTTCCCTTCCCAGCCGTAAACACGACTCCCTCCCCCCTTTTGGGGGGGGGGAAGCATTCCACTTTGATCACTTCAGGACAGGAATCATAACCCAGTCCTGTGAAAGGCCAGCCTCCCTGTACCGTAATTCCCGTACCGTCACGCGTTCACAAGACCGCGAAGCTCGCGGGCTCTCCTCATGCGCACACACAGACATACGCGCGCCCGCCACCCCTTCTCACGCCAAGCTCTCTGCCCCGTAAGACAACGGAGGACTCTCTCACTTAGCCCAGTACCTGAGTTCCCCGTCCCGGTTCTCCGAACTAACCGTCACCTCCCGCCACCCTATCCCGTAACCCGCCTATTAACTGGAAACCACCGTCTACTCGACTCCGCCCCGCCGCTGCCGCGTGTGCTAATTTCCCTCAACGCGGCCAATAAGGGGCGGTGCTCCTCTCTCCCCCACCAATAGATTGTCGCGGTTACCTGGTTCTAACCCCGCCTCTTCATGGCTCTCTTCCTTCGCCTCACAAGGACGGCTCGTCGCGCTCCGACCGCTTCCCGCCTGCACGTCAACGGGCAAGGTGACGCGTGAAGGGCGGGGGGGAAAGGAAATTGAACCGGATTTTCCAACTGGTTTCGGCAGAATTTCCCCTCAGTCCGTCCTGCTGAAAAATCATTAATAATATTAATAACAATAACAACAACAGTTTGGATAGTGGATGTGGCAGAGCCTGGAGACAGCAGAATAGAAAAGAAACAACTGGAGAAGATAACAAAATAGAAAAACCTACAAATAGAAATAGAACGACTATGGCAAAGGCAAGCAAGGATAGTACCAATAGTAATAAGTGTCTTGGGTGCAATCCCAAAACAACACTTGAACACAGCATTGACAAATTTGCTATCAGTCAATTGCAGAAGGTGGCTTTACTTGGAACAGCTTCCATCCTGCGATGATATCTGTAACACTGTCAAACATCCAGATCTGCCTATCCCTGGTCCTTCCTAAGGACTCGATAGGTTGACAAAAATTCCAAACCCAATCTGAACATCATGGCTGACTGTGCAATGATTCATCATCACCATCACCATCTCTTAGTAATAACACTCTTAGCCTAAATGAACTACCTCTGCTCCTGTAGCTGCCTGTAGCTTGTCCTTCAAAATAAATCCCACTACACTTTTTACATGACATGGTTAATTAATTTGCAAGTTTTAATTCAATTTGTGTGATGAGTACATGTATGTGATATACATAATGCATTTAGCCAAGGACAGCTGCCTGGTATGCTGCTTTCTCTGTGGGATAACTGACTGAAGCTTGTACCTGGTGGAGGTCAAGAGTATTTTTCTTGAGGTTTCCGGTTTCGCGTGGCTTTGGGGCAGCAGGAATTCGCGACAGCTCGCGATTCCTGCTGTGCTAGCCGTCGAGGTACCCCCGATCCAGATGGGTCAGGGGGATATGGCTGCCCTGTAGGGACAGCTGAAGAGAGAGGGGAGTCGGACAGGGAGGTGGGGGTGTCGCAGACCTCCCCCTTCTCCGGAAAAACCCCTTTTTCCCAAGGCGGTGGAGCGGCGGTCAGCAATGGCCGCCACGAAGAAGCCAGCAACCGGGTAAGATTGCGCTGGAGGAAATGTGAAGAGTGAAAGTTTTGTCTGAGCCGGGTCAAGTAACATCCTTTAAATTGCCTGGAACTGAGCTGTTTGAATTGCTGGAGGATACATTGTATCCCTAAGAAGAGCGAAAGCGGTGGAGAAGCTGTTAAAGGGAACTTTTGTTTTTTCTTCACTCTCCCACCCCATGGAAACAGCAGAAATGTTTGGATATATTGGACATTGAAAGTGAATTGTTTTGAGAGTTGAAGCTAAGAGACAAAAGGATTCTTGGACATTGAAAAATTTAAGAAATTGGAAAACCCTTGTTGGAGGTATGGATTTCTGATTATTTAAAATTGACATTGCAAGTGGGAAGGAAGAGGAAAAAAAAATTGGAGCAGAAGCTGAAAAAGGAGGAGATTGCCTAGAATCCCAAAGAAAGATATATGGTAATTGGACCTCTTTGATTAAACATTAACCCCAGAAAGAGAAAGAGAAGAAGGAAGAAAAGTATTAACTTTTGGAACTTTTTTTAAATTGTTTTTGATTAAAAATACTTGTGGTTGTTTTGGGAAAAGTTTCTCTTTTCATAATGGCATCGTTTGTGGATGAACTAAAGACTGAATATCAAAAATATAAAAAGGAAGATACTTTGGGCACTTTGTTTCAATTCTTAGAAATGGCGTTATGTACTTATGAAAAGTTGATTACGCAGCAGAAGGACTGGGACAAGGAAGAAGAGGAAGAAGAAGCCATCTTTGATGAACAATGGGTCCCTTCCGGAGAGGAGGAGAAAAAGGATAAGAAAAAGGGGATTTTAAGAATTATAAAAACAACCAAAAAAGAGAAAAATGAGCGAAAAGGTGGAGGCAAGGTTAGAAAGCAAAGGAAAAGGAGTAAGAAAAGCGAGGAGAAAAAAAAAAGGGGTAAAAAGGGCAAGGAGAAGAATAAGCAAGAGAGAAAGGGGGGGAGGAGAAGCCTTAATGGGGGGAAGCAAGATCTAAAGAAAAAAAGTTTATTTAGAGACAATGGGTGAATTTAATTTAGGATAAAAGAGGGATTCTGGAGGGTACATAAGTTTGTGTTTTTACATGTGTATTTAGAGTATAAAATTCATTATGTAATTTTAGAATCTTTTAAACAGAATCCCAAGAAAAATTGTTATACGAAGTATTTTTAAGTTAGGGTAATGAGTTATAGACGTTACTCCAATTGGTGTAGAGGAGAAGTATAGTAAAAGAAAAAAGATGAATGGATAGTTGGAAATAGAACAGACAAAGAATGTTATTGAAAATGGTAATAAGATATGGAAGGATATATAAAGGTTTTGTTATGGTTTTTTTTTTTGGATTTTGTATATTGATAAAAGGCAATAAAATTTTAATTAATAAGAAATAATTTGGATGAAAAGGAGAAGTAGGGATAAGATATGAAGTTAAATAGATAAAGTATTGATACTATAATTTGGAATTGTTATGCTCTATTGGTCTTTTATTATTATTTTTTCCTAGAAAAGAATTTAGAAGCTGTTATGCCTTGATTCTTTGTGCATTGTTTTTATAAAATTGATAAAAATGGTTTTTATATATATATATATATAAAAGACAATGATAATAAGATATGGAAGGATATATGGGATGAATATGATGTTTGAATTTGTGTCTGTGTGAAGAGTTTTAACCCGGGATCAGACAACCTTCAGAAAAGATCTTTTAGTTTTGTTTATGTTTTGTGTTTTGTATGTTTGTGTATTGTGTCTTCTGTAAAATTAATAAAATTTGTTTAAAAAAAAGAATCAATAAAACCTTGGAGGAATGTTAGATGAGAATAATTGTAAACAAGTCAGAAAGAAAAGAATATGATGACTATAAAATGGATAAATATAGAAAAGAAATGAAATTGAATAAGAGTAAAGAGAAATAATGAGAAATTTGCTGAAAGATATTTATGTGTCCATATGGAAATGGGATAAATTAGAATTATGTTGTATAAAAATAATGTTTTATCCGACTTGTAAAAATTTATAATGTTAAGAGGTTTTATGTACTTAATGGTTAATGATGTGTTGTTTGTCTTTAAAATTAATAAAATTTGTTTCAAAAAAAAAAAAGAGTATTTTTCTTGAGAATAATAGTGGATTATAATGTATAAGTGTTTCCAATCACCTGCCTTCAGGCGGGTTGGACTTCCACAGTCCTAAATACTATAGATATTGGTGTGTCAGTCCCCAAAAGTTGGGAAAAAACCAGTTAAGATTATAGGCCCCAAAAGAAGTGCTAAATGCTGTTTTACTTCTTTTTCTTCAGCAGTGGCATTCAGTTCTGGAAAAAGGGAAGAAATCATCGCCACAATCCAAATGATAAAACATTGTTTTTAGATGGCAAGATTAATGAGTGCCTTTGATTTGGGATTCTCTCTGCTGGAGAAGTCAGGTTTAGAAAGTCAGAGCAGATAACAGATAACTTGAATGATCTTTAAAAAGCAAAGCATTGACACACTTGGGTAGTACTTGGCCTCTCTCCTTTCTACTCACCCTCTGCTTGTCACAAGCAGCCAGTAGCTCCTCCCACAACCTCAGGGAATTTGAAATGCAAATTGAGGGAAGCTTTACATACCCTCTGGCATCAAGTGTTTTTTAACAACAGCTGCTCAACAACCACACATTTTGGAACACGGAAACAGGTATACTTCTGTACTGCCCTGGGTTGGCTGAGAGATATGAGCCATAGTGAGTGGTGACAAGCCATGTCCATGTCAAACAGCATAAGAGAGACTTGAAAACAACCACTGTAGAATATATAGCAGGGCTCTCCAACCTTGGCTCCTGGAAGCCTGGCGGACTTCAACTCCCAGAGTTCCACAGCCAGCAAAGCTGGCTGTGGAATTCTGGGAGTTGAAGTCCGCCAGGCTTCCAGGAGCCAAGGTTGGAGAGCCCTGATATATAGCAATGAAATGAAGAAACACAGGCTCATTCCATTCTAGTGCAGCAATGAAGCACTCTGGAACAGTGAGGTTATACATTAGGTTCTTCCAGATAGAGGACCTGTGTTTATCAATAAAAAAGCAACATGCAGCTATTTGTTTCATTAAATTACATTTGGTGGGATGGGAGCAATGATAATGGAAGAATATCAATGAAAATTCTTAATCACCAGCTGGACTTGTCTGGAAGTTTAGTCATGACAACTAGATATTTTTTGTTGGTTTGAAAGATTTCACTGCTTATCCAAATAACTTCTTCAGTCTGAGCAGCGACTATGCATAGTCAGATTCCCCCTAAGCAACTTGCTCAGACCGAAGAAGCTATTTGGATAAGTAGTGAAATGTTTCAAACCAATAAAAAATAATAACTCCACTTGCCATGATTCAACTTCCAGATAATGGAAGAAGTGGGAAAAGATGGAAGAATTTCTAATGGAGGATATTGTCATCTGGGCTGTTTATAAAATTCTCTGAACAAGGCAGATACAGGTAATCCTCAACTTACAACAGTTCATTTAGTGATTCTTCAAAGTTACAACAGCACTGAAAAAAGTGACATGGCTTTTTCTCAGTTAACAACCAGTGTAGCATCCCCAGATTCATATGATCAAAATTCAGATGCTTGGCAACTGATTCATATTTATGACGGTTGCAGTGTCCTGGGGTTGTTTTTTGCAACTTTCTGACAAGCAAAGTCAATGGGGAAGCCAGATTCACTTAGCAACCATGTTACTAACTTAGCAACTGCAGTGATTCACTTAGCAATTGTGGCAAAGTTTGTAAAACTGAGCAAAACTCACTTAACAACTCTTATCAAGAGAAATTTGGGGTTCAATTGTAATCATAGTTTTATTGGCTGATTGAGGGGGGGAATCCAAAATATCTTCTGAGTGCAACCTAGTGATTCTGCAATGACAGTACAGGTGTCAGCCTTGATGTGCCTGGTGTCCCAGGGCTGCCATTCTGGTGGGAAATGGTGAAACCAGAACTGCCTTTCCTGAAGGGATCTCAGAGCGCAATGCCTTCCACAATACCGGAGCCACAAGCTAAACCCACCGGACAGCTGGACACGCCAGACCGCTGGCTGGATGGGCAGGAACAAAACGGATCAAGCCGACCTGTTGTCACTGAGAGGATCGCAACCAATCAAGACTGAAAAGTGGACGAACACCCACCCACATGTTCAACTGGCATTTGTGACAACTCTAATAAAATGGAACTTGTTAGTTTGAACGCTGACATTAGGCTGAGCCAGGTAGATAAGATCTCTATACTTCTTAGTTGCTATCTTGACTTTTCATACATATAGACACAACAACACAGACAGACAGATACATCCCTGATTTATAAACCCATGTCTTTTCCACAAAACAAAATTTAACAACTTGTTAGATTATTAATCCATTTCTGAATTATGCATTATCCTAATGCATTTGGAAACTGGGATTTTTAAAATGTTTTATTATTGAATATCAAAAATGGAAATATATGAGTAATATATGAATAAGATTAGCAGTAGCCACAGCACTTCTTAAACAAATATACAACTTCACAGTGCTTTGTAGCCCTCTATAAGCTGCTTACAGAGCATATTGCCCCCAACAATCTGGATCCTCATTTTACCGATCTCAGAAGGATGGAAAGCTGAGTCAACTTTGAGCTGGTGAGACTCGAACTGCTGAACTGCCAAACAGCAGGCAGTCGGCAGGTAACAGAGATAGCCTGCAGTACTGTATTCTAACTACTGCACCACCACGGTTCTTAGTTAGTATATCCAATATTTTTGAATAATTACAAAGATGGCTGTTAAAATATTACATCCCTTAACAGGGTTGGGATTCAAATTTTTTAACAACCGGTTCTGTGGGCGTGGCTTATATGGTGGGTGTGGCCAACTCAATATCACTCACATTGAGACACCCAATATCACCCACACCTTGCCTGGCCTCTCATGACTATGGGGATGTGCAACAGTAGTGTGAAAAATGGTCATAAGTCACTTTTTTCAGTGCCATTGTAACTTTGAATGGTCACTCCACACACGCCAAGTACCAGCAAAGGAGGGGAAAAAAACTCCAGAGAAGTTCCTGAGACAGGAAGTCTAGTCCTGCCAAAAATGTAATAAGGGTTAATGGAGAGGCAGTTTCTGTAAGCAACACCAGCATGTCTCCTTCCTGCCTTCCTTACAGGATTAGGCCAGTAATTTCTTCTACAACCAGTTCTCCAAACTGCTTAGAATGTTAACAACCGGCTCTAGTGAATAGGTGCGAACTGGTAGAATCCCACTCCTGCTTAACACCTTTCAGTCTACTTTAGCGGTAGATATTTAGGATTTTTAGCAAAAAAAGCAAACCCTAACAAATTGTCAATTCCATTTCCTTCTCAAATCCCAAAGTTGGCTCGGTTAGAAATGCAGGGTGCTTTTACACATTAACACCACAAAACAGAAATACAAAGTCCATCCAGACTCTAAGGAGTATATGGCAAATATTTTTTAGAATCTGTCGCTGGCACTCCAAAGAATCTGAAAGACAAGGAAGTTTACTATTTCACTAAATTGCCAAAATGTTCCATAGATACTGCAAAATGTCCTAAAAACCTTTCATTGTAAGGGGAAAGTCTAAGGACAGTGACTTTTTTTTGTAAGTCATCTGTTAATTTGTTTTCCAATTTTTTACAATACATGTTTAAAAACAGACAAAATACTCGGGGTTACCTATCACTTTCATATCTATTCTCAGGTTCGTAGCATTGTAATCATGGCACATCTGGTTGTGGAAATCTTGAGCTTACAAAGAAATTATCATTTTTCATCTGATCTGCATACATGCTGACCATTGTATGTATGTACATCCATTTTGCACACTTACATATCCTGATCCCTAGAGCATGGAGAATGAATTGGTAAAATCTCTTCACCCAAAGCTACTTTCACTACTTTTTCCCCTAAATCATGCATTTCCTCTATACCTTTATTTCCATTTTTTTGGCATTTTGAGATAAGAATGCCTTCTTAAATGAACAGTGCAAAGAAAGAGAAGAAAAAAATAGAATAGGGAGGACCAGAGATTTCTTCAAGAAAATTGGAGATATGCAGAGAATGTTTCATGAAAAGATAAGCATGATAAAGGACCAAAATGGCAGGGACCTAACCAGAGGTGGGATTCAAATTTTTTCTGTGGGCGTGGCTTAGTTGGTTGGTGTGGTTTGGCAGTTATGTGATTGAGTGGGCATGGTCAACTCGACATCACTCATGTCAAGAGGCGCTTCTCCTCGCCTGGCCTCTCATGACAGTGGGGATGCTGCAACAGTCGTAAGTGTGAAAAACAGTCATAAGTCACTTTTTCAATGCCATTGTAACTTTGATCACTACATGAACTGTTGTAAGTCAAGGATTACCTGTACAAAAATACAAAAGGCTTCTTTGCTTACAAAAAGCTGCCCTAAATACCAATCATTAGATTAAAAATACCTGCAAGCCAGAGTTACAAATCAGGCAGGGTGCCAGAGCACTTTGAGGAATTAAAATAGCTAAAATGCAATGATAACTATCAGCAGCCAACTCTTGCTCATAAAGTGAAACCCTTTAGCAGAGAGGTCAATTTAAGCTCTCCAGAAAGAGCACACCCAGGAGAAGCAATCCTTAGATCTATTTGCACCACTTAAAGATACCACTGGTCTCACTCACCTCACAAGATATCCTAAGGAAATCATCCAGATTTAAGGAAAGGTCACATGTCCCCCAGAAAGGCAGTAAAAAAATCAGAGTCAAGCTTGCATCCTGCCTCTTGGAAGTACACCCCAAAAGGATAGTGCCAGATACCACTAAAGAAGTGAAGGAAGACCCCCTCCCCAGATAGAAAAAGAAACCATGAGGCAGGAAAACATTCAAGCACAATACAAATAATTAAATCACAACAGTCGCTGTTGCTTGTCAAACCAATTACCAGAACAAACAGACAAAGGAACTAGTCGGATTTCTCAAACCAGTTTCTTTTCGGGAACAGAGATTAATCTTTTTCCTTCCAAATAAAGCTGAATAGGGAAAATTATCCCATCAATAAACACAGGATTAAATGTCATCAAGCACAGAATTAAACTTCATCAAAAACCAGTTTTAGAAAAGGGTATGTAAACTTACGATTGAATGTCAATCTTTCTAGCTAGCCAAGAAGAAGTATTTCCAGGGGAGTATTTCCTCCCAACAGCAGTGTAAAAAGCTTAAAACAACCCTTCCCCTTTAAGTATCAAGAAAAAAAAAACCTCCTTCAGAGACAATAAGACTACGTATACTGCCAAGAATGTAATAAGGGTGAAAAAAAACAAAAGATTTCTTCCAACTACCAGTTCTCCGAACTGCTTATAAAGTTAACAAGGGGTTCTATAGAACCAGTCAGAACTGGTAGAATCCCACCCCTGGACCTAACAGAGGCAGAAGAGATTAAGAGAGGTGGCAAAATTACACAGAAGAGCTATACAAGAACGAGCTTAATGTCCCTGATAACCACAATAGGCTGGGCACTGACCTCAAGCGAAGCACGCATGCACACGCAAATCATAAATCACCAAACCAGTAGTTACACTGGTCAGATCCCACCCCTGGTCAGACATGACTTCGCAAGTAACAAAACAAAAACAAAAAAACTTGTTGGAAGGTGATGTTGTGGATGATAGAAAAATATAAATGATGTAAGAAAACAATACATAAAGGAATGCCATGGGTTGAGTAAGAGCATTCAACTTGGTAGCTGCAGCCCTATGGTATGATAATAAAGCAATTAACTTTTCCAGATGAAGAAAAATATCTGTGGACTGGTCCTCATGACATGCTGTTTTGTATGATTTATTTATTTATTTATTTATTTATTTATTTATTTATTTATTTATTTATTTATCAAGCGATTATAAGATAACAGGTATAAGTATAAACTTAGTTATGAATACATGAAATGGATACATATTAGAAAAATAAAAAGAAACAATAGGACAGGGACGGTAGGCATGTTGGTGCGCTTATGCATGATGGATAAGCTGGGGGAATGAAGGAAGATGAATTTTGGGACCAAAACAGTTAAATATTTTATGTATTAATTATATGATGAACACTTTTGGCTTTCCTGATGGCATAGGTTAGCTTTCCCAACTGAATTTCCACCAGTTATATTAGGCTGCAGTTCCCATCATCCCACATCCAGCATGGACATTATTCATTGTTTATACTTTCTGGAATCATTTATACTGAAATTCCATATATCACTATTAGAAATAGTAAAACCATGTTCATGATATTCTGGAAAATCTCTAATATTTATATTGTGCAAATAAGTAATGAACTCTATCTGATTTATGAACATTTGATGAAATGTTCCAATGCTTTTCATTTGAAGTAAGAGATGACATATGACTAACCCAGTGGTTTTTCATCAAACTGATTCTAGCCTTGGTTAGGAAGAAATGACTCCAGCTTTCAATAGGGAAAAAAATCTTTTTAACAAGTAGCCTTAAATCCACTTAAAATTGTTCTTAATGTTGTTCTGAGATTACCTACCATTTTTGGTGTCACAAAATGAATATACATAGAAGCATTTTGAGGTAATCAGAAACAAAAAAAAACCACATTTACTTGAATGGTCCTTATTCTCCCTTCTGATCTTTGTCTTTTTATCTGTCAAGTGGGCATATTTTCAAACACAGCACTCAGCTACAGTGGCCTATAATTCTTCCGCATTAAGAAAGCTGGGTCCTAGATTGGGATGAATTATATCTTATTGGTACAACATGCATGCATCTTCTTGTTTTAAGCATTTTAAGTTATAGAACCAAAAACAGAGTTTTAAAAGTGATCTAAAAGGCCACTTAGGACAGGAAGCCTAACAAGTACTAATACATTATATTTGAAGGCACATTGGCCTTTATTTATTATTAGGGATCTCTATGCTAATTTGTATTCCAATATTCCAGTCTTCAGCTCCACACTATTTGCTTTAGCAGCAAATCCAACCTCTACAATCACCACACCCTGCCTGGCAGAAAATGAAAAGCCTGCAAACTGCACAGACTTTAAAGAGCTCAAATGCAATGAGCAAGACGGTCATCTCCCCAGGGAGGAAGAGGGGGAAATTCCCCAATGGTGGGGTTACTCAGACAGCTGGGCAATAATAGCCTGTGTTTGAGTGAGCAGTTGAAAAAGAACAGATTCTTGCAGAAGTAATTTGTCACATAGGTATTAAAGGCACAAGGGACCTGAATACCAGAGGTGGTATTCAGCAGGTTCTGACTTGTTCTGGAGAACCAGTAGCGGAAATTTTGAGTAGTTCAGAGAACTGTCAAATACCACCTCTGACTGGCCCTGCCCCCATCTATTCCCTGCCTCCCGTGTCCCAGCTGATCTGCTGGGTCTTATTTTGTTGCCCTGCACAGAAGAACGGAGCTGGAAAGCAGTTTATGAGGTGGGGAGGGAATGGAGATTTTCCAGTATCCTTCCCCTGACATGCCCACTGTTCTGTACTGTAATTAGCATTCTTGTAAATAACTGTTCTGATTGGCTAAGACGCGCGGCTATGCGATTGGCCGAGCGAGCCACACTGATTGGCCCGCGATGAATTCCCTGCGATTGGAGGAAACCAATCGCGGGAGATTCAAAGCGGTGTCATTGGCCACGGCTCGGCCAGGGAATTCAATATAAGCCACTGCATACCCTAGCCAAAGCAAGCTGATCTGGAAACCGAATAAAGAGCTGAAACTGGTCACTGCCTCCCAAGTTTTCTTCCAGCCTGTGACAGAACACTGGCGACGAAGGTGGGATTGCGGAACTGATACCCACCGAGCACGTGGCACCGAGAAAAGAGATCATTGAGATGGCCAGCATCGCACCGCCCGCACCCTTTAACCAAGCTACGGAGGACTGGTACATTGACCGGTCACCCACCAAGCCCCGCCCACCAAGCCATGCCGACAAAACTGGTAGTAATTTTTTTTTAACCCCAGCACTGACCTGCACACTCTGACCTTTGCAGAGGCCAGCAAGTAATTGATTTAAGAATTGAGAATTACTGGTGTTCATCTCTGCCTTGGGACCTATGCACACTGCTGAGTTCCAATCAACTGTAGTCGGGGAATGCTGGGATTTTGTTGGTTATGTTGGAAGAAATATCCTTCTGGGTTCAGTTCCAAGGGGGGGGAAAGACGCTGGAAACATGGAGGCTGTTTGGAAGGTTTAATGGTGGACAGGATCACATGGCCTGGAGCTCCAGAGTGAAAAGGAAGGATGATCACATGCTTCAAGATGAAGGAAGAGATCAAGAAAAGAACTGGGGTGCTGAGAGTGCCTGGGTTTTATACCCTCTGTTGGGATTTGAATTTGAGCTTGTATTCTGACTGGTTGTCAGACTCCCAGGGGCAACTCTATAGGCTGTCCTGAGTTCCAGGCTTGGCTGAGCCTGGCTGGGTGATGTACTGAAAGGGCTTTTGGCAATTGCTATAGTTTTACCTGGAGATCTTTGTTATGTAAAGTATTCTGGCCCAGGCCTTAATGTTCCACCCATTAACAAAGATGGGGGTGAGTTTCTGCTTCTGAGGTAAGTTTCTGCTTCTGAGTTTCTACTCTTTTGAGGAAATATTCTGCCTTTTTAATATTTCCTAGGCTATTTCATTTTGCTAGGAGAGGGGTGGGTACTAACTTCCTACAGTCACAAAAATAGTCACGCATTCTCTTCATCTCTCCCTGAGTGTTCTGACCCAGCTCCCCAAACATGAGTAACCCTCTGATGTGAACTCAAAAGATTCCATTCCAGCAGCCCCAGCAAAAGTTTTCTCTTGCAAGCTAACAAGTCCGGCTGGCTGGAAGATGAATAGTTCTCTGCCACATCTATTCATCTCTGCCCCCTGCCTTTTATCCCCAGAGCTAGCGTGAGGCCTCGCTAGCAGTGGTGGCTCTTCCTTCCCCAGGATTGGCCCATGGTTTTCCATTACTCTCCTATTCTCTGTGTTAAGTTTTGAGCATGGGCGAGAAAGAATGGAGACAAGCCTCTGAACGGTGAACTTCAGCTCTTTATTTACATTGTGACTTCTTCAATTCAACAGCAGTAAAACCCGCCTTATATAGGCAAACCCTGTAACGTTTAACCAATAACGAGCTAGGAACGCTAGCTCTTAGAACCAATAAGAACTCTCTGTTAAGGGCCAATCGGATTCCCCGGAATGGGCCAATCCGGTCTGGCCGCTTAACAGCCAATCAGAAGTGCAGGGCCAGAACCCTGCACTTACTCCAAGCTCACACTTTATTAATCTTATTGCATACACAACACTCTGCCTTCTGCGCAGCTGCGCATCAGGCACTGGACCCAGCTTCCTCCTCTTCTTCATCAACCACCTCCAGACCTGAGGGCTGACAGAGGCCCAGGCTCTGCCTCTCTCTCTCTCTCTGCCAGCTCTATTCTCTCTTCCTCCTCAGTGCTCTCAGGTTACCCTGAAGCTGACGCCCACTCCTCTTCCTCTGATTTGGCTGCTGGAGGGACCAGCAGCCGACAGGCCACATCACCGAGAACCTCTGAAGATGCATAGATATTATAACACCAATATCCATGCATCAATAGTCCCCAATCCCCAATCTGTGGACAGGCACTGAGGCATGGCATGCCAGGAATCAGGCAGCAGCACCAACAAAGGAAGACCCATCCGTGGGATACTGGCAACATGAGAAACCATGTCCCGTCAAGTCCTTGGAACAACCTCTCTCCAAGGAACCAGCCCCTGGTGCTCAAAAGGTTGGGGTCCACTGTGTTATAGAATCTGAAGATGGCATCACTTAAGCTAACTCTAGATGGCCTAGATATTAAGTAAGGTAAAAGTAATTTCAGGGAAGTAATAGTCTTCCCTGTAATGATGTATGGGTGCAAGGACTGGACCCAAACAACAGGTGATCGAAGAAGAATTGACACCTTTGAACTGTGATGCTGGCATAAATTATTCTGTATACCATGGACAGGCAGAATAACAAAATGTAGAGGTGTTAAATCGTATAAAACCAGAGACCTCACTTAGAAGCTAAAATCATAAGATTACATCTGATATACAAATATTCCTTGACTTACAACAGTTCGTTTAATGACCATTCAAAGTTACAATAGTAACAACAGTTCATTTAATGACTGTTCAAAGTTAAAATAGCGCTGAAAAAAGTGACTAATGATGGGTGGGATTCAAATTTTTTAACAACTGGTTCTGTGGGCGTGGCTTGGTGGTCATGTTATTGGATGGGCATGGCCAACTCAACACCACTCACATCGTGGCATGCATCTCCTTGCCTGGCCTCTCATGACTGTGGGGATGCTGCAATAGTCGTAAGTGTGGAAAATGGTCATAAGTCACTTTTTTCAGTGCCACTGTAACTTTGAATGGTCCCTCCACACAAGCAAAGTACCAGCAAAGGAGGGGAAAAAAACTCCAGAGAAGTTTCTGAGACAGGAAGTCTAGTCCTGCCAAGAATGTAATAAGAGTTAACGGAGAGGCAGTTTTTGTAAGCAACACCAGAATGTTTCCTTCCTGCCTTCCTTACAGGATTAGGCCAGTAATTTCTTCTAACAACCAGTTCTCTGAACTGCTTAGAATGTTAACAACCGGTTCTAGCAAATAGGTGTGAACTGGTAGAATCCCACCCCTGCTTAAGACCTCTTCAGCATCCCCATAATCATGTGATCAAAATTCAGAGGCTTGGCAATTGGTTCATACTTATGACCATTGCTGTGTCTCGAGGTCAAGTGATCAACTTCTGTAACCTTCTGACAAGCAAAGTTCATGGGGAAACCAAATTCACTTAACTGGGCTACTAACATATCAACTGCAGTGATTCACTTAACAACCATGTCAAGAAAGCTCATAAAATGGGACAAAATTCGCTTAACAAATATCTCCGCTAATAACAGAAATGTTGGGCTCTATTGTGGTTGTATAAGTCGAGGACTACCTGTACTTTGGCCATGTCATGTGTGCAAATTCATTGGAGAAGGCAGTGATGCTAGGAATGGTTAGTGGGACAAGAAGGAGCAAGCAAAGAACATGCTGGCTTGATAACATCCAAGTTGAATATCAAACAATTGAAAGAAGCCATGGTTAACAGGGTAGCATGGAGAGCCCTTCCTTTCTTTTCCATTTGTCTTGCATTCTATGGGGAAAAATAAAGACAAATTGAAAAGAAAGAGAAACAAAAACAAAAAAGGGCAAGAAATGAAAAAGAAAGCCGACTTTTCAATAGTTAAATTAACAATCTTTTTATCTCTTACAGCCCCCTTAGCTTCTTCTTTTTATCCCTCTTCATTTTTATACAAATTTCTTCAGTTCCTCATTTAATCCACATTTTCTTTATCTTCAGAGCTGTAGATCATCTCATCATTTCTTTCTCTTTTCAGCAAAAAAAAAAAATCCATATAAAGTTTAGACTAGAGCCTTTCAAAAATGTTTTAGTTTGGTCTTTTTTTTTTCTTTTGACCAAATAGGAAATTATTATTTCTATAACATTACCAGTGAAAACCAAAAGCAATCCCAAACCCAATGCTTCTCCTTGGGCAGAAAAGTAATGGGATTTATTCACAAAAAAATAATCGTTCTTATTCAAGACTCCAAGAAGTAAGTCAGTGGTATGAATGAGCATACAGTGTTGTGCCGAACCTGCTCTAAGAAGGAGAAAGGAAAGAGAAAGAAAACCTCTCTTTTCTTTCTTTATTAATTCCTACAACGTCCTTTTGAAGCATGTTCCAATCGATGGGGAAAATAGTTGTCAACTGTCCGACTAGTGAACCCAAGAAAAGTAGGCATTCTTAGGAACTTTGTAATCCGATAAGCAAAACTTTATTGGAGACACCATTTCGGTGCTGAAGAATCAAAACCGACTGTGGTTTTTCCTGCACGATGCATAAACAGTTAAACAATAACTTTTTCTCTCTCTCCCCACTCTTGGTTACTCACATTATCCAATTATGAATCATCCTTTTGTTTTGAGAACTGTTCACTTTTCTGTCAAACACCTGCAATCATTGGCCTTGGTGGTTTTTGGCTCTCACTGTTCGTTTCTGGCACATCTGCATTCTTTTTCTCTTTCCCTCCCCCTAGTTCTTTGGCAAGTTGAATAATGATAAGACCTAATGTTTCAAAAGCGGTTCAACCTTGACACCCTTAGGGCAAGAGCAAGATGATTTTAAAAAATCATCTTGCGTGAAAAATATCACAGCATGATATAGGTCGTCCTCAACTTACAGCCATTCATTTAGCAACTGTTCTATTTATTACAGGATCCTGGTGTCACACGATCATCCTTTGTAATCTTCCCAGCTGGCTTCCCACAAGCAAAGTTGATGATGGAAGCCAGGTTGGTTTAACAACTACATAATTCACTTAACGGCAATGATTCGCTTAACAACTGTGGCAAAAATGGGTGTAAAATCAGGTGCAACTCACTTAACAACCCCCTTGTTTAGCAAAGGGAATTCTGTCCCAATTGCCGTTAGAAATTCAGCAGTGTGACAGCCTAGTGGTGAAGATGTTCGCCTTCCACTCGGAAGATTGAGAGTTCAATCCTAGGTAGCGGCAGATATTTCTCTCCTAGGAGGCAAAGAAAAAATGTCTGCTGCAAACTCTACTTAGCATCAGGCATTCAACCAGTAAATTTTCAGCTCAATCCAGTAGCCCCAACTCTACCCAAATTAAGGGATTACAGATTCATAAAAAAGAATGTGTGTGTTTGTATATTTGCAAGCAGTACTGGCTGGAGAATTCTGGAAGCGGAAGTCCACACATCTTAAAGCTGCTGAGGTTAAGAAATATTACCCTCAAGGTTTGGAGCCCCTCTCTGAGGGAGGTGGGCAGTTAAGAAATGTGAAATATAAATAAATAAATCAAACAGAGAAAAGACTGGACTCTGAAACAGCAGCGGCAATGCATACCTGCTTTCTCAACACCTTTCTGTGGAAGAGAAGAACATACTTAGGTTGCCATGGAGACACCTTTTAAACCTGACAACTTGTGACCCATGAACACCACTGTAAAATACTCATCAGGAAGCATTGTATGTCATTGCTTAATTAAAGCATCACTGGCTGCATTAATAGTATCAGGTCATCTCTGCCTACTGCATTTTTGAGACTCCAAATTGACCTTGGGATTTTCCATACTGAGCTAATTGCACAATTTGAGAAAGAGAAAGAATACTGCATGCTTCTCTCCCACACACCTCTTCTCCTTTTCCTTTGGGTAACAACACAACATACAGTACTCTGAATTCTCAGTAGCACATTACATTTGGATCTCCCCCCTCCCTTGAAGTTCTACCTTCTAATACTTCCCATAGCTATCATACCGGGACAGGTTTGCCAGATGTTTGCCTAAAGACCACCATTTTGCATTGATGCAGAAGCTCCAGTATGCATACAGATGTTTTGGTAGGAAATCCATCTAAACTGTCATGATAGATTTGCAACCAGACATGCAGTGCCGTCATGTTCTGTTTCCTCATGATTCATACTTCACTACGTGCCAAGATGTTGAGTGTCACAAAAAACAACCAAAAAAGTATTAAAACCATCCGCCACCTCAGATCAGGAATATAAAGCCCAATTTAGTGAAAGGACAGCTTAATGCTTTCATTTATAATATTTCAGATATTTGTTTTACTGGTTTTTCTGCAAGCACAATACAAAAACTTGTCTTCATTTCTGATCTGCACTCTGCCTTAGTAAAATAATCAGTGGTGCTCTACTTACAATATTAATGCAGGGGAATTTAGGGGAAGTGATTGATGGATTTTCGTGGTTTTTCCATCCCTTCCCACCAATTTATATTTGCTAGAGAGAAAAATACCAATTCCTCTCCTTAATAGGGGTGGGGCAGGCAGTTGCTTACAATGGCTGGTTTAGACATTTGTCAAGTTGCCTAACAGATCACAAGCAAAGAGCTGGCCTATGCCTGACTTGTCAGTCTAGCTATGTCTTCTGAAAGGGTGAATTGTGAAAACAAGAGGGAACTATTGATATTAAGTAAGTGCTGCAAAAGATTGGGAACACTGGCAGTGAGTAACTGTTGCTTGCATCAGCTTAGGAGGATCCTTCAGAAAAAGGAAAGTGCCACTGCTCTACTCACCCTCAGTTATATAACCAGCAAGAGGTTACAGAGAATAGTCAAGGAAAATTTTCCCTTATTGACCAAAGCAGTGGAAAGAACCAATAACTCATAGTTTGCAATCCTGACTATTTTTTGTTTGTTTGTTTTAATATGAATTTCTTTGCAGCACATAGTGTTGTTGTTTTCAAAACAAAAAAATAAAAACCAAAAAATAGTAAACCCATGTTCAGATACCAGTTCAAGTGTTCTTTCAAAAGAGCACTAAGAGGTGTATATAAGGAATTACAGAAAATCTGATAAGCATCAGCCTGGCATTGCCTAGGTATTGTTGGAAGAAATATCCTTCTGGCTTCAGTTCCAAGTGGGGAAAAAGACACTGGAAACATGGAGGCTGTTTGGAAGGTTTAATGGTGGACAGGATCACGTGGCCTGGAGCTCCAGAGTGAAAAGAAAGGATGATCACATGCTTCAAGATGAAGGAAGAGATCAAGAAAAAGGGACTGAGGTGCTGAGAGTGCCTGGGTTTCATAATCTTTGTTGAGATTTGAATTGGAGCTTGTATTTTGATTGGTTGTCAGACTCCCATGAGGCTATGCAGGGGCAACTCTGTAAGCTGTCCTGATTCCTAGGCTTGGTTGAGCCTTGCTGAATGATGATGCACTGAAAGGGCTTTTGAGCAATTGCTATAGTTTTACTTGGAGACCTTTGTTATGTAAAGTATTCTGGCCCAGGCCTTAATGGCCCACCCATTAAGAAAGGCGGGGGTGAGTTTCTACTTCTGAGTTTCTACTCTTTTTGGAGGAAATATTCTGCCTTTTTAATATTTCCTAGGATATTTCAATTTTCTAGGAGAGGGGTGGGTGCTAACTTCCTACAGTAGGTGGCAGGTATCTGGGCTCTCCTCCATCCCCAAAGGCCATGCAATTGAAGAGAAGCCCATGTCCCTGAAGCAGCACCATCAGGAAGAACTGGGCAAGTCCACCCAGATCATGTCCACAACTGGTTTCAGTAGAGGGAAGACACTATTTTAAATCTGGAACAGCAAAAGCTGCCTTGCCTGTGAATTGAGAGAAAGGCAATAGCACAGGGATGTGTCATATAAAAATGGCTACCCAGCTACCTTGTGCTAAATGAGGATAAGCTCAAGGGGAAGAGAACTGGTGTAAGGGCACCAGATCCCCACTGCAAAAACTCTAACATCCCATTGTTGGCAAAGATATAGGAAAAAAATGTCCTGGTCTTGTATCATGCCATCTAGAGGTTTTGAACATAATTCCTATCAGACCCAGTGAAGATGACTTATAATAGTGTACAAATAATTGTGAAATTTGGTCCAAAACAACTAGAAGGCATCAGGTTCCTTTCATTGGACTAAGATATTTTAGTATGTATCCATTATTATATATAAACTCTACGCGGAATAATGTTCATTCAGCTTATAACTGTTTTTATTTACATGTAGCCTGATGTATCAATCTGGAGAGGAGCTGCCTACGAGATTGCTAAAAGCTGACACTGACTCAATGGTACATCATCAACCAATCCAGCATGATGGAGGCATGCACTGAATTATACTGTTGGAAGTTAAAACCCACTCCTCTCCTAGGAAAATGAAATATTTTAGGATATACTAAAAAGGCAGAATATTTCCCCTAAAAAGAGAAGTAGAAACTCAGAGAGGCAGAAATTCAGCCCCCCCTCTTTGCTATTGGACCATTACTCTGGCTTAGGCCAGTTTATTTTACATAACAAAGATCTATTCCAGATAGAGCTATAAAAGGATAATAGTTCTAATAAGAATTGCCCAAAGCCCTTTAATTGCACCATCATCCAGCAAGGCTCAACCAAGCCTGGGACTCAGGACAGCCTACAGAGTTGCCCCTGCATGGCCCCATGGGAGTCTGACAACCAATCAGCATACAAGCTCCAATTCAAATCGTAACAGAGGGCATAAAACCAAGGGACTCAGCATCTCTGCCCTTCTTTCGTCTCCCAAGGCATGTGATTAAACCATTAAAACATCTTTCCAAGCAGCCACCATGTTTCCAGTGTCTTTCTTCCCCACTTGGAACTGAACCCAGAAGGATATTTCTTCCAACAATACAGAGGCAATTATTGCTCCAATGCAAGCACTACCACACTGGGGAAAGTGTTTTCAATTTTAAGCTGTTTTCCCCGATTACATACAGCAAACCAGAAATGAGGGAGGAGGATGGATGACACTCATATCAAAAGTATTTTGTTTAGTGTAAAGCTCCTGCCTTTGGAATATTTGCTCTCTCTATTTTTGCCAGGGCTTTTAAAGAAAGCCCTAATCTCTTTTACATTTAGTTTAAAAAAAAAAAAAAAAATCTTACTTGCTTTGGCTCTCCTGTTATCTTCTTAAGTTATGGCCATTTAAATGGTACGTAGGGAGCTATGTAGTAGGCATATCACTTTTTTCAACCTTCAATTTCCAAACGTTAAAGGGGGCTCAAAAGTTGTGACATGCCTCGGGGATTGTAAATATCATGGGAGACCAGCAGCAACTTCAGAAGGAGCAATTGCACCAAACAAATCATACCCAAGTCACTTAAATTAGTCTACTGAGGGGTGGGGGGAGATTATTTTTCTGCTAAGAAAAGAAATGGAAGATGTCAGGGGGAAGTGGAAGACGTGAGACCAAGACAAGAAGCAATGGATGGAAACTAATCAAAGAGAGAAGCAACCTAGAACTAAGAAGACATTTCCTGACAGAACAATTAATTGTGGAGCAACTTGTCTCCAGAAGTTGTAAATGCACCAACGCTGGAAATTTTTAAGAAGAGATTGGGCAGCCAATTGTCTGAAGTTGCACAGGGTTTCCTGCCTGAGGAGGGGGTTGGACTAGAAGACCTCCAAAGTCCCTTCCAACTCTGTTACTCTATTCTATTCTAAATTCAGGGAAGCTACAGGTAATGGAATATGTTAACATTTGGACCTCTCATAGCGTTCTGTCATTGAGATAAGGACAATTACACAATAAAAGCCCAAGGTGGCAATACAAAAACAACCCAAAAAAGATTGACTTTCATATATTGTATAGATTTTGATTGTGGCCCTCTCTTGCTGCTTTCTTCAACCACACAGATTCTTGAAAAAGCAAACATATGATTTAGTCCTGTTCTAGAAGTCTCCTGTGTGTTCAGCTCAAATGATCATGATGAATATTTCCTGAAATTCTGAATGACGTTGGACATTGTGAACCAGCCAGACTGAGTTCAATGCACTTAATTTTGGTCAATGAGGTTTGGTAATGGCCCTGTGCTTGGGCAACCACTGCTATCAGGTGGTACCAAGGGAAATTTTGCATTACAAAAAATGTATACTCTGGTGATCCTTGACTTATCGAGGCCAGACTTTCCATTGTTAAGCAAGGCAGTTGTTAAGTGAGTCATACCCAATTTTATGACCTTTTCTTTGTTGTTAAGTGAATCATTGAAGTTAACATAGTCATTAAAGAGAATCCAGCTTCTTTCATCGAATTTGTCGGTCAGAAGCCGGCTGGGAAGGGCACAATGGTGATCACATGACCTTGGGAGGCTGCAATTGTAAATACGTGTGAATTGCTAAGCACCTGAATTTTGATCATATGACCACTTCTCATCTTCTCCCAGTGATGCTACTGTGACCATTCTTTTGTTAGACAACATGGGTGGATGACCATGAATTACTCACTCATGAGTAAATGGAGCTGCACACATCATCATTAAATCTGCCATTCAATGATGTTTTATTGGTGCTTCTTACAGATGCTTTCTTTCCTTAGTCCAGGGGAGTCAAACTCAACACCCACGGGCCCCATTTTGGCTAGCAAAGTGCTACAGGAGGACGTACAGGCAAAAAATGGAGTGCAAGGGGCCCTCCCATGCCCTGTTTTGGCTGGCAGGCGTCTACCCTGTCTCCCCCCCTTCCCCCCCTCTGGCTGGTCCGTGGAGGAAAACTACAATGCCGAATTGGCCCTAGTAGAAATCCAGTTTGACACCCCTGCCTTAGTCTATCCATCATATTTTCAAATAACATTTTTTTTTCCTATCTGCACATTGCTCTGGGTTTTTTTTTGTTAGTTTGCTTTATTTTGAAACAAAAAAAAATGATTTATTTAGTCTCTATTACCATGAACAAATAGACACAGTTAGATGCATCTTTAAGAAAGCAATCCTTAATGGAGAGTAAAAGGGAGAGAATGAGCCTCTGCCATTTCCCAAGCCTTAAAATGCTGTGATTCCACTTAGCTAGAAGATACCATCCAGATTAGTGTTTCTCAACCTTGGCAATGGTTATAAGTGTGAAGACCAGTCAAAAGTGGCAGCTCCAAACATGACGGCAGGCGATTTTTTTATTTTGGTCTGCGCGAAGTTCAGAGCGAGCAAGAGAGGGAGACTGCAATGCCTCCATCCAAGATGGCAACCTCACTAATAGTTAATAGTTATTGGGTTGCCTATATAAGGAGGGCTATAACTGCCATTGAATTCGAGCAGTCACTATGCAAATAAAGAGTTGAAGTTCACCGTTCCAGAGGCTTGTCTCCATTCTTTCTCGCCCATGCTCCATACTTAACACTGGCGACGAGGATGGGATATGGAGATGTCTGAGCCAACTGAACTAAGAAGAAACACCAAGCATGTGGCTGACAGCGCTACACGACGGAACCATGTCCGGTAGCGTCGTACCACCCGCTCCGTTCGATCGAGTGCAAGAGGACTGGGAGTCCTACATGGATCGTTTCCAAATGTTTTTGGAAACTAACAATTTAAAGAATGCCACAGCCGGGAAGAAACGGGCGGTATTCCTAATGTATTGTGGTCCAACCATATTTAAGATGGCTAAAGCACTAGCCAAACCTACCGAAGTGAAGACGATGGACTGGGACGACCTCGAACCCCTACTAAGAGCTCATTACGCACCGACCGTGCCCACGCTCGTGAGACGGCACGAGTTCTATCAGAGAAACCAGCGAAAAGGAGAAAGCGTCGCCGACTTCATAGCAGACCTCCGAAACCTGGGAGGCCTCTGCGGATTCGCCGATTTGGAAGAGGCACTGAGAGATCGAATAGTTCTGGGATTAGATGCACCAGGCGTGCAGAGCAAGCTGATGGCGAAAGGCGACATCAGCCTTGCTGATGCCATTGCTGATGCTACTGCAGCAGAAGCAACCAGGAAGTCGGCTGCACAATTACGCCGCAACCGCGCTCCGGTACACCAACCGACAAGCGAAATTTTACCCAAGTCAGAAGAGCAGCTTTCAACGACACACCACGAGGACCTCTCTTCGTCATCAGACAGCGACGAAGAAGAGGTCCATAGACTGCGGTCCGACCGGGACCACCACCCGAAGTCCCTACGCCCTTGCGCTGGCTGTGGAGCCAACCATGCCAGGTCCGAATGCAAATTCCACGATGCGCTCTGCCATGAGTGCGGGAAGAGAGGCCACATCGGACGGGTCTGTCAAAGTTTACAAGGACCCGGCCAGGCCTCAAAAGGGGCTAACTATCGCCAATCGACAGGAAACCGTCCTGTAAAGCGAGAACCAGTAAGCCACTCCTACAGAAACCGAGTTTTGCAGCGAGAAGAGGCTCACCATACTATCATTATTGGTCACACCTCTGCCTTGGATGCCAAGAAAATCTGAATTACAGTGGCCATCGAGAACCAGCCTTGCCACATGGAAGTCGACTCGGGATCGTCCCTCTCGATGGTGTCCTGGAAGACCCTCAAGCAACTCATCCCCACAATCCAGCGCCAAGACCTCCGCTTCCAAAAACTTATTCTTAAGGACTATCAAGGGAATCGAATCCCTGTTGTTGGTTCCTGCCGAGTCCGGGTATCCTTCAAGAAGCACACAGCGTACTTACCGCTAACTGTGATCGACAAAGATCGGCCTAGTCTGCTAGGTCTCCAATGGTTCGCGCCACTTGGCATTGAAGTGGCAGGCATAAACTGAGTCAGCGGAAGTGACTGGGAGGAGGACCTCATCCATGAATTCAAGGATGTATTTGTGGAAAAATTAGGTGAGTACAAGGGGACCCCAATATCATTCAGCCTTAATCCAAAGATAGCTCCCATTCGCCTTAAGCCCCGTCGAGTTCCGTTTGCCTTAAAGCCGAAAATCGATGAACAACTCGATAAACTAATAGCTCAGGGGGTGCTAGAACCTACCAATCACTCTCCCTGGTAAACCCCAATCATAACACCCATTAAGCCGGATGGTTCAATCCGAATTTGTGGGGATTACCGGGCCACCCTGAACCACGCCCTACAGCAAAATGCATATCTGGTGCTGGTAGTGCAGCATCTCCTCCATTCCCTGGGGGCCGGACAAGTCTTCGCCAAATTAGACTTAGCTCAGGCATATCATCAATTACCTATTGATGAAAAGACGGCACAGGCACAAACGATTGTGACGCACCGAGGTGCCTTTAAATGTACCTGGCTCCAATTCGGAGTCAGTGTAGCCCCGGGGATATTTCAGAGCCTTATGGAGAGGCTACTACAAGGGATTAAAGGCGTGGTCCCCTACTTTGACGATGTATTAATTGCTGCACCTACAAAAAAAATCTTATGGGATCGTTTAAAGTTGGTCCTACAAAAATTCCAAGATGCCGGTCTTAAGGTAAAAAAGAATAAGTGTAAATTGTGTACAGATAGTGTTGAGTTTTTAGGGTACCTAATTGACAGTCAGGGTATTCACCCTACCGACAGTAAATTAAGAGCAATAAAAAACGCTCCCAGGCCTCGGAACAAGGCCGATCTCCAGGCGTTCCTAGGCTTCATCAACTTTTATAATGTATTTCTACCACATAAAGCAACTGTCGCTGAGCCGTTACATCGTTTGCTAGACAAGAAAGCAAATTGGTTATGGGGTCATAAAGAAGAACAGGCGTTCCGTAATGTAAAAAAACTACTGACTTCTGACTCTGTACTCATGCAGTACAATGAGACTTTGCCGTTAAATATCACATGTGATGCTTCACCCTTCAGAGTGGGCGCCATTCTGAGCCACGTACTGCCTAATGGTAACGAAGCCCCTGTTGCATATTTTTCAAAGACACTTTCAAAAACTGAGCGAAATTATGGCCAAATCGATAAAGAAGCCCTCGCAATTGTATCGGCCGTTAAAAGATTTCACAAGTACGTGTATGGCCGGGCTTTTACTATCGTGACTGACCATAAACCGTTATTGGGGATAATAGCTGGAGATAAGCCGACTCCCTACATATTATCCCCCAGGATGACTCGCTGGTCAGAATTCTTGGCTGCTTATAATTATCGGCTGCAATACCACCCGGGGAAAGCCATTCCCCACGCCGACGCATTGAGCCGAGCACCGCTTCCAGAGACTCTCGACGATCCCGCACCAACGGTAACCACGTTACAAATTGAAACACTCCACTCACCGCCATTAACCACTTGAGATATCGCGAGAGAAACCAGACGTGACCCCACCTTGGCGCGAGTCCTAGGCTGGGTAGAACACGGATGGCCATTGGACCAATTATCAGATGACTTCACACCATTCAAGACTCACCAAATGGAGTTGTTCTCTCAAAAAGGCTGTGTCATCTGGGGCGATAGAGTCGTTATCCCAGAACGACTCCAAAAAGCAGTACTGAGAACCTTACACAATGGCCACCCCGGTATCGTGTGGATGAAAGCCCTCGCGCAAAGTTACGCATGGTGGCCAGGCATCGACAAGCAAATCGAAAATTGGGTTAAAGCTTCTCATAGATGCCAGGAAGTGAGCAACGCCCCACCAAAAGCCATCTCTACCAAAGGAGAGAATACGGAGACCCTGGTCCCATATTCACCTGGATTTTGTGGGGCCGACCAAAAGCCACACCTTTCTTCTAACCGTCGACGCCTACTCGAATTGGCTCGAGATTCACCGCATGACGAACACAACCACAGAAGCGGTTATCAAAAAATTGGAAAGACTGTTTGCAACCCATGGATTACCAGACATTCTGGTATCCGACAACGGGCCCCAATTTACCACGCTGTCCTTTGAGCAGTACCTGGCTGACCGCGGCATCCGACATGCGCTCACCTCACCTGCACACCCTGTGACCAATGGCAGGGCTGAGCGCATGGTCCAATTTGTTAAGAAAACCTTGCAGAAATTAGACTACATCGATAACATCGACGACAAAATCAACCGAATCCTTTTTCTACAACACATCACACCTCATAGCGTCACCAACAAAACTCCCGCCGAACTGCTAATGGGACGAAAACTCCGCTCCCACCTCGACCGGTTACACCCAGCTTATGAACCAGAAAAACCACTAGGATCCAGTGGCCGATGTCGTGCCTTCCAGGTAGGCGATTTGGTATACGCAAAATACCTATTGGGCGATCCGCTGTGGGTAGAGGCGACAGTAGTTCGTGTAACCGGCCCGAAATCCTACCTTGTACAATGCCTTGACGACAGACTATGGAAACGCCATATCGATCAATTACAATCACGGCTCCGGTTGGGCAATTCTGAACTCCCTTATGACCAAACTGAGGGGGGTGGGAGATACAAAAGAAGACGAATTTCAATTAGAAGAAAACCCATTCGAAGGGAACGAAGGCGGAATAGAGACACAGGAATTGGAACTAGAGAAGGGAATAGATTCACCTCAGGGAGTTGCCAAAGATATTGGTGACGACGGAAACATGAACTCTGAACCAGAGGCAACCCCGTCAACAAACAATGATCTACCTCAGCGAGATTGCAGCCAAATGCAAAACACACAGCGAAAATCAAAAAGACTAATAAAGCAACCATCCTACCTAAAGGAGTATGTAACTGCGCCCTGTAAACAGAAGCCAGGGGGAAGGGGTGTTGTGAATGCATAGGCATTAATAAAGATATCTTAAGCTTGGAGTCAAGTGCAGGGTTCTGGCCCTGCACTTCTGATTGGCTGTTAACGGCAGGATCAGATTGGCCCGTTCCGGGGAATCCGATTGGCCATTAATGGAGCGTTCTTATTGGTTAAGGGAGCTAGCGCTCCTAGATTGTTATTGGTTAATAGTTATTGGGTTGCCTATATAAGGAGGGCTATAACTGCCATTGAGTTCGAGCAGTCACTATGTAAATAAAGAGTAGAAGTTCACCGTTCCAGAGGCTCGTCTCCATTCTTTCTCGCCCATGCTCCATACTTAACAGTGGCGGCACTCCAAATATGGAAGCGGCAGCTCCAAACGTGGCAGCGGAATGGGCAGAAGGGAAAGCAACAGCGGCGGGTACCAAAGGTGTCTGCAGCAAAGGTGGGAGTAGGGAGCTCTCTGCGCTTCACCATGATCACCCGTTAGGAGCGCTGTTGGCGAGGATGCAAGGGGGGGAATTGTCACCCCCGAAAAGACGGCCTAGCCATTTTTTCGGGGCTCAAAAAAAAATAAGGCCCGGCCTTATTATGTGAGAAACACGGTATTATTTGATGCAGCATAAATGTTAATGATGTGATTAGCTTGGATTCAGATTAAGCAAGGATTCCCAAAACGCAGGCTGTGATTCTCAGGGGAGGAACGTGAATAATTCAAAACAGGAGTCCCATTTTTATAAACCATATCAGGCTTGCATAGGCCTCCCAAAACTCTCTATGGGTGTGCCTCTTTGCTTTGCCTGTGCCAGCCCCATAGGATGCTTGCAGCACCATAAAGTTATATAAATTAAAATTTAATTATGAAAGGTATTGGAAAAAATATCCTTCTGGGTTCAGTTCCAAGTGGGGAAAAAGACACTGAAAACATGGAGGCTGTTTGGAAAGATGGTTTAAGGGTGGACAGGTTCACATGCCTTGGAGCTCTTGGGCAAAGTAAAGGGAAGAGATGTTGAGAGTCCCTGGGTTTTATACCCTCTCTGGCTTTGAACTTCCTGGGCACAAGAAGAGTGTCCTCATTGATTGCTATCAGAGGTCATAGCTAGCTTTTTAGGTTGTCTCTGTGCTAACTTTGGTTGAAACTTAGTGGGTGGTGCAATTAAGGCCAATTCAATGACTCTGCCTGAAGGAGGTAGATCTTTGTAATGTAGAATAGTCTGGCCCAGGCCATAATAGCCCATTAACAAAGGGGTGTGTGTGAATTCCTGTCTCTCTGAGTTTCTACTTCTCTTTTAGGGGAAATACTCTGCCTTTTTAGTATATCCTAAAATATTTCATTTTTCTAGGAGTGGGGGTGGGTTTCAACTTCCAACAAAGGTAAATGCTCTGTTTACCTCTTGACCAGCCTAACCTCAGTTTCATTCATGGGGGGAGGGCCACACAAAATCATTCATTGCAAGCTTTGACAACCTATAATTACTTATGGACAACCTTAATTGCCCATCCTTGTGTTGGTAGGCTTGCTTCTTTGTTGTATAGATGCTGCCTGGGCAATCTATTGTGGATTTGGGGAAGTGTGAGTGAATGAGTTCTTTGTCTGGTTAATTACTTTTGCCAGGTAATTAGTTTTACTGTTGATTGCTTAGCGGAGGTGTGCTTTCAGCAATCTTTGTTCAAATGTATCTATTGCAACATCGTTTCTTGCCTTGGGCGCTATAGGCCGCTTTTTGGGATAGTGGAAAAGGGCTTAATTTCTTCCAATAAAATTGCAATTATTCCCATAGATCTTTCCCTCCTATGCCTAAGGCAATTTTGCAAGTGCTTTTGAAATCTTTGTGGTTTTGTTCTTAAAAAACAACAACATATATTCCTCACTTTGCTTTTGAAAATAGCCTGCCATGAGCTTAAGGAAATGCTTTCTCACCAGGGGAACTTAAATCAGAGTGCACATTGCAGAGCCCAAGCATTTAGTCCCTATCATCAGGTCTCTGAAGCATTAATATCTTGAGTGCTATTTGTTTTAATAGCCACATGATTCTCACCACTAATATATCAGCACATTTTAATCAAGTTCTGGCAATTTAAAGAACAACCAGGTATCTAGCAAAGAATGGAAAATTCCTTTTCATATTTTTTTTTAAACAAATTTTATTAATTTTACAGAAAACACAATACACAATCCAGGCATACCAACTTGAAAAGTCTTTTCTAAAAGAAAAATTAATAATAATTAAAGAAGAAAGCCAATAGAACATATAAAATAATTTCAATTTGTAATATCAATATTTACATTATCTATTTAACTTTATATCTTATCCAGACTTCTCCTTTTATCCAAATTATATTTCTTGCTTAATAAAATTTTATTGTCTTTCATAAACATACAAAACACAAAACATAAACAAAACTAAAAGATCTTTTCTGAAGGCTGTCTGATCCCGGGTTGAAACTCTTCACACAGACACAAATTCAAACATCATATTCACTTTATATATCCTTCCATATCTTATTTTCTTTTTCTTTTTCATTTTTTATAAACCAATTTTATCAATTTTATAAAAACAATGCACAAAGAATCAAGGCATAACAGCTTATAAATTCTTTTCTAAGAAAAAATAATAAAAGAAGAAAACCAATAGAACATAATAATTCCAAATTATAGTATCAATACTTTATCTATTTAACTTCATATCTTATCCCAGCTTCTCCTTTTCATCCAAATTATTTCTTGTTAATTAAAATTTTATTGCCTTTTATCAATATACAAAATCCAAAAAAAACAAAAACAAAACAAAACCTTTATATATCCTTTCATATCTTATTACCATTTTCAATAACATTCTTTGTCTGTTCTATTTCCAACTATCCATTCATCTTTTTTCTTTTACTGAAACTCTTCACACAGACACAAATTCAAACATCATATTCACTTTATATATCCTTCCATATCTTATTATCATTTTCTTTTTTATATATATATATAAACCATTTTCATCAATTTTATATAAACAATGCACAAGGCATAACAGCTTATAAATTCTTTTCTAAGAAAAAATAATAAAAAAAGAAAATCAATAAAACATAACAATCCCAAATCATAGTATCAATACTTTGTCTATTTAACTTTATATCTCATCCCAACTTCTCCTCCTTATCCAAATTACTTCTTATTAATTAAAAAAAAATTTTTTTTTGCCTTTTTTCAATATATATCCAAAAAAAAAAAAACATAACAAAACCTTTATATATCCTTTCACATCTTATTACCATTTTCAATAACATTCTTTGTCTGTTCTATTTCCAACTATCCATTCATCTTTTTTCTTTTACTATACTTCTCCTATACACCAATTGGAGTAACGTCTATAACTCATTACCCTAACTTAAAAGTACTTCATATAACAATTTTTCTTGGGATTCTGTTTAATAGATTCTAAAATTACACAATGAATTTTATACTCTAAATACACATATAAAAAACACAATCTTATGTACCCTCCAGAATCCCTCTTTTATCCTAAATTAAATTCACCCATTGTCTCTGAATAAACTTTTTTTCTTTAGATCTTGCTTCCCCCCATTGAGACTTCTCCTCCCCCTCTTTCTCTCTTGCTTATTCTTCTCCTTGCCCTTTTTACCCCTTTGTCTCTCCTCCTCCCTTTTCTTACTCCTTTTCCTTTGCTTTCTAACCTTGCCTCCACCTTTCTGCTCATTTTTCTATTTTTTGGTTGTTTTTTCAATTCTTGAAATCCCCTTTTTCTTATCCTTTTTCTCCTCCTCCCCAGAAAGAACCCATTGTTCATCAAAGATGGCTTCTTCTTCCTCTTCTTCTTTGTCCCAGTCCTTCTGCTGCGTAGTCAACTTTTCATAAGTACATAACGCAATTTCTAAAAATTGAAACAAAGTGCCCAAAGTATCTTCCTTTTTATATTTTTGATATTCAGTCTTTAGTTCATCCACAAGCGATGCCATCATGAAAAGAGAAACTTTTCCCAAAACAACCACAAGTATTTTTAATCAAAAATAATTCAAAAAAAGTTCCAAAAATTAATACTTTTCTTCCTTCTTCTCTTTCTCTTTCTGGGGTTAATGTTTAATCAAAGAGGTCCAATTACCATATACCTTTCTTTGGGATTCTAGGCAATCTCCTCCTTTTTCAGCTTCTGCTCCAATTTTTTTTCCTCTCCCTTCCCACTTGCAACATCAATTTTAAATAATCAGAAATCCATACCTCTAATAAGGGTTTTCCAATTTCTTAAGTTTTTCAATGTCCAGGAACCCTTTTGTCCCTTAGCTTCAACTTTCAGAATAATTCACCTTCAATGTCCAAACATATTTCATATCTGCTGTTTCCATGGGGTGGGAGAGTGAAGAAAAAAAAAAAGTTCCCTTTGACAGCTTCTCCGCCACTTTCGATCTTCTTAGGGATACAATGTATCCTCCAGCAATTCAAACAGCTCAGTTCTAACAAATTTGAAAGATGTTGATTGACCCGGCTCAGACAGCACTTTCACTCTTCTTGCTTCCTCCAGCACAATCTTACCTGGTTGCTGGCTTCTTTGTGGCGGCCATTGCTGACTGCCGCTCCACTGCCTTGGGAAAAAGGGGTTTTTCAGGACGAGGAGGGGGTCTGCAACACCCCCAACCCCCTGTCCGGCTCCCCTCTCTCTTCGGCTGTCTCTACAGGGCAGCCATATCCCCCTGACCCATCTGGATCGGGGGTACCTCGGCGGCTAGCACAGCAGGAATCGCGAGCGGTCGCAAATTCCTACTGCCCCGAAGCCACACGAAACCGGAAACCTAAAATTCCTTTTCATTTTTATGAAAACCTTTATTTAGCGTGACATTAAATTTTTTTAATAACATTAGTTCAGGGACTGTTTACAATATAAACAGAGGAAAAGAAATAGCTGGCACATATATTTGTGTACAAAATTCTAAGCACTTCTACACATTAACGCTTTTTAATATTTACCTTCTATATTCAAATTTTTCATGTGTGTTTTCCTGTGAGGTACATATAGCAATAGCAATAGCACTTAGACTTATATGCCAGTTTACAGAGCTTTACAGCCCTCTTTAAGCAGTTTACAGAGTCAGCCTATTGCCCCCAACAATTTGATTCCTCATTTTATCCATCTCGGACGGATGGAAAGCTGAGTCAACCTTGAGCCTGATGGGATTTGAACTGCCAAATTGTAGGCAGCTGAGTGCAGAAGTAGCTTGCAATACTGCACTCTAACCACTGCGCCACAGAGGCTCCCAACATATTTGTTTGTTTGTTTGTTTGTTTGTTTGTTTATTTGTTTATGTATTTATTTTGTCAAGCAATTATAAGATAACAGGTATAAGTATAAACATGGTTATGAATACATGAAATATAAGAAAAATAAAAAGAAACAATAGGACAGGGACGGTAGGCGCGTTAGTGTGCTTATGCATGCCTCCTACAGACCTACAGATCTATGTTGGGCCTCGAGGATTATGGACTGTACTGAAAAATTCTGGAACGATGTCAGTTTTGATTTGTATGTAGTTTCAGGTTCTCTTCTGAAATTGGTTTCTGTGATGACCCAGGGTGGGATACAAAATAAACACAGTTACAGAAAATAGGTGAAGCGCCTTTTATACCTTCACTTTGCTTCCAAGCTCCGAATATTCTTGACAGAAGACAAAAAGCTCCCACACAAACAGTTACAAGGAGAAAAGCAACACAAGCCAGGCACGTCCAAAGATAACACACACTGGGAAGGACATCAAAGTCAGAGAGGAACCATAAACTGGAGATATTTCCATGCTTTGTTTGCAGTGTTCGCCCGTATGCATGTCCGACCTCTTATTCAGTTGTCACAGCTGCAGCCCATGAAGAGGATCAAGGTCCTCTCCTCCAGAGTAGACCATATCTCTCCCTTATCCTCTCCTCCCTGCGTGCCCTAGGATCGAGAGGGGATGGGCCTGGGTCATCCTTTGACTGCTCAGCCGGCCTCTTGCCTTCCCCAGGCTCCTCCACAATCTCTGGAGCCACATTCCACTCCCTTTTGGCTCCCTTTTTGTTCCTCCTCTCTCTCAGAGTCAGTCTCCACCAGGGGCATGACAGTTTATTTCCACAGTATTCAATTTTTCCTGTGGCAACTCCCCCCCCCCCTTTGTTAAGCCTGGTTTAATATTCCTCAATAGAAGATAGTCGTCAACTTACAATCATTTGTTTAGTGACCAGCCACGGTGGGGCAGTGGTTGGAATGCAGTATTGCCAGCTAATTTTGCTGACTGCTGACTGACACTAGTTTGATGCTGACTGACTCAAGGTTGATTCAATGGCACTGAAAAAAGTCACCTTTGACTTTTTTTTCACACAACTGGTGCAGCGTCTCCATGGTGACATGATCAAAATTCGGATGCTTGGCAGCTGGTTCATATTTATGATAGTTGCAGCATGCTGGGGTCATGCAATTGCCTTCTGCAACCTTCTGATAAGTAAAGCAATGGGGAAGCCAGATCCATTTCACAACTCTTGTTACTGACTTAACAACTGCAGCGGTTCGCTTAACATCTGTGGCAAGAAAGGTTGTAAAATAGGGCAAAACTTCTCTTAACAACAGTCTCACTTTGCAATGGAAAACCTGGGGTCAACTGTGTTTGTATGTCAAGGAATACCTGTATAAACAATTGGCCTGTTAGATTTAGCCTGACCCCCTGCTAGTTTTCTTTAGCACCATCTCTTCTTGCTTCTGGCCCATTGATTTTCATCTGCCTAAACTAGTGCCTGGTCACCACTTTGTATTCAACCAAGATCTTCCTAATTCAGATCTTTGGCTCTGTCATTTAATGGCTAGTCTAATTGGAACCACAATTTCTGTTCCTGGCCCATTTGACAGAAAGCCAAGCTGCTAGGCCTCATTGAAGTGGTTCTTCCATTCATCTGTATGAGGGCCAATTTAATTGCAGTGGTATATAAACAGAAAAAACAAACATACATCGACTAGGCAGATCGCAAATTTAAAATGAAATAAGAATCCATTGCAGCTATTTCTCTCCTTATCTTGATCCTAAAGTGAGATACGGCTTTGCAAGGAATACTATATGCCAGAATACCAGGTGAACATTCTTTCAAAATATTCCTCAAAATCCAAACAATTCCTCCCTTTTCTTTAACATGTACATCATTATGTTGTTGTTGTTTTAATTCAGAAGTGACTTTTCGAATTTCATAGAAATACGTGAACATATACAGTATTGTCTGAGGACATCCAAAGTTGGGGAATAATTGTAATGATAGTTTTACTTTTCTGTTCACTAGAGCTCTTTGCAGTTTGGTATTAGCATATGTCAAAAGAAAACTTACAATCAATCAAATATAAACTTGAGTCAGCCCTGTGATGCAACGGTAAAAAAAAAAAATCAAGAAGCTTTTTAGACCACATGAAGATTTGAATTCAGGAATGAATCAGACCCATTTATTTTTCATTAATCAGAGCCTAGGGGTTCCCAAACAGTCAGGGGTGCCTTTCTCCAGGAAATGCAGACAGAGTTCAGGTGAGATGGGAAGAACCTTTTAGTTGTACCTTGCTGCACTGAATCAACCTTTCCCTAAATTTCATTGTATTGTTTTCATTGCTTATTTGTGTTCATTTTACTGTTTGGAATTTTAGGTGAATTGTGTACATTAAGAATATACTAAAGGGAGGTATGATGGTGTAGGAAGTTAGCACCCACCCCTTTCCTAGAAAAATGAAATATCCTGGGAAATATTAAAAAGGCAGAGTATTTCCTCTAAAAAGAGTAGAAACTCAGAAGCAGAAACTCACCTCAGAAGCAGAAGCTCACCCCCACCTTTGTTAATGGGTGGGCCATTAAGACCTGGGGCAGAATACTTTACATAACAAAGATCTCTAGGTAAAGCTATAGCAATTGCCAAAAGCCCTTTCAGTGCATCATCATTCAGCAAGGCTCAACCAAGCCTGGGAATCAGGACAGCTTACAGAGTTGTCCCTGCGTGGCCCCATGGGAGTCTGACAACCAATCAAAATATAAGCTCCAATTCAAATCCCAACAGAGGGTATAAAACCCAGGCACTCTCAGCACCTCAGTCCCTTTTTCTTGATATCTTCCTTCACCTCGAAGCATGTGATCATCCTTCCTTTTCAGTCTGGAACTCCAGGCCATGTGGTCCTGTCCACCATTAAACCTTCCAAACAGCCTCCATGTTTCCAGTGTCTTTTTCCCACTTGGAACTGAACCCAGAAGGATATTTCTTCCAACAATGGCAAAAGGTACACAAAACTCCTTCTCTAGGTTCTTGTTTCTGGTTTAAAGTACATTGTGCAGGTAATTCTTGACTTACAACCATCTGTTGGTAATTGTTTGAATTTATAACAGCACTGAAAAAAATGGTTTATGATTGGTCCTTGCATTGACAACTATTGCAGCATTTCCCGTGGTCACTGTTCTGTCCTAGACTTCCTCAAAAAGCACTAAGCAAACTCTATGTCCCAGCAAAATCTATTTATTAAATGAATATGACCTTATTGCATTCACATTCAGCCAACAGCCTGACAAACAGTCTTGCAAAGATATAATTATTACCTCAGACCTCATCTATCTTGGAAAGCTGCCCAGTAAATATTTCCACACGCAGTGCTGACAGGGAAGGCTGGGCACAGAATCTCTAGGTTACATAGACAGATCTTCACGAGGCTGGAATGAACGAATGAATGAATAGTCTCCTGCAAAAGTCCCTCCCCTTTTGCTGCTCTTTTAATCCTGATGGAGGGGTCATTCATCGTCCATCTGTGGCCTTACTCCCATGTCAATCCTGAGGTCTTAATTGTTCCTTCCTTTTGTCAGCTCTGTGCATGCGCAGGCTGGGAACCAGTTCCAGAAGCTCCTCCACCTCACTGATGTCCGACTACAAAAACAACCGATACCTATCAGACTGCCCTGGCCCCATCTCTGCCTCTGACACAGAGCCCTTGTCTGAGCCTTCCTCAGCCTCCAGGACTGGCCCAGTTTCCTCCCCAGCCTCCTCGCTGTCCGACTCTGCTACCAGCTCTGCTGGCTGCCAGCAGACCACAACAGTCACATGATCAAAATTAAGGCGCCGGACAGGTGGCATGATTTTTCCTGGCTGCAACCTTCCAGATCATGTGATCACCATTTGTGACCTTAATGATGGCCTTGCTTAGCAATGGAAATTCTGGCCCCAATCATGGTGGTAAGCCAAGGACTACCTGTTTCCATTTTTAAGAAGGATTTAGGCCAGGGTTGTCAAACTCAATTTCATTGAGGGCCACATCGGGGTGGGGGAAGGGGTGGCAGCATTGCCAACTGGATGGGCATGGCCAGGTTGATGCCATTCACTGACTGGGTGGGTGTAGCCAGCTTGATACCACTCCCCAAACTGCTGGCGTGTTTCCTCTTTGCATTGGGTAGACTGGGCCGAAGCTACACTGCCTTGATATTTCCTCTTCTCGTTGGATAGATCAGGCTGAAGCAAAGCAGGCCGGTGCCTTACATTTTCCAGGATGGCCCCACAGGACAGATCCAACCACATCATGGGCCAGATCTAGTCCGTGGCAGAGGTGGTATTTAGCAGGTTCTGACCAGTTCTGGAGAACCGGTAGCGGAAATTTTGAGTAGTTCAGAATACCACCTCTGACTGGCCCCACCCACTTCTATTCTCTGCCTCCCAAGTCCCAGCTGATCAACTGTGTCTTCTTAGGAGAATGGAGCTGGAAAGCAGGTTAGTGGGGTGGGGAGGGAATGGAGATTTTACACTCATCCATCATTTCCCCCAGGAATGGGGTGAGAATGGAGTTTTTACACTATCCTTCCCCTGCCACGCCCACCAAGCCACATTACACCCACCAAGCCACACCCACAGAACCAGTAGTAAAAAAAAATGAATACTACCACTGGTCCGCGGGCCTTTTGTTTGACACCCCTGATCCAGGCAAACTAGAATAGACATCAAGTTCTTTAAAGTTAATTTTAGGCCTATGGAATACAGAGCAAAAGCGAAAAGTAGTATATTATTCTGCTAAAAATAGTAGAAACTTATTTATTTATATTCTGCCTTTATTACTTTCACAAATAACTCAAGGCTGTAAAGCACACTGTCCTCTAATTTTTCCCACAACAACAACCCTGTGAGGTGGGTTGGGCTAAGAGAAAGTGACTGGCCCAAAGTCACCTATTGGCTTTCATGGCTAAGGTGGAACTTGAACTCACAGAGTCTCTTGTTTTCTAGACCAAACTGATTCTTAGATAAGGATGATAATTTTCACATACTTAGTTACATTCTTTCTTGGAAGATTCTGAACACAAACCTTGGAGTAGATTGTAACTAAAAAATCTTCATCAAGTAACATTTTGAGACACAGCGCTTTCTCAGGTTCCCATGTGGTCTCCTTTCCCATTCTTCACATCCCATCTTCCTTTTTCTTCTGCTGCAAAGTCTCTGTGGGTTTGTCGTACTTCATTCCATTCTTTTCTTTCACAGCTAGAAACAACTAATGAGATGATTTAGAAGCTTGTGTGAAATCCTGCTATCTCACATAAATGGAAACTCAGCAAAGCAGTGCAAGTGCATTCCTTTTGAAAAATAAAGGGGGAAGTAGAAGGCTAAGAACAAAAAGTAATAATTAAAAAAATGTTTCACGCGTACCTTCAATCAGATTTTTCTAAAGGCAAGAGTTGTACCAATTGTACCGTTTCCACACTCCTGTTAAAGGTGAGTCACAACACCCATCAAAACAAGTAGAATTTTAAAAAGAGCATTTGTTGTGTCTACATGGATGTGCATTGATGCCTTTACCTATGTATATATTAATTTAACTTTGTTTGTACAAGCACATAGGAACACCTATCCAGGAAGACAACTGACAATCACTTTTCTAGATGATATTTGTTCTGTCCCCTCATTAGCATTCTTGAGATCCCCGCGCTTTGATTGGCCAAAGCGCGGGGCACTCTGATTGGCTAGGCGAGCCGCGCCGATTGGCTCGCTAAGAATCTCCCGCGATTGGTCTATTTGAATCGCGGGAGATTCAAAGCGGTGCCATTGGCCGCGGCCGCGGCGGCTAAAGGAATAAAAGCCGCGAACTTTTTCTATAGCGCCAGTTCGGTTCCTACATCAATAAAAGAGCATGATTTGAAGTCACCGACTCCTGGCATCATTTCCAAAGACACGACACTGGCGACGAGGGTGGGATCCAGATCCTGAACCGAACCACGTGTCCGACGGAAGCCAGACAAATCTCCACGATGGCGAAAATCGCACCCCCCGCACCCTTCAACCCCGCCAGCGAGGACTGGGAATCGCACTCCGACTGATTCCGCATGTTCCTCGAGTGCAGCGACCTGAAGGACGCCACCGGCCCCATGAAGCGCGCCGTCTTCCTGACCCACTGCGGGACCGAGGTATTTAAGATGGCCAAGGCACTTGCCAAACCCGCCGACGCGACCGCGATGGACTGGGACGTCCTCGAGCCAATCCTTCAGCGGCACTACGCCACAGAGGTGCCCATCCTAATCCGACGCAACGAGTTCTACCGTCGGGACCAACGGTCAAGTGAGAGTTTCAGCGACTTCGTTGCCGAACTATGGCACCTAGGGGGGCTGTGCGAATTCGACAACCTGAACGATGCTCTGTGAGACCGAATCGTGCTCGGCCTGTGGGACCCCGTCCTCCAGAGCCGGCTGATGGCCAAGGGCAACATCAGCCTTGCAGACACCCTCACCGCAGCTGCAGCCTCCGAAGCGACCCAAACATCCGCCGACCGCATGCGCCGACCGAACGCTGGGGACCGCATCGGGAACAACCACCCTGCAAGGTCGGCCGAGGCCCAACCTGAGACGACCACCCACCAGGGCGATTTCCACTCAGCATCGGGCACTTCTGATGACGAGGAGGAAATTCATCGCCTCCAGGCAGGCCACGACCCACGGAACCGGCGGAGTGGTAAGTCGAGGACCAACTGTGCCGGTTGCGGAGGCGACCATCCCAGGTCTGAATGCCGGTTTTTCGAGTCGATCTGCCAGCATTGTGACAAGAAGGGACACATCGCCCGCGTCTGCCGCCTCAAAAAGAACCGCAGCCTGCCCCGATGGGACCAGAGCGAACGGAGGAGAGAGAGCACACCACCCCGGACCAGAGATCACCCCTCTGACAACAGATGGGACCGGAACGGATGATCCCTACGAGGCAGCGAGACCCGGCGAAGAGAGGAGACCCATCAGACGGTCACCATCGGCCACGCCACAACCAATGACGCCCGGAAGGTCTATGTGGAGGTAGGCATCGAGGGCGAGCCATGCAAAATGGAGGTGGACTCTGGGTCCTACCTCTCCATGATAGCATGGCAAGAAATAAAGCGCTTGGTGCCTACCATCCAAAGGAAAGGCCTAGACAGCCAGAGACTAATCGTAAAGGACTACCAGGGAAACCGCATCCTGGTAGTCGGAACCAGACAGTTCAACGTAACATACAAAGGGCGCACTGAAAGGCTTCCCCTGACAATCGTCGATCGCGACCACCCAAGCCTACTGGGACTGCAATGGTTCGCCCCGCTCGGCATCGCAGTCACAGGAATCAACCACGTCACCAACGACAGCTGGGAGCAACAACTGGCCCGGGAATTCCAAGAGGTCCTCGACGGAAACCTAGGCAAGTACCGAGGGCCCCTTATATCATTCAGCCTAGACTCAAACGTCCCCCCAAAATGCCTGAAACCAAGGCGGATGCCATTCGCACTTAAACCCAAGATAGACGAGCAAATTGACAAGCTCGTCAAGCAAGGGGTCCTACAACCAATAGACCACGCCCATTGGGAGACCCCCATAGTCACCCCGATCAAGCCCGATGGGTCGGTGAGGATCTGTGGGGACTATAAGGCCACCCTAAATGGCGCGTTGCAACAAAGCGCCTACCCCATCCCAGTAGTGCAACACGTACTGCATTCACTGGGAGGGGGCAAGGTTTTTGCCAAACTCGACCTCCCCCAGGCATACCAACAGTTGCCAGTCGACGAGGAAACAGCAGAAGCGCAAACCATAGTCACCCACCGGGGAGCATTTAAATGCAACCGGCTCCAATTCGGAGTCAGCGTGGCACCAGGAATATTCCAAAGCCTAATGGAAAGACTATTACAAGGCATCAAGGGGGTGGTACCTTACTTCGACGACGTCTTAGTGTCGGCAACCAACCAAGCCGAACTGGAGGGTCGCCTTAGGGAGGTCCTAACCAAATTCAAAGAGAATGGGATCAAGGTAAAGAGGGAGAAATGCCAATTATACACAGAACGGGTTGAATTCCTAGGATATCTCCTAGACCATCACGGCATTCACCCCACAAACCAAAAAATCAAGGCCATCAAAGAAGCCCCCACACCCAAGTCGAAGACAGAACTACAGGCATTCCTGGGGCTACTTAACTTTTACAATGTTTTCCTGCCCCAAAAGGCGATGGTGGCGGAGCCTTTACATAGGCTCCTGGACAAGGCGGTGACCTGGACTTGGGGGAAACGCGAGCAAGCCGCCTTCCAGAGAACAAAGGACCTCCTCAGTTCGGACGCCGTCCTTATACAGTACAACGAGACCCTACCTCTGGCCGTCACATGCGACGCATCACCCTTCGGCGTCGGCGCTGTCCTCAGCCATACCCTGCCCGACGGAAAAGAAGCACCCATCGCGTTCTTTTCAAGGACCCTCACCAAACCGGAGCGGAACTACAGCCAGCTGGACAAAGAGGCTCTGGCTATCGTTGCCGCAGTAAAAAGATTCCACGAGTATCTCTACGGCTGGACATTCACCATCATAACCGACCACAAGCCGCTGCTGGGAATCCTTGCAGGGAACCGGGCCACCCCGAACATTCTGTCTCCCTGAATGACAAGGTGGTCCGAGTTCCTGGCGGCCTACAACTACGGACTCATACACAGACCGGGTAAGACGATCTCCCATGCAGACGCCTTAAGCCGCTCGCCGCTACCAGAATCTGACACCGACCCAGCACCCACGACGACCACCCTCAGTATAGAGACTCTACCCAACCTACCCATAACCGCGTCAGACATATCCCGAGAGACTAATAAAGACAAACGTCTGGCACGGGTGTTGCATTGGGTAGAGAAAGGGTGGCCGGAAAGGGACAACGATGAGTCCGTCAAGACATTCCGAAACCGGCAAACGGAACTCTCGTTATTAAAAGGGTGCATACTATGGGGGGATAGGGTGGTCATTCCAGAAAAACTACAAGGGAAGGTTCTGGAACTATTACACGAGGGGCACCCTGGCATCGTTAGGACTAAAGACAAACAAATTGAGACCTGGGTAGCAAGGTGCCAACGATGCCAGGAAACTAGGCCAAGCCCACCCACAGCACCCGTCCTAGAGTGGGAAACCCCAAGGGGACCTTGGTCTAGGATCCACATAGACTTCGCCGGGCCCACAAAAGGACACACCTTCCTTATAACAGTAGACGCTTACTCCAACTGGCTGGAGGTAAGCAACATGAAAACAACAACCACGGAGGCCGTGATCAAGGAACTCGGTAAACTCTTTGCAACGCACGGCCTCCCAGACGTCGTCGTTTCCGACAACGGGCCCCAATTCACCTCGCTAGAATTCGAAAAATTCCTAGCGGAAAGGGGCATCCGACACACGCTGACAGCACCGGCGCACTCGGCGGCGAACGGTAGGGCGGAACGGATGGTGCAATTCACTAAGAAAACCATCCGGAAAATAGACCACGGGGAGATCCAGGATAAAATAAATAAATTACTCTTCACCCAACACAAAACCCCAAATACCACAACGAATAAGAGCCCAGCCGAACTATTAATGGGGAGGAAATTAAGGTCCCCACTCGACAGATTACACCCCACGTATAACCCAGAGAAGCCCCCAGACTCAACCAGCAAACACCGAACTTTCGCACCAGGCGACCCCGTATACGCAAGAAACCTGACGGGAGACCCGTTATGGGTATCGGCCGTCATCACACAAATAACAGGCCCACACTCATACCAGCTACAAACAACAGACGGACGAGCATGGAAACGCCACATCGACCAATTAAGGTCGAGGACGACCACCCAAGAAACCACCGACGCACAAGCAGGCAAAACCAACCCCCACAACACAAACCAAGGGGGGAGGGAATACCCAGGGGACCAAAACCAAAGAAGAATAAATCAACCATACTTACCGGAAAGCAGCCAGCACGACCCCTCGCCAGGAAGAGACAGCCAGGCAAGCTCGACCGACCCGGGGAGACCGAGCAGGAGCGGCGAAACCCGCAGCTCAACCAACCCGGGAGGCCCAGGAGGGAGCTACGGAGAGCGGCCCGGCCCGACCGACCAGCCGGTTCCCACGACGGAATCCCGAGAAGCAGAGACCCCGACCGAACCGGCCGGGATCCAACCTACGACTGTGCTGTGCAGGTCCAGTAGGCTGAGACGGAGCCCCGCCTACCTACGGGACTACGCGACGTAAGGACTAAACCAAGAGGGGAAGGGTGTTCTGTTCCCTCATTAGCATTCTTGAGATCCCCGCGCTTTGATTGGCCAAAGCGCGGGGCACTCTGATTGGTTAGGCGAGCCGCGCCGATTGGCTCACTAAGAATCTCCCGCGATTGGTCTATTCGAATCGCGGGAGATTCAAAGCGGTGCCATTGGCCGTGGCCGCCGCGGCTAAAGGAATAAAAGCCGCGAACTTTTTCTATAGCGACAGTTCGGTTCCTACATCAATAAAAGAGCATGATTTGAAGTAACCAACTCCTGGCATCATTTCCGAAGACACGACAATATTGGTGGTGGGTATAGCAGGGGAGGAGGGCATATTTGTTTGTGGCTCATACAGAATATTTCACATCTTTTCCCTAAGTCTCCCAATCAGGACAGGATTCTCTGAAAACAATTTAGAGTCAAATCAAGATGTGCACAGAACAGGAGATGCCTGTTCTTTGCACATCTTTTGACTTAAACATAGAAATGCCAAGAATCCTCTTTCTGGAGAATATGAAGGTTAAAGAAAGTTTTTCAGCAAGTTGTGGTTCCTGGTTTCCTTTGATAAGATACACAAACTAATCCAAGCACATGAGTTGGTAAAGCTAATCACGGAGAAATAAGTTATATATACATATATTTTAATGATGGCAACTAATTTAAATTCTTGCTTGCATAATAAAGTTTGTAGCAAATAAAGTCCTGTGATTGATCTATTCGAGACAACGATGAATCTGCATACAGACAGGACGTTATATAACTTGCCTCATGGTGTAACCGGAACAATCTGGAACTGAACACACTCAAAACCGTAGAAATAGTGGTAGACTTTGGAAGAAACCCTCCCATACTACCACCTTTTACACAACTAGAGAACACAGTATCAAATTTCTTCCTTCAAATTTCTAAGTTCTACTATATCACATGACCAGAATGGACACCTAACATCAAAAATATTATCAAAAAAGCACAACAAAGAATGTTCTTTCTGTGCCAACTCAGAAAGCTCAAACTGCCCAAGGAGCTGCTGATACAGTTCTATAGAGGGATTATTGGGTCTGTCATCTGTACCTCTACAACTGTCTGGTTTGGTTCTGCAACCCAATAGGACAGACACAGACTTCAGAGGATAATTAGGACTGCAGAAAAAACAATTACTACCCACCTGCCTTCAATTGAGAACCAGTATATTGCAGGAGTCAAAAAGAGGGCTGTGAAAATAAACTGTCTCAACTCCTTCCCTCAAAACGACACTATAGAGCACTGCACATCAGAACAACTAGACACAAGAACAGTTTTTTTCCCAAAAGCCATCACTCTGCTAAACAAATAATTCCCCCAACACTGTTCAACTATTTACAAAGTCTGCACTACTATTACTGTTAATCTTCTCATCACTCCTTATCACCCCTCCCCTCCCACTTGTGATTGTAGGACTGTAACTTTGTTGCTTGTATCCTTAAGATTTATATTGACTGTTTCCTAGTATGATTTGATTGCTGGTTGTACCTTATAACTATCATTAAGTGTTGTACCTGATGATTCTTGACTCTTAACAAATGTATCTTTTCTTTGTGTATACTGAGAGTATTTACACCAAGACAAATTCTTTGTGTGTCCAATCACACTTGGCAAATAAAGTATTCTATTCTATTCTATTCTAATCCCCAGTATCAGTCACCATCTCTAGCTGCTTCCCATCAACCCTCATAGTTTCCTTTTCTTCAGAATTCACTTTCTTTATAGCCCCAGCAGCAGCTCTTACAAAGTGGCTCCTTACATGCAATTATTTTATCCTGGTTACAAGATGTATCTCTTATTTTAAAAAATCAAGGTAATAATATTTTTGCAATTTGAACAGATAGTGTTCTGCATTCTGTATAGTTCTCTGGAATTGTGGAATAATCCACAAAATTACAAGAACTTTCTGCCTGTGACTGACCTAAATACATTTTCCCCAGAAGCGGTTTGAGTGCATTTTGTTGGCTTTTTGAGCACCTTTTACTGAACATGATTCATATAGAGAGATGTTACTTATTTTTGCCATTATGCAACTTTCTTCTTGAGCATTTTCATGAAATCTGGCCATGGGAACCATTTTATCCAACACAAGAACTTCCTGCTGCAAATATTTATCATAACATTGATTTGTGCCTGCAGCTCCTCTATACTTGGTTATCAATCACTTGTGCTTCTAAATCTTAATACTTGCATCATTTAGCTAAGTGTATTGCAGATACATTAGATGCTTGTGTTTTATCTCCATATTTCAACCATTCCATCACAACATTTTTGCATGGAGGGAACTATTTGTCCAAAGCACCTCTAACTAGTCCAGTCTCCCAAGGTCATTACTGCATATAATTTACAACAGCATCATGTACACTGCCTTGAGCTGCACAAAATGATGGAAGGATGTAAATCTAACACACATACACACTCACACACACACACACACTATTGACATTAATTTGTTGCATACTAGTATTTTCCACGTTATTTACTTACATTTTTCAGACTTCATATCCAAAGCAAAAAGGGGCTTTAGCACAGTGTTCTTTCAGATGAAACTTTCCTGTTTACATGTTCAGCCTGTTATTGCTTTCCTGCTTAGTGCAGTCAAGGGGAATTGCTTCTTATTTGTTCAACCTTTGATTGGCTAGGGAAATGGAGATTGTAAAATTACAAATTATACTGTCAATACTGGATTTTTTTTAATACTGGAAAGTAAAGCAAAATTAATAATTAAAAATACTCAAGGGTTTAGTATCCCACAGAGAAGACAGCTGATTTAAGGAACAGTAAAATAGTAATCCTATCGTTATTGGACTGAAAAGAAATAATGGATTCAGAAGAGTCAACAGGAAGGTCTTAATTAACATTGAAAGGCCTTACAAGAGATTTCTATTGACAGAGAAAAACATTTCCGCATAATATAGTTTTATACGCAGGTGCTAAAGTTTTTAATTAGTGAATTGAATTTTAGTGAATTCCCAATTGGGAATGGCAGGTAGCCATATTGTTGCTACTAATTCTACATTTGTGTCGGGATCACCAAAGTGCTTCTGGGTTGAAAGAATTGAACGGTGACATCATCTTTGCCTGGAGGATGCCCAGTTGGGGACTCCTTTCATGTCCTTGTTAAGTGTCCCACCGAAGTGGTACCTATCTATCTACTTGTGGTCGCCTGCTTTCAAACTGCTGGATTGGCATGAGCCCGAGTATGTGAGGGGAGCTCACATCATAACGCAGTAACCAGATTTCGAACATGAGCTTGCTGCTCATCAGTCCCTCATCCTAGCCTTGTAAACCACCAGACTCCTGTCCTATTTTTGCAGAGACCTCATCCATCTTGTTCTAGGAAACCTAAAGCCTTGGCAGCATTGAAGGACTTTTGAAAGTTGAAATCTAGATAAGTAGGTTATGTGATCTACCATTTTTCAACATCAATTCTGCTGGTCTCATCATTCATTCCAGAACTGCATATAATTTCAGTTGGTTATAAAACCTGAGTACAACTAGTTCATTTCTGTTCATGTTCCTCATTAGCATTTGCAGGGCTGCCAACCTTGAGTGATAGTTCGGAGTGAGACACTGCGAGGGAGCGGAGCGACCAAGGGGGGGGGATGGTGTGGAAGGGGGGTGTCCCCCCTTCCACGGTAGGGAGCTTTGACAATTTTACATTTTAAATGGTGCAATCTGATGCATACTTTAGTCATGATTTGGACATATACATACATACATACATACATGCAAGCAGCACCAATGTACTTGAACCGGATTTGTAAGATATTAATAATGCAGTTCACTGACCATGAATAATTGAAGTTCCTGACTTGTAACTGCAGTATTCTACCTCAACTGACTTTATTAGCTTAGTGATGTACTATAGACCACTATAGGATGAATTCAATGTGCAACAAAAAGACAAAAACCCGAAACAACTACAGAGATAATGCAAATACATCAATGGGTATTCTTCTTTCTGTATCAAATACCATACTACATGCCAATATCAAATGCTATAGTCTCAGTCTTTAATTATATACTAACTTGTTGACTGAAATAGGGGTTCATAATTTCAGACATGTATAAACTAAACATTTAATCAAATAATGAGTGCTTCATATAAATATACATATTGTTAACTGTAAAACTCATCTACTGTATTCTGAAGCTTGAGCACAGTGAGGAAACAGTATATTATTTATTGGGTAAGTTTAGATTCTGAACTTAATGGTCTTACTGCTCTTTGGATGGTAAATTGTGTTAAGATTAGAATATGTTCTAGTTGAGTCAGGGCTATCCCAATTTGGGGCTGAGAAGCCTACTGGCATAAAAAAAAGTCCTTATTGAGTCCTTATCTAAGGGTTTGAAAATATGATAATAATGTAGTACAGTCCTGTCGATCTGGTGCATGGAGACCTAGGATTTAAACTCAAAGGAGAAAGAGGAAAAAGTGATTCCTTCATCCACTGCCAGAGATGTAATCCTGTCAGTCCTCCAACCTTTCTATTAAGTATTTTGCAAAAAAGCTGCCCAGCCCCTTTATAGATCAGCCTGGCGCGTTTCTCGCCTTGCTGGTTTGGGAAGACTCTTTTGGATCAGCTAAAAGAGAGCATAAGGCGTGTAAAGGGGTGGTAATAATAATTATAATAATAATAAAATTTAAAATAATAATAATTTTATTCAGAGTTGTGTTGGATCTCTTTTTTGGGGGGGGGGGGGTTGTCCCATTCTTTCTTGGTGTTCTTTCTGTCCTTTTTGCTTTTTTAAATGGTCTTTCTCCCCTGGGTCAGAAATCCAGCCAGAGAAAATAAAGAAACATCACCAAAGATTTAAACACCAAAGGGTTAAATGGAAGCCACTCCGTTGGCTTTGCTTACCATTGTTATTACTGGCCGAGGCTGTAAAGAGGCTTTGCCAGCCCCCTCGTGTCCTTCTTTGGAAAGCCTAGGGCAGCTGGCTTGTCCCAGAGGACATTGCAGAGAGGGAGAGGGCGGGGCAAAGTGGCTGCGAGCGCCCCGGGCGGCGAAGAAACCTCCTGCTCTTCGCTTTCCTGAAGCGAAAATGATCGGCATCGTGACAGTTACGGGACGCCGGCAGAAGGATTAAGGCGGGAAAAGAGGCGCGGTGGGGTGGCTGGGCAGGGCGGGGTGGCTGGGCAGGGCGGGGCGGCGCTGGGAGCTCATCCTTCTCCTAAGCTAAGGGGAATATTCGGAATATAATCAGAGAATGTAGGGATATTTTTGTACATTCCATGATTTTGGGGGTTTAGCGTGAGATTTTGTTTATCAGAGTGAGACAGTCAAAATTGATTGAATTGCGTGAGTCTCACGCTGATTGCGTGAGAGTTGGCAGCCCTGCATTTGCTTCTATCTGTAAATCATGCTACGCAAATGCCTGATGCCCAAGGGTTTCGGATAGGCAAGTTCAGACTTACCATCTGTAATAGCAACGGTGCTCCTAGAGGGCTTTTCATTTGGAATGCACTATGTATTTGGGAATGACTATTTGGGAATGACTCTTTCATACAAAATAACTGAAAAGAAGAAAGTCCCTGAGATGGCGATGAATATGGGTTAAACTTGCCAAGATAGCATCGAGGCTAATCACTGTTTTTTACAATAAATTGGGATTTAAAGAAAGTATTTTTATTATATTCCCTTTATGTCCTATTCAAATATTTCTCAAAAATATTTGGAAGCGGTTTGAAAGAAAGGATAATTACCAGGGATACATTTTTTCCTCTCTCACTTTCTTCATAGTTTAGCCTCCTTCCATTCTGGTTATGGTTCTGTCTCCATATGCAAAGAACAGCTAATTGAAAATTGAAACTTGTTTGTTGAATTATCAGCAATCTCCCAACACCATTACCTCTAAAACTCTTTCTCTCCATTCACTCCTAAGCATGGCACAAACATGCTCTTATTATTATCTTTTATTTGGCAATATTTCAATAACTTTGCTTTCATCTCATCCCCATCTCCCTTGAGACAGGCTTAACTTGTCCTGCTATTAAAATAGTATAGCTATTTCTACTTATTCCAATACTGTCCAAGGGCAACTAGATGTGTGAAATCTTTGAGGGAAATCAGGGGACTAGGGTGATTTGGAACAAAAGCAAGGGAATAGCAATGAAGTTACAGTCACTTACATTCTGGATTTTATTTTATTTTATTTTATTTTATTTTATTTTATTTTATTATTTTATTTTATTTTATTTTATTTTATTTTATTTTATTTTATTTTATTTTATTTTATTTTATTTTATTTTATTTATTTTATTTTATTTATTTTATTTTATTATTTTATTTTATTATTTTATTTATTTTATTATTTTATTTTATTTTATTTTATTTTATTTTATTTTATTTTATTTTATTTTATTTTATTTATTTTATTTTATTTTATTTTATTTTATTTTATTTTATTTTATTTTATTTTATTTTATTTTATTTTATTTTATTTTATTTTATTTTATTTTATTTTATTATTTTATTTTATTATTTTTGGTTGAATCAAAATGGGTGGAGAAAACTCAGCAGCGTGGGGAAAACCCTCAGATGGGAGAGAAGATCTTTTGACTTAATGTACCCCAATTTCCTTCCCCAATAAAGGGAGTTTTTCCAGCTACTTTATGAGGAGATGCTCTATCTTCCCAGGAACTCATATAATTGTTCTCTGATTCTAGCTGCTGTGTAACTTTTGGGGATATCCTTAGTTATTTTTTCCGCGAAATCTCAAAAGATCATCAATTAAGATACCACTATATTGCACCAGCTCTCCAAAAATAAAAGGAAATATTTGAGGCTGTAGAAGAGACATTTTCAATATTGTCTCTTCAGAAGTTTCATATGTCATCTCTCTATTTTTGTCAAACAAATCTGTTTCTCTGGTGCTAGCTGCATAATACAGTTACTTCAGCTTCCAGACATATAACATTGGGATTCTTTTAACAGTCAAGAAGATGGACTACAAACATTGTCATTCGTCATAATTTTGATAATAATAAGGAATGTGGAAGAGGAAGAAAGACAGCTATCTCCTGTCTGAATCAATAAAGACTTAACTCCACTTTGTTGAATCTGATACTCTCCAGATGGATACAGACTAGTTTCCAAAATGCTACCTGGGAATCAAAGTCCCAATTATTTGAAGGGCATCCCAAGGGTATTTGGAAACCTTTGCCTAATTGCTATTTCTGTCTGTGGACTGAGCCTTGTCCTTGCCATGCTTTCCTGCACTGTAGTCTGAAGAACATTTAAAGAGAAGAAGGAAAAGGAGAAGAAGGGGAAGAAAAAAGATGAAGAGGAAGCAGGAAGGAACCCATACGCAAGCAAGCCCACAAAAGAGAATAATTTACTGCAGACACATTTTGAAACTACAACAAAAGGAAATTACGGTATTTCTGCTCAGTAAACATCTTAATTAGAACAGTGTGTGGGAAGAGGTGAATAAAAGTACTGCAGTGGAAATGGCTGGCAATGAAAAACTGCTGTATTTAAGGACTGGTACACAGGTGCCTGTGCATAACGCATCTATGGAAGCCTGCGATATGACTCTTGCGTCAAAGCAATCAAAGCAAATCCAATAGAAAATAATGAGGCCACAGAGGTGAATGTTTGACAAATACATTAACACACCAGGATATAGCACTAGTAGTTAGACGTATATACAGCTTCATAGTGCTTTACAGTCCTCTCTAAGTGGTTTTATAGAGTCAGCATATTACCTCCCAACAATCTGGGTCCTCATTTTACCTTGGAAGGATGGAAGGCTGAGTCAACCTTCAGCCAGTCAGGATTGAACTCCAGGCTGTAGGCAGAGCTAGCCTGCAATACTGCACTCTAATGATTGCACCATCAGGGCTCCTATATACACCCCAAAAGCCTCTAATTCTGATGTTTTTGAAATGTATTCATGGATTTCCAAGAAATCTTTGGTATGGTATGGTATGATAGATTAGGTTAGGGTAGGGTTAGGGTAGGGTTAGGGTAGGATGTGAATGTTTTTGAATCATATAAACTTTGCTATGGGAGAAGGCACATGAGAATATTATGGACAGTCAGAGTTCTCACTCAAGGCACAAATGACCAGGCTCAAATTATTCTATTTCAGTAACATTATGCAAAGACTGAGCTCTTTGGAGAAAGCTCTAATTCTGGGAAAGTTGGAAGGATAGCGAGGAAGAGACTAGCAGCATGATGAGTAGACACAGATACAGTGGCGATGAGTGCACCTTTGGAAGACCTGAAGAACCAGGCTAGAGATAGATTGTCAAGGAGAAAATCTATCTGTGTGGTCACTAGGAGTAAAAAAAAATGACTTGATGACACATAATCAATGAACCACTCAATGTTCTTTATCTGCTGATATTTTTGACTATTTGTAAAATTAGTCTCACAAGAAACTTATTTACATAAGACACCTGCATTTTATTCTATATCCTCTGAAAGGTCATCTATATATCTTCTGACTATAATTCCAGGCCTTGTGTGTTAAGTTTTGAGCATGGGCGAGAAAGAATGGAGACAAGCCTCTGAACCAGCGTTGCCAGATTCAAAATGTAAAATTATCGTACCCGAGACTCAAAATTATCGTTTTTTTGAGAAAATTATCGTACATATAGCAAACTCTATATCTCACAGGAAGTACCAACTGTAGGTATATATCCATGTGGAAAATGTCCGAACTGAAGGCATGAAGCCACAAGATACGATCCCGCAAAACTTACGATCAGCAATAAACTACCTCAATGGGCCTGACGCGCGCGACGACTAGCTGACTCGACTCGTACTCGTACTTGTACGTAGCTCGTGAGCGAGCGTGTATCACGTATGCACAAACTACACGCGCGTACGCACACACACGTGATCTAGACTCATGAAGTTGCATGAACCCACGAAAAGTACAGTCACGAGGCACAAAAAAGGGTCAAAGTAGGCCAACTATCTTCTTAAATTGCCAAACTGTAAAATTATCGTACATTTGACCTTTTTGGGAATTATTGATCGTACATCGTACAGAGGGCCAAATTATCGTACAAATACGATAATTATCGTACGTCTGGCAACACTGCTCTGAACGGTGAACTTCAGCTCTTTATTTACATTGTGACTTCCTCATTTCAATAGCAGTTAAACCCGCCTTATATAGGCAAACCCTGTAACTTTTAACCAATAATGAGCTAGGAGCGCTAGCTCTTATAACCAATAGGAACTCTCTGTTAAGAGCCAATCGGATTTCCCGGAACGGGCCAATCCGGTCCGGCCGCTTAACAGCCAATCAGAAGTGCAGGGCCAGAACCCTGCACTTACTCCAAGCTCACACTTTATTAATCTTATTGCATACACAACACTGTGGAACCATTCCTTTTATTTGTCTGAAGTGTCTTCTACTCAGTATTGTTAGCTGGTCCCAAATTTTAGCATGATAATCTGGTAAGAAAAGTTTTTTCTTATCTTAACTTAACTTTTTTATACCATATGAAATTTTATATCTCTCCATCATGTTCTCTTTTACATTTTTTCCTACCCAGAGTAGAAAAGGCCAAACTTTGCAACTCTTCCTCACAGGAGAATTGCTTAAGGAGCTTGACATTTTCTGGATCTTTTCAAGATTTTCATTATTAATAAAGTGATTTCAGGAAGAGACTAAAGCCTAACATCTGGGGTTATGATGGCATAGAAGACTGATGATTTTCCACATGAAATAATACTTCAGTATTATTCAATACATACACAAATCCTATACAAATATCACACATCCACATGTGTTGTATGGGAAGGTCATATTAACATTAACACTAACTCTTCAGATCTACTTAGGGCAAGCTTAAGAAGGAAGACGGGACAATGGATGAACTTACACGGTATCTGTTCTCAGGGCTAGCTTTTTGATCCAATAGGTGTTTCTACTGAGGATAGTACATTATTTCCTCTGTTCCCTGCAACTCCTCATGTTGTCAGTCCCACCATTCTCCCAACCCTTTGGAGCAGATATGGGTACATAGGAGGAGGACTTGTAAGAAATTGCATTGCATATTGGACATTAATATAATCGAGAGAGTCCAGAAAAAAATCATTCAAATCAGCTCTGATGCTACCATTTGCAGAAAGTACAGGGACACCATCTTACTGGAAGTGAGGACTCTACAGCATAGTAATTGAATTATATAAATGCACTGTCTTAAATGGTACTTCACATTACTTTGCTTCGGTATGTGGTAGGGCAGTTCTGTCTTCAGAGCCTTTTGTGCTCATTCTATTTTGTGTCCTCTGTTTTCTTCCTCAAAATTCTACTCTAAAAGCAGGGCACCACAGTTTATTCTAATCAAATCAAATCTTTATTATGGTCAAGTGTGGGAATAAACTTTGACTTCAGTATTGGGTAATGATTAGTCTAAGACCTTATACATACATGTCTGCCTAAGGGTCACTGAGATAAGCAAGGAAATTAAAAACAAACACCAGGAACATTTAAGCAGCTCAAACGACTGTAAACAATTCTGTGTAATTATTTTAATCCACAATGTGAATGCTTACTATGTACGAAATTCTCAATAAAAGGGAGCACTAGAATTTGCTCTAGACTCCCATCCCGAGTACACCAGCCTGTGTCTCATTCTTTCCATGGGAGACCACCACAAGTGGTGACCCCGACGTGATTTACTGCAGGTGGTACGTGTCCGGACCTCCGTGTTTCCTCGCCTGGAATAGGTAAAGTATGTACTTAACTATTGCTGGACAATAGGATTTTTTCAGAGAACATGGGGGGGAAACTCTCTCAGCCACAGGAATGGCATGTTAGTGAGCTGCTGAAGTTAGTCAGGACAAACTTCTTTATCTTTAAACCCTCTGGGGAGGAGCAAATAGTTCTTTCAAAAGATAATGTGAGAGAGCTGCTGCAAGAGATCTGGCGGCAATGTCCCTGGTATTCAGAGAAAGGCTCTTTAAAGTTAGACACATGGAGGAGAATTGGAACTATCTTTCATGAAGAGCCACGGGCAACAGCTGAAATTTTGATATATTGGAAGGTTGTTATGACTGCTTTAGAGACCCAGCAACAACCTCTTTTAAAAACTTTATTAGAATCCCCTCCTTATAAAGGAATTGTATTGTACCCGCCTACCCCAAAACTGGAGTGTGCTTTATCATTTCCAACAGCGCCTACTCCAGTGGATGATAAAATCCAACCAAAAATGGGAAAAGTTCAAGCCATGATGCATCAGGCTTTCAATGAGGGGAAATTAGAGCCTGAAGAGATTCCCCAGATGAATTTGTTTCCAGTCAATAGGCAAGTGGATGCTCAAGGCAATCTGCAGACTGAATGGGTTCCGATTCCTTTAGCAGTTCTTAGGGAAATAAAAAAAGCAGTTAAAGATTATGGTATTCAAAGTCCTTTTACAAAGGGGCTCCTGACAAGTTTGGCTACCTCACGCATGATTCCTAGTGACTGGAAAGATTTAATGAGAATGATATTGAGCTCTACTCAGTATGTGGTCTTTGACTCAGAATACCAAAGGGAAGCTGTCACTAGGGGAAGGAATTCGGGGGGGCTGTATACGCCAGACCAAATCTATGGGGCAGGCTTGTTTGAATCCACTGCTGATCAAGCTGCTAATTTGCCTGATCACGTATTTCCAGTGGTTATGGCAGCTGTCCTTGGGGCGTTGTCCCGCATCCAGGATGTGGGAACCCCAGCACGGTCTTTTTCTCAAATTAAGCAAACAGCATCTGAGTCTTATAATGATTTTGTGGAAAGGCTACAATTGGCTATTACCAGGCAAATCTCTAATGAGGAAGCTGCAAAAGAACTTTTGCTGAAATTGGCAGTTGAAAATGCAAACGCTGACTGCAAGCGTATCTTGCAGCCCTTGGTGGCTAGAGGTGAGGTTACTCTGGCTGATCTGTTAAAGGCATGTGCAGTGGTGGGTTCTCAGGCTTATAACATGGAGACTTTGGCTATGGCATTGCAAAAAGGGATGAAACCTACAGGGAATTGTTTTAATTGTGGAAAGCCTGGCCATTTTAAAGCCCAGTGCCGTGCCCCTGGGGGGGGGATGGCATTTAACAAAAACAAAATTAAGGACGTCCGTCCAAAATCGGTCTGTCCAAAATGCAAAAAAAAGGGTTTCATTGGGCAAATCAATGTCGCTCTGATCAGAACCAAAATCTGGGAAACTAAATTTGGGGTGTGCATCTAGCTCCGCTCCCAAGGCTGTCACAAAAGCATCGCCTGCAATTACTGGGAGTGCAGGTTTGGGTTTAAAAATGTTGAACTCAATTAATGTGACTTTTCCTAATCAAGTGTACATTGAGGACACTCATTTGCATGGGCCACTGCCAGAAAAAACAGTGGGATTAGTACTTCCCATGTCTTCTGCATCAGAAAAAGGGTTTTTTGTTATTCCAGGAGTTATTGATCAAGATTATAAAGGGGTTATTAAGATACAATTGTACACTGATACTCCTGCATCATTAATGGCCGGTGACTCTATTGCCCAGTTATTATTGCTTCCATATATCCCTATAAATCCTTTAATTGGGATCCCACGAACTGGTGGTTTTGGGTCCACTGAAATGGCAAGTTCTCCAGTTGCTGCAGAATTGCTAGCACTGACAAAAAAATTTGACTACAGACCAACCAAAAATGACAATTGAAATTCAGAGAAAATCATTTTCTGGCCTTATAGATTCCGGAGCAGATGTCTCTGTGATACGCCAAAAGGAATGGCCAAATGAAAGGGCGCTTGAGGACTCTCCGGCTGTTTGTGGAGTGGGTGGTATGCAGTTTGCAAGAAGTAGTGTACGTTGGTTGAAGGCATTGCATAGAGAAACTGGTGAGACTGCAAGGATTCAACCTCTTGTGTTGCCCCTAAATATAAACTTGTGGGGTAGAGATTTGCTGTCACAATTTCGCACAAAAATTGTTATTGGATAATGGAAAAATTACAATTGTTAACCTCTCAGCCAGTCTGGATTGACCAATGGCCACTTCCAAAAGAAAAGCTTACAGCTTTACATCAATTGGTAGCTGAGCAGCTGCAATAAAGTCACATGATTTGAGAGCTGTCAACTCCATCCTTCAACCAATGGGAGCGTTACAATGTGGTTTGCCTAACCCTAACCTGATCCCACATAATTGGGATCTAGTTGTAGTAGATTTATGGGATTGCTTCTTTTCTATCCCTTTGCATGCAGATGACAAGAAATTATTTGCCTTTACCGTATCTGAGTTGAATAACAATGCACCTACCTTTCATTACCAATGGAAGGTTTTGCCACAGGGAATGCTAAACAGTCCAATGATGTGCCAGTCATATGTTCGAATGGCTCTGGCTCAATTCAGAACCTCTCATCCTGGGTGGAAGGTTTACCACTACATGGATGATATTTTAATTGCAGCTCCCGGCCCACCGGGAACAGTTAAGGCAGCGTTACCTTGCCTTAAAGAGGTATTATTACAATTTGGACTTCATATTGCCCCAGAAAAAATTCAAAGTCAAACGCCATATGCCTACTTACGGCATAAGGTCCTTGCAACCTATGCTCATCCGGTCATTCCAGAAATCAAAATTGAGGAAAAGATTTCTCTAGTAAAATTACAACAAATACTAGGAACAATTAACTGGGTTAGACCCTACCTGGGGTTAACTACAGCAGTACTCCAGCCCTTGTTCTTGGCCCTAAAGGGCTCTGCGAGACCGGATTCTGCTATAACCTTATCAGCAGAACAAAGGAAGGTACTGACACATGTAAATGCAGCTTTAACGCAGCGTTGGGATGATCGATGCATTCCTGATACTCCGTTTGCTTTGGCAATTTTACAAACTCCAGCCTTGCCTACTGCAGCTTTATTTCAATTACATGAAGCACAGGTTTATATCATTGAATGGTTGCATTTGCAGAATACTCCCAGAAAAACAATTTCTACTATGGCTATGCTTTATAGTGAGTTAATCATCAAAGGCCGAAATCGCAGTATGCATTTATATGGCATAGATCTAGTTCAGCTATTTTTACCTATCTCCTTCACTCTGTGGGAAACTTGGTATAGTCAATCCATTGAATTGCAAATTGCTCTTGAAAATTGGCCAGGGAAGATTTCTTGCCACGCCCCCAGTGACCCTCATTTCCAGTTGCTTCGAAACTGTAAATTTTAATTCAGTTATTGCTAAGCAGCCAGTTGGGGGAGTGACCGTTTATGCGGATGGTGGTAAGACCTACGGCGCTTGTGCATGGAGACAGAAAGGGGTATGGAAAACAAAAATTACCCCTCCTCAGCAATCAGCACAAAGGGCTGAATTAGCTGCTGCTATTTTGGCCTTACAGGAATTTGCACAAGAACCGCTAAATCTTATTGTGGATTCTCTTTACGTTTATCAATTGATACTTAACATTGAATTTGCTTATCTTTCTCCATCTGTTGATGCTAATCTTATGAGTTTGTTTCTAGTCTGCAAAGCTGTCTTCATTCTCGCACACATTCTCTACATATCGCACACATTCGCAGCCACCAGCCACTTCCCGGAGAGTTGCAGGAAGGGAATGACGTGGCTGACGCAGCGGCCTCAGTCATGTCCTGTCTCTCGCTTTCTCCTGTTACTCCATGGGACTCACATAGCTATTTTCATCAGAATGCTAAAGCTCTTTGTAAACAATTTGGTCTCACTGCTGCAGAAGCTGCAGCTATTATTCAACAATATCCTAGTTGCAGTGCTCAATCCACTGCTCTTCCTCAAGGAGTAAATCCTCGGGGGACATCTGCTTGTCAACTATGGCAGATGGATGTCACACAACACCTTCCCTTCAAACCATGGCACCATCTGCATGTCACCGTTGATACCTATTCAGGATTTATTATGGCAACACCTCAATGAGGAGAGGCTACAAAACATGTGGTCAACCATTGCCTCTGTACCTTCACACATGTGGGGCCACCAATGGAGATCAAAACCGATAATGGCCCTGCTTACATTAGCACTGCCTTTGCGGAATTTTGTCATTGATGGTCAATTATACATAAATTTGGCATTCCCTACAATTCCACTGGTCAGGCCATTGTGGAATGAGCTCATCAGATGTTAAAACAAGCACTCCTTCACACAAAAACAAAAACGGGGGAAGTGGATGGATATGGCTTGCCTTACGTACAAAATATTCTTAATATTACCTTATATACTTTAAATTTTTTAAACATGACAGGATCTCCTGCTGCTACAGCAGCCAGTAGGCATTTTGCTTCCTCCCCTTCTGCAGGTACGCCAAGACCGAAAGTTTGGTATAAGAGACTACCAGATCCAATGTGGAAAGGACTTGTCCCATTGATAACTTGGGGCCGAGGATATGCTGCTGTTGAAGATGAGGGGACAGTTGTTTGGGTTCCTGCTCACTGTGTGCGTCCTTATCATCAGCCAAAGGGGCAAGGGGATAGATTTGGGGGAATGGAAAAGAAACACGTTGATCCAGGACATGGGGAAGCTAGCAAACCTTCATAATAAAACTGATTGTTGGGTATGTATGCACATGCCAACTCACAAAACATCAGGACTTCCAATGGTTGCAGTACCTCTGGCCGAAGGTGATTGGTATAAGGGACAATGCTATGGTTGTTCAGGGATGTGGTCTAACAGTTGGACTACAAGTAACATAAATACATTGCATCTTGGAAGCCGAATCCAAGAAGTGGTGGTATCTGCTGGACCTACAATGAGACAGTAGAGAATATGACTTACTTGGGAACATATCCATTTTGTAACAAAACAATTATTATTGGCAATGGAAGTTGGGTTTATCCAGATGACATGAAAACTAAAAATCTCACTTACTTTGTACATAATATTTCTAAATTTGATATCATATCTTTGATCAATGAAAATGGGTGTCCATTTATCCCTGCCACATGTTGTCCCATCATGATAGAAAACCAGCTGCCCAAATGTGCAAATGGGAAATACGCACCACTGCCCACTTATTTGGCCATGTTAATGGAATCCTTTGCACAATTAATCTATGCTGAACCAAATACGGTTGGTTACCTCCTGGGAGCAAATCTATGGTTGCTGTGTGGACGGATGGCCTATGATCGCATGCCAGCACGATGGAAAGGAGTCTGCACCTTTGGGAAAGTAATCCCATCTCATGTCATTTTAAAATCTTTGGGGACTGCTCATATCCGCAATGCGTGTTCCGCAATGGAAGTAAACTCTGTTTTGAATCATGACTACTGGACACAGATATCAAGGGGAGTTATTCCTCCTTTAGGAGTCATGATGAACTACAGAGATTTGCATCGTTTAAACAATTGGACAGTTACTATGTTTAAAGACACCATTAAAACTCTAAAGCTGCTTGAAGAAGAACAAGGAAAAATCCTTGACTTTGTCCTGCAAACTAGACATGCGGTGGACACTATTTTGGCTGCGCAAGGGGGAGTTTGCACTGTGATTCATACACATTGTTGCATGTATATCTCTGATTATTCTCCAAACATTACAGTTACCATACAGCATATGGAACAAACCCTGAGTGAGAATCCATTACAATCGGAGGACGAGGGACTGGACGTGTGGCCTGCACTTTGGTCCTGGTTGCCAGATGGTTCATGGATTCGTCACCTAATTGTTGGAGTGATATTGCTTTTTATACTTTCTCTTTGTGTATGCTGTTGTATCCAATGTCTCCCTGGACTTTTAGGAATGTGTCGGGTGAAGCCTACGGAAGGAGAACTGTTGTTGCAGATGGCGAAAAGCTACTGAGGCATCCGCGATCATCAAAAAACTAAAACAGGGGAGATGTGGGAATAAACTTTGACTTCAGTATTGGGTAATGATTAGTCTAAGACCTTATACATACATGTCTGCCTAAGGGTCACTGAGATAAGCAAGGAAATTAAAAACAAACACCAGGAACATTTAAGCAGCTCAGACGACTGTAAACAATTCTGTGTAATTATTTTAATCCACAATGTGAATGCTTACTATGTACGAAATTCTCAGTAAAAGGGAGGACTAGAATTTGCTCTAGACTCCCATCCCGAGTACACCAGCCTATGTCTCATTCTTTCCATGGGAGACCAGCACAGTCAAGGACCAGTATAAGGAGGGGGATGGGATTACTATGGATTGTTCTTGGTCACCCCATGATGTGTGTTCAGAAGATACCAGAGGGTCGTATAGGAAGCTTGAGGATCATGTATATATTCCTAAATAATCCTCTCACATGGTACATTGGCAGCACCCCTTGAGCTTTCAAGAATGGCTATATCATATACATGTAAAATATATATACATATATATATAAGATGTAAGGTATATACAGTATATAGTACAGAAATTTGGGGGTTTTCTGGTTTTATTTTTCCCTTTCTGGTAGTTTCATTAACTGCATCTTATCTGCACTCTGGTTGAGGTTGTGAAGGATTAGAAATATTTCTTTGGGGACCTATTTTCTCAGCTGCTCACTCCAGGTGTAAGAAAAGATTAAAGAGTTTCACATCCTCCCACAAGGGCACTAATAATCTGACATTTTGCTTTTCGTCTTTCCATATCAGCACTACATGAAGAACTCTGGCTATTTAATGGAATTGAAAAGAGTCCCATCTTATAATAACATCCAATATCCTGTCTTAGGTTGTGGCAGATCATTTTGTTGTTCCAGAGCTAATGGAAAAAGGAAACATCCCACTTGCAGCATACCTGACAGACAGAATTGAATCCCTGTGGTAAAATATGTCCGTGGTAACAATATAAATCCAGCAAGACAAAATGTGTATCCCACTCTGGGCATATTAAATGAAATAGACTGTTTTCCAAATGAGGAAAAACTTTTTTGTATCAAAATAAGCCTCAGAAGTATATCAGTAAAGCAGGTTCGGGAGGCTTCTGATTTTCATTTATTTTTCTTTGTGTTAAGCGATTATGGACTCTCTTTAACACAATGTATTTGAGAGAGAGAGAGTGTTAAGTAAATGAAAACATATAGCATCAATGAAGCAGTTTATGGATAAATGTTGATCAAGCATTACTAAGCAAAGATGGGGTTCAGAAAAAAAGAGAAAGCAATGATAGAGTACAAGAGGCCATAATTTGCTCTTCTTGCAAATGACAACATTTCCAACCATTCTAAAAATCAGCTTTGTATAATTGTGTTAAACAACTTTCTGGGTTTAGACTCCAAGGCATTTTCAGCAATTGCCCTTTCCCTGAAAGTAATTTAAAATATCTCCTGAGGAATGTGATCTGGGCCATTTCATACTGAAGGGTATCTTCAATCTAAAATCTGACTCAATATTATTGAGGAGCTCTTAGTAGATGCTCAGAAGTTGAGGCCTCTATAATACAATTGCTTAATTTTATTCAGGGTTCAAAGGCCATAATTTTTCCAACTACCTCTTCCCATTTCTTCTAACTATGCCTTCTTAACAAAGATGTTGAAGAGGCAGAAACTTTACATGGTGTACTTTCAACAGACTTTATGAGACTTCTATCTGGACATATCTACTTCCAAAATGCCTTCGAATACATTTTTTTTTTGTAGCAGAGCAGAAATAAGATATCTTTTGCCTGTGGTCTCTGAATGCCTTTTCTGTGGCAGACCTTCCTGAAATTGCACCTCTGAATTTTGTCATTTGGCATTGGGAAATAGCAGCACAATGCCTGCTCTTTTTCAGTGGAAAAACAAATAAACAAGTATGTACAAAAACCTTCTAGGCTTATCATACCCAAAGCAAAATGTTTTTTGCATGCCAATAAATCTTCCTGGCATGTGAAATATGCTGCATAAGATCTGGATCTAAAGTGTGGCTCTTAGAACATTTTTCCCTCAGGCTTTTGTCCCACATCAGCTTTTCATGTATTCAATTTGGGCATTGCAACTGCAGCCACGTGTGTGTTGATTCTTTCCACTAATTTCAGGCTGTATTGAAGCTTAAACGAAGAGGATTTTTTTTTTTGTTCTTTTCACATGAAAATGTTGCAAGCAGCATGACTCATAACAAACAAGACACTTAAAGATACCAGCAACAACTGTATTATCAACTTAAATCTTCAGTCTTGAACATGGTAGATAAATCTGAATTACAGGTATGGCAAGTTGATATTAAGGAAGCAAAGGTCAGGATTCAGCATGGATGCACAAAGGAAAGCTTGTGGCTTTATATGGCAGTCTTTTCTTATTATTTTAATTCCAGTTCTTCACATTCCACTCCTGGAAGGGACACAACGGGGTGCTTTTAAAACTTCAGTGATGTCTAATGATCGAGGAGGAACAACATGGCATCTGACATCAGGACTGGACTTCTATTTTCGTGGGCAACAAAAGCAGAAAGACAGTTGTTACAGGAGTGCTATCTGAATGAGGGGAAAAAATTAACCTGTGTTTCCAAATGACATATTATAATCCTAATTACAGCAAGAAACACTCCATTCTTCCAGGAATTCATTGTTTGTAAGTCATTGTAAGCAATTAAAACCTAAGTAATGTACATTGTTTTTCAGTCAGCATTCAGCCTGCACTTTTCTTGATGAGCACGTTAGTGATTAGCAGGGGTGTGTGTCGGCCTCAGTCCTGGGATGGCCAGGAGGCTCTACAGGGCCACAGAAAAGAGGATGAACCAAGACTTCATTGCACTCTTATTTTAAAAGGATTCATCATTTTCACTCCGTTCCAAGTCGCTACTGGACAACAATTTAAGCCTATGCCTGAACTGCCAGTAAAGGATCCAGTCCCTTCATTGAAGGAATTTTATTTATTTATTTATGTTTGTTTGTTTGTCAAGCAATTATAAGATAACAGGTATAAGTATAAACATAGTTATGAGTACATGAAATGGATACATATAAGAAAAATAAACAATAGGACAGGGACAGTAGACATGTTGGTGCACTTATGCACGCCCCCTACAGACCTCTTAGGAAAAGGGTGAGGTCAATAGTAGACAGTCTAAGGTTACAGTTTTTGGGGTTTGGGGAAGAAACCACAGAGTCAGGTAGAGTATTCCAGACATTGACCACTCTGTTGCTGAAGTGGTATTTCCTGCAATCAAGTTTAGTGCAGTTTACTTTGAGTTTGTATTTATTGTGTGCTCTTGTGTTGTTATACTTGAAACTGAAGTATTCATTGATAGGTAGGACATTGCAATGTATGATTTTATATCCTATACTTAGATCGGACTGAAGGCGGCGTAGTTCTAGGTTTTCTAGGTCTAGAATTTCAAGTCTGGTGTCATAAGGAATGGTTCTCACAGTTGCAAAACACTTGGCCAATTATTTGTAAGGCCCTGTATTACGCTGAGGTCACTTACAAAATCCAAGCTGAAAAGAAAAGAATCAAATCTAAGAAGTTTAATGTGGGGAGAACAATTAATTATATTGATATCTTACTGGTATCAATATACAGTGCAACTTTTCCATGACACATGGCTTCAAACTCTACATATACATTGTCACGTGTTAACTGTATCAGACATATAATAACCAGGCTATATTCCTGCAGTTGATGGTCCAGTTGAAGACTGCTTGAAAATATTCACTGTGAAAAGACTGTTGATTCCAGGTCAAATGTGAAGATAAAGAGATGCAAGAAAGAAGAGGGAGAACCACCATTGAAAATGTTCAATAGTGGTTAAAACCTGAATAGCACCTTGACTAGGCATGTAGGTCACTGCCTCCCCTCTTGCCATAAGAATCAAGTAGAAGGAAGGTCTTTGGGGGAATCAAATGTGACTTCTGGTAATCTCGTGGCCACAGCTATACAACGTGTTTCCCAGCAGTATAGAAATTAGTTGCCCCTTGCTTCTTTCTGGATGATTTTTTGACATTCAAATCTAGTCTCCAATCAATAATTTCTTGATGGTCCCTCACCCCAATATTTATTTTTTTGAATGTAGGTGGTGCCCAATCACCTAATTCTGTTAGCCTCCAAACTCAAAGAAGATAGGGATTCTCCTGAAATCAGAAATATTATAAAGATTGGATGGCAAATGCAGGAGGGAGAGCGAACAGTGTCAAATTGGTGGGTGCGGCCAGACAATTGAAATCAGGAACTTACTGGCAGCATTTTGAGGAAGTCCAGACAACAAGCATGAGTACTAATATGATCTTCATAAAGTTACATTAACAGAATTTTGCAAGTCTGATAGTATTTCCCCCTCCAAAAACTAGGGAGGGTCCCTTCTGAGATGCTTGCCACACCCTTCTTTCTTCTGTGGGCTGAGATATTATTTGCATGACAGTTGTCCAGTCTGAGGCTCTTCCTCTTGTATTATGACAAGGTCAGTCCTACAAACCATTACAGTTTCTAGCAAACAATTCACCTTATCCTCAGAGCCTGTCATTGACACTGCTCCTCAGGCTCTCACAAAGATAGGAGCTGGCAAATTCACAGGGTGACAAAGATCCATCTGATATTATTATGCAAATAAAAATGATTAGAGGTTATAGTGGGTTAATTTAGGATATCAAAAACCTGGCTGAAGTACTGTGCTATATTAGACAGGCCAATATGTCTGCCCATTGTCACCCCAAAAGTAATGCATTGACTTGGATCGGGGCAAAAGTCTCCTATGTGAGACATGCAGAATATTGAAACAATACAGGTAGTTCATTTAGTGCAGAGGTGGTATTCAGCAGGTTCTGACCAGTTCTGGAGAACCGGTAGAAGAAATTTTGAGTAATTTGGTGAACCGGCAAAAACCACTTCTGACTGGACATTTTGCAGTATCCTTCCCCTGCCATACCCACTGAGCCACACCCATAGAACCGGTAGTAAAAAAATTTGAACCCCACCATTGATTTAGTGACCATTCAAAGTTACAACAGCACTGAAAAAGTGTCTTACTTTTCACACTTGTGACCGTTGCAACATCCCCATGGTCACATGATCAAAATTCAGAGGCCTGGCAACTGGTTCCGATTTATGAAAGTTGCAGTGTCTCAGGGTTTTGTGATCACATTTTGCAACCTTCTGACAAGCAAAATCAATGGGAAGCCAGATTCACTTAACAACCATATTACTAACTTAACAACTTCAACGATTCATTTAACAACGGTGGCAAGAAAGGTCATAAAATGGAGTAAAAGTCACTTAACACGTCTTACTTAACAACATAAATTTTGGGCTCCATTGTAATCATAACTTGAGGGCTACCTATATTTGGGGTTAACAAGGAAGAGCTGTAGAGCAGAGATGGAAAACTCTAGCCCTGTCAGTTTGAACTTTTTAATTCCTACTGTTTTTCTTGTCAATTAGAAACAAGTAGAAGTATTCTCGATTATAAACCTGCTGAATATTTTAAGCAAAACTTTGATTGTATAACTTTTATTGGTCAGAGAAGGTATCTTTCATTTGTGCAGGTCTCACAACCTTTATGTAGGTGATTTTTGACTTGTAACCACAGTTGTGACTTAAACTTCCATTGCTAAGCTATGTGATTATTGAGTTGTGTCTAATTGTATGAACTTTTTTGCCATGGTTGTTAAGAGAATCGTGTGGTTGTTAAGCAAACCCAGCTTTTCCCATTGACTTTCCTTGTCAGAAGCCCCCTGAAGTCATAAACAGTGATTGAGTGACCTCAGAATGCCACAACTGTCATAAATATATGCTGGCTGCTAAGTGCCTGAATTTTGATCATGTGACCGCAGCAATCCTGCAACAGTCATAAGTTTGAGGACTGGATGGAAGTAACTGCTTTCAGAGTCATTGTAAGTCAAATAGCCATTAAATGAATGGCCATAAATATACATAGCTGTATACTGTGTTTCCCTGAAAATAAGACCTTGTCTTATATTTTTTTGCCACCAGAAAAGGCACCAGGTCTTATTTTCAGGGGATGTCATCCACTGACTAACCTCACTTGTATGCATCGCCCCCAGACTCCTTTTCGCTGTCGGAGGCCTTCAGGAACTTCCTTTTCTGTGGCTGGCAAGACTTTCCTGAAGGCCTCTGCAGCTGGTAACAGAGCTCTGGATCGATCTGGAGCTTTGTTATCAGCTACAGAGGCCTTCAGGAAAGCCTTGCCAGCCTTGCCGGCTGCAGAAGAAATGGGCCAGCAAGGCAGGTGTTGGGTTGTGCGAGCCCTGACTACAACTGTCCAAAGATAAGTAGTAGGGCAGCTCCACCCCGTCATCGGGGTGGGTGGGACCTTAATTAGGGCTTATTTTGGGGGTAGGGCTTATATTGAGCACACGTGTAAAAATCAAGCTAGGACTTACTTTCAGGGGAGGTTATATTTCTGTGAAAACAGGGTAGGGCTTGTGAAAAGGGGAAATTATAGCACCCTTCTGTGTGTCAAATAAGGACTTGTAATGAAGTGTATTGAATTTATTGAAAGAACAATCCTGCCTTCAGCACAGGTACACAATTAGCAGCTGTAGGCTTGTACTGCGCCATGGTAAGGAACTAAATAAAACCTTGTTAATAAAATACATTCAGTTACCCTCAGTCCAGATGTCTGCATATTGTAATCAGGTTTCACCACACAACAAGCATGTGGTAGGGAAAGAGAGACTATATTGAAGATAGGATTTTCAGAAGTTGTAGAAAGTCTATTTCTAACATACGTGGCATGGGCAGAGAGGAACCCAAAGCTAACCGAAAGGGACATTGACCAAATTCAGAATGGAATTCTTGCCGTGGTTTTTCTAGGGATAAGATCCCGCCCAGTAAATATGAAATTCGGTTTGGGAGTGGGCCAAATGACAGGAAAGCACACCGTCTGCCAAAAAAAAAGACACCACAGCTTTTGTTGGACAGGGACAGATGAGAATACCAGAACAAGCCTGCGCTTTGCTAGGATGGTGTCTTATTCGACAGACCTCTAAGTTATGCTTTGCTTTCCTCAGAAATAGAACAGGTTTGGTTTTCTAGGAAATGGCATTGCTGGAAAATTCCATGACCTCACAGTGACTGAGACATTTAAACACACAAACACACACGCAGGGCGAGGGAATGGTAAAGAGCAAGCTAGCACGGACCCAACCCTTCCCCGACTGTATCATCGTCCAGTGTTGGGAATTGTCTTTTCTCCCTGTGGAAACTTGATTATCTCTGTTTTCTTCTCTATCACAAATAAAAAAAGGGCACTGTCAAGAGTTGTGTTCTGTTTGGGGAGGCAAATAATGGAAGGAAACTGATTCCACTGTATTTACCTCTTCAGGAAGGGATGCAATTGATGCAATGGGCATCAGTTACATTCGACTGTCTGGTTCTGCATTCTTGTTTTCCTCTGAAGGCTGGGAAGCTGTTTGCAGAACGTTTTATGTGCAAACTGTGAAGGGCACTGAGGATGAGGAAGGGGGTTGCCCTCAGGTGCCGATTTCCTAGAGATACAGGAAAAGGGGACAGCTCCAGGGGTGGGTTTCAAAAATTTTAGCAAAGGGTTCTCTGCCTGGTTTCTGGGTGGGCATGTCCATGGTGGGCGTGGCCTAATTGGCCTCCTGCATCACGGCAGGGGGACATTTTTGCCCTCCCTGGGCTCTGGAGGCTTCCCTCAAGTCTCTAGGAGGGCAAAAATGGGCTCCCTGGGCTCCAGAGGGTCTCTGGAAGCCGAAAACGGGCCTATTTCCGGTCTTCCCAAACTTCCGGGAGGCCCATTTTTCAGCCTCTCCGTACACCCTGCATCCAAAATAGGCCACGTGGGAGGGGTGGGGTGAGCGGGGCCAGCCAGGAGTGGGATTTGGGGGTTCTCCGAATTGCACAGAATCTTAGCTAGGGGCTCTCCCGAACCCCTGCAAACCCCCCAGCGGCCTGGGCAGCTCACCAACTTCTAACTTCACCACATTTTTTTCCCCAGAAAGGGAAGGACAGGCTGTATTTCCCACAGTTCCTCCCCCTCTACCATACAGTTAGTTCTCGACTTACGACTACAATTGAGTCCCAAATTTATGTTGCTAAGTGAGACATGTATTGAGTGAGTTTTGCACCATTTCACGACCTCTCTTGCAACAAGTGAAACACGGTGGGTGTTCAATTAGCAGCACGGTTGTTAAGGGAATCTAGCTTCCTCATTGACTTTGCTTGTCAGAAGGTCTCAAAAGGGGATCACGTGACCCCGGGATTCTGCAGATGTCATAAATGTGAGTCAGTTGCCAAGGATCTGAATTTTGATCCTGTGCCCATGGGGGATGCTACGACGGTTGTAAATGTGAAAAAATAGTAATAGTCACTTTTTTTCTGTGCCATTGTAACTTCAGTCACTAAATGAACTATTATAAGTCGAAGACTATCTGTATTGTGAACAGATAGCCTCCCTCTCCCTGGCAACCTGCTCTCCAAATTCCCAAAGTATCCTATTAGCCTAAAATGTTTCCTATTCATGGTGATGCCACTGTCCCTGTTCTTAGCACCATTATGAGTTCTTCTGCTTGCTTCAATGGGCAAGTCCTGCTTCCTTGAATTTTTGTCCTTTTTGTCATTCCTACGGTACCATTCTTTGAGCAAGATTTTGGCTCTCCTTTTTATTAGCATTGTTGTTGTTCTATATTAGCATATTCCAAAACCTGAATCCTGATTGGTCCACACGGACCGCAACCTGATTGGACAACTAAATGGCCGTGACTGGAGTGCTAAGAATCAACCACGATTGGCCGAGCCGATCGCGGGAGATTCAAAGCCCTGTCATTGGCTGCCGAGCCGCAAGCAGTCCTTATAAGGCTGCTGCGGACCGCAGGTTTTGTACAGAACTGTATACTGAATAAAGAGCTGAATGTTCACTTTTGGTCTCGCGTCTCTGTTGGGACCAATCTATCCGATCTAACAGTTGTGGTTATTTCTTCTGTTCTATTTAGTTCTTGTTCATTCTGAATCCCTTTGGAGGGGGGGTGTCTATGAAAACTATTTCTCAAATCATGAAATGTGTGCTCCCATGATTCAGCTGCTTGGCAATTGGCATGCGTTTGTGGTTGTTGCAGCATCCTGGGATCATGTGATCATCATTCACAACCTTGCCAGTTAACCTCTGGCAAGCAAAGTCAATAGGGGACACCAGATTTGCTTAAGGATCATGTGATTCACTTCTGAATAATTTAACAACTGTAGCAAAAGGGTTGTAAAATTAGGCATGAGTCACTTAACAACCAGTTTGCTTAACAACGGAAATGCTGGTCCCAATTGTGGTCATATGTCGATGACTATCTGTATATGATGGATGGATGATGGAGCTGGAGTGCTCATGGTGGATTTTCTTTCCTCTTGGCTGGAGTTGTGAGATTTTTTTTCTTCCAGGACTTTGTAATATGCCATTTACATGCTTTTGTACTTTCCTGTTGGTCAGCTGAGAGACTAATGATTGACACAGGATATCCCTTGCTTCTTTTCTTTAGATGCCTAAAAGCAGTGAAGAAGAGTCCATGGCAGGGTTCAAAACAGCTTGGAGTAACCGGCAACTGGAAACTCTTGTGTAGAATAACAAACGTATATTTAAAGATGAACGAAGCAGCAGCCTGTGTACATTATACAGGAGGACAGAATACCTTTAAAATTGGTTCTTTTGTGGGGGGCTGTGGGGAGATAATAATGAGTATTCTGCCAAATGTGGTCACATCTCATAGTTAACAGGAAGAACCCATTGATTTTATTTATTTTTTTGGTTCTCCTAAAACAGTGTTTCTTAACCGTAACCGTGGCAACTCCAAGATGGGTGGCCTTCAACATGGCTGACTGGGGAATTCTGGGAGTTGAAGTCCAGCCACCTTCAAGTTACCAAGGGTGAGAAAAACTGTCCTGAGGGTTGCTGCTGCTGATTTCCTGAACAAAGGATCCACCTGCTGTAGTGGAACAGTTACTCGCTCTGTTGGAGGGCTGCTATTATTTGTTTTAGTTGAAGGAGGGGTGTCCTCTCCATTCCTAGATTCTGCCAAAATCACTCTTCCCTCTTTGTTTTCAGATATACATACATACATACATACATACATACATATATATAAATATTATTGTTATAGGAAATCTCAACAGCTAGGCCTAGCAGGTGACACGGTGCTGAAGAGACTAGCCCCTCGATGTCCAAATTCAGTCCGAGTGCAGAAATATTATTTTAATTCTCCATAAAATATTGACATTCACCCACAGTGGCCATTAGGGAGTGTTGACGCACACAAAAATGAACATAGAGAACAAACTGTATAAGCGTAACTAAAAATAAAATTTTATGTGATGGTGACTATCTAGTCATAAGCCCTATTCTAGAGTAACTGCTCCTATCGTTCTTGGAAGGGAAAATCTAAACCACGCTCTGTTGGATATAATTTTCTCTGTTCCCATCTGTCCTGCAACTGCCAGTGTCAACTGCCTTTTAACTGTTTCTTGTACAGGGACATAGTTTAAAATTAAAATTCGTACTCAGTGACCTGAAGGTCAAATTAGAAACATGGAAAGAGAAACTGTTTCAAAACGCAATCATGGAAAACAGGGCCTTCCTTCACAACTTCATAGTCTTAATCCCATCGATCAGAAGGGGACTTCTTTCTGAATAAACATCCTTGTATTAAACTAAAAATATGTAAGTCAATAATTTATTAGATTAAATGCTTGCCTCCAGGACCAGGGGAGACAGGATAGCGGTCTTCCAATATTTGAGGGGCTGCCATAGAAAGGGAGGGGTCAAGCTATTTTCTAAAGCGCCTGTAGGCCAGACAAGGAATAATGGATGGAAACTGAACAAGGAGAGATTCAACCTGGAAATAAGAACTTTCTGACAGTGAGAACAATCAACCAATGGAACAGCTTGCCCTCGGAAGTTGTGGAAGCACCATCACTTGAGACTTTCAAGAAGAGATTGGATTGCCATTTGTCAGAAATGGTGTAGGGTCTCCCGCTTGGGCGGGGGGTTGAACTAGATGACCTATAAGGTCCCTTCCAACTCTGATTATCTGTTATCTTATAATACTGCAGAAGTGATTCATCTATCTTTGCGAGACTCCATTTTCCAATAGACAACAGGGAAAGGTAGTCCTCCATTACTGACTGCATTTGGGACTGACAAATCCATTACTAGGCATGGTCGTTAAGCACGATGTCATGTGACCGCACCAATTTGAAATGTTAGTTCTGGCTGCAGTTGTTAAGGGAGTCACTGTGAGTTGTTACATGTGACATCATGTGACCCAAACTTGCAAGTTCTTGCTGGCTTCCCCATTGACTTTGTCAGAAGACAGCTGTAAAGGTCAAAAGGTGCCCATAAAATACTGTGAACATCATGAATGTGAACTAGTTGCCAAATGCTCAATTTGCAATCATGTGACCGTGAGGTCACTATGATGGCCACAACTTCAAAGACCAGTAGACTCATTTTTCTCAGCGTCATTGTAAATTTGAATGACAGCTCAACAAGTACTGTAGTAAGTGAGGAGTACCTGTATTTGGAAGAGAACATGAGTGGCAATTGGCAGTAGGAATATATATAAAAGGATGGATAGATGGATAAAAGGATGGATGGAACAATTATCAGCAATGGAGTGGAGAGATCCTGAGGAACCCTGCCTGGATGAAGTTTTAGTGCCTCATCCTGGGAAGTAGGGGAAAAAGTCAAAATTAATGATGCATTCATACCCCTATCAACATTGCTCATTGGACCAGATGCCTGCTGAAACCAAATATGTGTCAGTCACTGCAAGTTCACTTACAAAAAGCAAATTTACTTTCAAAAAGCCAGTTTGGTATTTAGTTAAGGTGCTGACCTAGCAACTAGGAGACTATGAGCTACTGCCTTAAAGATGAAACTCAGCTGGGTGACTTTGGGTGGATTTTCATGCCTAAGGTAGGCCTAGAATTATGCAAATGGCTGTAAATGTGACCATAGGGTGGTAGTGGTGGCCATTAGAACTTCAGAACTGGGTTGTAAGTATCTTTGGGGAGGTCTGTTGTAATTTCAAGCGGTTACCAAGTGACTGGTCCTAAGTCTAGGACTACTTGTGTCTTATTCCCAGGGAAAGATGGCAGTGAGCAAAAGAGAGTTTAGTAGGCTACAAGAACCACACCAGTTCCAGTGTGTTACTTCAATGGGACTGAGCCAATTCTGATGCCATCCTGCCCAGCCCGTTAGCAACAGATCCATCCAGAAGGAAATCAAATGGTGCATTCTGAGACTATTGCTCAGGATTGATTGGAGTGGTGGTGGTAAATGTCCCCCTGCTTTAAAAAAACCCTACTGTATTAAATTATATATTATATAATTATATTAAAATATATTATATTAAAAAAGGAGAGTTAGAGGCTCACAAAAAGAATGTAGATTTAACCTTATACACCCCCCCCGCCCCCATCATGCATAGGTTAAAATCAGTTAATGGAAAACAATGGAAAGTTCAGCATCTAGAATAACACATGCTGTTTAAATGCCCTAAAATACTATTCAAATGTGGACAACGATGAGAACATATAATCCTAATCAAACATATAAGTGTTTGATTAGGAGTGTCATTCTAACTGTGGAACACTTTTTTCCTAACCATAAAAGTGCAGAAAATCTATTTTCATTGTCCTGTTACTTTTCAAACCATTTGGTGTACAGTTCAAAATAATAGATAGATAACATTTATTATGGTGACTGACCAGTGAATTAAAGAATCAACATCATAAAAAGAGTAAAAAACCCCCAAAGCATGGGAAGTCATGGCATCAGAAGAACATTATGGTGGTGTTGAAGCAGCCCACACTAAGTCAGCTCCATTCAGTGGTTGTTTTATTTGGCTTCTGTTTTCTGGACTTTTATTCTATTTCCTTTCAATTATATTATTTTATGGCCATGTATTACTTATCCACACAACCCTTTGATTCACCCAGCTAGTTTTGCACCCAGGGCAGGACAAGAACTCACAACCTCCCGATTTCTAATCACACCACACCAATTATAAATGATGGAAATGTTGATAGGTAGTCCTCAATTTACAAACTTTCATTTAGTGACCGTTCAATGCTACAACAGTGCTGAAAAAAAATGACTTATGACAGTTTTTCACACTTAATGACTATTGTACCATCCACATGATCGTGTGATCAAACTTGGGATGCTTAGCGACAGGCTCATACTTATGACAGTTGCAATGTCCTGGTGTCATGTGATCACCATTTGCAACCTTCAGACAAGCAAAGTCAATGGGGAAGCCAGATTCGCTTTACAACCATATTACTAACTTAACAACTATTGAGAGTTTTGTAGCAATAATTCAGCGCCAGAAAAATAAACACAGATGGCTGATGCTTCATTTAACATCTTTATAAACATAAGTAGATTTTACAAACCAGTTGTAGATTTCTCCAACATGGAGCAAACTCAAACAGAAACATGTTGCAAGTTCAGAGCAGAGCTCCAGTCTTCAGCAAGCAAGCTAGTTTCATCTTCAACAGACAGACTCAGAGCTCAACATAGCTTCAGAGTTGCAGAGCTTAACATATAGCCATGCCTAGGCTACTTTGTTTCAGTTTCCAAACAGTCCTCATTGGCTGATTTAGTTGCTATGCCTATTCATTGTTACCCAGCTGTATTCCAGTTCATGAATGTACTCTGACAACCACATTTGTGGCAAGAAAGATCGTAAAGCTCACTTAACTGTCTCTCTTAGCAAGATAAATTTTGGTCTCAATTCTGGTCATAAATTGAGGACGACCTGAAGTTATATTTCTGTTCCCTTCAGGATATCAAAGCCACCTGCATACCACTCCCTCCTCCTGTCTTTCACTTGTGAGGGAAGTTGGGGTTCAAGTGGGTGACTGATTCAAAGCCACTTTTTGTGGCTGAGGGTAGACTTAAATCAGGGTCCCCCAATCCTGGCCCAACCTCTTCACCACTAAACCACACTGACCTGTAGATTCTCAAGAGGCCATCTGGTACCTGGCATTGCTTTCAACTGGCCATGCCTGTTCACCATTTGTTCTCCTATCAATTTTCTTGTAGAATTACTGAAATCTTGCTCTTCCCTAACTACATAATAAACTTTAGGAAAAATTGTCCTTCACAGAGAATGTGGGGATTATGGGCTGGAGACCAAAACTACAATTTCCAGGATATTTGGATGGAGGCACCTGCAAAGGCTAACGTTCACATTTGATACGATCAGTCTCTCAATATTTCTATACCATCATCATCTCAAGCTTTCATGTTCTGTTTTTCCAGATTCCACCCCAAATAAACCCTGCAGACACCACCTTTCTTGACGCAGATGTAGATTCTAAATAAATCCCAGAGTCATTAAGTATAACTGGAGAAGGAACAGGCTGTTAGAGGAAGATAAGAGAAACATCTTATTTGACATGTTGAGAAAGCAATCGCTAATGAAGCTGAAACTTTCCATCAATGATTTGCCATCGCACTGGGAACGAGAGAGGAAACCTTCCTTGTGCTCTGTACATGTGAAAAGATTATTGCAAGCATTCTCTTGCAATAAACTCTTATGTTTTACAGTTCTGGCAAAGTTGGTGGACGAGGCGGAGTTGGTGTTGCTGTCGTTTCTGCCAGGATGTCAGAACTGTAGTTGCCAAAAGAGCTCCACTGCTGCTGTTTTTAATTTAGGCTTTTCCTTCAGATTGGGTGAAATTCTGAAATATCTCTCAAAGGATTCCAGGAAAAAAATGTAAAGCTTTGGGGCGTGGTATATTATAAAGGGTTTCCCCTTCCTTTTAAAGGACAGTGTGAATGATGAAGAAGCTAGTCTTTGCAATCAGCAGACCCACTGTGGCTGACAAAGTCAACAAATATACCCCAAATTAATCTAGCTTGCGTCAGTGCTGGACACAGCAGGCGTCAATAGTGGTCAACCCCTTTCTCCAGAATACCTTGGTAGTAATTCTGCAGGGAAGCAGCCAATGAACCCAAAGCAACCTGGCTTTGTAAGAGATTCCAAATTTTATAGAGAATCAGATTAGGACCAGGTAAGAGCTGGGCTCTCCTTGATGGTCTTTTTGTTTCATATTCAGGAATGGAACCAAGGATTGTCAAGGAGAACTTGAAATATGCTTCTTTTAGCCTGAAAACAGACAGCAAGGAGATTGTAAGAGCGTAAGAAGAGAATTGCTATATCCCACCAAATGTTTTTTGGGTCTGGCATCTTGATCAGTAAGAGCAACAGAAAACCCTCAAAATAGATACAAAAGAGAGTATTTCCTCCCTACTATTGGTATTGGAAATGGCACAGCACCTCTATATTTCAAGGCATTCTATGGTAGCCTTCCAATAATGATTATAGCATTCAGAGCGAATGTTCCCTTTACTCAAGATACTCTCTCAAGGTTTTGCAAGTTTTCAGATTCTGAGCAAAGCGTTGTTGAAATAAACTTCTCTATGTTTGCAGAAAAGCTTTTACCATAATACGCGCTTTATTAGGCTTTTCAGCATGAGTAAGATTGAAATAATTTTAGATTTTTTTTAAAAAGGCTTCCAGACATGCATTTTAATTGCAAAATATACCAATGTGTTATCTATGTGTCAATAATTCAATTTTTTAAATTAATACCTGCCTTTGCCTGCATCTATGGGCTAAGCTAGCCCTGGCAACATTTAAATTTAGGGTAAACTGATTTCTGCTCTGCCTAAAATGGAGAAAGGCAAATGGAAACAGAAGCTTCTTTTCCTGACTTATCTCTATATTACTCACAGTAGATGCTTGGATGGCCCTTCACTTTATTAAAAAAACAACAGATTTGCATATGCAAATTTATGTAGGTGGATTTGGAGATAACTATTATATATTAAAGTGTCTGCTAAAGAAGAATTTAGAGAATTTGGAGTTTTGAGGGATGGAGATAAGAAAGAGGAAGGGAGAAAAAAAAAACCTAACTTGGATGTCCAAGTTATGTACAGGCAGTCCTCAATTTATGACCACAATTGGGACCAGACCTTTCATCACTGAGGCAGTCATTAAGTGAGCCACATTTGAATTTATTACTTTTGCTGCAGTTGTTGAGTGAATCACCATGGTGATTAAATGAACCTGTTATTAAGCAAATCTAGCACCCCCCATTGGAAGTCTGCTGGGAAGATCACAAGGAAGATCAAGGATAGAAGAAAACCTGAGCTGCCTTTTAAACTCTTAGCACATTTATGCAATTGCGGCCAGCCAGCGCAAAGTTTATACAAAGGCATGGTGGGTTTTTATCCAACCACATCCCAGTTCTAACTGGTAAAGTTTTTATAGAATTTTAAAAAAATGTAGCAGGGTAAGAACATCATAAGAGGCTTGTAGTTTATAAGCAGTTTATAAGCTTGTAGTTTATAAGCAGTCACACCTAAACAAAGTATCATTAGTACTCACCCTTATCTTGGTTACTGTTTTATCCTAATTGTTATGTGGGCTCTTCAGGGAACAAAACTGCTTAAATAGCAGTCTTATATCCACACCACACCTGCCCCTATGTTCTCTGATCTGACGTTTCAGGATTTCTAGATTAAATTCACATGAAGATTGTTAAAGCCACCACAAGAATATGATTGCTTTATAGGCAATCATTAAAGTGCTGGCTTAAGGCTTGCTCAGTTGGGCTGAGAATTGGCTCAGGATTAAAGTATCACACCTGTGGAGTTTATTTAGAGGGCAGAGCAAAGAGAAGCCTTGCACACCATTCTGAAGACAATGTGCTACCTGTTAAGGACAAATGAGGATTCCTTAATTTTGTACATAGTGACTGACTGACTGACTGAGCAGATGAATGCAGCTTATAGCAACAGGATAACGTTCGTCATGCTCCTGAAGAGACCAAGCTGTTACAAAAGGCAGAAAGACCATGAGTCACATGACCTTGCCCCATCCAGCCCAAGATGGCTGCTTCAGTATAGAGCACGGGTGTCAAACTCACAGCATTACGTTGCTGTCGTGGTGTGACATATTGTAATATTTTTCCCTGCTGGAGCTGGGGTGGGCATTGCCTGCATGTGACCCATCTGGCCTGTGGCCCACTAGTTTGACATCCCGAGTATAGAGCTTGTTGACTAGGGAATTCTGGGAGCTGAGGTCCACCAATCTTAAAAGTTACAAAGAATAAGAAAGATGACATTGATGGAGATATGCAGGACCTGGAAACTAGGCAGAAACTAGGTATTCTGTTTTTTTAAAAAAAAGACCAGAACAACCAGATAAAGTTTGGAAGTGGTTCAGGCAGATGCCTCCCTGATTAACAGTAGTAGAAGGAAGAGGAGACACATCACAATCACATCACAATCAGATTTGTGAGATTATGTTTTTAAGAACTAATCTCAATAAAGATTTAGCTTTCCGGAGGAAGTAACTTCCTGATCTGGTTTGTCTAATGAGACTGACAACCTGCTTCACTGTACAGCAAGACTGTCCCTGCCGTTATTCCTTTCTGCACTGGATTCCACCTGATTACCCTTTGCTTTCTAGTCTTCTACAGATCCCTCAAGATGCAAGTGTGAGAGACTCTTTTTAGGTTCATGTTGCTTTAATCAATTTTCACTTATCTACTAATACTGTGTGAGTAACTCAATCTGTAATGGGCTGTGTCAATAGAGACAGGAGACCAACAGTCTGATATGAGAAATCAGAGTCCAAAGCCCAGGTGGAGGAAGCATTTCAGAGCTGATCCTCCCGCTAGAACACAAAGGCGGGGAGGGGGGTAGGTACATTCAAACTTGCTGAGATTCTGTTATTGTAACTTTATAATAAAAGTAGTATTAGCATGCATAATTTTGGCCTCTTGGTCTGCACTACCTTGAAGAGATGGCACAGTCTGGATCAGGGCTGTCAAACTCGCAGCATCATGTTGTCGTTATGTGATGTATCGTGATTCTTTCCCCTTCATTAAATCAAGGGTTGGCTCAGGCCATGAGTTAGACACCCCTGCTTTAGGTTAACTGTTCTCATTTGGTTCATTCTTCATAGTCATGCTGATAACTATAATCATATGGTAAATTATCCCAGGGCAGCTTCTGCCTAATAAAAACAACTGATGTATGAATGCAGGTACTCCTCAACTTACAAACATAAATGAGCCCAAAATTCTCCGTTGCTATGTGAAACATCTGTCAAGTGTGTTTCATCCCGTTTTACGACCTTTCTTGCCACAGTGCTTACGTGAATCATTGCAGGTGTGTAGCAAGATGGTTGTTAAGTACATCTGACTTCCTGATTGGCTTTGACTGTCTGAAGGTTGCAAAAGATGATCACATGACCCTGGAACACTGAAACTGTCATAAACATGAGTCAGTTGCTAAGCGCTTGAATTTTGATCGTGTGACCATGGGCAGGTGAAAAATGGTCACAAGTCACTTTTTTCAGTGCTGTTATAGCTTCGAATGGTCATTAAATGAACTGTGGTAAGTCAAGGACTATCTGTATGTTATTATCATGCAACGGGTGGCATTGGATTAAATATCTAGCTGGAGCCAGAGATTCCTGTTGCTCTTCTGGTGTTCAAAAAAAAAAAAAAATAAATTCTTAGTCTAAGGCAGGGGTCTCCAACCTTGGCTCCTGGAAGCCTGGCGGACTTCAACTCCCAGAATTCCACAGCCAGCTTTGCTGGCTGTGGAACTCTGGGAGTTGAAGTCCGCCAGGCTTCCAGGAGCCAAGGTTGGAGACCCCTGGTCTAAGGCAACCAAATGTGCTGCTGGAACATCTGGAAGCCACTCAATAACCTCAATTTGATTCTTTCCTGAGTTTAGAACTGGGAATTCCAGGAACTGCAGGGTCATATCATCTTGAGAGAACCAGGCTGGGAAAGGTTGGTCTATACTATTTTCAACCTAGCTATTATAAACAGACATTCCGGCATACTTGGTGCCAACACCAGATGCTAATCTAAGGCCTTCTGCCATAAAAGATCTTTCCAATTGTCAAAGGAAAAAAAGGAGGTTCAAACAATAAAGGGAGTAGAGGAAAAATCAGAGCTACTGAAATGAATGATGACGTTGATTGTTGGTGATAGAGCAAACATTATTGTTTCTCCCCACTTTCACCTCACAGGACTAATATTAAACAGAAGAACAGACTCTTTAAAAAAAGTCTCTATCCTGACACATACATATGTTATACACCCAGATTACAGAATATTTTTACCACATGCCAATTTCTCCTGGGAATAAAGGGGAACTACAGTATGTAAGGAAGTGGTCTAAACCATAAAAAGAGTCCCCAGTATATTAGAATGACCAATTCATTCTAGCATTCTGCTTCTCAAATTATAGCAATCCAATATTATGTGTAGTATCCCATAAGAAAGTACTGGAGAGTAAAATATCCTCAGTTTTGGTCTTTCCACCAAGTATTTAAGGAACAAATGTTTCAGGGCTGGAGTGGGCTATAAGCAATGTAAATAAAGCTGAATGATAGGCCTGTCGTCCTAGTAGTTTTAATAAACAAAGTGATTCCACTTAGGAGTCTGATGGTTTTGCCAGAACTATCATCCAGAGCAGGGATCTCCAACCTTGGCCACTTTAAGACTTGTGGACTTCAATTCCCAGAATTCCTCAGCCAGCTTGGCTGAGAAATTCTGGGAGTTGAAGTCCATAAGTCTTAAAGTAGCCAAGGTTGGAGACCCCTGATCCAAAGAACTATGGGTCTCCCCCCCCCTCCCCATATAAAAGCCTTTTCTTCACCTACATTTAACTGCAACAAGCTCTGGCAAACTCTTTTTCTGCTGTGTTCTGAAGACGTTACCCTCATCTGATCCCCAATTCTTACTAGGGACAATTTTATGTCATCCTCATTCCTGTAATGGTGTTAAAATAGAACTGTTCCAATATAGGTTTTACTACAGATACATTCTGATGTGCTTTGCAGGCCATTCTGCCAGGATTGTAGTCAGGTAACCTCTGGCAATGGATCAGCCCAGTATTTCTTGATCATGTCAAATTGACACAGGACACCCCTTACTCTCTTAGTGGCAGAATCCACATCTTTCTAATCAGAATCTCTCTGTACCTGCTAGACTTCAAGTCAACCTGAAGGTCAGAAACCTGAATCAGCTGAACCAAAATCCAATTAAGGGTGGCAGAAGTGGGGTTTTATAGTGTGAAGTGGGAGAGTTGTCCTCTTGTTTCTCTTTGTCGCTTCATGGCAAAGCTCTCCTTTTAGCCAACCAGCTGTCATTCATGCTATTTTTGAATGTACGTTTCGTACTCTTCTGGAACAGTCCAATCTGATCCATCTCTCTACTGGTGTCAGCTGATAGTCAGGCTCTGCTGAAATGCAGCCATGCAAAACACTTGCACACACACAAAAAAGTAAATCAGAGAATGTCTCATAGTCTAGTTATCTATCAAAATATCCCTCAAGTCCCATCTTAGCCCTATCCAAGTTAAGGAAAGTGATTGGCAGATGTTCTCCTGCCAGCTACTGATGTTTAGCGGAAGGGGGAAAACTAGAACTAAGTGCAATACCAATTCCTTAACATGTCCTGCGCACCCTAAATAAGAGAGAAACATTTGGAGACCCTTCCTATGGTAGGATAGGGATTGATGGTGGAGATCTCAAATTTCATGCAGTGTTTGAGGACTGAAACATGTCTTTCCCTGTTTTCCCTGCCAACCTGGGCAATTGTTGTTGCTGTTGACACTTGTTCAGCCAGACCTGCTGCTGCCCTGCCTTTCTACTGTCTTTGGGGTAGGGTAGAGAGAAGAAATGGAAGGTATTTTGGCCATTCTCCACCAACAGTACCTTGTGCTGCTCAAGCCAACTTTTCCATTTAGAAAAGTGAAGGTTAACTCTTAGAATTCATATAAATCTCCCTGCCACTTTAGAATTCTGAAGCTTGAACCCCCAAATTTAAGGAAGGCTGGTCTAAGTAATTGTATCTACTGAGTAGAAGAGAGCTGTCACCTGAATATCTATCTTTTTACCACCCTCATTTTCACCAAAGGATGTGATGGCGGAGTGGTTTAATGATGCTGGAACTGGTGGCCAGAAATGGTCTGCAACTCCAATGGTTCGAGCCCGGGTCTGTGAGACAGAGTGAGTTCCCGTTGCTCGATCTTTAGCTCCTGTGCACATAGCAGTTTGAAAGCATGTAATATTGCGACTGGATAAATAAATAATATTGTGACTGACTACCACTTCAGTGGGAAAAACCTAGCTGCACCTGGGTGTGCAGAGAGCGGAAACCGTTTCTGGACCTGGTCAAATATGAAGCATCGTAACACAAAGTGAGGTGAGACTGTCGAAAGAGCCTGGAAGAGCCAGCAACCCGAATGCCACTACTTAATTGGTGTAAAACTACTTTGTTCCCCAGCAGTGCACCAAGGATAGGCTTACAAACCCCAAACAAAATAAACTAGCAATCTAGGCTGTCAGATAGCATTGTGTCTATCATATGTAGTTTTCCCTGACATTGTATGCCATATGCTAAATAAATAAATAAACCACCACCATCAGTTTCCTTTTAAATCACAACTTGAAATTTGGCAACTTGCTTTCTAAGCTCTAGATCCAATGTTTTCCTCTGGCAGCTGTCTCTGTAATTTTCTATCTTTAGTTTTAGATTGCAAGCAGTGGTTGGGCTGTTTACCCAACAACGTATTCAGAAGGCTGAAAATAGAAAACATAAGTGAGGTGGCCAAACCATGGACCCTGCCATGGATCATAAAAACAACACTGCCAACAAATACTTAAAGAGAATTCCAAGTTCTAAAATTGCCAGAATGGCCAGTGTTGAGAAATGTAACATTTGGAGGGTTCCCATGTTGCACCCAGAGATTGAAAGGATTGTATATAAAATACCATTGCATCAGCTATCTCAATATTAAACAGTTCTATTTCTTTCAGTCTTCCTATGTAAAAAATAGTGAGTATCAGAATAAACACTAACATATATCAAATGATCTTTCTATTCCTTGCTACCATTTTTAAACTGTAAAGGGATTGCTTGTTTATTTAACTGATCAATCTCAGCTGCTATTCTAGGTATATAATTATGAATGAAACAATAAGGCAAGAGATTGCTAAAACACAACAAGAAAACAAAGCAAGTATGCACCATAAAGTGTAGCTCAATAGACAGGGTCACAAAACCACTCTGACCTAAGGCCTGCTGAAGTTCAAAAACTATAAGAACAATATTAGGAAAGCTTTTTGAGGGATATAGTTGTGTGACTGAAGTTTTCACCTGAAAGAAATCCATCATATCCTAGAGGACTACCTCCTCTGTTCTATTAATGTCAATAGGATGCCTTGTTCATATTATTTTGCATAAATGTGAATTGCACTAAAGCGATTGCAAGAAGCTGTTGTGCTTATTGCAATCCTGCAAAAAAGCAGTCATCATTCTGGCCTTTGATGGGAGTATGGTCAGTTTTAGAATAGAATTCTTTATTGGCCAAGTGCGATTGGTGCATATGCTCTTAGCGTACATAAAAAAGATACATAAATTCAGTTTCACAGAATAGTCCCTTCACTCTGTGCATAACAGTGTTGTACACAATACAAGTTAAGAGTGACAAAAGCAAATGCTAATTCATGTTTCATCTGAATAACTCATTCCAGAGGCTGCTCAACTTTTCTCTTTAACGTTGGAAGATAATTGGAATTGGATGGAATTAGGGTTTGAATGAAAACTCACTATTTGTGTCTGAAAATGGAGAAATTCAGCAACATCTCATGGAACTAAAAACATGTGAAAGGAAGGCTTGATTTTACTCAAAGGCCTTTCTTTGGCATCTGGAGCCATCTAGTGAAATGGAAGGAAACTGCAACTAACATAAGTATTCATTTCCTTCCTACTAATTCTTAGAGATAGGCTGGGAAACTGGTTATTATTTTTCACTCTTTCTTAGGCAATTGATGATGTCTAGAAGTTGGAATTATGATGCTCTAAATTTCCACTCAATACGACAATGCGATTATTATAAAAGTAGGTCCCATACATCTGAAGGGCACCAAATTTGAGACTGCTATTACATATATCGTTTACTTAGAAGAAATCAGTGGCACAAATATATATTCATAACATTTCTGCATTGACAAAATAGATAAATGTAATTAGTTCATTGGGATCACTGAATGACTTTAAGAATTTGCCTAAAGTATTGAACAATAGTTGAGAGATCTTGGTAAATAAATACAGTAGTACAGCCGGGACAACAACTGGATAAGAGATATCTCTCAATCCATAGCAGGAATGGAAGTGGAGAAGAATGCCACAAAGAAGTCTTGCTAGTTTTCCAGAAAGTAACGGGAAGAGAAGGAATTTTGAATTTGCAAGATTCTGTTATTGTAACTTTGCAATAATGGTAGTACTGGGACTCATAACATTGGATTCCTATCTGGATTACCTTCAAGATATAAAAAGGAATCAATCAATAATTCAACTGGAGATGCCTTGCATTAAAACTCTCATTTAATGAATGACTTGTTATAACCAGGCAATTTATCCAATCCCAGATAGCGGATGTGAGAGAAAAAGAGAGAGATCCAGCAGTTGGATGGTGAATGGATGGATGGGAAAATTGGACTTATACAGAAAATCTACGTAGGGGAATTTAAAGTGATGGCTGTGAGATTTAATTTCCCATAGGAGGATGGATGCTGTATCATTTTTCTGCCCCAACCATGCTGCTAAATTTGGCTGATGTAGTTTTGAGGTGTGAACCACACAAAACCTGTATTACAAGCCCTACAACACAGCTAACAATAATGAAAACCCCCAATTCCAAGTGCAGAAAAGAGAGACTCTCAGTTTCACTAAGAGATATAAGGTAGCCTGTGCTGCAATACTTATTGATTGCGTTCCTCAAAGAAATACACATTTAAATGAGATTCTTAGTCCCCAAAAAATGCTGTGTTTAGCTCTAGAGATTTAGAATATAATTTTATCTCTTTTGGGGAAGTTTCAGCAGATTGTATTTAACTCTGGATCATTTATCTCAATGAATAAATGAATGAGTATAATATTTTGACTCATTTGTTTAATTGGGCTCTCTTCATCAAGTTTTAGGGATTGTAGGCAATAACTCTTAACAGAACTATCTTTGTATAAAACCATCCAAGTTAACGTTGGATGTTGGGCAATAATTCATATCACTCAAAGTGAGTATGTGAAAATAGTGGTTGGATATGATGGAAGCTGCAGTCTAAGACATCTGAAAGGGCCAACATAAAAAAAGATTTAGTTGACATGTCTGCTTTTTCTTTTTACATAAAGCAACGTATCTAAAATGTTGGCTTAAAGGAAATCTCAAATGTACAGATTTCCCCACACGTAAGACAGACCAACTGTCATAGTGGGAAGCAGTGGCTGCAAGTGGGTGTAGCACACAATTCAGATGAGGGGAACTCACTGTTAAATTCATTGGATTAGAATTTATCAAGTGAATACTTGCTAAATTTGAAATTAGCATATAAAACTAATCCTTTCAGAATATGCTAAATTTGCCAAATATTACAGAAGAGAAACAAATATTTGTAATATATTGTGTTATATATTATAGTGTCTGTCTGTCTCTCCTCATATTTTTGCCCTTTGAATCAGTGCTAGAGAAAAGTCTAGCAGGATTGGAATAGATTTATGGCATTTTCCCTGCATAAGTGATTTGTTAGCAAACCTCCCTTTGTTTAGAAAATAAACACCAGAGAAAACAGATTTTAGATTTTAGCTACATAGTGTTAGGGATAACATTGTTTGCCCTAACTGGTTTAGGTAAAATAATAAATATGTAATCATAGTTTGTAAGTTAAAGTGTCTGCAACTTTAAATATGGGAAAGTAATTAAGGGAGTGGTTGTGAAAGCACTTTAAAAGAAGCAAGATTGCAGCTTGCTCTCTCTCTGGCTTTGATGATCCCTGATTACTGCTTGGAATCAAGACTGCATTGCTCGAACGGGAGAGAAACAAAGGACTGATTTGTAAGTGAACTGACATAGGATATTCTGCACGGACTTTGCTAACTGAATATCCCTGAATGGACTGACTAAATGATACATGACTATTGGACTGTTATTTTGACTATGCTATGAACTCATAATGGAATAAACTATATTTTTGATAGCACAAGCGTATCTGTTATTTTTACTTTAGCTCACTCATTTATCTGTGTGCCTATCTGACTAACGCTGCACATTCTGTTTAGCTTGTCTCCCTAACCCTGGTTGGGGAAACCAGGCTTAACACGTAGAATCAGAGAAAGCAAGGTGACTGTTTTACATACACATGATTGAGTCATAAACCAATCAACATAATTTTAATAGAGGTAGTTTTTACTTACAACCACAACTGGGATCAGAATTTCCGTGGTGATTCTTTAGTGAGACACATCTGAATTTACAGTCTTTTTTGCAGCAGTGGTTAAGCAAACCACTGCAGTTGCTAAATGAATAATGTCATTAAGCAAATCCAGGTTCCCTCATTGACTGCGGAAAACAGGTTGGGAAGTTCACAAATAGGGATTACATGACTCTGTGATCTAGGCTGCAACAGTTGTAAATGCCAGTTGCCAAGCACCCCAATTCTGATCACTTGACTGTGGAGAAGCTGCAACAGTTGTTAAGTGAGTATCAATTTAAGTGCTTTCCCCTGCCCCATACAAATCTAGTCAACGCAATTAAATGTATGATTCATCCTTCATGCAAACCCAAAATATTGTCAACTGCAAACAAAGGTTAAGTTAATGCTGGATCTTATACAAGCAGCAAATAGAATGCTTAGAACAGCTGGGGGAGGGCATGGAACAGGTGCAGCATATTAGTCCCACTACATACTTGTTAAAAGCTGTGATCAAACATGCTAAAACAGTGGTCCATGTTCTTTTTAGACGCTAGGCATATTTCAAATTCTGAGATATTATGGTTAAATTTGTTAAATAGTTACTATGTGGCTTGCCTATTCTCAAAATGATTTCACCAGGGCCACATTCAAGTTCTACTAGACGAGCAGAACAATAAGACCATGTGTTGCAAAACAAAGGCAGTCAAAATGCCAATCATATTTCTGTCACTCCACATTCAGATTCCAGTTTATCAGAATGCTACATGACAGCAGTCAATTTTCTCCTATATAATTTCTATGGCAAGGAAACATCACCAGAGTTAATTTCCTTTCTCCTAAAAAGTCATAGATTCAGAATGGAGTCCTTCAGCATGGTATTTTATAGTCCATCTTTATTATTTTTTATAAATAACTCAAAATGGCAAACATAACTAATATTCCTTCCTCTTTGTTTTCACCAACACAGCAACTCAGTGAGGTGGCCTGGGTTGAGAGTGAGAGTGACTGGCCTAAAGTTACCCAGCCAGCCGATTTTCAGGCCCAAGGAAACCAAGTGTGGTTTCTAATCAGGCGCCTTAACCACTTGACCAAACTGGCAACTTCCCACTTAAAAACAAAACCATTTCTATTTTCTATTTAAGAGGTGGGATTGCCTGGTTATACAAAGCAAACAATGCCCCAAGATCCATTCTGGGTGTTGTCCCCAAGTTGCTTTTTTCAAGAGGCAACTTCCTTGTTTTTCTGTGAAGACATTTTGCTTCTTACCCAAGAAGCTTCTTCAGCTCTGACTTGGATGCAGGGAAATGGAAGGATTTTTCTCCTTGCAGACAGATTGTCAACTGCAAGGAGAATAAATTCTTCCATTCCCCACCATTCAGTCAGAGCTGAAGAATGCCATCTGTAGGGTCTCCTGCTTGGGCCGGGGGTTGGACTAGATTACCTAACAAGGCCCCTTCCAATTCTGTTAATCTGAATAAATCTGTATAAGCTTCTTGGATGAGAAGCAAAACGGTCTTCAAAGAAAAAGTCCAGTTGCCTCTTGAAAAAAACACCTTGGGGACAACCATGATCTGGATCAGGGGTCTCCAACCTTGGCCACTTCAAGACTTGTGGACTTCAACTCCCAGAATTCCTCAGCCAGCTTTGCTTTGCTTTGCTGGCTGAGAAATTCTGGGAGTTGAAGTCCACAAGTCTTAAAGTGGCCAAGGTTAGAGAGCCCTGATCTGCATGACTGAGAATCTTCATAGACATTCTAGGCATTGCAGCAACTAAACTCTAGTTACATCAACGATGCCGAGCTTCATGCAAAATGGTTGATAAGACCGCGAACGAGCCGATCTCCCGCGGCTTGAGAATGATGAGCTGGTTTACACGAGGCGCTTAAAAAGACCTTCGCTTTGCCGTCGTGGCTGATAAACCGCGGTTTTAACCTGCCGCCATCGATCCGTAGGGTGAAGTTAGCGGCATACAAAAGCTACGCAGACAAAAAGGCAAGAACGTCCGAGGGTCACCTCCGCAGGGAAGCGGCGTTCACGTGACGGAAAGCTGCGACGCTTTTGTAAGACCACAGTTTTGCCCCCTCCCCTACATCACCACACACTTCCGCGCCTCGCATGCGCAGTCGGTAGCAGGCGCCGCGGCTGAGGTTTTTCTGTTGTCCTCCTTCGCGTCGGTCCTGCTACTTTGAGAAAGGTGCGGAGAGGGAGGGGAGGGGGGGTAGTTCCGCACGGTGACGTCATAAGGTGCCATAGCTGCAACATTCTAAGTAAAGAAACAAGAGCGTCTTCCGCAGGGAGAGTTTGGTGCGGCGACTGCAGGTTGGTTTGCGGGGCGGGAGGCTTAAGATTCAATGGTGGTAATGGAAAGGCTCGGGAGGAGGGTTGTCGGTGTCTTTTCTTCCCCGCAAGGAGGGGCAAATAGGGACGGTGGGTGTAGCAGCAGCAGCAGCAGCAGCAACTTAACACCCTTAAAAAGTAGTTTGTATCCGGTTGCACAGACCGCAAAGCAACGCTTGGGTTTGTTTTTATTTATATGCCTCTGAGCCTGTCTTTCTTCCAAGGAGGTCAAGATTTTCTGGTAGTTTTTCACAACAACCTTGTAAGGTAGGATGGTGGCTTCTTGTGGTTGCAGGAACAGGCCGGGGATTCTCCGGCTGAAATGTTGAGGCTCAAAATACAGCCTTCCATCCTTTCCCAGGTGAGTAAAATGAGGACCCAGATTATTGGGGGCAATAGGCTGACTCTATAAACAGCTTAGAGAGGAGCTGTAAAACACTGTGAAGTGGTATATAAGTCTAAGTGCTATTGCTATTGTTATTACAGGTAGTCCTCAACTTGGCAACGGTTCATGTAATGACCAACATTAACAACAGCATTGAAAAAAAGTGACTTGGGACCATTTTTCACACTTTTGACCATTGCAGCATCTCTCTGTGAACATGTGATCGACATTCAGATGGTTGGCAACTGACTCATCTTTATGACAGTTGCAATGTCCTTAGGTCATGCTTTTGCAACCTTTTACAAGCAAAGGCAATGGGAAAGACAGACTTGCTTTAATGGTGTTGCTATTTTGACTGTTGCACTGATTCACTTAACAACTCTGGCAAGAAAGGTCCTTAAATGGGGTAAAGCTTACTTAACAATTGTCTCGCTTAGCAACTGAAGTGTTGGGCTCAATTGTAAGTCGAGGACTTACCTGTATTAGCAATCATAGCAGTTGTTCCACTCTGAGGATGAAGGTTGTCGTAGCCTAACATATCTGGAGGAGACCAGAGAGGTAATTGAATTCCCAGGCACATTTTACGGAACACACCTAGCATTCAGGAAGAAATTCTTATTGGAATTCTGCCCTGTCTCTTGCTTCAGTTAGCGGAACATTTAATTGTTTGTGAAGAATTGATAGCTGTAGTCCATGCCAGTTGTGGTCCTAAATTTTCCTGCAGTGATGCAGTGGGTGGGCTTAACTGGGGGGGGGGGGGGAGGAGGAAAGTTTATAATTGAAGTATTGTTTTTCAGGCAGAAGAATGGACTGGGTCTGCTCTTTGTCTTAGTTTGAAGGCAAAGCAGGAGGGTGTTGGGTTGAAGTTTTTTCTTCTTCATTCATTTTGTAATAGAAACTGCCTTGTACCCACAGCAGCTGTGTTTCTTCAGTTGCAACTCCCAAGTTGCATAATTTCCACAGGCAGATTGTTTGCTTACCCAACTCTTTTCTTTTGCATTGTGATGGCATTATTTTGGTCACACATTTAGTATAAACTAACTTTCCCTCATATTGCTTGTACCGTTGTTAGGATGCAGCACGGTAATGTAATTTATATTTTAGTCTCAGTGCTACAATTTTCTTTAAATAAAAATTGACTAATTAGCACTGTTTTAGCAGTGTTATAGAGGTGTGGTTAAACGAGAGTTACAATAGAGAACATTGTCTAAAAATGTTGGTATTATTATTTTTCTATTAAAAGTGTTAAAAGCTGAGCTTAATCCAAAGCATTGTGGTGTCAGTGGTTACCTTGCAGCCACCTTCCTTAATATTTTTTTTTTAAAAAAAGTTTTTATTAATTTTCTACAAACAAACAAGACAAACAAAACATAAAAACATCGAATCTTATATATACATCCAGTGTGTCAGTTGGTTCATCATTTTTGTGCATTCATTCTGTAGTCTCAATTACAATTATGTTACATAACAACTCATATTGTCAATCCAAACTTATATATCCTAATATCACTAAAAAAAAGAAATTTTTGACTATATTTTTAATCATTTATGCTTAATGAGCTAACAATACTTTAAACCAGTTTACTCTATAACAAATCATCTAGTCATATCAAATCAATCCTAAAAAATCCTTTATAAATATAATATCAAATAACAAAATAATGACAAAATAAAGATATTCCTTACTATCTAGCATTCTAAATATTCTATTATCGTATTTTATCATCTAGCCATTTATAAAAAAGATCCCAAATTTCATAAAATTGTTTATCCTCTTGCTCTCTAATTTCAAATGTCAATCTGCTCATCTCAGCACATTCCAATATTTTCTTAATAATTTCTTCCTGTAATGGTATTTTCTCATTCTTCCAATTTTTAGCAAATACAATCCTGGCCGCTGTTAATACATTTACAATCAGGTATTTCAAATCTTTACTATATATATCAGGTAAAATTCCCAATAAGAAGATCTCTGGTTTCAAATCTATATGTTTCTTTGTCATTTTTTCCAACCACATGCGAATTATAGTCCAATATTTTCTAGCATCCTCACAAGTCCACCACATATGGTAATACGAGCCGGGTATCTGATGACATTTCCAGCATTTTTCAGATTTGTTCTTAAACATTCTTGCTATTCTTGTCGGAGGAAAGTGCCACCTGTAAAACATCTTATACAAGTTTTCTTTATATGCTGTTGACATTGTCATTTTATAATTTTGAGACCACAATTTCTGCCATTTCTCCAAATCAATCCCATATCCAAAATTCTTCCCCCAAACAATCATAGTTTCTTTGACTTGTTCTTCCTCTAATTTCATTCCCAGTAAATAACCATATAATTTTTTAATCACCTTCTCATCAGTACCCATCAAGATCTTATCTAAATCAGTCTGTTTATCATAAAATCCCTCCGTTTTAGAATCTTCATCATACCTTGAGTGTATTTGTGCATATGAAAACCAATTCATCCTTATACCTTGTTCTTCTAAGTTTTGGATCGATTTAAGTTCACCCTTTTCATCCAAAAGTTCCCCATATCTAACTGTTTGTTCCTTCTTGTAAATTATAGGATAGGAAAATGCTTCAATGGTCGATAACCAAACTGGAATTTTCAAATAACATTGTCTTTTTATCTTCTCCCAATTTAACCACAAAGACTCCCGTACATAATGTCTTCTAAAATAACCCTGTGTTTTAGTTCCCTTATACCATAAAAAAGCATGCCAACCCAACAGCAAATCATGCCCTTCTAATGTCAACAACCTATGTTTCCTTAATGTTATCCATTCTTTGACCCACATCAAACTTGCAGCTTGATAATACAATTCCCAATTAGGCAGACCAAAACCTCCTCTAATTCTAGCATCTTGCAAAAGCTTTAGCTTTATTCTCGCTTTTTTACCTTGCCATATAAACTTCAACATAATTTTATTTAAATCTTCAAAATAGTCTTTTCCAAGCCTTATTGGTATTGTTTGAAACAAAAATAAAATTCTAGGTAAGATATTCATCTTAATTGTTGAAATTCTCCCTATTAATGACAATTGCAAGTTTTCCCACTTCTTCAAATCTGTAGTTATCTGTTGTTTAAGTTTAATATAATTATTCTCCTTTAATGTGCTACATCTTGTTGTCAAATATATCCCCAAATACTTAACCTTATTTGTAACTTGAATTTTCAAAAGATCTGCCAATTCTTCTCTCTGTCTCAATAACATATTCTTTGTCAAAATCTTTGTTTTATCTTTGTTTATTTTCAAACCAGCCACCTCTCCATATGACTCTATCCTTTCCAGTAACTTTGGAGCTGTTTCAATCGGATCTTCCAAAATAAAAGCTAAATCATCAGCAAAAGCTTGTAGCTTAAATTCTTCCTTCTTAATTTTCATTCCTTTTATGCTTTTATCATCCCTAATATTTCTATTCAAGACTTCCAAGGTCAACACAAATAACAAAGGAGATAGGGGGCATCCTTGTCTTGTGCCTTTTCTTATATTAATAAAATCTGTAAGTTCCCCCTCCATCATTACCCTTGCTGTCTGTTTATTGTATATAGCTTCTATTGCTTGAATAAATTTTTTAGCAAAACCCATCTGCTCCAATAATAATAACATAAATCTCCAGTTCACGTTGTCAAATGCTTTTTGAGCATCTAGGAATATCAAAACCATTTGCTTTTCAGGATGAGCCTCATAATATTCCAAAGTGTCCAAGATTACTCTCATATTGTCTCTAATTTGTCTCTTTGGCAGAAATCCATTTTGATCTGAGTGAATAAAATTATTTAAATATTTTTTAAGTCTTTCTGCTAAGATTGAAGCAAAGATTTTATAGTCTGCATTCAATAAAGAAATAGGTCTATAATTCTTAATTTGCAATGGGTCAGTCTCTTCCTTTGGTATAAGTGTAATATAAGCCTCTGACCATGTTTTAGGTATCATCTTTTTTAACATAACTTCATTCATAACTTCTAACAATGGGATGCTCAATAATTCTTGAAATGTTTTATAAAATTCTACTGGAAGCCCATCTGGGCCCGGAGCTTTCCCATTATTTTGTCTCTTAAATGCTTCATTTAGTTCCATCATTGTTATATTGCTTTCTAGCATTTCTTCAGTCTCTTTAGGTATCTTTGGTAGATTAGCTTCCTGTAAATACTGTTTGACTTTTCCTTCATCAATATTCTCTTGTTTATATAATTGCCCATAAAAATCTCGGATAATTTCTTTTTTCTCCTTATTCCCATAACAAACTTGGCCTTGTTCATCTATTAACTTCAATATTTTTCTTGATTCCTTCTCTTTTCTCAATTTATATGCTAGCCATCTACCTGGTTTATTTGCATCTTCAAAATAATTCTGTTTAGAGTTTCTAATTTTCTGTGCCAATTCTTCTTTCTCTATTAAATCCATTTTATGTTTAATTACATCCAGCTTCAATTTAATATCCTTTTTCTGTGGCATTTTCTGTAATTCTTTTTCAAGAGTTTTATACTCATTTTCCAAGGCCTTAGAAGCTTGCCTTTTCCTAATATTCTTTTTTCTTGTATAATCTATTATCAAACCTCTAGCATATGCCTTCATAGTGTCCCACACATTTTGCGTTGAAGTATCCTCTTTTTTATTTTCTCTAAAGAAAAAAGCCAATTCCTTCTCCATCCATTGTGTAAAATCTTTCTCCTTTAAAATAGTATTATTTAATGTCCATCTCGATCTTTTTTTTTGTCCCTTCCATTTAATTGTCATTGGGCTATGATCTGCCCAGGTACTTGTTTCAATGCTTGTTTCTTTAATATTAGATATTAGTTCTGTTGAGATCCAAATCATATCTAATCTGGACCATGATAAATGTCTATTTGAATAAAAAGTATATTGTTTAGCTTTAACGTTTCTTTCTCTCCAAATATCTTTTAAAGTTAATTCATCTGTCATTTTAAAAAAGGACCTTGGGAGAGCCTTTCTATTTTGCTTTGTTGTTGTTGCTATATAGTCCAGTTTATTGTCCACAATTCCATTAAAATCTCCCATCATAATTATATTAACATAGTCCAGTCCAATTATTTTCATGTGTAGTTTTTTATAAAACTCTCCTTGTTTATCATTCGGAGCATAAATTGCAATCGAGTATTTTTATATTATTATCCATTATTTCTACCATTAATACTCTTCCATCTTCATCCGAGTAAATCAATTTTGCTGGAATAGCCTCTTTAATATATAAAACCACACCTCTTTTCTTACATTGAGTCAAAGAGGTAAATGTTTTCCCTAATTTTGGCTGCAATAACAATTGTTCATGTTGTTTTTTAATGTGAACTTCTTGTAAACAAATTATATCAAATTTTAATTTCTCTAATTTATGAAAAGTTTTCCTTCTTTTAACAGCTGAATTAAGTCCGTTTATATTCATTGTAATCAGTTTTTTTTCCTCCATGATTATGCTTTATATTTAGGTCTAACAGCTCTCGTGGATCTCACTTCACGCTGTTCTTTATTATCAATCTGTCCCCCTATTGCTCCTTTCTCTTTTTCAGTCTCCAGTTGTTCATCTTGAAACTCAATTAATGAAGCCTCTTTCTCTGCTTCCTCTCTTCTTCCTCCGAAAAATTCTGCATGAAAAAGTTCTGCTTTCTCAATTGAGTCAATTCTATGTCTCTGCTCTTGCCACGTAAACATTAATCCTTCTGGAATCAGCCATCTATAATTCACTTCGTTTTCCAATAGTATTTTGGTCAGAAATTGATATTCTCTTCTCATCTCTCTCACTCTTTTAGGTATTTGTTTCAAGACCACAACCTCTTTACCCTTGTATTTCAGTGTTTTCTCTCTTGCTACTTGTAATATTTGCGTTTTAATGGATTTTTTGGTAAATCTAATATGAACTTCCCTGGGTAATTTATTTCTCATCGCATATCTTGTATAGACTCGGTATATCTCATCTATTCCATCCATCATCTTTTCCTCTGTAATTTCCAAAGCATCTGCCAAAATTTCTATCATTACCGCTGCCAAATTTTCTCCTTTTCCCTCCTCTATATTTTGAAATCTGAGGTAAAATTCTGACCTTTCCATCTCCCACCTCAGCATCCCACCTTTTTCTTGTTCAACCGCTGTTAATCTGCTGTCAATATTTTCAATCTTCTTCTCTCTTTGTTTTCCTTCTTCCTCAATTTTTTGGAATTTCTCCTCATACTTAACCATCATTTGTTTAATATTTTCCACTTTTTCATCAGTCTTCTCTATTCTTTGTTCAATATTTTCTGTTCTTTGTTCAATAATATCTGATTTTGTCTTAAGTTCTTGAATTCCTTGCATAATCATCTGTAACTGTAAAGTTATTTTTTCTTGTTCCTTATCTTGCTTCAACATTGTCTGAATTAAACGTTGTCCTCCAGCTGGTGGGGAAGCAGAGGTAGAAGCAGCAATGCCAGATGGTATTGGTTTCTTGCTCATTTCAATGTTTGCAAAACTTCAAATTCTTCTTAACTTTTAACCCAACTGGTAGGGCAGCCAATTATAATCCAAAATGGAGAACTCCAATAGTAAAAAACACGAAACCAAAGAAGAAACAGAAAAAAAGGAAGAAGAAAGATCTTCGGGTTCTTCTAGACCCTAATCCAATTACGAGATAATCCACCATAAAAAAGGAAAAAATAAAAAGGAAAAAACAAACAAATCCAAAAATAATAATATTGATTAAAAGCAAAAGAAAAAGGAAAAAGCAAAAAGGGAGAGAAGAAAAACAAAAAACAAAAAATTCCTTCAGGTTCTTCACACTAAGAAATCTCAATAATCCAAAAAATAATCCAAAAGAGGAAGAAGAAAAAAAAAACAAAAAAAAATCAACCACAACAACAGAATAATCCAAAAAGATAAATATAAAAAGCAAAAAAGTCCCAATAAAAAGGAAAAAAAAATAAAGAAGAAAAGAGAAAAAACTCTGAGGCTTTCCCTTTAAAATAAAAGGCAAAAATAAAAATATTACTAAAAATTAAGATTAAAAAAAAAAAAAGCTAACAAATGGGGTCCATATAAGAAAACACACTGCACTTTGTTATTTATCCAAGGCTCTTGTTATGACTCTCTTCTCCAGCAACTTCAAAGCCAAACCTCAAGTGTTGATAACAGTCCAGGAAAGCACCTGCAATAATATTTTGCTGTGCTCTCCCTCTATCTTATCACATTAAAAAGTCCTTGAGATGAGGTCTTTTTGCAATTCTCTCCAATTCAGATAGAATACTTTCAAGCCTCTAGTTGGCAGTGTTACAAAGTTTCTTAATGCTCTTTCTCAGCCCCAACCGGAAAAAAGAATTAATATATACAAAAAAAAGAAAAAAATGACCAAAGGAAGCCTCTATCCTAAAAAAAATAAAAAAGTCAGAGGGAGCCTAAAAGTATATATATAAGAAAATTCAGTCCGGTTACCTAAGTCACAGTAAAATCTTTCCCAAAGAATATAGAAAAAAAAGAAAAAAAAAACACCCCAAGCCTCAATTTGACAGCACTTTAAAAAACGCCGCTCAAACCATTTCAGTCAAAAAAAAAAATCCCACAGCTTCCTCCTCTCTTCAGAATGAACTTTCCAATCTCAGCGAATTTTCAACACAAAAGAGTTTTTCTCACCCAACCGACACACTTCAATCCAGTCACTTTCTTTTCGGAGCTGTCCCGACTTCAGCAGCTATGGAGGCTGCCTCTCCGCCGCCAGCAAAAGGGCTTCTTCCGAATCTAACCAGAGACTTTGCGATGTCTCTGGGATCCTGGAACAGTGCCCTTCACGATCACCGTCTCTCCGGGACGATTTAGGTCCGTTAGGACCGACCAGGGGCGAAAATATCAGCTGCGATCTCAGAGCCCCGAGATCGCAGCTGTAACGCCGGCACGAAGCTCCAACCACCTTCCTTAATATTTATCAAATGTCTTGCTTCATCCAATTTTAATTTTAAAAAAAGAGATTAATTTTCAAAAAAATTATTTTCCCAATTTAAATATCAGTTTATTAAAAGATAAAAATACCAACAAAAATGAAAATAATGGGAAAATACAGAGGAAAAGTAGAAGAGAAAAAAGTAAAGGAGAAAAGAAAAAGAAAACCATTAATTTCTAACGCCTTTTGATGCAATAGAACAGAGATGTCAAATTCGCGGCATCATGTGACGTATCACGACTTTTTCCCCTTCCCTAAACCAGGCGTGGACGTGGCCAGCACATGATGCATCTGGCCCGCGGGCTGTGAGTTTGACAGCCCTACAGTAGAATAAGGTAGTAACATAAATCCCTCAACTTTTTACTTTTATATAATCATATATACTAGCCATTTCTGTCATAACAAATCTGTCTAATCAGCAAAAACTAAAGTTTCATTTTTTCCCTGTCTCAAAACAATTCTTAAATATAATAATCAGAATCTGGCATGCAGTGAAGTATCAGGTTCATCTTCGAGTACCAGAATGTTTTGCAGTCCTTTGAGAGAAAATGATGGTGACTGCAGTTAAGCATAGTGCTTGAGAGTAGGTCTATTTTCCCAGAAAACTGGATGGGAAATTAAACTAGATGATATAAACCAAGTTAAGGGCAAAGGTAATAGCAGAGGACCGTTTTCTGGAAAGTAAGTGCTTTGTGCCTGATCATGAACAATATTTGGGGTGCACTAATGACACATTTCTGAAATTTCAGCTGTGCCTGCTATCCTCCAAAGATTGCTTAATTATCTTAATTATCTAATTCATTGAAGAGAACTCAGAAGTGTACGATTCTCCCCTCTCCCTGCTGCATGTCCTATACAGCCTGCCTGAAAATAGCATTTCCTAATTTGGCAGTTTCTAAATATATGGAGTGCACCAATTTGGGGATAGGTTTCCCAAGAAAATAAAAACACTTCTAATTCCTTCAAAGGAGAGTTGAACATTAGACTTTCCTTCAAAGGAGTTCAGTATGGGACTCACTTCAGTTGCGGTATCATTTCATGTACATCAAAGTCCACTGATCTTATAACTTGTAAAAATATTCAATGGTGTACATATGAAAAAATGGGAACTTCCCTAATGTGATAAAATCTTTATTCCTTGATACTGGCTGACAGTTCCTATATCTTCTTTTTCTGGCTCCAGAAGTACATCTCTTTAGTCAGATATAGGCTTCTCCAGATACTTTAATTCTGGTAATGCTCTCTTGAACATATGGGTACCATAATCCAAAATATTTGGAAAGCCTTGGGAGTCTTTCCCAACCCTAATGCTTATCTTGTTCCTCAATAGGATTATAGAATAGGCTAATCTTGGATAAATGGAATACCTCCCTCCCTCTCTTCTAATATAATTATACAGTGATAATCACTTCTCTTATTTAACTAAGAGAATCCCCCTCCTCCAAAAAAAATAATAATAAGGCACATCCTGTGTATAGGTTGCAGATCATTTTGGATGTTTTCCTTCAGAATTTGGATCATTTTGTTTAAGACCGTGTTGTCCATGTGAAATTTGTGCTAATGGTGGAAGACTCTTACTCCTGTGTAAATTTCCCCCCTCTGTTTTACTTATAGTTTCATGTGGAATTACCCTGGATACTAGTTGCAATGGGGTCGTTCCACTCGGTGGACACCAGTAACTATTGCTCCAGGAAGCAGAAAGGGAATGATGAGGATTTGTTGACCAATAAAGACCGAGAAGAAGATATTGCCAAGTTTCCATATGTGGAATTCACTGGACGAGACAGCATCACCTGTCCCTCCTGCCAAGGCACTGGCTGCATTCCCACAGGTAATTGTATGTGTCCTGCTTCTGTTGAATGGTGAGTCCTTTTGGACTTGAACATTTCATGGTCCTAGCATACCATTCTTTCCTCACTTCCTACCTTCAGCATTTTGTGCTGCTGTTTCAAAGTTTTACCTAGAGGTGTAATGATAACATTTGAAGAACAACTTTCTTGTCAAATGAATGGGTGTTATTTAAACCTTCCTTTCCGTTCTGTGGTTGGCTTATCTCTTTGATCCAGTTGGTTTGCATGTATTGAACCACTTGCTTGCTCTGCAAAGAATCCTTTGTGTGGTGTTTATCGTTTGTTTCCTTGATTGACACAAGGAATGATGACAGTAATGGGTTTAGGGTTGTTTGGAGAATTTAGTTTCAGGGCAGAACTCCAGCCATCTTTTTTGCTATGGGGTTCTATAATCTTATTGCTAGTATAGTTCCTCGGGGCCTGGTTTTGAGAATTTGTTCCATCTCATGTTGTCTTACCTACATGACATGGGGTTGTGTTATATGAGGGATTTCCTCTCCCTAATTATATCTGCTCATCCTGTAGATCATGTTGATTAGGGAGTTTAATTGATGGGTCATAAGGGCTTTTCTACTGTGTCTCCCCTCCACTTAATGGAATCCCCTTTCCCACAAAATAAGGCTGGCCTCATCCCTTTTAACTTTCTGGATATCCTCAAGACCTAGTTGAGGCCTTGGCATCCAAGGGGACTGGCAAAATATTGAAATGACTCCTGGTTAATTAACACATCTCCTTCACCTGACCTCTTTGAAATTTTGTCATATCTTTTACAATTTTACAATTTATAATATTAGCAATATTAATATTATTTAGAAGTTTGTTGTATGTCACCCAGAGTCAAGTGATTGTGAGATGAGTGGCTATCTAAATATGAATAAATAAATAAAATCTTCTTGATTCCCTTCCTCCCATCTCTGCCCTCATTTGTTGACACAATCATACAATCACACCTACAATTCCCAATGCTCTTAGGGTTGATCTGCCTGAAATCAAACCCCTCCTCAAGTAAGAGCTTTGACAGATCTGGTTTACGCATTACACAAAAGCACGTGGCTTCCTTGTGGTATGAAATGTTTTTGTTTTGGACTTGTAAATTGTGGTTTACAGCTTAGCACAACGAGTGAAACCAGCCTGGATCTACTCCTGTTAACCTTACATTGTTGCTGACATTAGATGCAATGTCTTGTCTGGTGCCTGAGACTTAAAATTTCACTAGTATGTTGCATATAATCAAAAACAGTGGCTTCGAGGCCTGTTTCATTTTTGCCACATGAAGGGAAATGTTGCTTAAGCTATTACCATCTGTTTATTTAGATTAAAAATCCTTTAAAGACCATATATAGTCTCATGCTACAGAGAGATTCCTGTGTTTTACTAAGCTTGTTACATGTTGTCTTTCCTTGGTATGAAGACAAAAATGTGACTTTTAAAATAATGTGTTCTTCACTCACACTGCATTTAAAGTAAGATTCTAAAAATGGTCCTTTCTCACTATGACACAGAGAGGCTGGTACTCATGGTTATTATTGCTTTTGTCTCCAGAACAAGTTAACGAACTGGTTGCTTTGATTCCGTATCATGATCAAAGATTAAAACCTCAAAGAACGTAAGTATACAGAAATAATTAATTCCTTTTCTTGTGTAACATATAGAATTTGAGCAGGCATGAAACATGAATATTCAGCTGAAAAGTGACTTGTATTTCCAACCATACCCATGTCGGTTGAGAATGCTTGGAAATCATTTTAATATCTAAAATATCAGGGTGCTTTTGCATTATAACTTAATGTGATCAGACTACCTGTATAATTTGCTATCTTCAGTCTGTCCCTATAATTACCAAGTGAATTCCAGTATCTTAATGGGAAGCAATGTTTCATGTTTTTCAGTGCAGCTTAGATCTCTCTCTCTCTCTCCCTCCCTCCCTGTCTGTTCATGATTATTTTCAGTAGGTATCATTTCAAATAACTTATATCTTAGATGTGGAAATGCCCTTGAACAAGAAAGAATATTGATTGACACATCTGTGGGGAGAGACATTTTTATGGACTGAAGTGAAAATATTACTTTTGAGAATGAAATTTCATGAAGGGAATATTTTAGATTAGTTTCTCAACCGTGGCAACTTTAAGATGTCTGGACTTCAACTCCCAGAATTCCCCAGCCAACATGCTGGCTTGGGATGGGAAATCTGGAAGTTGAAGTTCAGACTACTTGCTAAGGTTGAGAGACATTGCTTTAATTGAGAATTTGGGTTAGAATTTTCATTTTCCTCTCTGATATCTTATTTGAAAATAATCAGTATGAATAGCTAAAGCAGTTTTAAGAGTAGTAATTTGTAATAGAAAGATCAAAACAAAGAAGGCTTACCTTTAATTTAAAAAATTCCTTCTTAGCTTTATCTCCTGTGTACTCAATGAAATTAGCTATGAAAGTCAGCTAATCGATTGAAGACTTAGTCATGGCATGGGAAATCTAATTCTTGCTTAAGATTGTATAGGGCCCAATCCCAAATTGTCTTGGGGAACAAAAAGTATTTGACATATTTGCCTATTTTCAGGCTAGGATGAAATATTTTGTCGGAACTTGATTTGAGTCTCAAGAAAAACTAAGCTGCACTTTAGAATGATTGAGTAGAATCCCCTGTACAATCAACTCATTCTCCAGATGTTACGATGTCTAATGTCTAATATGCAGACTCGGAATTTGGCAAGTGGTAAACAACAATACAACACAGAGATGCATTCATGAATTAAATATTGAAGTAGAAAGTCTTCCTGTTCTATCGCTAAGTAGAACACGGATTCTTTTGCAATATATAGCAAGATCTGCCTGCAGGACCTGAGCACAGCAAATTGCCTGAACTATTGGCCTTGTCTTCTGCAGGAAGCTTTATGTCTCTGTGTCGGTGCTGCTCTGCCTTCTGGTATCAGGGTTGGTGGTCTTCTTTCTCTTTCCACATTCAGTGCTTGTGGATGACAATGGCATCAAAGTGGTTACAGTCTGGTTTGATGAAAAAAACTCCCTTGTCATTCTTTCCATCACGGTAAGGTCCAGTACATTAACCTTAATAAAGTTAGATGGCTAGGGTAAAACTGCGAGTCTGTTTTCAGCAGTTTTCCTTCCTCTCTCCTGTCCGTAGGCCACTCTTCGGATCCGGAATTCCAATTTCTATTCTGTAGCAGTGACCAACTTGTCCAGCCAAGTGCAATACATGAACACTGTGGTTGGGACCCAACAAATCAACAATATTACTCGTATCCAGCCACTGAGTGATCAGCTGGTATGGCAATTATTTTACCTGAAACTAAGATGTATGTAGAGAAGGGACTAACAGAATAATCTCGTAGCTCGAGAGTTCTCAAATTTGGCAACTTTTAAGACACGTGGACTTCAACTCCCAGCATTTCCCAGCCAATCATGATGGCTGGAGAATGCTGGGAGTTCACGCATCTTAGGGTTGCCAAGATTGGGAATGCTTGTTCTAGCTAACTCAAGAGTGAAAGACAGTTTGGCTCCTAAAAGAATCAGTGTCCCCATGGACTCCTCTGTTAGCTTCTTGCAATATGAGTTGTATTTTAAAATTATGTTACTGAAAAGTCAATCAATGAGAAACTTGGAAAGTCCAAAGTGCTCATGATCTATTGCCACTCAAAATTGTGCTCTCAGATGGCTAGCTCTGCAATTTTTTTAAAATAAATATATGAATAAAAATGTCTCTTGATGTAAAATAGACCTCATATTTATTCCGAAAAAATGCAATGCCTGTTTATTCTACTCCACCCCACCCCATTAAAAAGGAGAAAGATAATCTGAATGTTGATAGTATGTGGGGATATGAGTGTCTCATTTGTTTGGAGTTTTTTTGTGACTGGCACCATCCACTCTGACAACCCCTTTGTGAAAAAGCAAACACTTGTTTCAAAGTCCTTTACTGTTGCTGACTTATAGTTAATTCACAATGTTTGTTTTTCAGGTGAATTTTACCATGAAAGCTGAAATGGGTGGACCTTATGTATAGTGAGTAATTTGTTTTTGGCATTTGACATGTAATGAAGAAATACAATATTTGCTGTGAGATAGTTGCCATTGCTAGGTTCCCTAATAAAGTTTCAGCTACTTTATCTTATATATGCAGAAGAAATATGGCAGCTCCTTCTATGCTACAGGGCCAGTGGGTGGGTATAATTTATATGTAAGCCTTCACTTATGTTCTAGGTTTCCAAGTATCATCCCTTCTTACTCCCATTTGGCTAAATTTAAAAGCTTTTTCCTCGCGTGCTTCCATGTTTAAAAAAAAAATGGGAGTACTTTCCAGATACTTCAGAAGTCATAATCTTTTTCATTGTTTCAAACCACTGGAAAAGCCCAACCTTTTAGAAATATTTTAATTGTATGAACAGTCTGAAATGTATATGTAGAGTATTTTCCTAGTTGTTCCAAAAGAAAATGTATTCCTAAAAAGATGTTGCTGTGTCAATATGCTACTGTTAAATGGTATCGCTACTGAATGTTGTAGAGTCATATCATATATCAATATCATCATATTTTTTTACATCTAAAAAGCTAAAAACAGATTCGGCAATAAAATTAATTCAAAGTTAAATTTGGCTAGACCATGTTCTGGATATAGAATAATAGTTTCAAGATTACTTGCATCATTTAGATTGCATCATTTAGTTTCCACATTATTTTAAGATTTTGTGATTTTCTGTCTTTTAGTTTCTTCTGCACACTACCAAAGATCCGAGTGCACAATATTGTGATTTTCATGAGGTGTGTAACTTTTATGGATTTTTTTTATCTGGGTATCTCTTGGGTTAGAAACACATTTCAAAACATTTCTCCTTCCTGTTTTATATTTCCAAATTTAAACTCCTAAATAGTTTTCTAGTTTTGGGGAACTATCACCAAATCATTTTTTCTTAATCCTCACAACTCCTTTTAATAATTCTGCTGACTTTTGATAGCACAGTTGCCAAAAGCTGGCATTATGGCTTGTTCTTTAAAACAAACAGACAAACAAAAAATCTGGAAAAAGCAATCAAATTCTTACATATACCCTGGATTATTCTTAACACATTTACAATGAAAGTTTCTTCAAAAATTTAACAATCTTATCCTCCCACATTTAATGCCTTTATCTGATTGTTTTCATAGAAAACACCCAGAGAACCACCCAGGTTTGGTAGGAACAGGGGGTTTGGTTTGTTGGTTCTTTTATATGCCAGTAGGTTCCAGATTACTCTCTGAACTTGACCCTTGCCTTATCTAGCAAAGTTGCTTTTTGATGAACTATTTTCTGGGCTTCTGAAGAAGAGTGAAGTTGCAGGAAATGTAAACGAGGTGACAAGTTTGTGCCTCTCTAGATCTTGTTGGTTTCTAATTCCTACCCTCTTTGGTCTCCATGGCAAATGGTAAAAAAAGATGCTGGCAGTGGTAGATCCCTCTCCTTTACATTAGATGGAGATCATTTTATTGATATGTACAATGTTGCCCTGGAACTTTGCAGGTGGTTTTTGAATGCAGCTTAACTCGAGCACTGTCCAGTGTGGAGCTGTTGTATTTATATGTTGAATAATATAAACTTTCTGGCCCATAATTTTATATTTCAGCATAGTTATAAATTGGGAGGACTCCACTTATTTTTTGACTTATAAAAAAAAAAGAAATATTTCATCTTTTTCTCTTTTGTTTCTGCCTTTCAGAACTTCAGTGAAAATTTCCTACATTGGCCACATATCTCAAAGTTCCTTGGAGACCTACAATTATGTTGACTGTGGCGCCAACTTCACAGCTGCCCATACTGGCCCTTAATTCCCAACTCTAGGAGATGAAACTCAAGAGAAGGGCAATTTAAATCAGCTACATATACTGGTGATCCTAACCAAGTGGCTTCCATTACTCTGTAACTTATGATGGAATTTTGTGTCTTTGTTATAAAGAGAAAGAAGAGGCTATTTTAGCCCTTGGGTATGGGCTGGGTATGTAGCCTTCCTTCCACAATTTTGCACGGGCAGTTGGGCTGCACTTTGGTGCTGATTTGAAGAGGATTTGTTTAATCCCAGTCCCCATCTTCTCTTCAAATGCTAGTTTGTGCTTTTCTTGTATTTCCTCATTGACTGACTTTGCTTCTGAATAAGATTTGTAATGTTTATAGGTTTTTCCATAAAAATTTAAGAAGGGATAAGTTTCTAAAAATGTGCGGCTGGCCTACTAACCACGAAACATATTTCAATGACCTTCTGACATTACTGCCAATAAAGGAGCTATTGTCCAATTGTGCAAAGGGAAATAATCTTGAATAAGGTTTCTGCGTACTTTTTAAAACTGACTTGCTTATTGTCAAAGAAACCAAGACTATGTATTGAATAAGCCCCACTGAAACATCTGAATGTAGAAAGTTGCACTCTCATAAATATGTATCTTCATTGATATAACTTTTAAAATTACTTTCATAGTCACTTTTAAAACTACTTTCACAGTTAGAATAGCATGCCATTCTAAAGAGCACCAGACTGAATTAAGAATTCTCATATTTGCTGAATCTACAGTATTTTGGTTTTTGTCTACAAGAATGAGTATCATGGAAGGGTTCTTCATATTTTTACAGAAGCGATGAGCACTTCTTAAACTGTGGATCTCCAAAGTTTCTGAATTGGGATGACAGTGGCTTAGATGGCCCTTATTATTAGCACAGAGGAGTTTCATTGTGTAGATTTTGGTAGGGATGGGAATACTTGTTTTCCACAAAAAGGGATGAATGTTAGTGTTGCTGTGTAGTACTGCTTCTTAAAAAAGATTAGTGTGGGATATACATTTAAAAAGTAACATTGGAATTGGGCAAAGATATGTATATAGGAAATAGTCTTAATTTTTTCAAATACCAATTATAGCGCTTAAAAAGTTTCGGCATTCTAACTCATCTGCTACAGTCTCTTGAAGAAGAAAAAGAAACCTATTTAAATTTGAAGTAAATTTTAAATTTTATTTGTTACTCTTTCAATGATGGGGGAATTTATGTTCATTTAGAATCTGTACTTTTTCAGTTTGGCAGACCGGATTCTTAAAATGAAGAATAAACCCTTAAATCTCCCCCTTTGAGGAGTCTTCTGTTTTTTCTTTATCAAAATGGATTTTTAAATTTTATTTTAAGGGGCTAATGGAGACACAGAAGGAGCCATTTCAGGACTGACACTAAGCAGCAACTGCAAATAAAACCCACTGAATGTGTGAAGCTTGTTAGAGTGAGGAAGCCAACAACTACTTGTAACTGTAATGGATTATTGCTCGGTGGCATTTCCCCCCCAAATAAGTCTTAATCTACTTGTTTTAACCACATTTCCTATCTACCAACTCAATTTACAGATCACCAATTATCATACTTTAAATGAAGATACAGTAAAACCTCAATTCAGCAAACTTGTGAGGCAATGGGTAACTATTTTCTTTTTGCTTCCCCCACAAATAAGACAAAAGCCCATTTCTGAAGCAATCTGGACAACTGTCACACGAATGTCACAGAAACAGTGTAAATTGATGGAAATTGACATCACTTTGGAGTTAACGGACCACCCTTCCCCTCTTGTCTATTAAATTGAGGTTTTCCTACAATGGACCATTCATGCAGCAGTTCACAAACGAAGGCATTGCGATAGCAAGAACAGGTGAGAATGGTTAGAAGGAGAGGTATTTTATCATGCAGCGCACGCATTTGAGTATGTGGTGGACAAAGTTCTCAATGGACGTAGATGTGCTTAGTTGTCTCTGTATAATACTTCAGCAAGACACCAATGGGAGCTAAGTAATAAAGGGTAAAGCAATACAAGTTAAGCATATGCTCTTAGGAATCTTCCTGTCCATCTGTTTGCTGAGTGTTTTTCTACTTGTCATTTTAAACACTAGATTTTGATGCAGTGAGATAAAAGATAGGCAAGGAGATGATCAAGTGGCAAGAATTAAAGAGTCACTTTCTTGTGGTCTCCTGGGAACATGGCAAGGCTTTTGAGATAGCCTGAATATCATGTTCCCTAGCTTGCATTTGACCAATTGTTACAAACTCCATTGCTATCACTTTCCTTCTCCTCTTCCTAGCATTAGGGGGACAACATTTACTTTCTCCTAAATGCTCTTCCTTATTTGCTGCTGCTGTAAAAAGAAAAAGAAAAAGAAAGCCCACAACGGAAATATTCCCACCCACTTGCAATCCAACTCTGGAGAGCTATCACAAGAAGGAATAATCAGTCACTGTTATTACATCTTCTTACATTGTCACATACTTACAAGGTACAATCCAAGAGATTACAACAGCTGCACAGGGCCAATATCAGCTCTGGCACTTCCACATCCCCTCCCCCCCCACTTCCGCCCACCTTACTTTTTGAACCCCAAATCTGGGGCTTGCACAAGAGTCTCTCCCAGGAACTTGTGCTGAACTGCCAGCGCCCTCCCCCAAAGCATAAATTACATTCAGTGTTGACGGATCAGTGCCCCCTCCCTTCTTCTGACCCTCAAGGCTGGATTCAAAAGTGCTCGGAAGCCAGGATGCACAGCCGGTTCCCTCCCCAAAAGCCTGCCATATTCATCCATCGTGCCGTGGGGAAGGTGGCAACAATGTGGGGTGCGTAACTATCTTGGGGCCAGGCCTGTTGGGTTCCATCTCACAGCTAAGGGGCATGGATCTCGTGCAACACAATCGCCAGTACATTCAAGAATTTGTTGAGATTCAAAAGAGCAAGAAAGCCCGAGGTGTCTTTAAGAGGTGATGTGGCCTGGCTGGGCTTGTGCCCTTTGCCTGCACGTCCAGTTCTCCTGGTACAAACCAGTGGCCAGAGGAATGAAATCAGGCTGGATTTGACCACAGGTCAGTGGGATGGAGCCAGCAATTGTAACAACTGCTCCGGCCCAGTTCTGTCCACACTGGGGAGGGAGGATTAATTGCATTACCCTGATCACAGATTTGAAATAAAGCCTGAAACCACATCACTCATCACAACCACACAGATGCCCCTGCCATCACAACAGTGGAGACGAGGCCTGTAAACACTTGCACCAGGAGAGCTGCCAAACTAGAAAGAGAAGAAAGTGGGAAGGATTTTATCCTTCTCGAAATGAAGCAATAAACTAGGACAAAAGTCAGAAAGGGGAGATAATACTGGGAGGAGTAAAGAAAGGAGCTTTTTACAAATGTTCCTTCATTTTCTTTTTTTTAAAAAAAAACAAACAAGACTCTTCTTTTAACAGCCGGGCTCTGTGTTGCTTTGGAAGAACTCCCCCTCTGACTGCTCACTATGTCTATAGCTTCAGGAGGAGGTTCATCATCTATAAAAGATGGCCTTGTTGAATTCCTCAGAGATGCCCAGCGTATGCCTGACTGTGGTTGAGTCCCCTTCCTTGGCCCGTAACCAGCTGCCTCAACCCTTTGCTCCCTCCTCTGAACAATCTAAAAGAGTGAAAAGATTTCGAGGAGGAGAAGGCAGCCCGGGGCCTTCAAAAGAGTGTAAGACATAACAGCTATTTCAGTGCAACGATCAGGCACCAGACCTGAGGAAAGTTAGCAGAAGGAATGTGTTTCAGTGCGGCTTGAAGAAGGAGTGTGCTTGGTGTTTCCGAGTGATGGCAGGGTGATCCTGAGTCTAAGACTAAAGGGGTCTGGCAAGGCAATAGGTGGAGACTTGCTGCTAATTGGTGTCTTGGCCTAATTCATTCAGCCTTACCCACTTCGACCTGGACAGGTCGGGTGTGAGTGGGCCTCATAACTGCCTCATGACATTTCAAATTAAAACGCTTTACAAAACAGGCATTAGGAGCTGCGTCTGCTAAATAAAAAATGCATTCTCTCTCTTGAATAAAGAAAAATGCCCCAAAGAGACACACACACACACACTGTGTGTGTGTGTGTGTGTGTGTGTGTATGTTCCTAACTTTTCTCTCCCTCTCTTGCTCAGTTCTTTGAGAGATGGGAAGGGTCGGTGTTCTAGAAGAGAAAACCCAATTTGTTGAAAGGGCCAGGGAAACTGAATAACAGAAACAGGTTTCTCCAAGAAATACATGTTTTCCACATGTCTATCCACACTGGATTTGAGCAAGCATCTTCACTCCTGTTTTTGTACACGCTCCTGCCTAGAAACGAGAGGAGGCTGGCTTACAGCCCTTTTAGTGTGTCACAGCTCAAGTGCATTCACTAAGCCCTGTACCCTGACACGAGGAGGGAAGGGGTTCATGTTAGCCAAGCAAGTGACACAAAGGTTCCCTCTTGAACCTTCTTCCCTCAGTGCTATTGTTGTAACAAACGCTCTCGGACCCTTTAACACTCCACCTCCCCATCCACCCCCACCCGTGTGTTGTCATTTTGGGGGGGGCTCCATAGAAGTGGTCAGTGCAGTTCAGTCACCAACTGCTCCAGTAACGCTGATTTACATTCCGCCTTCAACACATCTTACAAACCCAGAAAGAAAAGGGGAACAGATCCCACGTAAACACTGGTCCCTTTCATTTCCCAAAGTCTCAATTGGGAAGGCGACAATGTCAGCCCAGGTCCTAATCCTTATAGTCACTTCAAATACTGAGATGCATTGCTCTCGGTTCTCTGTAGGCTTTCTCTGATGACCTGTCTGGAGAGACGGCTGTTTGCCGAGGAAATCAGCAGAGCAGCTCAAGGCCTGGCAGTAGAGAGAGCTGTGAGTCTTGGGGATGGCAGCCTACGCCAAGCAGAACCACTGAAGCTGGGCTCTGGGTGGGAGCCACCACCTCCTCTGCATGACAGGAGTCATGATCTATGCTCCTTGGCATTACAGTCCAGGTACCAGAGGGGAGTGGGATCTCCTTAAGGAAAAGGAGGCCTCAGTCACTGCACCCATGTTGGCACTGTTGGGATGGGGAAGAGGCTCCCCCTGGCATGCTACACCAGGGCAGTTCGGGCCTCAGGCCTTCCCATGCTGGCACTGCTGCTTTTCCGGCGCAGGCCTGGGGTGGCAATAGTGCTGTAGCCTTCGTTTGGGCAACCATGCTGCATTAAGATGTCAATGCATTCTTGGCTTCCTGCTCGGCGAGCGTAGAAGAGTGCCGTGTGCCCAACAGCATCATGCGCCTTCACGTCAGCACCGTACTGTGGGAGGGGAAAAAGGAAAAAAAAAAGAGATTAGTGTCAGGAACTCCAAAACATAAATCTATGTGTTCTACTATTGGGTAGGCATGACTGGATTTCATCTGGAAGCTGGAAATCTAGAGCTTCAGTAAGGAGGAGAATATGCTGTAGCCACTTGCCTCCCTCCAAGGGAGCTACTCTCTTCCTCAGCAACTGTAGGCTAGAAAAGACTTCTGCAGGTGCTATTTTTGGGGGGAGGGGGGGATCACATCATTGTTCACTTTTAAATAGTCCAAGCAACCTAAAACAATTCTTCTATTCAGTAGAAGTAATTTTGACCTGAAATAGTTATCATTATAATCTCACAGCACTGAGAATAGGAGACTGCAATTGATAAAATTGCAAATGTGACAGAAAAAGGTACTATCGGAAATGAACATAGAAATGAGATGAGAATTTTAGATAACACTGTAAAATAAGATATGAGAATATCCTAAGAAAAAATGAAACGAGTGTTAATATACATTGGAATTGGATAAGTTTAATATTTAATATTAATAAAGATAATGTGATATGAAATTGAATAAATAAAATGAATAGGTATGTATGGTCATGTTTGTACTGACATGTGAAACCTGGAACCATACTGCTTGCCAAACGAGATTTTTTTTATTAAAAAAAAAACAAAATTGGGGAGGAAATTGAATAATGAAATTACTAGGTATGTTTAACCGATATGATGGTTGGCATTAGGAGAGAGTACTGAAATGTTGAAAAAAAAAGCAATGAAGGATTATAACTTAATGTGAATATGCGTATTAAGAGATATGATTGGTATTATTAATTTTGCCTATACTAAAATGTATGATATACTGATGCCACACTTTTAATATAATGTTGTGTATGTGTAGATTGAAATAAAAAAAAACTTGATTACAAAAAAAAACAAAAGAATAGGAGACTGCTACTTTGACTAGAGATTCTGTTCAGTTTCCTGGGCACTAGTATTTTCCTATATGGTGTTTTTTAATGAGAGATGAGGACTTCTGCATGCAAAGCATGGGCTTCACTATGAAGTTCTGCTTCAAACCAGTTGCATAGCTTATGGATGAAGCTCACACAGTCTATGGACATAATATAAAGGGTTTGTTTGCTTCTGCCCAGGGGACACCATGCATGCTGTACATGGATCCAATTCAGTCTAAAGAACTATTTTCAAGCTACTACCAACCTCCCATATCTGTAAGGAGCAAGAACATTTGAAATCATGGAAGGAAATTTGAAATATGCCATTGGAGGTATACATACGGAAATGTATATATGTATATATTCTGAGAATGCATTACATTCTCAGAAATCAATGTTCTAACAGTCGGTGGTCTGTCTACTATGTATGTCAACTTTTCTCTTGGACAGCACACTTTCCTTCATTAAGGTATTTTTTCTCTCTCTCCTTGGACTTAAAAGTGCCTCTACTGCCAAGAACTTACCCAGACCAAAAGCTGGGTGATAACCACATGTGAAAGGTCACATGCCACATGCAGAGCTGTGCGCCGGTCCTTGTCCCCAGTTGGAGCATTGATCTGTTCCTTGGAACTGTGGGCTAGCAAGAGCAGCACAGCTCCCAGGTCTTGGTCCAAGGCAGCCTGGAACAGTTGGCGCCCAAGGGAGAGTTCAGAGTTTGGTAGTGGTGCCAGGAATAGTCGCTGCTCATATTTGGCTCGGATCCAGGATTCTCGCTCTTCCCTGAAAAAAGGAAATCAAGAAAGTTTGCCATAAGAGTCTGTGCTCAGAGAAAAATCCGTTATGAAAAGCACACAAAGTCGAAAAGAAAAACAAAACAAAATATGGTAGGTTCTTCTGCAGAGAGATGGTCAAAGGGATGGAAGACCAAGATAAGCATGAAGAAAAGGAGTAAAATTCAGACATTCGTGTACTGATTTCATCTCTATGGTGAAAAATTCAAGGCAGTTATATGGACATCTTTTGATCTAAGAGCTAGAATGATTCTCATGTCTCAGCTGGGTCTATGACAATTTTCCACGGCCAACTTGTTGTGGCCAACTCACCACAGCCAACTTGCGGCAGGACAACTCACCATGGCCAGCTCACCACGGGACGACTCGCTGCAGGACAAAAGTTACACTATCATATGTGGTGGACTTGTGCTAAAACCAAAAAAAAAATAATGGGAAAAAATACATAGATAGCTAGAAAAGATAATAGGGAAACATGTAGATTTTAAGCCTGAACTGTTTTTATTAGGGATGATATCAGAAAAATTTGATAAGAGAAGTATAGTATATCTTTAGTATTATATGTTTTAACAGCAGTGAGGATTATCTTTGCACAATATTGGAAAGATAAAGAAACACCTCAAGATGAAGAGATAATTAAGAGGATATTAGACTGTGCAGAAATGGACAGACTGACACTGAAAATCAGACAGACAGAGGACAGAATATTATCAAACTTGAAATTTATTTCTACCAGTGGCTGGAAAAGAGGGGTGGAGAATAAGAATGGCCTTTGTATTGTTAAGCAAATTAAATACTCAGACAACACGATGTTTATTAAGCACTAAGAAATGTAATTAATAGAAAATTAATACAATTTATTAAAAAAAAGTTACACTAATATCAAAGAAATGGTGGAATAGAATCATTAAAGAAAGGTTGCAAAAGGAGGAATAGAATAAAATGTGAATGGCGACAATTAAAATAGTTTTTACTGATTTTAAATAATTAGATAGAATTGTTCCATTGTCCCGCAGTGAGTTTTCCCATGGCAAGTTGGCTGCGGCAAGTTGTCCCACAGTGAGTTGGCCATGATGAATTGGCTGTGATGAGTTGGCCATGGTGAGTTGGCCGCAGCAATTTGGCTGTGGCAAGTTGTCCTATTCCCTTCTCGGAAGGGATATGGATGACAACTGTTTCCCCCACCTCCGCATAGTTTCTTCCTCTAGGCCAATGTTTCTTAACCTTGGCCACTTTAAGATGTGTGGACTTCAACTCCCAGAATTCTCTCAGCCAGGTTGAGAAATACTGCTTTAGGCAGAGAGAAGGACAGAGTGATTACTTTCCACATGGAGAGTTTATAAAATTAAAGATATATTTAGAATTAACCCCTTTGAATCTGGTTATCCCCAACATTCCCCCCTCCCATACACCAAGTCAGCAACACTGCAATTTGGTCAATGTTAGCTACATCGTGCAGTGATAATTTATCTTCTCTCTGTGTTGATCCAAGTATGTGCACCACAATGCTAAGCTCCCAGGTAAATAGATACACTATGCCTGCCTATGTCTCCGAGGCTATTCTTCCACTATCTGCACTTACCGTGATGACTCACAGGTGGGTTTCCGGCGCCCCTGTGTGCATTTCTCCCAGACGCTGTTGGCTGTTTCATTCCCGATAGAGGTGAGCACCAAGGTGAGCTCCAGGGGCCAGTCATCCAAGTCAAGAGAGCGCACACGAGATAGGTGAGTGCCCAGATTCCGGTGGATGCCAGAACATTCAATGCAGATCAGCGCCCCCAAATTCAGACTGGCCCATGTTGGATCTGGAGCAAAGAAAATGGAGGAATTAGAAAGTAGGATGAGGGGGAGGGAACTGGCCTTTCTCTTCAAAGTAAAGACCTGTAATTCCAAACTAAAGGAAATTGTTCTGATATGCTAAGTCACACGCAACCCAAGTTAGGATGAGAGATCGTAACTAGCCAAGTGAGGGATATTCCAATGTAGTAAAGGGAAAAGCCCAGTCTTTTTGGGAGCAAGCCTTATTATCAGGGAGTGCTTTCAGATTGGGGCTTAGCCTTGAAGGCTTTCCTTTTATAGAGGAAGAAAAAGGAAAGACAAAGGAGAGAAAGAGAGAGAGACATCACAAGCTGACCAACCAAAGGTAAGGGTGGAAAGATCACTGCAATGGGACTTCTCTTTTGAGTGTCTTTAACTCCCCCTCCCCAATATTTTAAAGAGACCCAGTCTTGAAACAGCTTTTCCTATGAAGAATCAATCTGTTCCTGTGCTGTCCAGACAGTTTACAGGTAATGGGAATTGAGATAGTTAGTTAGGAATTAAGAGCTGTCCCCTTAAGGGAATGCATCATGGTAAATGTGGTGAAGGTATCCTGGGAAATGTAGTTGATGTCATGTGGCCACATCTGTAATCCTGATTGGTCACTGAATTGACCCTTGGTGGGTTGGGGGAGGTTTCTTCACTCTTGCTCGGACCCCAGCAGCATGCTGGCATCTCTCCCCTTTGCTCCACTACTATGGGATGAAAGATCACAATCCTGGTTCTGGGTTGAGCCCTCCTTGCCGACGGACCATAGATCACGACTGTCCGTGGTTATGGTCTGTGCTCTTTCATTGGAAAGCCCCGATCATTGCGATTAGGGGCTGAAGCTGCCTTGGAGGAGCGGTGGAGTAAGGGGAAGCCGCAAGCCAGGTTGAGGGGAGCCGCATCTCCCCTCCTGGGCTTGGTCCTTTCCCCCCCGAAGACGACTGAAGCAGTGGTCCAAAATGGCCACCCTGAAGAGGAGGACTCAGCTGGAGTGCAGGAGTGAAGAAAGAGGTGGATAACATCTGAGCTGGAACAATTGGGTGAAACAACTAAACAAAAAGTACCCCGGGATTAAGGTAACATCGAGCTTTTAAGAAAAGAAAAGTGAGCAGCGAAAATACAAAGGGACAGGAAAAAAAATAAGAAAATAATTTTGACAGCTAAGTGGGACTTCGAACGGGGAAAGGAAGAAGCCGGAACTAAATATTTAATTAAATTGGACTATAATATTTTGGCAATAAACAGGCATAAAATAAAGCTGGACTTAAGATTGTCAAAAAAATAATAATAATAAAATTTACAATTTGGAGATTGGATTGTGCTGGAATATTGAGGTTCGAAAAACTCTAAATAAAAAAATAGGGGGAAAAGGTGAAGACTTTGAATAATGGAGAATGCCATCTTTTGACAAAAACTTGAACCCAAACAAAAGGGAAAGCATCCTGTTTCTGTATGAACTTGTGTTGATATAATGTTAAAGAAATATTGAAACAAAGTAAGAACCTTAGAAAGTGAAATCTGAACCAGAATAAAGAAAGAAGCAAGGAAAGACTGATTGTGGGATTGAGTGATGTTTTTGGTATAGACCCTGGGCTGGAACTATTGAGAACTTTAGAAAACTAGAAGAAGAAAGAAGGAAAGGAAAAGTGTTTTTTGTGGACTGTGGGAATAAACTTTGACTTCAGTATTGGGTAATGATTAGTCTAAGACCTTATACATACATGTCTGCCTAAGGGTCACTGAGATAAGCAAGGAAATTAAAAACAAACACCAGGAACAATTAAGCAGCTCAGACAATTGTAAACAGTTCTGTGTGCTATATCTAATTATTGTAATCCACAATGTGAATGCTTACTATGTACGAATTTCTCAATAAAAGGGGGCACTAGAGTTTGCTCTAGACTCCCATCCTGAGTACACCAGCCTTTGTGTCTCATTCTTTCCATGGGAGACCACCACAAGTGGTGACCCCGACGTGATCCACTGCAGGTGGTACGTGTCCAGACCTCCGTGTTTCCTCGCCTGGAATAGGTAAAGTACGTACTTAACTATTGCTGGACAATAGGATTATTCAGGGAACATGGGGGGAAAACTCTCTCAGCCACAGAAACGGCATGTTAGTGAGCTGCTGAAGTTAATCAGGACAAACTTCTTTATCTTTAAACCCTCCAGGGAGGAGCAAATAGTTCTTTCAAAAGATAATGTGTGAGAGCTGCTGCAAGAGATCTGGCGGCAATGTCCTGGTATCCAGAGAAAGGCTCTTTAAAATTAGACACATGGAGGAGAATTGGAACTATCTTTCATGAAGAGCCACGGGCAACAGCTGAAATTTTGATATTTTGGAAGATTGTTATGATTGCTTTAGAGACCCAGCAACAACCTCTTTTAAAAACTTTAGTAGAATCTCCTCCTTATAAAGGAATTGTATTGCACCCACCTACCCCAGAATTGGAGTGTGCTTTGTCATTTCCAACAGCACCTACTCCAGTGGATGATAAAATCCAACCAAAAATGGGAAAAGTTCAAGCCATGATGCATCAGGCTTTCAATGAGGGGAAATTAGAGCCTGAAGAGATTCCCCAGATGAATTTGTTTCCAGTCAATAGGCAAGTGGATGCTCAAGGCAATCTGCAGACTGAATGGGTTCTGATTCCTTTAGCAGTTCTTAGGGAAATTAAAAAAGCAGTAAAAGATTATGGTATTCAAAGTCCTTTTACAAAGGGGCTCCTGACAAGTTTGGCTACCTCACGCATGATTCCTAGTGACTGGAAAGATTTAATGAGAATGATATTGAGCTCTACTCAGTATGTGGTCTTTGACTCAGAATACCAAAGGGAAGCTGTCACTAGGGGAAGGAATTCGGGGGGGCTGTATACGCCAGACCAAATCTATGGGGCAGGCTTGTTTGAATCCACTGCTGATCAAGCTGCTAATTTGCCTGATCACGCATTTCCAGTGGTTATGGCAGCTGTCCTTGGGGCGTTGTCCCGCATTCAGGATGTGGGAATCCCAGCACGGTCTTTTTCTCAAATTAAGCAAACAGCATCTGAGTCTTATAATGATTTTGTGGAAAGGCTACAATTGGCTATTACCAGGCAAATCTCTAATGAGGAAGCTGCAAAAGAACTTTTGCTGAAATTGGCAGTTGAAAATGCAAACGCTGACTGCAAGCGTATCTTGCAGCCTTTGGTGGCTAGAGGTGAGGTTACTCTGGCTGATCTGTTAAAGGCATGTGCAGTGGTGGGTTCTCAGGCTTACAACATGGAGACTTTGGCTATGGCATTACAAAAAGGGATGAAACCTACAGGGAATTGTTTTAATTGTGGAAAGCCTGGCCATTTTAAAGCCCAGTGCCATGCCCCTGGGAGGGGGTGTAGGCATTTTGCTTCCTCCCCTTCTGCAGGTACGCCAAGACCGAAAGTTCGGTATAAGAGACTACCAGATCCAACGTGGAAAGGACCTGTCCCACTGATAACTTGGGGCTGAGGATACGCTGCTGTTGAAGATGAGGGGACAGTTGTGTGGGTTCCTGCTCGCTGTGTGCGTCCTTATCATCAGCCAAAGGGGCAAGGGGATGGATTTGGGGGAATGGAAAAGAAACACGTTGATCCAGGACATGGGGAAGCTAGCAAACCTTCATAATAAAACTGATTGTTGGGTATGTATGCACATGCCAACTCACAAAACATCAGGGCTTCCAATGGTTGCAGTACCTCTGGCTGAAGGTGACTGGTATAAGGGACAACGCTATGGTTGTTCAGGGATGTGGTCTAACAGTTGGACTAAAAGTAACATAAATACATTGCATCTTGGAAGCCGAATCCAAGAGGTGGCGGATATCTGCTGGACTCACAATGAGACAGTAGAGAATATGACTTACTTGGGAACATATCCATTTTGTAACAAAACAATTATTATTGGCAATGGAAGTCGGGTTTATCCAGATGACATGAAAACTAATAATCTCACTTACTTTGTACATAATATTTCTAAATTTGATATCATAACTTTGATCAATTAAAATGGGTGTCCAATTATCTCTGCCACATGTTGTCCCATCATGATAGAAAACCAGCTGCCCAAATGTGCAAATGGGAAATACGCACCACTGCCCACTTATTTGGCTATGTTAATGGAATCTTTTGCACAATTAATCTATGCTGAACCAAATACGGTTGGCCATCTGCTGGGAGCAAATCTATGGTTGCTGTGTGGATGGATGGCCTATGATCGCATGCCAGCATGATGGAAAGGAGTCTGCACCTTTGGGAAAGTAATCCCATCTCATGTCATTTAAAAATCTTTGAGGACTGCTCGTATCTGCAATGCGCGTTCTGCAACGGAAGTAAACTCTGTTTTGAATCATGACTACTGGACACAGATATCAAGGGGAGTTATTCCTCCTTTAGGAGTCATGATGAACTATAGAGATTTGCATCGTTTAAACAATTGGACAGTTACTATGTTTAAAGACACCATTAAAACTCTAAAGCTGCTTGAAGAAGAGCAAGGAAAAATCCTTGACTTTGTCCTGCAAACCAGATATGCGGTGGACACTATTTTGGCTGCGCAAGGGGGAGTTTGTGTTGTGATTCATACACATTGTTGCATGTATATCTCTGATTATTCTCCAAACATTACAGCTACCATACAGCATATGGAACAAACCCTGAATGAGAATCCATTACAATCGGAGGACGAGGGACTGGACGTATGTGGTCTGCACTTTGGTCCTGGTTGCCAGATGATTCATGGATTCGTCACCTAATTGTTGGAGTGATATTGCTTTTTATACTTTCTCTTTGTGTATGCTGTTGTATCCAATGTCTCCCTGGACTTTGAGGAATGTGTCGGGTGAAGCCTACGGAAGGAGAACTGTTGTTGCAGATGACGAAAAGCTACTGAGGCATCCGCGATCATCAAAAAACTAAAACAGGGGAGATGTGGGAATAAACTTTGACTTCAGTATTGGGTAATGATTAGTCTAAGACCTTATACATACATGTCTGCCTAAGGGTCACTGAGATAAGCAAGGAAATTAAAAACAAACACCAGGAACAATTAAGCAGCTCAGACAATTGTAAACAGTTTTGTGTGCTATATCTAATTATTGTAATCCACAATGTGAATGCTTACTATGTACGAATTTCTCAATAAAAGGGGGCACTAGAATTTGCTCTAGACTCCCATCCTGAGTACACCAGCCTCTGTGTCTCATTCTTTCCATGGGAGACCACCACAGTGGACTTCAATGATTATAAGATATAAGAGTGTGCAATGATGATCTCTTCGGGAATTAAAAAATGGTACTTAAAAATATGAGAGAATTGCTGCAGGAAAGAGGCGAATCACTTTGCTCTGTGTTAGAAGAAATGGATTGAAGAACAAGAAGAAAGAACTTCAGAGGAGGAGGAGTTGATTCAAGGAGAAGCCTTGACAATTAATACAAAATATTAATAGACAATTAATACAAAGAACATTACAAAGACGAGGGGAAAGAAGGAAGGCTAAAAAGTTGAGATTTAAGAAGGCAATCAAAAAGGGGAATACCTGTGAAATCAGGAGAGGTAGAAAGATCTAGCAGAAAAGGGGAAAGGAAGATATCAAGAAAGAGAGGGATATAAATTGGAATGAGAAAAGATATGGGAAAAAGAGGGGGAGGAGAGGTAGTAAGAAACAGGTGCATAAAATAAAGAAATACGGAAATAGTAAAATGATGAAAAGAAATCATTTTTTTAGAGATAATGGTTGATGAATTAAAAAGGGGATTCTGCAGGGTGACAAAGGGTAACAAGAATATATTTGCAATTGAAAAAGTACTTAGAAAATAGGGTAATATAGATTATTAAAAGAGGGATAGATACTGATAACTATTATTAGATGAATATATATTTTTATTTTTATTCTTAAAAGAAATGTTAAGGTTTATTGAAGAAATTCTAATAATTGAAATGAATGTGGAGATGTTTAAAAATGAGGTCAATATTAGAAATTGATAAGAAATTGAAAAGTCAATTTTTTCCTTTTTACTTTTTTGAAATTAAAAATAAAATTAAGGGGGGAAAATATGTTGCGGAATCCAAATGAAAAGATGTAATGATTATTATTGTAACTACTTAAAAATAATGGTTTATTGGGAATTAAGATGAGGTAATAAAGGTATATTTTATCCACTGAGGTATCACACTCAAAGCAGTAAAGGGGGGAAACCTATATTTGTTTCTTTTTCTTTTGTGTTAAAATTTGTATTAATCTAGAATCTATAGAAAGAATGTATGATGGAAAGAAAATATAACAGATTAAAGAACTACTTAAATACAGACTATTAAATTAATACAGACTATTAAAAGGAAGGAGAGACATTGGTAACTTTTTTATTATTATTATTAGGCAAATATATATTGTTATTTCTATTTTTAAAATAAATATTAAAGGATTATATTTGAAATAATTTAAAAGAAATGAAAAGATGTTTTGATTGAGATTAATGTAAGAGACTAGGATTAATTTGCTTGTTTCTCTCCTTTCTGAAAGTTTGGAATGGAAAAGGTAATAATAGAATTAAGTATGCATATATGAATGTATAACTATTGTCATATTTGTATGTAAAAGTGATGACCCGGAAATATGTTGTCCACTAAAAAGAGCTTTTTGTTTTTATGTGAAAAACTGAATAAAATTTGTTTTTTTTAAAAAAGATCACAATCCTTTTACATCAGAAAATCAGCTATGCAAAGAGTTGGACATTGAGATGAATCTCGACATAACTGTAAGTTATATTGAGGATGCCCGATGAACCAATAAAAAGACTTTGTATGGATGCTTTGTGGAGTTATCTATCTGCCTTTATACATTCAGTCAGTAATTATAGAGGACAGAATAGTTCCCTTAAAAAGGAGTGCCAGTTGGGAAGCAAAGGAGCCAGATTTTGCTTAGGAGAAGGGTCACTGTAATCTCCTCTGCTGAGGCTGGTATGCCAAATCTGTCATCTGGGAAACGTCAGGCCAAAGGACAGAAACATCTGTGCTGGAGATGGCTTCTTTCTTTAGCTAGATATTATCGATATAGTAATTGTCAGACTGAAGCTTCAAAGCAGACTTTTTTTAAAAAAGCCCCATCCCTGAAAACTTAAAGGAGGTGGTGGAAATAAATCCAACTATATTCATATTTCTTTGGCGTATCCTGCCTCTGCCTTCTTTTTCTTTTCCTAAGATTTAAATATTGTATTGGTAAAATATAACAGCTAGAAGATATGATGAAGTGCCACCAAAAATATAACATTGCAAATAAAAAAAAGAATATATAAAGTACAGTTAGCTCTCAACTTACCACAGTTCATTTAGTGACCATTCAAAGTTACATCATCACTGAAAAAGGATCATTTTTCACACTTATGACCATTGCAGTATCCCCATAGCCACCTGATTTACATTTGCATACATGACAACTGGTTCATATTTATAATGGTTGCAGTGCGCGGTTTCTGTCTGGGCTCGCCGCTGGAGCGCCCCAAGTCAGCTGGTTTTGGGGCTAAGCCACCCCGTAGAGGTGGTGAAGAGGGGGGAGACCACCAGCAGGGTCGAGGAGGCCACATCTCTCCTCCTCAGCTGGCCATTACTCCCTTTCCTGAAGGCGGTTGTAGCAGTGATCAGAAATGGCCACCACAAAGAAGAACTCGACCGGAAAAGAATGTGCAGGAAGATAAGAAGTGAAAGTTTTGGCTGACCGGGTTAAATTGTAAAAGCAACAACCAAGGTACCCTGGAATTTAAACTTACAAAAAATAACATCGCTCCCAAAGAAGAGTTGGAAGCAGCGAAGGAAAGTGAAAAGGGAAAGGTTTGGCTTTTTTTTTTTTTTCCTTCTCTCTCGTTCCCTATACTGACAATTAAGAGACTTAAATAAGAAATTGGAAAAATCCACTTCAATAGGCAATTAAGCTGAAAATAAAACAAAATGTCAAAGAGATAATAAAGTTTTCTGGACATTAAAAACTTTCTTTTTCATAAGCAGGAAGGGAGAGAAAAAGAATAAGGGCAGGATCTGGAAGAGGGAGGAGACTGCCTGGAATTAAAAAAAATCTAAAGTAAAACTTCAACAAGACTTCTAAAAGATACATTTTAACTGAAACTTTACAACTAAATAGTAACCCCAGGAAGAGAAAGTGAAAAAAAAGAGCAAAAAAGAAACAGCTTGCATGTATTTGGATTATTTGGTGATCTTTGGATTTTTGGTTATTATATTTGAATGACTAAAATCAATCGGGTGGTTGTTTAAACATTTATATAATGCCACCACTTCTGGATGAATTGAAAATGGAACTTAAAAAGTACAAAGAAGATGCACAAGAATGGAAGGGTTCTTTTGGCTTCATTTTTCAATTCTTAGAAATGGAGATTTAGAACTATGAAAAACAACAAGAAAAGACTGCAAAACAAGAAGACTGGGACAAAGAAGAAGCCATCTTTATTGAACAAGTAATTTTATGTGGGGAAGAAAAAGGAAAGGGGGGAAAGAGAATGGAGAACTTAAGACTTAAAAAAACGACCAAAGAAAAGAAAACTAATTCAAAAAATAAGTATAATACTGGAAAGCAACAGAAAAGGGGAATACAGAAGAGAGAAATAGAGGTAGAGAGACAAGGGGGTAGCTACAAAGAACCGAAGCAAGATATAGAGAAACAGGATCTATTTAGAGATAATGGGTGAAAATCTAACTGAAAAAGGGATTCTGTAAAGGTACATAAGATTATATTGTTATATTAGTAATAGAAATAATTTTAGAAAATTGGAAACAACGTATGATTAAAATGAGGGATAAAATAGTGTAATTTAGTGAAATGTTTGTGAATAAAATAAGTGAAATAAAATAAATGAGAAAACTGAATTAGGAAGGAACGGGAACATTTTAATTAGTTAATGTTTTATAAAATATAAGTGAAGAGGGGGGGGAATTAACTATGGAAAGCTTATAATTGTTCCCATAGAAGTATGATATTTAATTGAAAAGTAATGTTAAAGATATTAAGATTTTAATGAATATTAATATTAATGATAGAATTGAATTGGAATGGAATGTTATATACATTTATAATTTTTTTTCTTTTTTTAAGAATACAGTGATATAAAATACAATACAATGTAACAAGCAGAACCCAAATGGAAATTATGTATTATATTGAATGTTACAACTTTAGGGAAAAGATATAAAGGCGTCATATTCCAATCAGTAACTACAGGAGAAATTTTGTTTAATGAGAAAAGATAATAGATAATTGAAACAGGACAGACAAAAATATAAATACAATGATTTGAATTGAGATGAGATAATTAAAATAAAATTGAGAAAATTAAAAGAGGGGAGAAGCTATGCAGAAAATGTAAAATAGTAATAAGATATGGAATAGAATATAAAAATGAGTATGAACCTGAATTTGTGTCTGTACGAAGAAATGTAACCCGGGATTATGCTGCTTTCAAAAAAGAGGTTTTATTTGTATTTTTTTTCTCTTTGTGAAAACTCAAATAAAATTTACAAAACAAAAAAAAAAGAAAAAAGTCTGAATGGCCACATACTTACTTAATGCCCCACAATCCACACACAAAGAATTTCCTTTGGCATTTCGGATAGCCTGGATTGCCACAGCTTCACTCTGGCTGTCCATCCGGGCCTGTTGGCGAGACAGAAGACAGATAGATGCTACAATGTCCATTGTTTCAGGGGTTACTTCACAGATCACCCTAATTCTGACTGAGGCCTTGCAAGACTGGGTAAGCTTTTGTCTTCTATTTCTTGAAACCCATCTTCCAAACCTGTATGAAATTTTTGGATTATGCTTCATTTCCATTCTCAGATACAAAAGGATCCCTGAGGATAATGCTCCCTTCCCTACAATTTTTTATGTTTGATATGAAAAGAATTAATGATATAAGCTGCCCAGAGTTACTTTGAAATGAGATGGGCACTGGGCAGCAAATATAAAGGAAACAAACAAATTAATTAATTAAAATGAATCACAAGAGAGAGCATCCTTTTCAGCAGGTCATAGTCTATGGGAATATTCACAAAAAGAAACCCCGTTTTCCTTCTCCAATAGATCAATCCATTTTCTTCCAATTTTGTGTGTGTGATTGGCTTCTATTTGTCTTGCTTTTAAAAAGTTTGTGTGAATTACAGTGATTGTTTCAAATGTGGTTGAATTGCAACACAACCATTAATTAACCATTAGTCATTTGCAAATAATGCTCAAACTCTTCTTACCAAGATCACAGCATTATGACTGGGCTAATCACTTTGAGTGATAGAATAAAGGAAGGAAGGAAGGAAGGAAGGAAGGAAGGAAGGAAGGAAGGAAGGAAGGAAGGAAAAAGGTGGATATGCCAGGTAGCTCAAATGCTTCTGCCTAAGACATTGAAATTATATGCATAAATGTTTTAATGGAAAATAATGCGTTTTTCTGAATCCCACAGTTGAAAAAAAATAGATTTAGTCAATAAAATAAAAAATGTAATAATATTTAATACTAATATGTAATACTTTGCAAATGTTATTGTGTAATATTTTGCAAACGTCCTTTTATAATGATTGGTTAATTACGTTTATTCATTATTCCTTTAAAATGTTGTATGCTAATTCAAGTTAGGCCTGGGGAGATTTATCTTCCCAGCCTGTTTCCCAACTCTCATTCTAATAAGTTGTTCTCTTTGTGTGGTGAATCCCCACATTAGAGACATGATCTCTGTTTAAAACAACTTCTTTGTCTGTTTATTCTTTCCTTCTGGACTTTCTGGGTCTTCAGAGTTCAACCATCTGACTAAAGATTTCTTATATGTTCAAATGTCTCTTCATTCTGCCTTGTTCCCTGACATCCATTGTTTGTGAAGATTACTGGAATGATAGCATTAGAAGATAAACAACTTACAGCCATTTGTAAACGACCATACAAAGTTACAACAGCATTGAAAAAATGGACTTTCACACATTTTTGTGCGAAAGTCACTTTTTCACCCTTACAGCAGTTACATAATCCCCATAGTCACATGATTAAAATTTGGACGCTGGGCAACTGGCATGTATTTATGACAGTTCACTGTCTCAGGGTCAGGTGATCACCACCTGTAACCTTTCCAGCCAGTTTCTGACAAGCAAAGTTAATGAGGGAAGCCATATTCATTTAATGACTAAATGATTCATTTAAAAACTACAGTGATTCACTATGGCAAAAAAAGGTCGCAATATGGGCCCAAACTCAACAACTGCCTTGCTTAAAAATGGAACTTTGGGGCTCAATTGTAGCCGTAAATCAAGGACTATCTGTACTGCAACTGAAAAACCAGCCTTTCTGGTGCTGAAGAAGAAAATTTCCTATAGGCCCAAGAACACTTTTTTGCAGTTGTAATTTGCTGTCGTTTTTGTTGCAGATACCAAGAAAGTCAAACTTTTTTTTAATGCATCCTCCTTTCCCCTCGGATGTCCTCCTTTCCAATTGTCCATACTCTCCTTTGCCTCCTCAGATATCTGGTAATCCTAATATGGATAGTGCCTTTACAAATCAATCAATTGATTGATCAATCAGCACAGAGTTGGAAGGGACCTTGGAGGTCTTATAGCCCAACCCCCTGCTCAAGCAGGACCCTATACTCATGATGGAGAACCTATGGTACGTATGTCACAGGTGGCAAGCACAGACATTTGTGTCGGTACACGAGCCGCAGGTAAACTTACCTCACTGCGCATGTGTGCACCTCACAGCTGATTTTTTTGGCTGGTTTGAGGCCTTTTTCGGCTTCCCAGAGGCTTGGGAAAAGCCTCTGCAGGCTTTGCGGACCAAATAATAGGCCTGTTTCATCACTCCCTGTAATACTGGAAGTGATGAAACGGGCTTATTATTTGGCCCGCAAAGCCTGCTGAGGCTTTTTTCAAGCCTCCGGCAGGCCGAAAAAGGCCTCAAACTAGCTAAAAATCACTGTGAGGCACAGTGCAGGTAAGGGGGCGGCAGGGGGGGACACGTGCATTGCCTTCTGGGCACACACAATTTTTGGCACAGTGGTGGCTAACCAAAAAGGCTAGCCACCACTGCCATATACCATGTCAGACACGTGCCTATCCAGTCTCTTCTTAAAAGCCTCCGGTGATGAAGCACCCACAACTTCTGAAAGCAAGCTATCCCACTTGTTAATTGTCCTCACTCTTAGGAAGTTTCTCCTTAATTCCAGGTTGCTTCTCTCCTTGATTAGTTTCCATCCATTGTTTCTTGTCTTGCTTTCTGGTGCTTTGGAAAAAAAGTTGACCCCTCTCCTCTTTGGGGCAGCCCCTCAAATATTAGAATGCCATCATGTCTCCCCTAGTGCCTTCTTTTCTCTAGACTGGCCATACCCAGTTCCCGCAACCGTTCTTCATAGTTTTCTCTCCAGGCCTTTAATCGTCTTAGTTGCTCTTCTTTGCCCCCCCCCCCCCCAAGTCTCTTTTTTTTGTAATGGCCAAAATCACAACAGCCTTATAGGCAATCAATACTTAAAGGCAGGCTTCAATAGGGAAAGGGACAGCAGGATGCTGGGTGGTCAATCAATACCTTGTTCTTGCTACTTTCACAGCACTGCAAGCTAGCCAAGATCTGGCTCTCGATTGCTTGGACCCAGGAATCTCTTTCCTCGAAGCTGTTGGCCTCGAAGTGCCATGTCTGTCCTGTGCTGGAGACGATGATGAATTCAAAGTTCTCTTCCTCTGCGGATGTAAAAGAGTGGTGCTCAGGCATAACGAAATGATACCTTTCCCTGAAGTTCGAACCGTCTTACAGTCTTAACCGTCTGGGGGTTGGGGAAGGACATTCGGAAGTTAAACGAACACAAAAGAGGATGGTGTGGCTTTTTATTTTTATTTTAGCACAGACGCTTGAGAAAAGTTGTAGGGAGATGATCTATTAGTATTAGAGACACAATTATCTATCAGTGACGCAGGCCGACATTTTAAATTCACAAACAGCAAGTACCTGAAAGAATTCTACATGGATGCTCTCCTTTCTGGGTGGGGAAAGTTCTGTTTATTCTATCAGCACCTCATCAACCCACAAGTTATTTACTATTTTAAAGTGATTTAGGGAGCATTTTTAATCTGCAGAGCACTCCTATGTGTTCGCTTGCTCCAGTACTATAGGCTTAAGTGGCTCAATCCCTGAATTAGAGAGCAGAATTAGTGTGTGGAAACACAACACTCTACCCTGTGGTTCTATAGGATTAAGGGAGGTTTCGACAGTCTCACACTTTGTTTTGAACATGGATAGAATAGGGGGCCACTCGAGTGCTAGCCAGAACGGCAAGCTCAGGAGGCAGGAAATGGCCAGCACATGGCAATCAATGAGGGCCAGGCTTGCAATTCCTCATTAGTTGAGGGCTCCAACCGGAACCAGGGCTGTGGTGAGGAGCAGAATTTTCTATAATCAAGCCCAAGCCATGGGTAAGGTAGGGCAGGGGAGTGTGCATAAAAATAAATTCTTGCAATGTTAGCTTCCTTTCTCTTCCCTTTGCGGGAGAATCAGGGCAGGGAAGTGGGAATTAATCGGTTGGAATGGTAAAGGATCACAATCCATCTGAGATAAAAGTGCTTAGGCATCCCTTGAGATTGGGAAAGCCTTCGCACTTTTATCTCGGATGGAGTCCTTTTATGTCACATGGATCAGATTCCATCTTGCCCCAACCATTGTCTTTGCTGTGTGAGTGGTGAAGGTTAGAGGTGGAGCTCTCGCCTCACAATCAGGAGGCTGTGAGTTCGATCCTAGGCAGTGTCAGATATTTCTCTCTCTGGGCACGTTGAGAATATATCTGCTGAATATACCTCCGCATTGTCAATAGGAAGGGCATCCAGCCAGTAAACACTCAGCTCCATTGAGTTGCCCAGACTTCACTCCGCAAGGGATTATGGGCTTGTTAAAAGAGGAAGATTGTCTTTGCTATGTAAAGCTTCAAAATCAAAGACCACAGTGGGGACAAAAATTCAAAGTTATTTCTAATGCCAGTGGTGGAATACTGAAGTATTGATTATCACTGGACTTGGAACAGGAGATCCAGGGTTCAAATCTTCACTCAGTGGTCCATGACCATTTCTTCTGGGAAGAATAATTAAGGAAATGGAAATGGAGGGCCTGTGAGAGTCGGGGGAAAGGACTGTACCTGCATCAGCCTAAAGGACCAAGGGGTTTCTGCCTGTTCCCATTCCTCAACAGGTCAAATGACTCTACCACTGTCAGAATAACCTGCAAAATGTATCAGTTTTTACGTACCTTGGAACTGCTACAAAATTACTATTTTGTGTGTGTGTGTGTGTATATATATATATATATTTCTTAGCTGAATGCCATACTTACATGTCTGGCATTCAGCTTTGTTCGGGTATTTTCCCACGTCATAATAGTGGTGCTTTTAAAGTTGTAGCAACGTTTCAGCAGAATCTCATCTGCCATCATCAGGCTTCTGTATGGTGTTTGTCTTGAGTCAGACTTTTACAGTGGTTTCAGATTTAAATTTGGGGCAGCCTATTGCTGTTTCAGAATGGTTTTTTCTTCCTCCTGATTGGTTGAGAGTCTTGGTCTGTGTTTATTGGTCTTGGAGTTTGCTGTGTTCTGCTTCTAATATCTTCTGTCTGTTTTTTTTTGGGGGGGGGGCTCTTTTTGTATCTTGATTGGCTGGCAACATTGTGTTACTTTATTGGAGGCCTTTAGTGCAGCTTGGCTTCGGGTAAATGGACGGCTATCATTCGTTAGGAAGCTGGGTTTCATCTGGGTGCCTGGTTGGGGTGTGTTTGAGCTGGAGGTATTAGGGGGGATCTGTTTGTGCCCAGGTGTTTGCCTGGCTTGTGGTGTGGAGATTTTTTTGTTTGTGAGTGCAGGCTTCCAAATGATTGACAGCCTGGTGGAATCATCTCTTCTCCAGCTCAAACACACCCCAACCAGGCACCCAGATGAAACCCAGCTTCCTAACTAATGATAGCCGTCCATTTACCCGGAGCCAAGCTGCACTAAAGGCCTCCAATAAAGTAACACAATGTTGCCAGCCAATCAAGATACAAAAAGAGCCCCCCCAAAAAAAAAACAGACAGAAGATATTAGTAACAGAACACAGCAAACTCCAAGACCAATAAACACAGACCAAGACTCTCAACCAATCAGGAGGAAGAAAAAACCATTCTGAAACAGCAATAGGCTGCCCCAAATTTAAATCTGAAACCACTGTAAAAGTCTGACTCACAGACAAACACCATACAGAAGCCTGATGATGGCAGATGAGATTCTGCTGAAACGTTGCTACAACTTTAAAAGCACCACTATTATGACGTGGGAAAATACCTGAACAAAGCTGAATGCCAGACATGTAAGTACCCGCGAAAACTTAAGAAAACACACACACACACACACATATATATATATATATATATAAGCTGAATGTCATACATGTATATATATGTATATATAAGTTTTCGCGGGTACTTACATGTATGGTATTCAGCTTTGTTCGGGTATTTTCCCACGTCATTATAGTTGTGCTTTTAAAGTTGTAGCAACGTTTCAGCAGAATCTCATCTGCCATCATCAGGCTTCTGTATAGTGTTCGTCTGTGAGTTAGGCTTTTACAGTGGTTTCAGATTTAAATTTGGGGCAGCCTATTTTATACAGAAGCCTGATGATGGCAGATGAGATTCTGCTGAAACGTTGCTACAACTTTAAAAGCACCACTCCTATGACGTGGGAAAATACCCGAAACAAATACCCGAACAAAGCTGAATGCCATACATGTAAGTACTCGCGAAAACTTAAGAAAACATGTATGTATGTATGTATGTATGTATGTATATATATATATATATATATATATGTATATAAAATTTGTTTTTGTAGATTTTCACAGGTACAGGTATGTAGGTCTAGGTGTGTTTGGGTCTTTTCCCGTGTAAGATTAAGAGTATCTTCGTGATGTTTCGGTGAGGTCCCACTCACCATCCTCAGGCTGGTGCTTTTGGCTTCATGCCAGTACCTCGCCGAAACATCGCCAAGATACTCTTAATCTTGCACGTCATATGCACATGTTGGGAAAGTACTCAACCTTCTGTTGTTTTGGTTGCATTCAGTAGGAGACCCGAATAGTATTGGAAAAATTGCCTTCCAGGGAATCTACTGATTTTTGTGGCCCTGTTTGTTTGCACTTTTGGGGTTCATCTGATGATTTGACTGATATTCCTCCCAAAGGGGTTCTGACTGAGTTTCAGAATCAGTTCAAAAACTCCCATTCTGAAAGAATTCTGGGAACTTAACCCTTTTGGGGGGAAATGGAGGTATGGGAGGGGGGGAAGGGGATCAATTGTACACACTCTTGTTGGCCTGGGGATGATTAACCAAGAAGCAAGAAGGGATATCCCTTGAGCATCAGGGTCAGACATCAAAGCAGAGCGCACGTCACACAAAGTAAGCACAACTGCATGCAATGGGTGCCATGGCACACACAGAAAAAAAAGAGCCCACACCTGCCACCGCCGCTCATTACCTGTTTTATAAATATTTCTTAAACTACCAAAGGTTTTTAATTTCCACATTTTACGCTTGGCTGCAGTGGGTCCGGAGGGGAAGCAGGAAGCGAGAGGCAGAGAAAGAGAAGGGAGGAAAAGAAGAAAGGAGAGAGAGTTCAGAGGAAAAGGAAAATAATTAAAAAAAAAAAAAAAAGCAGAGGCTATCAGAACTCCCAGACCCCTGGATTCGGGTGCCAGTAGAGTGGTGGTGGTGGATGCGTGAAGCACTGCGAGGGACAGTGAGGGAGAAAGCTGTGAAGGGCACGGCCTTGTGTGGTGCAGACTCAGAGCGGAAATGAAAGGTTTGCAACAGCTGCTTAGTGCAGACAGAGCTAAGAGAAAAGGGTGGGAATGGCCCACTCCTCTGACCATGGCCCAAACCCTCCTCGGAAGGAGAGGACCATTGCAAGAGGCAGCATGGCCTTCCCACAGCCTTGGCTAAGATGCTCCTCACTGAATTCCCCTCACTGACTCCCATGCTACTTCCTCCCCCACCCCCCCAGTCAGGCTTGATGAAAACAATCTTTGAATAAACATTGGGAGGCATTCTTTTGACTTCTGCGCCTCTGGCACCCCAACCATCTTGGTTATGTTTCAATTCAGGCAATAACGATCACCGTTCAAACGTTCCTCCCTTCCTGCAACCGCGAGACAGGATCCAGTGCAACCCCCAGAACTGTGGAAATGCTGGATCCTGAAGCAAACATGATCCTCCCACTTCTTCTTTTTTTTTAAAGTGCTAACTACATATCGATAGTCCTTGACTTACAACCACTTTTGGGACCGGAGCTTCAGTTGCTAAGCAATGCAGTCGCACCTGATTTTACAATCTTTTTTTTTTTTTTTTTTTTGGGTGCTATGGTTGTTAAAGTGAATCCAGCTTCTCCATTGACTTTGCTTTGTCAGAAGCTGGCTGGGAAAGTTGCAAATGGCGATCACATGACCAGGGGGACACGGCGACCGTTGTGAACACTTGCTGACTGCTGAAATGGGGATCGTGCATTGTTAAGAACGCTGCAACCATCGTAAGTTGAAGGACTGGTTGTAAGTCACGTCTTTCAGCACCACTGTCACTGTGAATGAACGCTCGTAAGCTGAGGACTACCTGGCTAATACGTTGCCTCATTCAAGACTCTCTTATCTGCCCAGTAGAAGAGAGTCTTCATTCTCCTGACACCCCAGCAGATATAGGATCTGGAATCAAGGACCACCCCCCAAAATGGCTTTGTTTACTGTCAATGGTAGCAGGGCAATCAGAGGTGGGTATTCAGACTCCCAAGAAGGAGAGAGAGCACAAAGCTGAGGAAAATCCCTCTGGAGATGCCCCTCTAGTTTTTCTGCCTTTTTAGAAACCACAATGTTCTAATGTGCCCGATGGAAAAACCCAAACTGTGGTTTAAAAAAAAAAAAGGACTCTTTTCAACTTTTCCGAATCATGAATGAGCAGCAGAGGCCTCTTACCCTCCGCCTGCCCTGCGGATCCCTCAGTTTTAGATGGTGTGGTGAGCTTCTTCCGCCTGTGTTTCTTTCTGTCAATCATAGGAGATGGAGGCGGGTCTTTGCCACTGCTGCCAGGACTGGATAGTCCTTCTGCAGCCATGGATACTTCTGCAGGAACAGGTAGGAGAAACAATGGGTTGTGTCTTCTGGGTAATCTTTCTCATCGGATCAGAGAGAGGCTAGCCTTTCCTCTCCGGTACCCTCTCCGCTCCGGGGAGGGGTGCGGGCTGGGGCTTCTGGTTGTGTTCTGAACTTACCAGCTTTGGAAGAAGATACCGAGCGCTGCAAACGCTCTGGTTTGCCTAAAAGCTTGACTGCCGGGTCGACTGGAGGATTCAGCAGGCTTGGACTAGGGCTAGCTATGGAGAAGAAGGAACAAGCAGGTTGGACCTGTTAGAATCAGAATGTAGCTGCTTTGGTCTTGTTACCATATTTTACATCTCAGATAAGTTTGATCTTAAATGGCCCATTTACTGGAGGTCTTTTAAGATGGAGAAGTGGAGAATGAGACCAGGTGTCTCTTGCATGGAAGTCGTACACACAGAAGTAAGATAAGGTTTATAATGGGATTCTAATTTCTTTGTCCAGAGCTGAAGGACGAAGAGGACACTAGCAACCTGGAGGCGGTTAATCAAAGAGTGCTTTTATGCTGAACTTCAGAGGAACCTCATCCTACCTAGGACTGAGCCTGAAGCCATCTTCCAATTCCCCAGTAACCATAGTAACACATCTCCCATTGGCTACCAGTTGGTGGAAGCATTCCATGGGATGCAACTAAAGGATTCATTAGTTCTTTTAAGGATATTCTGAAGAAACGTTTGTAGCTGCCATCGTGATAATGTTGAGATAAACCAGCATTATCTCCTGCCACAGCCCCCTCCATCCATCCTTTAAGAGGAAATTTTATTTTTTCAGGCTTATAAGCCTCTCTTGTTGATTCTAAGCAGCATCTTGGAAATTCATGTGGCAAACAAATAATGAATCATAGTTAGATTTAAAATAATAATAGAGCAAATAATAGGAAAATTTAAAATATATATATTTAAATCCCCAGGAAGATCACAATCAGTAAACCAAAAATTAAAATATTCTTCCTCGCCAGAGGGAACAGGAGTATCATTCCAGTCTCATGGAACAGCCAGGTTTTAAGTGTGATATCTCCTGCCGATCAACCATGTCTTCCTCAGAGGCCTTGAGGGAGTATGAGAACATTCCTGGCCTGTCCAGTATTGCTGACCCTGAGCTGCCAGCAGAACATACCTTGGCTGAGGAGAGCTCGCTGGCCATTGAGGAAGAGGAGGAGGAGCTGCCGGCCTTGTGGATGCTAGAGTGCGCAGGGCAGAGAAGCGGAGATTGATGCCAGATTGATGGGGAAAAGGCCCCGCCCCTTGTAATGGGCTGCACTGGGAGGAGCTATTTTAGCCTAGCAGGCAGAGGGAGGCATTGCTGGAAGCAACGTGTGTTGATCATGGCCAGATGGTTGTGTTTCTGGGACTCTGCAGTTCATGGATTTGATTCAGTTGCAGAGAGTGTTTATGTTTGTGTTTCGAGCAGCCGGTTATCTGTTGAATGGACTAACTGGCCATTCCTTGGAAGGTTAGTCTGGAGCTTGTTCATGGCTGGCTTTGCTGAAAACAACCCCTTATATTCCTGGCTTGGACAATTCCCATAACTTCTCCTTACAAGCCCTGAACCTAGGCCACTGGACTTCTTGACAAACCTCAGCGGAGGCCCCGGACCTCGGAGGGGATTTGGGGTGTTTATTTTTGGAACCTACCCAGGCAAAACCTTTATTTGTAAGACTGTTTTGGGTTTGGCTGTAAGTTTGTTTTGCTTTTGGTTATCTACTTGATTGCCAGCCAATTACTGTGCTAAGCTTGCAGCTGGGGGTTAGCTGAAAACCTGAAATAGAACTGTTTGAGGAACAAACTGACTAAAGCTCTCTGCATCAACCCTGACGTGTGGGTGAGTGGAGGCAGTACAGTAATGGACTTTCTAAAAGCCAGGAAGGAAGGGACCATTCTAATGTCTGGGCATGAGCTACTCTAGAGGAGGGAGGCAATAACTGAAAAGGAAGCTTCCTGCAGACAGCTATCTCTAAGCAAAGCAACCTGGAGTGAGCCCACTGCTCAGTCTTATCCATGGCCAAACAGTCCCCAGTTTTACCACCCATGAACAAAACAGCAAAAACTGGTGGTCATTTGAGATGACTTTTCATTTTCCCAAATAACATTCCAGCCGCTACTGAATGGGAAGATCTCCTCCTATAGATGTCACTCTTGGATTATTATACTGTGCGCAGTTTCTGCACCGGAGCTAGAGGGTAACATATGGCTTTCCAGCTTCATGAATTCAATTTGAACAATCACTTGCTTCAATCAATGTTGTAGCTCAAACAGGAAACATTAGGAAGTTTATGTCAAATTTGATTTGGTTTGATGTTTAGCTAATTGTCCAGATTGAACATTAATCAGAATAACTGCTATTTGATTATATTTTTTTCCATACAGTGGGAGAAATCTGCAATAATGGCCAAAAGCCAGGAAGAGCAATGCTTTGGATCATTCATTTGCCACATTTGCGTGAAAGATGAAACAGTCAAAGTAGCTGTCCTGAGAGGTGCCATTCCATATCACATTTTCAGCAGAAAGCATTTCAAGAAAAGCGCGATGCTAACAATTGACAATCTTCTCTAGTATGTAGTGTCGCAGATATGCACATAAACATGCGTTATACAAAAACAATGTGTAGATGTCATATATACAAACTGGTTGGCTACGACTTCTTACCCTGAGCATACTAGGGAAAAAAGATTCATGCTGAATCATATCTGCTTCCTCTCTCTTTTCCCGCTTCCTCCCAGGCAGAATTCTGTCAAGCTTTATTTAAAAGCACCACCTGTTGTTCTTCATACATTCTTTCTATCATATTCTTCTGGGCTGTTGCCATGTAAAGTTAAAGAAAAGTGTGACTATTGGCACATTGTAGTGCAAAAGGAGAAGAGGAGGAGAAAGAGTGTGGGGACTCTCCCTCCTTACTCTTACACAAAAAAACTGTAAATGAAGGCATCGCAATGAATCACAGTGCGAATTTGCAAACGGTAATTATATAGACACCTAGGCTGGCAAACAGCTTGTAGTATTCCTTCCTGGGCTGTTTTACCAGGGTCTTAGTTCTTACTGTCACAATAAGAGGGCTCTGCCACTCAGCTGGGCAGCCCTTCCCACAGTAGTGATGCCAGCCAGCACCTGGGTCCTCCTCCTCTCTCTCTCCTTATGTCTACTTTGCCTGAGATAGCACAGCTCACTTACTACTGCTCTCCCCAACTCCAACGCTGCTCATGTCTTTCACCAGGCCATTGATACTTGACGAGGCACCACAGGCAGAGATGGCTCTGGGTGGGCGTTTGCCAGGTACTTTTACAGTGGTCCGAAGGAGGTCCATTTCTTTCCCATGGGTTCCATGGATATAATCCTGGGGAGGTAGGAAGAAGAGGTGGGAAAACTTAGGAAGCCAAACATGGGCTTTGAAATGGTCTTATTCTGGAATTCTTAGCCAGCCTAATTTTATGGTTCACCTGAGAAGGTGTCTCATACCTGTATTTCTGTCCAGGATATGTCAGATGTTATTCATACTCATTTAGGGCAATTATCATGCACAACCCCCCCCCCCCCCAATAAGCTCTAGGACAATCGTTTCTTATCTCTGTCTATTTGGATGTATTTGATTACAACTTCCACAATTCCCAGCTATCATGAGGTATGGCATCAAATGAAATAGGTGGAAGGAAGTAGATCCAGGGAGAAGAGTAAAATCCAAACGACATCTTGCACATTTCACAAATCAAAGATTTTTCACTGTATTCCTCAGTCAGTTTTGGCTTAAGGGATCCATGAAATGGAGCTTATGGTAATATATTTGTGGTTACTTTCCTCTAAAAGAGCGCTTGCTTTGGATAAACCTGTCCCCAAATTCCCATGGAATACAATGAGAATCAACACTGGGGAATACAACACCGATTCTTCATGATGAATATATCTTAAATAGGCTGGCCAGACTTTATGGTAACTGAAGTCCAATACTAAATGGCGCTATGCTAAGGAAAGGCTGTTTACAAGGTTGTAGTAGCTTTCTTCCTGGCAGGAAAATAATGGGCATGGATACATCCTGTAGCTGAAACCAGCCAGTTCACATCAAAGGCTGTGTTTTTCTCCCAAGGGTTCCTATCAAAATCCTACCAATTTGTTTATTCTGTGAATCAGATCAGATCATCTAGGGACACATGCAGGGGTGGGATTCTACAGGTTCACACCTATTCGCTAGAACCAGTTGTTAACATTCTAAGCAGTTTGGAGAACCGGTTGTTAGAAGAAATTACTGGCCTAATCCTGTAAGGAAGGCAGGAAGGAAACATTCTGGTGTTGCTTACAGAAACTGCCTCTCCATTATCCCTTATTACATTCTTGGTAGGACTAGATTTCCTGTCTCAGGAACTTCTCTGGAGTTTTTTCCCCCCTCCTTTGCTGGTACTTTGCTTATGTGGAGTGATCTTTCAAAGTTACAATGGCACTGAAAAAAGTGTCTTATGACCATTTTTCACACTTATGACTGTTGCAGAATCCCTACAGTCACGAGAGGCCAGGCGAGGAGATGCATGCCTCAAGGTGAGTGATATTGAGTTGGCCATGCCCAGACAATGACAAGACCACCAAGCCACGTCCACCCAGTCACATGACTACCAAGCCATGCCCACCATCTAAGCCATGCCCACAGAACCGGTTGTTAAAAAAATTGAATCCCACCCCTGGACACATGTCATACTCTGTTCTACTGACAAGGAACTTACATTAATGCTGGGATGATAGAAGAGAAGACCATTACTGGACAGAGTGACATACTTTTTCTTCCACTCCTTATTCAGGGAATTCCCACTTCGTTTCAGCAAGAAACTCTACCAGGAGACACAATGGTCATTAGCCAAACCACACTTCCCTTTGTTTTGTTCACCTTAAAATATCAAAGCGGCTGGGACAGCATACACACAGTACAAGAAAACAGTAAGATTAAAACCAAGCCAAGACAACGTAAATTAAAAACAACTAACAAAGGAATGAAAGCTGCAACAAAGCTGAAGCAAAGTTAGAAACAGAGATATTTTAGAAAACGGCTTTGAATTGGAGGGGCAGGAAAGGAAGACACAATGGAATGCAACAAAAATAAAATAAAATTCCCCAAAGCCTGAAAAAAAATGAAGCAATCTTTGGGTAGCATTTCAGACTTAATGAAGATTGCCCTGGGCCTTCCCTTGCTATAGCAAAGCATTAAGAAGACTGACAAACCATGCTCAAGCCAAACTGGAAGGTTTACCTGTTTGATGGGTATAGCTCTCCCACTGCCCGTGTTGTCACCTCGGCTATCCAGGCTCCGTTTCTCTGTATCACTCCCTCTGCGATTCTACAAGGAGACAATTCAAATACCTTGGCTGACTTTATGAACTGCCCAAAAGAGAACAAAAAGACTCCAGCACCTCTCCACCAGTAACCAGCACCCAGATCAGCATAGAATAAGTTCAGACTAACAATTAAGTAAGCAATACCCCAATCAAGAAACCTCTAAAGAGCCATCACTAAACAGTCCAACCAAAGGATCCCTAAGACCAGTGGTGGTATTCAGCAGGTTCTGACCAGTTCTGGAGAACCGGTAGTGGAAATTTTGAGTAGTTCAGAGAACCGGCAAATCCCACCTCTGACTGGCCCCACCCCCATCTATTCTCCGCCTCCCAAGTCCTAGCTGATTGGCTGGGTCTTCTTTGGTTGCCCTGCACAAGAGAACGGAGCTGGAAAGTAGGTCAGTGGGGTTGGGAGGGAATGGGGATTTTGCAGTATCCTTCCCCTACCACACCCATCAAGCCACACCCACAGAACTGGTAGCAAAAAAAATTGAATATCACCACTGCCAAAGACCGCCTCCACCCACACAGATAGACAAGATATCAGAATATAAACTGACAGCAAACAGCATTCCTTACTAGCACTGATGATGTCCCCTCGTTAGGGTAATGAAATGTCTGCAAGGAAACAAGCAAGCTCAGCACTAACGAGCCCTTCTTTAGTCCTAGGGGTGGTGCCGTGATGGTGCAGTGTTTAGAATGCAGTACTGCAGGCTACTTCTGCTGACTGCTGGCTGACTGCACTTTGGCAATTTGAATCTCACCAGGCTCAAGGTCAACTTTCCAAGGTGGGTCAAATGAGGACCCAGATTGCTGGGGGCAATAGACTGACTCTGTAAACCACTTAGAGGGGGCTGTAAAGCACTATAAAGTGGTATATAAGTCTAAGTGCTATTGCTATTTATGAAATGCCCTGAACTATGCTTTATTTAACCATGATTTATTGAACAAGCCATCACAAATCTATATAGTGCCCAAAAGGCTGTGTTGGTACCCTTTAACAGGAGACATTTCTATAAAAAATAATTCCAACTGAAGCACTATAAAAATGGGGTCTGCATTGTAATACAATATAGATGTTTGAACTTTGGCTTACATTAGTCCTTAGCTAAAAGAGGGCACCAGGTTGATTTTCCCCAGCTTAAAACCAGCATCATCTTAACTCAAACATTTTATAAACCAGCAATGTGTGATTCTCTAGATGTTGGATCTGGAACAAGTCTCACTACCTCACACCATCAGCTGCACTTGAAAGTGAAGAGAACGATGGGAATTGAAAATGGTGCATATATTGGCTACTTCTGAGATCTCAATGTGTTGGTTCCTATTGAAGTCTGTTTGTTTTTCTTTTCACTGGGATTCTTAGGTGTATGTATGTAATGGCTGTAGCCTTAGGAGACTTTTTAGAGCGCAAAGTTACAAATTGTTTTTACATAAACTTTCTTTGATAAACATCTCCCCTTCCTCCATGCTTTGGGCATAGTATTTAGTTGTCTACCACTAGCTTATGTGAATTGCCCAAAATATACCCAACACTCTTCAATAGACATGCATTGCAGAGAAAGAGATTGATAGTAATGAGCAAGTTGCTATATCAGTAAAAGTATTTTTTTTTTAATCTTCAGCATTATTTATCTCTTTCTCGAGACCTCCTGAGAAGAAACTGAGAACTGCCATGTGTCCCAGGAACAATTTTTAAAAACAAGTACTGTTTTGACTGAACAATAAGCATCCCAGATACAGGAATCTGACCTCTAAAAGGCACCAAGCTAGGAACAGGCTAAGAGGTATTAAAGAAAGAGGCTTCAAACATTTTGGGTCCCAGGAATGATGGCAACAACTTTGCATCATACTCAAATAAACATTTTTTTTTTTTTGGTGTGTGCTGAACAATAAAGTAGCCAAACAGGCTGGGCTTGTACAATACTCTACAAATCTTACCAAAATTAAGACAGGTTAAGCTTAGCATGTTTGTTACTGACTTTGTTGTGAGATCTCAACTGCTGAGCTTATCTATCATTAGATCATCTTTGAAAAGAGGGTTGGGAGAACGGAGAATCAAGAAAAAGAACTATCGAGATTGGAAACTGCCATCTACAAGAACGCAGGCAGAGATCTAAATGACTAGGAGAGGAAAGCAGCTTTTCTTCACCCTGGATAAATCAATAGACAGTTGGAATCTTATCATGGCTGTGTCTTGTTTGACCTGACTAAGATCATCCATTCAGCCCTTGGCTTTCTCTCCTTATTCTTCTGTTCTGATGGGCTTCTGGGAGAAACTCACAGTGAACAGGCTGGTCCGGCGTTTGGTCCCACGTTGCAAGGAGCTGGGGGTGCCAATTATAGCTGAAGCCTCACTGCGCAGCTCCCGATGACTGATGTTGGGTGTGGAAGGAAGGGATGAAGAGTAGTCGCTTGTATGGCCACCATTACTTGCCTAAAAAAGAATCCAGAAAGACTAACTGCCTAAGGGAAGGAGGAGAGCACCCATATGAAAATGACCATCCTGATTGATAAGTGTTCACACGTAGTTCGACTTTGTTTTGAATATCCATGAGCATTCGCTCTCAGGTAATCATCAAATGTAACCTAGTAGAATTCTTTATTGGCCAAGTGTGATTGGACACACAAGGAATTTGTCTTGGTGCAAATGCTCTCAGTGTACATACAAGAAAATACACATTCATCAAGAGTCATCAGGTACCACACTTAATAATAGTCATAAGGTACAATAGGCCTAGTGCAATGCAGGTAGTCCTTAACTTACGACCCCAATGGAGTCCCAAATGTCTGTTGTTAAGTGAGATATCTGTTAAGTGAGTTTTGCCCCATTTTATGACTTTTCTTGCCACAGTTCTTAAGGGAATCCCTGCCATTGATAAGTTAGTAACCCGGTCGTTAAATGAATTGGGCTTCCTCTTGATTTTGCTTGTCAGAAGGTCGCAAAAGGGGATTACATGACCTTGGGATACAGCAACAGTCATAAATAAGAAACAGCTGCCAAGCATCTGAATTTTGATCACATGACCATGGGGGAATGCTACAAAGGTTGTAACTGTGAAAAATGGTTGTAAGTCCCTTTTTTCAGTGCCGTTGTAACTTTGAACGCTCCACAAAATGATCTGTTGTAAGTCGAGGACTGCCTGTATAGTATTTTCATGTTTCATCTGTCATTTGCCAAAACTCTGTTGGTGTGATCATGTCTCAAAAAGGTAGAGCTGCTTCCCAAAATATTTTCAGCTGTTCTGTCTGCTGCCTGAACTCAAAAATATATGCATTAAATGCATGTAATCAGGCATTTCCTGCCATCATTATCATTTTTGTTATTCCTTCATGTCCTTAGACTAATGTTTTGGAGGTGGTTCCTGCCTGTTGCTCTGGAGCTCATGGAGCCCAGAAATAGGCTATCCTTGCCCCATGGGAGAAAAGGAGGACCAAGGCATCTGCTCTCATAGAATGGCCACTGAACCAAAGGCAAATATCTAAAAGCCAGGGACTGTCACATTAACTTTGCATAGAAACTGCTGGTTGGGCTCTTCTTTACTCTTATATTGTGGTTTTAATAGGTCCCGCCTTAAGTGTTTGACAGGCAGCCTTATAATAATATTAACAACAATATATGAATGGAAAATGATGTCTACTTTAATAGTGTATTCATAATAAATATGACTGTCTTTGATCTTGCACAGGATCAAGGCAAGTTAGGCCCATTCCAGCTTGTTTGGGAAAAGGGAAGCTATTTAAGGCATTATTTTTCTTCTTTGGTCTTCCATCTTTGGGTATCTTTGGCTGTACAAATCTCTTTGGAAGTTTCTCTCTCTTTTAGTTGGGTTCTTCAAATGGTGATATAAAGCTAGAGATGCAATATACCTCTAACAAGCCAAAAACAAAACTGGAAGGTTAAAGGTAAAATACTCCTGCACTTTTTGATCTTCCTTTCATTCACTCTTCTTGAAGGAAAAAAAAAAAAACAGCATTTTTTCTCCTACTTCTATTTTCCTTCAAGCCTTCACATCTCTACATATTGCACAGATTTATCCTAGAACAACTCTTGATCAACACTACAACCTTTGTTAACCCTGTTATTCTTCCCATCTGCCAGACAGACAGTTTAAAGAAGGATTTCCATGGGATGATCCACGAACTGCAAGATATCAGTTTTGATTTTTGATTTTGTTTGTTTTAAATATTTTTACATTAATCCCAAAATTGATTTACATTTTTTTTAATCTTTAATTTAAAAAAAAATTCATTCAGCATCTCTGGTTCAAATTTTACCTAATTGGTATTATGGCAGATAACTTTTAAGGATATTTCCCACATGTGAGTAGCTATATCACCTGATCCAAATTCTTTGTAGTCCACATGCAATCTGTCTGTTGCAAAGCCACAATGCTCCACTCCAAATTATTTCATTATTTTGCGCGAGCAACTGGGCTGGTGTGGCAATTGCACTATAGGCAGACATTTCTCTAACCTTTGGACCCTTTTCCACCTTTTGCACAGGCCCCACATGGAAGTGATTTAAATCTCTGAGAAGAGAACCCACTGTCTTTACAACAAGCCAGCTTCTTCCTTCTAAGATGCTGAGAACCTGGGACATTTACACCCTTTCCAAAGAAACATGATTCCTGAAAAGAAGAAAGAAAATACGGCCTATGTTTGTACAAAGTAGATGCCACCCACCGGTGTAGAAACGGCTGAATGGCTGGGTGTGCTGGGCAAAGATTTGCAGGATGCAAGCAGCTGCTGTTGTTTCTTCAAGTTCACAATCTTCTGGGCAACTGGAATGGGGAGGGAGAAAGGGGGTAGGAAAGTCAAATGGTGGTGGAGGCTTTCCAAGTGCCCCATCCAAGAGCAATGGAGAGATCTGTCATAAGAGAATTGAGATTCTGTCCAATCCATTATTGTTCCCCACCCCTCTCCTTAAGGACCAGGTCACAAACTGAACACATTTTTGATACTCCACCCACTCACTGTGAACCCATCCAGCAATTATCACTTCAATGTGTTGTGATCTTGTACTAGAGGGACATATGTGAGAACATAGTCATATGCATGGGACGGATCATATGTGTCTTTCTGTGAAAAGTCCCTGATGGGAAGATAATGATCAGGTTAAAATAAGACACAGTGTGTTTAGCCTCACTCACATAGACACATTCTGAAGATGTTCTTCCCTGCAATCCTGGGTTGAACCATAAATATGCAACTCTCATATCCTTTACAACAGGGGTTCTCAACCCGCAATCTATGGACTGGTACCAGAATGTGGCATGCCAGAAATTGGGTTGTGCAATCAAGAGAAGCCCCATCTGTTGGATGCAGGCAGCACACGAAACCATGCCTGCTCCCCTCCAGGCCGCAGAAAAATCTCTCTCTACAGAACCGGTCCCTGGTGCCCAAAAGGTTGGGGGCAACTGCTTTACAATACCAAGCTGATTGTTCTAGCACTTTATAGACATTTTGAAACCAAAAGCACTCAGAAAACAGCAGAACAATCATTACAGGAATGAAACCACGGTAACTTATCCCCAGTCTCTTATCTCTGCAACTGTCAGTCTGAAGGCCCCGCATGTCCAGCATGAGCATCTTGCCTCAATATTTTATGACACAAAGCATTTTCTCTGAAAATGTTGAACTCCTCCACAAGCCCTCCCTTTGCCTTTGGTTGTTGAAAGTGATAATTCTCAGGGGGCTGATAGAGTGAGAACTCAACACAAGAAGAGAAGGAGCAGCTCCAGGTCAGGTTCACACTCTCACAGTCTAGTTGTATCATGTGTGTTGAACTTTTCCCATGCTCAGAATGGTGAGAAACAACAAATTAAGCATACTTTTTTGGGGGGAGGGAAGGGACATCAGAAACCCACCATGCAAACTTAAGCTAACGGATGACACAAATTTAAACACCGGTAGAAAAATCTAAAGAGGCAGAAAGTGTGCCAGTCCTATTGAGTGTGTGTGTGTGCCTTGCTAATATGATTTCTCAGTTCTGCAGCAGACAATAGGAACCTATCATATCGAGAGTAAAATATTAAAGATATATTCTACTTGCCATACTACTTGCAAAGTTTATATGCTGGGAAGAATGGTTTTATTGCCATTTCATACAGCCTGGCCTCCCTCTCTTCTACCGACTCAGAATACATTCTAGGTAGATATTCACCTTCACTGAAGACCCGATCAACATTCAGCCCATAAGTGGCACAGGTTTCATAGTAGAGGCAACGGCGCATTTCTGTACATAAAGTCCGGGCTCGGGAATCTTCAATCACACGTGGATTGCTGGCACTGATTTTGTCTGAATGGAAAATAAATAAAAAATAATGCCCCCTCCGTGTTTCAGATGGAAAGAAATGCAGCGTAATCAACAGAGGTTTCTTCAAACGGTCTTGCAGAATGTGCAATAAAAGTTATTTCTCTGCTTTATTAACACCCAAGTCGCATTGACTTCGTTCAAACGAAGACACATTCCATTCTTGCATTATTTTTCATGCTGTAAGCATTTAAAATATGGGTACCTAAGGCTACCCTAGAACCAGTAAAAAGGACAGCATACTTTTGCTTTGCATGATTGAGACACGTATCTGCTGGCCCATCCCTGCTCTGAGTTTTCGAACTTGTCAGCAGCACTTTGGCACAGGTGGATGTGTGACCTAGAAATAATAAACCTGCTTGGACTTAATTTTGTTTCTATGCAATCTGCCTTGAAGGATCATACTGGCTTCTTTGGAAGGCATCCAAGTCAAAGCCTTTATAAGGTATTACCAAACCCACTTCAGTGTCTGGAAAATACTAGGGCACTGGGTCATTGTTAAGTAGGTGCAGATGTCCTGAATGCTAAATGGAGTTCCTAGATCAAAGTGAGGTCTCTAATCCCACTACAGAACAGTCAGGAATCTACATACAGTATGTTATTATTATACTCGTATTCAGGAAATGGAAGTAGATCGCTTCTTTTTGTGAGTGGATTGTAGATCAACCACCTAACAGAACCTCATAAACTGCACACGGATTTCCAGTGATCACATACAAATGAAGATGCTTTGCAGTACAGAGCTATCCATAATTAGCATAAGTGGAAACTATCGTATAATTTAAGAATATATATGAAAATATCTGAGAGCACAGAATTTCAATTGTATGGCACATATTTCAGAGTCTTTTTAAATAGAACTGTAAATCGATTAATTAAGAAAAGGATATTCAAATAACGCTGGAGAGCAGCTTCATTATTCTGGGGGACCCTATCAGAAGACTTTCTGTCCCTCTCCAGGAAAGAGTGAACGATGCCAATTGTGAACCAGCAATGCAAACAGAGCACTGCAGAGTGTTTTACTCTAATGACTCATTCAGTGAAGCTCAGCTACACATCAAGTTCATTATGTGAATGAAGGATGCTTTCATTTTTCATGCTAATATTACTCAATCTCTTGCCCTATCTTTTTACTTTGTTTTTTATATTTTGATTATAATCAATATATTATAAAATATATTGTATATAAATATAAATATAAATTTATTTTTGTAGATTTTCATGGGTACAGGTATGCAGGTCTTGGTGTGTTCGAGTCTTTTCCCGTGTAAGGGTGAGAGTATCTTGGCGATGTTTCGACAAGGTCTCACTCGCCATCTTCAGGCTGGTGCTTTTGGCTTCATGCTTGTTGCTCGCACAAGAACGAAGCTGAAAGCACCAGCCTGAAGATGTCGAGTAGGACCTTGTTGAAACATCACCAAGATACTCTTCATCTTACATGGGAAAAGATCCAAACACGCCAAGACCTGCAAATATGTATGTATGCATGTATAGATATACATACATATATATGTATAGTTTTATATTGATACAATTTATTACATTTTATAAAATTATATGTGTGTGTGTGTGTGTGTGTGTGTGTATACAGATACATGTATGTATATATATTATTATTTATATTTACTAATATAAATAGTTTGCATTAATTCCAGGTAGCATTTGTATCCATTTTCACTGTTCTTCATGCAGATCAGAACTCCACAACTCTTCCATAAATGTAAGTGTTGAATGGATGGAAAAATCATCCACTCTTTTTGGAACCCAAACAGTCAGTGAAGAGCCAAAGGGCGAACAATTGACTTAGTAATGAATAAAGGGGAAGACCAAGGCCACAAAATCTCTCTACCTGGAGATTTGACTCTGACTTATTTAAACAGCCCTCAGTAGGTCTTAGGGCCCTGCTATACTCCCCTCATGTCAACATCTTCGGTAGCCCTTAAGAGTGTACTCCCTGAAGCGAGGCGCCCTCCCCCCCACTCACCCTGAGTGCCCACAAGGGCAAGAGCCATGTCGGAAACTGCACGGTAGTTGGTGAGGAGCCCGTAGAACTGAGTCAACTCTTGGAAACTGGCCTCGTTCTCCAGACTGAAAACAAAGATGACGGCATCTGCCCAATTGGCAAACTGTAAGGGAGAAGAAAAACAAGTGGGAAAGATCAGTACCAGGCAGTTCCGTTTAGACTGCCTTTATTCCACACTCAGAATAGGTCTGGGAATGCGGGAGTGATACTGGGTCCAAACTCTCCCCAAACAGACAGATTATTAAAGATTTGAGAACTTTACATCAAGCCAAGCATTTATTTATTTTAATTCTGCCTTTATTATTTTTATGAATAACTCAAGGCAATGAACATACCTACTACCTCTTCCTCTTCCTATTTTCCTCATAATAACAACCCTGTGAGGTGAATTGGACTGAGAGAGAATGACTGGCTCAAAGCCTCCCAGCTTCCTTACTCTACCAGCCACCTTAGTCTCCCGCTAAGGCAGGACTAGAACTCATGGTCTCCTGTTTTCTAGCCTAGTGCCTTAACCGCTAGGAGCAAACTGGCTATTTCTTTTGTTTCTGAAACTTTTATTTCTTGATTCCCACAATTGGTGCCAGGGGGAGTTAGATGACACTGATTGTATATACTGACATGCTTGTTTATCCATGAGCTGGAAGGGAGATAACCAATTTTAAATTATAAGGGAGTGTGTGTGTGTTAAGAGATTTGAAACTTTTCTTTTCCTTTCCTCCTTACATGCAATTGCTCAAGATACTTTGCTCCTAGCCTGGCTGATTAATAAAGTTTGGGGTGATAAATGAGCTCCCCTCACCCACACTCTCCTTTGGAAAGAAAGCCAGACACACTTCTATCATCTTTTCTTTTTACATGAATGAGCCAGACAACTGAATGAAAGACATGGCTGCTCCCATCAAGTCTGGATTCACAGAATTTCTCTCGCAATGGGAAGAGCTTGTTTTCAATGCAAGCTAAACATGGGTTAGCCTTTTCATTAGAACTGCCAGGATTTCAAGTGGGCTGTAATTTCCAGATTCTTCCATCTATTAATAATTTGAGTCTTTCCCAGACCATCGTAAGCAAGCTGAGAAAAAGAACAGCTGCCTGAAACCCACAGGCAGACAGTTACTGGGCTGAAAGTCTGAGCTGTAAGGTGGAGGAGTGAATGTGCCTGTCCTCCTGTACCAGACACTTCATCCAATGGCCCCCAACACTTCCAGATTATCCCACTGAAATGCTTTGATAAAGAGAAGATAAAACTACGTTGTAGACCAGAGTTTTCCAAAGTGTATGTTTCAAAAACCCAGAATTCTGCAAACAATTGATGGGCTTCCATGAGAGACTAGGGGCAAAAAGGGGGTTTACTTGAACACAGCCAATTTTCAGTCACTGTGCCTCATGATTAATAACTCTAGGTTTTATTTGGAGGTGGAGGGAAGGGAATAATTTCTGTGACCTGAAGATGTTGGAAAAACACAGAAAGGTCATGTGTGGAGATCTGTAAATCATTCCACATTTTTCCTTTTTTTGAAGGGAGGAAAAATTCAAATAGCGGTACGTCTAGAGGTCTCCATGCATGCAGAATGGAGATATCTCAAAAGAAATTAATTGAGGGCAGCAGTAAGCAAACTCCAGATGTGACAGATTCCAGTGTCTATCAATCTCAGTCAGTATGAGTCATGGCAAAGTATTGTGAGACTTGTAGTCTAAAACATCTGGAGGGTACCAAGACATTTGCTTCTGGTTAAGGCAATGCTATCCTTTTAAGACCTTGCTATATCCCAGCACTGATTTCCTAAGGTTGCGTCTTCGTTCTCTGAGAATACCGCTGGCCTCGAATAGAAAGTGTGAGTAGTCACATCACTGACAGGAGACAACAATCTTTTCAGATTCAGGTTCCATCACCTATCCCAGAAGACGTAAAGATTTTGTGAGATTTTTGGCCATTGTAATTGTTTGGAATTGATTATAAATAATCTACGAATTCAGGGAGGTTGTGGGTTCATTGTAAGACTTAACAGATTCTATGGTGTCCACAGCACTACACTGTGACTCCCGGATTAGTAAGTACAGGTAGTCCTTGACTTACGAACAAAATTAAGTCCAAAATTTTATCTTGCTCAGCAAGACCCATTTTACAACCTTTTTTTGCCACAAGTCATTAAGCAAAACACTGCAGTTGTTAAGTGAATCATGCAGTCATGAAGGAAACCTGGCTTCCCTCATGGCCTTTGCTTCTCAGAAACTGGCTGGGAAGGTCACAAATGGTGATCACATCACCCCGGGACAGTACAACTTTCATAAATAGATGCCAAATGCTCAAATTTTGATCGCGTGATCACGGGGATGCTGCAACGGTCCTAAGTGTGAAAACCTATCAGTCATTTTTTTTCCTGCTGTTGTAACTTTGAACGGTCACTCAGTGAACTGTCGTAAGTCGAGAACAACCTGTATTTCGTTCAAATTTGCAAGTGAAAATGCGTATCATAAGTAGTACTGAAAATTCCTTTCATATAAAAAAAATATAAAAACTTCTCAGTGTTTTTTTTTTTAAATATAAGTGCTGGAATGGGGGAGAACTTTTTAAAGATAAGGTGAAGCAGCCCACATAAGACAGATTATGTTCTGTCCTTAATTAGCATTCTTGAGATCCCCGCGCTTTGATTGGCCAAAGCGCGGGGCTCTCTGATTGGTCAGGCGAGCCGCGCCGATTGGCTCGCTAAGAATCTCCCGCGATTGGTCCATTTGGATCGTGGGAGATTTAAAGTGGTGCCATTGGCCGCGGCCGCCGCGGCTAAAGGAATAAAAGCCGCGGGCTTTTTCCTTTACGCCAGTTCGGTTCCAACTTTCAATAAAAGAGCATGAATTGAAGTCACCGACTCCTGGCATCATTTCGCGGACACAACAGATTATCCATCTATTTCTGTAGCTGTGACCCTCCTGCATGCAACAGTTGTTCCTCCATGACAATTTGGATTGAAAAGAGCCTTCCCCTTCCACAGGGGATGATAGCTTAGGCACTGCAAGTTGCAGTACATGGGGAAGAGTGTGTTAACCAGCCAGCTAAAGGAGCACATTTGATTCAGAAATAGCTCATGGGACAAACCCAGGACTAAGTATGCCAATTCTAACCCGGTCAGCATAGCTGTAAACTCCAAACTAAATGTTTTCCCTCTTCAGAATTATAATTCCTTGGTCCCTGGATGAGGGGAAACATTGCTAGAGCTGTGGTGGTGCAGTGGTTAGAGTTCACAGTGGTGTATTAACTATTAAGCAGACTAAGCACATGCTCAGGACACCAGGCTCAAAGGGGGCACCACAAAATTGAGAATATGGCTTCATTTGTACAGTATGTACAAAGGAGGGGTGCCCCAACATTTGCCAGCACCAGTGAGCCTTAATCTGCCACTGAGAGTACTGCAGGCTACTTCTGCTGAGTGCCAGCTGCCTGCAATTTGGCAGTTCGAATCTCATCAGGCTCAAGGTTGACTCAGCCTTCCATCCTTCCGAGGTGGGTAAAATGAGGACCCATATTGTTGGGGGCAATAGGCTGACTCTGTAAACGGCTTAGAGGGGGCTGTAAAACACTATGAAGCAATATATAAATCTAAGTCAGGGGTGTCCAACACAAGGCCCATGGGCTGGATCAGGCCTGTGGGGCTGTCCTGGAAAATGTAAGAGGTCGGCCCACATCGCTTTGGCCTGGTCTACCCAATGCAAAGAGGAAACATTGGGCCACATGGCTTCAGTCTGGTTTACCCAATGCAAAGAGGAAACATGCCAGCAGTTTGGGGAGTGGTGTCAAGATGGCCACACCCACCCAGTTGTCCACACCCATCCAGTCAGCCACCCCCCCACCTCCCCGAGGTCAACCACAGCCCTGATGAGGCCCGCAATAAAATTGAGTTTGACAACCCTAATCTAAGTGCTATTGCTATAGCCAAATAAGCTTCTTCCATAAACCAAATCCTGCCATTTAAAGCAGGATCAACTATAGTACAACTGTTCAGAAATTGCTAATGTGCTCTAGATCTCAGCCTATTGCAAGTTTTGGACCGGTGAGAGAGTCGTACCTTAGCATCTGGTGGCCCAGCTTCCTCTCGAATCAGCAACAGATGACTCTGCCCATCCACCACCACCTCTTTCTTGAACTGGCCCCCTGAAAAAATAGAAGGCAAAATATTTATGCGTGGATCCATTTATTAGATTTATATCACCTTTTTCCTTTGAGAGCTCAAGGCAAGGTGCATATAGCTGCCTCCTCAATCCCGCTCTCCTCTCACACCCCCAGCTCCCCAAACAGGAAAAGATGAGCTGGTATAAATTACCCCAAGTCACCCTCTGAGCGATTAGGGCTGAGTGTGAAAAGGAAGTTGGCTATCACCCTTTTTATTCTTTCCAATCTAATGAAATATTTGGAGATAACCATGTAAAGAGGTTCAGAACTCTGTATGCCTGCCTGCCTGCCTGTCAGCAGAAATACTTTCTCCAAAAGAACAGAATGGAACCAAACCTGAACAAAGGGGGAAAGTCAGCAAAAGAAAGATTAAGTTAAAAATGGGGCCAGGATCAGGCAAAAGATGTGGAGGGAAAACAAAAAACCCTGGGACCATCTATCTCTATGGAACTATTCCAAACCCTCCTCCCTCCTAGTTATCTGACCCAGAGTTCTGCTGCTATTAATTATTTTATTTATTTGAAAAATTCCAGAAGTCCTGCAGGCTTTCTCTAACTTTGTACATTACGTATCTAAATACAATAAATTATTTTTCTCCATTCACACACCCCTTCTGTCCCTTTGGGCTTTCCGGTGTTTCAGCTTTTTGAGGAAAAGAAAAATCCCAAGGGACCGAATGAAGGCTCGGCCACAGAGAAGATGCTTCAGTTTGGGGAGAAGGAGAGAGGGAGCTCACCTTCTGCAGGTTCGAGGCCCAAGTAGGAACCAGTCAAGTAGCGGTGAACCAGGGCTGATTTGCCACTCTTGATGGTCCCAAGGACACCCTGTTGAAAAGCACAAGTAAATTCAGGATGAACCTCATGCTCTTTGGCTTTCTGGAGCTGTTAAGGCAGCATTTTTTTTTCTCAACTTTGATGCTCTCCATTGAGTCATTGGAGGATAACTTCCATCCAACTGTCAGCCAGCATGGGTAGGGCCTCTAGCTATATGCTGGCTGGGAGCGACAGGAGCTGCGGTTCAATTCCAATGGGTGGTGTGAGGTGAAATCAGGGTGCTTTAGGATCGGTTGTCCTCACCACTCAGGGACTTTACTCTTCACTCCCAGATAATGGTTCATCACCAAGTCTGCAGTTCTCAAGAGTGATAATTCCCCTTATGATAGGATCCCCTGAAGAGGAGAGGCAATTTTTTAAAATTCTGATCACTGTTGTTGCTAGATTAGATGTTTTTAATTCTACCTTTATTATTTTTATAAATAACTCAAGGTGGTGCACATACCTTATACTTCTTCCTCTTCCTTTTGAGATGAGATAAGTGCAGAGAGAATGATTGGCACTCACCCAGCCAACATTCATGTTAAGGCAGGATTAAAACTCAAAAGTTTTCTGGTTTCTATCCTGGTACCTAAACCACTAGATCAAACTGACTGATATTCACAATATTTCCATTCCCATGTGCATTGTTAAACATATTTAATAAGCTGTGGGATCCAAGGATATTTGTGGGAAACTGCTGGAAGCCTAAGTTTCAATCCTAACATGAATCCAGGATTGAATCAATTTGTGATCAAATCTGGAAAGATCCTATTCTCCAATCCTTTGCTTTTGAGGAGTGATAAGCATCAGCCCAGGGAACAGAAAGCTCTAAAGAGGAAGCAATGCTTGCTAGTCACTCATCTGCCCACCCATTCCACCCCACTTTTCTGAGGTCAGACCAGCTCCAAAAGTACGATTAGGTATCAGTTACTTCAGACTTCATTACAGGTAGTCCTTAGATTACAACCACAATGGAGCTCAAAATTTCCATTGCTAAATGAGGTAGTTATTAAGTGAGTTATTTTACAACTTTCTTTGTCACAGTTAAGGGAATCACTGCAATTGTCAAGTTAGTAACACAGTTGTTAAGTGAATGTGGTTTCCCCATTAACTTTGCTTGTCAGAAGTTCACAAAAGGGGATCACATGACCCTACAATCATCATAAATACATGCCAGTTGCCAAGCGGCCAACTTTTGATCATGTGACCAGGGGAATGCTGCAACAGTCATGTGAAAAGTAGTTGAAGGTCATTTTTTTCAATGCTGTTCTAACTTTGAACAGTCACTAAATGAATTGTGTAAGTTGAGGACAATCTGTATTAGGATCTGTATCAGGATAGCATTTATGTAAATGTTAGCATGATAGACAAACAGATAATAGATAAAGATAGATAATAGTTAGAAACAGAGCTGGATAGATGAACTTTGTCAAGGACCTTGGAGTACTCATCTCTAATGATCTAAGTGCTAGAGCCCACTGTAACTATATAGCCAAAAAGGCATTAAGAGTTGTTAATCTAATCCTACGTAGCTTCTTCTCTGGTATTTCACACTGCTAACTAGAGCATACAAAACATTTGCTAGACCAATACTCAAATACAGCTCATCAGTCTGGAACCCACATTGCGTATCTGATATTAACACAGTTGAGAATGTCCAGAAATATTTCACAAGAAGAGTTCTCCTCTCCTCTACTCATTGCAGAATACCTTATGCCACCAGACTTGAAATTCTAGACCTAGAAAACCTAGAACTATGCCACCTCCAGTCCGATCTAAATATAGTATATAAAATCATGCATTGCAATGTACTAACTATCAATGATTACTTCAGTTTTAACCATAACAATACAAGAGCACACAATAGATACAAACTCAAGGTTAACCGCACCAAACTTGACTGCAGAAAATACGACTTCAGCAACAGAGTGGTCAATGTCTGGAATACTCTACCTGACTCTGTGGTTTTTTCCCCAAACCCCAAAAACTTTAACCTTAGAATGTCTACTATTGACCTCACCTCCTTCCTAAGAGGCTTGTAGGGGGCGTGCATAAGTGCACCAATCATGCCTACCGTTCCTGTCCTATTGTTTTTTTATTTTTCTTATAAGTATCTATCTCCTGTATTCAAAACTATATTTATTCTTATACCTGTATCTTGTAAGTGATTGACAAATCAAATAAATACTAAATAATTGTTTTGTGTCACTTCCTTAGACAAGATTGGAGAATCTGCAGCTCACTAGATTCCTGCTGAAATACAATTCCCAGCAGTCCTCACTGTTGCCCTTGTTGGCTAGGTCTTTTGGGAGTTGTAGGTCAACTTCCAAAAGGGTTATAGAATCCTATCTCTGAAGTAACTCCATCAAGTTGACTGGTCATTTACAAAAACCTCAGAGGACAGATTCTTGTCCTGAAGTGCTGCATGTGGTGACATGAGTCAGATACAAACTAGGAACAAAGGAGAACAAACTTACTAAGCGTAGCTCAGGGATAGAGCGGCTAAGAGTCCATTCTTGGCTATTTGCCACAGCCTCTAAAAAGAAAAAGAAAGGGGAAAAAAAGAGATACACATAAATTAATAATAAATAGTTAAGTATAATTCTACAGTTCATACAACAGCTGTGAGAGGCAGCTGTGGCTGTTCCCACACTGCAGGTAGAAGCTTCAGCAAATAGTATTTGTCAGCACTCACGCAGCAAGATCTCAATCACCGTAAAACACAATTTTAATGTGAAGTATGTTGGCTCGCAGTTCAGATTTTGGATATTACGTTCCCATCAACACCCACCCAACAAGACAGGCCATTCCCTCTTGATCTCCACACAGAGTCAAATAACATCTCTACGAGATCCTCATTTTAAGCAGACAGGAAATTCAGGACCAAATACTTGATTGTGGGCTCAGTGTGATGGCAGGAATGCTAAAGAGAAACACAGCAATGGGGTCCTTCTCCTCATGTCTCATCAGCTGCTCTGGAGGGACAACTCAACTCAACCCTTCAGCTCTCCCACGCACAACAGTCGGTTCTTTGTGCTACTTTCAGCAGGCCAGAAAGAACAGGAAAGGCAGCTGCAACTGGGTGTGCAAACTCCTTCCAGAGTTTTTGGGACAAGTGTCAGAGAAAATGGATGCACTCAGCGGGGCATAATATGTCCTCTCAAGAAGAGGTTTGAGTGGCAGGGAATGCACAAAATGAAACTAGAGGCAGGTGTTTCTGCTGATACCTTGGAAAAGCTGCCGAGACACAAGTTTTGGCTATTACTTCATTGTTGGTGGCCAAGGTTTAGCTTTACCAAATTTCCAAAGCATTCAGTTACTTGGGGTGGAAGGAAAGGTATTTGCAAATTCTGACATTTATGCAGAAATGGTATGAGGAGAGATAAAGTGGCAATAGATAGATAAGCAAATCAAAGAGAAAAGTTGCCATACATAGAAGGAGAAACAAACCAGATAAATGTTTAAAATTAACTAGATCTTAGTAGCAACAGCAGCAGCACTTAGACTTATATACCGCTTAACAGTGCTTTTAAAGCCCTCTCTAAGCAGTTTACAGAGTCAGCATATTTCCCCCAACTATCTGGCCTTATTTTATTGACCTCGGAAGGATGGAAGGCTGAGTCAACCTTGAGCCTGGTAGTTTGCAGTACTGCACTATAACCACTGCACCATCGTGGCTCATGTAGTACTACATTTGTGTCCCTTAAATTGTTTAAGCTTGAAGAGGAAATCTCTGAGTATATATAAAACTATTTTTCTTCACTAAAACAAATCTGCAGAAGGATTAGAAGTCAGACAACATCAGCTTCCAAACAGAATTTTCTTCATCCAGTATTACTGTTTTTAGAAATTAGTAACAGAATGAAGAAAAAAAGCATGCAGACAACGGTTTGCCTATCAGCACCGAACATGTAGATTTATGTTTTCTCATCTGTCAAGGTAAGCAATTTGATTCAGATAATTCAGACGTCAAATCCTATTAGCCATAGCCAATGTGGCTAATTATAAAAGATGTAGAAATGATAGCATTTAGAACATCTGGAGGGCAACAGACTTTATAGATGTAAAATACACGAACCATTGAGCAAAATCCCATCCTGTAACCAGGAAGGCATGTGTGCATCCATGTTCTTTTTCCGGAACTCATTGAAACATCTCTGCAACATGGCTCCGCTATTTGCATATTCATGTAAGATGCCCAGCAATGGAAGTAGTCCAACCTTACCCTGCCATCTGCAGAATTCTCTATATGCAAAATACACTTTAAAGAGTCTACTGCAACCACTGAAGTCATTGAAGTTCACTCCACAGCTATTTTTAGAACCAACTATCACTCTTGCCATCATTCTGTCAGTTGTAGTTACGCGCACTCTGGGCTATGTGGTCATTTGTATTTATTTTCAAAGCACACTATCCTTATTTCTAAACATTAATGTACCAAGGTTTTAAGCGTGCTCAGAATTGGGAAGACCACTAGCCTGAAAAATAAGCACACTGGACAGTATATGGGTGATCAACCATGGTGGCGCCGTGGTTAGAATGCAGTACTGCAGGTTGCTTCTGCTGACTGCCAGCTGCCAATAGTTCAGCAGTTCGATCCTGACCGACTCAAGGTTCCCTCCATCCAAAATGAGGACTCAGATTGTTGTTGAAGGCAATAGGCTGACTCTGTAAACCGCTTAGAGATGGCTGTAAAACACTGTGAAGCAGTGTATAAGTTTAAATGCTATTGCTATTGCGTTGGGAGAAATGGGAACAGCAGAACCAGACTGCGATCCATGTTTTTCCATGAGTGCTATGTGAATTCTCATGAGAATGTACTGAATGCTTAAATTACAAAAGGAAAAAGTGAGATTGGCACTAAGTAGACTTGCAATCACATCCGCCTAGCTCACAAGAATTAACTGCAATATGAGCTCTGAGGCAGAAGAAATTCAAAGTAAGCCTGACCAGAAGGAAGTTGAGCTGACAAGCAAAGGAAATCTCTTCCTTGAATATAGCACCATAAATCTAAATACAAATATGGAACATATATCCAATACTTTCCAAATTCCTGAGGTAACCTAGTGGATTTGGATTAAAGCTAAGACAAGTATGAGTTTTCTGAATGGCTTGAATCAAATCTAAAACCTTATTCCAGCCCTGCCCTCCTTGTACAAAATATTGCTTCTAACGAGTTATTTCTGGCATTAAAATGGTTGGCTATTGTCTGTGGTCTCCTGTGAAGATGGGTTTGGTTACTGTTATATTGGACATGTGGATGTTCATGAGGGACCTACATTGACAAACCAACAACCTTAAAACCAGGATTCTGAGGGATACTTTCTGGGGGGGCGTGGGAAGTTGCTATGGTAATAGAAATGACTACAAGCCAGCACACATTCAAAACATTACCGCTTGTAGGGAATATTAGCACAATTTGTAACACATAAACCGATTCCTCCCCTTCCAATCCATAGTGGGGTGGAAGAAGTAGTGAAAGCTTTCTTCTCCTTCAGTTTCTCTATATTTGAATCCTGGTTTTTAAGGTTTTCTGACTGAACTGCCCTTACCTTGTGCATCTGAGCATCAAGGTAAATGCAGACGGCCATACACAAAAACACAGCTAAAGCCTTTTCTTGCTCTCTTTCTGTGTTAACTTGAAACTGTTGCTTAGCAACAGCTCCCTGCATATCACCAAGGTAACCAAAGAGAAAAGGGGACAAGGAGTGCAGACCCTGCTGGTCTTTTGCTACAGAACCCCAAAGGGCATCGCTTACTACTTATTCAGAAGCAACATAACCCCCTCAAATTTGACCTATCTACTTGACACCCACTGGCAGGTCATATGTCTCTTTTTAACATCAATACTAACAACAAAAAGCCTTATTCTTTTGTTTATTGACTAATCAAATTATTTGGCAGGTTCAGTAAAAGGAGAGTCCAATTAGGTTGTATACCTTGTTGATCTTGGCTGATCTAGAAAGCTACGCAGGGTTGACTCTGATTAGTACCTGGATGGGACCATCCAGGGCTGTGATCTAGAGTTAAAAGTCAAAACAACACACCCTGAAATAAGGCAATGGCAAACTGCTTCCCTGTTTACCAAAGAAACTGCATGCATGTACTGTAGTTCACCAAGAGTCAAGCTTGACTTCAAGGTGACTTCACTTTGAAAAAAGATATGGCGGAATGTAATTCTGCACTCAAGTTGAAGCCTCTCACTCCCTCCAAATATGATAACACACATTCACACCTTTCCTTTAAGCAACTTTCCTATACTTGATGACCTATAGATTTGTACTTCCATTGTTGCTAGCCATCAGTATGATTGATCTTATTTGCTACAATTTGTGAGAGCCTAATGCCTCTGGGAGCCCACAAATTGGGAGAACATTGAATGTACACAGGCACAGACTGATGATTAAGATTATTCTTGATCATAATTATTTATCTGCTGGCAGCCATACACGCCCATCTTTTGACTAGTAAATATTTCAGCCCTACCAGCCATGTTGCTTTTCTTTTGAAATCAAATGCTGGAACTTGGTAACACCAATTTTAAGAATTTGATAGCCTCCCGTTTTTAATGTTGCTTCATTTTATTAAAATACTTTTTATTGAACATTTTATAAAGAACTAACGCAACCTAATAAAGAATAAAAGCAGCAAAGAGAGAAGAAAAAAGGAACAACCGCAGAAAGAAAGAATAAAAAGAAACAGAAAAAAGCTTCTGATTTCCTTTGCAGCAAATATAAGGGCAATTATAAAATTATCTCTTACTCTATGATTACAAAAGAAACTTATTCTATTATCCAGATTTTTTCTAACCATCTAACCCAAAAATCATAAGTGCATTTTTCCCTGTTTTGTGCTAGAATTTTATGGCTTTCCAGTCAGCCATAAATGTAGATATTATTTTTTTCTCTAATCACAGAAGTTAATTTAGGCATCTCCACATGTTCCATCATCTTTTTAACATTGGTTCAAACCAATAAATTTTATTTGCATAATTCTTATTTGCTTTAAACACTTTAAAGTACCCTGTTCCTGCGTTAAATACATTTTATCTTACTATTTAAAAAAAAAACTGCCACTCAGGCTGAATATTCCATTGATGGATGAGAGAGATAGATGAGAAATTGTGACTGAAGCTCCTGATAGCAACATAGCAACATTAAGTGTATCTATAAAGAAAGCATGCACTGTCACAGCTGCCCTAAAGTCCACACATAATTCTCTTACAAAGGATAGTTCCTACTCAAGCATGGGTCTCTCTTTGGAGTGATTGCCAGGAGCTGACATTGTTCTCTCAGATTATGATGTAAGTGAAGAGTAGCATAGTGGACAGGGAGCTGGCAGCTTTCTCCATCCAGCAACTCCCCCCCGCCCCCATCAAAGTTGCAATATTCTCTCTTCTGGGGATGCCATGTCAAAACCTGAACTCAAAGGTGCAAAAAAGTAGGCTGTGATGGGGACAACTCACATGGCCAGCAAATCCCTCCCTCTCTCTCACCCTTTGTTTCTTCCTTTTTTGGCTATGAAAGGGATATTGCTCAGTAGCTTGTGCAAAGCTGGAACGCTGTTTATAATTTTAGATCACCATGACAATAAATCTCTATGCAAACCCATGCTTAGCTCCCTGCATTTTCCAATCCGGGACACCTCAAATGGCATTTCCACTAGTATGAACAGGAAAAATTAAATGGAAGAGAAGTGAGTGGATGTTCTAGAGAGCTGGGTAAGCTCCCATTCCTGCCCAAGCTCTTGCCTATTTAGCAGTTCTAAAGCTTGCAAATGTGAGCAGATTGCTCAGTGGGAAGGTAACAGCATTCCATGCACCTTTGGCATATAGCCATGCTGGCCACATGACCATGTAGTTGAGCAACTGTACCTTAGAGTCAGACACAACTGGATAGGGAAACTGTTACCTTTAAACTTTGTAGAGTTCCTTCTCTGTGCCAGAATACAGCTCTACTCTTTCACTTATATGGAGAATCAAGGGCTATGACTCATATCTGGACACGGCCCAGAGTTCATTTTTATTTAATTTTTTTTTTAGAGAGCCTTGTTTCCATTTTCTTTCCAAGTTCTGAGGCCCCACACAGGGGTTTCCAAATTTTAGTTTGTCTTAGCATATATTCTTTTTCTTATTCTCTCTGTGGCAGTAATGGGGGGGAAGGGTTTCGGGCTTAACACATTCCTAAGGAGGGAGGAGTGGAGATAAAGAGAGTGTTATGACTAGGTGATCTTCTTTCCCATGGGAAAGGAGCTGTCCGGGCTTTGGGCCTTTGGAGGTGGAGAATTATGACATCAAGCAACATTGAATTACTTCTATTGGAGAATGTGACTTTTCGGGGGTTGTTTCTAACTTCTAATATTGTGGGGTAATTCCGGGTTGGGTCATATCTGGAATTACCATGGACTTTGCCAATTTGATGCGTTCCTAAATAAAAGAAATCTTTTTGAAGATAGACTTAGTTATTTTTCTTTTAAAATGGATTTCATTACTTGGAATCCTGACACTTTTACAGCAAGGTGTCCAACCTTGGCAACTTTAAGACTTGTAGACTTCAACTCCCAGAATTCCACAGCCAGCCATGCTTCTTTACCTCCCTTAGTGCTGAGTAGATGTCCCACACACTTTCTTTAGAAGTTTCTTTTCAAAGGAACAAATATTATATTGACACTGCAAAGCAAAGCACTTTTCTTGCCTCTTATTTCACTGCAGTAATGATTTGCGCTCCCACAAAGGCCCCATTGGGTTGGAAAAGAGTATTGGGGGAGGAGGGTGGTCATTCATCTTCTGGTAAATGTACAGGTAATCCTTGACTTACAACCATTCATTTAGTGACCGCTGAAAAAAGTGACATATGACTGTTTTTCACATTTATGACTGTTGCATCATTCCCATGGTCATATGATCAACATTCTGATCCTTGGCAACTGGCTCATATTGATGTCAGATGTAGTGTCCTGTGGTCATATAATCACATTTTGGGACCTTCTATTTGAACTAAATTTTTATCAAAAGGTGATACTCTCCATTATACGAAGTCTTCATTTCTTTTTTCCCCTATATTTTTATTTAAGGTTTTTTGAACCTCAATATTCCAAGACAATCCAGTCTCCAATTTATAAACTTTATTATTATTATTATTCTTTGGCAATATTAAGTCCAGCTTTAATTTTATACTTGATTATTCCCCAATTATTTTAGTCCAATTTCATTAAATCTTTAATTCCAGCTTCTTCCTTTCCCGGTTCGAAGCCCCATTTAGCTGTCAAAAATATTTTCCTTTTTTTTTCTCTGTCCCTTTGTAATTTCGCAGCTCACTTTTCTTTTCTTAAAAATTCCATATTACCTTACTCCCGGGGTACTTTTATCTGGTTATACTGCCCAGTTGTCCCAGTTCAGATGTTATCCACCTCTTTCTTCCCTCCTGCACAAATCTTAGTCAAGCTGAGTCATCCTCTTCGGGATGGCCATTTTAGACCATCACTGCAGTCGTCTTCGGGAGGAAAAAGAGCCAAGCCCAGGGGTGGAGATGCGGCTCCCCACAGACAGGCTTGCTGCTTCCTCTTACTCCGCTGCCCCTCCAAGGCAGTTTCAGCCCTTAATCAGGATAATTGGGGCTCTCCGATGAAAGAGCACGAACGATAGTCGCAGAGAGTTGCGATCTACCGTCCGTCGGCGAGGAGGCTCCGCCTTCTTCCACATTTTGGGACCTTCTGACAAACAAAGTCAATGAGGAAGCCAGATTCACTTAACAGCCGTGTTACTAACTTAATAGCTGCAGTGATTCACTTGCCAACGATGGTAAGAAAGGTGATAAAATGGGGCAAAACCAGTGGTGGGATACTGCCAGTGTAACAACTGGTTTGGGGATCATGAGCTTTGTGCACACATGTGCACCAAACACGTGCAGCACATGTGTGAATATCTTCCAGAAAAAAATTACCTGCTATTTTACTGCTGAGGAGTAACTCAGCTGAGGAGCAGTAATCCGCTCTGCTGGGGGAATCAGCTGAGAGAATATAGGTAAGTACAGCGCAGGGGTGGGCCCACATGATCGTTGCAGCAAACTGGTTTGCTGCCAGCTGATCATTGGAGCTACGGGTTTGGCTGAACTGGTAGAATCCCAACCCTGGGCAAAACTAACTTAACAACTGTCTTGCTTAGCAACATAAATTTTGGGCTCAATTGTGGTTGTAGGTCAGGGACTACCTATATTGATGTAAGCATGGTAATCATGTTGAGAAGAGAGAATCTTCTCATAACAGGTACTTGGGGATTATGCTCAATACATTCTCTCTACATTCAAATGTATTTGTCTACAGACTCTACACTATCTCACTCAAGTCATGTTCACAAAAAAACAACAACCCAAGTCTGTAATGAGCTTATTCCCTGCCACTAATAGTGCCTTGTTGTTTCTATGTGGGCAAAGTCCATCAAGGATTTGAGGGTTAGACCTGGAGGCAAACCCAGTGAATAGTACCAGGAGACCCAACACAGGCGTCAGAAAGCTGTGCAGGAGGTAAGTGGAAGAAAGAAAGGGTCATCAGGTAGATCCAAGCCACCTGTTTATTCCTCTGAGTGAGAGAAGTGGAAAATTGATAGGAGAAAGCCTAATATTTAGCAACCAAGAAGAATATTTGCGCGTGTGTGTGTGTTAGGTTCATAACTTCCAAATATATGCTACTTCATATTGTTCTGAAGTTAGACTTTAGTGAACAAAAATGCTTATTTTGTATTTTGGCACCAGGATATCAGCTGAGGCAGGGAACTACCCCCAAATGAATGCAAAATTACCGGTAAAGCCACAAAAGTGAAGCTGCTTAACTGCTCTGTCAAGGCTTGTCTGATATAGCTTCTTATTGTACTGCCTTTTCAGGGAATTTTTTAAAGGGGTAGAAAACAAGTGGTATTGCCTCTTTCAACCTCTTATCTACCCTGACTCAAAACTGTTTTCATTTACTGATATCCTCTCTCTCTGCATATAGATCCTTTGGCCTCAGAATTCCTCTTGGGCCTGATTTTCATTGACAAATATCCTCTGTTGCAAAAGCTGTAGAAATACCCCAAGACTTTACGCTCTCTGAGGTGTAATCTCCAAGTGACACTCCCAGACGTGGGGAAAGTGCCAACTGTTCAGAGATAATTGGCAATTGCAACTCATTAATGCATCCCCACAGGACTGGAAATGGGGATTAATACTGTCAGACTGATGTTGAGACCCATAGTTAGGGAGCATTCTTTCTCCTTGCTCCCATTCTCTAATCACCCACCCTCCAAGCAAGGGGCAGCACCAGCTGTCTCCTTTCAAACTATAGATTAGGCCCAGAGGAACAGGAAAAGCAAGTGAGCAATTCAGATCCAACACTATTGGTATGACTGAGGGAAGGTGAAAGGTGTCATCATATCCAGGAAACTTTCCTTTTGCAAAGCAGAAACACAAAAGCTGCACCTGTTGCCTCAAAATCCTGCCAGCCGAGGCAGGCAGCATAATCTTGCCTTATAGCAGGGCTATATTAGATCTGTGCTGCAGAAATATAGACACTCACTCAATGGTAGCAAAGCACTGCTATAAAACTCAAAATTCTAGGCATCTGGCAGTCATCCATAGTTTTGCAACTCAGTTCTGGCAGCTCGACTTCAGGGCTGGGTTGGTACCAGTTTGATGGGGATGCAGCACTTCTCTCTCTCTGCTTACACTTTGGGGAAATCTTATGCTAGGGCTTTTATTTAATCGAGGAAAAACAAACCAACTACCACTGAGCCATTTGATACATGATGGCCTCAGTTGAAGCTGCCATTGAGTGCTCCCCTCCCCCATTTGTTAATCACACACTTTAAATCATCAGGCAGGCATCTAAACAAAAGAATGAAAGAAGACCCTTTTATGATGGAGGAAATCTATTCTAGAGAACAAGCCTGAAACAATTTCAAATCAGTAGTCATATGAATCTCACTAATAAAACAGCAGCAGGTGAACACCCCTATATGCAGCTCTTCAATCTATTGCCATTAGGGGACTAATTATCCTCTTATTTACTCTTGAATTCCTACTAGCCAATAGGAATGAAGTAGCTGGTTTCTAGTCCATCTTTCCCGGATTAGTGGCAGCTCCTGTACATTAAACAGCTTAAACAGAGCTATAAAACATACTGAATCATAAAAGTCTTGGCAATGTGTGTATGAATTGAAGAAGATGGCTGCCTATTCAACCACTTGGTAGCTTTGCCTGCAGCGCATAGCAAGTCACAACCTTTCAGTGAAGTCAGCCCCGTGTTATCAAGAAAGCAATAGGTTGTCATTGCTACATTTTATGTCAGCCGAGTCAATAAGTTCATCATCTAAAACATCAAGAAATATTTTATCTGTTGTGAAAATCAAGTCCCAAGATCAGTCGACACTCAAATTGTAGCATGTTAGGACAGGGGTATATGATATCCACAGTTCCATTTCCAAAACGTCCTTTAATAATTCCTAGCCAGAATTTGCCTTGAAACAATGTCACAAAGTAATGTATTATTTATAATTTATTCATCGCTCAGTTTATATACAATGCTTTGTTTGTATTTATTTATTTTGCTTCCAAAAAAAAAGGTTAATTACCATTTAAAAAAGAAGATTAGACTCCAGGAGATCAATGTTTTTAAGACTCTTTTCTTCTGAGTTCTTTACTTACTAAAAGATCCACCTATCCTCTTGCTTTTAATTAAATCTGTAGTATTCACCTCATGATGCACCTGCTTAGTCTTGGATTGCAACTTCCAGCATCCTCAGGAAGCTTTGTCAAGGATGAAGGATGCTGAGAGTTATAGTTCAGTAACATCTGGAGTGCTATAACTTATTTAACCCTGTGTGTTTAATCTATTTTGGCTTAATGTGAAGTTTGAATCTTGCCCCCATTTTAATGGCTCCAAAACTCCAGAACCCATGCTGAAAATATCAACTCCATTTGTTTAAGAATTTGGGCAACCTGCCAAAACCTACAGATTCGGGGGGGGGGGGGGGGAGGCAGACAAGAAAGTAAAGAAATAAAGAGCAAACACATATTTTTTTTTTTAAAAAAAACCACCCAATTCTATTTTTCAATGGCTTTGAGAAATGCCAAAAGAGAAGAAGCTGCGTAGACATATAGAAGTATACAATTCATGCCCCCTGACCAGTGGTGGGATTCATTTTTTTTTTTAATACTGGTTCTGTGGGCGTGGCTTGGTGGGCGTGGCAGGGGAAGGATGCTGTAAAATCTCCAGTCAGAGGTGGGATTTGCTAGTTCTCCAAACTACACCAAATTTCCACTACCGGTTCTCCAGAAGTGGTCAGAATCTGCTGAATACCACCTCTGCCTCTTACCATCAGACAGGCCTCCTTGCAATGTTTTTACAGGACAGGTAGATTCAATCTCAGACAGATGGTGCAGGTAAATCAGTCTTATGTTGTATAAGTAATGCCTGGTGCTCTGAATTGGCATACTGTTTCATATTGGAAGACTGTGTAATCAAACTGAGAGTGGTCAAAACATGAGTTACCATCACCATAGGCATCCTGATCCATTTAGGGTTGTAATTTGTCAACCCTGCAGGCAACTGGCAGCCTATGGGCCAGCTGTGTCACGCGCAGGCCACGCCCATCCCAGCTCCACAAAGGCAAAAAGCATTGCGATATGTCCCGATACGTCACGTGACATGATCGAGTTTGACACCCACACTTTAAGGCAAGCCAGGAAATAGCTACCCCAAAGATTATAGGAATGCTATTTTACTATTTTACTGTGGACACAAATGTTTTTGGTTACTGAGTTAGAATTTAGTAGTGCAGAACCAGTTTCTAAGTTCTTCTGCCTAAGTCTCGGTGGATAAATTATGACTGAAAACCAAAGGCCAGGACACATATATCTAGGAATTTTGGGGAGCATATAGGGCAATAGCAACATAACCAGGGCAGGAGTATATTCAGTAGAGCAGGGATGTCCAATCCCTGGTCCACAGACGGTACCAGTCCATGGCCTGTTGGGAACTGGGACATGTAAAGTGGTGAATGAGTGCACAAAGTTTCATTTGTGCATGTGCAGGATCTAGGTTGCGTGCATGGAACTATCGCTGCCCCCTCCTGTCGGGGCGACACTGGAAAGGTTGGGAAGAGGTAGTCTACTTGACTTACAACCATTTGTTTAGTGACTATCTGATGCTACAATGCCACTTATAACTGTTACAGCCGCATCCCCACAGTCACACGATCAAAATTCAGGCACTTGGCAACCATTGTGTAATTTCAACAGTTGTGCTATCCCAGGGTCATGCAATCTTCCCATCAAATCTGACAAGCAAAATCAAAGGGAAAAAAACCAATTTTGTTTCATGACCTCATTCTTTACTTAACCACTGCAGTATTTGCTTAACAACCCTGGCAAAATAAAGTCATACAATCTGCCTGACTCACTGAATAGAATAGAGTAGAGTAGAGTAGAGTAGAGTAGAGTAGAGTAGAGTAGAGTAGAGTAGAGTAGAATAGAATAGAATAGAATAGAATAGAATAGAATAGAATAGAATAGAATAGAATAGAATAGAATTCTTTATTGGCCAAGTATGGTTGGACACACAAGGAATTTGTCTTGGTGTAAATACTGTCAGTAAACACTATCCACTTTGTTTAGCAATAGAAATCCTGGTCCCATCTGTGGTCCTAAGTTGAGGACTACCTGTAAAACCAGACCTTGGTACAGGTAATCCTTGAATGTACAACCACAATTAAGCCCCGAATTTATGTTGCTAAGTGAGAAATTTGTTAAGTGATTTGCCCCATTTTACAACTTTTCTTGCCACCATTGTTAAGTGAACCATTGCAACTGTTAAATTAGTAACACGGCTGTTAAGTGAATCTGGTTTCACCATTGATTTTGCTTATCAGAAGGTCATCGCTGTGACTCCGGGACACTGCAACTGTCATAAATATGAGCCAGTTGTCAAGCAACCAAATGTAAATCACGTGACCATGGGGATGGGACAATGGTTGCAAGTGTGAAAAACGGTCACAAGTCACTTTTTTCAGTGCCGTTGTAACTTCGAGCTGTCACTAAGCGAAGTTAGCATAGTAAAATCGAGGACTACCCGTATTTACGTCAGTTACTTCCATGGTTTGGGGGTTCAGTATAAAGAGTTGCTGAACTCAGGCCAGGCCAGGCCTCCAATGAAATCCCAAGAGATCTTCTCAGTAAGATCTGCTGAGGACCCAAACACTTGTTATGTGTGGCCTTTGGCTCACAAAACACTCTGGGGAGCCAAGCACATTCCACAGCCCTTCCTCATCGGCTTGATGTGCAAGTTTCAGTCAATTATGCAGGATGATTAGAGCTGACAGCTGCTAGTTGCCAGTTTGTAAAGGCTTAGAAGTATGACTGGGTGCCAGAGAACTCAAAACAAAGCATATTTCTAATAGATTCTTCCCCTCCCCCCGCTTTTTCTTCCTAAGCTTGTTGCATACTGATTCTCTGGGGCTGATTTTTTTTTTTAAGCTGTCAATCAGCGAGGATCGAAAAGAAGACTGAAGAAGTCATTTTACACCCTTATAATTCGTCCTGATGAACACCTCTGCTCAGACAGAGGCTTACCGCTAGGGAGAAAATGGGGGTGGATTGGGGAGGGAAGAAAGCCATCAAAAGCAGCCTGGCACATGTGTCCAGGGAATATTATTTCTACCACCGATCTCAGCCTCTTGTTTCTTTACTTGGGCTATATGTCCCTTTGTCTTGCAAAAAGCCATATGGTGGCCATGACATACAGCTAAGCATTAGCTGGGAAACAGGAGCAGTGGATGATAGAGAACCATGTCCTGTTTAATACCTGGCATCAGAATTCAGATATTGTACCCGGGCTTCTGTTTGAAGGATGGAAGCCTATTGTCCTTATGTGGTTCCTTAGAGACAGCAGGAATGGAGAATAAGGAGATGAAACAGAAACAGAGGACATTCTGTGGGGGTGGGTGATTGCCAGGTAATGCAAGCCAATATGAAAAATAAATAGGGTGATTGCCAGGTAATGCAAGCCAATATGAAAAATAAACAGCTATAATTCTACATGTACAGCCTGGAATTTAACCTAAGCTGAAGAGATTGATTGTGAAGAGTCAGAGAGATTGCTAAGTAGAAAAATGTCCTCAAGAAGAATTTCAATAGTACAAAAGGAAAAGAAAAAAAAAATTCCACCAATCATTTTAAGCATGCATCTTTTTTTTTTTTTTTTAAAAAGAAAACAACTACACATGCCACAAGCATACACATATAATTGATGCACTTTTAATTGGGGGCAGTGGCTGGCTGCACTTGGCAATTTAATTCACCCCAATAAAATATCACAAGTTTATTTCATTGTAGTGTAAAATGAAGTGGATTTTGTATTATTGAACAATAGTATTAACTGGGGGTGTTCCATTTAATTTACAAAATTATACTTTTTAATAATCTGCTATGCTACTCCAAAAAATTGATGGGTTGCTTTCCAACCCAAAATAAAAGCAGAGAGCTAAGAATTTCCTAAGATCAAGTAACCCAAGTGTTCAATCTTAAACCTTCTGTGATAAATTCTAATGAGTATCCTCTGGATTTAGGACAAATTTCAGATTGTTCATGACATCACAGTGATATAGGGTTATGATGTAACAAATGAATCTGCTTACATCAGATAAAGTAGCTGAATAAATACAAATAAATAAAGATAAAGTAGCACAGTTGAGAAAGTCCAGAGATATTTCCTAGCCGAACCACAGACAACTACAATGATCTAATACATATCGATTTCACAGAAGACAATGTTGAAAAAGCACTACGCAATCTAAAACCATCTTTATCTATTGGACTGGACGGAGTTTGTGCCTACTTCTTAAAAAAGCTAACCACTGCCATTGCCAAACCTCTAAGCATAATCTTTGAAAAATCTTTCAGGACCAGCTCCTTGCCAAAACTATGGTCACAAGCCACGGTCATCCCCATCTTCAAAAAGGGAGACCCCAGTCTAGTTGAAAATTACAGACCAATCTCTTTATGCTGCGTCACCTGTAAAGTCGTGGAATCAATTATTAACCAATACATTATCCTCCACTTAGAGACAAACAACCTGCTCTTTAATAAACAATTTGGTTTCAGAAAAAACCAATCCTGCAATCTGCAACTCTTACACTGCAAAAACATATGGACTACACAACTTGATCAGGGCAAAGCAATAGATGCAATCTACATAGACTTCTGTAGAGCCTTTGATTCAGTGGTACACGACAAACTACTCCTAAAACTAAAATCTTATGGTATCTCTGGACACCTGCATAACTGGATCGAAGCATTCCTGTCAAACAGACAACAAATGGTCAAAATTGGGAGCGTCCTATCAAATTCTGTACCTGTCAACAGTGATGTCCCCCAAGGCAGTGTTCTAGGACCAACTCTTCATACTCTACATAAATGACCTCTGTGATCATATTAAGAGCAACTGCGTTCTCTTCGCTGGTGATGTAAAGCTATTCAACACCACTGACAATACTGCTACCTTCAAAAAGACCTCGACTATGTATCAGAATGGTCAAACAAATGGCAACTTCAAATCACAACAAATAAATGTTCTATCTTACATATTGGCAAAAAAAAATCAAAAAATAAAATACAAGCTGAATAGTCAAGACTTTGCTGATGACAAAAACTTTGTTAAGGACCTTGGAATACTTATCTCAAATGTTCTAAGTGCTAGAGCCCACTGTAACTACATAGCCAAAAAGGCATTAAGAATTGTTAACCTAATCCTGCGTAGCTTTTTCTCCAATAATATCACTCTACTAACTAGAGCATATAAAACATTTGCTAGACCAATACTAGAATGCAGCTCATCAGTCTGGAATCCGCATTACATATCTGATATTAATACAATTGAGAAAGTCCAGAAATATTTTACGAGAAGAATCCTCCACTCTTCTACTCGTAGCAGAATAACTTATGCCACCAGACTTGAAATTTTAGACCTAGACAAACTAGAACTACACCACCTTCAGTTTGATCTAAGTATAGTATAAAAAATTATATATTGCAATGTCCTACCAGTAAATATTTCAGCTTCAACCAAAACAATACAAGAGCACAAAATAGATACAAACTAAAGATAAACCGCACCAAACTTGATTGCAGGAAATACAACTTCAGCAACAGAGCAGTCAATGTCTGGAATACTCAACCTGACTCTGTGGTTTCTTCCCCAAACCCCAAAATCTTCAACATTAGACTGTCTACTATTGACCTCACCTCTTTCCTAAGAGGTCTGTAGGAGGTGTGCATAAGCGTACCAAAATGTGCCTACTGTCCCTGTCCTATTGTTACTTTTTTTTTATTCGTATGCATTTCATGTATTTATAACCATGTTTATACTTAACCCTGTTATCTAATAATTGTTTGACTAAATAAATAAATAAATAAATAAATAAATTTCACAAGAAGAGTTTTCCACTCCTCTACTCGTTGTAGAATACCTTATGCCACTGGACTTGAAATTCTAGACCTAGAAAACCTTGAATTACGCCGTCTTTGGTCTGATCTAAGTATGGTATATAAAATCATACATTGCAATTACTTACCTGTCAATTACTTCAGCTTCAACCATAACAATACAAGAGCACACAATAGATACAAACTCAAGGTTAACTGCACCAAACTTGATTGCAGGAAATATGACTTCAGCAACAGAATTCTCAATGTCTGGAATACTCTACCTGACTTTTGGGGTTTTTTCCCCAAACCCCCAAAACTAACCTTAGAATGTCTACTATTGACCTCATCCCTTTCCTAAGAGATCTGTAGGGGGTGTGCATAAGTGCACCAACGTACCTACCATCCCTGTCCTATTGTTTCTTTTTATTTTTCTTATATGTATCCATTTCATGTATTCATAACTGTGTATATACTTATTCCTATTATCTTGTAAGCTATTGACAAATCAAAATAAAAAAATAAATGAATCAGACAGAAGATTCTCAAAGCTGGTACAATTTCCTTGCTCCACTTCACTTTTTATTTGGATCAAATTTACTACAATTTTATGGAGTCTTATTTGGAACTAGGCTCCCACCAAACTCTGTCTATGTACTACCAAAACCTTTGTTTGTAAACTTTAACTGGGCAAAATGGTGCATTTTAGAGCAAAACATTTTCAACCAATGTAGCTTAAATGGGGAAACTCACAGAAAGCATCCAGAATCCATTACTCCTGTGGAATTGAAATTGGGCAAATTTTATAGAAAGTTAATGGCATAAAAATAATCATAAAGTATTTTATAATACAGAATGTCATAAAATATTTCCCGTGGTCAACTCCTGATGTTTGACCATAGCATAGAGTTTAACATAGGCTACTTTCAAGGTAGAGACATCTCTTAATATCTCCTTAAATGTTTAAGAATTTTTCCAATACCGTAGAACCTTTGCCCTCATGGCATTGAGTAATCTGGTAAGAAAATATATTTGAAAGAATGACCCCACGGTCTATTACTAAAAACTCTCGCACCCTTTTTTTTGTTTATGATTTTCACTTGTGTGACATTATTGAACTAAGGTAAGTCAAATGGACTACCTTACAGAATGCTAGAAACTATGACTCCCGTGGGAATGAAATTTGGGGAAGTTGTGGCTGCTTCAGTGCGATCATACCTTCCACTTCCAGAAACCCATTGATTAGGTGGCACAAGGAAGATGGGAGGGCCATATCTCTGTCCTTTCCCCCCGTCTAGTTCCTGTAACCAACTGGTCGGCAGCAAAACCTGATAGATGAAGAGCAATTGGCTGCTTTGGAACTGAGGCTGAAATTTGAAATCTTTTAACAGTAGCGGGCAGCAAAAAAAGAGCAAGGGAGTCATTTGGATGCCTGCTGATGAGGTAGGACTTACTGGAGATGTCTGTAGTTAATGGATGAACCCTTTTTTCCCCCTTGGAGAGAAGGGACATACTGGGATGTGGAGTGGGCATGCTGTTTTCCTTACATTCTTATGGAAGGCTGAGTCAACCTTGAGCCAGTGAGAATCAAACTATTGGCAGTCAGCAGAAGTAGCCCGCAGTACTGTACTACATAGGTAGCTTGGCACTTCCTTCTTCCAAAAAGTTTTTTTTTTCCAAATTCCCAATTGAGGCCATATTTTGGTATTCAAAGTCCATTTTCCACAGGAGAGGGAGTCAGACAAGGCTATACAAATATTTGAAATACCAATAATATAAATTAGCCTCAGCCTGCTTGTTGGCATAGTTCTCCATCTGCAAAATGGAAATAAGGCACCCCAAACGGCAAGACCATCGTCAGTCTGATGAAAATGAAATTTAAATATTTAACTAGAGCCATAGATGGGCTCACACATCACTCTAAACCAGGGGTGTCCAACCTTGGCAACTTTAAGACTTGTGGACTTCAACTCCAAAGCCAGCAAAGCTGACTGAGGAATTTTGGGAGTTGAAGTCCACAAGTCTTAAAGTTGCCAAGGTTAGACACCCCTGCTCTAAACTGATCTTTATTAATTTTCATTGCAGTTAAAGTAGGATTTTCCTCATCAACATCTTAATCCATACACATAAGAATATGTTTCTAGATTCTTTAGTAAAACTGCCATTATTTTTTGGCTTCTTTAGAGTCTCTTTTATTCTTTCTGAACTTTAAGCAGGAAGTGAACCGTTAACAGGATATGTATCTTTGTTTAATTCAAACTGCTTCTTACTAGTTGGCAATACATCCAGAGGGAACACGATCAATTTCAACTATGCTACGCTGTCCAAGGTACTGAAAAGACTGTTGTCAGTTTTTCAGTACTATATAGTCCAGTCCGAACAAGTTGTGAGGCCCACTCCATACTTAAAGTACTCCATACTTTGTCTTTTCTTATTCTTGCTAAAATGACCGAACAGCACATAATCATACAAATCAAGTCTTTTTTGTTTTTGCAGATATTGTTTACATTGGAGTCTCCTGTCTGTACATTATTTGCTTCTTCTGTTAAATTTTTGGTATTTGTTTCACAATCACTATTATACTTTTACATTTGGACAGACTGAATGATGCTTGGATAACTCTGCTACCCCCAGATTATCTTTATATAGTATTCTCAAATGACAAGAGACAAGGCATCTGTTAAAAACACAGTATGGAAGATATCACAATACAGTCCATGGAACTTTGTGCATGTATGGAAGCTTGGTTTATGGATCGAGGATCCAACCAAAAACATTTTTTTAGGGGGGGGGGACATTTATAGGGACATAAAGAAAAGCATCCAATCTTACGCAGCTGAACAACTCATTAGGTAGGGTCTTGTAAGCAGCTTCCTATCTGGTTGTCTGCAACACATGAATCCTTAAAGTCAGATGTTATTCTCTGCTTTAAATGGTCCATTGTACACACTTACTTGGGAACTTATTTCTAAACAAATATATTTAGAATCAGGCTGTGTTTTCATAATGGATTTCTTAACAATAGAGAATGTAAGTATGATTAACAAAACCGTAACTTCCATCAAAAAACAGCAGAGTAGAAATATTGTTGAGTTTGGGCATCAGGGTTTCCCCTGCTGCTCTTTTTGCATGGAATTCCTGAGGTAAGATTTACTTGGACTTCATTTTGCTCATATTACATTTCCAGGGCAAAAATATACATTTGTTCTCTCTGAAAAATGTTGTTGCCTTAGATCTGTGTGGCCCTGAGATGAACTGGGACTAGGAAGATCCAGGTTTGAGTCCACTCTCAGCCCTGGAAGATTACTGAGACTATTTGCCATACTTCTGCCCATCCTGGTTTACACAAATATATTTTAGTGAAATATTGGAAGAAAGAATGTGGTATGTGCTTCTTGAGTTTTTCGGGATTATAAGTCCAATAAATCAATTAATCAGGAAAATACCCTGTGAGTTTAAAGCAGAAGTAAGCCCTTCAGAAATCTCTGAAAATTGTTATCAAATTGTAATTTTAAAATGATGAAAGAGAAAAGTTGTGAGAGTAACAGTTGTGAGAGTACTTTTAAATTAAATATGTTTAAAATGAACACTTATGCTTATTTTAAAATGAACCAATTAACTTCATTTCAGAATGCTGAGGGCTTGTTTTCAATCGAGAAAAAAATGTGAACATTTCTGAGGTAAAATATGGCTTTATATGAAGCACAAATACATTTGAAATGTTATATGCAATGCAGTGAGATGTACCATTGTGACAAGATCATATATTAAGCCATGGCATGTTTAACATTTTGGTTTGCTGAATGCAACTGGCTGAATTCACATTATTCTAAACCAGTTGGACAATTGCTAATAATAAGAAGATAATAATTAGAAGCTACACTTCTGGTGGTGGATCTAAGTTACACTATGGTTGGGGTAGTGATGCAAAATAAATGAGGTTAGAACTGACACATAAGTAAATTTGGCACTTTATGTTCTTTTCTGGGATTTTCATTGCCCCACTCCCATGTTTTTATATCTATATTTTAATGAATTGTAATTTAGGGTTTATAGTATAATTTCCATATGTCTCCCAATTTAAAATGGTAAGTTTTTCACCAAGTCTATTTGGAGGCATCCCTGGGGTCTGCATGCAGTGCTAGCACCTCTTCTCTCCTATCAACTGTGCTTTCCAAGTTTTGGGTTCTCACATCATGCTGACTAAGCCACAAATAAGCAAACCACTATGGCAATCTTCTCAGCAGGGTGTGCAACCTTCCCAAACTTAATTTTTGGCCACATCTGGGGGAGACGGAGCAGGGGTGAAATTCAAAAATTTTCCCGACTGGCTCTGTGGGCATGGCTGTGGGCGTGGCTTGGTATAATAGTAACAGCAACCAGGGGTGATTTTTTACCGATTCAAATCGTCCCTACCACCTCTCCCGAGCCGGTTGAATTTCACCCCTGGGAAGGAGAATGGGGACCGCAAGAAGAAGAGGAAATTAGTTGGTATTTAATGATTCTGACAGCAAAATGGTCCCTGAATTTGAAAAGTCCTTCACATAAAAGGAACTCTTTGGCTCATAGAAGGACCATTGTCTCCAACTTAAAAAGAAGCTTTTTCCACTTTAATAAAAACATGTGTTTATTAAACTCTGAAAAATATATATTAGGTAGTCCTCAAGTTACGATCACAACTGAGCCCAAAATGTACTTTGCTAAGTGAAACTTTTGTTAATTGTATTTGCCTCATTTTATGACTTTTCTCACCAAGTGGTTAAGCGAATCATTGCATTTATTAAGTTAGTAACATGGTTTTTAAGTGAATTTGGTTTCCCTGTTTACTTTGCTTGTCAAAAGGTCGCAAAAGAAGCTCACATGACCGTGGGACACTGCAACTGTCATAAATCTGAACCAGTTGCCAAGCATCTGAATTTTGATCATGTGACCATGGAGATGCTGCAACGGTTATAAGTGTGAAAATTGGTCATCAGTCACTTTTTTCATTGGTGGTGTAACTTTGAACGGTCACTAAATGATCTATTGTTACCTGTTTCACACTTTGGAAAGGATCCTTTTCTCTCAAACCTTTTGATGCATGTACACGTGCAAAATGAAATCTACACTTTCTCCAGCACTCCCCAAAGGCTAGGATGACCCCCCCCCATTTGCCTCCTTCCCTATTGCACTCATCATTTCACTGCAGGTTCCATCTAAAATATGATCTTCACCTATGTATTTCACTGGGATCTTCTCCCAACTCCTGGCTGCCTCCAGTGCTTCAGGCCAGTTTCCAAACCGATTTAGAGAAGTCGTAAATCTATCAGCTTCCATACAGCTTTTAGCAAACATTGGTGGCATAGAGGTGACTTAGAAAAACTAACTTTCATTCATTTCATAAATGTTTCCCTGCCTGTAAAATGATCCTTATTCATCAGGAGTAATTATATTAGCTGTTTGCAAACAACTGTGAAAATTGGTAATTGAGAGAAATTTCCAGCAGGGTTTACAATGACCTTAGGAATAGCTTCTTGCAGGATATCCTGTTGGGATGCTAACTGCACTAAAAAAATCTACAGAAAATTCCACACAGTAATGTCTGATGTTAGAATCTTCCCTGCCTTTAAATCCCAATATAAAAGGTTGGCAGTTGTTTCTGATCAATGGCTAGGCTCTTCACTTTGTATAAAAGACATATTGTTAAGACTTTGAGAGCCATGACAATTTTTCAACATCCCTGGAATTGGCACAACCCTATTGTTAAAATGAAAAAAAAAGTTTATTAACCCCTTTCAAAGTGCAAGTGAGTTTATTTTAGGGCTCAATTTGGGGGGGGGGGAAGACCCCACAATTTTGCTGCCAAAATCAGCATTTTATTGTGAGATTTTGACAGTGCAGGGGGAAGAGGCCACCAAAATAAAGCTGAGGATCACAGGAAACCCAAATGCCCTCAACAAATATCCTCTAAATCACAAGTATTAAAATGGCCAAGGTTGGAGACCTCTGCTCTAAGTAGCACACAAAGAAAGCAGTCTGATATCATCTCAATTTGAATACAAGTAGTCCTTGATTTACGATCACAATTGAGCCCAACATTTCTGTTGTTAAGTGAGACATCCGTTAAGTGAATGTTGCCTCATTTTACAACCTTTTTTGCCACCGTGGTTAAATGAATCACTGGAACTGGTAAGTTAGTCACCCAGTTGTTAAGTAGCCTGGCTTCCCCATTGTCTTTGCTGGTCGGAAGGTGGCAAAAGGGGATCACATGACCTTGGGACACAGCAATGGTCCTAAGTATGAACCAGTTGCCAAGCAAATGAATTTTGGTCACATAATCATGAAGACGCTGCAAAGACCGTACTGCGAAAAACAGTCATAAGTCACATATTTCAGTGCCATTGAAACTTGGCTGTCATTCCCACAATTTCTTGTGGTTGCCCGAGTGTCTGGAAGTGACAGGAGTTGCAGTCTGAACTGCAGGAAAAATAGGGAAGGGAAAATGCCAATGTCTGGAATTGAACCATTTTTTTAAATTCATGTGCTAGATCTTACTTTGGTGTTAAGGTTGCTCTAACATTCCAACCTTCCAAGAAGGTCCACCTGGAAAGCAGCAGGTAGAGCTGAGAGAAGACAAATAAGGTCGTTGACTGTGGCCTAATGATGCTGACGAACATCTCCTCACAAGGCAGCCTAGATCAAGGGTCTGCAACCTTACACAGTCAAAGAGACATTTGCACCCATTTCCCACAAAAAGTAAACACCGGGAGCCTCAAAACCTGGGTGGTCATGGCCAACTCAACATCCACCAGGTCACATGACACCTCCCTTCCATGCCTACCCAGGTTTTGTAGCTCCCCGTGTTTTCTGCGGGAAATCTCTCTCTCTCTCTCTCCTTCTCTCTCTCTCATTTCTGTTTTTTGTGCTTTACCTTCTCAGGCCAGGTGAGGAGTGACTGGGAGGGGAGGCCGAGGGGCGTGGCCAGCCAGTGGTGGGATCACCCAACAAAGAGCCACAGCAGAGGGCCCAGAGAGCCGCATGCGGCTCCAGAGCCACATGTTGCTGACACCCGTCCTAGATCATGAGGCATGATCAAGGACTTTGTGTACACAGAAGAACAGCTGTTTACCTCCTCTAAAAAGAGCGGAGGGAAGAGATCTTCAAAGGCACAATTGTGAGTGATGATGTTGCGTTCAGAGCTAAAAAGTAACTGTCAGCTCCAAAGCTCTGAGTCACCCTCCAAGCAGCTCATTACAGTGTCAGGCCCTGCCAAACTCTGTGAAAGCGAGGGCACTGGGAGGAACGGATGGAGGGTGGAACTGCAATGGGGGTGATCCAACAGCATTGTTCATCCCCTGTCCATCACTAGCTTTTTTTTTTTTTAAGGCTGCTAAGAGAACAGGGTGGGAACGCCCCTGTGTGGGAGTTTAATCAGAGAAACGCCAAGCAGCCCAAAACAGCACCCAGGGAAGATGGGAGCAATTATGGAATCAGCCAAAGAAGTTAGGTTGATTCTGTTGTAGATTGACTGTAGAACAAGGAGCTCATGCCTCTTCCCAGCAGGGAAGTTGCCAGAAACAGCTTTGGGGCACTTCCATTCATCAGTTTCTCAAAAAGTACTCGAAAATTAATCTGGGGTCATTTCAAAAATGTTGAAGTGGTCAGAAAATAGTGTCCTGTTCTGAGTTGCCATGGAGCCTGCAAGGAGGGGAAAATTCCCCTCACACAAAAGAAAAAATAAAATGCTGCATCCCAAACCTGCCTGCGCCGTGTCCTCCTCCAAGCTGAGCCCCGCCGAGTCAGCGCCTCTGCCTGATGCCCGTTCCGCTGCAGTGTTTGGAGCTGCTGGCGCATTTGGAGATGCGTGGAGATGGGGATGGGCTGGGCAAGGGGTGGAAAGGATGGGCAGCTTCGGGCTCTCTCCACCGGCCAGGGAAGCAGCACTGCCATCACCTTGCCTCTCTGTCCGCGGATGGGTGGGCGCTATCACTTCCTCGGGCAGCCTCTCCCGGTGGCCCCTTCAGGTTTGCACTGGAGGGACTTGGGAAGGAAGCCAAGCTCAGGTCGGCCCAGCTCTTTTGCTTGGCAGGCAGGCATGCACCTGCGGCTCGCTTTCCTGACTCTGCTCAGCCCACACTGGCTCTGGCGCGGCCCTGGCGGGATGAGCGGAGGGTCTAGCGGGGAGGTGCTTGCTGCCTTGGTGAGAGCTCTGCTGCCAGGAAGGAGGGCCCACCTGTCAGCTGTGCTGGGCACGCCAGGTGAAGCTCTTCACGCTCTGCCCAGCGCCAGGCAGGAATGGCGGCTGGGCTCTTCTCCTGAGGTGGGCTGATCCTGCGCTGTGGCCCCGGGAGATTCACCTCCCCACATGGGGTTGGGCTGCCCTCTCAGGCAGGGGAGGCTTTGTTGTAGTAAGGCGTCATTTTTAAAATAATTGTCTTTACCTTCGAAGTCAAAGGGAAGGCAGCAACAGGAGCGCCTGAAGCCGAGTGTCTCCAATGGGCTCCAGTTGCAGGGAGGAACCCTGGCTGGCTGCACATGGCTCCGCCAAATGCCGCAGTGTTGCTCTAAATGCCGCGGCAGCAAGGGAGAAGGAAAAGCAATGGTGGTGGAAGGTCTTCTGATAGAAAATGCCCCACCAACGCCGAGGTGAGCATCCAAGCTGTTGCTGCCTGCCCACCCGAGGATGTAAAGGGGGGGGGGAATTAAGTCACCCCTGAAAAGACGGCCTAGCCATTTTTTCGGGGGTAAAAAAAAAATAAGGCCCGGCCTTATTTTGTGAGAAACACAGTAGCAGTTCGAAATGTGCAAGGGGAACTTTTACCTTCATGGACATGTGCATATTGTACATTAAAAAAATGCATTGGACTTTCTACAGAACAGATCCAGAACAGAATCAAACTGGGAGTGGGAAACAGGGCTAGGTAGGAAGTCCTACCAAAGGGGAAATGATCCATCACATCATCTCTATAGAACCTGACCATTAAAAACAAACCCACCAATTTTACTTTTACAGGTAGTCCTTGGCTTACAACAGTTCATTTAGTGACCGTTCAAAGTTACAATGGCACTGAAAAAAAGTGACTTACAATCGTTTTTCACCCTTATGTCCATTCAGCATCCCCATGGTTACAAAATTCAGATGCTTGTCAACAAACTCATGTTTTATGACAGTTGTAGTGTCCTGGGGTCATGTGTTCCCTGTTTGCGACTGTCTAACAAGCAAAGTCAATGGGGAAGCAGTGATTTACTTAACAACCATGGCAAGAAGGGTCATAACATGGGACAAAACCCATTTAACAAATGTCTCATTTAACAACAGTAATATTAGGCTCAATTGTGATCGTAATTCAAGGACTACCTGTATACTACAGCTGAGTCAGTAATAAATCTCAAATGGAACAGATCTTATAGAATCACAGATGTCCAGAGGTGGCCTTGAACCAGCATAGAATATACAAGTGCTGTTAAAATCAGTTCTACTAACTCTCCCTCCCTCTTTTTCGGTCTCTCTCAGTCTCTCATACACATACACATGCACAAGTGTAACCTAGAATAACCTCCCATTTAAAGACACTGAGATGCTCAGGAATGTACTATTTGTTCAAATCTCCCCATTCTCTTTCTTCTTACCACATCCCAAAGCAAGTTTCATCCCCATTTTTCTTTTTAATTCTCTGAGGTCAGTGCCCTATTACACAGCGTTGGTTCCTAAAATACTGTAAAAGCTCAATTGAGATTATATATTTTAACTAATTAGTTGCACTGCCTTGGAGTAAAACTATTTAATTCTTCCAAATGCTGAAATGTATATTGGAGAGGACTGATTAAAATGGTTCTGGTCAGCGTTCAAATTTTGGCCTTTTTAATGAAGCTTTTCAAGTTGTCCACAATGAGAAAGTTACCAGCTGCTAGCTTGTTTTTCTCCATGTTGTGCTCTACAACATATACTCTTTATCATTCTTAGCAATTTAAGCAAATTTAAAATTAAGCAAATATAAAAGTAAAATACATCTATTTATTTATAGACCATGGCCCTTCTGATTTCTATGATTCTGAAAAAGAAAAAAAAAACCCATTCCGAGCCAATAATAAATAGTATTATATAAGCCACTGCAAAATTGTGGGAAACTTCATAGTTACTGACAAATTCAGGAGTCATATGCTTGAACAAAATGTTCCACATAACCTTTTTAAGGATTTAGACACATGGATCTTCATCAACAGGCCACACTTTGCTAAAAGCAGGGACATATAACTTTTCTGGGCCAAGAACTGCAAAGGTTCTTTGAATAGCATGCCTGTGATAGCGCTCAAAATAGTAGGTGGGAGTCAAGACAAAAACTAAACTTGATTTCATTTGCATTCTAATTAAATCAAAATTATATCTAGTTAATGTGATTACATTTCCTGGTTAATTATTGTGTGTAACTGGTTTGCACTCTAAAAATGTATTCCAGAAAATACAAGAGGGATGCCCAGAGGGATGTGGGAAAAAAATGTTTTTTTCTCCCTTTAGATGGATTTTCCATATCACACTGCAGTTTTACTGCACTGCAAAATAGAAAGTTGACTATGCACAACAAGACAGAGCAGTGCTACCCTAGATGCTTTACACATCTTTAATGTGTGAAGTGCCCAATTAAAAGGAAGCCAGGTTTAGAAAGTAAACATGGCCAAAAGGAAAATGAAGCTAACCCAAAGTGTTCTTTTTCTAACTCTTGGAGTAAGAGTTTCTTCATTATCAACCTGAGTTGCTTCATTATCAACCTCTACTTCTCTTTTAATAAACAAATCAGATAACAGATAATCAGAATTGGAAGGGACCCCCACCCAAACGGGAGACAAATGGCAGTCCAATCTCTTCTTGAAAGTCTCAAGTGATGGCGCTCCCACAACTTCCGAGGGCAAGCTGTTCCATTGGTTGATTGTTCTCACTGTCAGAAAGTTTCTCCTTATTTCCAGGTTAAATCTCTCCTTGTTCAGTTTCCATCCATTATTCCTTGTCTAGCTTACAGGTGCTTTAGAAAATAGCTTGACCCCTTCCTCTCTGTGGCAGCCCCTCAAATATTGGAAGACCGCTATCCTGTCTCCCCTGGTCCTTCTCTTTACTAGACTAGCCAAGCTCAGTTCCTGTAAACAAGAGGTAGCATGTTGGATTCTTTCTCCACTGTTCTTCCAGTAGACTGTGAGTTCTAGTCCTGCCTTAGGCACTAAGCCAGATGGGTGATCTTGCATCTGTCATTCTTTCGCACCCCTAGGAAGGAGGCAGTGGCAAACAATTTCTGAAAAACCTTGCCAAGAAAATTGCAGGGACTTGTCCTGAGGCAGTCTCATGATTGAACAGAAGAAGAAAAATGCTCAGTCACCTGCATTCATTTTTTTACCTTTACTTTTAGATGAGAAACATAAAAGCATGTGTATTGGTTAACTTTTATGTTCATTTAAATCTCTTATCAACACCTTGTTTTACTACTTGCCATGCTAAACAAAGAGTGGTGAAAATATATTCACACACACACACAGAGTCAGTACACATTTAGAGTTGAAACAGGAAATTCTAATGGGGGTCAAGTCAAAATAGGTTATTTTAATAAACTTCTTTGCTTTCTAGAAAAGCTGCTTTTTTACGTAATGTAGGAAACGTGATTGAAGGGAAATGGGAATATTTAGAGTCTTGCGTAAAACTGGCTTTCTTTGCTTTCAGTAATGTCATGTATAGCCAAATTAGATAAAATATAATATTTTTTCCCCAGAAAAGAGAATCTCAGACGAAGGAAATATTGAGGTGCAAAATGGTTTTGAAGCAGTTGATAATGCTGTAACATGTAAACAAACAGGCATTCAAAAAACACTTTCGACGTAACTATGTTCATAAACTAATTTTCATTAGAATCTCTACTTGAACACAGTTTGATAGAAGTTTGCTGTGGATTTGTTAATCACATCTTGTTTTCACAGTCAATCTTGGACTTTTTTTGCAACCATGATTTATGGCAACATTTGTTATCCTTCACATTTTGTGCAAGAAACACAAGAGGCACAAAGATAATCATTCTTAGAAAGTTCCTTGGAGAGAAATCACTGCAGTCTTTAAGGCGGTTATGCCCACTTTGCAAGAGAATGAGAAAAAAATTATACTTCGTAAGCGTTTCCCTAAATTTGGCCAATATAAGCAAAGAAACACATCATTCTCTTCAGATTTTAGTTGTTTGACAAGACCCAGGGCATGGCCTGAGGGCATACGATGCAGTCACCTTGCTGAAGCTTACAATCTCCATGTCTAGGGAATGTTTGATTGGGAAACTGCTTGAGGACTGCATAGAAGCAAAAGCCAAACTTAAATTTACTAACACATAGCAAAAGAGAACACCACAAAATAACAAACGTTTAAAAATAGGTTGGAATATATTTATGGGCTAACCATTAAAAAAAACCCTGCAAACTCAGAATTTTTTCAAAGCTTCCAAGGAAAGAAGGTTGCCCTAACTCTTAATGTAACCTATATTGTCATGATGTTATAATGTAAAACTGGTACAATTTTCCACTCAAGACTTATAAACATAATCAGCGCTAAGAAAAGAGAATGTTTGGGTTTACCAAATTTGAAATTGTATTTCAATGCTTTCTGTTTGGTCTGGCTAAAAGAGTGGGTTAATTAATATTCAGAATAAGAAGTTATTTGGTTTAGATGGCCATGAATTAAGATTTGGATGGCACGGCTATTTATGGTATGATAAGGTTAAAATAAATGTTGATTATAATAACCATTTTGTTAGAGGTGCCATCCTAAGAGTTTGGAATAAACATAAAACAAGGTTTTATATGAAAATATCTCTTTGGGGTCCCCTGGGAAGTTTTTAAAGAAAGGAAATGGTGGCGAAGTCAGACTGGTGGACTTATGGTCTAATAATATATTTTAATTTAGGATTCTATCCTCAAATCTAAAGAGGAGTTAGGATTAGAAGGATGTGTCTGCCATTGGTTTACATGTTTACAATTGAAATAAAGATTTAAGTCAGACAAAAAGAGTTATGGGTTTGACTTTGTGAAAAATGAACTGGAAATCTGCTGCATGGTAGTGATGAACACATTATTGCTAAGATCTATAAATTTTTATTGAATTGGAATTGGAAAATAAATATGTAAAGTATTGCATGACACAATGGGCAAGAAACTTTGGATATGATGTAGTCCTTGAACAATGGGACAATATGTGGATGAAAGTTTACACTAAATTATGAATTGGAACTTTGATGTTCTATATGTTGACACTAGCAAGATTACTTTACACACAAAAATGGAAGGACGGTTCAATTCCTATAATGGATGAATGGTTGCAAAAGTTGATGGAGTTAGCAGAGATGGCCAGGTTAACAAAATGTAATTAACTTTCTTTGTATTTGCAAACCATTTCTGGACTTGGTGCTTGAGGTAGAAAAAAAAGGAAACTTTGATTTTAGATTTTACCAATCAGATAGGCTTGATGTTATAGAAATGGCTAGCTTATATTATGCAAAAGTAAAACATTGAGATTTGATGCTATTATCTTATTCTACTGCACCAAAGGGAGTTGGAAGAACGTCTTCACTTTTTTCCCTTTACCTTACACTTTTCCCTTCCCTTATTTTCCTACTATATTCATTTTGTATATTATAAATTAATAAAACAATAAAAAGAAAGTACAGAGCTGCTGCATCTTCCCTGAAAATATAAAATAAAAAGGACTTGTAAACATGAGCAGTACTGAGACTTATTTTTTTATTCTTCAATTTGTAGGGACAAAGACTGTTTAGGTCATTCCGGGGCTGAAAATATCCATAGCAAAGTGATTACCTGGTCACATGACCATGTCTTTATGTCTTAGCATGTGACTGCTATTTTTGTTGAAACATGCGTGCTAATATATTTTCTACCCAAATAGTTAGAATGCTTCACACAGGTTATTCCCAGGAAATTTTACAACTCTGTTAGGAGAAACAAAAATGGTTATGATATTGCTCTACATGGGAGCATGGCAGAAATTTAAAAGATAGCACTGAAATCCTGATGGATCAGGGGTGGGATTCAAAATTTTTAACAACCGGTTCTGTGGGTGTGGCTTAGGTGGTGGGCATGGTGGTCATGTGACTGGGTGTATATGGCTTGGTGGTCATATTATTGGCTGGGTGTGGCCAACTCAATATCAGATTGAGGCACGCATCTCCTTGCCTGGCCTCTCATGACTGTGGGGATGCTACAACAGTCGTAAGTGTGAAAAATGGTCATGTCACTTTTTTCAGTGCCACTGTAACTTTAAATGGTCACTCCACTCAAGCAAAGCACTAGCAAAGGAGGGGGAAAAACTCCAGAGAAGTTCCTGAGACAGGAAGTCTAGTCCTGCCAAGAACGTAATAAGTGTTAACAGAGAGGCAGTTTCTGTAAGCAACACCAGAATGTTTCCTTCCTGCCTTCCTTACAGGATTAGGCCAGTAATTTCTTCTTACAACCGGTTCTCCAAACTGCTTAGAATGTTCACAACCAATTCTAGTGAATAGGTGCGAACTGGTAGAATCCCATCCCTGTGATGGATCCTAGGCATTGCAGAAAATTTGACATTTTATGGGTTTTATGGAAACCTTCTTTGTAATAAGCTCTCTACAATTCTAGACTGCTTTGGCCAAGCTTTGGAACAGGGCAAAAGTTCCCTACAAGCAAGCATCAGGGAACAGAACACTTAAGAAGTGATTATATTTGCTGGCAAAACGAAAGTGTGTCTCATCAAATCAGATTCAAGAAGTGGAAATTGCCCCAGGAAGTCAAACCACTCAGAAGGAGTTCAGGAAATGGTATCTGGCTTTTCTCAGTTGAACAAGGGCAACGACAGGAAAGATGGGAGAACAAGGGCCATGCAACTGGAAAATTAAGCACTGAAGTGAATTCTGAATCCACTTTTCCCATTTAACCAGGCTAATGGCTGAGGTTCAGCTTCTTACTATCTTCTTCCCAGGCATTGTTCAAGAGATAAAATCGAGAGATTTTATCAGGGTTGCTTTCAAGCTTTTAGCCTAAAGAGTACTGAAAATGCTGTTCAAATGAACAGCAGGAAATTTGAAGAGAAGATAACTACATGCCTATGTCTCTATATACAATACAAGATGCATCTATGAGCTTCTTATAGCGCTAGCTACATAGAAAAATCAACTTTCTAATCTTCATAATTATTCATGGCATGTTATTAGCTGATTTTGTCAGGAATTCGGTCCCTTAATGGACAGCTTCAGTTTTATTGTATGAGCAGCAGTTAAACAGACATGCCTGGTCCCAGGCATGTTCTAATTGAAATTTTTTTAAAAATCAATCAAAGTAATATACAAAGGAAATGATTATATCCTGTTTGCTATGAACAAAAAATGTTCCTTTTTCTGGACCCCTCCATTTAATCATCCTCCCAGTACCAAGACTTCTCTATCAATTCATCTAAATTTATTTTTAAAGGGCATCTAATTTAATGGCCATTATTATACCTAGAAGGGGTAATTTTTTTTTCAAACCACTACATTTTGTCTTTTCTGAATCTGAATTATGAGAATGAAGAAAGGTTTCCATAAAATCCATAGGAAAACGAATGTCCTTATTATGTTAATACACAATAGACATTTTTAGCAGTGGAATGGAGATTATTTATGAGAATTGCTAGTAACCCTGCCGAATACATTATACTATCAGTTGGACTAATTCATAGTTTTCTCCAGTCACCTGAATTGAGTAGAAATCAATTCAAGTTGTTATTAATTAACATACTGAACTCAACATAGACTGGCCTTCAGGTGGTTCTAGGAACACTTCAGGTAATCTGAAAATAGTCAGGGTCATTTAATTAGTTTAGTTGTGCAAGATACATTAGGCCAGTGCTTAGATCCATGTATTTCATCAGTATCTTCATGTAGAACAATCTAAGGTTTTATTTTGATCTATAAAGCCCTAAATGATTTGCACCTTCTGTATATGCAAAACTTCCTTCTCCTGTATATTTGCATCTGTTTTTCAAATAGGAAATGGGTATATACAGTTGAAAGGTAAATTTGCACCATGAGATGCTATCAGGAACCACTTGAAATTATGAAAAAAATTTTTTTAGATGGTATATCTATCCAAAAATGAGGCACAGGAAAATTCTTACACCTCAGATAGACTAGTATTTATTTATTTGGCATGATATAGTTATTATTGTAAATCACTTGTTGCATTAATGTAAACCAATGTAAAGTTATTAAATTGTGCCATATCCTTGGAATATCTAGAGCTGACATTCTCCACCCTGCCCTCCACACACTCAATTTATACACAATTAGAGATGTGCCCCAGGCCAGCCTTGACACATTCTTTCCACATTGTCAGAAATCTTCTCAAAATATTCAGTTGAGTCAAGTTGGAAGTCCTATCAATTGACAAATCATATTTTTACAAAAGTAGATTAATCTAATAGGAATCTTCAGCTTCTAGCTGGGCTGATTTTCTCTGTAGAATATACATTTAGGGCCAGACTATGACTATTTTAAAGAAGAAATGCCTTACATTGCTAAACATTTATTTGAGCAGAAAAAGCAAGTGGACAGACATTGTGCTGGATCTCTAAACACAATACTGGTATGTATGTATGTATGTATGTATGTATGTATGTATGTATGTATGTATGTATTTAGTACAGCTGTCCATCTTAAAATACAGATAGTTCTCGGCTTACAACAGTTTATTTCGTGACCATACAAAGTTACAACAGCCCTGAAAAAAAGTGACTTAGGATTGTTTTTCAGAGTTACAAAATTTGCAGCATCCGCATGATGATGTGGTTAAAATTCCAATGCTTGGCCATTGGTTCATATTTATAACTCTTGCTGTGTCCCAAGATCACGTGATCCCCTTTTGTGACCTTCTGACCAGTGATGGGATTCAAAAATTTTTTACTACCGGTTTTGTGGGTATGGCTTGGTGGGTGTGATGTGGCAGGGGAAGGATACTGCAAAATCCCCATTCCCTCCCCACCCCACTAACCTGCTTTCCAGCTCCGTTCTCCTGTGCAGGACAACAAAAGAAGACCCAGCCGATCAGCTGGGACTCGGGAGGCAGAGAATAAATGGGGCCAGGGCCAGTCAGAGTTGGGATTTGTCGGTTCTCTGAACTACTCAAAATTTCCACTACAGGTTCTCCAGAACTGGTCAGAACCTGCTGAATACTACCTCTGCTTCTGACCAGCAAAGTCAATGGGGAAGCCAGATTCATTTTAACAACCAGGTTACTTGCAGTGTCACTTGCAGTGATCATTTGAAATGATTCACTTAACAACTGTGACAAGAAAGATCGTAAAAAAATGGGGCAAAATTCACTTAACAAATATCTTAAACAGAAATTTTGGGATCAATTGTAGTCATGAGACAAGGACTACCTGTAGTTCTAGGGAGCTCACAACAACAATGAAATTATAAAAGTCATATATAATGAAAACTAAAAAACAGGCACCTCAACCAACCTCCCGGAATGCACTAACAATCCTCCCTGAGCTCCCCCACTGAGCATGCCCTAGTAATTCTGTTTTTCTGCTGTATTTCAATGATTAGGTTTTTTTCCCCCTTTACTCCGCCCCACTCAATGGGAGAGTGAAGATATATAAATTACCTTGGGGGAACTCAAAGGATTGGACTGCCTAGAAGCTGAGCTAGGATGGGTACCAGCTGTGTGGTGAGAACTTTTTACAATTCCATAATCTTCTACCAGCTCAAGGAGGAATGGAAAGCACTAGAGCCTAGTGGTGATGGCAAAAAACTGATAGAAACGCAGAGGTTACACAAAACCATCTTCTACGTTAGTTCCTTTTTTTGTTTACCTGTTAAATTCTTTCCTTTAGACAGAGATGACTATCATTCAGTAGACAGAGGCTGTTCTTTGCAGGGGTGTCCAACCTTGGCAACTTTAAGACTTGTGGACTTCAACTCCCAGAGTTCCTCAGCCAGCTGGCTGAGGAATTCTGGGAGTTGAAGTCCACAAGTCTTAAAGTTGCCAAGGTTGGACACCCCTGGGTTACAGGTTACAGTGAATGGGGACACTGTATGGGTGGAGGACAAAGCTTCAAAGAACCTCCCCTCTATCCTTTAGCAGATGGCTTTATTTAAATAACCTAGAAAGCTTCCATCAAGAAATAGCATCTCTACTGATTCTCAGCTAAACTCAACTGTCCAGTTCCTAAGGTCAGGAGACTGAAGGGTCTTCTCTGCATTGTAGCTTGTGGTGGACTTAAGGACTTCATTGTAAAACGCCTAACATTCAAGCCATCTCAGTGTGGTCTACCAACCCACCCACTAATTCATACTTTCTCTCCCATTCATGAAGGGTTTCCCCCATCTTAAATTTCTCCGATACCTGAAACGCTTTGGCAGGAATTTTACTTTCTATTGATTTCTCATTGCCAAATGTGTGATTGATGTCCTCCAGGAAGCATAAGCTTCTACACTGTGTCCAGTACACATTGCCAACCAAACCTACTTCAATTTGAACTCTGCCAGGAGGCTGCTGTATTTCTTTCCTATCTTGTAAACCAAGAGGTCGGGTGGGGCCTAAGACAGCAAATTTGCAAGATGGCTTGCCTGGCACTGTGCCTGCCTGCCACTCAGGCTAATTGCAAGCAGGCAAAGGAATCAGGCTTGGGGTGGGGCCTGATGAAATAAGAGTGGAAAGAGGTAAGTAGATAACTTTCAATCAGGAGCCATTTCTTACTGTTGTAATGACGAGGCAGTCGAGTTGTTTGATCATGATCAACTGAATCATGCTGAACTTTATTGGAGTCTAGTCTTGCATTTATACACATTTTTAATTATCCTCCAACATTGGTTAACTTTGGTTACTGCTTAACTTTGGTTACTGTTTAGCATAATAGTAATTAACACAATTAATTATCTCTAGTTAAAGTCTAGCATATGTTTACTTCCTCTCTCTAATCCTCCTTTAGATGAGTGACTTTGTTTGCCTGAGTTGTATTTGCTTGGAAACATTCTTTATCTGAGGTTTGCCATCCGAGATTGGAACATTCCTGCAATGACAACTCTACATCTTACATAACCCAGAGATTTAAAGATGTCCAAGGAACCTTCCCACGTTTCTATATATAAGGACACTGGAAGCCAACTAGCTCCTTCACAGAAAAGGTAAATCCAGTTTGGAAGCACAAAACTCAATGTTTAGCAGGTGCACACAATGATCGTGGAAAAGTTATTTGAAAAGCAGACAGTTTCAAACTCTCCACCGTCATCTTCCAAAATATCCAGAACAGCCTTTCCCTGGAGAGCATGGTCAGCACACAGTCAACTACATGAAAGATGGGGCAGAGTTTTTAAACTCTGAAACTACAATTGGTCAATATGTATGGTTTTCTTATACATCCTGCTGGCTGAGCATATTGACGCTCCTTCATCTCAGTTGAAATTTGGGCTGCTTTAAATGCACAGACTAGTGATGGCAACCCTTTTTGTTGCGGTGTGCCGAAAACGTGCGTGTGCGGGATAGTGTGAGCGTGCATGTGCCGGCACCCATAATGCAATGCATCCCCCCCGGCACATGCGCGCACAACACCCTTCTTCCCCACCTCCCCCCTTACCTGCACTGTGTGCGCCTCCCAGCTGCTTTTCAGCTCGTTTGAGGCCTTTTCCGGCCTCCCAAAGGCTCGAGGGAAGTCTCTGCAACCTTTGGAGGCCAAAAAACGGCCCCGTTTTTCGGCCTCCAAATACTGGAAGTGACAAAACGGGCCTGTTTTTCAGCTTCCAAAGGCTGCAGAGGCTTCCCTCGAGCCTCTGGGAGGCCAGAAAAGGCCTCAAACAGGCTGAAGACCAGCTGGGAGGCACACACATGTACATTTGGCTGGGGCTTGCATGCTCGCACAAATGGCTCTATGTGCCACCTGTGGCACACATGCCATAGGTTCACCATCACAGGCCTAGACCATGACAAAAAATAAAGGTATTTCTAGGCATACCACAAGTCCATTATCATTTCTGTTCTTCCCACTGTTCTTTGAGATTCTTAACATCTGTTTGCTCTCCCTCCCCGCCCAGCATTTATTTATGGGGGTTTTTTTAGGAACAAGGTTCTGTATTCTGTACAGTGGTAGATTTTGTCTTCTGTACAGATGCAGACAGATAAACTCAACAAAACATTCATACAAAGTCTTTATTATTGGTTCATCAGGTATCCTCATAACTCACATTTGTGATGAAGTTCTTCTTAATGTCCAATCCTTTGCATATCTGTCTTGTAGGTAAAAAGATGGTTATCTCCTCATCCCTTTCCTCCCATCTCGTAGTGGTAGAGGTAGAGCAGCTACCACGAGTCCGTGAGTTCAGGCAAGAGTGAAGAAACCTCCCCCAACCCACTGAGGGTCAATTTAGTGACCAATCAGGATTACAGATGTGGTCATGTGACATGGACTACATTTCCCAGGATACCTTAACTACATTTACCATGATGCATTCTCTTAAGGGGACAGCTCACAATTGCTAACTAACTATCCAATTCCCATACACTGGCTGGACAGCACAAACCAGTTTTGATGGAACACCATTTTCCAGGGTGCAATCTCCCTGACTGACCACAGAGATTACCACCCAACTTCATAGATAGGGCATCCTTTCCGTATCTGTTTTGCTCTACCAGACTGCCACAATTCCCTCATTGGGCACCCCACAACAGCTATAAAATCATCTCCTAGCAGAATACAGAATGCATCTCCTTTGAAAGTACAGCTGGCACACTGCTGATAAAAGGAGCCATTCTCCCTGCATGTGGGACTAACCACAGAGGCCTTCACAGACATTTCCCTCCATTCTGTGATGCTCCGAATACCGAATGGATTCTGTTCAGAAACGCCCCAGGACTTTAATGGGGATGTGGAAATGATTTGATATTCACATTGCAATTACAGGATGTGAACATTACGTCTTGGAGAATTCAACCTTCTGACAAAGCATTTGCAAGCGCATAGGCCTTTGATTAGCTGTTTCCACTTATAGTACATAGTCGATGTGCTTGTATATGCAATTAACAGATCTACCCACCTAAGCCTAAAAGGAACCCTGATTTCTGCAAGGGGCATAGTCACATTTCCATGTATTTTATTTCGCTGCTGCTACTTAGTAGGAAGAAGCCACTGGAACTGTGGTGAATGCAAAGCTTTGGAATTCACAAATAAGCTCAACAAAGGAGAATATTTGTAGCTCAGGGTTGAAATGCTCTCTTAGCTTGGTGGTTTTTTTGCAGATGTTTCACTACCCAAACTAGGTAGCATCATGTTACCTAGTTTGGGTAATGAAACATCTGCAAGAAAACCACCAGGCTCAGAGAGTACAAAGGACCACACAAATAAGATCCCTCTTGTCTTATGGTTTAAGCTATCACTATCTACAATTGGTGAAATTGCACCTGGTACTGTCTAAAGCCAGGAATGCGGCTGAACTACATGCTACTTTCATGACTTCCCTAGCCTACTTTTTTTTCTTTTGCCATCATGAAGACCAGAGTCCAACTTCGGTAACCAAAGTCACATCCACATCTTGAGCTTGTTTTAAGTTCTAGCTTTGATTTACTGCTTTCATCTCTCAGAAACGGAATCAATGCTATATGATGTAATTTGCCAATAAAACCATCAGATAAATGTAGCCGAATTGGGCCATTAACAAACTCCACTGGAAGCAATAGCAACAATTTGCCGGAGATTTAATTGTTGAAATGGGGCATAGAGGGGGCATATGAACTACTTCATACTTTCAAGCCCTGGTGGTTTTTCCTTTTTTTATATTCTAGAGTTACTTGCAAATTTCAGCTCTGAAGAAACTAAAACCTCATACAAATCACCATCAATTTAAAAACATAGTCTGATCTACAAGACAAATATATTTTCATGAGATTCCTTGGACATCAAAGGATATAGCTTATTCCTTAACAGAAGCCAAGAGTCAATATGTTCTTCCAAACCAAATCAAGGTGATAATTTTGGAGGAAAGAGGCAGAGACAACAGTTGCCTAAAGAACCTTTAAGCCCAGGGAACAGAAAAGCGTGAGAAATATAAGACAAAACTCCTCCCTAAGAAGGAAAGCTCACATCACTCTTTTAAGATTCTGTTACTACAACCTATAGCAGTACAAGTGGTCCTTACTTACTAACCACCCATTCAAGTGAAGTGCTGAATGACTAATATTTCTGACCAAAATTCCAGCCATCACAGCGTCCCCGTAGTCATGGGAGATGTTCTTGAGGTTTGGCAACCAAGTCACAATTACAATGCCACAGCATTTCCCAGTCACATGATCATCATTTGTGGCCTTCATTGCTGGTCATGCGCAGTCAATGGGGAAACCAGCGGGAAGTCCCAAATGGTGATCATGTCATACTTAACAATGTTGCAGTACTTGCTATCACAATACCAAATGAAAGTGCTGCAACTGCTGTAGCTAAGCAATGCAGTTATATGTCATGCTTTATGATTGTGTTGCTTGGTGACAAAAATCCCAGTCCCATTTGCCATCTTTAACCAAGGATTACCTGTAAAGTATTGTTCTAATCAGATTTCAGAGTCTATTCCTACTTAGTCTATCCTGAAGGGCTCATTCCTCCTGAGGCAGGTCTCAAAAGGGTTACTTCACCACTTGAGATATACTGTATTCTCAGTTTATGGTTGTTATTGCTATTATTATTGTTATTATTGTTATAAAATAGTACTACAGCCTACTGGAAACTTTTCACAAAGGAAAAAGAGTTCACTCAAGAGTTTCCAGGTTCAAAGCAACACACGTGCAACTATTATCTGCATGTAACTATTCTCCCTCCTTTCACATTTCCCAAATTTAATACCTCCAGGATTTCTGAGTGAGAAAGGCCTCCTCTCCACACTAAATATGACTTTGTCCTGCACTGATTGTTGTTGGCTACTTCAATTTTTGTAAAAAAGAAAAAGTGGGATTAAAAGCATTCTAAATGAAAAATAAATGAAAGTAGATTTTTGATGCACGTTTTCATATTATAATTATTAATTTGTATTGCACTGTTCCTGAAGGAAAAAAAAAACCTGACCTGGTGCATCGATGCAAAAAATAAACTAATAGCCAATTATCAACTCAACAATAACAGGATTATAGTCTTCTGTACAACAATTGAAAAAATTAATAAAGGGTTGCATTTAGCTGTATAATTAAATAAAAATCAGTCTGAAACGTGTTTTTCAGGCACACAACTGATCCAAAGTCCAGCTCCCTAGTCAACAATTATATTCCAGAGAAGGCTAATTTAGAAAGAGAACAACAACTCCAGCAACAACAAAAGCTTCAGCCATTAGACTTGCCAGGAACTGCTTCCAGCATTTTTAATGGCTCTAGAAAGCATTTTCTCTGTTATCTCCTATTTTGCAAATGCAAGAAGAGACAAAGCAGGACAGAATACTGTACAGGGTCAGTTTTGCTCCAAGATTTTCTAGTTGCTGAGCTTTGCTATTATCATCTGTTAACTCACCTGTGGCTACCTACCATCTTCTGCATCACCCACCTAAATGAAATCATTCTATGTTACAGCTAAGTATCCGGCTATATTCTAACATGATAAACCATTGTTATGGGTCAGTCAGTTACTCCAAGTTTTAATCCTTTTATAGAAAATAAGATAAATGTAGTTTTTATAATTCTCTTTTTGGAAAGGACAAAAACTCTCATATTACCTTACCATTTTAGGAGGCAGATTCCAAGATAGATTACGGAAATAATGTGTTTTGGTACAGGAGTTGCAGCTAGTAAACTGCACAATTGGTAGAACATACATTGTGTTGAAACAACTTCCCCATTGTTTTCATGGATAAAGCAGATTTTGTTTTGATGAGTCCCACAGTACAACTAATCAAACAACAAAACTGCTTTATTACTGGGAAACTATTTAAATTATGTACAGATTTCTAGAAGATCATATAACTGGAAAAAAATGAGGCTTTCTGTACATCCAAGTAAACCTGCACAAGAGTTGACTGCTTAACAGCTATTCTCTTGCCATACATATTTAATCCTGGGAATGTAAAATCTGCCAGTTATTGGAAGGCAGGAGGATTAGGGATTTCAACTGCAAAGTGTTTTAGCCTTTGAACCAAATTCCTGAAAATAACTGACTCTTGGATTTCTTGAGAAAGCCCATAATAATTAACCTTCAAACTTGCTATGATTTTGCAACATAGATATAGGCATTTATAGTAGATGAAAATGATTTAAAAACTGGAATTATTAAGAAACACGTGGAGAACAGCCTTTTAATGAAAAGTGGCTATCTCTTGGCCATCAAATACTGGCCACCTTCTTCCACACAAGAGAAGAAGGATCAATAAAAGTAGCATATTACTTCACTATGTGAGCTTTCTTTTTTCTTGAAGCCTTCTCTGACTGCATGGCTAGAAAACAGTAGTTTGAAGTGGGAAATATTTAAAAAGTCTTCCATGTTCATTCAGAAAAGTCTACTCATTTGATGAAGCCCACACTCAACCTTCTCCATTTATAGGGTCATTTAGCAACATCACCACCAAAGAATAAGTTGAGGTCTGGGCCATCAGAAGTACTTTAATGACCTCACACTCTCCCAACCACCACTGTAGACTGTTGCAAGAAGGATCTAATGAACTGTTATGAAAGCTACCATTTCCTAAACCTGGCACAGAACAGTTAATCTGATTGCAATTTCTTTTCTTTAGAGTCACAAGCACATCAATCACAGAAAGGAAGCCTAATAGTCTACCTAGTAAAGACTAACCCATTTCACATATGAGCCTGATGAATTACATTCTATTTCAGCTCATACCTCATGGTTTACAACTTTCAGAATCCTCAGTCTGATGCCCATGAATTCTAGAAGCTGCATCCCAATACATCTAAAAATCACTAGGTTATATTATTGTTGTTGTTATTGTTCAGTCACTAATTGTGTTCAGTTGTTTACAACTGCATGGACCACGTAGCATGCCAGGTCCTTCTGTCCTCTACCAACTCCTGGAGTTTGCCCAAATGTATATTCATTAGATCGTCAATGACATTATCTAACCATTCCCTTCTCCTTTTGCCTTCAATCTTTCCCAAGATCAGAATCTTCAGGGTCTTTATTTCAGAACCTGTTATTTTTACAAAAGAACTACTAGGCAGAGGTTTCCAAACTTGGAAACTTTAAGACTTGTGGGCTTCAACTCCCAGAATTCTCCAGCTAGCATAGGGTTAAGAAGAAACAGATATGGGTCACCTTAGCTCTCCAAGAAAGAAATGGGTAGAAGCAAGGTTGCTTGGTTGTACTCTTCACTTTCTAGATGACCTTCAGATGACCTTCAGGAAAAAATGGCAAAGACTCTGTCTTGAGTCCATGCCTCAGTTTTTCTCTAAATGAAATGAGGCAGGAAACATATGAGACAAATTTTTAATGATCATAGTCAATCTTGGTAAATGGCTCAGTGATTCTTATACAAGAAATGATGCACCCAGATCATTGTCTGTGGCTTTAACAGCATCCATTAATCCTAAAAAGCTTCTCTGGGATGAAAGCTTCAGAAAGAATTGGCTGCTCTGACAAGAGAAACTGTCCCTAGGCTGACATATTTAAAGCAAAAACAAGAAACAGCAGCTGAAAAATTGTGGCTCCTTTCCTAAAACAGCAAGTATTTGGACAGTGACTTTTCATCACAAAGGCAGGCTCGATACTTCAGCTCACAATTTCCATGAAATTCCCAGCAGCTGCACAGCTCTGGGATGAATCTGGCTGCAATAGTCTAGCACCATGATTAATCCCAGTAATAGCCCTATAGGCTCTTTTGCACTTCAGTTGACTTTTCCTCTTAAATCCTTGTGATATGTATACAAAACAAGGAATGCAAAAATATGCAATTCTCAGAAATGTAATTTCTTTTATTTGCATTTACTATATTCATATGTAGAAAAAGCATGGGAAGGGGACCATATTGAACAACTTAAATAGCAATAGCACTTAAGACCTCTCCATAGTGCTTTATAGCATGCTCTGGGCTGTTCCCAATGTCAGCATATTTCCCCTAACAACCTGGGTCCTCATTTTACTAACCTTGGAGGGATGGAAGGCTGAGTCAATCTTGAGCCCATCAGGATCAAACTCCCAGCTGCGGGCAGAGTTTGGTGCAATACCGCACTTTAATCTCTGATCCACCAGGACTCCTGGTAAATTGTAGTCTTCATCAAGGAAAACACCTCAAAGTTCCATACAATCATTAGTTCACCAAGCTGAAGGTAATTCCCTGGAAGCTGTGGACCTCTTGCTTCTACCTCTTGCAGGATGCAAAAAAAAAAAAAAAATGGGAAGGAGGCACCTTAACAGACACTTAATAGACCCGAATGCTTGGGTGGGAGACTGCATTGTGTTGGGTGAGTTACATGCCAATAATTTGGGTTGTGGTTAGCCTTTTTTTCTCCCTCAACTGACTATCAATTATTCTAAAAGCTGTCTAATGGAAAGATTAAAAGACAAGGTAATTTTCTCCAAGATTTGCACAGGATGAGTTGCTCTTGCTAAAATTGGGTTTATACATTTTGCTAGAATGGGCTGTCAAATACAGAGACCGTACCCAAAATATTAGAACTTGTGTTTTTTTTTAATAACATATATAAAATAAATTTGTGGAGAGTTTCAAAACCTACAAGAAACATATGGAAAGTAGTAAGACTATCAGTTTTCCATCTATTGTTATTTATTAGATATCTAGGCTTCCAAAGCTCCACAAGACTGATCAGTTTAACATACATAAAACCTATAAAAACAGTAATAAATCCCAACAGTTAGCATCACTTGGAAGGAACAACCACCAACTTCTCTCTAACGTTACTAGAGACAAAAAAAACAAACAAAAACCAGACTGAAAGTATGGTCAGACCACATGACCATACTAAGTCAGGCCCCAGGAGATATGCCAAGTTTTCAATATGTTTCAAGGTCAGAAAGGTAGGGGTCACGACTTGGTTTCATTACAAAAGAATAATGAGAATTTCCAATGTTACTTTCACAAGCAATTTTTAATCACAGCTTATCTCTTCTGCCAATTTTGTTTTCTCTAAAGAACCTCGGGAAGTATAATTCACTGAGGCTGCTGAAAATTTGTAAGTACGTAGTAGGCAAACTCACCTGCCATCATAGACCTACAAGTTACAGCCTAGGGTTTCAATGACAGGAACAACCTTTTGACCATGTTTAAATATTACTTAAATATCACAAATATCATTATAGAAGAGCATCCCAAATTCTTTCCTCCATCAAGAAATTGCTCAGTACAGGTAGTCCATGAATTACAACCACAATTGAGCCCAAAAGTTATGTTGCTAAATGAGAAATTTGTTAAATGAATTTTGCCCCATTTTACGACATTTCTGGCCACATTTGTTAGGTGAATCGCTGCAGCTGTTAAGTTAGTAACATGGTTAAGTGAATCTGGTTTCCCCATTGACTTTGCTTGTCAGAAGGTCATAAAAAGTATTAAGATGACACCAGGACACTGCAACCATCATAAACAGGAGTCAGTTGTCAAGCATCCAATTGTAAATCACATGACCGTGGGGGTGATGCAACAGTCATAAGTGTGAACAATGGTCTTAAGTCACTTTTTTTCAGTGCCATTGAGACTTTGAACGGTCACTAAATGAACTGTAAGTCGAGGATTACCTGCATTCTGACATCACCCTGCCATTTCTCCATTATCTCCGAGTTGATGGAAGTTCTGTGTTGTCAAAAAAAAAAGGTGCCAAATCAGAGATAAATGATCCTGTCCAAGAGGGAGAGGCAACCATATGTCCTTTCAATATTTTTTAGATATCAACTCCTGTAAGGCTTGGCTAATGTCAAGAACCTTTGGAAATTATAGAACCAAACTGGACAACAAAGGTTGCCCAGGCCTGATTTATGAGCAGGATCAACATTTTCCATCAGAATCCCCATCCTGGGACAGAATTGCTGTATTATGAACATTCACAAAATCTTTTTGGAAAGATGTCTGGGTAGAATAGTATTTTGATCATGCCAATTTCATCAATCTCTTCTTACCTGATAAGGAGAGATGAAGACCCTGAAAGCTTTTTTTAAAGTGTGTGTATGACTTTTGAGTTGTTAATAAAGGTCCACTTATAATTTGTGATAGATTTTGCATTTTTGGGGACAAACATGATTACTTTACTTTCTTCCTTGGCAGGACTATATGTGCAATGATGTTTCATGCTGCCAGTGCAGTTGCCTTAGTTCATCAGAGGAGAGAAGTAATTCTCTTTCTTACAATATACCCTTTAATCCAACTTTCCAATTCAATTAACACCTCCCTTCAGAGAGCAATTTGAGCAGCAGCTCCTCTATCCCTCCATCCTTCCGACAACAAGAACAAACCCAGAAGCAAATCTAAATATATAGAGCCAGGAACTGCCCATCCCATAATCTAGTTTTTTGGTGGTTTTTTTTGAAGGCAGAAGGTATGAGAGAGAAAGTGAGTGGGGCAATGTCTTGCCATGGCTGATGATGGCAAATGATGAATTTGCTCCGTTATTTGTCCCTAGTCACTTGTGATCCTTGCCTATTCTGGCTCTTCTAAGGGTCCAGAGGGTGTGTGACAGTGGTGGGATTCAATTTTTTTTACTACTGGTTCGGTGGGCAGGGCACGGTGGGCATGGAAGGGGAAGGTTACTGAAAAATCCCCATTCCCTCCCTACCTCACTAACTTGCTTTCCAGCTCCGTTCTCCTGGGCAGGGCAACCAAAGAAGACCCATCTGATCAGTTGGGACTCGGGAGGCAGAGAATAGATGGGGCTGAGGGGCAGTCAGAGGTGGCATTTGCCAGTTCTCCGAACTACTCAAAATTTCCACTATCAGTTCTTCAGAACTGGTCAGAACCTGCTGAATACCATCTTTAATGTGTGAGAAGTTGGGCCAAAAAATTGGTCCTGAGTAAAGAGAGGAGGAAGTGCTGGAGTACTTGAAAGAGGCTGTAATTCACTCTCTTCTTAAGAGGCTCTCTCTGGATTTCTATTCATTTGAAATAGATGGCAAAATCTCTAACCTCTCTTAAGGAAGGTTATTGAGATCACAGGGGGTAGACAACTAGCCAGTAAGGCACCCAAGAGGAAGCAGGTTATCTGGATTCTTTTCAGAACTGGGCATGGAATGGAGGCAGCATTGGTGGAGTCAGTGGATGATTGTTTGTCATGGTATGAATGAAAACAGTGCTTCTGTCCTGGCATTTTAGATCTCCCAGCAACCTTCGAAACCATCAATCATGTTAATATTCTGGCCACTTTTAGGACTTGGAGACTGGGGTCTATGTTTATTGTTTGTCCACGCCCCCAGTTTTGTTTTGCTGTTTTTGCTGTTACAGGCAGTCCTCAACTCACAAAAGTTCATTTAGTGACCATTCAAAATTACAACAGCACTGAAAAAAAAAAGTGACTTGTGACCATTTTTCGCAGTTACAACCTTTGAAGCATCCCCGTGATCTAAATTCAGGTGCTCGGCAACTGGTTCATATTGATGACTGTTGCTGTGCCCCAGAATCTTTTGCAATCTTCTCACTGGCAAAGTCAATGGGAAAGCAAAACTCATTTCACAACTGGGTTACTAATTGATCAGCTGCAGTGATTCACTTAACAGCTGTGGCAAGAAAGGTTGTAAAATGGGGCAAAACTCACTGAGCAAAGGTCTCACTAAACAACAGAAATTTGGGGCTAAATTGTGGTCTTAAGTCATGGACTACCTCTACCAGTTCTACTCTTTCTTCAAGGGGCAGTTCTAGTCAGTGGTGAAGAATTAGGTGTGGAGGTGGCGTGAGTCAAGTGGTTAACTCACTTATGGACTAACGTAAGGTTTGCTCTTTTCTCCCTTGCTGCTTAACATTCACAGTATATGACATCACTGAGGAAAATCAATATGCTGATGACACCCAACTTTATTAGGCCAGGCTAGAGGTGTCTAGAAGCAGGGAGGGTCTAAATAATGAAATGAGCAGGTTGGATTCCTCCCTCCAAAGATGTGGTAGCAATGTTGTAATGGAATGTGAGAATGATCATGGTTTGGAGGGGAGAGATGCTGGCCAGAGGGTGATTAGATAAAAGGAAGAGGTGCCCACAAGTGAGTAACAGGCAGAGAAAAGAACATAGAAAGGCTCTGCGCCAACTAATCAAGTAGTAAAAAGAGACAGTGGGGGATCTGTACTTTCAGCTTGAAAGATTCTGCTAATTGTAGCCTTATATTAAAGTAGAATTAGCTTATCTTGTCATGTTTCCTGTCTGGTCTACTTGGGAGGTTGACAGTTGTAAAGCTGAGTTTTGGAAAATGATTTACATTAGAATGAAACACATTTTAAAAACCCAATTCCCACTTTGACCTGTTATATTGTTATTAATTTTTACAAAACCATATTTTCTTTCAATGGATACTGAACTAGCTTTGTGTATGTTAATTGCCAAATAATATTAAATGCTTCTTGCTGGAAACTACAATTGGCCTTAAATGCAAGCTACTCAAGAAGCCTTGTGAATAAAATACGTGAATTTCTCCTCTTACTAAATATGGCTAAATTCGACATTCTATTTGTCTGTGAAACATGGCTCAATGCATCGCTCCCTGATTCCATTACCACAGTAAGAGACTATCATGTTTGCCAATCAGATCATGAAATCCGTAGAGGAGGTGGTGTTGCTATCTTCTATAAAAAGCCCTTACATTTAAAAAACATCCAAGTTACCCAAGAGCTTGCTCTTCCTGAGACCATTGTCTGTGAACTGTCCTTAAATATCACATTTTGATTCTTACTCTGTTACAGAGCCCCTGATTATGACATCGAACATGTAAACAAGCTAAATTCACTACTAACATGGGCAACATCCTCCCACACACTTTTATCTTTCTTGGCAACTTCAATCTACCCCACATTAACTGGACCCTAAATGAATGTAAAACTGAACCCATACGTGCAACCTTCTACAATGCTGTAACAAATCTGGGACTGGAACAACTAGTAACCAACAATACTAGACTTAACAACTGCCTTGATCTCATCTTCTGCAATAGTTTGAATTCAATTTACGAAATGAATACTAATTAAAGAACCCTTTTCCAACAGTGAGCACAGCATGATTGACTTTTGTCTCAATATACGTCCACACAAAAATCAACACAATGATGTGATCCCCAATTATAACTTCAAAAAAGGCAACTGTGATCTTACAGACAATGATCTCTCATCCCTTGATAGGCAATTTCTATTCACTGAATGCAATACTGTTGAAAACCATTACAACGTATTTTTACTTGAAGTCAAAAGAGTCATCAAACTATATGTACCAATAACAACACCAAAAACCAGAAAAAACAAATTACCCATAACAATAAGGAAGCTTCAATCCAAAAAGAAATCACTTTGGCGGAAAAACAAATCTGGTCACGTTGCCAACTTCAAAAGCCGATACAAAAATTTATGCCACCAGATAAAGACTGAATGCACCAATTATCACATTAAACAAGAGGAAAACCTTCTACGCACCAATTCCACCCGCGCTTTCTTCAATTTTATAAGCAACAAACTAAAAGACTCAAGGTCCATCCCACCCCTGAGAGGACCTAATGGTAAAGACTGCAATGATGACACCATTAAAGCCAACCTCTTTAACACATTCTTTGGGTCAGTATTTGTAAACAGCAATGGAACATGCCCAGTATTTCCTAGTCGAACCACAGACAACTACAATGATCTAATACATATCGATTTTACAGAAGACAATGTTGAAAAAGCACTGCGCAATCTAAAACCATCTTTATCTATTGGATCAGATGGAATATGTGCCTACTTCTTTAAAAAGCTAACCACTGCCATAGCCGAACCTCTAAGCATAATCTTTGAAAAAATTTTCAGGACCAGCTCCTTGCCATACCTATGGTCACAAGCCACAGTCATCCCTATCTTCAAAAAGAGAGACCCCAGCCTAGTTGAAAATTGCAGATCAATCTCTTTTTGCTACGTCACCTGTAAAGTCATGGAATCAATTATTAACCAATCTATTACCCTCCACTTAGAGACAAACAACCTGCTCTCTAATAAACAATTTGGTTTCAGAAAAAAACAATCCTGCAATCTGCAACTCTCAACTCTGCAAAAACATATGGACTACACAACTTGATCAGGGCAAAGCAATAGATGCAATCTACATAGACTTCTGTAGAGCCTTTGATTCAGTGGTACACGACAAACTACTCCTAAAACTAAAATCTTATGGTATCTCTGGACACCTGCATAACTGGATCGAAGCATTCCTGTCAAACAGACAACAAATGGTCAAAATTGGGAGCGTCCTATCAAATTCTGTACCTGTCAACAGTGATGTCCCCCAAGGCAGTGTTCTAGGACCAACTCTCTTCATACTCTACATAAATGACCTCTGTGATCATATTAAGAGCAACAGCGTTCGCTGCTGATGTAAAGCTATTCAACACCACTGACAATACTGCTACCTTCAAAAAGACCTCGATTATGTATCAGAATGGTCAAACAAATGGCAACTTCAAATCTCAACAAATAAATGCTCTATCTTACATATTGGCAGAAAAAATCAGAAAATAAAATACAAGCTGAATAGTCAAGACTTTGTTGATGATCCAAACTCTGTCAAGGATCTTGGAGTACTCATCTCTAATGATCTAAGTGCTAGAGCCCACTGCAACTGCATAGCCAAAAAGGCATTAAGAGTTGTTAACCTAATCTTACGTAGCTTTTTCTCTGGTAATATTACACAACTAACAAGAGCATACAAAACATTTGCTAGACCAATGCTTGAATACAATCTCATCAGTCTGGAACCCACATTATGTATCTGATATTAACACAATTGAGAAAGTCCAGAAATATTTCACAAGAAGAGTTCTCCACTCCTCTACTTGTTGCAGAATACCTTATGCCACCAGACTTGAAATTCTAGACCTAGACAACCTAGAACGCCGCCTTCAGTCTGATCTAAGTATAGTATATAAAATCATACATTGCAATGTCCTACCTGTCAATGAATACTTCAGCTTCAACCATAACAATACAAGAGTAAGCAATAGATACAAACTCAAAGTTAATTGCACCAAACTTGATTGCAGGAAATACGACTTCAGCAACAGAGTGGTCAATGTCTGGAATACTCTACCTGACTCTGTGGTTTCTTCCCCAAACACCAAAAACTTTAACCTTAGACTGTCTACTATTGACCTCACCCCTTTCCTAAGAGGTCTGTAGGGGGCGTGCATAAACGCACCAACGTGCCTACTATCCCTGTCCTATTGTTTCTTTTATTTTTCTTATATGTATCCATGTATTCATAACTATGTTTATCTTGTAAGTAATTGACAAACCAAATAAAAAATAAATAAAGAATGCAGAAGCCCGTTTGTTGGTGGATGGATACCACCATGAGCATAGTATACCCCTTCCTGCAAGCCCTGAGCTGTCTCAGTATTAGTTTCTAAGTGCAATTCAGTGTGCCAAACTTGACCTTTAGAGTCCTTCGAAGGTAGCCTCGGAGCACCTGCAGGGACATCATCTCCACCCTATTTCAGCCTACCACAACCAGACATCTTGGGAGAAATTACTTCGGACCCTCCAACTTTCATGAAGGAAAATGAGGTGGAGGTTTGTAGGCAGCTCTTTTCTCCATGGCCCTCTCTGCCCAAGAAGTTTGGCCTACCTGCACTCTCTTGGCTTTCTGCAAGTTATTAAAAACCAAGTTAGCAGTTTAAGGAAGGATTCTAAAACCAACACCAAGGACTCAAATGGCTATCCACCAGATAACTAAACTTCAGTGCCCACAATTCCAAGCTAATTGGCCATTCTGGTTGGGAATTATGGGGAAACACACCTCGGGGAACTAGGTAGTAGTCTAACAGTAGTCTGCCACATATAAAAACTTGGATCACTTAGCACAGTCCTTCTAGTCATCAGTTGCTAGAAATGTTAGATGTTAATGTGGTGATTATTCAGAATTATACTTCGAAAGCTAACCTGTTTCTTCCAGATGTTTTGAATTACCATTTCTAAATTCCACTGTCACCGCCCATGCTTGCCAGAGCTAATACAAACTGAAGTCCAAAATGCAGTCCAAGGGAATTGAAATCCTACTCTTGCTCTTTAATAAGGGAAAGTGACACATTAATGGATGCAAATATCTTCCTTATATTACCTGCAAATACAGTAGTCCTCGACTTACAACAGTTCATTTATTAACTGTTCGAAGTTACAACGGCACTGAAAAAAGTGACTGAGTGATGACTGATTTTCACGCTTACAATCTTTGCAGCACGCCCATGGTCACATAATCAAAACTCAGAAGCGTGACAACTCAGAAGCAGTTCATATTTATGATGTCCAGGGGTCACAGGATCAGCTTTTGGGACCTTCTGATAAGCAACGTCAGATTCTCTTAACAACTGTGTTGCTAACTTAACAAATGCAACGATTCATTTAACAACTGTGGCAAGAAGAGTCATAAAATGGGGCAAAACTCACTAAACCAATGCTTCGCTTAGCAGCGTAAATTTTGGGCTCCATTGTACTCGTAACCCAAGGACTACCCACCTTCATTTTTTTCATAGATTTTGTTCTGTGTTTCAGTTTTAAACCGATCAAAAAACACGCATGCAGGAAGCTGCTATCCACCAGGAATGTCTCTATCTAGTATAATCTACTCTGACAGGGAGAAGTTCTTAAGAGGTCGTCTTCATATCTTCAGTTATTCAATTTCTCTACTCGGAAATGCTGGACACAGAATCTGGGACTTTCAGTCCAGAAAGCATGCTGTCTTTTGCTTAGCCATGCTCCCTAACTATGAAAAACTGTATGTTTCCTGACTAAAAAGAAAGCAAAGCACACCTCTGAGAGGCTGTCAAATTTTAAATCAAGTTCCATACAGATTTTAATGCCCATATAATCATACAGAAGACTCATATGTTTCCACTGGAAATGTCTACTGCCGAACAACAGTGCATCATCATTGATATTTATATATTTAAATTCTTTTATTTGCTTGTTAATTAAGTTGAATGCAAATAATTTCTCCCCAGTTAAAACAGTAAACCTGGTACTTGGTTTTTATTGACAGTCAAACACTTTTTGACATCACAATGTCATTATCATCTCTATAGATTTATGTTATATATACCTCACACCCCATCTCATTTTCTCACACAATTTTCCTGAAGCAACTCGTAGTAATCATCATCATCATCATCTGGTTCAACTCAACAAGCAAGAGAACAATTTGCTGCAGAAATAGACTCCATATTGTGCTTGCCACTTCTGCCTTGGCAAAATTTGAATCTGTTTGGCATGGTAAAGAATTCAAGAAAGAGCTTGTTAGTGAAATTCATCCTTGATAGAACTCTAAGGAGCAGAACCGGATCCTAGATGGCTCCAGATTATCTGACAAGGGGAAGATTTTGAAAAAGAGAAGATCATATCCTTTAGAAAACGATCAACTCTGGTTTGAAAGAAATAGAAGCTGGTTTGCTTAAACCAGAACCCTGGGATTTGCTCCTGAAATTACCCAGGACTTCACTCCATCCTTTGTACCCCACACACCCATTCCAAACTGGGGGTGAGGAGGAGTCTGAGATGACCCATGCTTGTCCAATATGGATTGTCTCCATACAATCTTGGGAAAGAATCCTTCACATCATCTACGTATTCACATAAAAGGTGCTAGTAATATTTTTCTCCCCGGTTTCTCGCAGGGGAGATGAGACGGTGCTCATTTGAAAGCCTCAGGCTGATTCAGTTGCAGCAGCATTCAGCTGGGAGCAAAAGATCCCTTCTAACCTCAACGTTTTCCCAAAGTGAGTAGACACATTTATTGGTGGCCATGATCTACTATCACCTTGGCAACAAGGCTGGGCTACCCAGAATTTCTTTCTCGGAGAAACAGTGGGATCTTCTATGGGAAATCTAATAGAGGATCAGACAAGAGGTTCTCCAGAGGCTCTACAAAGGAATCATGATGGACAATGGGAAGGAACCCTATGTTTCTACTACTGCAACTCTTTGTGAAAATAGTACACCAACTTGTTGCCTGAATTGAATTATGACACACAGAATCCCCCCAGTAGCTGGAATTCTGGGAATGGTAGTCCTAACATCTTAGAAGGTATCACAGGCTGAGGAAATCTCTCTACTCTTTCTCCTCCTATATTCCAAATCAAGATTATTATTTTGGGAGGGGGGGGTTTTAACATCTCCCAATCACAACCTTAAGCATCCAGGTTCTCAAGCCCTCTTCATTATTTACAGCATCCACACTCAAATTCAATAGATCTGAGGTCCCACCTATCTCCACGCTCTCATCCAGAAAGCAGGGTCCAATACTTACTGGGTAATTCTCCCTTGGCCAGCTCAGCACTAAGCAGTTCTTTATGGCTCAGGCTCCAGCCAGGCCCAGGGTGAGTGGGAGTGGAAGCCGGACTCTTGGTGAAGATGCCACTGATGAACTTGAGCATTTTCCGGTCACGAGTGGAGGCCCTTCCACCCTCCCGGCCTCTCTTCAGCCCTACTGCGGCCTCCGAGGAGCAAGAACCAGATGAGGCTAAGCTGACTGGGCCATGGTTGAGGTCACTGTTGTCCAGAGTCTTGCTTTTGTTTTTGTGAGGGGACAGTTTTGCCCTGGACCCTCCTCGGGGGACAGTCTCCCCGCTCCCTTTGACTGCCACCTTCATGCGGCCCTTGACTTCACTCTCTGGCCATGACAGGCGATTTGGGGTACCCCCTTTGTGGCTCCCCTTGCTGGACTTTGCCTCTGTACCCACCTTAGCCCCCGTGGTGGTCACCGTTTTGAAAGGCTTATTTGTGGCCAAGCGGAGGCGGCGATTTCCAGCAGCCGGGTGAGGAGAGGAGGCTCCCGAGTGAGAGAAGGAAGAAACACCCACACGGCTCACTGTCATTGCCATGGTCCCAGGTTCAGGGCCACCCCAGCTAGCGTGACTGACCAACATCCGGCGGCCAGGTGCAGCAGCACTGGAGGAGCAGCTGGCAGTGGTTGGAGGGGGGATTGGCAACTCATCTCCAGGGATCTCCAGGGTTTCCTTCAACCCAGCCTTGGAGGGGATCAGAGCCGCTTCTAGTTTTGGCAGCACACTGGGCATGACTGGAACCAAAATGGCTTTGGGCTTTGGAGCTACAGCAGGAGCTGATGGGACAAAAGTACCTTCAGGCTTCGAAAGGAGAGTGGAGGAGACCGAAGGGCCAACCATCACAGGTTTGGGAGCAGCAGATGAAAAGATAATGCCCACAGGTGGTTCTGGCTTGGGGGGAATGATGGGGGCTAGAGAGGGAATTGCTGGTTCGGGTTTGGGTGGCAGAACTGGGGCTATGCATGGCATAGTTGCCTCACGCTGGAAGGGCACCAAAGGCTCAGGTTTAGGAGCCAGAGGCGGAGCGATAAAGGGGGCAGCTGGCTGAGATTTGGAGGTCAACGCCATCTCGGGTTTGGGGGGCACAGCTGGTGCAACAGGGAGCACCAGTGGGTCAGGCTTGGGGGGCACAACTGGAGCCGCCACTGAAGTTCCCAGCACCTCAGACCTCGGCATCATGGCTGTAGCATCCAAGCTAATGGTGGCTTTGGCCTTGGGGGCAGCTGCTGTTAATCCAAGATTTGGATCCCAAGGACTGCCTTGGCTGCTGCTGCCTTGGCTGCTGGGTGCGGTCCAGAGCGATCCAGCTCGGCTGGTGCCATCAGGGGATGGGGATGGTCCAGGCATCTCAGGGCAGCCTGGAGACAACTGCAGTAGGTAGTCGGGAGTGCTGGCGCTGCTGGTGCTAATCCAGAGGGCATCCTGCCGGTGGAAGATGCGCTCTTGTCTCTTGATCTTGGCCGCCTCCTCAGCCTCCTTGTGGCTCCTTAACCCGGAGGATTCGGCAACTGATGGAAAAGCCATAGGGCTGGAGGGGAGGCTGCCTGCTCTGCCCTCCGGCTGAGAAGCCCCATCCTCAGCCCTCGCCTTCTCATCTTCTGGAGATGGTGGTTGCTGCTGCTGCTGTTGCTGCTGCTGTTCCCCTTGCTGGAGCTGCTGAACGGATTCGAGCTTCACAAGGGTCAGGGAGATCAGGTAGGTCGTCCTTCGCTGCAGGGTCGCTCCTCTGCTCATGAGTGCCTGGGGGAGCGGACGGCGGCAGTGCCCACACCGTTAGCCAGCATCTGCTCCAGACGTTTCTCCTCTTGCTGCTGCTGCCGGTTGGGTGGTTGCCACCCCCTCCAGATGGCAGCGGACACCAGCCGCCAGCTGGAACGCTAACGCCTCCCCTGCTCTGTCCATGCACAAAGGGCAGCTCCAGAGGAATGCTGCAGCAGGAGCCCGGGCATCTCTTGCAGATCTTACCTACTTCTCCGCAGCTCAGCTGCTGAAGGCTTGAAGGGGAAGCATCTTTCCAAGCAGCCAGCCCTCTTGCCAGCCAGCGGAAGAGTCCAAAACGCCAGAAACTGGGCAAAGGAGGTGGGGTGCTTAGCCTCTTTCCAGGAAAGAAATCCCAGAGCCCCAGCGTGGGTCCAAAGAGGCAAAAAGGCAGAAGGCAAAAAGGATGGCTGTTCCCTTGCAGAGAAGCCGGTGCAGGGAAGAAGAAGAAGAAAAAGAAGAAGAAGGGGGACAAGGGAGGAGGCAAAAAAGAGGCAATAATAATAATAATAGGGAAAAAAAAAATTCACAGCTTCGTTGCAAGCAAGTCCCCTTTTGTGGTGCTGCGCCAACCTCGATAGCCCCTCAGTGCAAACCTCCTAGTGCTGGCGAGTTGCCAGGATCTTTCACACTTTCCCCTCCGGTCTGGTCATTTGCAGCGCTCCTCCGGTGCATCCTTTCGCCCGACGCCCCAGCCCCTTCTCTTCGTCGGCCTCCTCGCTTTGCTGTAATCCGCCCAAGCTGAGCGAGAGGCCAGTCGGACACCTTCTTTCAGCTCTTCCCCCAGCCCACCCCCACCCCGAAATCACCCGCCTCTGCTGCAGCAATTCCCTCCTCCCGTTGGTTTTGGAAGGAAGGCGGGGGGGGGGGTGTTGTCTCTGTCCCCCTCCCCTCTGGTGGTTTCTACTTTTTTTTTTTCCCCCCCCCTCTCCTCCTTCTCAGCGCATCTTTGCTTTTGCACGCGCTCCGTGCAAGCTGCTTCGACAGCAAACCGGGGCGAAAGCAGCGGGGCTTAGCGGCAAGGCAGAAATGCGGAGATCGCGGCTGGGTGGGTGGGGGCAAAAAAACGCGTGGAAATCGTTTTAAAAAAAAAAACCCAAAAACAAACAACACCCCCCCCCCAAAAAAGCAGAGCTATCTCAGCACTCGCAGCCAACCCCCTTCGCTGAGGCTGATTCCCGAGGACAAATAAAAATAAAAATAAAACCGAAGCTCTTCCCTAGGTCACGATCGCTTGCTGTACCCGGCGGTCCTGAGTAAAGAGGGAAAGAATGGGAGGAGGAGGAGGAGGAGGAGAAAAATTTAAAAAATATAAAAAAGGGGGGGGAGGATTAAAAATTTTAAAAAACGGAAAGGAAAGAAAAGGGGGGGAGGGAGGCGGGAGACACGAGATCGGGAGAGTTATCACATTGAACAGGCACACGCCAAGAAGTAAAGGCTTTTTCTTTTCTTTTCTTTTTTTCTTTCTTTCTTTTTGCCGAGACACAAGGAAATCCCGGACTGGATCTCCCGCACACAAGATCTCTTCTTCCCTTCTCTCACTCTTCAGACATGACACGGGGCGGGGTCCTATTCAAGATAGGGTATGTCTGAACCTAACACGCCCTTCCGGTGCTGGCCAAAAGGAAAGCGGGCTGGTGGTGGTGGTGGGGGCTGGGGGGGCTGGCGGGCGGTGAGCGCAGATGTGACATCTTTCGACGCAGAGCTACATTAGCCGCGCTCGTTGACTTCTTCAGTTCGCCCCGTCATCAGTCAATCTACTGCAAAGGGCTGGGAAAGGCCCACATCTGGAGGTTAGCCACAGCTGCCTGATGCACTCGCGCCTTTTGCTTGCTTGCCTGCCTGCCAGGGGGTCGGTGGGGTCATGAGAGGAGGAAGGGGGTTGTGCCTGTGTAGTTACAGGTGGCTTAGGGAGCTCGCCACCCCCACCACCTGCCCTTTCAGATAACAGATCATCAGAGTTGGAAGGGATCTTGTAGGTCATCTAGTCCAACCCCCCCCCCCAAAAGCAGGAGACCCTACACCATTTCTGACAAATGGAAGTCCAATCTCTTCTTGAAAGCCTCAAGTGATGGCTCTCCCACAACTCCCAGCTGTTCCATGGGTTGGTTGTCCTCACTGTCAGAAAGTTTCTCCTTATTTCCAGGTTAAATCTCTCCTTGTTCAGTTTCCATCCATTATTCCTTGTCTGGCCTACAGGCGCTTTAGAAAATAGCTTGACTCCTTCCTCCCTGTGGCAGCCCCTCAAATATTGGAAGACCGCTATCAAGTCTCCTCTGCTCCTTCTCTTTACTAAACTGGCCAAGCGCAGTTCCTGCAACCATTCATTGAAGGTTTTAGCCGCCAGTCCCCTAATTATCCTGGTTGCTCTTCTCTGCACTTTTTCTAGAGTCTCAACATCTTTTTTATAATGTGGTGAACAAAACTGGATGCAGTACTCTAGGTGTGGTCTTACTAAGGCTTTATAGAGTGGTATTAGTACTTTCCTTGAACTTAAATGTAACCCTCTGTTAATACAATTTAGGATTGCATTAGCTTTTTTGGCTGCTGCTGCAGCACACTGCTGGCTCATATTTAACTTTCCTTATTTTCCTTTAGCACAGAAGGGACAAACGGGAGGGCTCCATCAGGCAGGAGAGACAGGTTAAAGTGTCTGGAGTTGGTCATCTGAATTGAATGCCTTTTTAATGCAGTATTGATTTAGCCACAATAAGTATTCAGTGCGGCGGAGAATATTGTGAATATTGTGCCCTGGGGAAATGGTGTGTTCTCATTCAATGGGATCATACAGGGGTGTAGCAGGAGCATCAAATCTGGGCTGCAAAAAATCTCAGTGGCCCCTTCCGTGATCATTGGCCATTGGCCAGATCTAGTAGTTTGTCAGCTGCAGAGAATCTAGCTCCCATGTTAAGTTCCAATTAAGTTGATCTATTGCTCTCTTGTCTATGCATAAGAATCAGCACTAAATTGGTGTTAGATCATGGAATTCAAGAAGGGATGGACTTGGCTCACTTGTGGGATTGTAACCACTCCAGGCTGATTCCTCTCTTGACTCCTTCCCCAGACTCTGCCTCTTTTTCTCATACATTGTCCTAAGTCTAACCATTGAAAAATAGCTGGCAGTTGTTGTTTTTTTAATGCTCCAGACATTTGATTCGCCATGTCCTAATGTGTTGCCACATTACCACATTCAGGATATAGGGGGAAGTTGGGGTGTGATTCAATAGGCTGCTGCGGCACAATTTTTCCTTAATTACAGTGTAATGTATGTTGGGTGGGTTTTCCCAGTACACTGATCCATATATCATGTTTTATCAACTACACTAGCGGTTCATGCAATACTGTCACAAATGAACAAAACACAGTGAAAGGGTTGTTCCAAACCAGCCAGTAATTAGTTGATGTCTCAATGGTATTGTAGAAAATGAGCACCCACTTCTCTCCTTAGAAGAATGAAATACTTTGAGAAATATTAAAAAGGCAGAATTTTATATTTCCTTGGATGAGAAATGGAGAAACATGCTCTTGGAAAGCAACCCCCACCTTTCTTAATAGCCTTCAGCAGATGTCAGCGCTTAAGATAAAGATATAGCTAGCTCTATTCATAAGCAAATACCCTCACCCAAGATCCAACAAAGGTAGGATTAGCCCTTAACCACAATAGGAATTGCCCAAAGCCCCTTCACTGCATTGTCTTAGTTGCGCCACCCCCAGCAGTTCAAACTTCATCCAAACACATCTCAGACACTCCTGGGATTTGTATATGGCCCCATGGGAGTCTGACAACAGCCAATAAAATACATGTTCTTGCACAGGAACAGGAAGCTCAAGCACAAAACCCAAGAGAAGGTATAAATACTCCCCACTCTCAATTGCATGTGGTCAGCTGCCCAGAAATCATGTACTTGGTGGTTCTGCTTCATCATTAAACCATCTTTCCAATCAGCCTCCATGTTTCCAGTGTCTTGATCCCGGCTTGGAACCAAACCAGATGGATATTTCTTCCAACAATATGAACCAAGGAATTGGATTAATTCAGTTAACTATGGTTTAAAATGGTATGTAAACAATGCCTAAATTTTATAAATCATTCTTTGCTTCATTATTATTAAAAACAGCTTTTTTTTACAAAAAAGTTTATTAAGCACTCATAGTATGCAGAGTTATAACCCAGAGCAGAGGTGGTATTCATCAGGTTCTGACCAGTTCTGAAGAACCGGTAGCGGAAATTTTGAGTAGTTCGAAGAACCGGCAAATACCCCCTCTGACTGGAGATTTTACAGTATCCTCCCCCTGCCACGCCCGCCAAGCCACGCCCACATAACTGATAATAAAAAAAACATTTGAATCCCACCACTGACCCAGAGCTATATGGGCAGCCATATAAATTTTATAAACAAATAAAAATAAACTTTATTGGATTTATTACAGCAATACCATTACAAAGGCCAGGTAGATAACGTGTCAAGTGAAATTCAGACCAATCACAAAAGAGTAGCAAGAAGTCCTTGTGGTTGAATTTTCATAGCAGATTGGCTGGTTTCGTACAAAAAAGTAACATCACAAAAAAGTTAACATTATTTTAGCCTAGCATGTTTGTGTTTTGTGAACCCGGCCACACAGAAATGTAGTCTTGTAGTATGGGGAACTAATTTCAGAGCCATATAGCCAGGTACCTCCCAATGTACAGTATGTACTACAGTCACTACAATCTAATGATTGGACAGCTAGTTTGATGGATGTTAGTCCAAAAATATGTGAAGGGCAGCATTTTGCCTATTTCTAATCTAATCCAGTATTGACCTAGTTCATTAAATGTTTACAATAATCATGGCTTATAATAAGTCATAATAGGCTAATGTTCAATTAGCTGTAATTTAAAAGCACTTTTAATAAGTATCAGTGACTGAATCAGGATAATCTGCTACTGTCTGTAAAAAAACCCTAACATGGCTTAATGTTGTATGGGAACTCAGCCAATCATTAATGCCTTTTTAAATATCAACACAACTTATCTTCCTTCATTATTTCATCATGTCCATAAGTATAGAAGTATGTTACATATCTTGCCTCCTTTGAACAGGTAGTTCAAAATTGCATGGTGGCCAGGATAATAAGAAAAGTAGAAGTTTTTCAGCCATAGGTTTTGGCCAATTGAACTGGAGGAAAGTCAGCTTGAGAACAAAGGGGTGTGGCACCATGTCAGGAGCAATGCCAAAGCCTTAGGTAAAAGGGCCAAGTTTTTCAAAATAAGTACTAAGCAAGTACACAAGCACATCCTTATCTCTCAAGTCCTGCTGATATATGTCCATCTCCAGAGTTTCTGTATGTATTTGTCCAACCAATAATATGGTATTGCCAGAAAAAGGGGCCAATTAATGCTAATTGCCTCTAAATATCCCAATTGACAGCACTATGGAAAATTTTTCATACTGAAAAAGCAAGCATGCTCTACTCTGCACTGGCTGTTTCCTTTCCAAAGTGCTGAGGGAGCAATTCTAGCCAATTGTACTTACATCATAATCACTACAATTCTCTACATGGGTTGCAAGTTATTTCTCTGTGCTGATAGGAAGCTTTCACATGGATATGTTCATATTCACATATTTGCTGCCACTGCAGAAAACACTTTCTTCCAGAAGGTTGCTTCCAGAAGCAGTTTTACACCTAGTGATATGGGCACACTGACTCTAGTTTAAACCAACATGGTGCTCCATTTGAAAAACTGGTTATCTACATGCACACGCTTGGCTGAAATCTGCTAGGAGCTATCTCTATATGAATTGAAATCCACTGCAGTTTTAGGAGCAGTTTTAGCATCCAATGTGGAATGGATTCAGAACCAGAAGTTATTACTGTATTCAAAAGCATTTGTATTCAAATCTCTAAATAGCTACTGTGCATTCCATGTGAAATCTTGATGCTAGTTTCTGGATTTTTATTTTTATTTTTTTGCACAAGAGATGTGTGACTGAGGAAGCCAAACCAGCTTGGAAGTAAGAATTCTTTAACAGCGATTCAGGGGCTAGGTTGATGCATCCTTTGGGATTTGTAAACCACAATCTATAAACCATAGTAGTTGAGATTGTATATGCTCACTCAAAAGCAAACCAATGATGTTTTGACTTGGCATCAAAATATTAGATTCACATAGCATTTTAAACCACAGTTCACTTAATGATATCTTGACAAAACATGCCACTGTCCTTTTCTTGTCAAGATTCCTTTCATTGGATGCATCTCTTTGCCATTCTGAAAAACAGCATGCTTCCATCTTGTATATTGTCAAATATGAAGACAAACATGTTAATTGAAAAAAAATCCTTCCTATTTAGATTGGAATCATTGTTAAATGGAATGCCACATTAGGGGTTGCTGTTTTTTTATATGCTTGATGTTGTATTTTGATAAAAAGATTTCTTTTCATCAAAGATTATTTTATTTTTCACCTTGACTGTTCAAAATTTGCCACTCGCATATCCTTGCTAAAGTAACGAGACATTCTATAGCTGGTTTAAAACAGAAGAGAAAAGCAATCATTTGAATAGAATTGAATCACTTCCCAAATATAGCGATTTTTCCACTGGTTAATTTTGTGTCTTAAAGTAACTATCATTGTGCGGATATAATGGTAATAAGTCACAGTTGTGATCTGACACAACAATGTCTGGAAAAGGTCTTAATGCTATAAATGGCTATTGAGGAAATGACCTATATATCTAGATCTACCTATTCTTGAATAAAGATGGGCTCTGGAAAGAAATTTGATCAGTCTAGTATCACTGTTTTTAAATATCTATTGAGGACATGACAATTCAATGTATAATATGTGAAGGATGTGTGTTCGTGCTTATTTTCATAGTCATAATGTACACTGAAGATGGTATTTAATTTTGTTGTACGAGGTGCAATGACAGTGAAGTAACCTAAACAAATAGAATTGGTCAGAGTGAACACCAACATATATCATGCTTTGCATTTCTTTATTGACTAAAATGAGATTTACATTGTCCACCATCTTTTTGAAGTGCTAATGGGAAAAGTCTGTTATGCAAAAAACAAAACAAAACCCTATAAAGATTTGTGTTAAGTCACTGCATGTATCTTAGGCTTGGACAGAATATGGGCCACTATATGTGGTTTGCAAGATAAATTAGAAATCCTAGCTTACATTGGGGTAAAACTGGGCTTTGATTATACTTTATATCCTGGCCCATATAGGCCAAAATTAACTATTGTTCCATTTAACAGGGAATATTACATATGGCATAAGGCTAAAGGTTATTAATTCAGTCTTTCCTTTTCTAACTAGCAGGTATGATGTGAAAACTCTGATTATCCAAAGACATAATGGAAGGGCAGACATCAGTTTCTACGGGCCCATCTGATGCTGACCATAACATATGGCTTGGAATTTAAGAAGAGTAAATGTTAAAGAGTATTAATTGATTATTGAAATTAAAGATATATTGGGTATGAACCAAAGAGAATTGGGAAAGATGTGTTAGATCTAAATGAAGCTGTCTGATCTTATGGAACAATAAATATACAGGAAAGAGAAGGTTTAAATTACAAGTTAAGAAGCAAAAATGTACGGTATATGAGAAAGCATAAACTGATATAATTTAGGTTGTTATGAGTTCAGATGAATCTAAGGATCCAGAGGTTGTGATAATTGCAATTAATAGCTCATCTGAACTCATAGCAATTTAAATTATATTAGTTTATGCTTTCTCATATACTTTTTTGTTTTTTTAATTGTAATTTACATCTTCTCTTTCCTGTATATTCATTAACTCTGCTCCATAACATCAGATCATATTCATTCAGATCTAATACACCTTTCCCAATTCTCTTTGGATCATACACAATATATCTTTAATTTCAATAATTAAATTAATGCTCTTTAGGATTGACTTTTCTTAAATTCCAAGCCATATGCTACGGTCAACATCTGATGAGCCTATAGATATTGATATAAGGACCAGAGATTGGAAATTAAAGAACATTCTGACTGTATGTAGTCTAAGAGAAAAAAACCCTCTGCTATGTGATATGAATGGAGGGTGGAACAAGGCTAGAGCGTGTAGAATGATTGGGATATTCAAAAGCTCCAGAATGAATAAGAATAGTGATTGATGAATATTTGCTTACAAGAAACTATGTTAATTTCAAATATATAGTGTAAGCACTAGTCTTTTCAGGCAGACACATGGCAAAAGAATAAATACTGTATAAACCTACAAACATGATTGATTTGATTATGTGATAGACTGAGAAGAACTAAATGTTACAAGGATGTTGAACAGTTCTGAAGGCAGACATTTTTTATTAGTATGGAAAATAGGTCTTCAGGAAAAAAAGGGAAAAAACAAAAAGAAGTGAAAGCTAAAGCAAAAGTAGAATAAATACAGAAAAAAAAAACCAACGAGAAATAATTAGATTCTTAAACAGATTTATAAATAAATGTGTGACTTGGATGATTTTCAGGAAATATTAGATAGATTGTCTGATGCAACAAGAAATATAAGAACACCAAGATAATTGTGTCAGGGAAAATGGAGCAAACAACAGTAAATTCTACTTATATGGTAAAAATACTGGAGCTAATAGATGCATTTGTGTATCTATGTTTATTTATGTTGGGGGGGAAATGAAGAAATTTTAAGATATTCTAATGCTGCAAGAAAGATAAATATATGATTTATTGTGAGGAATAAATATTTGCTGAAAAAGCAAAAATGACTTTATAGCGAAATGTTCTGTCCATTTTATTATAAGGAGGCAAGAGTGAAGATATGGTTTTAAAAAGTCTTCAGAATAAATACGTGATGAGTGCATGGAAACTGAATAGAAAAGTGAGTGGCCAGAATGAAAGAATTATGCTTACGGGGTTTGATGTACAGTATGCTTGTCAGAAGGTCTCGAAAGGTGATCACATGACTAGGGGATACTGCAACTGTCATAAATATGAGTCAGTTGTCAAGCATCTGAATGTAAATCACTGGTATGCATCATAAGTGTGAAAAATGGTCATAAGTCACTTTTTTCAGTGTGGTTGTAACCTCGAACGGTCACCAAATGAACTGTTATAAGTCAAGGATGACCTGTACAAATGGGTCCTGTTTGCCCAACAAGCCGAGAAAGAAATCTTACAAAATGAGAGCATGTGCAACACCACTTTGAAATCCTGCACACATAGCAAGATTCAAATGTAATTTGAACTCAGGACTGTAATCTGAAGACTGTTTTGAGACTTTTCCTACTGCGGAGCTGAAGTTCTTGTCCATCTATTCTTGTGCTGGGAAAAACTATGCTGCCTTGAAATTTCCATGACTAACCCTCCTCCCACCTGTGTTCACTCTGTTCCCAGTCCCCTCACCTCTTCAAGAAAGTGAGTGACAAACATACCTTGAGGCTGCTCTTCGACAATATTGGAATTAGGGAGGAAACTAAAACATTCTTACAGCTAAGGGTAATGTTCTATATTAACATACTTGGAATACCCTTCTCTGATTGGTCCTCAAATACTGTGTGGTGATTGGTTCTAATACACTACTGTGATTGGCTCGCAAAGTACCACTTGTGATTGGTCCGCCCGATCGGTGGGAGATTTAAAGAGCTGTCATTGGCTGCGAGCTGCGAGCAGCCTCTATAAGAAAGGCTGCTGCGGCCCCGCGGTTAAGACAGAATTTAAAAACAAAGAGCTGAAGTTACGCTGGTCTCGAGTCTCATCTTTCCCGCGATCTAACACTGGTGATGAGGATGGGATTCTGAGACAAAGGAGACCAGTCAAGCACATGGCAACAAGGACTGACCAATCGATGAGATGGCCAGCAGCAACTCGTCACCTGCACTATTCTACCTGACAGCAGAGGACTGGGAATCATATATTGACCGATTCCTCATGTTCCTCGAAAGCAACGATCTGCAAGGGATCATCGACCAGAGGAAGAGAGCCGTATTCCTAACACATTGCGGGCCCGCAGTCTTCAAAATGGCCAAGGCATTGGCCAAACCGCAGGACGTGAAACAGATGGTGTGGCCAGACTTGAACCGACTTCTGAGAGCCCATTATGCACCAGGTGTCTCCAACCTAACCCAGAGGCATGAGTTCTATAAGAGGGACTAGAAGGAAGGGGAGAGCGTTGGCGACTTCGTAGCGGCACTAAGGGACATTGGCAGCACGTGAGTTTCTGAACATGGACGAGGCCATGAGAGACCGCGTAGTCTTCGGACTGAGAGATCTCACTTTGCAGAACCGTTTGTTGACCCAACCAGATATCATGATCAATGAAGCCATCGCTGAAGCCACCGCCGTCAAAGCCGCAAAGAAATCGGCAGCTGCTATGTGGAAAATGAATGTGGCAACCCAGCAAATACCAACTGAAGCAAGCCAAACCCAGGAAAAGAAGCCAGAGGGCACCCAAAAGACCACCACCACTACCACGCATCACGAGGACGTCGAGTCCTTATCCGGGACCGATGACGAGGAGGAGGAAATACACAGACTCCAGTCAGAATGGTACAGACGGGAGAGGAGAGAACGTAAGTCGGGGTTCCAATGCGCCAGATGCGGAGGAGACCACCCCCGTTCCGAGTGCCGATTCCTAGACGCTGTTTGCCCACACTGCGAGAAACATCGCTAGGGTCTGCCGAAATAAAAAGAGCTACAGCCCTAGGCGACGAGACAGCACCCCACCCGGGACCAGAGACAGACAGACAGGGAGCCACTGGAGCCGTGAAAGCAAAAATAAGCAGCTCAGCAAACCCTACCGGAAGGAAGAGACCCACCAAACCATAACCATTGGGCATTTGAGCGCAACCGATGCCCGAAAGGTACATGTGCTGGTTGGCATTGAAGGCCAGCAGTGTAACATGGAGGTGGATTCCAGATCATACCTGTCTATGGTATCCTGGGATACCATAAAGCGCCTAGTACCCAGCATACGGAGACGAGAGCTAGAAAACCAAAAACTGACCTTAAAGGACTATCAGGGGAACAGGATCCCCCTAGTCAGAGTCGGACACTTTCACATAACTTTCAAAGAACATGCAGAAATCCTCCCATTGACTATCGTAGACAGAGACCGCCCAAGCCTGTTGGGGCTAGAATGGTTCGTGCCGCTGGGGATCGGAGTGACAGGCATCAACCGCATCACAGACTGGGAGGAGAACCTAATGCGGGACTTCCCGTATTCGATGGGAAGCTAGGCAAGTACCGAGGGTCCCTTATTTCATTTAATTTGAACCCAAACATAGCCCCAGTCCGTTTAAAGGCAAGGCGAGTCCCCTTCGCACTCAAGCCAAAGATCGATGAGCAATTGGACAAGCTCATCGCGCAAGGGGTCCTGGAACAAATAGACCACGCATGGTGGGAAACCCCAATAGTAACCCCAATTAAGCCAGATGAGTCTGTGTGAATGTGGAGACTATAAGGCCTCAACCACGAATGTGGAGACTATAAGGCCTCAACCATGCATTACAGCAAAGTGCATACCCCGTTCTGGTGGTACAGCACCTTCTACATTCATTGGGGGGAGGAAAAGTCTTTGCAAAGCTTGACCTGGCGCAGGCATACCAGCAACTGCCAGTCAACCCCGAAACAGCCAAGGCACAGACCATTGTGACCCACAGGGGGGCATTCCATTGCAAAAGGCTCCAATTTGGAGTCAGTGTGGCCCCAGGGGTGTTCCAAAGCTTGATGGAACGGTTGTTGCAAGGAATAAAAGGGGTGGTGCCCTATTTCGATGATGTGCTGGTATCTGCTAAGGACAAAAACCAATTTGGAAGCTGCCTCAGGGAAGTCCTACAAAAATTTAAAGAGGCAGGGCTCAAAGTAAAAAAAGAAAAGTGCCAGCTATGCACCGAGATAGTGAAATTCCTGGCATACCTAATTGACAAGGAAGGAATCCACCCCACCGAAAAGAAAATAAAAGCTTTCAAAGAAGCCCCCAGACCATAAAACAAAATAGACCTACAAGCATTCCTGGGACTCATTAACTTTTATAATGTTTTCTTGCCACAGAAGGAAACAACGGCGGAGCCACTGCATAGACTACTAGATAAGACAGCCACCTGGTCCTGGGGCAAACGGGAAGAAGCCGTGTTCCAAGAAATAAAAGATTTGCTGACATCTGAATCGGTACTTATGCAATACAGCGAAACCCTACCGCTGACCGTGACCTGCAACATATCACCATTCGGCGTCGGGGCCATACTCCGCCACACACTACCGGATGGGAGAGAAGCACCAATTGCGTTCTACTCCAAGATGTTGTCCAAGGCAGAGAGGAACTACAGCCAGCTGAACAGGGAGGCACTAGCAGCAATCACCAGAGTAAAGCGGTTCCATGAATACCTTTACAGTAGGACTTTCTCACTCATTACCGACCACAAGCCACTCCTGGGAATACTTGCAGGGAACAAGGCCACCCCAAACATATTGTCACCATGGATGACAAGGTGGTCTGAGTTCCTTGACTCATATAACTACCAATTAATCCATCGGCCAGGGAAAAGCATATCGCACTCTGATGCCCTGAGCCGTTCCCCCCTACCTGACCTGGAAGATGACCCGGCACCCACCACATCCATACTACAAATAGAGACATTACCCAACCTACCTATGACCGCGTCGGACATTGCAAAAGAAACTGCAAAAGACATGCAACTGGCGCGGGTTTTAAACTGGGTAGGAAAAGGGTGGCCAGAAACTGATGATGGCAAGATGTTCAAACCCTTCCGAAACCGACAAACCGAACTATCGATTTTAAAGGGATACTGTGGGGGGACAGAGTTGTCATTCCAGAAAGAATACAGACAAAAGTACTGGGCATGCTACATGAAGGACACCCGGGTATTGTCAAAATGAAGTCCCTGGCCAGGAGTTACATCTGGTGGCCAGGGATGGACAAAGACATTGAAGCATGGGTGGCAACATGCGGCAAATGCCAAAAATCCAGACCTACTCCCCCTCCCGCACCTACCCTCAAGTGGGAGACACCTAGAGGCCCCTGGTCGAGGGTCCATATAGATTTTGCGGGACCTACAAAGGGATACACATTTTTAATAACTGTCGACGCTTATTCCAATTGGCTGGAGGTCAGCGTCATGAAATCCATGATGACAGAAGCCATCATCAAACAATTAAGAAAATTATTCATAACACATGGATTACCGGACTTGTTAGTTTCAGACAACGGGCCGCAGTACACAGCGTTGTCATTCGAAAAATTCCTCGCAGAACTAGGCAAATGGCATGCCCTAACAGTGCCCACTCACCCGGCTACAAACGGACAGGCAGAACGCATGGTTCGGTATACCAAAGAGGCATTAGATAAAATAGACATGGGGACATACAGGACAGAATAAATAAAATGTTGACGATACAACACATAACACCCAGCACATTGACTAACAAAAGCCCAGCAGAACTCCTGATGGGCAGGAAACTACAGTCACATTTGGACAGATTACACCCAACATATAACCCCAAAAGGCCACCAGACTCCTCCAGTAAATACTGAATATTTACAACAGGGGATTTGGTATATGCAAAAAACTTTATGGGGGACCCACTCTGGATACCTGCCACAATAACCCAAGTAACAGGCCCCCGGTCATACTGGCTAGAAACATAGGATGGAAGAAGCTGGAAAAGGCACATAGACCATGTTAGGGATAACATTGTTTTACCCTAACTGGTTTAGGTAAATAATAATATGTAATCATAGTTTGTAAGTTAAAGTGTCTGCAACTTTAACTGTGGGACAGTAATTAAGGGAGTGGTTGTGAAAACACTTTAAAAGAAGCAAGACGGCAGCTTGCTATCTCTCTGGCTTTGATGATTCCTGATTACTGCAAGGACACAAGACTGCATTCCTCGAACGGGAGAGAAAACAAAGGACAGACTTGTAAGTGTATTGACATAGGGTATTCAACACGGACTTTGCTAACTGAATATCCCTGAATGGACTGACTAAATGATACATGACTGTTATTTTGACTATGCTATGAACTCATAATGGAATAAACTATATATTTGATAGCACAAGCGTATCTGTCATTTTTACTGTATGTTAATAAACATACAAGCTTAGCTCACTCATTTATCTGTGTGCCTATCTGACTAAGCTGCACATTCTGTTTAGCTTGTCTCCCTAACCCTGGTTGGGGAAACCAGGCTTAACAGACCAACTGATGTCTAGAACAACCGAGAGAAACACCGATAACACAGGGAACATAGAACACACACACACACAAACACCACACCAAACAGACGATAATAAAAGAACCAGGGGGGGGGGAGATTCCCCAAACATTAACCTAAAGGGAGGAGAAAGTCCTCCAATAACACAACAACAAACAAAACACCCACAACCAACACCAGTAAGAGCAAGAAACCAAAACTACTTACCGGCAGACGACTTCGGTAGAAGGGAACCGGCAGCGGAATACCAACATGAGGCCTCTCCTGGAAGAAGCAGCCGAGCCAACTCGACCAGCCCAGAAAGACCAGGCAGGAGCAGCAGAGCCGACTCGACCGGCCTGGGTAAACTGGGTGGGAGCGGCAGGGCTGACTTACCCTTCCAGGAGGTTCCACCAAGAAGGACGGGAGAAACAGCGATCCCGTCCGAACCAGATGAAGGCAACAACACAACTGAGCTGCGCAGGTCAAGTAGGCACCATAAGAGCCCCGCCTACTTACATGACTATGTAACGTAGGTTGGACTGAACCAAGAGGAGAGGAGTGTTCTATATTAACATACTTGGAATACCCTTCTCTGATTGGTCCTCAAATACTGTGTGGTGATTGGTTCTAATACACTACTGTGATTGGCTCGCAAAGTACCGCTTGTGATTGGTCCGCCCGATCAGCGGGAGATTTAAAGAGCTGTCATTGGCTGCGAATCACAAGCAGCCTCTATAAGAAAGGCTGCCGCGGCCCCGCGGTTAAGACAGAATTCAAAAACAAAATAAAGAGCTGAAATTACGCTGGACTCGAGTCTCATTTTTCCCGCGATCTAACAGGTGATTTGGGCATATTTTACCCACAGGTTATGGTTAAGCTGAAGGCAATGTCACGGAGCCACGGCAGAAAAATGGTGTGGCCAGAGCATGTTTCTGCCATGGCTAGATGCAAGGGGAGAAAGGCTTTATGGAATATGCAGGCAGATAAGTACAACAATATTTAACAGATGGATTATCAAGATGCCAACAATTTTGAAAACTGCTCAGAGTCTAGCTCAAATCACAAGAATGGTAGTTTTACATACAAATTAGCCTACCCCATGAATTCCACTGAGCTGATCCAAGAATATTACTGTCTGTCCTGGTGTAGTAGCAAGAAGTAAGCTAGCACTTTGTTAAAATGATTATCATAGTTACACAATGCATAAAATGCTTAAGACCCACTGTCAGAATCTCCAGCCAGATCCACATCTCAACAGATGAAAACTAATCCAGGAGAGAATGAATGAAGGAGAAATTTCTTGACAGTGAAAACAATTGATCAGTGGAACAACTTGTCTCCAGAGGTTGTGGTGGCTCCAACACTGGAAGTTTTTAAGAAGATATTAGACAAACGTTTGTCTGAAATTGAATATAGGGTTTCCTACCTGAGCAGGGAGTTGGACTAGAAGACTTCCAAAGTCCCTTCCAACACTGTTTTCCTGTTATTCTTTGCACTTATCCAACGATATGAAAGAGCAGATAGGCCTATGAAGAAGAATGCTTGTAAAGGGGCAAAGAAGTAAAATTGTTCAATACCTTCTTAATATCTTCTGGGCTTCGGCTGCTTCAGACTTTCAATGAAAGCTGTAGAAGGGCACTTTGCTCTCACTGAATAATTTACTCATATCTCATGGTCAAACATGTTGCTGCTTCTTCACCCCTCATGCCATCCCAAGTAGTACAACACTATTGGCTATGGTAGAAACACCCAATACTAGATAATTTCCCCCCAAGCTACTCAATCTCCTCCTAGATGATATGATAGTTTTCAAAGCGAGCAGAATCTCATGTACGATTTTCATCCATTATTAGACAGCTTAAGAAAGTCACCCATAAACCATGTCCTCTATGTCACATCTTAGATATCACTTCCCTCACCTCCCCTTTGCAAAACAGAATGAATAGAGGGAAAAGTTAAAGTGAAACTTCAGATCCCATCTTGTCAATCTGCCATAAATAGCACTAGCATTAGTACTTAGACTTGTATACCACTTCTGTTATGGATTAAATCATCGCAGTGGTACAACCCTAAACAGGTTCGTCTTACAGCAGGCTTGTAATCCTGCAATTCTCATTGGCCCGTGAATAGCGAGTCATGATTGGTCAGGTTTGGCCAGTCTGATTGGCTGTTAACGGAAACCCCTGATTGGACGCTTGTGAAAACGATAGACTCAGTTCATTGGTTGTTTGACGGCAGCAAGCTCTATAAAAGAGCTACTGCTGCCCAAGTCTTTAGCTCTGTTCTTTCTTGTTAAATAAAGAGTTGAAGTCACCGTCCGATGTCTCGTCTCCATTCTTTGCACCCATGCCCAGGACAATACTGGCGACGAAGGTAGGATGTGGAGATGATAGAGCTGACTAGAACATATCGAACAAAGACAGAGCACGTGGCGAAAGAGCGCACGCAACAGACGGCAAGATGACTTGCGGCGCCATACCACCCGCTCCATTCGACCCAGCAACCGAAGACTGGGACTCGTATATAGACCACTTCCAGATATTCCTGGAGACCAACAATTTAAAAGATGCTATGTCTGGCAAGAAACGAGCGATGTTCCTGACTCATTGCGGCCCCGCCGTTTTCAAAATGGCTAAAGCATTAGCAAAACTGATGGAAGTGAAGATCATGGATTGGGATACCCTCGCTCCAATCCTCAGGGCCCATTATGCACCCGCAGTACCTACACTGATACAAAGACACGAATTTTACCAGAGGGACCAACGGAAGGACGAGAGCATAGGTAATTTCACAGCTGACCTCCGGAACTTAGGAGGCCTTTGTGGTTTTGCAAACTTAGAGGAAGCCCTAAGAGACTGAATAGTTCTGGGATTAAATGCACCGCACGTGCAGAGTAAGCTGATGGCGAAAGGCAACATCAGCCTTACAGATGTCATCGCCGACGTTACTGTCGCAGAAGCAACCAGGAAGGCAGCTGCTCGAATGTGCCGAGCAAATGCACTGCTTCGCCAACTCGCCGACGAGGTCCCACTCGCCACTGAGAAGCACGCTACCACTACCCACCACGAAGACCTCGAGTCATCCTCAGACAGTGATGAAGAGGAGGTCAACTGGCTCCGCTCGGAATGAGAGCAAAGGAACCAGCGACGTCCGCACCAATATGCGGGTTGCGGGGCAAACCACCTGCGATCGGACTGCAAATTCCTCAACGCACTCTGCCGTAACTGCGGAAAAAAAGGCCACATCGCGAAGGTCTGCAGAAGCAGACGAGAGTCCAGTCCCAACCGAAAGGAGAACAACCTCCGTCGGGAGATAGGCAAACCTACTGAGAACCCGGACCGTCTGAACCACCAATGGAACAACCACTACTACTACAGAAACCAAGCACCTGCCTTTTCAATGAGACGAGAAGAGGCCCACCAAACCATTATCATCGACCATGCTTCATCGTTCGATGGAAGGAAGATACACATGAAGGTTACTATTGAGAATTGACCATGTGTGATGGAAGTCAATTCGGGATCATCCCTGTCGATGATATCCTGGAAAACCTTCAAACAACTGATCCCTGCCATTTCCCACCAGGACCTCAGCACGCAGCAAATCGTCCTGAAAGACGATCAGGGAAACAGAATCCCAGTTGTCGGTTCCAGCAACTTCCAAGTATCATTCAAGGACCACACAGCAACGCTTCCCCTGACTGTCGTTGATCGTGACCAACCCAGCTTGTTAGGGTTACAGTGGTTCACCCCACTCGGAAATGAACTAGCCGGCATACACCATATCAGAAATGATGACTGGGAAGAGACACTCATCCAGGAATTCCAGGATGTGTTCACAGGAACATTAGGCAAGTACAAGGGGACCCCTATATCATTTAATCTCAGCCCTGATGTAGCTCCCATTCAGCTTAAGCCTTGTCGAGTACCTTTTGCCTTAAAACCTAAAATCGACGAGCAGCTACACAAACTGATAGCCCAGGGCGTGTTGGAACCGATTGACCACACCCGTTGGGAAACCCCAATAGTAACACCCATGAAGCCAGATAATTCGTAAAGAATTTGCGGGAATTATCGGGCCACCCTAAATCATGCTCTTTAACAGAGCGCTTATCCAGTACTGGTGGTTCAACACCTTCTTCATTCTCTGGATGGCGGAAAAATATTTGCGAAGTTGGACTTAGCTCAGGCGTACCAGCAACTCCCTGTGGATGCAGCAACTGCAGAAGCCCAGACAATAGTTATTACACATAGAGGCGCTTTTAAGTGCAATAGACTCCAATTTGGAGTAAGCATGGCGCCGGGCATTTTCCAAAGTTTAATGGAGAGACTATTACAAGGCATAAAAGGCGTCGTGCCTTATTTTGACGACGTCCTAATGGCTGCCCCCACTAAAGAATTATTAGTACAATGACTCAGAAAAGTCCTGCAGAAATTCAAAGGCGCGGGTCTTCAGGTAAAACGAGACAAGTGTCAACTTTGTACGGAGAGAGTGGAGTGCCTGGGATACCTTCTCAACAGACAGGGAATCCACCCCACCGAAAAAAAACTAACCGCAATCAAAAAAGCCCCGAGACCTAGGAATAAGACAGACCTTCAAGCCTTCCTGGGACTCATTAACTTTTATAACATTTTCTTGCCCCAGAAGGCAACCGTAGCCGAACCCCTACAAAGACTTCTCGATAAAAAGGCTCCTTGGGTTTGGGGACGGCGTGAAGAGAAAGCGTTCAAAGAGATAAAAGACCTTTTAACCTCCGATGCCGTATTAATGCAATACAATGAGACTCTCCCTTTGACGGTTACCTGTGATGCCTCACCATTTGGAGTAGGAGCCATCTTAAGCCATGTCCTCCCAAATGGAAATGAGGCACCCACCGTGTTCTTTTCGAGAACTTTGTCTAAAACCGAAAGGAACTATAGTCAACTTGATAAAGAGGCCCTCGCTATTGTATCCGCAATTAAACGCTTCCATGAATATTTATATGGGAGAACCTTTACCATAATTACAGACCACAAGCCGTTACTTGGGATTTTGGCAGGAAACAAACAAACTCCCCATATATTATCACCAAGAATGACACGTTGGTCAGAATTTTTAGCTGCCTACGATTACCGATTGCAACATCGCCCGGGGAAAACCATTCCCCACGCTGACGCTTTGAGCCGCTCGCCACTACCAGACATTATAGAGGACCCTGCTCCAACCGTAACCATACTACAAATCGAAACCCTCAAATCGCCACCATTAACCATCCGAGACATAGTCTTAGAGACAAAAAAGGACCCTGTTTTGGCACGAGTCCTCATCTGGGTAGAACGTGGTTGGCCAGTCAGTGCAACCGATGACACATTCAAGCCATTTAAGAATCATCAGACAGAACTGTTCTCCCAGAAAGGTTGCATAGTATGGGGAGACAGAGTCATAGTCCCAGAGAAGTTACAATATAGGGTATTGAAAATGCTGCACGAGGGACATCCAGGCATCGTGCGGATGAAGGCACTGGCCAGGAGTTACGCATGGTGGCCTGGTTTAGATAGACAAATAGAAACTTGGGTAGCAAAATGCAGTAAATGCCAGGAGACTCGGCCCGCTCCTCCAAAGACTCCCCCAACTCAGTGGGAAACGCCTCGAGATCCTTGGTCCCGTATCCACATCGATTTTGCAGGACCCACAAGAGGACACACTTTCCTCTTAACGGTGGATGCCTATTCAAACTGGCTTGAAGTCCAAAAAATGGAAAGCATCACCACAGACGCAGTCACTAAAAAACTGAATAAACTATTCGCTACCCCCGGACTTCCTGATGTCCTGGTCTCAGATAATGGCCCCCAATTCACTGCCCTGCCATTCGAACAATACCTGGCAGATCGGGGCATCCGCCATGCTTTAACATCACCAAATCACCCTGCAGCCAATGGTAGGGCTGAGCGAATGGTTCAATTTGTAAAACAGACCCTGCACAAAATGGACCACGGCGACATTGACGACAAAATAAACCAAATGCTTTTTATCCAACACATAACCCCCAACAGCACCATGAACAAAACCCCAGCAGAACTCCTGATGGGCCGGAAACTTCGCTCGCATCTTGATCGCCTCCACCCAAACTACATGCCAGAACAACCCCCGGGATCCAGCAGCAAGTGTCGGGCATTCCAGAAAGGAGACCCTGTGTTTGCAAAAAACTTCTCGGGTGACCCATTGTGGGTCCCCGCGACAATAACACAGCTTACAGGACCCTGATCCTATCACCTACAAACGGCAGACGGTAAGATGTGGAAACACCACATAGACCAACTCTGTTCCAGATTAGCGCCGGAACCTCCAGCTGGGGTTGGAAGGAACATGGAGGAGGACGAAGAAGAAATCGAAACCCAACAGCCCAGGGGCTACTCACCATCCGAGGGAGAACCAAACCAGGGAGTGGCCTCGCCACGTGACAGCACCGCGACGGAGGTGGATCCAGGGAACCTGGAAGACAGCGCTGACGAGGGCAACCTGGAACCACAGTCTTCGCTATCCAGCCCAGCAGACAGCCCACCGGAGCCAGAGCCAGAACCTGAACCAGAACAGAACCCGGTGGAACAGCGCAGGTCGAGCAGACAGGTGAAGTGGCCTGCCTATTTGCGAGAATACGTCACCCCACCCCTCAGACGGAACCAAGGGGGGAGGGGTGTTATGGATTAAACCATTGCAGCGGTACAACCCTAAACAGCTTCATCTTACAGAAGGCTTGTAATCCTGCAATTCTCATTGGCCCGTGAATAGCGAGTTGTGATTGGTCAGATTTGGCCAGTCTGATTGGCTGTTAACGGTTGGATGCTTGTGAAAGCAATAGACTCAGTTCATTGGTTGTTTGACGGCAGCAAGCTCTATAAAAGAGCTACTGCTGCCCAGGTTTTTAGCTCTGTTCTTTCTTGTTAAATAAAGAGTTGAAGTCACCGTCCGATGTCTCGTCTCCGTTCTTTGCACCCATACCCAGGACTTAACAGCTTCACAGTGCTTTGCAGCACTCTACAATTTACAAATGTCAGTATATTGCCCTCAACAATCTGGGTGTTCATTTTAGTGACCTCAGAAGGATGGAAGGCTGCATTTACCTTGAGCCAGTCAGGATCAAACTCCTGGCTGTGGGCAGAGTTTGTCTGCAATACTGCATTCTAACCACTGCACCACCACCACAACACTTAAGTGCTCCTGGAGTTGTTCTACGTTTTTTGCTCTGCCACAGATTTGTAAATTTGTTCAAATCAATTGATGCAAAATTAGTGTTCTGCTACTCATTGCCTCTTGGCCTTGGTTTTTCCTTCAGGGCTTCCAAGTCTTCGTCTGACTCTCAACTAAACAAGTCAATGCGCTGAACCATGCTCTTTCTCAAGCAACCAATTGCTCCATACGAACCATACTAGAATCAGCTTTAAGCTGCTCTTACTGTTTTGCTACAGGTCAGATTTTTATTAGCACTTTTTGTGCTGTTAACTGGAACCTTTCAAAAGTCCATGCAGCAGTGATTACAGATGGAACTATTAAACCCAAGAGCAGAAACCTGTTTCCTATTTATCCCTAGAAATGAATAAATAGATAAATAACCACACTGCAAAGAACATCCTGCCAATCATGCATTGTCCCCGACATTTCTATCACTTATATCCTTGTTAAATCCAGCCATCTTTCTAAATTGGAGAAGCTAACAAATATATGCATTAGATTTTTAATAAAAATCCTAGATTTTGTTGTTATAGCAACCAAAGCTGTGAGAATGTAGGGAAACAGCAGGAATAATTAAACCAAGCAGTGAAATCAACATTAATGGGAACAGTAAAAGGTACTCACATCATCAAAGACAGAGACTTAATATATGGGGAGGTGATATGTGGGAAGCCTGGAAAGACAGTGAATGTCCCCAAACAAAAGACAAAAATAGGCCTATCAAATAGATCTATTTAAATAATTAAATAGATTATAGCGCAGCTATCAAACCAGCAACAAAAGCAGAGAACCCTTTGCCTTTACATGACAAAAGAAATATAGCAATAGAAATACAGAGCTTAGGAAGTCTGAAAAAGCAAACACATCTTACCCAGAGAACTGGTGACAGTGAAACTATGCTGGGTTGACTTAGCCTGCTAAATCATAGTTTACTATGATGTACCAAATAAGCCACAATGCCTGAGCTCACACAGCATGCAAGCCAATTCTCACCCCTAAATACATTATAGCTAGCATAATAAATCCAATCTATGACCTAATTCACTCATCCTGCTGAGGAGTAGTTTATTGAATTGAATAAATCATAGTTGGTTGGATTCACACAAGACACCAAGAATAAACAAACCTTAAAACCAAGATGTCTGGGTTCATGTATTGCACTATGCCAAAATGCAATTTGATTTTGATAACCATTTAATGCAAAGTTAGCTGCTGCCATTAGGTTTGGGGACTTCACTAATTCCGAAAGGGAGAAAAGAATAAATGAGTCTATGTACATCAGCATGCAGCTGAACTCCACTGACTAGTTAAAACTATGATGGTTAATGGATACTCATTGGGGATCCATTCTAACGATGCAAACCGATATGGGCAACCTTTTAAATTCTGTAAACAACATGCAGTGTAGAAATCAGACATGCATGTAAATACGGGCATACATGAACACGTAACTATCATGCTGTCAATATTCCTCTGTTTCCCAGATGAGAATGTGAGAGTGCATTTTAGTACAGTAGCAATGATACTACTGTAGTGCTATAATGCTAACCCACTCCCCTGTGATCCCGCTATCCAAAGATTTGGCTGTCTACAGAAGACTGCTGTTTTGCTAAGGCAGGGGTCCCCAAACTTGGCAACATTAAGACTTGTTAACCAATTCCCAGAAGTTGAAGTCCCCAAATCTTAAAGTTGCCAAGTTTGGAGACCTCTGTGCTAGGGTAAAAAGTGCTTCCCTCTTCCTCATCCCTGTTGCCTTTGCAATAGGCCTTCAAAGCACTTGGCCGACAGATGTCCAGGCTGAGGAGAGGTAAAGGGTAGGCTGAAGAAAAGAAGACTGAGTCAGAGAGAGGTCACAGCACATCCCACTATACAGCAATGGAATAAATCCAATTTCGATTGCCTTATTTCCTAACACTTTTCACGCTCAGGTAACAAAATAAGCATTTCCCCTACTTTTTTGGAGGTAGAGGAGCACCAGGGAGGCCACTGTTGATATCTATTGACTCCTATTTTCCACCATACAAGGGAATTCATTACTCTCATCTAGTCAACAGTGTTCTTAGAAGAATCACAGGTATGTAGAGTAGATGCAGTTGCTAAGTAACACCATTGCCTGCTCACTATTGGGCAGTGGGAATAATTTGGCAGTGGTGGGGAGAACACTAAAATTAAGAAGTCTTGAGTTTCTCTTATCCAGATAGCCAAAGAACAAAAGCCATGACTTGGACCGTGTCTTACTCTAGTTTTTCCCTTTGAGTGAACCTTACTCCTCTACTACACTTAACATCAATACAAAGTACTTCATACAGAATTAAGAAAAGTTGTTGCTGCAAAAGGCTCACATCCTGTAAAGGCGAGACAGGTCAGGTAAGAACACCAGAAAAAAGCCAAAGATACCTGAAAGCAAATTGTTATTTACCAGACTTTATAAATGTGATAAACTGCAAATAACCAAAACCTTAACAATGGTGTCCCTAGCTGCAGAAGTCTTTAAAACATCTGTTTAAAAACTCAGGAATCTTCCTCACGGCCCCATTACCGTGCATTCCTCCACAGTATGACTCAACAGGAAAACATGCCAATAAAATTTGTGCTGTCCCAGCAACCATGCTGTAATATCAGCCTCAATTACAATGCTCAGTAACAAGGTGAGGGAGTCTATATTTACGGTTTTATTGTGGGAGATTTTAAGGATAGTGATCAGGAGAGTCCACTGGCTTTGCTTCCCCTCACAGCCAGTGTCAGCAGCCAACAGGAAACCACTTCCTTAAGAGCCGTGGCAGCCCAGTGGTTAGAGTGCAGTACTGCAGGCTATTTCTGCTGACTGCTGGCTACCTGCAATTTGGCAGTTCAAATCTCAGCAGGCTAAAGGTTGACCCAGCCTTCCATCCTTCCAAGGTGGGTAAAATGAGGACCCAGATTTCTGGGGGCTATATGTTGACTCTGTGGAACTGCTTAAAGAGGTCTGTAAAGCACTGTGAAGTGGTATATAAGTCTAAGTGCTATTGCTATTATGTGCAGCAGGATAACTTGGAAGATGCATCATGCATCATGGCAGGATACAGAAGTCTGCCACTCAAAATTGTTTTGGACATCACCCCAAATCCCTTTTTAAATGTTCTACTTCCTCTGCAAATTTTTTTAAAGCTATTGCTGTCCCTAAATTTTCTTCTGTCCTTGGTTTTGCCCTGGAAAAAAAAAACCTAGAAAGCCTTTTGGAAAGAACTGGAAGATTGGAAAAAACAAGGGAAAGTGAGATGCATAGGATCAGACCAGAAGCTTTAACCTCGAATGAAGATACATGCTGGAGGAGCCAACAGGTCATTGAATTCAGGCATCCTGTTCCGTAGGTTGGAGGTTCTTCCCATTGAAGCAACATATTAAAAATATACCTGCATTTGCTAACTTAATTTTCTAACTTCCATATAGATTACATGCTCCTCTTATTTTGTAAGCCTGAGTGAAACAGTTCATTGTCATCATCATGGTGAGCTATGAAGTAACATTTAAGGGCTTTCCGAAAGAAGCTTTTCAAGTGTGCAATTCATACTTAATCATTGAGCTGCAGCATCTTTGAAGACTTCAATTGATTCACTACAGGAAGAAAAAGTTTTTGCTACAATTTTTTTTTTCTATAGGTACTTTTTCCAGACAGAAATCCATCAGGAAATACTGTTGAAAGAGATAGGATTCTTAAAAAAAAAACAAAAAAAAACTATTAATGCCTTCAGTGGTATGCATGACCCTGTTTCCACAACATCCATATCTGAAGGCTTTTATCCACATCACCAGTGAGAGCACACCTCTTTCAAAACCGCTGCCCTCACGCAAGGGTGAGACTGAGAATGGTTATTACCTCTGCCAGAGGGTGCAATGGAGACAAGTAGAAATATAGTGGGGAGAGCTCTCTCTCTCTCTCTCTCTCTCTCTCTCTCTCAGTGTGTGTGTGTGTGTGTGTGTGTGTGTGTGAAGTATCTATACTGGAGAAGAGAAAAACCAAGCCACCTTTTTTCCTTCTGTAAAAAAATCTCTCTGCGTGCTGAGTAGGAGAACAATCTATGGAGACAGGAACCACTTGGTAGGAAATGGCAGTGGAAGTTACTACAGGTAGTCCTCAACTTACAACCACAATTGAGCCCAAAATTTATGTTGCTAAGTGAGACATTGGTTAAGTGAGTTTTGGCCCATTTTATGACCTTTCGTTTTACGACCTTTCTTGCCACAGTTGTTATGTGAATCACCGCAGTTGTTAAGTTAGTAACATGGTTGTTAAGTGAATCTGGCTTCTCCATGGACTTTCCTTGTCAGAAGATTACAAAAAGTGATCATATGACCCCGGGACATTGCAAATGTCACAAATATAAGTCAGTTGCCCAGTGTCTGAATTTTGATTGCATTACCATGGTCGTAAGTGTGAAAAATGGTGATGAGTCACCTTTTTCAGTGCTGTTGTAACTTTGAATGGTCACTAAATGAACTGTTGTAAGTCAAGGACTTATCTGTACTAAGGAATAGAAACCTCATGGAATCCCTATTTCTCCCAAAGAAAACTAAGGAGTTTTGTTGTTAGGTAGGTTCTGTTCTCCCTGGCAACCCAAATAGAAATGGTCACAGAGGAACTGGGCCCAGAACTGGATGGGAGAGGGAAGTCCTGCAGCAAACACGTTGGAGCCTTGTAAGTCACCGACCTGTCTTAGGCACCTAACCTGTCAGAATAGTTGCCTAACGAGTTGTTTTGTGTTTTTCAAATGGAAACCATCAGTCTTTGATCCAGCTTCAACTGGTTGGCCTCAAGATGGAGGATCTGTTGTGAGGACACTTCAGTATTCTATGTAGAGGTGGTTGGATCACCAACGCTCCATTCTTAAGCCCTTCCCAATCGCATGAACTTCTGGGTAGGGCTGTCATTAAAGGATTGGAAAGAATTCTGGAAGTCCAAAACAATCAGTTGACAGAGTTGAGATGCCCTCACAGCACAACTGAGCTAGGATACTGTTAATTCATTCTGTTCATTCTATCTCGGGGGTTAGCTGATTGGGTTCAACGGATTTCATTTTAATATAGGTTAGCTTAAACCCTGACTGACCCAACTAAATGCATTGTAAGAGTAAGATTGCAAAATTGCCCGTCAATTTCTTTCATTGAAGCACCAGAACAATGTGGTGCTTCTCTCTGAGATACTGAGACAAAAGCCACATTAACAAATAAACCATGTTCATGCCTTTTGGAGTGCTTTCAATATTTCCATGGTTTGCTGTAGGCATATCCAGAATGTGAGACCTTAACTGAACCTTGAAAATCTTCAGTGGTGACAAGTACTGGGAGAGCTTGTCATCCTTGTTAGAACTGCCATCTGTACTTTAATAAAGGCTTATTTGTCTTTTTTAAAATTAATTCAGCACAACCTTCTGATCATTGCTTTGGGATTATTTTATTTTGTTTTCTAACACCATGTATACAATGACTGGCTTTTTTTTTTTGCATGACATTTTAGCTATTTGTCTCTCTAGCAACATTCTGCCTGCCCAGAGGTGGTATTCAGCCGGTTCTGACCGGTTCTACAGAACCGGTAGCAGAAATTTTGAGTAGTTTGGAGAACTAGCAAATATTACCTCTGACTGGCCCCGCCTCCTATCTATTCTATGCCTCCAAAGTCCCAGCTGATTGGCTGGGTCTTCTTTTGTTGCCCTGTATAGGAGAACAGAGCTGGAAAGTAGGTTAGTGGGTCAGGGAGGGAATGGGGATTTTGCAGTAGATCCTTCCCCTGCCACGCCCACCAAACCATGCCCACCAAGTCACACCACGCCCTCAAAGCCATGCCCACAGAACCGGTCGTAAAAAAATTTGAATACCATCACTGTGCCTACCAGTTTACCGAAATTGTCATTAACACAAAACAGCAACCTCTGCAGTACAGGTAGTCCTCAATGTATAACAATTCATTTAGTGACCATTCAAAGTTACACAAAGTAACTTATGAACATTTTTCACACTGGCGACCATGGAACATCCTCATGGTCCCATGCTCAAACTTCGGATGCTCGGCAACTGGTTCGTGTTTATGACAGTTGCCATGTCCCAGAGTCGTGTAATCACCTTTTGCGACCTTCAGACAAGTACACTCCATGAGGAAGCCAGGCTCACTTAACAATTGCAGTCACTCATTTAACAACTTGTGGTAAGAAAGGTAATAAAACAGGGGCAAAATTCACTGAACAAACGTCTCACTTAGCAATGGAAATGTTGGGCTCAATTGTGGTCATAAGTCAAGGACTAGCTGCACATGAAAGTAAAAAAATAACAAAGTCATTCTGCATTCCCTTTTGCAGAGCACACCAAAAATTCACCTGCCTTTGGGTGGGTTTTAGTCTTTTCAAGTCTCTGCTTTTATTTATTTATTGATTTATTTATTTGATTTGATTTGTCAATTGTTTACAAGATAATAAGTATAAGTATATACATAGTTATGAACACATGAAATGGGTACATGTAAGAAAAATAAAAGAAACAATAGGACAGGGACAGTAGGCACGTTGGTGCACTTCTGCACGCCCTCTACAGACCTCTTAGGAAAGGGGTGAGGTCAATAGTAGACCTTTTATTCTATACTTGATAATAACTTGCCAAAGTTTGGGAATTCTTGGAGCAGGAGTTTCTTTCAGGATGACAGCACCTCCCTCCCCATTGTGAAAGTCCCAGCCAATCTAAAAGAATAGGCAGGTATTCAATTATTAATATGATAATTAAGGAATCCAAGGCAGTGTTTAGGCAAATATATAAAACCACCAACTAGCCAGCCCAATTTCAACCAGCATGCTGGAGGAACCCAGCCACATTTAGTCCAAAGATTTGTTAATTTGCAACTGCAGCCCAGCAGCCTTTTCTGAAAGCCAGAAAGGATAAGTGTCAAGGGCTATTGCAGAGCCCACATCAGGGAATACCTTTGGCTGGTCAGGTGTGTTTGACATACTGAATGGCCTGATGTCAGCCCACAAAGCCTTGCAAACAAAATCTCAGCAGCAGGTGCACAGATCCAGCTGCTCCTCTTTGCTTTCTTTGATGCCAAGGCCAGCTGGGAGTGGTTGCCTGAAAGAGGATGGACTGGCATCAGCATACAACTCTAAGGGCTTCTAGGCTTTCGAAAACTGGTCTTTGTTCCAGGGGAGGCATCGGGATGAGCACAGATGTGGTCTATACAGCAGGTTCTGACCAATTCTGGAGTGGACATTTTGAGTAGTTCGGAGAACCAGCAAATACCAGCTCTGACTAGCTCCCCCCCCCATCTATTCTCTGCCTCCCAAGTCCCAGCTGATTGGCTGGGTCTTCTTTGGTTGCCCTGCATAGGAGAACGGAGCTGGAAAGCAGGATAGTGGGGTGGGGAGGGAATGGGGATATATGCCACGCTCACCATATCCACAGGCCCACAGAACTGGTATCAAAAAAAAAATGAATTCTACCACTGGATGAGTAGGCTGCGGAGGGCAGGGGGAGGGGGACAGGCAGGAAGAGTGGAAAGATGTGGCTGCTTAGTGTCCACCAATCCAGACACATCCAAGTATTTGATTTTAAACTACTTAGTACCCTTCAAATCAGCAAGTTAATAATTCACCTTTCAGCAAAACCGGCATGTGGATTTACCTACTAAACACATGTATATCTTCTGTGAAGTGATGTCTGGATTTTACAATGAGCTAAACGTACTTCAGTGACCTGCTTTCAGTGCCAGACATTAGATTCAAAATCAGAAAGAGGAAGGAAGAGTGCCTCTAACTTTGTGGTAAGTGCTGTTTTCTTACTAATTAATATTCATGTGCTCCAGTTGAAATTAGAAGCGAGGGATTAAAAAGACTATATTTTATAGCTCTTAAAAAAGAAACTGTTGTGTATGTACCATAGTTAATAAAGTATGAGCTTGAGGTAAAGTGCAGGGTTCTGGCCCTGCACTTCTGATTGGCTGTTAGGCGGCCAGATCGGATTGGTTAGTTCTGAGGAATCCGATTGGCCCTTAACAGAGAATCCTTATTGGTTAAAAGAGCTAGCGTTCATAGCTCGTTATTGGACAAATCTTACAAGGGTTGCCTATATAAGGCAGAGTTCACTGTTGTTGGTTTGAGAAGTCACTATGTAAATAAAGAGCTGAAAGTTCACTGTTCAGAGGCTGTCTCCATTTATTTCGACCCATGTTCAGTACTTAACAGAAACCATTACTGTATTCGGAGCCACACGACAGACTAAGCAATATCATGGTTTTGTTTGGTTTTGGCTTAGCATGTTATGCTAAATTGATTGGGATTGATCTAATAAACACTAGTGAAACAGACCCTGATGTTGTACAGTGTGAGAACCCCATTAGTAATTATAGATAAATGAATCAATGTTACATTTTAATTCGGTCCTCAAACTTCACTAACAAGCGTTATGAGCTTCTTTAGTCCTGGTAGACTTTGAGATTTAGTTTAAGGTTTTGGTGGTCACCTATAAAGCCTTACATGTCCAAGGCCAGTTTATTTGCAGGATCATCTGTCCTCGTTTGGAACTGTCCATTCCACCAGATGCACTGTGTCCATCCCATGAAGCGTATCATCTGGTGGGAACCAGGGGGCTTGTACTTCTCTGTCAGAAGACCTGTTACCATCCCTCATTCCACTCACAAAGTCTGGGTAGCCTTCCAGAAACCTTTGCAGACATGGCTTTTCCCTCAGCTTTGAAACCAGAAATGACATCCATAGGATTTCGATTGCACTATAATTTGTAATGTTGTTTTCATGATGTTCTGCCTTTTTATGCTTGTGCATTGTGAGGTGCCTAGAGTTACAAGGTTGAGATGGGCAACTAATTAAATTCAATCAATAAATATGCATTCTTTTATACTCTTTAATCACATCTCTTTTATTGTGATCATTGATTAAATATGCATTTTTCGCTCAACTTACTGGTGAGCAAGGAGAAGTCTGACATCAATAGTGGATAATAATAGTTGATAATGAATGAATATAGGGGAGTTTGATGCTGCCTAAATGTACCATTGGCTTGTAGAAATCAATTGGACTTAAGCATTATGCTAAGCCATAATGTGGTTTGATTTTGGCTTACCATGGAGAACCCAATTAACTGTGGTTTTATTCAGGACATGAGCACCATATTTGAATCACTCATTGGATGGATTCATCTGATGTGCTAGCCTAGAAGCTGGTTGGCTAGTATATGGCTCAGTGTGTTGAGTGAATCTAAATTTATCAATTCAAATCATGGCTCAGTTAAGTGTGGATAAGCATGATGTATGGAGATAACCTTACTCTGGATCTTTATAACAATCATTGCTGGCTGGAATAACTGTAGCATTTGGCTATATGTATTGTCTCTCATTTCAAAATTAATAATTCCTTTATCTACAATCTAAAAAAATCCCAATTTTTAACAGAAGCAATGACAACCATCTTTGTTAAAGTTCAAAACAAAAATGTCTTTCTCCTCTCCCAAAATCTCAATATTTGAAATTCTTTTGAATGTTTACTATTGCAATTTGTAATGTAATATATTTAACAGGGAACTTCAGTTAATTATGGCTTTCTTCCAGTGGTGGGATTCAGCCAGTTCGCACCACTTCGGGTGAACTGGTTATTGGAAGAAATCATTAGGGCAGAGAACCGGTTGTTAAGTTATTTGAATCCCACCACTGCTCTCTTCTGAGTGTATCTGTACATGTACAACAGTTAAAAATTCTATTCATAAATCTGCATAACTCTAGGTTTTCAGCAGCATACCTTTACTGAGTGGTGCAGTGTAGAGTTGTAATTGGAGGAATGTTCCAATCTTCAGGGATCATTGTATAACCATTTTTTATTCCTTCTACAAGTCCTCTTGTAAAATTACCACTAATCCCATAGTCTGTAACTGCCTTTTTTAACTCTCTTAAGATCTGATAAGGTAGACCCTCCCATTCTGCTACTTGCAGTCCAAGCTGTGGCCCCTGACCAGGACGATATTGTACTGGACAAACAGACAGTAATTCTGCAAGTTCTGTTCCTGAGACAGAGGCATCCCTTTTACAAGTCTCTACCATTTTCTGAAAAGAAGACTGAACAATAGAGTCAGGAGGCTTTTGCCCTGTATCTGTAGGAGCTGAGGGAATTGAAGACATATATTCAGGTGAAGAAGGGGGACAAATGACAGCATTAGTATAATGTGAAGGTGGAGGTGTTAAAAGAGAAAGTTCATTGTGACCAAATTTTTCAATTGCATGCCTACATAAATGCCACATATGCAAAACTTCTATTTTTGCTCAAGGTTCAGTATGAAATGTTTTCCCAATAGGTTCCCAATCAGTTAATTTTAAAGACTGCTTTTCTGGGTACCATAGGCACTGGGCTGCAATCTCCTGGACCAGCCTTAAGAGATTTCTCTGTGGTACCTCGGTATTATTTTTCTTCAACAAATAGCCTAATTCATCTACATGCTTCCTTTGTTCCTCAGAAAGCGAGGACCCCATACTTACAGAAACCAAAAGATTGAAGAAACCACAAAGGGTTGAAGGTGCACCAAATCCTTGCCAGATGAAATAAGAGGGTCCCTGTTCAGGCGCCACTTGTTGTAATGTTGAGGCAGTCGAGTTGTTTGATCATGAACAACTGAATTATGATTATCTTTATTGGAGTATAGTCTTGCATTTATATACATTTTTAGTTATCCTCCATCATTGGTTAACTTTGATTACTGCTTAACTTACTGTTTAGTACAGTAATCCATACAATTAATTATCTCTAGTTAAAGTCTAACATATGTCTACTTCCCCTCTCTATCCTCCTTTATCTATAGATTAGTGACTTTGTTTGCCTGAGTTGTATTTGCTTGGAAACATTCTTTATCTGAGGTTTGCTATCTGAGATTGGAACATTCCTGCAATTACAACTCTACAGTGCAGGAGGAAAATTTTGGAGGGAGAAGAAGCATTGATAAAACAATACATATATCCTCTCTACTGTGCTCTCTCATCTTTTCCTCGGGCATTGTCCACTTGTTGGGGTTTCCAGGTTATGCTCTTACTGGATGGTGGAAAAACAGGTAAGGGGAAGGTACAATAAATTCAATTCTACCCTGCACATCATACTTTAGGATGACTTCCTTTGTGCCCAAACCTATGCTAAAAGGATAATTTGTGAGGGGGAGAAGGAGAGAGAGAGTGGGGGGAGAAAGGGGGGGAGTGAGAGAGAGATGAGGTCACCCCAAATTATGAATTGCCTGTTCTGATTTCTTGTATTAGTAATTTCTTTTGCAGAAATCCCACTCTTATATGTGAACAAAGTCACTATGCCTTATTTAGTGAATCATGTTCAAAAACATCCTGGATGTTAGGGAATCAGTTAGATATTTCAGGAGCTATGTGTAACTAGTGACAGGGAATACTAGGTTAGCACTTGTGTGTGAATTAGACCATGTGCTGTGAATGCTATCCTTTGACCATACTTAAACAAATAGTGAAGCTAGAGGTTAGTAACATTTCTTCACGGGACCAGCATAGCTGGAATCTAATTATGAGGGAAGCTGAACAACTTGGTAGAGTACTCACTTTACAATTCTTATATGTGTCCATGTATTCATAACGATGTTTTTACTTATACCTATTATCTTGTAAGCAATTGACATCAATCAATCAATCAATCAATACAATTTGACTACAAGGGATCCCCAACTCAGCTTACCCAGGAGAGACTGAGCCACCTAAAACAGGATCACTAGGTAATGATCCATAGATGCCAAAGGCCCCATTGCATCTACCATCTACCCCCAGCACCTCTATGTATGGCCAGTCTGACTATCCACATTTTCTTTCATACATTCACCCTCCCATCCCACAACTCTTCTGCTCTTACTCAGTGGATCAAATTCTCTCCCACACCCCTCCAAACCATTCAGACATATCCTCCCACCCCATATTTCATTAGAAAAGAGGGAAATGGTTCTGGCTTCTTTCCAATACATTTTTTCCAAATCATCTAACATCCAAGTCTCCAGCCCAATCAGCCACAATTCTCCCACAAGACCTTGGAGACACAGATTATATAAACCTAGAGTCTCTGCAAAAACACTAATGTAACAGGCATGGCAGATTCCTCTCCCCTTCAATCTCAGGTTCATGAAATAAAGCAAGGAAGAAGATGGGAAAAGCCCCAAGTGGCTACTGCTCCAAATGCTTGGTCACACAGCAACCACAAAACACAAGTCACTTTCCCAGGGCCACTAACCTAGGACATAAAACATCATCAGAATTGGAAGGGACCTTGGAGGTCTTCTAGTCCAACTCCCTACACACACTTGTTCCAACTCCCATTGTGGTTTCAAACCTGGAAACCCAAGAACTTCCATTGCAATGAGAATGGACTTTCCCAGTCCTTGCCACCATTGAAGCTTACTGAATGTTGGTAGCTGTTTTATCTGAGGTCTGACAAAATCAACTCAAATTTCAATATTCTAATGTTATATCTTGAATAATATTGGGTAATGTGATCTCAGCCACTTAGTAATATTTACATTATTTTTTAGTTTTATTTTTTAGGCTGCTATAGTAGTACTTGCCCTGGTTCTTAGGTTGTCCACCACTATCTTTCTACTGACAGCCAATGGAGTCATGGTGGCACCGTGGCTGGAATGCAGTGTTGCAGGCTGATTCTGCCCACTGCCAGCAGTTCTATTCTCACTGGCTGAAGGTCAACTCAGCCTTCCATCCTTCTGAAGCGGGTCACATGAGGACCCAGATTGTTGAGGGCAATATGCTGACTCTGTAAACCACTTAGAGAAGGCTGTAAAACACTATGAAGTGGTATATAAGTCTAAGTGCAATTGCTAATTACTATTTATGAAACATAAATTGCGCTTTTAAATCGTGATGACTTGGCTTAACACAATGTGGACTCACGGTTCACCTTAAAGCATTTGTCAAAGATAAAAGACCCAGTCTAGCTCAGATTCCAGGGAACAACCTCAATAAATTGAATTCCAAAAGCATTTTACGGGATTCAAGATCTGGAATAAAAGGGAACACTGTACAAGACAGCTATGATTCTCCAAGGATATAAAATAAAATATAAAGTCCCCTTTGCTTTATATTTTAGTGTTATGTGATGATCATACATGTTAGCAGCACTGATTCTGGAATGTAAAACAGGAGGTTTAGCAGCCTACTCTAGGCCATCTTGTTTATTTAAAAGAAAAAAAAAGCAGGGGAGAAGCATTGCACAGAAAATTAAGCCTTCCCTCCTGCTACTTTCTTATAAACTGAAGCTTCCCTGCTGCTTTTCAGCTGCTCTGCCACAAACCAGCTTCCTCAATCATGATGGTCTGCTGCAGAATGTCTCATCCTATTTTGGAGAACATGAAGCAGACATTCAGTTCTCTGAATGTGTCTTGTTGGCTTGGCTTGCTCTATTCTCATTTGAGCTAACCACTCCCATTCTGATAAGCATCCAGGAAATAAGCCTCCCATGTATCCCACGGAACCATAAGTTTTGGAAAACCTCTGAAAACAAAACTTGAATCTGAAGATGTTATGTCATGATCTATTTTGGAATTGTTCTGCAGGTTTCAGAATCAAACAGGATACACGACAAGCTGATATTTATTCTATGATAGAGGAAGCACTACTTGTGCAATTTAATTGAATGAAAATATCAAAGAATCAAACATAGAAAATTTCTGTTATGTCTTGAATTGGTATACTCGAAATCCCCGAGCCTTGATTGGCTAAGGCGCGGGGATTTCTGATTGGCCAGGCGAGCCGCGCTGATTGGCCCGATTGAAGTCTCCCGCGATTGGTGCAAACCAAGAGCGGGAGACTTGAATCGCTGCCATTGGCCGCGGCCGCCGCTGCGAAAGGTATAAAAGCCGCGGGCTTTTTGCCTTTCGCTGGTTCGGTTCTCCCAGTGTTAATAAAGAGCTTTGAATGAAAGTCACCGACTCTGATCGTCTTTTTGCGGACACGACACTGGCGACGAAGGTGGGATCTCGCCCCTGAACCGAACCCCGTGTCCACTCAAGAACCAGCTCCAGCGCAGAGATGGCGAAGATAGCACCGCCCGCCCCGTTCAACCCCGCCACCGAGGATTGGGAATCATACTCGGATCGGTTCCGGATGTACCTGGAATGCGCCGGAATGAAGGACGCCCCGGCCCCGCTAAAACGCGCCGTCTTTCTTACGCACTGCGGACCAGAGGTTTTCCAGATGGCCAAAGCCTTGGCCAAACCGGCAGACGCAACCGCCATGGACTGGGACGTCCTTGAACCCATATTGCGGCGCCATTACGCCCCCGAAGTCCCCATCCTGATACGGCGCAACGAGTTCTACCGCCGAAACCAGAAACCAGACAAAAAATTGAGCGACTTCGTCGCAGAACTACGGCGCCTAGGAGGACTCTGTGAGTTCGAAGGTCTGAACAGTCTCATAAGAGACCGCTTCGTACTCGGTTTATGGGATCCTACACTCCAGAGCCGACTTATGGCCAAGGGCGACATCAGCCTAGCCGATGCCCTTACAGCAGCCGCAGCCGCTGAAGCGACCCGCACGTCGGCAGACAGCATGCGAAGATCTGACGCAAAGGGCGGAAACAACAACCCGGCAAGGTCGGCCGACACAAGAAACGAAGCAACCGCACACTACGGTGAATACCAATCAAACTCCAGCACGTCAGAAGACGAGGAGGACATACACCGAGTGCAGACAGGACGCGGCGATCAACGAAGCCGAAAAGGTCGCAGGTCGAGGACCAACTGTGCCGGGTGCGGCGGCGATCACCCCAGGTCAGAATGCCGATTTTTTGACTCTATCTGTAGGCATTGTGAACGACGGGGTCACATCGCCCGAGTTTGCCGCCAAAAGAAGACCCGCAGCCCGCCCAAATGGGAACAGCATGATAGACGGAGAGAAAACTCCCCGCCCAGAACCAAAGAGCGTCAGCCAGACGGTCAGTGGGACCGCACTCAACGATCTCAAAGAAGCGGCGACGGTCGGCGAAAAGAAGAAACCCACCAGACGGTGACCATCGGCCACGCCATCTCCGACGGCGCCAGAAAGGTACATGTAGAAGTACATATCGAAGGTCAGCCATGCAAAATGGAAGTGGACTCTGGGTCCTACCTTTCCATGATTGCATGGCGCGAAATCAAAAGACTGGTGCCTACACTGCAAAAGAGAAACGTGCATGCCCAAAAAGTCATCATTAAAGACTACCAAGGGAATCGCGTTCCCGTAGTGGGCACCAAGAACTTTAATATAACTTACAAAGGCCACACCGAACAACTGCCACTTACAATCGTCGATCGCGACCGCCCAAGCCTACTGGGTTTACAATGGTTCGCCCCGCTAAACATCGCGCTGACAGGTGTCAACCAAGTCACCATCGAAGCTTGGGAACAGCGGCTAGCCCAGGAGTTCCAGGAGGTGTTCGATGGAGGCTTGGGCAAGTACCAGGGGCCCCTTATCTCGTTTGACCTAGACCCAAGGGTTCCCCCTAAGCGGCTTAAACCTAGAAGGGTACCATTTGCATTAAGACCTAAAATCGACGAGCAGCTCGACAAGCTCGTCAAACAAGGGGTATTGCAGCCGATAGACCATGCCAGATGGGAAACCCCTATAGTGACCCCAGTAAAGCCAGACGGGTCCGTGAGAATCTGCGGGGACTATAAGGCCACCCTAAATTGCGCGTTACAACAAAGCGCCTACCCAGTCCCAATAGTGCAACATTTACTGCACTCACTAGGAGGGGGCAAAGTCTTTGCCAAGCTCGACCTCGCCCAGGCATATCAGCAGCTACCTGTGGACGAGAAAACGGCGGAAGCCCAAACAATAGTGACCCATCGGGGGGCTTTCAAGTGTAACCGGCTCCAATTTGGAGTCAGCGTAGCACCAGGCATCTTTCAAAGCCTGATGGAACGTTTGCTACAGGGCATCAAGGGGGTGGTGCCCTATTTTGATGACGTATTAGTAGCGGCGCCAAACGAAGCCGAATTAGAAAACAGACTCAGACAAGTCTTGACGAAATTTAAAAAAACAGGACTTAAAGTCAAACGAGAAAAATGCAAACTATGTACAAAGCAAGTAGAGTTTTTGGGCTATCTCCTAGACCAGCATGGCATTCACCCTACGACTAAAAAAGTAAAAGCCATCAAGGAAGCCCCCACCCCAAAGTCCAAAACGGAACTACAAGCGTTCCTAGGCTTACTAAATTTTTATAATGTTTTCCTACCTCAAAAGGCAACGGCGGCGGAGCCTTTACATAGACTCCTAGACAAGAGGGCAGCCTGGACTTGGGGGAGACGAGAACAAACCGCTTTTCAAAGAACCAAAGACCTCCTCACCTCCGACGCTGTCCTGATGCAATTCAGTGAGACCCTGCCCTTAGCTGTCACTTGCGACGCATCACCCTTCGGGCGAGCCTGGAAGCGACATATCGACCAGCTCAGGTCACGAACAGCGACTGACCTCAACCCCCAAGACACGAACCAAGGGGGGAGGGAATACCCGGAAAGACAATCGCAGGAAAAAATAAAACAGAAATACTCACCAGAACACAGCCATCGTGAGTCCCCGCCGGAGAAGAGCAGTCTGGCCAGCTCTACCGACTCGGAGAAGCCAAGCGGGAGCGGCGAAATCCGTGACTCAACCGACCCGGTAGGCCCAGGCGGGAGCCACGGCGAAAGAACCGGCCCGATCATCCAGCCGGTTCGCACAGAGGCAGGAGCAGCCAAAAAGATGACCGCTCCGGCCGAGCTACAGCAAGCAAGTGAGTTGCGCAGGTCAACTAGGACTCGACGGAGCCCCGCCTACCTGCGTGACTACACCACGTGATGGACCATACCAAGAGGGGAGGGGTGTTATGTCTTGAATTGGTATACTCGAAATCCCCGAGCCTTGATTGGCTAAGGCGCGGGGATTTCTGATTGGCCAGGCGAGCCGCGCTGATTGACCCGATTGAAGTCTCCCGCGATTGGTGCAAACCAAGAGCGGGAGACTTGAATCGCTGCCATTGGCCGCGGCCGCCGCTGCGAAAGGTATAAAAGCCGCGGGCTTTTTGCCTTTCGCTGGTTCGGTTCTCCCAGTGTTAATAAAGAGCTTTGAATGAAAGTCACCGACTCTGATCGTCTTTTTGCGGACACGACAATTTCCAAGAAAAAAATTGATTTCAGTTTAATGATATGAATTCTGGGAGGAAGTAACTGAACTAATTTAACAAAAAGCAAGCTACAAACCTTACCATTTTGACCCTGGTATCTAATGATATCATATCAGTGGAAGTTGAAGCTTGGAAGAGTGTTAGAGGCATAAATTCCTTGCATTAGTCTTAGACAGTTACTGAATATTGCATCCATTTTGGTTCCCACTATATAGAAAAGATGTTGAGACTCTAGAAAGAACGCAGAGAGGAACAACAGAGATGGTTGGGGGACAGGAGACTAAAACATATGAGTGGTTGCAGGTATTGGGTATGTCTTGTTTAATGAAGAGAAGGAGTATAGATGACATAATAGCAGTGTTTCGATATCTAAGGGGCTGCCACGAAGAAGGGGGTTCAACCTATTCTCCAAAGCACCTGAAGGCAGGACAAGAAGCAATGGATGGAAACTAATCAAGGAGAGAAGCAACCTAGGACTAAGGAGAAATTTCCTAACAGTGAAAACAGTTAATCAGTGGAATAACTGGTCTGAAATTGTACAGGGTGTTAGGGATACACACCCTAGCAGAACGTGCAACAGCAGTCTAGCAGGCAGGCAAATTATGTGAGATAAACGTTATTGTAGTTTACACTCAGTAAGACAGATACACTGCCAGTTAAATAGTTTTTTATTCCAGCAAGAGTTATAGCATCATCAAAAACAGTCCATATGTCATAAACTAGTTCAGTCCATCCAGGGATTAATCAGTTGCAAAGTCCAGTGTTGAAAATAGAGGTCAGTAAACTTACATATAATCAGTCCAGCAATATATCTCTTTTGCAGTCAGAGATATGAAGAAAATCAAACCCCTTTTCTTCATTTCAGCAACAGCAGGGAAACACACAGTAATCACCATCAATCCAACATTGTCAGCTCCTACAGTAAAAGCCAGCAAACAGTGAGCTCTCTTGCTCCCTCTTATGGTGATTTTACAACCGCACCCAAAATACATGTTTTAACAGTTAAAGTGATACCTACACTTAAACTCACTAACATAGTTTATATATTATTTTTTACCCAAACCAAGTTAGGTAACCAATGTTATCCCTAACACAGGGCTTCCTGCCTGAGGAGGGGTTGGACCAGAGGTGGTATTCAGCAGGCTCTGACTAGTTCTGGAGAACTGGTAGTGGAAATTTTGGGTAGTTTGGAGAACCGGCAAATACCACCTCTGACTGGCCCTGCCCCATCTATTCTCCACCTCCTGAGTCCCAGCTGACTGGCTGGGTATTCTTTGGTTGCCCTGCACAGGAGAACAGAGCTGGAAAGCAGGTTAGTGGGGTGGGCAGGGAATGGGGATTTTGCGGTAACTTTCCCCTGGAGTGGGGTGAGAATGGAGATTTTACAGATCTTTCCCCTGACACACCCACCAAGCCACCCGACGCCCACCAAGCCACACCCACAGAACCGGTAGTAAAAAAAATTGAATCCCACCACTGGGTTGAACCCCCCAAGATCCCTTTCAACTCTGTTGAAGAACTCTATTCTATTATTCTGACATATTTTTAGGAAGTGAAAGAAACATTATTAAAGGGGTACAGGCAGAATTCCAGAAACTAGCAGTATGGTTTTATCTGTTTAGCTCTATCTCAGGAAAAAAACAAAAACAAATAGAGTAATAAAAAGTTTGTAAACAACATTTTTAGATTTGGGAGAAAAGATGTCTGCAAACACTTTCATACTTGAGAGACAAACAGTTTAAGCAACTATTAGATTTGCCTCTTTCTTTCTTTCTTTCTTTCTTTCTTTCTTTCTTTCTTTCTTTCTTTCTTTCTTTCTTTCTTTCTTAATATGGTTAATATGGCCTTGTTAAATAAATGTTTTCTAAATCTTGACATAGGATTACATTAGTCAGTTTGCTTCTGTGAATGCAGTGCCATACAAAACTCCCTCTAATCTTTTGATATCAGATTTATTTATTTTAACCTGTAATAAAATGTTCTATTAAACACAATGTCCTGTGAGTTCTATAAAAAGATGGAAAATATCAGAAAATGATTTAAGACTCCAAAAGACTGGTCTGATGGTATGCTTTAAATATTTTTCAACATGACAGTTAAGCTAAGGACAATTAAGCTAAAACAGAAATCCACAAGGGATTTTCTAAAAATAAAGCACTCATGTTACAGATTGTTGTGGTTTAGATACTTTTGATTCTTTATGACCTGATAGACATCATTTTGTCAGTTATTGGACAGTAACTGCTTCTTTAACTATGCTTATATCATTGGTGGTAATCTCTTGCCATCTTTTCTTCTGTTGGTCTCCTTTTGATTTTTTTTCATTTTTCTAAGCATCGGGGTCTTCACGGTGACTCTTGCTTTTTTCATTCTGTGTTCAGAAAATCTAAGCTTTAGCTTCCCTCTTGGTGCTTCATCTGACATGGAATGTTTAGTTGTTCACATGTTCATGTTCTTGTGAAACCAGCTCAGTCATCTTGCATTCCCTCAGATTCCTGTCCTCTCATCAGAGATTATCAGCTGCCTGTCAGGAAATCATAATTTATCTCAGGTAGGAGTGTTCAGACTTACCTGTAGATAGACATTGATGGAGAGCCTTTAAGCCCTTCCTCTTTCTCAAAAGAAAAAATGTTGTTCCATTAAAAATAGTAGATGCTTTGGAAAACTGAGGCAAGGAAATGGACACCCTGCAAAAGGATTGCAATCTACTAAACCCTTGTAAGGTTTAGGGAAGCAAGATGGATCCTTCAGGAACTCCTGCCTTCAAGCATTAAAAGGTGTTTTAGCAAGAAATCTACCACTTGTGGAGACTTTATTTGGCTGGGTATACTTAAATCTGTTCCTTTGGATTTGATGATCGTGATCAGAAGGGGTTGTTTTTTTTTTTGAAATCTATGCAAAACTGTGTTTACATTTGTTTATATCCCTTTGAATCTCTAACTCTCTGTGATTATTAACAAATTAATGCTGGGATTTCCGGTTTCGCGTGGCTTCGGGGCAGCAGTAATTCGCGACAGCTCGCGATTCCTGCTGTGCTAGCCGTCGAGGTACCCCCAACCCAGATGGGTCAGGGGGATATGGCTGCCCTGTAGGGACAGCTGAAGAGAGAGGGGAGTCGGACAGGGAGGTGGGGGTGTCGCAGACCCCCCCCTTCTCCGGAAAAACCCCTTTTTCCCAAGGCAGTGGAGCGGCGGTCAGCAATGGCCGCCACGAAGAAGCCAGCAACCGGGTAAGATTGCGCTGGAGGAAATGTGAAGAGTGAAAGTTTTGTCTGAGCCGGGTCAAGTAACATCCTTTAAATTGCCTGGAACTGAGCTGTTTGAATTGCTGGAGGATACATTGTATCCCTAAGAAGAGCGAAAGCGGCGGAGAAGCTGTTAAAGGGAACTTTTGTTTTTTCTTCACTCTCCCACCCCATGGAAACAGCAGAAATGTTTGGATATATTGGACATCGAAAGTGAATTGTTTTGAGAGTTGAAGCTAAGGAACAAAAGGATTTTTGGACATTGAAAAATTTAAGAAATTGGAAACCCTTGTTGGAGGTATGGATTTCTGATTATTTCTGATTATTTAAAATTGACATTTTAAGTGGGAAGGGAGAGGAAAAAAAAATTGGAGCAGAAGCTGAAAAAGGAGGAGATTGCCTAGAATCCCAAAGAAAGATATATGGTAATTGGACCTCTTTGACTAAACATTAACCCCAGAAAGAGAAAGAGAAGAAGGAAGAAAAGTATTAACTTTTGGAATTTTTTTTTAATTGTTTTTGATTAAAAATACTTGTGGTTGTTTTGGGAAAAGTTTCTCTTTTCATAATGGCATTGTTTGTGGATGAACTAAAGACTGAATATCAAAAATATAAAAAGGAAGATTCTTTGGGCGCTTTGTTTCAATTCTTGGAAATGGCGTTATGTACTTATGAAAAGTTGATTACGCAGCAGAAGGACTGGGACAAGGAAGAAGAGGAAGAAGAAGCCATCTTTGATGAACAATGGGTCCCTTCCGGAGAGGAGGAGAAAAAGGATAAGAAAAAGGGGATTTTAAGAATTGTAAAAACAACCAAAGGAGAGAAAAATGAGCGAAAAGGTGGAGGCAAGGTTAGAAAGCAAAGGAAAAGGAGTGGAAAAAGAGAGGAGAAAAAACAAAGGGGTAAAAAGGGCAAGGAGAAGAATAAGCAGGAGAGAAAAGGGGGGAGGAGAGGACTTGGTGGGGGGAAGCAAGATCTAAAGAAAAAAAGTTTATTTAGAGACAATGGGTGAATTTAATTTAGGATAAGAGAGGGATTCTGGAGGGTACATAGGTTTGTGTTTTTATATGTGTATTTAGAGTATAAAATTCATTATGTAATTTTAGAATCTTTTAAACAGAATCCCAAGAAAAATTGTTACACGAGGTACTCTTAAGTTAGGGTAATGAGTTATAGATGTTACTCCAATTGGTGTATAGGAGAAGTATAGTAAAAGAAAAAAGATGAATGGATAGTTGGAAATAGAACAGAAAAAGAATGTTATTGAAAATGGTAATAAGATATGGAAGGATATATAAAGGCTTTGTTATGGTTTTTTTTTTTTTTTTTGGCTTTTGTATATTGATAAAAGGCAATAAAATTTTAATTAACAAGAAATAATTTGGATGAAAAGGAGAAGTAGGGATAAAATATGAAGTTAAATAGATAAAGTATTGATACTATAATTTGGAATTGTTTTGCTCTATTGGTTTTTTACTATTATTTTTTCCTAGAAACGAATTTATAAGCTGTTATGCCTTGATTCTTTGTGCATTGTTTTTATAAAAATGGTTTTTATATATATATATAAAAAAAGAAAATGATAATAAGATATGGAAGGATATATGGGGTGAATATGATATTTGAATTTGTGTCTGTGTGAAGAGTTTTAACCCGGGATCAGACAATCTTCAGAAAAAATCTTTTAGTTTTGTTTATGTTTTGTGTTTTGTATGTTTGTGTATTGTGTCTTCTGTAAAATTGTTAAAAATCTTAAAAAAAAAAAAAAAAGAATTAATAAAACCTTGGAGGAATGTAATTGTAAACAAGTCAGAAAGAAATGAATATGATGACTATAAAATGGATAAATATAGAAAAGAAATGAAATTGAATAAGAGTAAAGAGAAATAATGAGAAATTTGCTGAAAGATATTTATGTGTCCATATGGAAATGGGATAAATTAGAATTATGTTGTATAAAAATAATGTTTTATCCGACTTGTAAAAATTTATAATGTTAAGAGGTTTTATGTACTTAATGGTTAATGATGTGTTGTTTGTCTTTAAAATTAATAAAATTTGTTTCAAAAAAAAAAAAAACAAATTAATGCTATCTTACGTTTTGCTGAGATTCTTCTAATTTTAGGTTTCTCTTATTAATTTTTTGTGAGGAGGAGATTCTCTGGAGTCACTTGCTATATTTTAGCAACAAAATATCTATATTATTTACCACTGAGCATTTTCCATGTGACTCCATAGAATTTCCAGAGAAGTTTTATATTCTCTTTCCCTTTTTTAGAAAAAGGAAAGCTTAGGTTTAAGCTTCCCCTTGTGGGAAGCCCACCACCACTACCATTCCTGAGAATGAAATATTTTGGGGGATATTAAAAGAGGCAGAATATTATATTTCCCCAAAGGAGAAATGGAGAAACATGTTCTTAAAGGCAGAAAGCAGCCCCAGTCTCCCTGCCATAGGAAAACAGCCTCAAGTAGAAGCTTGAAGAGGCTGGTCTTTTGGAATGGAGATTTTGTATCCACTCAGAGAGACCGGGCCAATCTATTCATAAGCAAAGAGCAAATAGAGACTCCAAATAAGCAATACAATTAGGCAAGCTGACAAGATTAGCTCAGACAAAGACATAGGATTTACATTTCCCCTTTTGCCTGAAGAGCCAGCTTTGACCTCTACATGACCCCATAGGAATCTGGCAACAGCCATTAAAATATAGAATTTGGAATAGAATAGAGCTGGAAGGGACCTTGGAGGACTTCTAGTCCAGTCCCCTGCTCAAGCAGGATAACCTACACCAGGGGTCTCCAACCTTGGCTCCTGGAAGCCTGGCAGACTTCAACTCCCAGAGTTCCACAGCCAGCAAAGCTGGCTGTGGAATTCTGGGAGTTGAAGTCCGCCAGGCTTCCAGGGGCCAAGGTTGGAGACCCCTGACCTACACCATCTAAAAGATTAAAGGACACATTCTTACCCAGTAACAGGTATCTCAATCACCAAGCCCCAAAGAATGTACAAAAGCCCACCTATCCAAGTCCATTTTGTCAGCCATGCCAGAAATATGCTGCTGTCACTAAAGTTTCTGGCATCCAAATAAACAGAGACCTTCTTTCCATGTGTCCTGCCTCCATTCTATTTCTAGAGTCTCTCTCCCGGCTTGGAACAGGACTGCATTTTTATTCCAACACCTTTGTATATATGATTCTAAAAAGGGAAGATATTCCTGCTTCTCTAAAAGCTACAGATTCAGAATAAAGGGATATGGGAATGACCTTGGCAGACAGGAGATGGGGGAAGGGGAGCGCCATAGCCAAGGGAATGGTCAGATAAGAGGCAGCTTAATCTACAGAAGAAATATGGGTGTGGGAAACACCTCAGAAGGGACTCCCCTTAGTTTACTGGGCTGCAAAAGAGAACAGGGGAGAAACGTACTTTCAGACTTGCAAGATTATCTTACTATAACCTTATAATAAAATAGAATTTGTTCATCCAGGCATGTTTCCTGTCTGGACCATCTCATAAGGCTGACAGCCAGGAATTGGCACAACAGAACACACTGCCCTTTTTCACCATTATTATTACCATTATCAATCAATCTATCCCAAAGGTGGTTTTTCAAAAGGCATTTGAATTTTTGGGGGGTGAGCATCTTCTTGGATGAGAATTGAAATATTTTCAGGGAAAAACAAAGGAAGTCCAATTTGAAAAAGTTCCTTTGGGACAACCATGACCTGAGAATCTCCAGAGACATATCAATCAGTCAATTTTTATTTGGTCTTTGACCAGCAAAGAAACAAGAAAATCTTAATTATTTAGGATAATAAAGAAAAAATGTTCTTCTAAAATATAAAAAAAAGATTAAAAGTAATAGTACAGCATATTGTGCAAACTACAAAACAGTGCTTAACTGTGGTCAAAGAAATAAATTCAAACTGATCTGATAATAAGATAAAACAAGTTGGCGTGACCAGGGTGTTTAATTAGGAATGGAAATAATAATTCCTGGAAAGCATCTATGTAGAGGAGACAATATAAAATAATGTGTTCCATTGTTTTAATTATTCTCCCATCACATGGACAACAGTCACTGTTCAAAAGAGATCTTTCAGGATTTCTCTTTAGTTATAGAAGTTGGAAGGGCATTGAATCTGACCAAGTATAAAGTCCTGGTATGTAACAAAGATATCTGATTGGTTAGTGTTGTGTATGTACCATAGTTAATAAAGTATGAGCTTGAGGTAAAGTGCAGGGTTCTGGCCCTGCACTTCTGATTGGCTGTTAGGCGGCCAGATTGGATTGGCTAGTTCTTAGGAATCCGCTTGGCCCTTAACAGAGGATTATTATTGGTTTAAAGTACTTGCGTTCATAGCTCGCTATTGGACAATTCTCACAAAGGTTGCCTATATAAGGCAGGGTTCACTGTTGTTGTTTTGAGAAGTCACTATGCTAATAAAGAGCTGAAAGTCACTATTCAGAGGCTGTCTCCATTTACTCCAACCCATGTCCAAGCACTTAACACTGGTGACGAGGGTGGGATTTGGAGACGTCTGAACCTAAGAAGTCAGGAAGCAAAACCGAGCACGTGGAAGACGACGGAACCATGTCGAGCAGCATCGTACCACCCGCTCCATTCGAACCAAACCAAGAGGATTGGGAATCCTACATGGATCGCTTCCAAATGTTTCTTGAGACGAATAATTTGAAGGACGCCACACCAGCAAAAAGCGGGCACTGTTCCTGACGCACTGCGGCCTGGCTGTTTTTAAAATGGCAAAAGCACTCGCCAAACCTCGAGAAGTGAAAGCCATGAGCTGGGACGACCTCGAACCCATTCTGAGAGATCATTACACGCCAACCGTGCCTACACTCATGAGACGCCATGAGTTTTATCAAAGGAACAAGCGAAAAGGAGAGAGCGTGGCCGATTTCGTGGCAGACACCTGAAATTTAGGAGGCCTCTGCAGGTTCACCGATTTAGAAGAAGCACTAAGAGACCGAGTAATTCTGGGATTAGATGCGCTAGGCATGCAGAGCAAGCTGATGGCGAAAGGCAACATCAGCCTTGCTGACGCCATCGCCGAAGCCACGGCTGCGGAGGCGACCAAAAAGTTGGCTGCACAATTATGGCGAAGCCGCACTTCGGAAACACAACCGACCGGCGAAATCTTACCCAACTCAGAAGGGCAGCTCGTTACGACGCACCACAAGGACCTCTCTTCGTCATCAGACAGCGATGAAGAAGGGGTCCATCGACTGCAGTCCGACCGGGATCCTCGCCCTAAGCCCTTACACCCTTGCGCTGGCTGTGGAGCAAACCATGCCAGGGCCGAATGCAAATTCCGCGACGCACTCTGCCATGAGTGCGGGAAACGAGGCCACATCAGCTGGGTCTGCCACAGCTTACCAGGACCCAGCCAGGCCTCAAAAGGGGCCAACTATCGCCAATCGACAGGAAACTGTCCTGTAAGGCAAGAACCAGTAAACCACTCCTACAGAAATCGCGCTTTGCAAAAAGAAGAGGCTCACCATACTATCACTATAGGTCACGCCTCAGTCATGGACACTAAGAAAATTCGAGTCACGGTAGCCATCGAGAACCAGCCTTGCCACATGGAGGTCGACTCGGGATCGTCCCTATTGATGGTGTCTTGGAAGACACTCAAGCAACTTATCCCCACAATCCAATGCCAAGACCTCCAATTTCAACGCCTCATCCTCAAGGACTACCAAGGAAATCAAATCCCTGTGGTCGGGTCCTGCCGAGTCCGAGTCTCCTTCAAAAAACATACAGCGTACTTACCTCTAACGATCATCGACAGAGATAGGCCTAGTCTATTAGGCCTCCAATGGTTCGCGCCACTAGGCATTGAGGTGGCCGGCGTGAACCGAGTTGGTGGTTGTGAGTGGGAGGAAGACCTTGTTTCTGAGTTCAGTGACGTCTTCGCGGACCGTTTAGGTGAGTATAAGGGGACCCCAATCTCATTTAGTTTAGATCCAAAAGTAGCCCCAATGCGCATGAAGCCCCGTCGAGTTCCATTCGCTCTTAAAGCGAAGGTCGATGAACAACTCGATAAGTTAATTGCTCAAGGGGTGTTGAAGCCCATCGATCACTCTCCATGGGAAACCCCTGTTGTAACGCCCATTAAGCCAGATGGGTCAATCCGAATTTGTGGGGACTACCGGGCCACTTTAAACCATGCCCTACAGCAGAATGCGTATCCAGTTCTGGTGGTGCAGCACCTCCTCCATTCCTTGGGGGGCGGAAAGGTTTTCGCTAAATTAGATTTAGCTCAAGCTTATCAACAACTACCAGTGGATGAAAAGACGGCCCAGGCCCAAACAATTGTAATGCACAGAGGTGCTTTTAAATGTACTCGATTGCAATTTGGGGTTAGTGTAGCCCCGGGGATATTCCAAAGCCTCATGGAAAGGTTGTTACAGGGAATCAAGGGCGTGGTTCCGTATTTTGATGACGTATTAATTGCAGCCCCTACCAAAAAAATCTTGCAGGATCGTTTGAAAAGCGTTCTTAAAAAATTCCAAGAGGCAGGACTTAAGGTGAAAAAAAATAAATGTCACTTATATACTGACAGTGTTGAGTTTCTAGGGTATCGGATTGATAGCCAGGGCATCCACCCTACCAAAAGTAAATTAAAGGTGATAAAAAATGCCCCCAGGCCACGTAACAAGGCCGATTTCCAGGCATTCTTAGGCCTCATTAATTTTTATAATGTATTTTTACCGCACAAGGCGACTGTTGCTGAACCGTTATACTGGTTATTAGATAAAAAAGCATTGTGGGTATGGGGTTACCGGGAAGAACAAGCGTTCCGGAATGTTAAAAATTGCTCACATCTGACTCTGTACTTATGCAGTATAACGAGACTTTACCATTAGTTATAACCTGCGATGCCTCGCCCTTCGGGGTGGGCGCCATTTTGAGTCATGTACTGCCTAATGGGAACGAAGCCCCTGTTGCATACTTTTCTAAGACTCTTTCACATGCAGAGCGGAACTGTGGACAAATTGATAAAGAAGCTCTCGCAATTGTTTCAGCTGTAAACGAATATGTGTATGGAAGGACATTCACCATTATAACTGACCACAAACCGTTGCTAGGGATAATAGCCGGGGACAAGCCAACCCCCTACATATTATCCCCTAGAATGACCCGATGGTCAGAATTCCTCGCTGCTTATAATTATCACCTTCAATATCGACCAGGGAAAGCCATTCCCCACGCCGACGTATTAAGCCGAGCACCGCTTCCAGAAACTCTCGACGATCCGGCACCAACGGCAACCACATTGCAGATTGAAACACTCAACTCGCCGCCTATGACCGCCCGAGACATCGCGAGAAAAACCAAATGAGACCACACCCTAGCTCGAGTCCTAGGCTGGGTAGAACGCGGATGGCCATTGGACCAAGTCCCAGATGACTTCGCGCCATTTAAAGCAAGACAGACTGAACTTTTTTCACAAAAAGGCTGTGTCATCTGGGGCGATAGAGTCGTTGTCCCAGAACGACTCCGGAAGATGCTACTACAAACCCTGCACGAGGGCCACCCCGGCATCGTGCGGATGAAAGCACTCGCACGAAGCTACGCATGGTGGCCGGGCATGGACCGGCAAATCGAGCAGTTAGTCAAAGCGTGTACCAGTTGCCAACAAGCCAGCAACGCTCCACCAAAAGCCATGCCTACTGAATGGGAAACGCCACGTGGACCCTGGTCCAGAATCCACCTGGATTTCGCGGGGCCAACCACAGGATATACCTTCCTGCTGACAGTCGACGCATACTCCAATTGGTTAGAAGTTCATCGTATGACGGCCACAACTTCTGAGGCAGTGATTAAGATCCTAAATTGACTCTTTGCAACCCATGGATTGCCAGACGTTCTGGTGTCCGATAACGGGCCACAGTTCACGGCATTGATGTTCGAGCAGTACCTCGCTGACCGCGGCATCCGCCATGCACTCACCTCGCCTGCGCACCCTGCGACCAATGGCCGAGCGGAACGCATGATCCAATTTGTTAAAAAGACTTTGCAAAAAATGGACTATGACAATATCGATGACAAAGTTAACCAAATTCTCTTTTTGCAACACATAACTCCACATAGCGTCACCGGCAGAACTCCCGCAGAACTACTGATGGGACGAAGACTCCGTTCCCACCTCGACCGGTTGCACCCTGCTTACGAATCGGAAAAGCCAATAGGATCCAGTGGCCGCTGTCACACGTTCCAGGTAGGAGACCGCGTTTACGCACGGAACTTATCAGGCGATCCGTTATGGATAGAGGCAACGGTAGTACGAGTGACCAGCCCCAAATCCTACGTAGTGAAATGCTGTGACAATAGACTGTGGAAACGGCATATCGATCAATTACGATCACGACTCATAACGGCCAGTCAACAACTCCCCCATGACCAAACCGAGGGGGGGAAGGTACAGAAGAAGAAGATGACGTTCCAGGGAACCTGCTCGAAGAGAGCAACGAATCAAGTGAGACTCAAGAAATGGAGCAGAAAGGAGAATTGTTTGCACCACAAGAAATTGCACCTGAGCAAGAAGCAGAGACACTGCCAAACAACAATCTACCTCAACAGGATTGCAATCAACCAGTCCAACGAAAATCCGAAAGACTTGAAAGACAACCATCCTATTTAAAGGATTATATAACTACACCATAATTAAGAAGCCAGGGGAAGGGGTGTTGTGTATGTACCATAGTTAATAAAGTATGAGCTTGAGGTACTTCTGATTGGCTGTTAGGCGGCCAGATTGGATTGGCTGGTTCTTAGGAATCTGCTTGGCCCTTAACAGAGGATTATTATTGGTTTTAAGTACTTGCGTTCATAGCTCGCTATTGGACAATTCTCACAAAGGTTGCCTATATAAGGCAGGGTTCACTGTTGTTGTTTTGAGAAGTCACTATGCTAATAAAGAGCTGAAAGTCACTATTCAGAGGCTGTCTCCATTTACTCCAACCCATGTCCAAGTACTTAACAGTTAGAAAAGATGTGCAGAGAAGTTTAGGAAGATGTTTCCAGGAAGAATTGATATACTACCGTGTTTCTCATATAATAAGGCCGGGTCTTATTTTTTTTGAGCCCCGAAAAAATGGCTAGGCCGTCTTTTTGGGGGTGACTTAATTCCCCCCCCCTTGCATCTTTGGGCGGGTGGGCGGTGACGGCTTGGATGTTGACCTCGGCGTTGGTGAGGCACTTAGTATTGGGATCAACGCAGGCAGCACCATATCCAGGTGTGCAACAAAAGTACTTCCTAACAGCAAGCCCCCCCACCATCCCCCCCCAATTTCACATGTTTTAATATAGGCCTTAATTTGGGGGGAGGGGCTTAATTTCATTTCATGCCTATAAAACATGCTGGGACTTCCTATTGGGGGAGGCTGTATTGTTGGACAAACAGGGTACTTGCAATTCTAAACCAATGGCCCATTTTCTGACTCTGACATCAGCTAGTGTGCATTCATCGTCCATCAGAGTGATGGCTGGCTAGGAAAAGCCATAAAGTTGCAATTTGGCACATGTTGGTCAGTACAAGGAAGCTTGAAAGCTATTGGTCATAATTAGAGGGTCCAAGCCAACTAAAGTAAAGGAGAGCTCTTAAGTCAACAATAGAAAATAAAAATCCAGGCAGAAGTTTCTATTTTAAGTAAGCCAGCTTCATGGCAAAGCACCAAGTTTAGAATGCAGCAAGATACTTGAAAAATTGATCTCAAGAACTGCACTCTTTCAAGAGGAAAAAAAAACACCCTGACCAGAACTCCAAAAAGGAGCTGGCCCTGGATCTTAGTCAAAAAGACTTTAATTGCTTTCAGGTATTTGTTGAATTCCTTTGGAGAAGTAGAATTATTATTACTATTATTTCCCTGTTATTTACCAGTGGGATTCCTATTTTCTCATAAATTGGGATAAGAGAAAGGGTGCCTATAAAGGCAACTACTACCAACCCCAGTTGATAGGTGGCAGCAGGAACAATATATCAGCTACATTATGAAAGAAATGATCAAGGAAGAAGCAGGTCCAGAAGCCTTTTGACAGAAGAAGCAGAGATTTCCATCCTTCATCCTATGTACCTCGCCTCTTACTGCTACATAGGAATATGTATACGTATATGTATTGTAAGACATTTAAAATAAATCTAACACAAACTAATAGAAAGTAAGGAAGAAAAAAAAGAAAAAGCAAGAATTCTAAAAGAAAATACAAAAAATTCAAGGAAAGAAAAGAAAAAAAGATATAAAGAAGTGGCTTCCAATTTTCTCCACAGCAGTTATAAGTACAAATATATTTTACCCCCCCCCCCCCCTCTAAGTTACCTCATATTGCTCTTCTTTCTATAACCTATCCAGTCTAATCATCAAAGCCATAGATCACAAATCTGTCTTTTTCCATGTTTATGCAAGAAGTCCTTAAGATAACTTCTTCCAGTCACCAATAAATGTAGTTAATCAAAGAAGAATCCATCTGTAGTGAGTAAGGCTGAATCTTTCCAACTCTGTGCATATAGTAATTTCATTGCAGTAATTCATGCTACAAAGGAATCCTCAATAATATTTTCAAGTACAATTCAAAGGCATAAACGACTTCTTTATTCAGCCTTCCTGATGATAGGAACTTTCATAGCCATCTGTTACAATATAAAAAAACAACTTTGAGAATACATCCTCTTTTGGGGCAGTATGATGTGTCTCTGCACTTTAACATTTTGTTAGTTTTAGACCCTTTCCTAAATAACAGATATTTCTTCATTTCACTGGAAGTTTTTGAGAAAAGACTGGACAGCCATTTCTCTGAAATGGTATAGGGTTCACCCCAAGGTCCCTTCTAAGTATTATTCTGATATCTTTCCCAGGATTTCTACTCAGAGTTTGGCATCCTCAGTTTTCTTGCCTGAGATGGGGGTTGGACTAGAAGACCTCCAAGGTCCCTTTTCAACTCTTATTAAACACATGTGTATTTTATGCTCTGGACTATTGACTGAATGCATGTAAACCCTGAAAAATATGTGGTAGCCCTGGGCAAAAGAAAGACAGAAAAATCACTCTAGGTGTAGGGACAGTGTAAAATATTAACACATGATAAATAATGAAACAATTAAAAATAATAGCACAGAGTTTTCTCTCTCTCTCTCTCTCTCTCTCTCTCTCTCTCTCACACACACACACAGCACTTAACAGACAAGCATTTGGGAAGCAGCTCCTTTAAATTTCTCCAAGGCTGAAGTGGATTCCCCCACCCCCTCTGTCAGACCGCACTCCTTCTCACTCCAGACACTTTAACTCACACAAGAAAGTGATACTTGCAGCATCCATGGGGAATCCTTGGAGAAGTTTTTAAAGGATCTGCTGCTTCCAAAATGCATTTCTTTTACGTTGCAAAAGTGCTCCAAGGCTCGATTCATCCCCACCCCCTCTGTCAGATCACACTCTTTCTCACTCCAGACACTTTAACTCACATGGGAAAAGCGATACTTGCAGCATCCATGCCTTTCTTCCTTTCCCCCAGGGAGAAAGAGGACATGGGGGACGGAAAGCTAGGAGAGCGATCGCAAGTGAGCGACCGGGTGACCAGGTTGGGGGCGTGGCCAGCCAGGGATTGCCACCAATTCAGCGACCCATGCCAAATAACCGTGACCAGTTTGCCTGAGTAGGTGTGAACCAGTTGAATACCACCTCTGCATGGCATATGTTGTTAGTTTTTTTAGGGGGGCATAGTGAATTATAGGCCAGCTTATGCACCCTCTTCCCACACTTTTAACAAGTGATTCCTAGAATCTTCTTCCCTTCCAGCTACCAAACTGGATCATTATCATAATTTAAGGTTCTGCCAGCAATTTTAATTCCAGTCTCTATTTCTTCTAATCTAACACACAGATACAGGTGATCTATTTTTACTTATTCCTAGTACTGATGGACGTACCCAGTGGTGGTATTCGACCGATTCTGCCCAGTTCTGGAGAGTCGGTAGGAGCGATGAGCAGTGGAGACCAAACCGGTTCTTTCACTTCTCTAATGGCTCTGCTGTTGGGCCCACCTGCCTGCCCGGGCTCCCCTACTCACCTTTATCCAATGAATTTGAAGTGCAGCTGTTTTGTGCCACACAGAAGAGTGCCGCGTGGCAGCTGCTGAAGCAACCGGGAGATCGTGCAGGCTTGCAGAAGGTGAGGTAGAATGCCTCTGTGCATGGACAAAGTGCACATTTGGCATGCATGTGCACGCAAAGTAGGGATGGGATTCAATTTTTTTAACAACTGGTTCTGTGGGCGTGGCTTAGTTGGTGGGCGTGGCCAACTCAACATCACTCACATTGAGGCACGCATCTCCTTGCCTGGCCTCTCATGACTGTGGGGATGCTGCAACAGTCGTAAGTGTGAATAATGGTGATAAGTCACTTTTTTCAGTGCCATTGTAACTTTGAATGGTCACTCCACACAAGCAAAGTATCTGCAAAGGAGGGGAAAAAAACTCCAGAGAAGTTTCTGAGGCAGGAAGTCCAGTCCTGCCAAGAATGTAATAAGGGTTAATGGAGAGGCAGTTTCTGTAAGCAGCACCAGAATGTTTCCTACCTGCCTTCCTTTCAGGATTAGGCCAGTAATTTCTTCTAACAACTGGTTCTCCAAACTGCTTAGAATGGTAACAACCGGTTCTAGAAAATAGGTGTGAACTGGTAGAATCCCATCCCTGATGCAAAGTGCGCCCACCAAACCACTCCTACCGAACCAGTGGCAACAATATTTGAATCCCACCACTGGACGTACCAATTCTGAGGGATATTCTAATCTCTTATCTCTTAGGCCTGGCTTACACCATTACCACAGTACAATTTGAATAGCAAGCTGGCTCCCATAAGACTTGCTGATGCTTTATTTCAGGGCTCAACAATTTTTTTAGACTTTCAGGTTGCATGCAGGTTTTGTAATAAACAAGAGCATAGCCAGTCACATAGTTATGTCAACCATGATGGGTGGGACTGACATTACTGAGGCAAGAGACTGTACAGGGAGAATTGGCAGGACTTTAAGGATAGAAAGAATGTCACACCGAGTCAAAATGCAAATAACCATACTGTTATATATGCAGATCGGTCCCAAGGAGAGACACCAGGCGAGTGACTTTTAAAAGCTCTTTATTAGTTAGGTAGATCTGCTTGCTTGGCTCTGATCAGCTGCTGCTTATATTGGTCTCGCACAGGGTGCCTCGGGCAATGGCAGCTGTTCGAATCTCCTGCAATCGGCTCAGCCAATTGCGGTAGCTTCGTAATGGCCAATCAGTGCCAGGCACTCGACCAATCAGGTTGCTGTGCATTCAGATTACCCAATCTGAATGCAGGTTTTCAAGAATGCAAATACCGCTGAAATCAGTGGTTAGACAAGACCAGGGGCGTCAAACTCGATTTCATTTGAGGGCCTTATCAGGGTTGTGTTTGACCTCAGGGGCCAGAGTGGGCATGACCAGCTTGACATTACTCATGTTGAGGGTTTCTCTGGTGGTCTGAGTGCTTTGCCAGCAAAAACGGGCTCCCGAGCTCCGTTTTCAACCGTGATGGCCTCTTGCAGCCATGTGCCAGCAAAAATGGAAAAAGTATAGCCACCAAGCTCTGTTTTTGCTGGCAGAGGGCGGCAGGAGACCATTGCGGCCAAAAATGGAGCCTGGGAGGGCTGTTTGTCCCATCCCGAGCTCCGTTTTCACTGGCAGAGGCACTGCAGGCTGGTCCTTTGCTGTTTCCAGGATTGCCCCGTGAGCCAGAACTGAGCAACCCAAGAGCCTTGAGTTTGATACCCCTTGACTAGGCTATTGGAATCAGAATGTTGGGGTGCTCTAAGGACTGCAAAAACACACAGCCCATGCTCCATGGGTTACTGATTTCTATCTCACCTCAAGTCAAATAACAATATGCAAGCAAATATTCCCTTATTTATGTGGAGGTATTCCATTTGTGTACACGCAATGTCATGGAAAGTGATAAAGTGCAGAACCTATTAAAGCCAGAAGGAAAAGAGGCCAAGTTCTATGACTGGCAAGTCATCTGTTTAATAGAAGGAAGAATATCCATGCTTAACTGTGAAAAATCCTTGTAAAGCAACTTAGCTAGGGAGCAGACCTGTTCTGTCCTCATTTACATACTCGAAATCCCCGCGCTTTGATTGGCAAAGGGCGGGGCTTTCTAATTGGTCAGGCGAGCCGCGCCGATTGGCTCATTAAGAGTCTCCCGCGATTGGCTCGCTCAAAGCGCGGGAGACTCGAAACGCTGCCATTGGCCGCGGCCGCCGCGGCGAAAAGAATAAAAGCCGCGGGCTTTTTTCTTTTCACCGGTTCGGTTCCAATCCTTGAAATAAAGAGCATTGAATGAAGTCACCGACTCCTGGCGTCTTTTTGCGGACACGACACTGACGACGAGGATGGGATACAGACCCTGAACCGAACCCCGTGTCCGACGGAAGCCAGACTTAGCACCGAGATGGCGAAAATCGCACCGCCCGCCCCCTTCAACCCCGCCACCGAGGACTGGGAATCGTTCTCCGACCGTTTCCGCATGTACCTCGAGTGCACCGGCATGAAGGACGCCTCGGGCCCGCTAAAACGCGCCGTCTTCCTCACCCATTGCGGAACCGAAGTTTTCCAGATGGCCAAAGCATTGGCCAAGCCCACCGACGCAACCGCCATGGATTGGGACGTCCTCGAACCTATCCTTCAGCGACATTACGCTCCCGAGGTCCCCATCCTGATCCGGCGCAACGAATTCTACTGGCGGGACCAGAGACCGGGTGAGAAATTGAGCGACTTCGTCGCCGAGCTGCGGCGCCTAGGGGGGCTCTGCGAATTTGACAGCCTAAACAACCTCCTGAGAGACCGATTCGTGCTCGGCCTGTGGGACCCCGCGCTCCAGAGCCGGCTGATGGCTAAGGGCGACATCAACTTAGCAGACGCCCTCACCGCAGCCGCAGCCGCAGAAGCAACCCGTACTTCCGCCGACAGCATGCGCAAACCAGACACGAAGGACCGCGGCGGAAACAACAACCCGGCAAGGTCGACCGAACGGAAAACCGAAACAACCACACACCACGGCGATTTCCATTCTGCATCCAGCACGTCCGAAGACGAAGAAGACATACATCGATTGCAGACGGGGCGCGACCAACGGAACCGCAGAGGTCGTAGGTCGAGGACCAACTGTGCCACCACCCCAGGTCAGAATGCCGGTTTTTTGATTCCATCTGCCGGCATTGCGAAAAAAAGGGGCACATCGCCCGGGTTTGCCGCCAGAAGAAAACTCGCAGTCCACCTCGATGGGACCAAAACGACCGGAGAAGGGAAAGCCCACCGCCCCGCCCCAGAGATCGCCACTCGGACAGCCGATGGGACCGGACCGGACGATCCTCGAGAGGCGGCGACAACCGGCGGAGAGAGGAGACCCACCAGACGGTAACCATCGGCCACGCCATCTCCGACAGCGCCCGAAAAGTCCACGTCGAGGTTCACATCGAGGGTCAGCCGTGCAAAATGGAGGTAGACTCCGGGTCCTACCTCTCCATGATTGCATGGCATGAGATAAAACGGTTGGTGCCTACCCTCCAAAGGAGGAACATAGACGCCCAAAGACTTATTGTAAAAGACTACCAGGGAAACCGCGTCCCGGTAGTGGGCACCAAAAACTTTAACGTAACATATAAGGGGCGCACCGAACAACTCCCCCTCACAATCGTCGATCGCGACCGCCCAAGCCTGCTGGGACTACAATGGTTCGCCCCGCTCGACATCACTCTTACGGGAGTCAACCACGTCACCGATGACGGTTGGGAACAGCGACTAGCCCAGGAGTTCCGAGAAGTCTTCGACGGAAGCCTGGGCAAGTACCAGGGGCCCCTTATCTCGTTTGACCTAGACCCTAGCGTCCCCCCCAAACGACTGAAACCTAGGCGGGTGCCATTCGCCCTAAAACCTAAGATAGACGAGCAAATTGACAAGCTCGTCAAACAGGGGGTATTGCAGCCCATAGACCATGCCCGGTGGGAGACCCCCATAGTCACCCCGGTCAAGCCAGACGGGGCGGTGAGGATCTGTGGGGACTATAAGGCCACCCTAAATGGCGCGCTGCAACAAAGCGCCTACCCCGTCCCAATCGTGCAACACCTACTGCACTCACTGGGAGGGGGCAGGGTCTTTGCCAAGCTCGATCTCGCCCAGGCATACCAACAGTTGCCGGTCGACGAGCAAACGGCGGAAGCCCAGACCATCGTTACCCACCGGGGGGCTTTCAAGTGCAACCGACTCCAATTCGGAGTCAGCGTGGCACCAGGCATCTTTCAGAGCCTGATGGAGCGGTTGTTGCAGGACATCAAGGGGGTGGTACCCTATTTCGATGACGTTCTAGTGGCGGCGCCAAATGAAGCCGAATTAGAAAGCCGACTCAGAGAAGTCCTAACTAAATTTAAAGTAACGGGACTTAAAGTAAAAAGGGAGAAATGCCAACTGTGCACGGAACGAGTGGAATTCTTGGGCTACCTCCTAGACCGGCACGGCATTCACCCCACAAGTAAAAAAGTCAAGGCCATCAAAGAGGCCCCCACCCCTAAATCAAAAACTGAACTACAAGCATTCTTGGGGTTACTGAACTTTTATAATGTTTTCCTACCCCAAAAGGCGACGGCGGCGGAGCCTTTGCATAGGCTCCTGGATAAGGCGGCAACCTGGACTTGGGGGAAACGGGAGCAAGCCGCCTTCCAAAAAACTAAAGACCTCCTCACCTCCGACGCCGTCCTCATTCAATTCAACGAAACCCTGCCCCTGGCCGTCACTTGCGACGCATCACCTTTCGGCGTCGGCGCTGTCCTCAGCCATACCCTTCCTGACAGAAAAGAAGCGTTCTTTTCGAGGACCCTAACCAAACCAGAGCGGAACTATAGCCAACTGGACAAAGAGGCTTTGGCTATAGTTGCCGCCATAAAACGGTTCCACGAATATCTCTACGGCCGACCTTTCACCATTATAACGGACCATAAGCCGTTGCTGGGCATCCTTGCAGGAAACCGGGCCACCCCGAACATTCTGTCTCCCCGGATGACAAGGTGGTCCGAGTTCCTGGCGGCCTACAGCTACGAACTCATACACAGACCGGGTAAGAAGATTTCGCATGCGGACGCTTTGAGCCGCTCGCCGTTACCGGACTCCGACCCTGACCCAGCACCAACGACGACCACCCTCAGCATCGAGACCCTACCCAACCTGCCCATAACCGCGTCAGACATTGCCCGGGAAACTATTAAAGACAGGCGTCTGGCGCGGGTTTTGCATTGGGTGGAAAAAGGGTGGCCGGAAAAAGACAACGACGAGTCCGTCAAGACATTTCGGAACCGCCAAACCGAACTCTCGTTGCTTAAGGGGTGCATCTTATGGGGTGACAGGGTGGTCATTCCGGACAGACTACAGGGGAGGGTTTTGGAAATGTTGCACGAGGGGCACCCTGGCATCGTAAGAACTAAAGCCCTGGCCAGAAGCTACGCTTGGTGGCCAGGGATGGACAAGCAGATAGAGGCCTGGGTAGCTAGGTGCCAGCGGTGCCAGGAGACTAGACCCAGCCCACCCACAGCGCCCATCCTGGAGTGGGAAACACCAAGGGGGCCCTGGTCCAGAATCCATTTGGACTTTGCCGGACCCACGAATGGACATACCTTCCTCATAACAGTTGACGCTTACTCCAACTGGTTGGAGGTAAGCGACATGAAGACAACAACCACGGAGGCCGTGATCAAAGAACTTTGCAAACTCTTTGCAACGCACGGCCTCCCAGACGTCGTCGTCTCCGACAACGGGCCCCAGTTTACCTCCCTGGACTTCGAGAAGTTCCTGGCGGAAAGGGGCATCCGCCACGCACTAACAGCACCGGCGCATCCGGCGGCGAACGGTAGGGCGGAACGGATGGTCCAATTTACCAAAAAAACCATCCGGAAAATGGACCACGGGGAGATCCAAGAAAAAATTAACAGACTCCTCTTTATACAACACATAACCCCGAACACCACTACCAACAAGAGCCCAGCCGAATTGCTAATGGGTAGAAAGCTGAGGTTCCCACTCGACAGGTTACACCCTACATATAACCCGGAGCGGCCCCCAGACTCAAGCACAAAATACCGAACGTTCGCACCCGGGGACCTCGTGTATGCAAAATACCTGACGGGGGACCCCCTATGGATCCCAGCTGTCATCACCCAAATTACAGGCCCACGCTCGTACCGGCTCCAAACCACAGACGGACGAGCGTGGAAACGACACATTGACCAACTCAGGTCTAGGACAGCAAACGAACCCACCTCCCAAAACGCAAACCAAGGGGGGAGGGAATACCCGGATAAACAAGCGCAAGAAACAATAAACCAGCAGTACTTACCAAGACGCAGCCATCGCGACCCCTCGCCGGAAAAGAACTGCCAAGCCAGCTCGACCGACCCGGAAAGACCGAGCGGGAGCGGCAAAACCCGTAGCTCAACCAACCCGGAAGGCCCAGGTGGGAGCCACGGAGAAGGAACCGGCCCGATCAACCAGCTGGTTCGCACAGAAGCAAGAGCAACCAAAAACCCGACTGCTCCAGCCGGGATCCCGCGTACGACTGAGTTGCGCAGGTCAAGTAGGACTAGACGGAGCCCCGCCTACCTACGTGACTACGCAACGTAAGGACTGAACCAAGAGGGGAGGGGTGTTCTGTCCTCATTTACATACTCGAAATCCCCGCGCTTTGATTGGCCAAAGCGCGGGGCTTTCTAATTGGTCAGGCGAGCCGCGCCGATTGGCTCGTTAAGAGTCTCCCGCGATTGGCTCGCTCAAAGCGCGGGAGACTTGAAATGCTGCCATTGGCCGCGGCCGCCGCGGCGAAAAAAATAAAAGCCGCGGGCTTTTTTCTTTTCGCCGGTTCGGTTCCAATCCTTGAAATAAAGAGCATTGAATGAAGTCACCGACTCCTGGCGTCTTTTTGCGGACACGACAAGACCCACAAAAAAAACACCAGCTTTGCCTCCATTGTCCCAGCTGCGTTGGAAAGGAGACATGTTCCTCACAGATGGCTGAAATTAAGGCAGTAACAGGAGGCATGGGATCTCCAGGTGAATGCCAGTAAAGATAGAAACAAAGCTCATGGGGTTTTCTGCTAATTTTTGCAGGCCTTTTGCCTGCACATTTCATGAACTTTCTTCCAAAACAGAGAGTTCCTTTCTCTTTAATCTGACAGAACCCTTTTCCTACTGGGGGATCAATGCAAATTATTCCTTTATTCCTTCATCTTCTTTTCCACCAAACCAAGCACCCACCCTCCTTTTTAACTTTTCTCTGGATGTCTATTTATAGGCACATCCCTCCCTCCCTCATCTCTTGAACATTGACACTCAGAGGGAGCTGGTACGATGGGATTAGCAGGCAAGGCAACTTACACAAAATAGAAACATCACTCCTGTTTCCCCAAAGGCCTAGGCCATATGCCAATCAATATGACATTAATAATATGGCATGTTTGCTTATTCCCCAAGCTGATTTCTCAGTTTGGGTGGGGAAGGGCATTTTGCTCTAAAAAAATAATAAACATTTTGCAAATGGGAATTCCAAAGTCTACATTACCAGCAAATCACACAAACAACTCAGATATTCATGCAGAGTAAAAAAAAACCAGTCTGTTGGGGCGGGGGGGGGGGGAGAGCAGGGATGGAATACCATGACAATATTGTAATGATAATAGGATAGGTGATGCCGGGAAATCTGTTCATGTGCATTTCAAAGAGAAGAGAAGAAATCAGAGGAGCCCTAAACTGGGTAACAAACTATGCAAAACACAGACATTCTATTCTACCTGTGGTGGACGTCTTGCATTACTTTTTTGATACCCACATCAATAAGAGTTAAAACATTCTTTTACTAGACAATTCACTTCTATGTTGACAGCACAATGATTTCACCCTGTCTGTAGGAAAGAGGTTGCTGCACATTCCAGAACTAGCCCGTCATTCTCATCATGCAGAAAACTAAGCTTCACCTGATGACCTCAGCCAAATCTTCTCTCACAAACACTGAAAGAGACCGTCCTGATTTGGATCCAGTTTTAATGCAGAAATAGATTTAAAAGGAAGTCTCTTTTTTAGCATTTGTTATCCAACACTTCTCATCCCAAGAGTTAAATTTCTTTTTTGTATGTGAAAGAGGCGCTATTTTAGATAGTAACATCTTTTCACACTACTGATTGTGGGATTGTGCAACTGGTAAATGGGATTACTAGCCCACTCTAAAATTCCATAAATAAATGCCTTTTTATAGGATCATGTTATGGATTAAACCATCGCAGCGGTACAACCCTAAACAGGTTCGTCTTACAGCAAGCTTGTAATCCTGCAATTCTCATTGGCCCATGAATAGCGAGTCATGATTGGTCAGGTTTGGCCAGTCTGATTGGCTGTTAATGGAAGTCCCTGATTGGACGCTTGTGAAAGCGATAGACTCAGTTCATTGGTTGTTTAACGGCAGCAAGCTCTATAAAAGAGCTACTGCTGCCCAGGTCTTTTGCTCCGTTCTTTCTTGTTAAATAAAGAGTTGAAGTCACCGTCCGATGTCTCGTCTCCGTTCTTGCACCCATGCCCAGGAATTAACACTGGCGATGAGGGTGGGATAAGGAGACGATAGAGCTGACTAGAACATATCGGACAAAGAAAGAGCACGTGGCAAAAGAGCGCAGGAAACAGACAGCAAGATGACTAGCGGCGCCATACCATCCGCTCCATTCGACCCAGCAACTGAAGACTGGGACTCGTATATAGACCACTTTCAGATGTTCCTGGAGACCAACAATTTTAAAGATGCTACGTCTGGCAAGAAACGAGCGGTGTTCCTGACTCATTGCAGCCCCGCCATTTTCAAAATGGCTAAAGCACTAGCAAAACCGGTAGAAGTGAAGACAATGGATTGGGACACCAACGGAAGGACGAGAGCGTTGGTAATTTCATAGCTGACCTCCGGAACTTAGGAGGCCTTTGTGGTTTTGTAAACTTAGAGGAAGCCCTAAGAGACCGAATAGTTCTGGGATTAAATGCATTAAATGCATGTGCAGAGTAAGCTGATGGCGAAAGGTGACATCAGCCTTACAGATGTCATCGCCGACGCTACTGCAGCAGAAGCAACCAGGAAGTCAGCCGCTCGAATGCGCCGAGCAAATGCACCGCTTCACCAACTCACCAACCACCACTGAGAAGCACGCTACCGCTACCCACCACGAAGACCTCGAGTCATCCTCAGACAGTGATGAAGAGGAGGTCAACCGGCTCCACTCGAAATGAGAGCAAAGGAACCAGCGACGTCCGCACCAATATGCGGGTTGCGGGGAAAACCACCTGCAATCGGACTGCAAATTCCTCAATGCACTCTGCCGTAACTGCGGAAAAAAAGGCCACATCACGAAGGTCTGCAGAAGCAGACGAGAGTCCAGTCCCAACCGAAAGGAGAACAACTTCCGTCGGGAGATAGGCAAACCTCCTGAGAACCCGGACCGTCTGAACCACCAATGGAACAACCACTACTACAACAGAAACCAAGCACCTGCTTTTTCAACGAGATGAGAAGAGGCCCACCAAACCATTATCATTGGCCACGCTTCATCGCTCGATGCAAGGAAAATACAAGTGAAGGTTACTATTGAGAATTGACCATGTGTGATGGAAATCGATTCAGGATCGTCCTTGTCGATGGTATCCTGGAAAACCCTCAAGCAACTGATCCCTGCCATCTCCTGCCAAGACCTCAGCACGCAGCGAATCATCCTGCAAGACTATCAGGGAAACAGAATCCCAGTTGTCGGTTCCAGCAATGTCCAAGTATCATTCAAGGACCACACAGCAACGCTTCCCGTAACTGTCGTCGATCGTGACCGACCCAGCTTGTTAGGGCTACAGTGGTTCGCCCCACTCGGAATTGAACTAGCCAGCATACACCATACCAGAAATGACGACTGGGAAGAGACTCTCATCCAGGAATTCCAGGACGTGTTCACAGGAACATTAGGCAAGTACAAGGGGACCCCTATATCGTTTAATCTCAGCCCCGATGTAGCTCCCATTCGGCTTAAACCCCATCGAGTACCTTTTGCCTTAAAACCTAAAATCGACGAGCAGCTAGATAAACTGATAGCCCAGGGCGTATTGGAACCGATTGACCACGCCCGTTGGGAAACCCCGATAGTAACGCCCATGAAGCCAGATGGTTCGTTAAGAATTTGCAGGGACTATCGGGCCACCCTAAATCATGCTCTTCAACAGAGTGCTTATCCAGTACCGGTGGTTCAACACCTTCTTCATTCCCTGGGTGGCGGAAAAATATTTGCAAAATTGGACTTAGCTCAGACATACCAGCAACTACCTGTGGACGCAGCAACTGCAGAAGCCCAGACAATAGTTACACATAGAGGCGCTTTTAAGTGTAATAGACTCCAATTTGGAGTAAGCGTGGCGCCGGGCATTTTCCAAAGTTTAATGGAGAGACTATTACAAGGCATAAAAGGCGTCGTGCTTTATTTTGACAACGTCCTAATAGCTGCCCCCACTAAAGAATTATTAGTACAACGGCTCAGAAAAGTTCTGCAGAAATTCAAAGACGCGGTTCTTAAGGTGAAATGAGACAAGTGCCAACTTTGTATGGAGAAAGTGGAGTTCCTGGGATACCTTCTCAACAGACAGGGAATCCACCCCACCGAAAAAAAAATTAACCACAATAAAAAAAGCCCCGAGACCTAGGAATAAGACAGACCTTCAAGCTTTCCTGGGACTCATTAACTTTTATAACATTTTCTTGCCCCAGAAGGCAACCGTAGCCGAACCCCTTCATAGATTTCTCGATAAAAAGGCTCCTTGGGTTTGGGGACGGCGTGAAGGGATAGCATTCAAAGAGATAAAAGACCTTTTAACCTCTGATGCCATATTAATGCAGTACAACGAGATTCTCCCTTTGACAGTTCCCTGTGATGCCTCACCATTTGGAGTAGGAGCCATCCTAAGCCATGTTCTCTCAAATGGAAATGAGGCATCCATTGCATTCTTTTCAAGAACTTTGTCTAAAACTGAAAGGAACTATAGTCAACTTGATTAAGAGGCCCTTGCTATTGTATCCGCAATTAAACGCTTCCATGAATATGTATATGGAAGACCCTTTACCATAATTACAGACCACAAGCCGCTACTTGGGATTTTGGCAGGAAACAAACAAACTCCCCATATCTTATCACCAAGAATGACGCGTTGGTCAGAATTTTTAGCCACCTACGATTACCGATTGCAACATCACCAGGGGAAAACCATTCCCCACGCTGACGCTTTTAGCCGCTCACCACTATCAGACATTATAGAGGACCCTGCTCCAACTGTTACTGTACCAGAAATAGAAACCCTCAAATCGCCACCATTAACTGCTCGAGACATAGCCTTAGAGACAAAAAAGGACCCTGTTTTGGCACGAGTCCTCAGCTGGGTAGAACGCGGTTGGCCGATCAGTGAAACTGATGACACGTTCAAGCCATTTAAAAATCGTCAAATGGAATTGTTCTCCCAGAAAGGTTGCATAGTATGGGGAGACAGAGTCATAGTCCCAGAGAAGTTACAATATAGGGTATTGAAAATGCTGCACGAGGGACATCCAGGCATCGTGCGGATGAAGGCATTGGCCAGGAGTTATGCATGGTGGTCTGGTTTAGATAGACAAATAGAAACTTGGGTAGCAAAATGCAGTAAATGCCAGGAGACTCGGCCCGCTCCTCCAAAGACTCCCCCAACTCAGTGGGAAACGCCTCAAGGTCCGTGGTCCCATATCCACATTGATTTTGCGGGACCCACAAGAGGACACACTTTCCTCTTAATGGTGGATGCCTATTCAAACTGGCTTGAAGTTCAAAAAATGAAAAGCACCACCACAGACGCAGTCACTAAAAAACTGAATAAACTATTTGCTACCCACGGACTTCCTGATGTCCTCATCTCAGATAATGGCCCCCAATTCACCGCTCTGCCATTCGAACAATACCTGGCAGATCGGGGCATCCGCCATGCTTTAACATCGCCAACTCACCCTGCAGCCAATGGTAGGGCTGAGCGAATGGTTCAATTTGTAAAACAGACCCTGCATAAAATGGACCATGGCGACATTGACGACAAAATAAACCGAATGTTATTTATCCAACATATAACCCCCAACAGCACCACGAACAAAACCCCAGCAGAACTCCTGATGGGCCGGAAACTTCGCTCGCATCTTGATCACCTCCACCCAAACTACACACCAGAACAACCCCTGGGATCCAGCAGTAAGTGTCGGGCATTCCAGGAAGGTGATCTCGTGTTTGCGAAAAACTTCTCGGGCGACCCATTGTGGGTCCCTGCTACGATAACGCAACTTATGGGACCCCGATCCTATCGTCTACAAACGGCAGACGGTAAGATGTGGAAACACCACATAGACCAACTTCATTCCAGATTAGCGCCGGAACCTCCAGCTGGGGTGGGGAAGGAACATGGAGGAGGACGAAGAAGAAATTGAAACCCAACAGCCCAGGGGATACTCACCATCCGAGGAGAACCGGACCGGGGAGCGGCCTTGCCACATGACAACACCGCGACGGAGGCAGATCCAGGGAACCAGCGCCGATGAGGGCAACCCGGAACTACAGTCTTCACTATCGAGCCCAGCGGATAGCCCACCGGAGCCAGAACCAGAACCAGAATCAGAACGAAACCCGGTGGAACAGTGCAGGTTGAGCAGACAGGTGAAGCGGCCTGCCTATCAGCTTGAATACATCACCCCACCCCTCAGAGGGAACCAAGGGGGGAGGGGTGTTATGGATTAAACCATCGCAGCGATACAACCGAAACAGCTTCGTCTTACAACAGGCTTGTAATCCTGCAATTCTCATTGGCCCGTGAATAGCGAGTCGTGATTGGTCAGGTTTGGCCAGTCTGATTGGCTGTTAACGGAAGCCCCTGATTGGATGCTTGTGAAAGCGATAGACTCAGTTCATTGGTTGTTTAACGGCAGCAAGCTCTATAAAAGAGCTACTGCTGCCTAGGTTTCCCGCTCCAGTCTTTCTTGTTTAATAAAGAGTTGAAGTCACAGTCCGATGTCTCGTCTCCGTTCTTGCGCCCATGCCCAGGACTTAACAGATCACGTATAGTTTTAGGAATAATTTGCACATTATGGCAAGCCATAGGATTGTCTTAAACATGTTTAATAAGCCATAATTGGCTGAAACTATACAACAAGCTAAGGCAAAACCCCATGATTTACAACTACAGTGGATAGGTTCACAATTATACTACTGTAAGCAAAAATTAAGCAAACCATGTTATAGTGTTATAAGAGGAGTAAGCCCAGCTAGCACACAGGGATATATTCTGTAGTATTAATGTTCTGTTTCTCTAAGGCAGACCAGAGGTGGTATTCAGCAGGTTCTGACCAGTTCTGGAGAACCGGTAGCAGAAATTTTGAGTAGTTCGGAGAACTGGCAAATACCACCTCTGACTGGCCCTGCCCCCATCTATTCTCTGCCTCCCAAGTCCCAGCTGATCGGCTGGGTCTTCTTTGGTTGCCCTGCACAGGAGAACAGAGCTGGAAAGCAGGTTAGTGGGGTGGGGAGGGAATGGAAATTTTGCAGTAATCTTCCCCCTGGAGTGGGGTGGGAATGGAGATTTTACAGTATCCTTCCCCTGACATGCCCACCAAGCCACGCCCACCAAGCCACGCCCACAGAACCAGTAGTAAATAATTTTGAATCCCACCATTTAGGCAGATGCAGGTAAGTGGCACCTGCAGGAAATTTTGGATTAGAATCCATAAATCCCAGTCAGTTTAGAGATTATGGGATGTTGTCATGCAAAGCAACTTAGATTTATCAGGTTAATTATACATGCTTTGAGAACATAACAAAGATATATTCTTTTATGCCCATTACAAGCAGACCAGGATTACACACAAAACAACCCAGATGTTAGCCATAGAATAAGCTTGATTCACATCATAAAGGGTAGTTGATATATTAAATCAAAAACAAATCATTCCCCTAGTTTAACATTATATGTCAGCTAGGCCTAATACTAAATCTGCTTTGCTTTGCTGATTATAGGCTCAAATCCCAAATGATGGAGCAGAAGAAGAAACAGCCAGACGCACATGGATTTATTTGCAATAAGCAAAACTACTTTAAATTTAATTCTCAGTAAACTGAGAAACTATGAGTAATTTTGCTTCTTCCAGACATTTGCATCTATGTTTGGCTGGCTGTATGGAATCCAGATCCAAGAAAACCTGAGTGCTGAAAAGTAGACACAGATAATCGATTTGCATCCAAAATTGAGCCCAGAATTTTTGTTGCTAAGTGAGATAATTATTGAGTTTTGCCCCATTTTATAACTTTTCTTGCCACAGTTGTTAAGTGAATCTCTACAGTTAGTAAAAAAATTGTAATGTGAATCTGGCTTCTCACTGACTTTGCTTGTCAGAAGGCCACAAAGAGTGATCACATGACCCAGGAGCCTGTAACCGTCATAAATATGAATCAGTTGTCAAGCTTCTGAATTGTGATCATGTGACTATGGGAAAGCAGCACTGGCCATAAGAGTGAAAAATGGTCATAAGTTACTTTTTCCAGTGTTATAACTTCGAATGGTCATTAAATGAACGCTTGTAAGTTGAGGACTACCTGTATAATATCGTTTTAACAAGCTGGCAAGTATTTACCTAATTACAAAAGTTTATTTCATTCCTGCCACCACAGTTTTCTACAGATTGTGAAAATCCGAATCTTGCGAAAGGTAAAAAACGAAGGGAAGCTGACTTAAAAGTGTTCCTTCTCCCATTTCTATCTCCCATTCCAAAAAAGGAGAGTACTTAAGGAGGTTTTTTTCCTTATTTTTTTCCCAGGGCATGGATCTCCTGCAGTAACCAGTATTGTGCCATATCAGGAGGAGGAGGAAGGTTAAAGAATGGCAACCTTTACTGCAATGATAGTGCTGCTGGAGTTTCCATAGCGACCCACCCACATTGTCCCTGGTTCCTGCTGGCTTTATCATCTATTTCCACTCCCACTAGAGTCCTGAAGAAGGGTCTCCCTTTAAAGAAATATCCTAGGCAAAATTAGGCATCAACGATAGCAACAGGTTTGAGGGCCAGAAGGTATTTGGAAGATATGTGAAGAAAAAAATCTGTTTATTTCAGCATTGTGCTTGATGAAACACAAAGGCATGTGCATATACGGTAGACAGAACTGCAGCGTTGTTCTTACTGGATATTTATGTGAGCAAAATAAATCCTGTCAATTCTACAGCTTTTATTGTATCCTGTCCTTAGTTTTTTTCTGTACTCATCCACATGTCCCCTCAACCAATGTCCTCCTTTGACTCTTCACCAGCCCACAATTGAGGCAGTTTAAGGTTATCTTTAGCTGTTCCAGTTTTAAAATAGCCTTTTACCCTCTTCTCTGAAGGTTAAGGCATGAGGCTAGAACCAGGAGAAGTATGAGTTCTAATCCTGCCTTACCCATGAGAGCTAACTGGGTGACCTTGGATTAGTCATTCTCTCTCAACCCAACACACCTCACAGGGTTGTTGTTGTGAGGAAAATCAGAGGAGGAAGAAGTACAGGTAGTCCTTGACTTACAACAGTTCATTTAGTGACTGTTCAAAGTTACAAAGGCACTGAAAAATGTGATTCATGACCGTTTTTCACAGTTACCACCGTTTCAGCATACCCATAATCATGGGATCAAAATTCGGATGCTTGGCAACTGGTTCATATTTATGACTGGGCCCCCAGGTCATGTGATCACTTTTTGCGACCTACGCACAAGCAAAGTCAGTGGGGAACCACAATTCAGTTAACCGCCATGATACTAACTTACCAACTGCAGTGATTTACTTAACAACTGTGGCAAGAATGGTCGTAAAAAATGGGACAACTTAACAAGCATGTCACTTAACAACAGAAATTATGGGCTGCATTGTGGCCGTATGTTGAGGATTAGCTGCTTTGAGCTATTATACGAGTAATAAGGGCGAGTTAATAAATAAAACAAAACAATGTCAGGTATTTTCCAGGTATTATCGCTGTGCAGCTTGAGTGATCTTGGGGAGTTACCAGCAGGAGAGGGGAGTAACCAGCTGCACTTTGTTCTCATGGCCACACTCAGATTCCTCTGGGAACTCTGGAGGGGATAAGGCTCACAGGGGAAGTGAGAATAACCTTGGGAAACAGAAGGAAGAGCTGCAGCCAAAGCAACAAGCAAACTATAGAGATATCTCAATCCAGAGGCAAAATGAGGGGTGGAGAAAGCATTTCAGTCACTTTCTGGAAAATAAAGGCAAGGAAAGGGCAAGCTTCTGTCATTGTAACTGTTAAGTTTTGAGCATGGGCGAGAAAGAATGGAGACAAGCCTCTGAACGGTGAACTTCAGCTCTTTATTTACATTGTGACTTGCTCGATTCAACAGCAGTAAAACTCGCCTTATATAGGCAAACCTTGTAACGTTTAACCAATAACGAGCTAGGAATGCTAGCTCTTATAACCAATGAGAACTCTCTGTTAAGGGCCAGTCGGATTCCCCGGGACGAGCCAATCCGGTCCAGCCGCTTAACAGCCAATCAGAAGTGCAGGGCCAGAACCCTGCACTTTACTCCAAGCTCACACTTTATTAATCTTATTGCATACACAACAGTAACCTTAGAGTAAAGGTGATATCAGTACTCCTGATCTTGGTTTCCTGTCTGAACTACCTCAAAGGGCTGGCAGCCACATTCCAGCCGGTTAGATCTCACACAGCTTGGAACAGGGAAAATTAATTTCCTCAGCTTCTCCTGCCCAACAAAGAGCCTTTCTTGGAGCTAGGCTGGATGTTTATCTTCTACAATTCTGAGAGTCCCCATGTGTATGAGAACCCATCCGTGTTGCACAAATGCTATTGAGATCATAAACATGTGTTTTGACCCTGCTTCTACTATTACCTGAGAAACTTTCGTTCTTTTTTTACGGACACAAGTTACAGTCCCAATAAAAGTTTTCTTCTTGATGTTCTCCTCCAAGGCAAGGAGCTGTTCATTTCATACAACATCCACAAGTTTTGCCTGACAGCAATTACGATTTGTAGATAAATAATTAAGAGTGCCGAGTGCAGATAAGGAGAATTCCTCTTATTTATTTTTTATTTATTTTTTCTATGGCTTTAGAGGTCCTCCTTTAATCCCTAGTTTTAGTATTGAAATTTTAATAGAGATATCTTAGCATTTTGATTTTATAGTATTGTGTAAGCAATCCTAGCTTTTAGTTATATTTTATCTCTTCAGTGTTATTATTGAAATGGAGGTAATTCTTCCTGGTTATTTTTTATACTGGTCTATGGTCAAAGTTGAAGATTTGGTCTGAATATATTGGACAGATATGGATATACTTATGCATAAAATAACACATGTAACTTATTACCATAATATGTATATGTGCGAAGAATTACAACCAAGTTTTACTATGCCTTGGATCCTGAGATCCAAATAGAATTAAATTTCTAAAAAGATTTCCTCTTTTTGTTCTCCCTGACAACCACTATTTTTAAAATTAATATTATTGCTCTTCAATTAATAACAAAAGACAAAAGAAATATGACAAGGAGGGGGAAAAACCATAGTATGATAAATCATTATAACACTAAACAGTTACAATTCTATATTTATCTAATGCAAACATTATTCAAGTATGTATATATTTCTAATGCACTTATGATCATTATATATGCATTAGATACATATACATACCTGAATAATGTTTTAACCTATTGTATTTTGTATAAATGAGTCCCATATTTCATTACACTTGTCCATACAAAGTCTTCATCTGTAGGCAATCCATTCTTAGGTGGCAAATGCAATCAAGGTTTCTATCCATTGAGTAAAAGAGGCCATACATTTATCTTTTTGATGCTGCAACATTAGTCTTTTGGCTATACAGTAGTAAGGGCATGGAGGATCCATTTACATTATCTGGTTGTCAAATTCCATGTACTAGGTATATAATTCAAGAGAATGGTATCTTTTGAAAACACTGGACAACAATGATTTTGCTTTCTGAACATTTTTGGGTGTATCATATAGATTTGTGGTTCCTAATCATGAAAATTACCTGTAATTTAAACTACCATTATAGAAATCTTCTGTTTTTACACAATGGCAATGTACATCCTTCAGTACCTGTTGGCTACGCTGATGAAAGAAACATAGAAAAACATGGAATTGCTGAAATACATCCAGTGCACCAGGTACAACTGAAAATACCTGCAGAAATCTAAAAGTAGAGGCTCTGCTGTTTGGAATGCAGCTGAGATATACCAAGTACTGTTGTTACATATGCAAATGGGACAGCCATGCAAGAGAGTCACATCACATCAAAAAGAAATGGCTATCCAAAAGAATTTGGTTCCAGGACAGAAAATATGGCAAGTAAACCACTTGTTGACTCAACAAAGTTGTTTTTGCTCTGCTTGTCCCAAAGGTGCTTTTTCGAAAGGCAACTGGACTTTGTTTTCCTTGAAGATGTTTTGTTTCTCATCCAAGAAGCTGCTTCAACTGAAGAAGCTTCTTGGATGAAAAGTAAGACATCTTCAACTAAAACAAAGTCCAGTTGCTTTTTGAAAAAGTACTTTTGGAATAATCATGTCCTAGATGACTGATATTTTGCTCTGCTTCAAATAAAACTCAATTTGATAAAAAAAAATTGTGAAAGCGATGAACATGGAAGGTGAATGTTTGTGCTATTTGAGACAGATGTTTCCAAGAATAGCTGATACCAAGATTAAGAAAGGCATTTTTGTTGTCCATCAATCAGATACATCATCAGTGGCAAGTGGTTTAAAGATCACCTGGAAAGCATTCAAGGATGTTGTCTTTTTTTTGGCTACTACAGAGCACCAAACATTCAGCTTTTTTCAAAAACAAAACTTTTAAGTTAAAACTTTTAAGATTGGCATATAATTATATATGTTTTATCCACTACTTTCTCTCAAGACTCAGTAAGTATAGAATATTGTCAAAACATATCTTTTAAAGGAGCATTATCCTTATTACATCTCCAACAAAATGCTGTTTTTGACAGTCCTTTTCTTATATAAAGGTAATGGAGTCCAATATGTTCTGTATATTATTTTTTGTTATATAAGTCATAATTTGAAGTTCATTGACACTGTTGCCCTCCATGACAACCACTTTAAGACAATTCTTTGGACAGTCTGAGAACTTTTGAATCAGTGGAAATTACCTAATGTTAGTCTCACACTGAGAAATATAATTTGCTTTTACCATATTGCAGAACAATCCATTCTGAATCCTTCAGAGAACCTTTTCCTGGCTCTAAAGAATGGCTTTTCAGGATGCCTAGGAATATATTTGGAATATGTGTGTGTGTGTAAAAAAAGGATAAATGAGATTTGAGAATTTCTTTTTGTCCACTTATTTAAGATCTGGGCCAACTACTGCATGCACACATTATGCTATGACACCCTGTGGTTAATTTTGTTTTGACTTAAGAGTATTGAGCAAACACATCCATTGTGGTTTATAAAAGTTCAAGATATGAAAACTGCCACTAAAGTTTACTCACAAATCAGGATTAAAACAGCAAGCCATTGCCCAGCACAATTTACACATATCCAGGTTAAAAAGAGACTAGGAAACAGAGCTTACATTATTAGTACTGATGGAAGGTGGGGAAGAGTGATGAGTCTGGTGCATAATTAAAAGAAAAACCTAGAATTTTTTTAATCAAAAAAACCATAGCTAACAGCCTGAAGGTAGTCTGTGATGACCCAGAGTATATCAAAAATATAACAAAACCCAAAACGTAACTAAAAGTCCTTTAATGCCTTCAACTTGGCTTCACTGTTTAATTGTTCACAGTGGAGGAGTAAATTATTTTCAAAATAATATTTCAAAGGAAATAAACACAGTTCAAATTCAAAGAGCCGATAATGAAGCAAAAACCAAAAACAAATCCGCATTGAATAAAGTTCCACGACAGACCAGGATAGATAATTGCCAACTTCAGGAAGATAACCAGGGACAGTCCGTTGGAAGAATGCCAACCAAGATAAACCTTCTTTAGGAATAAAATACTAATTTGTCTCCAGCCTCTGTTAGCATGCAGGTCCAACCTTTTATGTAGCTCTCACACCTGAAACCCATGAAGACGATCATGGCCCTTTCCTCCCGAGTAGACCATGTCTCTCCCTTATCCTCTCCTCCCTGCGTGCCCTAGGATGGATAGGGGATGGGCCTGGGTCCTCCTCTGACTGCTCAGCCGGCCTCTGCCCTTCCTCAGCCTCCTCCATCACCTCCAGAGCCACACTTCCACTCCCTGTTGGCTGTTCCTCCTCTTCCTCAGAGTCAGTCTCCATCAGGGGCATGAAATAGTCCTTTACTTTTGACCACAATTAAGACCAAAATTTCTGTTGTTAAGTGAGATATTTGATAAGTGAGTTTTGCCCCCATTTTACAACCTTTCTTGCCACAGTGGTTAAGTGAATCACTGCAATTATTAAATTGGTAACCATTAAATTAATCTGATTTCCCCATTAACTTTGCTTGTCAGAAGGTTGCAAAAGGGAATCACGTGACCCCAGAGCACTCAACTGTCATAACTGTGAGTCAGTTGCTAAATGGCGGAATTTTGATTTTGTGACAATGGGGATGCTGCAATGGTCGTAAGTGTGAAAAACAGTCATATGCCACTTTTTTCATTGCTATTGTAACTTCAAACAATCACTAAGCAAACTATTATAAGTCAAGGGCTACCTATATATGTTCTCTATGACTTGGCAGCCAAATAATTACAGGACCACTATCCTGCCCAAAATTTCTAGAGGGGCTGCTTAGATTCTCCACATTATGTGAGATGAAAAGAGTGATGGTGCAGACATACCTACCTACTCAACTGAGGCTTCCCCCAATTATGGAACTCTGCTTCTGGCAGACTACCCACTATTTCTGTTCCCTTTCATTAAGACTTTAAAAACACATTTTACCTGATGAACTTTTGATGTAAATGATAGACCTAGATTGGTATCATTCTCCTGTTTATTATTTTGCTTGTTATAAAAACTGGCTCTTGAGTCTTTAAAAGTAGGTGATATACAAATGGTTGTGTAGTAAACAATACAAAAATGTATTTTCCTCATTGGACAGCATGTAGGTTCAAAAGAGCAGTTGTAAAAGTTGTTAAGGATTCATAACCCATCAAGCTAGGGCCAAATGTATGGTGGCAAGTACAGTTCCTTCTTATAATGAAATCATATGAAATGATTGAGGTGTGAGACTGCTAACTGAAGGGAAGTTCCACTTGATTTTCTTGATTGACTCAACTTGAGCAAATTATTCAGGGTTGACTTTGTGATCTCACATTTCAAGTTCTCAGTTCAAGCCAAATAACAAAGTAAAAGCAATACCAAGGCTGGAAAACTCATTAAATAGAACAATGCTGAGAGCCAGCTTGGTGAGAGCTTAAGGCACCAGGTGAGAAACTGGGAGACTTGTGAATTCTAATCCTGGCCAATCACTCTCTCTCAACTTCAGAAAGGAGGCAATACCAAACTACTTCTGAAAAACCTTGCCAAGAAAACCACAAAGACTTGTCCAGGCAGTTTCTGAGAACTGAACATGATTGAATGGAAGTGGGCGGGGGGATGGATGTCATGCTAGAAAGTGAGGCAAAGAGGTAAAGGAGAGCATACAACTCACACAGGATATACAAAATATCCTGCATTTTTATTCCACATTAATGAATGAATTTAGGAAGCAATCATTCTAGTTGTCCTACTCCTTACTTACTCACATATGGATTCTCATCTCTTCAGCATCCCTTTTTCAATGATATACAGTCAAAACTGAGATAGTGAAGAGCCACTATTCAAAACTGAAGTGATAATTTAAATGTGATGATCTTTCCCACCATTAAATTATCAAGACATTGTCACATCTTCACCATTGCCTATTAGAATTTCCACTTGGAGAACACAAATGCATTAAAAGAATGTGTAAAACTGAGTATGAATATTAAAGTGAAACTCAGAAGTTACTTCATGGCAATGAACTTCCCATAGAATGTTAAGGGCTTAAAGAGATTTATGCATCTTCTCATCTGGTTAAAAAAAAAAAAAGCAGAATTATGGCTGAGAAAACGATTTGTCTAATATTGCCCAGTGAATTCATGGCTGTACTGTATTTTTAAAGTGGATATGACAAGCTAAGATCAGGATTTTACTGTACTTGCTGAATCTCATCTTGCATGTCAGTTTCCTATGTAGCTTCCGTTACTGTTGCTCTCTTAAATCCTTCAGCTCTGTTATGTAACTTAATGATGGAATGAATAGAATAAATCTAAATTGTATATTTTAAAACATAATAATAATGAATCAATTTTCCCTATGACAGGCACCAATAAAATCTAGTTAGGATTGCAGGTATGTGTGTGTGTGTGTGTCAATGAAATGAAGCTACCTTTTAAAGACCTTCCGAAAGCCACAAGGGTGGGAGTTTTATGGACATTTGCACATGGAAATGGTAAAACTGGCTCATCTAACAAAAGTGTTTCAAAGATGTTGCGATAATGTAAATAATAAGATAATGTAAGTAAAAATACAGGTAGTCCTTGACTTACAACAACTCATTTAGTGACAGTGAAAGTTACAACAGTACTGAAAAGTGAGACATGACTGTTTTTCACATTTATGACTGCAGCAGGCATCTCCATGGTCACGCTTAGCAACTGACTCATATTATAACAGTCCCAGGGTCATGGGATCACCTTTTGTGACTTCCTGACAAGCAAAGTCAATAGGGAAACTAGATTCACTTAACCACGTTACCAACTTAACAACTGCAGTGATTCACTTAACAACTGTGGCAAGGAAGATCATAAAATGGGGCCAAATTCATTTAAGATCTGTCTCACTTAGCAACTAAATATAAACTTTGGCTCCACTGAGGTCGTAAGTTGAGGACTACCTATTGTCCTATATCACAGAAACTCCTCTGCAGCAGTGTTAATCCCAACCCAATTGAACTTCCAGAATTCTTAGCCATGGATCTACATCTGAAAAAAAATGGAGGACATCTCCAGAGATGATCTCAGACTTTCTGAGATCTGAGATGGAAAATTCAACCATCATCCCTAACAAAATAACATTTTTCCTAATGGGCAAATTATTTGTTTCCTTTAATGGGATCCTGGATTAGCCTCCAGCAACAGTTTGCTTTGTCCCTGCCTTCTGCCCTATTTAAAACAGACGCAGCTAACCTGCTCCCCCTATGCAAAAGATCCATTCTTTCACACTGAAAAGCTGCTGAGAATTCACTGTCTTCTCTGTTCTCCTCCATCCCCACCCCTCTTTCCTTATGGAGCTCTTGTAGGGGGGTGGTTTCCCCATCCTCCTGTCAGCTTTTGACAGGTAAGGAAGCAAGTTGTGTAGGATGGGACTCTCAGTCACGCTCTGCCACGCGCCTCCCTCCCCTCCCCGCCATGCATTGCAACAAAACACAGCCCTCGCCCCCGCACACACGAGACAAGGACGTCCTTAAAGGGGCTGCAATGTTGTGGGGAAAGGTGGTGTTCCTGATGCATTCCCGCAAAAAGATGCCCCAAGCAGCAAACAGCAAATGAGCTTTTGACACTAAGTTCTCCTCCTGTCTCCCATGAAGTCACAAAGACTTGTTTATGACATCACCAACCATTGTGATGGCCGAAAGGGATTTCTCATGACTACCTAATGATAGAAAGCAAGGCGGGATTTAAAAACATAATGTGCTTTATAATCCTCTTGAAGGTTTTCATGTTATACATAGAAAACTGGGACAGCGACACCAACCTGTCTCTTCCAAGTTGGCAAGTGTAATGCCAACTGCTAGATCCCATAAAAAATGTCAGCTATATTTCTGCTGTGTGGTATGACCCTTTCAAAAATGTTGGGTTTTTTTGAGTGGTGGGTTCTTTTTTAAAAACCCGGCACTTTATGCAACTTTTTCTGCAAACAGGGTGTTGTGTCAATTCATATTCGTTGTCCAAAAGTCACCAGGAAAATAATTTGACATCTTAACTAGGAATATGCAGTGTGATGACTCTGGATAACTCCTTTGAGACTCCCTGCCCGTTTTTCTTTTCTTGAGTTTATTTGAATTAAGCAGAAAATAACTAGAAAGTAGGTGCACTGCAAACAAAATTCCAAACTTTAGCATGATATATATTTACAAGAATATGTTTGGACATCATAATATACTAAGGGGTGTTTAGAAGAAAAATTACCGACGTACATACAATAGGTGGCTTTTGATCAGAATACTTTGAAAATGTGCCTTCTGCTAAGAAAAAACACAGGGGGGGGGGAGAGAGAGAGAGAGAGATTCTTAAATTTAAAAAATCCTGGGGGAATGGGAAAAGTTATAGGAGATAGTCAGCTCTTTTCCTTCTGGCAAATCTCTATGACTGCTATGCTGATCAGCAGCCATTTTGATAAAAGGCAAAGTTTCCTGTGTCAGCCATTTTATGAGAAAGCCATCAACTTATTCCAAATATGAAAACCGGGGGGGGGGGGGGGGCTACTCTAGCTTTAATCATTTTTGTAACCAGTCCACTCAGAATTTTTTTTATCCTTTGTTGTCATTTGTGGTGGTAGAATAATTTTAAGAGTTTGAGACAACCATCTTTTTTCAGATAGTACTAGTGGAACCCTGTCCAATTCCAGTCAGGTTCACAATATAGATGAAACAATGTTTGCTTGCTTGAAACATATTTCCTCTTCTAATGGTTTTCCCAGTCTAAAGTACCCTCTTCTGAAAGTGCTATCAGGATTTGAGATAGCATGTTTGGGGGTATATTTGGTATATTCCATCATTATAGCTAATAGTTTATAAGAAAGATGGAATAAGAATTGGCTGGTTCTCTTCTTGAGTGATGGCCTTAATTATAAAACTTAAATTATCTGCTTATATTTAAGGGAGAAAATTATTTGCAAAGTTCCTAAATTTATGGCACAGTATTTCAAAATAACTAAAGGACCTGTACTGAAAACAAAACAAAACACAGCACTGAAGTTTCTCAAGAGAGATTATACCAGGAACATGCAAGATTTTGTTGGCTGGAATCCCGATTCTTCAGGGAAAAGTGAGAGCTTCAGTGGCTAGGCTGATGGTGCAAATAAGCAAGCTAAGGATTTTTAAATTTTCATTTTCCAGGTTTTAGGGGAAATTGTCCTTAAAAAAAAAGATAAGCTTTTTTTCAGCAATTCTAATCAGAAAAGGGGGGGGGCACAAAAAAAGAGGCACAGTGTTGTGAATGAATAAATGTTAAAAAAAGTTATCTTGAGCTTGAAGTCAAGTGCAGGGTTCTGGCCCTGCACTTCTGATTGGCTGTTAATGGCAAGATCGGATTGATCCGTTCAGGAGAATCTGATTGGCCATTAACAGGACATTCTCATTGGTTAACGGAGCTAGCGCTCCCGGATTGCTATTGGTTGAATAGTTAGTAAGTTGCCTATATAAGGAAGGCTATAGCAGCCATACAGTTTGAGCTGTCACACCATGTAAATAAAGAGTTTGAAGTTCACTGTTTCTACCGGCTCGTCTCCATTATTTGCACCCATGCTCCAGACTTAACACACAGGATGTTTGACTTTGAGAAGGAGCCCTTGTTGTTGAATTCAGAGCCCTCTTCAGACACAAAGTAGAATAGAATTGTTGTGAATCAATAAATACTTAAATAAAGATTATTAAGAGCTTGAAGCAAAGTGCAGGGTTCTGGCCCTGCACTTCTGATTGGCCGATAATAGCGACATCAGATTGGTCCGTTCAGGAGAATCTGATTGGCTATTAACGAGCCTCTCCCATTGGTTAATGGAGCTAGGCTCCCCGTGTTTCATTGGTTAAATAGTTAAGAGTTTGCCTATATAAAGGGGCCCATTGCGGCCATTGAGCTGAGTTGTTTTCACATGTAAATAAAGAGTTTGAAGTTCACTGTTCACCGGCTCGTCTCCTCCTTTGCGCCCATGCACAGAACTTAACACTGGTGACAAGGATGGGATGTGGAGACGTCAGAGCTTACTGAACGATGAAGAACTATAACTGAGCACGTGGCTGAAACACACCAATGGCGGAACCATGTCCGGCAGCGTCATACCACCCGCTCCATTCGACCTGGCACAAGAAGACTGGGATTCATATATGGATCGCTTCCAGATGTTTCTGGAGACCAACAATTTGAAGGATGCCACTACCGGAAAGAAACGAGCGGTATTCCTAATTCATTGCAGGCCAACCGTATTCAAGATAGCCAAGGCACTAGCAAAACCGGCAGAAGTAAAGTCTATGGACTGGGACGTCCTCGAACCCTTGCTGAGGGTTCACTACGCACCTACTGTGCCAACGCTTGTTAGAAGGCATGAATTTTACCAGAGAAGTCAGCGGAAGGGCGAAAGTGTTGCTGATTTCATAGCGGATCTCCGGAATCTGGGAGGCCTATGCGAGTTTGCCGATCTAGAAGAAGCCCTAAGAGACCGAATAATTCTGGGATTAGATGCACCAGGCACTCAGAGTAAACTAATGGCAAAGGGCAACATTAGCCTTAAAGATGCCATAGCTGAAGCTACTGCAGCAGAAGCAACCAGGAAGTCGGCTGCCCAAATGCGCCACACCCACGCCCCGCTTTGCCAATGTGCCCGCGAAATTTCACCTCAGTCAGAGGGACAGCTTGAAACAGCCCACCACGAGGACCTTGAATCGTTGTCAGAAAGTGATGAAGAAGAGGTCCATTGACTTCGGTCTGAATGAGACCTACACCAGAAATCGCAGTACCAATGCGCCGGGTGTGGAGCAAGCCACCCCCGGTCAGAATGCAAATTCTTCGACGCGCTCTGCCATGTGTGCGGGAAAAGAGGCCATATCGGATGGGTCTGTAGAAGCAAGCTAGGACCCAGTCAGTCCTCAAGGGGGGCTAACTATCACCAACCGACAGGAAGTCATCCCGTGAAGTGAGAACCCGTGAACCACCAATGGAACAACCACTCCTACAGAAACAAAACCCTAAACCATCCAACGGAGCGAGAAGAGGCTCACCAAATGATCACGATCGGTCACGCCTCATCTCTTGACGCCAAAAAGATCCGAGTGAAAGTGGCCATCGAAAACCAGCCCTGCCTGATGGAAGTCGATTCAGGATCATCCCTCTTGATGGTTTCCTGGAAGACCCTCAAGCAGCTCATCCCTACTGTTATGTATGTATATAGTTGAATAAAATGTGAGCTTGGGGTAAAGTGCAGGGTTCTGGCCCTGCACTTCTGATTGGTTGTTAAGCGGCCAGATTGGATTGGTCAGTTCTAAAGAATCCGATTGGCCCTTAACGGAGGTTTGTTATTGGTTTAAGAGCTAGCGTTCCTAGCTCTCTATTGGTCAATTTTCACAAGGTTTGCCTATATAAGGCAGAGTTTGCTGTTATGTTCAGAAGTCACTATGTAATAAAGAGCTGTAAGTTCACCAACCAGGACTGTCTCCAAATTACTTCAACCCATGTCAGAATACTTAACACTGGCGACGAGGATGGGATTTGGAGACGTTTGAATCTGAGAAGCCAGGAAGAAATACTGAGCACGTGTTGAGACGGCGCCATCAACGGAACCATGTCCGGCGGCATCGTACCACCCGCTCCGTTCGATCCAAACCAAGAGGATTGGGAATCCTACATGGATCGCTTCCAAATGTTTCTCGAAACAAATAATTTGAAGGACGCCACACCAGCAAAGAAGCGGGCACTGTTCCTGACACACTGCGGCCCGACTGTCTTTAAAATGGCTAAAGCGCTGGCGAAACCTTGAGAAGTGAAGGCCATCAGCTGGGACGACCTCGAACCCATCCTGAGAGACCATTACGCGCCAACCGTTCCTACACTCGTGAGATGCCACGAGTTCTATCAGAGAAACCAGCGAAAGGGAGAGAGCATGGCCGATTTCGTGGCGGATCTCCAAAATTTAGGGGGCCTCTGCGGGTTCGCAGATTTAGAGGAAGCACTGAGAGATCGATTAATTCTGGGATTAGATGCACTAGGCGTGCAAAGCAAGCTGATGGCGAAAGGCGACATCGACCTTGCTGACACCATCGCCGAAGCTATGGCTGCGGAGGCGACCAAAAAGTCGGCTGCACAATTACGGCGGAGCCGAAACCCGGCAACTCAACCGACAGGCGACATTTTATCCAAATCAGAAGGGCAGCTGTTAACGATGCACCATGAGGACCTCTCTTCATCGTCAGACAGCGAAGAAGAAGGGGTCCATCGACTGCGGTCCAACCGGGACCCTCGCCCTAAGCCCTTACGCCCTTGCGCTGGTTGTGGAGCGAACCATGCCAGGGCCGAATGCAAATTCCGCGACGCACTCTGCCATGAGTGCGGAAAACAAGGCCACATCAGCCAGGTCTGCCGCAGCTTACCAGGACCCATCCAGGCCTCAAAAGGGACCAACTATCGCAAATCGACAGGAAACCGTCCTGTAAGGCGAGAACCAGTAAACCACTCCTACAGAAATCGAGCATTTCAAAAAGAAGAGGCTCACCATACTATCACTCTGGGTCACGCCTCAGCCATGGATGCTAAGAACATTCGAGTCACGGTAGCTATAGAGAACCAACCTTGCCACATGGAGGTCGACTCGGGATCGTCCCTTTCGATGGTGTCATGGAAGACTTTAAAGCAACTCATCCCTACAATTCAACGCCAAGACCTCCAAGTACAACGCCTCATCCTCAAGGACTACCAAGAGAACGAATCCCCGTTGTCGGGTCTTGCCGAGTCCGAGTCTCTTTTAAAAAGCATACAGCGTACTTACCTCTAACGATCATCAACAGAGACAGGCCTAGTTTGTTGGGCCTCCAATGGTTCGCGCCACTTGGCATCGAAGTGGCCGGCGTGAACCGAATCGGTGATTGTGAGTGGGAGGAGGACCTTATTTCTGAGTTCAGCGATGTCTTCGCAGATCATTTAGGCGAGTATAAAGGGACCCCAATCTCATTTAGCCTAGATCCAAAAGTAGCCCCAATCCGTTTGAAGCCCCGTCGAGTTCCCTTCGCTCTTAAAGCTAAGATAGATGAACAACTCGACAAACTAATTGCACAGGGGGTGTTGAAGCCCATTGATCATTCTCCATGGAAGACTCCTATTGTAACCCCCATTAAGCCAGATGGATCAATTCGAATTTGTGGGGACTACCGAGCCACTCTAAACCACGCCTTGCACCAGAACGCATATCCAGTTCTGGTGGTGCAGCACCTCCTCCATTCCTTGGGGGGTGGAAAGTTTTTTGCTAAATTAGATTTAGCTCAAGCTTATCAACAGTTACCAGTGGACGATAAAACGGCCCAAGCCCAAACAATTGTAACGCACAGGGGTGCTTTTAAATGTACTCGATTGCAATTCGGGGTGAGTGTGGCCCCAGGGATATTCCAAAGCCTAATGGAAAGGTTGTTACAGGGAATCAAGGGCGTGGTTCCGTATTTTGATGACGTATTAATTGCAGCCCCAACAAAAAAAAATTTGCAGGATCGTTTGAAATGTGTTCTTAAAAAATTCCAAGAGGCAGGACTTAAAGTCCTCAATAGACTCTTTGCAATCCATGGTTTGCTGGACGTCCTGGTGTCTGATAACAGGCCACAATTTATAGCGCTAATATTTGAACAGTACCTCGCTGACCAAGGCATCCGCCATGCGCTCACCTCGCCTGTGCACCCTGTGACCAATGGCCGAGCGGAACGCATGGTCCAATTTGTGAAAAAGACTTTACAGAAATTGGACTATGATAATATTGATGATAAAGTCAACCAAATTCTTCTATTGCAACACATCACTCCACATAGCGTCACTGGCAGAACTCCCGCAGAACTACTAATGGGGCGAAAACTCCGCTCCCGCCTCGACCGTTTGCACCCTGCTTACCAACCGGAAAAGCCTATAGGATCCAGTGGACGCTATCGCACTTTCCAGGTCGGCGACAACGTTTATGCACGGAATTTATCGGGCGACCCCGTATGGATAGAAGCAACGGTAGTACGTGTAACCGGGCCCAAATCCTATATAGTAAAATGCTGTGACAATAGACTGTGGAAACGGCATATCGACCAATTACGGTCACGATTCACAATGGCCAGTCAACAACTCCCCCATGACCAAACCGAGGAGGGGGGAGGAACAGAAGAAGACGACCTTCCAGGAAACCTGTTAGAAGCAAGCGATGAATCAAGCGAGACTCAGGAAATGGAACAGGAAGAAGAATTATTTGCACCGTTGGAAATTGCACCCGAGCGAGAAGCAGAACCACTGCCAAACAACATTCTACCTCAAGAGGACTGCACTCAACCAGTCCAGCAAAAATCAGAAAGAATCAAAAGACAACCATCCTATTTAAAGGATTATATAACCACACCATAGTTTAAGAAGCCAGGGGGAAGGGGTGTTATGTATGTATATAGTTGAATAAAGTGTGAGCTTAGGGTAAAGTGCAGGGTTCTGGCCCTGCACTTCTGATTGGTTGTTAAGCGGCCAGATCGGATTGGTCAGTTCTAAAGAATTCGATTGGCCCTTAATGGAGGTTTGTTATTGGTTTAAGAGCTAGCGTTCCTAGCTCTCTATTGGTCAATTTTCACAAGGGTTGCCTATATCAGGCAGAGTTTGCTGTTATGTTCAGAAGTCACTATGTAATAAAGAGCTGTAAGTTCACCAACCAGGACTGTCTCCAAATTACTTCAACCCATGTCAGAATACTTAACACCTACTATCTGGCAGCAAGACCTCAGATTCCAAAGATTCATACTTAAGGACTATCAAGGAAATCGAATCCCGGTCATTGGATCCAGCCGAGTCCTGGTATTGTTTAAGAACCGTACAGCATTCCTACCCCTAACTGTAATCGACAGGGATCGGCCTAGTTTGTTAGGACTCCAATGGTTCGCTCCACTCGGAATTGAAGTAGCTGGCATTCACCGAACCTGCAGCAGCGATTGGGAAGAAGACCTCGTCCACGAATTCCAGGACGTCTTTGCAGAAAAATTAGGCGAGTACAAGGGGACCCTGATATCATTTAACCTTAATCTTGAAATAGCTCCCATCCACCTTAAGCTTCGAGTTCCATTTGCCCTTAATCCAAAGATTGACGAGCAGCTTGATAAATTAATAGCCCAGGGTGTGTTAGAACCAACCGATCACTCTCCCTGGGAAACCCCAATCGTAACACCCATCAAGCCGGATGGATCGATAAGAATTTGTGGGGACTACCGAGTCACCCTGAACCACGCCCTTCAACAAAACACTTATCCGGTACTGGTGGTACAACACCTCCTCCATTCCCTGGGGGGCGTAAAAATCTTCATTAAACTAGACTTAGCCCAGGCATACCAACAGCTGCCTGTTGACAAAAAAACGGCAGAGGCCCAAACGATCGTTATGCACCGAGGTGCATTTAAATGTAACCGACTCCAGTTCGGAGTGAGCGTAGCCCTGGGAATCTTTCAAAATTTGATGGAAAGGCTATTGCAAGGGATAAAAGGTATTGTCCCATATTTTGATGATGTGTTAATCGCTGTCCCAACTCGGAAAATACTCAAGGAACACCTGAGGTTGGTTCTCCAGAGATTTAAAGACTCAGGTCTCAAGGTTAAAAAAAACAAGTGTCAATTATGTACGGATTGTGTAGAATTTTTGGGATATTTAATTGATAGTCAAGGCATTCACCCCACCGATAACAAACTTATCGTCAAGAACGCCCCAAAGTGTCAAAAACGCCCCAAAACCCCGGAATAAGCCTGACCTCCAGGCTTTTCTAGGCCTTATCAATTTTTATAACGTTTTCTTGCCTCACAAAGCAACCGTAGCTGAACCCCTACATTGTTTATTGGACAAAAAGGCAACCTGGGTATGGGGACACAGAGAAGAACAGGCGTTTCAACATGTGAAAAATCTATTGACTTCTGATGCTGTTTTGATGCAGTATAACGAGACTTTGCCTTTAACGATCACATGTGATGCATCCCCATTCGGAGTGGGCACCATTTTAAGCCACATTTTGCCAAACGGTAGTGAAGCTCCTGTTGCCTATTTCTCAAAGACGTTATCAAAAGCAGAACGCAATTACAGTCAAATTGATAAAGAGGCTCTTGCTATTGTGTCTGCGGTTAAGAGATTTCATGAATATGTGAATGGCCGAGCCTTTACTATAGTGACTGACCACAAACCTTTGCTGGGAATAATAGCGGGAGATAGGCCAACACCGTATATATTATCTCCCAGAATGACTCGCTGGTCAGAATTCTTGGCAGTATATAATTATAAGTTGCAACATCGCCCGGGGAAGGCCATTCCCCACGCTGACGCATTGAGCCGCGCGCCACTTCCAGAGACCATTGATGACCCCGCTCTGACGGTTACAACACTACAGATCGAGACACTTCGAACGCCGCCATTAACAGCCCAAGATATCACGATGGAAATGAAATGCGACCCCATTTTAGCACGAGTCCTCAGTTGGATCAAGCGGGGATGGCCGTTGGACCAGATACCTGACGACTACGCCCCATTCAAGAATCGACAAACGGAACTATTTTCTCAGAAGGGCTGCATTATCTGGGGTGATAGAGTTGTCATCCCAGAGCGGTTACGACCAGCGATACTAAGGACCTTGCACAATGGCCACCCCGGCATCGTGCACATGAAAGCCCTCGCACAAAGTTACGCGTGGTGACCAGGTATCGACAAGCAGATCGAGACATGGGTAAAAGCTTGTCACAAATGCCAGGAAGTAAGCAACGCCCCTCCGAAAGCAACCCCGACTGAATGGGAAACACCGAGGGGACCATGGTCCCGTATTCATCTGGACTTTGCGGGACCTACCAAGGGACACACATTTTTATTAACGGTGGATGCCTACACGAACTGGCTTGAAATCCATGAGATGAGGAATACAACAACCGAATCAGTCTTCAGGAAACTAGACAGACTCTTTGCGACACACAGATTACCAGACGTTCTAGTATCCAACAACGGGCCTCAATTTACCGTGCTGTCCTTCGAACAGTACCTGGCGGACCGCAGTATTCGCCATGCACTAACTTCGCCGGCGCATCCTGCGGCCAACGGAAGGGCCGAGCGCATGGTACAATTCGTCAAGAAAACCTTGCATAAAATGGACTATGGCGATATAGAAGACAAGATTAATCGGATGCTCCTTTTGCAGCATATCACTCCGCACAGCGTCACCAATAAAACTCCCGCTGAGTTGTTAATGGGATGGAAGGTCCGCTCCCACCTTGACCGTCTGCATCCATCATATGAACCTGAAAAACCACACGGCTCCAGCGGGAAATGCCGTAACTTCCAGGTAGGTGACTTGGTTTTCGTTGGGAACTTTTCGAGCGATCCGTTGTGGGTTGAGGCAACTGTAGTCCAAGTAACCGGCCCTAGATCGTACCACATGAAATATCGCGACGATAGAATATGGAAGTGCCATATTGATCAGCTGTGTTCAAGGCTACAGTTGGGAATCTCCGAGCCTCCTGATTTCCAAACCGAGGGGGGAGGAGATACCAAGGAAGCTGAATTTGAAGCGGCAGAAAGTTTAAGTGGAAGTAACGACCGCTCTGAGGCAACACGTGAAGGATCCGGAATGGGGGTGATCTCGCCTCAGGGAGATGCCGAGAGCATTAGCAGCAACAAAAATTCGAATATGGAACGGGAGGCACCCTCTTCACCAGAGAACGTCCTACCCCAACAAGACTGTAGCCAAATACCGGGAGAACAACGCAAATCAAATAGACAATCAAAACAACCTGCCTACCTCAAAGACTATGTGACCGCACCCCTTAAATGCAACCCGGGGGGAAGGGGTGTTGTGAATCAATAAATACTTAAATAAAGATTATTAAGTGCTTGAAGCAAAGTGCAGGGTTCTGGCCCTGCACTTCTGATTGGCCGATAATAGCGACATCAGATTGGTCCGTTCAGGAGAATCTGATTGGCTATTAACGAGCCTCTCCCATTGGTTAATGGAGCTAGCGCTCCCCATGTTTCATTGGTTAAATAGTTAAGAGTTTGCCTATATAAAGGGGCCCATTGCGGCCATTGAGCTGAGCTGTTTTCACATGTAAATAAAGAGTTTGAAGTTCACTGTTCACCGGCTCGTCTCCTCCTTTGCGCCCATGCACAGAACTTAACAAGAATAAAATCCAGGCAATGACTGGGTTCAAATACTGCATTAAATCAGTGCTTGTTTAACTGCAAATTAATAAATAAGTCACAGTGAATAGATTCATATGACATGCTAAATTATACTGCAGTCTAGTCTGGGGTCATTATGATTATTCTAGTACAAATACCAGGAAGTTGCTCTTTTGCCTTTCCATTGTTAGCAGAGAGCAGTACATTCTGCTTGGTGTGCTTCAAACTCCAGCTTCAGGCTCTTGGTATTAATTTTTGAATCTGGAAATAATTATATATCTTCAGGTATGGCTACCCAGAGCCAAATGCTGCAGGTTAAGGATTTCCCCAGATGTGTAATCCAAAGGCAGAATTTAGGTGAAATATGTGATTTAGAAGATTTGACATTCTCTCTGTTTGGCCTCATTGATTTTGGCTGTTGTTTTGTACAGATATTAATCTAAACTATGTTATTCTGTCTCCAGATCTTTTCTCTTTCTTTCTTTTTCAGCAGACTGGTATTTCTCTACACCTCCCCACACCCCATCTCACTGGCACATTTAGGTAGCAGAAGAGATGAATCACAGGAGGGCACAAAGCCCACACAGCAGGCCCCAGGATTCAACCAAGCAAGCCAGATTTGCAGCTCCATCTGGCAAACCAGGACTGCAAATGAATTTTCAAAAATGAAAGCACATCAGATTTCAAATTTGGGAATGGAAGAATGGATTTTCTTAAGTTTTCTTCCCATGTCATCTCTAAGCAGGAGACAGGAGGAGAGAGTGTACCCAGATATCCTGCTCCTCTATTTTTCCCAAAATCTCAGTGATAAATGGGCTGAGTTATACAAATTTACATCCTTGATCTCGGCAGGTACAGCACAATAACCATCGCTGAGCCTACCAGATCCAAGAGATTTAGGACAATTTTGCAATGCTATCTATAATGGGCAGGACCAGGTTGACCTCAGGAGAATTATGAATAAGCTCAAATACATATTCATATTGTACAGAACAAGAGAGAGTGATGGAAACTGCACTGAGAATAAACCATGCAAATTTAATAATTAGTCTATTTTTTTATTTTGGATTGTTTATATTGTATACATATGAAAACAGGGATTTTCCACCTACTCCGCACCTGGAAAATTCAACTGCTGTTTTAAAATGTGCCTGTGGAAAATGTAATAATATCCAAATGACTATGTGTGTACATGAGAAAGGCATGTCTGTTTATCTTCCAGGTCAACATTATGCCATCTGACTGAAGACCAACAGACTGAGTTTACACATCATACTACTCTTGGTTTGCTTAATCATTATACTTACTGATTAAACCAGTACTTGCTGGATTCACATAGCATGCCAAATTTTAAAACATGGTTCATAAACCACAGTGGCCACAAGCCACAAATTACACTATGGATTAGCAGATTGGATGAGCCCAGACATAGCTTCCTCATGAAATCCACTTACTAAATCCACAACTATTCAATATACACCTGAATGGCAGACTGGGTCAGACTGAAAACTATGGTGAGATTAACACAAAAAGAAAGGCAAGGCCAAGACAAAAATATTGCTTTAATTTAAAATTAATGTAAACAAAGTGTTATGGCTTGGCTTGCTGTATTAACCTAGCAATACTGGTTTACTCAGTATTCTTGATTGTGAAGGAAAGTAGGAGGCCTTTGTAATTAAAATTATATCTTGAACAGTGTGATTTCCCATGTATTTAACCATGTTTCCTTTTACCACATGGAAAAGGAAAATTGATAGCATTTTGGAGGAGTTTTTGGGGACACATCCAAGTTTTAAGGGGACATTATGTGACCCTGTTCTGCATACCTTTCTAGAACATCAGAAACAGCTTTATACATGGCTATTCATCTGATCTGGCATGATTTTAACCAACAGTAGTTTTCAAAGGTTCCACCTGGATAGAACTACTTCCTATTCCAGCAGACAGAATTTTCTGAAAAAGGATGCAAAAACTATAGTTAGAATCATCTGTATATAAATCAGTTTTAGAGCACCAAAATGGCAAAATGGGGGGAAAACAAAGCAAAATATATACCTCATATGATGCTCTGCCAATCACACTGAAGAGCAACCTGAATCTGTTTCCAAAGATTAGAGCTTACAGTGTCATAATATCCTGTTTTAAAAGGTAAGATTGTACTGTAAACAGTTCTGGAGTTTTTTCAAAGTCAAAACTTGTGCTTTTGGGGGGGAAAGTAACTTGTAATAAAGGTATTTAACATTTTATATAAATCTCTCCCTAAGCAAGATTCCTTGCACTGTCATGTTGAGGTTACTACTGTACTCAGGCTATGGCTGAATCACCTCTGAGAAAGGTGCCACATATCATTCTTAGCAACCCTCCATCCTTCCCACGCTGTCCGGTTGTCATGGCAGCAGAACATTAGGTTGCTATGTGGGAGATGGCAGCAATTGTCTAGAGCAGCAGATGCAGCATGACTGGGGTGGTAGAAAGGGAGGAAAAAAGAGGGAGGGTGGCAGATATGTATTCTTTGTGGTGAAGCCAAGGCCAAGAGGATGATCTGCTGGACATAAGAAGCTGGTATAAGAAAAGTGTAAGGCTAGTTTAGCAAGCCAGATCTCTCAGTAGCCTTGCTTTCCATGGGAGATGAGAGAAATGGTGTAACACAAAACGGGCAAAACGAGTGTGCCAGCCAGGAGTTGGAAGAACAGCTGGAGGCTGAGGGGTGGAGAGAAATGACAGCTGCATATGGGAGACAGTAGTCTTGACTCACACAGTGAGTCATCGGATTGGGAAATGAGCAAGAGGAGAAGGAATTTGAGATGCTGAATTAAAAACAAATTAATGTCAGAGATAACTATAGTACAGGTAGTCCTCAATTACACAATAAGGACCGGAAAATTCACTGGTAAGTGGTGCAATTTTTAAGCAAGGCAACATGTGATCACACCCAATTTGGCAACTTTTTTTTTTTTTTGCTGCAATTATTCAGCAAATCATGTTGTCATTAAATGAATCACACAATTACCCATTGATTTTGCTTGTAGGAAGCCAGCTGGAAAGGTCACAAATGGCTATGACATGGCCTTAGGACTCTGCAACTGTCATAAATAAATGCTGGTTGCCAAGTGCCTGAATGGTCATCATGTGGCTGTGGGACATTGAAATGATTATAAGTGAAAGCGTGGTTGTAAGAGTTAGACCCTTTGTTCAGTACTGTCATAAGTTTGAACAGTCACCAAACAAATGCTCATAAGTTGAGGACTACCAGTATGTTTAAAAAGACAGCTGACCATTGAGGTGCAGGAGATTTAGAATTGCTTTTTTTTAGAGGTAAGTATCAGGTACATACATACCAATCTTGGATAAATTATACACCTCCTTTCATTCAAATAAATTTCAAAAGCTTATTACACAGCAGCGATCTCCAACCTAGAGTCCTCCAGATACGATGTACTATGGTTTCCTTGAATACTCCTCTGCTGGCTAGAAAATGTGTGAATTTGGTGGGGGCGGGGTCCAGAAAATCTTGAGAGAGCTGGTTAGAGAACACTGTTGCACACTGAAACCTGATAAAGCTGATTAATAAGGAGCCAGCCACAGGAAAGAATTCAGATTCATTATGTGAATCAGTGCTTCTGTGTTATCAGCTTCTTCAGATCATGGAAATTGAAACAGTAGCCGTCTGTAATGATGTTATATAGCGCAGATTAATTTAAAGTTGATGGTACTTTTCTTTATGTTCCTGACCTTGATAGCATGGTCTCTTTGTCACTTTTTCTACACCTTTCTTCCTCTGCTTTACAAAGCTGTCTGCTATTTGTCTTTTCCTGCTATCTGTCTCCCCAAGTTCCTTTCAGCATAGCTAAAAATTATAGGCTGCCCCCTTTCAGTCTCTCCTCCTGACCATGTCTTTAGAGCAGCTTTTGCTGAGCCAAAACCAACATTTGTATTGCCTCTACTGCAAAGCTACAGGTCAGTGCAGGGCACCTGCTTTGTGTATTGTGCTTAATGTCTCCTTCTCTGAAATAGCAATAGCACTTAGTCTTATATATTGCTTTACAGTGCTTTACAGTCCTGTCTAAGCGGTTTACAGAGTCAGCATATTGCCCCCAACAGTTTGGGTCCTCATTTTACCCACCTCGGAAGGATGGAAGGCTGAGTCAACCTTGAACCTGGTGGGATTTGAACTGCCAAATTGTAGGCAGCTGGCTGCAGAAGTAGCTTGCAGTACTAAACTCTAACCACCGTGCCACAGAGACTCAATACTATAGGCTATATGTATATATAATATACTATATACAGTATATAATATACTCAATACTATAGAAATACTATAGCCCAGTGGAAAAAAAAACCTTTACAATCTGGCATCTTCCAAATGCACTGGGATTTCAACTTTAAGAACCTGAAGATAGTGACAGCCACCTGATACATCTTTCTTATTGAAAGGGATTGCCAGCAAAATGAAGCTAAGGCCAAACTAAAGGCATCCTTGATCAGAACCAATTGCTTATTTGAAACAATAAGCCCCAGAAAACAGATTTCTTACATGGCTTAAAATTTCAAAAAACCCAGGGCTTCAATAGAGTACATTCGTGGGCAAATCACCATGGTACAACTTTCCCTGTGTGAAAACACCCCAAAACATCTTGTACTTTAAATATCATATTTAAATAATTAATATCAAACCTTTGGGAAGATAAATGCTGACATACATCTGGGAAACTCACTAGATAAGAATGGATGTTTGTTGAAAACTAATCACTATAGATTAATTTTCTGTAACATATAGCTAATCCCAATGCCAGATGCGAAAAGAGTAGGTTTTTTTTTAGCATTCAGGATTGCCATGCACAAGGAGAGAATCCTATTAAAACAAAGGGTAAAGTAATCTTGATGGAGCTACAACCCAAGCCGTTCCCTCCATTTTTGGTTTTCTGCTGTATTCAGCTGGATTACATTTGGGAAACTGGTTACAGAAATAAGGTATCGTAGATTGATTCAGATCATTGGTTGATCCAACCCAGCTCCATGAACTGTGGTTCACAATGATAATCCAAAATGAAGCTGAGGGAGATCTATCTATCCAAAATGAAGCTGAGGAGGATGCATTTAGCAGAAGAAACCGAAGCCCAAGACTGAAAACATATACAATATGAAGCAAATGCACTCATAATTAACTACAGCTTTCATGAGTAGGGATGACTTTATAATATAGCATCTTGCGGGTGCTTCTTGCTTCATTTGTTTGGCCCTGTGTCAGGCTTGTCAGATGTCTCTGAAATTATTGTGAATGTTCTTAATTTTGGAATGTGGTGTTTCCATTGAACATATGGATGTGTTTGATTTCAGAACACTCTTGCTCCCTAAAATTCATTCCAGCAAATATTCAAGTTCAGGATGTCCCCATTAAATAAGAAAACCAAAGCAAAATCAATATAGTTCAGTGGCTGCAAAAGCTGCAGATTTCTTCTGTTTCTCTAGAACAAGAAACTGAAATAAGTTTAATGAAAATCAGGGAAAGGGTTCTTGCTTAGTCCTCTGTTTTCTTCTATTCTAGCTAAGCCAACCTTTTGAATTAATTTGAGGACAAATTTCAGGAACCTAAGCCATATTGGAGACAGTTAAACTCCAGTTCATATAATAGCTATAGCAATAGCACTTAGACTTATATACCACCCTAAAGTGCTTTACAGTGCTCTCTGGGCGGTTTACAATGTCAGCATATTGCCCCCAACAATCTGGGTCCTCATTTTACTGGCTTAGGGAGGATGCAAGGTTAAGTCAACCTTGAGTCTGTCAGGATTGAATACTGCATTCTAACCACTGTGCCACCAGGGCTCCCATAAGCTGTCCAGTCATCATAGCTAAGTGTTAATGGAATTGTCCCCACCCCCTATTTTCTATTTAAAGATATGCAGCATGGGTTATTTCCTAAAGCTAGGATGTGACTCTCATATAGAATTTTTGCACTCACCCTTCAAGCAATCCTAGACATAGAAAGTATATGAATTAGTATGGGTGGCAATGAAAAATATGTATGGCAATTAATACCCAGAATAGTGACTGCCAGTAAGTATACAAGTAATTCAAATTCTGGGACCTGATATCATTAGAATAACAGGAGAATAACAACTGAAGTTCCAAAAAGGTAAATACAGGAATTATTGATGGTATTTTTTTTATCCCGGTTTGAAACATGTACCTTCTTGGAAGATTCAATATACATGTTGTTGGTTTCTCCCATTTGAAAACAGTAGAAACAAGGAGGTGGATATTATTGTCTTTAGAAAGTAAGCATTCTAAAACATCCCTGAGAATCTGGACAGAAAAAAAAGATAGGTGGATGGGGGGCTGACGAGGAGGATTAAGAGTTCTAATATGATACATAATTTTAAGTGTTTTGGTGTTGGAAATGGGTGTTGACTTCTAGTGACTGCTTAGTGCAATTTTCTTGGCAAGATTTTTGGAGTGTGTGCCTTGTCTTTTCCTAGGGCTAAGAGAGAAAGAGACTGGTCCAAGTTTACAAAGCTGGTTTTCTGCCTAAAGCGGGACTAGAACTCACAATCTCCTGGTTTCTAGCGTGGTGTTATAGTTATGACACCAAACTGTTTCTCTCTAAGTCCTACGCCCAGTATTTTCCAAGCAGAAACACCAAAAGATAATCTACATTTCTCAATTTTCCTACTTTATACAGATCACCCAGTTCTATTTTTGGTAGAGATTACCAACAAGGAAATTGACATTAAAAAACAACAACTGAAAGACATTAACAGTAAAGTAAAGCTGGATTACAAATACAAATAATCCAGTTGTTCACAACAATCAGATGCTTATCTGGATATTCAGTAACTTGCCACGTATCCTCTTCTTCACTAGTGGATCCCAAATAGATGATGCTCATTATATAAGGATAAAAATGCACAGAGAACACCAGCAATCATAAAGCATGACTGCAATTGAAAACAAACAAAAGGTAGCCTAAACCCATTATTTCCCCTTTTCCCAGTTGTTCTGGAAAAGAGCAGGTTTTCCTATTATGAAAGGTAAAGGAGGACAACAGCAAATAAACTGCTCAATTTAAGAGAGAAGAAGAAAACTTGTCAAATCAGTAGTACAAGATGCAAATGGCTGTGTCTGGCAGGAAAACCACAGTGCTCAGCAACTCAAAAATGTAGGCCTTGTGGTACTCTATTTGCCATAGCCCTAAGTGCACAATAGTCAGCAAGCCACTTCCTGCTTTTTTTTTTAAATTCACATAGAATGAAACCATGTGCTTAATAATCAGTCAGAGAAAAACAGGTTTTCTTGCTTTATGTTAAACAGGAAGGAAGAATTCCTGGAATGGTTCTGAAAGTTAAATAAGTAAGCCGCTACCATGGACATTTGCCAATTTTTCCTCTGGCATCATTTCCGTACCTTTAGAAGAAATCTGCTCACAATAAGAAGGAAAGTCTTGTCAGTTTTGATACCCGTGAAACATTTCCTGTTTAATCTGTGTTCCTTGGAGGGATGTTAAGGGTGGAGGAACTCTGGAGTTGGCATGTAAGATGTTGACAAACTTCAGGTTTTAGATGTTAATATAGGTAATCCTCGACTTACAGCCAAAATTGAACCCAAAATTTCTATTGCTAAGCAAGACATTTGTTAAGTTTTACCCCATTTTCTTTCTTTGCCACAGTTGTTAAGTGAATCACTGTTGCTTTTAAGTGAGTAACACAGTTGTTAAGTGAATCTGGTTTCCCCATTGACTTTGCTTGTAAAAAGGTTACAAAAGATGATCGTGTGACCTGGGACACTACAACCATCAACAAAATGAGCCAGGTGCCAAGCATCCAAATTTTAATCATATGACCATGGAGATACTACAGAGATTTAAGTGTGAAAAATAGTCATAGGTGACTTTTTAAAGTGGTTGTAAGTTTGAACGGTCACTAAACGAATGGTGGTAAGTTGAGACTACCTGTAATTTGGAAGCATGAATTACAAGGCCTTGGATATTGCTTTATTTTTACAGCATCTTCTTAATTTCCTGTCAAATGATAATGCTTCATCATGGGAGATACTGATTTCAGATTGCTTTTAAAAGCTCAAGAGAAAAGCCAGCCTGCTTTTTCCCCCCACTTTATTTAGTTGGCAATATGCATTGAGTCCGCTAGCAGCTGGCAATATCATAATATAACACAATCACTTCAGGAACTGGATCTAAAGCTCTCTTTAATGTGTACTGAGCTCCTGTGAAGACTATTTCTCCATTTGTATCAATAAACAGGTAGGATCAGGATTTGTTCTCCAGTCCACATTTTCCAGTTTTCCACTTTCCACTTCTTTAAAGGAATAAGACAAGGAATAAAGATAGCTGAGCAGTATTTACTTTGATTCTAGATCCTTATCTTTCTTGGTAATATGGTATATTTCTCTCCACATCATCAAAGTATGTAGCAGCTCACAACAGACACTCTTTGCTTAGAGACCCTAGGACTTAGCAGCATATAGTAGAAATCAACTAGAAATTCTAGAAATCAACTAGTTAAAACTACCCCTGTTTGTGTATTATTGTTACTATCTTCCTATAAAAGACACTTCTGGATCTCAAACTTCTGTCCAGGAAATTCTGTAGTTAAACTGTAATCATTAAACGTATGTTGGGGCTGTGATATTCCTTGGATATCATCAAGGGGAATGACGTATGTTTCTATTGAGGAATAAGATTTTCTGCAAGTGTTAAAGACTCATTCATTGAATAATCATAGGAGACTGCACCTTCCAGATATGTCAAAAAAAAAAACCCTATCACTATTAATCTATAGGCCAAATCCAATCTTGAATCAAATAAATATATTTAAATCAACATTCTTATATTTTTACTTTACTTGTTAAGGCACCAGTTATAACTTTAAAAAAGCTATATTTCAGCAAAGTAAAATATCAGATGCCATTATTATTCATTTAGTTGTTTTAAGAGAAATAGAATTTACTGAAACAAAATATATCTACATTACAAAATAGTTCAACCAGTCAAACAACAGGCTTTGCATATTGTGATCATCTCCCACAATCATATATTACAGAACTGATCAATTTCATATTAAATGAATTTCAATTGTCCCCTGCTAAACATCAAGGTTATGGCATTCAGTCACAGCTTTAAAACATACTAGAATAAATTTTAAAAAGTTGCTTGCACATCATATGGTTTTAAAAGACATAGTTAAGAATCTGATCAAAATCACATTGCTAATAATGGTCAACTTGCATAATATGAACAGAAAAAGAAAAGATGTCTAATTTCTTAGGCTGAATCTTATCAGCTGCTAATTTCATATATTTAGAGCCCTTTGATGTACAAAAGGCTATTTGAATTTTCACTCTGCTCAACTGATAATCACTACTGACAAAATAACCAAGGAAGTTTACATGCTCACAGCATGCTTTCACCTGCCAAAAAATTCCTGCTGATTTCCAGGTACATTACTATGCTCTGAGCAAATCATTTCTGGGCTGGTATTACATCAGAGTTTCACCTAAATGTTGGAAATGCAACACTATAAGTAGTTGCAAATAAATAAATAAATAAAGATCAAAAGCCCTTGCTTCTCTAACTATATAGCTATATTTGAAAGTTTGCAGGTTTTCATTCCAGCATTAGAGCAATACTTTGAGAATGGATGCAATCTAATTTAATTTACTCTAGTTTCTAGACTAGAGGTGTGCAAGGCCTTTCTTGTGTTAAATGGTTTTCATGTAAAATGGATTACTTGGAACATTTTGAATAGCCCCAACAGGCCCCATTTTATACCCTAAATAGAGAGGTTCAAGGCTTGAAATACTTCCACACTGGCCAATACGATCGGTTTCAAGCTCAGAAATTTCTTCCAGAAGGCTGGGCAGAGCCATTCCAATATTTTCTTTCACGATCCAGATAATTACTTCACTCTCACATTAAACATTCCTCAAGCTGTCATTATTTTATCTTCTATATGTACAGGTCTTTGACTTACGACCACAACTGAATCCAAAATTTCTGTTGCTAAGTGAGACATTTCTTAAGTGAGTTTTGGCCCATTTTACGACCTTTCTTGACACAGTTTGTTAAGTGGATCACTGCAGTTGTTAAATTAGTGACAGAGTTGTTAAATGAATCTGGCTTAGCCATTGACTTTGCTTGTCAGAAAGTTGTGGAAGGTCATCACATGACCCCAGGACACTGCAACTGTCATAAATATGAGCCAGTCACTAAGTGTCCAAATTTTGATCACATGACTAGGAGGATACTGCAATGGCCATGTGAAAAATAATCATAAATCACTTTTTAAGCACCATTGTAACAAAATAAACAATTGTAACTTGAGGACTACCTATTTCTGTAGATAATATTGGCAGTCACTGGGCATTTGGTGAGGATGTTGCTAAGAAGGAATAGAGAGATAAAATACAAAGAAAGCAAAGAAACACTACATAATCAGGGCCAGCAAAAAACTGGGGTTGTGGAAGACTTAGTAGGTCAAACTGGTATCTACGATTTTTGCTGTTTTTAAAAGCTGCTCAAATTGAAGAATCAAAGACAAACAAGGTTAACCATTGAAAATTGCAATTGCAGCACTGTGAAGGGTGAAAAAATATGTGAGCTGTCTTCCTGAGTTACTTCCCTGTGGTTACCTTTTGTGCCACACATTCATCTATTAACCGATCATACTTTATTCTTTGTACTGTTTTTGCTGCATCCTGGCATCTGGGGCAGGGTGGAGTCCATCAAAGTGTCTTACACATGAAAAGGGCCTGAGTGAAATGATGACATATTCTCATTTCCTTTTTTTTTTAGACTTTGTTTCCATATTCTGTAGCTTGATGTGTAGAATTTGCAGTAACAGGTCAATAGTACAGCACGCTTCTGCAAAATTATTTGCCTTCCTTTTAGAGTGTGGGTGAGCAAACTGCATCTGTCTACCAACTGCTTGGCTTGGTATGAACATGTTGGTATACAAGCTAGTCTCTAGAGTGGAGATCCTAGCTTGCATAAAATAGCCTGAGCATGCTTATTACCTTTACTAGGACGTCCTAGATAGCGGTCCCATTGGTGGGCTGCTGGATGGTCAGTGAGGTTTGGGTGAATCCCTAGCTGTGATCTCTAGCTGGGCCCGTCCACCCACCCTTGTGCTCTGCTTTCCCTAAATAACTAACTTTTCCCCCACCCAAGCTGCCCAGGTGAGTTTGGCATTGCCCTGCTGTACTCATCGGACCTGCCTGAGTCGATCAGCTGCCTGTTTGAAGCTGCGTTCAGCCCCAGTGAATCCCTTATCAATGAAAGTGCAGCCCACCTCTAAGTGGTCCCCAATTTTTGGGGTATCAGGGACCGGTTCTGTGAAGAGAGGTTTTTCCATGGATCAGAAAGGGCGTGGTTTCACATGCTGCCTGCATCCCGTGAATGGCACTTGTTCGTGCAGCCCAGTTTCTGGCATGTCGTGGCCCAGTGCCAGTCCATGGACCGGGAGTTGGGGGACCAGAGGTGATATTCAGCAGGTTCTGACCAGTTCTGGAGAACCTGTAGTGGAAATTTTGAGTAGTTTGGAGAACCGGCAAATACTACCTCTGACTGGCCCCGCCCCCATCTATTCTCTGCCTCCCGAGTCCCAGCTGATTGGCTGGGTCTTCTTTGGTTGCCCTGCACAGGAGAACGTAGCTGGAAAGCAGGTTAGTGGGGTGGGAAGGTGTTGTGAATTAATAAAAGTGCTTAAATAAAGATTATTAAAACCTTTAGAAAAGTGCAGGGTTCTGGCCCTGCACTTCTGATTGGCCGATAATAGCGACATCTGATTGGTCTGTTCAGGAGAATCTGATTGGCTATTAGCGGGCCCTTTCATTGGTTAAGGGAACTAACGCTTCCCGTTTCTTATTGGTTATTTGATCAGCAGTTTGTCTATAAAAAGGGCTATTGCTGCCGTAGTTTTTGCTCTGTTCCACAATGTTAAATAAAGAGTTGAAGTTCACTGTTCATTGTCTTGTCTCCACTTCTTGCGCCCATGCGCAGAACTTAACAGAAGGGAATGGGATTTTGCAGTATTCTTCCTCTGCCACGCCCACCAAGCCACGCCAACAGAACCGGAAGTAAAAAAAAATTTGAATTCCACCACTGTGGGAGACCCTTGTGTTAGGACACTGAATTTAGTAGCTGGAACAGAAAAGTGTGCAGTAGGCCAGAACACCGTTTTAGGTGATTAGTTAGAGAATGCTGACTCATGCATGATGCAATCTACGCTATGATGTATTGCCATAAGTATGTATAAAGGGGGGGTTTCCCTTTTTCCCTCTTTTTTTCTTCTCTGTGTTCTATATACTGTTTAGATTTACCTCAGGATATTCCTGTGTTCTTGACTATCTTACGTTCTTTCTTTTCTGGATGATGACAAAGACGGCTGTAAATTTGAACAAGATAGATAGAAAGATAGATAGATAGATAGATAGATAGATAGATAGATAGATAGATAGATAGATGACAAGTTTGTCTCAGGTTCTCTGATTTCATCTGGACAGCTACTGTGCAATTAGAGATAAGAAGGCTTTGAAAAAAAACAGAAAAATTGGGGGGGAAACAGGTTTTTTTCTACTTTTTCCCCAAACACCTTTGGGAAAAAAATGGGGGGCAAATGAAAAACAGTAAACTGTTTTCTCCCCAATTTTTCCAGGCGTTCCCACCTCTATCACAATTCCTTGACATTATATGTGATATAGGTATGACTAACTACACTGCCTCTATCTACATCTTCAAATGTGTTATGGAAACATTTCCACTGACCAAAGTCATGATGATGAGTAGGTGCCAACTTCCAGGGTCCAACAGAGGACAACCATAGCATATGGAAGAAGACTAGAGCAGCCAAAGGCAAATGATATGTTAATAGATGAAATTAAGGAAAAATAGATATGTTTGTGAAACAGAGAGAAAGGAGCACAGTGTAAATTTTTGCATGAAAGTACACTGATTTTTTTGGGTGAAATTGATAAATATGCAGGGAAATGAAGATTGACTTAATTGTGGTTAAAAATGCAGAAATCTATGTCAGAAAGTATGAATTGGAATCATATAAGTTGTTATGGGTGCATATGAAAGTAGGAATCCTGGACTGGTGCTAGTTGCAAATTAAACTCTAGTAAATGGTGCTAATGTAATAATCAGATAAGTTTTGGAAAAACAGTGCAACATTCTTAAAATATATAATTCAGTGGGGCAAAAATATATCAATGGATGGGTGAGAATGAAGAGCGAAGGTGCAGAAAAAATTATTGGCCATTCAGAGGCCAGCATGAATAAGAATGGTGACTATTCACTTCGAAAAATTCTGTGTGTTCTAAAAACAGGATTTAACTATAAGACTATTCATGAGTTAAACCCTATAAGACTATTCATACATACCCACGTCAAAGGAATGAATATTAACCTAAAAGGATGACTGCTTTATTCTTTAGGATGAAAGCCTATGAAGTAGTGAATAGTAATGAGAGAATCTGAATGTGGGACAAACCAGGCTTTGGTAGTGTCAATAAGATCTTGGGGAATGAAGCTTTATAAAGGCTAAACAAGGAGTCTCCATCAGGAATAGAATAAAAAAAAATGAAACAATTTGAAATGAAACTAAAGTGAGGAAATGCTGGAAGGAATATATTAAAGACCTGTATAAGACATGTCATATGTCAAACATATTGCAGAGTTTAGAACAGAAACGAATGCTATAAAGGGATCCTTGGTGCTCTCTGCTGAACTTGCTTACTAGCATTGATGATGTTACTAAAACAAGCAAGCTCAGAAAGTACCAAGGACCATTCATTTCAACCCTGATCTACAAATATTCTCCTTTATTGATAAATGCTATAAATGTGCCTGAGAAGAAATCTGATGAAAAGCTCTAAAGATTTTGAAAAATAGTAAGGCTGCAGGTGTAGACAGTGTAAACTGCAGAACTGTTAAAAATGGATATTGCTGTTTCTAAAGTGGTTGTATAATTTGTTTGAAGACTGCATCTGTGTCTAAGGTTGAGAGTAATGCCATTATTGTTCCCCTAAATCAGTGGTGGGGAACTATGGCACTTTTATGACTGTGGACTTCAACCCAGAATTCCTGAGCCTGCCACGGTTGAAGTTCCCCACTGCTGCCCTAGATGAAGGGGAAGGAGGCAAGAATGAGTGCAAAAACATTAACATTCAGACCAGATTTTTGCTTTTCGGTAATTAATGAACAGGAAAAGAAAATTTATGCTATATTAAAAGAAGTGTTACAATAAATTGAATAGATTAAACTATTAAATGGGTAAAACAAAGATATGCAGAGATGTGGTGAATAAGATTAAATAAGTTCATTTTAGTTACTCATTCACTTGGCTTACTATTCCTTACTCTATTTCTGTGTTGAAACATGATACTGCTTACCCCATAGGGAAAGAGGACAATAGGTAGGGTTTTTTTTTGTCTATTACATCTTATTCTCAGCAAGTCCAGATAAAACAGATTTAAAAAAAACATTTTTGAGATTCTGGGCAGCTTCCAGCAATTACCGTACTATTAAAAATACTGAATCAGATAGGCCATTTATCTGATTCAGATTTCATCAGCTTTCCCCAATAAATATTTGTGGGATCAGCATAGCCTTGCCTAGACAGCAATGATTTTAACTGTGTTGAGAAATTTGTTGACTGTGATGTTGCAGGTAAAATATTGCCAATAATTACACATAGACATTTCCCTTATCCTATTCTGGATTCCTCTATTCATGTTGTAAAACTGTACCTTGGCTTGGCTGTAATTACACTTTCCAAAAGGAATCTGATTGTTTAACCAGACCCTGGATAGGGAAATTTTTCCTTTTATCTATACAGAGTTGTCAAACTCACAACCCAGGGCCAGATGCCTCATGTGCTGGCCCCACCCCTGCCTGGTTTAGCGAAGGGGAAAAAAGTCCGGGTACATCATGTGACGCTACCATATGACAACACGAATTTGACAACCTTGATCTATTACATTCTCCCATCTGTGACTTCACATTCCAGAACTGGAATAAATTTGGTGTGTATGGCCTGTTTTCCTGGGATGCAAATAAGTATCTTGCCACTGACATTAGGAGGTCACGATCTACTTTCTGGACCATTTATCGCCACGGTGAACCCTTATGGAAGCAAGCTCTCCAATACCGTCTTTGGGATGGGATGCCTCTTACAAATAACATTTTAAACATCCGGAGATCAGCTGATTTCTCGAAGTCTCCCACATGGGAAGTGAAAATGGCATTTAGCAAGGGCTGTTGTGCATAGATGAAGACTGCACTTTGTTCTTGAGCTTCACAGACTTTGTAGGGTGAGGGGGAAAAGAAAGTGGATGAATCCTTATTTCCCCATCTCTGACACTTCTTTGAGCTTACTCCTGAAGCCAGGGGAATAGGATGCTCTCTCTGTAGCATTGCTGAAGAGAGAAGTTTTGTTGCAAAGGCAGACTAACCTCATGTGGAAGACAGCTTCTTACATTCTTTTGTATACAACAGGAGAATAATAACCACATGCAAAACAGAACAGGGCTCCCATGCCTATAAGGTAGAGCTCAGCATATCACCAAGTGCAAATTCTTCATCCTGGCAACACAGTGAGATCAATCAACAGGGGAAGGGGATACTCGGGTCCACCCTCAGTTGTGGAAGCTCAGCAGATGATTTGAGGGAAGACACAATTACTCAGTCCAGCCTTAAGATTGCTTGGAGGGGGAAAAAAAATCCTCAATGGAAGTTCAGTAATGCAATGTATGTTTGCAAGAAACATTAGATATAAATCTAATAAATGAATATTGATTTAATTTACATGAAAATGTAAATTAAATACCACTATTTTTCAGCATCTAGTGACCTGTATTTCTGATTGCAATGTAAATCATAAAGAGAGGATTGGCATCATTTTTACTTTTGAGGTGGACAACTTTGTAGCTACCAGATAACAGTCTGCAAATATGCGGGTGACTGCTAAGTGGCAGGGGAAAGGAAGAGAAAAGTTTCTGCTGCTTTGCTCCTCTCTGGTGGTTGCCCTGATGCAATAAGCCAATTGTGCACTTGGTATACATGCCAGAAGGGATGCAGTGGCTCAGTGGCTAAGACACTGAACTTGCTGACAGTTCAGTGGTTTGAATCCCCAGCACCACGTGAGCTCCCGTTACTTGACCCAGCTTCTGCCAACCTAGCAGTTCGAAAGCATGTAAAAATGCAAGTAGAAAAATAGGGACCAGTTTGGTGGGAAGGTAACAGCATTCCGTGCACCTTTGGCATTTACTCATGCCGGCCACGGAGACGTCTTCGGACAATGCTGGCTCTTCGGCTTTGAAACAGAGATGAGCACTGTCCCCTAGAGCCAGAAACGACTAGGACGTATGTGTGAGGGGAACATTTACCTTTATACATGTCAGAGGGTCTACAGATAATCCTCGACTTTCAACTATTTGTTTAATGACCATTCAAAGTTGCAACGGCATAAAAAAAAGCAATTGATGGCTGTTTTTCACAATTACAACCATTGCAGCATCACTATCACATGATTAAAATTCAGCCACTTGGGTCATATTCATGATGTTTGTGGGATTCTGAGGTCATGTGATTCCCTTTTGCAACCTTCTGACAAAGTCAAAGGGTAAGCCAGATTCCCTTAGCAACCATATTACTAACTTAACAATTCTAACAATTCATTTAACAACTGTAGCAAGAAAGGTGGTAAAATGGGGGCATTTTACAACTGTCTTGCTAAGCAAAGGAAATGTTGGGTTCAGTTGTGGTCCTAAGTTGAGAACTACTTGTATTCCGTTAATTAAAAACTTACATTTTTAATAGGATTGTTGTTACTATAATCCATGTTGTATAAAAATGCTTAAGATACACTTTGCTGAAGTGTATATAATGCAGTTACATTAGGGATCTATATGAGGCAGCCTGGAGATTATGCACTACTATATTAAGGCCATTAAAATCTTGGGTTAAAAGTACTGAGGCTGCCCGGATAACAAAACAAATTAGGGACATTTTCACATTGCTATCTCATTCACTCACCAATCTCTCTATCTCAATGTTGGCAACTTTAAGATGAGTTGACTTCCACTCCCAGCTAGCAAAGTTGGCTGGAAAATTCTGAAAGTTGAAATCCAGCCATCATAAAATCATTGAGGTTGAGACATACTGCTTCAGACCAATCAGAAAGTCACTTGTAGTCATCTTTGGCTGATCTCAAAACGTCAAGAATGCACCTATCCATGCTCTCTCTAGCTGACCAATGTGTGTGTGTGCAAAGAATATCATTCAGTCCATGTTCCAATTTACCACAATCCAGAAGTAACTGAAATAACACTGCTTTTACTCTCACACTCCACTTAAAATGGAGAGATAATAAATGGCTAGCACTTTCTACCTCCAAATCCACATTTTAATCCATTCCTTGCATATTTATTTCAATCTGAACAGTGGCAAATGGGGAAGCTTTAAAATCACCAAGCCACCTTTCCATGCATTTAACGGCATGGAAAATGCCGTGAATTGACCAATAACAGTGAAAGAAAAGCACCATGGAATTTTTTTCAACCAGATACTGCTCCCAATAGCCTTTGGTTCCACTCCAAGGGAAAATATATTCTAAATGAATAATACACTAAATGTAAGAAGCAGGAGATCGTCTTGAATCCAATCCCACTTGAGTGGGAGTCTGCTCACAAATCTGCAGAGTCAGATGTCTATGGAGAGTCTGTCATCCAGGTCATGGTTGTCTCAAAGGTGCTTTTTCAAGAGGCAACTGGACTTTCTGGTTTTTCTTTGAAGATGTTTTGCTTCTCATCTAAGAAGCGAAACATCTTCAAAGAAAAACCAGAAAGTCCAGTTACCTCTTGAAAAAGCACCTTTGGGATGATCTGCAGAGCCAGTGTCTCGCAAAGAAAATACCCATTTTGGAATCAGAAAGCCAGCCAACATCATGAAGACACAGAGGTCCAGAAATGGTTTCAGAGACACAAAATACTTGTGTAGAAGTGCTACCACAATGAGAATCTCCAGTACTATTTTTTCTTTTGAGCACAATGCTGCAACTGTAGTTTTCTTTTGGCTGTGTTGATTGCAACACATGCAAGATTTACAATGTAAAGTATCACCACAAGCAAAGCTAAAACCCCCAAGGAGATGCTCTGAAATTTAAACTAGAATATCTTTCTTGTTGCTTCTAAGAAAGCTATAAACTGGAACAAAGTCACAAATACCTAGTTTTGAACAAGAGGAAGTGAAGATGAGTGAGATCACTTTTTAGTTACTTCAGAAGTGTTCCGGAAGGAATGCTGAGAATTGATAAAGGAAAATAAGTAAGATATGTATTGTTGTGTCTGTTTGGAAAGAGGCCAGGAGTTGGTGACTTTGTATCAAGCTCTTTATTGTAGTCAGGAACCAAACTGGCTCTCCGGAAAACTTTGCAGCTTTTTATTTCCAAGCCGCGGCGGCCGCTGCCAATGACACCACTTTGAATCTCCCGCGATTCGAATCTACCAATCGCGGGAGATTCTCAGCGAGCCAATCAGCGCTGCTCGCCTAACCAATCCGATCGCCCTGGCTTTGGCCAATCAAAGCGCGGGGATTTCAAGAATTCAAATGAAGGTACAGAACACCCCTCCCCTCTTGGTTCAGTCCTACGTAGCATAGTCCTGTAGGTAGGCGGGGCTCCGTCTTTGCCTACTGGACCTGCGCAGGTCAGTCGTAGGTTGGATCCCGGCCGGTTCGGTCGGAGTCTCTGTTTCTCTTGACTCCGTCATGGGAACCACCTGGTATGTCTGGCTGGGCCACTCTTCGCAGCTCCCTCCTGGGCTACCCGGGTTGGTTGAGCTGCGGTTTTCGCCGCTCCCGCTCGGTCTTCCCGGGTTGGTTGAGCTGGCCTGGCTGTCTCTCCCTGGCGAGGTTTCGTGCTGGCTGCTTGCAGGTGATTATGGCTGGTTTCTTTCTTCTGGGTTTTGGTTCCCGGGGTATCCCCTCCCCTCTTGGTTTGTGTTGAGGGGGTTGGTTGTGTTTGGTTGCGTGTCGGTGGTGTCTTTCGTGGCAGTCCTCGATCTTAACTGATCGATGTGGTGTTTCCACGCTCGTCCGTCGGTTGTTTGTAGCCGGTACAAGCGTGGGCCTGTTAGCTGTGTTATGATTGCTGGTACCCATAATGGGTCTCCGGTTAGGTTCTTTGCGTAGACGGCGTCACCTATTGCGAAGGTTCGGTGTTTGCTGGTGGAGTCTGGGGGTTTCTCTGGGTTGTAAGTGGGGTGTAATCTATCGAGTGGGGACCTTATTTTCCTCCCCATTAGCAGTTCTGCCGGGCTTTTATTTGTTGTGGTGTTCGGGGTTATGTGCTGTATGAAGAGTAATTTATTTATTTTGTCTTGGATTTCCCCGTGGTCTATTTTCTGGATGGTTTTTTTTGTGAATTGAACCATCCGTTCCGCCCTTCCGTTTGCCGCCGGACGCGCCGGGGCTGTCAGTGCATGTCATATGCCCCTTTCCACTAGCAATTTTTCGAATTCCAGCGAGGTGAATTGGGGCCCGTTGTCGGACACGAGGACATCTGGGAGGCTGTGTGTTGCGAAGAGTTTGCAGAGTTCTTTGGTCATGGCTTCCGTGGTGGTTGTTCTCATGTTGCTTACCTCCAGCCAGTTGGAGTAAGCGTCTACGGTTATTAAGAAAGTGTGTCCTTTTGTGGGCCCGGCGAAATCTATATGGATTCTAGACCAAGGTCCCCTGGGGGTTTCCCACTCTAGGATGGTGCTGTGGGTGGGCTTGGTCTAGTTTCCTGGCATCGTTGACACCTTGCTACCCAGGCCTCGATCTGTTTGTCCATCCCTGGCCACCAAGCGTAACTTCTGGCCAGGGCTTTCGTTCTAACGATGCCCGGGTGCCCCTCGTGTAACAGTTCCAGTACCTTCCCTTGTAGTTTTTCCGGGATGACCACCCTGTCCCCCCATAGTATGCACCCTTTTAGGAACGAGAGTTCCGTTTGCCGGTTCCGGAATGTCCTGAAAGTCTCGTCGTTGTCCTTTTCCGGCCACCCTTTCTCTACCCAAAGCAAAACCCGCACCAGACGTTTGTTTTTATTAGTTTCTCGGGCAATGTCTGACACGGTTATGGGTAGGTCGGGTGGAGTCTCTATGCTGAGGGTGGTCGTCGTGGGTGCTGGGTCAGTGTCTGGTTCGGGTAATGGTGAGCGGCTTAAGGCATCCACATGGGAGATAGTCTTACCGGGTCGGTGTTTGAGTCTGTAGTTGTAGGCGGCCAGGAATTCAGACCACCTTGTCATTCTGGGAGACAGAATGTTCAGGGTGGCTCTGTTTCCTGCGAGTATTCCCAGCAGCGGTTTGTGGTCGGTGATAATGGTAAACGTCCGGCCGTAGAGGTACTCGTGAAATCTTTTTACTGTGGCGGCGATAGCCAAAGCCTCTTTGTCCAGCTGGCTGTAGTTCCGCTCCGGTTTGGTGAGGGTCCTTGAAAAGAACGCGATGGGTGCTTCCTTTCCATCGGGGAGAGTGTGGCTGAGGACAGCGCTGACGCCGAAGGGTGATGCGTCGCATGTGATGGCTAGTGGTAGGGTCTCATTGTACTGGATGAGGACAGCATCCGAAGTGAGCAGGTCCTTGGTTTTTCTGAAGGTGGCTTCCTTGCGTTTCCCCCAAGTCCAGGTAGCCGCCTTGTCCAAAAGCCTATGCAAAGGCTCCGCCGCGGTCGCCTTTTGGGGCAGGAGGTATCCAATTGTCACCCCAATCAATCCTGATGGGTCAGTGAGAATCTGCGGGGACTATAAGGCCACCCTAAATGGAGCCTTGCAGCAAAGCACTTATCCCGTCCCAGTAGTGCAACATCTCCTGCACTCACTGGGAGGGGGCAAAGTTTTCACGAAACTCGACCTGGCCCAAGCATACCAGCAACTGCCGGTCGACGAGGAAACTGCAGAGGCGCAAACCATAGTCACCCACCGGGGAGCCTTTAGATGTAACCGACTCCAATTTGGAGTCAGCGTGGCGCCTGGAATTTTCCAGAGCCTCATGGAAAGATTCTTACAAAGCATCAAGGGGGTGGTACCCTACTTCGACAATGTACTAGTATCGGCAACCAACCAGGCCGAACTAGAGAGTCGCCTAAGGGAGGTGCTAACGAAATTCAAAGAAACCGGGCTTAAGGTGAAGAGGGAAAAATGCCAGCTGTACACAGAGCGGGTCGAATTCCTAGGATACCTCCTAGACCGACACAGCATTCACCCCACCGACAAAAAAATTAAAGCCATCAAGGAAGCCCCCACACCCAGGTCAAAAACAGAACTGCAGGCGTTTCTGGGGCTACTTAACTTTTATAATGTCTTCCTGCCCCAAAAGGCGACCGTGGCAGAGCCTTTGCATAGGCTTTTGGACAAGGCGGCTACCTGGACTTGGGGGAAACGCGAGGAAGCCGCCTTCAGGAAAACCAAGGACCTGCTCACTTCGGATGCCGTCCTCATCCAGTACAACGAGACCCTACCACTAGCCATCACATGCGACGCATCACCCTTCGGCATCAGCGCTGTCCTCAGCCACACTCTCCCCGACGAACAACTCAACAAACAACTCGACGAACAACTCGACAAGCTAATTGCTCAAGGGGTGTTGAAGCCTATCGATCACTCTCCATGGGAAACTCCTATTGTAACACCCATTAAGCCAGACGGGTCAATCCAAATTTGTGGGGACTACCGGGCCACTTTGAACCACGCCCTACAGCAGAATGCGTATCCAGTTCCGGTGGTGCAGCACCTCCTCCATTCCTTGGGGGGCGGGAAGGTTTTCGCTAAATTGGATTTAGCTCAAGCTTATCAACAATTACCAGTGGATGAAAAAACAGCTCAGGCCCAAACTATTGTAATGCACCGTGGTGCCTTTAAATGTACCCGGCTGCAATTCAGAGTTAGTGTAGCCCTGGGGATCTTCCAGAGCCTTATGGAAAGGTTATTACAAGGAATCAAGGGCGTGGTCCCTTATTTTGATGACGTATTAATTGCAGCCCCTACAAAAAAAATCTTACAGGACTGTTTGAAATGCGTTCTAAAAAAATTCCAAGAGGCCGGACTTAAGGTGAAAAAAAATAAATGTCAATTGTATACTGACAGTGTTGAGTTTCTAGGGTACCGGATTGATAGCCAGGGCATTCATCCGACCGAAAGTAAATTAAAAGTGATCAAAAACACTCCCAGGCCACGCAACAAGGCCGATCTCCAGGCGTTCTTAGGCCTCATCAATTTCTATAATGTATTTTACCGCACAAGGCAACTGTCGCTGAGCCGTGACACCGGTTATTAGATAAAAAAGCATTGTGGGTATGGGATTACCGGGAATAACAAGCGTTCCGTAATGTTAAAAAACTACTCACATCTGACTCTGTACTTATGCAGTATAACGAGACTTTGCCGTTAGTTATAACCTGCGATGCATCGTCTTTCGGCGTGGGCGCCATTTGAGCCATGTACTGCCTAATGGGAACGAAGCCCCTGTTGCATACTTTTCTAAGACTCTTTCAAAAGCAGAGCAGAACTATGGACAAATTGATAAAGAAGCCCTCGCAATCGTCTCACCTGTAAAAAAATTTCATGAATACGTGTATGGGAGGATCTTTACTATTGTAACTGACCACAAACCGTTGCTGGGGATAATAGCCGGGGACAAGCCAACTCCCTACATATTATCCCCTAGAATGACCCGATGGTCAGAATTCCTAGCTGCTTATAATTATTGGCTGCAATATCGCCCGGGGAAAGCCATTCCCCACGCCAATGCATTAAGCCGAGCACCGCTTCCAGAGACTCTCGACGATCCGGCACCAACGGCAACCACGTTGCAAATCAAAACACTCAACTCACCACCTATGACTGCCCGAGACATCGTGAGAGAAACCAAATGAGACCACACCCTAGCTCGAGTCCTAGGCTGGGTAGAACATGGATGCCCATTGGACCAAGTACCAGATGACTTCGCACCATTCAAATCTCGACAGACTGAACTTTTCTCCCAAAGGGGCTGTATCATCTGGGGCAATAAAGTCGTTGTCCCAGAATGACTCCAGAAGACACTGCTGCGAATTCTGCACAAGGTCCACCCCGGCATCGTGCGAATGAAGGCGCTTGCACGAAGCTACGCATGGTGGCCGGGCATGGACCGGCAAATCGAGCAGTGGGTTAAAGTGTGTCCCAATTGTCAACAAGTCAGCAATGCCCCACCAAAAGCCATGCCTACTAAATGGGAGACGCCACGTGGACCCTGGTCCAGAATCCACCTGGATTTCGCGGGGCCAACCAAGGGCTATACCTTCCTACTTAAAGTCGACGCCTACTCCAATTGGCTGGAAATTCATCGTATGACGACTATGACCTCCGAGGCGGTGATCAGGATTCTAACCAGACTCTTTGCAACCCACGGATTGCCAGACGTCCTGGTGTCCGATAACAGGCCACAGTTTACTGCACTAATGTTTGAGCAGTACCTCGCTGACCGCGGCATCCGCCATGCACTCACCTCGCCTGCACACCCTGCGACCAATGGCCGAGCAGAACGCATAGTCCAATTTGTAAAAAAGACCTTGCAAAAGGTAGACTATGACAATATCGACGACAAGGTCAATCAAATTCTCTTCTTGCAACACATAACTCCACATAGCGTCACCAGCAGAACTCCCGCCGAACTACTGATGGGATGAAGACTCCGCTCCCACCTTGACCGGTTGCACCCTGCTTACGAACCAGAAAAACCAATAGGATCCAGCGGCCGCTGTCGCACCTTCCAGGTAGGAGACCTCGTTTACGCACGAAACTTATCGGGCGACCCGATATGGATAGAGGTGACAGTAGTACGTGTGACCGGCCCCAAATCCTACGTGGTGCAATGCCTTGACAATAAATTGTGGAAATGGCATATCGACCAATTGCGGTCACGACTTGCAACGGCCAGTCAACAACTCCCCCATGACCAAACGGAGGGGGGGGAGGTACGGAAGAAGATGAAGTTCCAGGGAACCCGCTCGAAGGGAATGACGAACTAAGTGATACTCAGGAAATGGAGCAGGAAGGAGAAACGTTTGCACCGCAGGGAATTGCAGAAAATGTGGGCAATGATGAAGAAGTAAACTCTGAGCAAGAGGCAGAACCGCTGCCAAACAACAATCTACCTCAACAGGATTGCAATCAACCAATCCAACGAAAATCCAAGAGACTTAAAAGACAACCGTCCTATCTAAGGGACTATATAACTGCACCGGAATTAAGAAGCCAGGGGGAAGGGGTGTTGTGTATGCACTATAGTTAATCAAGTATGAGCTTGAGGTAAAGTGCAGGGTTCTGGCCCTGCACTTCTGATTGGCTGTTAGGCGGCCAGACCGGATTGGTTAGTTCTGAGGAATCCGATTGGCCCTTAACAGAGAGTTCTTATTGGTTGCAAGAGCTAGCGTTCATAGCTCGTTATTGGATAAATCTTACAAGGGTTGCCAATATAAGGCAGTGTTCACTGTTGTTAAATTGAGAAGTCACTATGTAAATAAAGAGCTGAAGTTCATTGTTCAGAGGCTGTCTCCATTTATTTCAACCCATGCTCAATACTTAACAAGCAACAATGCATAACTTTTGAAGAAGAGCTCGGATTTCAAAATTAAATTCATTTTCATGTTCTGCGGGATGGGAAACATTGAACGTAAACATGATATTTGGATGCTAGCTTTTCCTGAGAAGTTATCACAAGGCATATTTCAAAATGGAAGGTACATCTCAGTTTAGCAACAATGCATAACTTTTGAAGAAGAGCTCGGATTTCAAAATTAAGTTCATTTTCATGTTCTCCGGGATGGGAAACATTGAACGTAAACATGATATTCGGATGCTAGCTTTTCCTGAGAAGTTTTCACAAGGCATATCTCAAAATGGAAGGTACAACTCAGTTTAGCAACAATGCATAACTTTTGAAGAAGAGCTCGGCCCTCCTCCCATATATAAAAGGCACTACAGACAAAATCAGCAAGATCCTCCAAAACACACAACATTAAAACAGCATTCTGCACAAACAGAAAGATATCCACCATCCTAAGAAACCCTAGGACAAAATCGAGTTAGAAAATCAAGGAGTATACGAAATCCCTTGCACTGCCTGCCCCACCACATACATTGGACAAACTAACAGAAGAATAAGTGCACTCATTGAAGAACATAAGAACTCAATCAAAAAGGAAGAACCGACCTCTTCCCTGGTCCAACACCTCAAAGCCACAGGACATGAGATTGACTTTAAAAATTCCAGAACTATCGCCAAAACCGAACACTTCAGCAGCAGAATAATCAGAGAAGCCATAGAGATAGAAAAACGCCCACACAGCATGAATAAACGAGATGATACCTCCCGCCTACCAGCCATTTGGAAACCCGCCCTCATGAACAGACGAGTGCCTAACATGAAGAATGACACCAGACCCACACCCCTGGGAGCCACACAAGATGCCACCACCACACTTCCACATAGAAAGCAGACTCACACCCACACAGAAGATGAGACACAACCATGGACCAGAAGCCGCACTGCAGCTGCATCACTACCCACTTCAAACCCCTCTGAGCCATACATGAAGCGAACTGACCCCCACCATGAAGATGCAGCACGACCACGAACTCGAAGCCAAACGGCAAGATCACAGCTCATCAGCTCAAATCCCCCAGCAACTAAGACTAACCTGAGCACAACCAAGCCCCCACCTGAACAGAACACACCTCCAGCCAATCAGAACACAGCCAACCCCCGAACCAATCAGAACACAGCCAAACCCCCAACCAATGAGAACACACCCCCACCCAATCAGAACACAGCCAAGCCCCCACCCAATCAAGTCACACCCCCACTAGCAGTTAAAAGGAAGAAGCAGCTGCAAGCTCACATCACTCTGAGAAGCACAGAGCTGAAGACCAAGCCTGAAGATGATGAATGAGACTTCATCGAAACGTTGCCTAGATACTTCCAATCTTACGCGGGAGAAAACCGGAATAACCAAAGATCCATCCATATATATATATATATATATATATGTATGTATGTATGTATGTATGTACATGTATATGTATATGTATATTTGGGGGGGGAAGGATATTTACAATAATTCCAACATCTTATTTCAAATCAATTTGGATGTTTAATCCATCTGTAACATTCCAGAATCAAACTTTTAATCATTCCTTTGCTGTTTATTCCAAAATAATTTTAAGCTTTTAAATTTGTGTGTATTTTTATATTCCACTCTTATTTTTTATATATATATAAATAACACAAGCTAGTAAAGATACCTAATATTCATTTCCTTTCTATTTTCCCCACAACAACCACTTGATGAGGTAATTTGGGCTGAGAGAGAGTGAGAGAGAGTCATCCAGACAGTTTTCATCCATAAGGCAAGATTAGAACTGATGGTGTCTTACTTTCTAGTCTGGTGCTTAACTCCTTGAAGGAAACTCACCCAGTGGTATAAAATTTGTTAATCCTAAGGTTCCTAACAGTTGAAAAGCAGTTAGTAAAAGTAATATCCAAAAGTGACTAGAAAAGTAATGCACGCAAACCAGGAGTGGGATTCAACCAGCAGTACTACCAGTTCGGTAAGTATGTTTTGCGTGTGTGTGTTCTACACCATAAGCTGTGCTGTCCGGACAGCTGATAAGTGCTGCATGCGGGCACGCAGCATTTGAAAAACCACTTTCCCCCCTGCTTTTTCAACCTCAGCTGTGCCGCGCAAGGCAGCTGAGGTTGAAAAAGCAGGAAATAAAGGACAGGTAAGAGCCTGGGTGGGCAGGTGGGCCAAAACAGCAACAGACAAAGAACCGGTTCTGTGTCTGCTGCTCTTCAGAGCTACCAGTAGAGAACTGGTAGCATTCCCAGCCCTGATGCAAACCCAGTGTCCCATTTGAAGATGCCAACTGTGATTTCAGCAAAAAGATGGTATTCTCTCATGTCCCAGAGCTATAAACCCACCAGAGACTGCTGTCATGCTGTCTCATCACAAGGGGCAAATGTATGGAGCACATGTGGGCAATCTCAATTCCACTTCTTTTCCAGAGAAGAATTATGAAGAGCCAATCTACTTAATGGAATAACAGAGTTGGAAGAAACCTTGGAGATCTTTTAGTGTAACTTCCTGTTCAGGTGGGAAACCCTACCCTTTTAGACAAATACTTGCTGGCTCTCTCTGTGATGGTAGTTGGCTCCACTTTTAGCAGAGCTATCTTTCGTTTGCCATTTCTTCCCCAGAAGTCCTTATCTATAAATGTATCTATAAATGTATATTTGCATATGCAGATTCTGTGTAAATATCTTTTGGGTTTCTTTCTTTCTTTCTTTCTTTCTTTCTTTCTTTCTTTCTTTCTTTCTTTCTTTCTTTCTTTCTTTCTACACAAGCAGCATTTTCTAACTTTAGTACGCTCCATCAACAAAATATGAGCAGAATATTACCCAAAATTACCCAGAATATTACCTAATATTACCCAAAAGATGTTGGGGAACAATTTAGGGGACAGAAACCTGCCATGTTTCAGAGGGATCATTTGGCAGGGCTGGCCTATCAGAAAGGAGCATGGGTTGTATACATCCCATTTCTAACTCCACCTACATACAGCCAATCTGGAAATAGACATGTGAAAGTGAAAATGACTGGGGCTGTTGTTTCTCCCCTTCCAGATGCTCTGAATTTTAGAACATACACAGGAAGTGGGGAAAACAACGGAAGTATACAGGTGAGGCAGGTTTTCCTTAGGGGGTTGGGGAGGAAGTTGCTGGAGGAGAAAGATCAGGGTAATATTCAAGGATCCCAGTTTATGTACCATGTAGCTTGCCCTGCACTTAGCAGTAAATTTCTACTCTCAGGAAAGGTACAAGACATCAGAGTGAAAGTAAAATTTAATTACTCTCCCCCGCTATTATAAAATGAAGGATGCTACTATTTTGTCCTATATCCTAGATAGCAAACCATCTTAAGTCAAGCCTGCTGTTTCCAGCATACAGCCTTGATCTGGATATGACCCTTGTTTCTTGTACAGCTTTCCCATTTTCCATGAATCTGTAGTATCATAATTGTTGACACCATGCACACTAACAGCCAGAGGTGTGAAGAAGGTGAGATCAGATTGCATTTAATATAACCAGCCTAATTCTTAACATGAACATTTTGAAATGGATTAAGTAATTAAGTGTGACTGTGTTGTTTAGAGAAATCCAGATATAGATTTACTTCAAATGAATTAAATACATTTTATGTTCCTGCAGCCCAGATTTGGAACACAATCCCTGTGAACCTTAGCATGCCTGAGTTCTACTGACTGAATAGAGAAACATCTCACACATGATTAACAACCATCCACTGATTCCTTTGGGAACTCATCAAACTTACACTTGAGCTTTAAAAAAACAACAACAAGAAGAAGACGGAAACAAACCAAGCTCAAGGAAAAGCAGTACAATTGGTCACTTAAAACTTTCATTTTAACTAACCTAATTAATGTGAAGCTGACAAGAAGCGAGATAACTATGAGACTTTACAGTTGAACATGTTGCCACTACAAATGCAGGGAAAAGCTGTGCCTCTAACACAACCTAGATAAGCAGTCATCAGCAAGCAAAGCTTTTTTATAGCCCACAATTTAGCACTGTCATTTGCTATTTATCTTCTGCTGTAAATAAAGACGAAGGGACCATACATACAGATTCATATATCCCCACAATGCCATAGATCTTCAACAATTCCAGAAGTTAGTTTGTCAACACGGTCTCTTTGGAATGGCAGGGCCAGGCAGATTCCCATTGACTGGAATTCCCTACCTCATTCCTGCCTTCCGCCCTTGATATCTACTTCCTCTATGGGGCTTTGGTGTCTTCCCACAGTTCTTCCCCATTAAACAGGAAAATTCCAATAATGGCAAAATTGCTTCTCATCATTTCTTTAACATGACAAGTTGATATGATAAAGCCCCAATGCCTCCTGAAGAAATGCCTTTTCTTTTTGGGTTATAAAAGCAGGGGCTTTTACTCTTAAAATGTTTCATAACTATTACCTACAGGTGTCAGAATTTCATTTCCACTTTTTAAAACCTCATGTGATTTTTTATATTGCAGGTTTCTTTTCCCCTAGATCTGCAGGAGGTCTTTTCTGGGGCTCTATCAGTTCAAATCTCCCCTCTTGGTAGCTTCAGAGAAAGTCCTAAACACCATTAAAGGTTTTTAGCCAGCCAGATGACATCCCGCCACCCTCCATCCTATGGCAAGCCCAAGTCACTTACCTCGTACAATGCTCAGTGACACCTTGAAGTTGTTCTTCAGCCTAGGGTCATCAACTAGCTCCACCAGCTGGAAAAGTTTGTTGAGCTGCACTTTGATCCCCTCATACCTTCGGGCCTCAGACCGGATAGCTGCAGAGATCAACTGCCTTTGCAAATTCATGGTGTATCTGTTGTTGGCAGAAGTGACTCAGGATTTCAGCCCATGGTGCAACCTCCTGTCTTTTCTTCACCAGGAAAGTTAAGCAGGCCTCAGGCAACCTTAAAGTGCCCACTTCACTCTCATGAACCTGATCAGTCCCCCCCCCACACACACACTGTCGGTTGCACTTCCTGAGAAGAACGTCACATTTCAAAGCCACTGCATTTGAATCACCCCATCCCTATCTGATTTTGACACTAGGCAAGGGCGTATCTATGTTGAAAAGAAGAAAAAAAGCATAGCACAGCCAGTGTCTTCTCAGCCAAGGCTGCTAATCATCCTCTAGGATCCCAGGCTACATACTCCAAAGCAGGCAGGACAGGATTCACAGGTGCCGGAATTCTGGTTCCCAAAAGCTATAATTATGCAAAGTATTTTTGGCAGCTACACCTAGGTAAACAGAGAACCATGTGGAGGCACACACATCTATCCTCACCACCCAATGAGGTAGGCACACCCATTGACCTATCTTGCCCATGAAGTGTAGCCTGTCCCATGGGAAACAGTAAGGAGAAACCAGGGCCAAATAAGAAGACTTAAAAGAGAATAAGAGTAAGCATGACCAAGCTATAAAAAATTTGTATAGAGCAGGTAACACCGCTGGGGAAAAGTTTTCCCTGCCTCACTGACAAGATCAGAACCTTAACTCAACTGCTCAAAGTGAATGCAGGGAGGTTTAAGATCAAAAGGAGAAAATTGTTTTTTAAATACAATTAAACTGTGAAATTTGCAATCAGCAATTGTGATAACGGCAGCCAGTTTGGATGGTTTTAAAAAGAGGCCAGTACTAGACAGGTTTATGGAGTATCAGGCTATTAATAGTCCCTATTTCCTATAATTTCCTACTTTCTGAAACCTACCTTAAATACTGGTTCCCAGGAGGTGACGATGGAAGGAAAGTTATCAGCCTCCAATGAATGGGTACATTTCCCAAATATATTTGGCCACAGTGTCACACAGATTGCTGGCTTCAGTGGGACTTTGGCCCAATCCAGCATGGTTTTGGGATACTGTTAGAAGATCAGAGGGCAATCTAAGAAAATGGGGTTTTCCTATAGAAGACACCCCGTGTGACTATGGAGAAGAACGTCTCATATGCTGTAGTGCATACAATGTCCTTCAACAAGTGTAAAAGAAGACCTCAGGCTGGTGAGAGGAAATGCTAGCACTGTGGCCTGATACTAGGCGAATGTCATTTAATGTTAATCCTATTTTTTTACATACCTTTTTCACATGCTATATTTCTATGGATCCAATCTGGGTCGGTCACTAGGACCAGAGGTTTAGTCTTCCAAGATTTTGGACGCATACTGGAGCCCATTCGCAGAAAACTTCTTTCTAGCAGAGTGTGTACTTTGGGTTATTCTGTGTGTGGTATTTATATGGTGCCTGTTGTGTGTGGCTTTTCAGGTGTTGATTGGGGTGTTGGTGGCTGGCTATTAAGTGGTTGGCTGATGTTTCCTTGTAATACCAAGTCCTTGCTTCCTAAGTACTTGATAAGATGGAAGTAAATCAGCACTCCTGTTAGCCGATGAGGGGCCCATTTCCCAGGCTTCAATCACTTCCCTGGCTGTTTTTTGCCTGGTCATCCAACAATCTTGTTAGCTCCAAAATTGAATGTATGTCCTTGATTACTGCAATGTGAGGCTACCAATAAGTTCGGGTCTTCTTGTCTGATTGCTCGTTTGTGTTTTTGCAATCTGGCGGTTAGCTTCCTCTGTGTCTTTCCTACAGAGTCACAGGGGCGATCCATGCAGAAGAAGTATAAATTACACTGGAAGTATCGTGGTAGATTATGTTCTGTACCGTCATTTGCATTCTTGAAACCCCGCATTTTGATTGGTTTAGCAAGCCGCACTGATTGGCCCGCTGAAAATCTCCTGCGATTGGCGGATATGGATCGTGGGAGATTCAAAGTGGTGCCATTGGCCGCAGCCGCCGCGGCTTGAGAATAAAAAGCCGCAAGTTTTCCCTTGGAGCCAGATCAGTTCCGGGAGCTAAATAAAGAGCTGAAACCGCAGTGACTGCCTCCGGGTCTCCTTGCCGAATGACATGACACTGGCGACGAAGGTGGGATCCCGAGGCTGAACCCCATCGAGCACGTGTCCGACGGAAGCAAGACCGACGAGATGGCCAGCATCGCTCCGCCCGCGCCCTTCAACCCCGTTAGCGAGGACTGCGAATCCTACACAGACAGATTCCTCATGTTCCTCGAATGCAGCAACATGAAGGATGCCACCGGGCCGAAAAAACGAGCCGTCTTCCTGACACACTGTGGGCCCGCAGTGTTCAAGATGGCGAAAGCCCTCGCGAAACCTGCTGACGTCAAAGTGATGGACTGGGACGACCTCGAGCCCTTGCTCCGCAACCACTATGCCCCTGCCATGCCCACCCTCATCAGGCGGCACGACTTCTACCGGCAGGACCAGAGACCGAGCAAAAGCATCAGCGACTTTGTTGCCGAGTTGCGGAACCTAGGAGGCATGTGCGGATTCTCCGATATGGATGAGGCCCTACAGGACCGAGTCGTGCTCGGACTTCGGGATCCAGTCCTCCAGAGTCGGCTGATGGCCAAAGGCGACACCGCCCTCGCTGACGCCATTGCTGAAGCCATCACAGCCGAGGCTACCCGGAAGTTGGCGAACCGCATGCGGAGATCGGACGCAGGGGACCGCACCGCGACCACCGACTCTGGCCGGGCAACCGAGGCCCAACCAGAAGCAAGTCACTGCGAAACCACCACCCACCATGGCAAATTCCATTCCGCCTCCGACACTTCGGACGAGGAGGAGGAAATCCACCGGCCCCAGGTGAGACGCGACCAGCGCAATTGGCAGGGTCGTAAGTCAGGGACTGCGTGTGCCGGTTGCAGAGGCAACCACCCAAGATCGGAGTGCCATTCTTCGATGCAGTCTGCCAGCACTGCGACAAAAAGGGTCACATCGCCCGCATCTGCCGACTAAAGAAAGCCTACAGCCCCAGACGGCGGGACCACAGCGAGCGGAGACGGGACAGCACACCCCCCCGGAGCCAGAGATCGCCCAGCTGACAGCCGATGGGACCGGAGCGGGCGAACCCAACGAGGTGGCAAGACCCGGCAGAAGGAGGAAACCCACCAGACGGTCATCATCGGCCACGCATCAACCACCGACGCCCAAAAAGTCTACGTGGAGGTAGGCATCGAAGGCGAGCCATGCAAAATGGAGGTGGACTCCGGGTCCTACCTCTCCATGGTCGCCTGGCAAGAAATCAAACGCTTGGTGCCTACCATCCACAAGAAGGAACTGGAGAACCAGAGACTAATCATCAAAGACTACCAGGGAGTTTGCATCCGGGTAGTCGGAACCGGACAATTCAAAGTGACATTTAAGGGCCGCACGGCAAAGCTTCCCCTGACAATCGTGGACCGAGACCGACCCAGCCTTTTGGGACTGCAATGGTTCGCGCCGCTCGGCATCGAAGTCACGGGCATCAACCACATCGCCGAGACCATTTGGGAGCAGCAACTGGCACGGGACTTCCAGGAAGTGTTCGATGGCACCCTAGGCAAGTACTGAGGGCCCCTCATCTCTTTCAGCCTAGACCCTAACATTCCCCCGAGACGCCTAAAGCCATGGCGGGTACTTTTTGCACTCCGGTCAAAAATTGACAACCAAATTGACAAGCTCGTCAAGCAAGGGGTCCTACAACCAATTGATCATGCCCGGTGGGAGACCCCAATAGTCACCCCAGTCAAGCCCGATGGGTCGGTGAGAATCTGCAGGGACTATAAGGCCACCCTAAATTGTGCCTTACAACAAAGCGCCTAGCCCATCCCAGTAGTGCAGCATCTTCTACACTCACTGGGGGGAGGCAAGGTTTTTGCGAAACTCAACCTGGCCCAAGCATACCAACAGCTGCCGGTTGACGCAGAAGCCACGGAGACGCAAACCATAGTCACCCACCGGGGAGCTTTCCAATGTAACCGACTCCAGTTTGGAGTCAGTGTGGCACCTGGAATTTTCCAGAGCCTCATGGAGAGACTCTTACAAGGCATCAAGGGGGTGGTGCCCTACTTCGACGATGTGCTGGTGTCGGCAACCAACCAGCAAGAACTAGAGGGCCGGCTAAGGGAGGTGTTAACCAAATTCAAGGAAACTGGGCTAAAAGTGAAGAGGGAAAAGTGTCAACTTTACACAGAGCGGGTTGAATTCCTGGGGTACCTCCTAGACCGGCACGGCATCCACCCTACCGCGACCAAAATCAGAGCCATTAAGGAGGCCCCCACACCCAGGAATAAAACTGAACTGCAGGCGTTTCTGGGATTGCTTAATTTTTACAATGTTTTCCTGCCCCAGAAGGCGACTGCGGCGGAGCCTTTGCATAGGCTCTTGGACAAGGCACCTGGACTTGGGGGAAACGCGAGGAAGCCACCTTCAGGAAAACCAAGGACCTGCTCACCTCGGATGCCGTCCTCATCCAATACAATGAGACCCTACCACTAGCTGTCACATGCGACGCCTCACCCTTCAGCATCGGCACCGTCCTCAGCCATTCACCAAACCGGAGCGGAACTATAGCCAGCTGGACAAGGAGGCCCTAGCCATCGTCGCAGCAGTGAAGAGGTTCCACGAGTACCTCTACGGCTGCACCTTCACAATCATCACGGACCACAAGCCGTTGCTGGGCATCCTGGCAGGGAACCGGGCCACCATCTCCCAGGATGACAAGGTGGTCCAAATTCCTTGCCACCTACAGCTACCGACTCACACACTGACCCGGTAAGACTATCACACATGCAGACGCTTTGAGCCGCTCGCCGCTACCCGATCTAGACACCGACCCAGCACCCACGACGAGCACCCTCAGCATAGAGACTCTGCCCGATCTACCAATAACCGTGTCAGACATTGCCCGAGAAACCAATAAAGACAAACGTCTGGTGCGGGTGTCACATTGGGAAGAGAAAGGGTGGCCGGAAAAGGACAACCATGAAGCATTCAAAACTTTCCGGAACCGGCAAACGGAACTCTCGCTGCAAAAAGGGTGTGTACTGTGGGAGGATAGGGTGGTTATCCCGGAAAAACTGCAAGGGAAGGTATTGGGGTTGTTACACGAGGGGCACCCGGGCATAGTTAGAATGAAAGCCCTGGCCAGAAGTTACGCTTGGTGGCCAGGGATGGATAAGCAAATCGAGGCCTGGGTGGCAAGCACCGGTCTTTTGCGCCAGGCGACGCCGTCTATGCAAAAAATCTAACCGGAGACCCTTTATGGGTACCAGCAACCATAACCCAACTGACAGGTCCCCGCTCGTACCATCTGCAAACAACCGACGGACAAGCGTGGAAACACCACATCGATCAAATAAGATCGAGAACGGCCACAAGAAACACAACCGACACGCAACCAGACACAGAAAATCCCCTTAACACAAGCCAAGAGGGAAGGAAATACCCCCGGAACTAAAACCCAGAAGGAAACCAACCATACTCACCAGCAAGCAGCCAGTTCGAAGCCTCACCAGGGAGAAGCAGCCAGGCCAGCTCGATCAGCCCGGAAAGACCGGGTGGGAGCGGCGAGAACCGCAGCTCAACTAGCCCGGGTAGACCGGGAGGGAGCTGTGACAAGCGGCACGGCAGGGCCTACCAGGCGGGTCCATCGACGAGGCCAAGAGACACAGAGAACCCGACCGAACCGGCCGGAAGCCAACCAACGACTGACCTGCGCAGGTCCAGTAGGCAAGTGAAGAGCCCCGTCTTCTTACGGGACTACGTTACGTAGGGCCAAACCAAGAGGGGAGGGGTGTTCTGTACCGTCATTTGCATTCTTGAAACCCCGCGTTTTGATTGGTCAAAGCGTGGGGTGATCTGTTTGGTTTAGCGAGCTGCGCTGATTGGCCCGCTGAGAATCTCCTGCGATTGGTGGATACGGATTGCAGGAGACTCAAAGCGGTGCCATTGGCTGCGGCCGCTGCGGCTTGAGAATAAAAAGCCGCAAGTTTTCCCTTGGAGCCAGATCGGTTCCGGGGGCTAAATAAAGAGATGAAACCGCAGTCACTGCCTCCGGGTCTCCTTGCCGAATGGACACGACAGATTACACTGAAAGTATCTCCCACCTTCAAGTGATCTTTACAATGAATAACTTATCCTCGTATGGTGTAGTGTATTTATATGGCCTATTTGATACCTATTTTACTTGCTCAGTGTTGAATGTTGTATATCTATAATCTGATGGTGCTTCTGACACAAATAAAGTAAGTACAGTACTCTATAAGGAAAGCTCATTTGATCAATCCAAAGATAAAAGGTGAATTGTCAAGTGTAAACAGAACCATTTTTGATGGAAAATTTCATGCTCAAAAGGTTACAAGCCAACCACAACAGTGGTGGGATTCAAAAATTTTTACTACCGGTTTGGTGGGCATGGCTTGGTGAGCATGATAGGGGAAGAATACTGTAAAATCTCCAGCCAGAGGTGGTGTTTGCCGGTTCTCTGAACTACTCAAAATTTCCGCTACCTGTTCTCCAGAACTGGTCAAAACCTGATGAATACCACCTCTGAACCACAAGGAGAGTTCAAATCAAAAGAGATGATGATTGTTTTGTATTTTTACTATTCTTGGAGTAATGGAGATAGAAGCAAGAATAGGGCACTGGCTGTATTCCCTGTGCTCTTCCACTAGTTGCATACAGGACATACAAGTTGTTGTGTATGCAATAAGATTAATAAAGTGTGAGCTTGGAGTAAGTGCAGGGTTCTGGCCCTGCACTTCTGATTGGCTGTTAAGCGGCCGGACCGGATTGGCCCGTTCCGAGGAATCCAATTGGCCCTTAACAGAGAGTTCTTATTGGTTATAAGAGCTAGCATTCCTAGCTCGTTATTGGTTAAACATTACAGGGTTTGCCTATATAAGGTGGGTTTTACTGCTGTTGAAGCAGAGAAGTCACTATGTAAATAAAGAGCTGAAGTTCACCGTTCAGAGGCTTGTCTCCATTCTTTCTCACCCATGCTCAAAACATAACACTGGTGACGAGGATGGGATTTGGAGATATCTGAACCAACGAAACTTCGAAGAACATCGAGCACGTGACAGACGACGCCAACAACGGAACCATGTCTGGCAGCATCGTACCACCCACTCCGTTCGATCCAGCACAGGAGGACTGGGAATCCTACATGGATCGCTTCCAAATGTTCTTAGAAACCAACAACTTAAAGGACGCCACACCAGGAAAGAAACAGGCGGTGTTCCTAACGCATTGTGGTCCAACTGTATTTAAGATGGCTAAAGCACTAGCCAAACCTTGAGAAGTAAAGGCCATGGATTGGGACGACCTTCAACCTCTCTTACGAGATCACTACGCCCCAACCATGCCTACGCTCGTGAGACGCCACGAGTTTTATCAGAGGAGCCAGCGAAAGGGAGAAACATAGCAGACCTCTGAAACCTGGGAGGCCTCTGCGGATTCGCCGATTTAGAAGAAGCACTAAGAGATCGAATAGTTCTGGGACTAGATGCACCAGGCGTCCAAAGCAAGTTGATGGTGAAACAACTCGACAAACTGATAGCTCAGGGGGTGTTGGAGCCCATCGATCACTCCCCGTGGGAAACTCCTATTGTAACACCCGTTAAGCCAGACGGGTCAATCCGAATTTGTGGGGACTACCGGGCCACTTTGAACCACACCCTGCAGCAGAACGTGTATCCAGTTCTGGTGGTGCAGCACCTCCTCCATTCCCTGGGGGGCGGGAAAGTTTTCGCTAAATTGGATTTAGCTCAGGCATATCAGCAATTACCAGTAGATGGAAAAACGGCACAGGCCCAAACTTTTATGACGCACCGAGGTGCCTTTAAATGTACCCGGCTGCAATTCGGAGTGAGTGTAGCCCCAGGGATTTTTCAGAGCCTTATGGAAAGGTTATTGCAAGGAATTAAGGGCGTGGTCCCCTATTTTGACGATGTATTAATTGCAGCCCCTACAAAAAAAATCTTACAGGACCAGTTAAAATTAGTCCTAAAAAAATTCCAAGAGGCCGGTCTTAAGGCTAAAAAAAAAAAAGTAAATTGTGTACTGACAGTGTTGAGTTTTTAGGGTACCCAATTGATAGCCAGGGCATTCACCCTCCCGAAAGTAAATTAAAAGTGATCAAAAACGCTCCCAGGCCATGAAACAAGGCCGATCTCCAGGCGTTCCTAGGCCTCATCAATTTTTATAATGTATTTTTACCGCACAAAGCAACTGTCGCTGAACCGTTACACCGATTGTTAGATAAAAAAGCAAATTGGTTATGGGGTTACCGTGAAGAACAAGCATTCCGAAATGTTAAAAAACTGCTCACTTCTGACTCTGTACTCATGCAGTATAATGAGACTTTGCCGTTAGTTATAACCTGTGATGCATCGCCTTTCGGGGTGGGCGCCATTTTGAGCCACGTATTGCCTAATGGGAACGAAGCCCCTGTTGCATATTTTTCAAAGACTCTTTCAAAAACTGAGCGAAACTATGGACAAATTAATAAAGAAGCCCTCGCCATTCTCTCAGCTGTGAAAAGATTTCACGAATACGTGTATGGTAGGGTTTTTACTATTGTGACTGACCACAAACCTTTGTTAGGGATAATAGCCGGAGATAAGCCGACTCCCTACATATTATCCCCTAGGATGACCCGATGGTCAGAATTCTTAGCTGCTTACAACTATCGGCTGCAATACTGCCCGGGGAAAGCCATTTCCCATGCCAACGCATTGAGCCGAGCACCGCTTCTAGAGACTCTTGACGATCCGGCACCAACGGTAACCATGCTGCAAATCGAGGCACTCAACTCGCCGCCATTGACCGCCCGAGATATTGCGAGAGAAACCAAACGCAACCACACCCTAGCACAAGTCCTAGGCTGGATAGAACGCGGATGGCCATTGAACCAATAATCAGATGACTTTACACCATTCAAGTCTCGACAGACCGAGCTCTTCTCCCAGAAAGGCTTTGTCATCTGGGGCGATAGAATCGTTATCCCAGAATGGCTCCGAAAAGCGCTACTGAGAACTTTGCACGATGGCCACCCCGGCATCGTGCAAATGAAAGCCCTTGCGCGAAGCTATGCATGGTGGCCAGGCATTGACAAGCAAATCGAACAGTGGGTCAAAGCTTGTCCCAAATGCCAAGAAGTCAGCAATGCCCCACCAAAAGCCATGCCTACTGAATGGGAGACACCACGTGGACCCTGGTCCCGAATTCACCTGGACTTCGCGGGGCCAACCAAAGGCCACACTTTCCTGCTTACCGTCGACGCCTACTCGAATTGGCTCGAAATTCATCGCATGACGACTACAACTTCCGAGGCGGTTATCAAAATTTTAAACAGACTATTTGCAACCCACGGATTACCAGACGTCCTGGTATCCGATAACAGCCCACAATTTACTGCGCTAGCATTCGAGCAGTATCTCGCTGACCGCGACATCCGCCATGCGCTCACTTCGCCTGCGCACCCAGCGACCAATGGCCGAGCAGAACGCATGGTCCAATTTGTGAAGAAAACCTTGCAGAAGGTAGACTATGACAACATTGATGACAAGGTCAATCAAATCCTCTTCTTGCAACACATCACCTCACATAGCGCCACCAACAAAACTCCCACTGAACTGCTAATGGGACGAAAGCTCCGCTCCCACCTCGACCGTTTGCACCTGGCTTATGAACCGGAGAAACCACTAGGATCCAGCGGCCGCTGTCACACCTTCCAGGTAGGAGACCTGGTTTATGCAAAAAACCTATCGGGCAACCCGTTGTGGGTGGAAGCAACAGTAGTACGTGTAACCGGCCCCAGATCCTACCTTGTGCAATGCCTTGACGATAAACTTTGGAAACGGCATATCGACCAATTATGATCGTGGCTTTCAGCAGTCAGTCTGCAAATCCCCTTTGACCAAACTGAGGGGGGGGGAGGTACAGAAGAAGATGAATTCCTAGGAAACCAGTTCGAAGGAAACGACGGTTTCATAGAAACTCAGGAAGCAGAGCCGGAGGAAGAAATGGGTGCACCTCAGGGAATTGCAGAAAATGTGGGCAACGACGTAGAAGTGAACTCTGAACCAGAAACAGCCCCACTGCCAAACAACGATCTACCTCAGCATGATGGCAACCAGCCGATACAACGAAAATCAAAGAGACTAAAAAGACAACCGTCCTACCTAAGGGACTATGTAACTGCGCCCTGAAATAAGAAGCCAGGGGGAAGGGGTGTTGTGTAGGCAAAAAGATTAATAAAGTGTGAGCTTGGAGTAAGTGCAGGGTTCTGGCCCTGCACTTCTGATTGGCTGTTAAGCGGCCGGACCGGATTGGCCCGTTCCGGGGAATCCGATTGGCCCTTAACAGAGAGTTCTTATTGGTTCTAAGAGCTAGCGTTCCTAGCTCGTTATTGGTTAAAAGTTACAGGGTTTGCCTATATAAGGCGAGTTTTACTGCTGTTGAAGCAGAGAAGTCACTATGTAAATAAAGAGCTGAAGTTCACCGTTCAGAGGCTTGTCTCCATTCTTTCTCACCCATGCTCAAAACATAACACAAGTCAACTCTGTATTCACAATGACTGTACTTGCTGTAGGAATGACTGTGCTTATATGGCAAGGATGGCTACAGGAAAATGTATTTATTTGTTAAATTCATCAAGCACTGAACCACAGAGCAGTTTTGCCAGATGTGTGAGCTTGTCTTTTGGAGGACAAGTTAGAAATTAGGCATAAGCTCTGATGGCCTTTTCTTACTTTAAGGTCCTTGAAAATATTAACAGCCATAGCTTGTTGCATTGTACCATCCCTGCCTGATCTATCTGTGTATCAGGTAAAATTTATTTGTCATAAACATGTATTTATTCTTAAGTTTATATGCTGGCCATTTCACTGTCCAAAGTAAGCCTGGGTGGCTTATATATTCATATAATTTTACAGAACCAGGCCTTGGGGAAGCATGATAATGAACTGTCATCAAATAAGGACAGGGAACCTAGGTGTAAATATTCTCTTGCTTTCAGTCTTTCTTGCTCTTTGTCATTAAAATTAGCTAACTTAGGGGAGGTATCATTTTGACAGTTTGCTTCAGTGTAAATGTCAAGGGACACCTTTTCCTGAAGCCAGCTTTCAGTTCAGATGTTATCCCTAGAGCTGGAGTGTAAGCCAGCAACAAACAGCTGGTATGGCTGGACAGCTGCCCAGGAAGGTGCGAAAAGCCCAGAGCTTAGCTTTAGAAAACGCCAATTCTATTCCACGCTTTCTGCTGCTCTTCCAATGCCTGGGAGATCAGTGGCATTGATGAGAAAATTAGGCCTCTTAAGCAGATGGCAGAAGACCCACAAAGCCTAAGAATTGTCCTTGTAAATTGTATGTGAAGAGAACATTTTTTTTTTTGTATTGGGTCAAGTGACTCTTCCAGTGGGTTTCCCTGATTGCAGTTTGAAGACGTTTGTTATCCCTTTAAATCTATCATTGCAGCAGGGGACAAGGCACAGCTATGCCATTAATTTTCTGGGCAGAAGGAAAAGATGAGAACAGCATGGATCGACTGGCTACTGTTACAGCAGGTAAGAAAGGAGATGTCATGGATTGTTCTTCTTCAATCGCACGGGGAAATTTAATGGCACAAAACATATATCCAGTTGTGCTACCTGCTATTCATAAACACATTCCAAGCCAGAAGACCTTTGAATTGACCATGGCACTTATTGATATGAAATAGTGCTACTAGAGAATAGTTCTGTCTAGAGTCTAGACCCATGGTAGTCAACCTGGTCCCTACCGCCCACTAGTGGGCATTCCAGCTTTCATGATGGACAGTAGGGGTTTGTCCCCTACTTTATAAATCACCATTACTGTGGAACCGGTGGGCGATTAGAGAAAACTTTACTACTAACAGAGATACAAAAGTGGGCAGTAGGTTTAAAAAGGTTGACTATCCCTGGTCTAGATTGATAAGACTAAGAATGAATGCCTGTTAAGCCGATCTTGCCAATGAACCACACACACACACACACACACACACACACCTTGTTCTGAGTACCATTTTATACTCTAGCTTTGACAAGGTTACATTACAAATTTAGATTACAAATTACTTTGCAATTCAAATGTACTAAACCAGCCTTACTGCTCATATTTCTGAGCCCCCCAAGCTTCTGCCCTCAAAACCTGCTATGATGAGGCCACTAATGTTGGGGTTAGTTGCCCCATCTTCTGCTGAAAGAACAACAATAATAACAAAATAATAGAGTTTGAAGGAACTTTGGGGGTCTTCTAGTCCAATGTCCTGCTCAAGCAGGAGACCCTGTACCTGTGATGGCGAATCTGTGGCACCTGTGCCACAGATGGCACGCAGAGCCATTTGTGTGGGCATGCGAGCCCCAGCCAAACTTACCTCACTGCACACATTCATGTCTCCCAGCCAATTTTCAACCCTTTTGAGGCCTTTTTTTGGCCTCCCAGAGGCTTGAGAGAAGCCTCTGCAGCCTTTGGAGCTGAAAAACAGGCCTGTTCATCACTTCCTGTATTTCTGGAAATACCGGAAGTGATGAAACGGGCCCCTTTTTTGGCCTCCAAAGGCTGCAGAGGCTTCCCTCGAGCCTCTGGGGGGCTGAAAAGGGCCTCAAACGGGTCGAAAATCAGCTGCAGTGCAGGTAAGGGGACGGTGGCGGAGATTGTGTACTCATGCATAGGGGGCATGGGGGAGCCCGCATGCATTGCCTTCTGGGTGCTGGCTCATGAGTGCGCACATGCAAGCACGCATGCAATTTTTGGCACAGGAGCCCAAAAAGGATAGCCACCACTGCCCTATACCATTCCAGACAAATGGCTGTCCATACTGCCTGTTAAGGAGGATCCAGTCAATCATCTGTGCTTTATTCCTTTCACCAGCAACATTTTTTTTCTTATTTGGCTTTCCTAATAGATGGCAGGGAGGAGGCTGGCTCTTTACTACAACTGTATTTTGTTAGTAATTGCAGTATTTTCTTCAGGACAGTTAGATATTGCTGATCAGCCTTCCTTTGCAGCTGGGAGAAAGGCAGAGGCTGAAAAGAAAGCCTAGTGGGTTGACAGCTTTAAGACTTGTGGACTTCAACGCCCAGAATTCCTCCTCCAGTCATGTTAGCTCAGGGATTTTGGGAGTTGAAGTCCACAAGTCTTAAACTTGCCAAGTTGGAAGACCCATGGTCTAGGCCTTGCAAGAATCTCAAATCACAAGGAAAGATTTGTCTTTTAATCCCAAAAGTGCTTTTTCAAAAAAAAAAAAAAAACTGGACTTTTTTTTTCCCCTTGAAGACATTTCGCTTCTCATCCAAGAAGCTTCTTCAATTCTGTACAAATGGTGGAGGAGGTAAGGATTTATATTTCTTATAGTCATCTGGTCTTTAGCACTCTTTCTGAGAGTCGTTGGCTAATCTAGTGAAGAGAAGGACCAGAGGAGACATGATAGCAGTGTTCCTGTTATGGACTAAGCCAACACATCAGTAACAACCCTAATAGCTTTACTTTTACAGCAGGCTCGTAATCCTGCGCTTCTCATTGGCCTGCGAATAGCGAGTCGTGATTGGTTGTTTCTGGCCAGTCCAATTGGCTGTTAGCGGGTCTCTCTGATTGGACACTTGTTAGAATGGTAAACTCAAATCATTGGTTGTTTTGACAGCAGCCAGCTCTATAAAAGAGCTGCTGCTGCCCAAGTATTTGCTCTGTTCTGAAGTCACAATAAAGAGTTGAAGTCACAGTTCAATGTCTCATCTCCGTTCCTTGCGCCCATGCTCAGGACTTAACACTGGCGATGAGGGTGGGATGCGGAGACGATAGAACTGACTAAGTACTCATCGAACAAGACAGAGCACATGGCTGAAGAGCGCACGCAACAAATGGCAGAATGACCAGTGGCGCCATACCACCTGCTCCATTTGACCCAGCAAACGAAGACTGGGACTCGTATATAGACCGTTTCCAGATGTTCCTGGAGACCAACAATCTGAAAGATGCGACGCCTGGCAAGAAACAAGTGGTGTTCCTGACCCACTGCGGCCCTGCCATTTTTAAAATGGCTAAAGCACTTGCCAAATCGGCGGAAGTGAAGACCATGGATTGGGATAATCTCGCGCCGATCCTCCGAGCCCATTACACACCCGCAGTACCTACACTGATACGAAGACACGAGTTTTACCAGAGGGACCAACGGAAGAACGAGAGCATTGGGGACTTCATAGCCAACCTCTGGAACCTAGGAGGCCTCTGTGATTTTGCAAACCTTGAGGAAGCCCTGAGAGACCGCATAGTTCTGGGATTAGATGACCGCACGGTGCAGAGTAAACTCATGGCGAAAGGAGACATCAGCCTTGCAGATGTCATCACCGACGCTACTGCCGCAGAAGCAACCAGGAAGTCAGCCGCTCGAATGCACTGAGCGAACGCACCGCACCGCCAACTTGCTAGCGATAGCCCGCTCTCTTCTGAGAGGCACACTATTACTGCCCATCATGAAGACCTCGAATCATCCTCAGACAGTGAGGAAGAGGAGGTCAATCGGCTCCACTCAGAACGAGAGCAGAGGAACCAGAGACTTCCACGCCAATGTGCTGGTTGCAGGGCAAACCACCTGTGATTGGACTGCAAATTCCTCGACGCACTCTGCCGTTCCTGTGGGAAAAGAGGCCACATCGCAAAGGTCTGCAGAAGCAAGCGAGAATCCAGTCCAATCCGAAGGGAGAATAACCTCTGCCGGGAGACAGGCAAACCACCTGGAAATCGGGACCGCCTGAACCACCAATGGAACAACCACTACTACAGAAATCGAGCACCTGCCATTTCAACGAGACGAGAAGAGGCACACCAAACTATTACTATCGGCCATGCTTCATCGCTGGATGCAAGAAAGATCCACATAAAGGTCAATATTGAGAATCGACCATGCGTGATGGAAGTCGATTCGGGGTCATCCTTATTGATGGTCTCCTGGAAAACCCTCAAACAGCTGATCCCTGCCATCTGTCCTTTGCCATAATTACAGACCACAAGCCGCTACTTGATATTTTGGCAGGAAACAAACCAACTCCCCACATCTTATCACCAAGAATGACACGTTGGTGGACTTCCGGTTTGCCAGGCTTCGGCGGCGGTGGGGTTTCACAATCCTGCATGATCCCTGCTGCACTAGCCGTCTTGGTGCCTCCAATCCTGATGGGTCTGGAGGATAAGGCTGCCCTGTAGAGGCAGCCGAAGATAGGGGGGATCTGGACAGGGGTTTGGGGGTTTTGCAGACCCCCTCCCCACCCGGCATAACCCCCTTTTCTCAAGGCAGTGGAGCGGCGGTCAGCAATGGCCACCACAAAGAAGCCGGCAGCTGGACAAGATTGTGCTGGAGGAAGAAGAAAAAAGTTTTGAAGCGAAAGTTTTTTGGTTGAACCGGGAGCATAAGATGCATTTAATATCCTGAAAACCTTGATGGTTGAATGATACTTTGTTTCCAGAAGAGATTTATAAGCGGCGAGTGAAAGTGCTGAAAGAGAAAGTTTATTCTCCTTCCCTATGGAATCAACAAATGGACATTGAAAAGTCTGCTTTTTTATAGAAGGTAAAAATTTAAAGCTCTTTGTGACAAGTGGGGATGGAGAGGACAAAGGAGAAATTTATATTAAGATTTTGTTGGAGGAGATGCCTGGAAGACTTTGAGATTAGAAGTTAATTGCAATAAGACTTTTAAATACAGATTGGGCTTTTTCTTCCCTTTCCAATTAATATTACCCCAGGAAGAAAAAGTGCAAAGGGAAGAATCTTGTGCTCTGTTTGGACTGTTTGATGACTTTGGGATTTTGTGGAATTGTTCTAAGCTTTGAAATATCTTGGTTGTCTTAAGAAGAAAAGCAAAGAAGAAAAGGTTTATAATGGCTTTATCTGTTGATGAACTAAGAGAGAAATATGGAAAAATGAAGAAGGCAAGGACACTTGGAGAGAAACTATTTGCTTTTTAGAAATGGCACTTGCTACTTACCAGCAAATACAACAATTGAAGGAGGAAGCAGAGGAAGAAGAAGAAGAAGGAAAAGCCATCTTTAATGAATCCAAAAAGTTGATTAAGAAAGGAAAGAGAAAGAGAGAAAGGAAAAAGGACTTAAGACTTAAAAAAAAATCCAAGAAAGAGAAAAATAAGATGCAAAATCAATACAATGTTAGAAAGCAAAAGAAAAGAGAAATACAACAGAGAGGGGAAGCTAAAAAGGTGGAGGTTTGGAGAAGGGGGGGTAAAAAGACCAGGTGGGATAAAAAAGGAAGAGAAAAGGGGGTGGGGAAAGCCCCAAAGGTATGAAACAAGATGGGAAAAAGAAAATTTTTTTTAGGGATAAAGGGTAATGTAAAAATTTTCTTAAGATAGTATTGTAGTATTTGTATTAGAAATAGAAAATTAGAATTTTATAAGAATTGAGTAAAGATTAAAATATTAAATGTTTAACAATGATATATTTTAAGATTTAATAAATTATTAAAAGGAATGTTTAAAATACTTAGTTTAAGTATAGAGTTTAATTGACTATGTTAGTATAAATTTATTATGGCAGCATTTGACTTTGAAATAGATAATTGGAATGTTATAAGATTTAATGTTTAATTATGTATTTAATTACTTTATAGATTTACTATTTTCTTTTTCTTTTAAAAATTAGTAGGTAGAATGTACTAAGCAGAATCAGATGGGGAACCAGGGTGTACCTTAAATGTTAATTTAGGGGAGCGATGGAAAGGCATCATACTTCGATTAGTGATTTCAGGAGAAATCCTTTTTTTTTTTTTTTTTCCTATTATAGGGAATGAGATATATGGGTAATTGGAAAAGAATGGACAAAAGATACAAGTATAATGATGTAAATTAAGATGAAATAAATAAAATATAATTAAGAAGAGTGGAAAGCGGGGAGAAGTTATAATGAAGATATAGAATGGTAAATAAGATAGGAAATAGTATATAAGATGAGCATAAATTTAATTGAAGTCCATATAAAGAGAGGTAATCCGAGGCCAAGCTACTTTCTAAAAAGAAGTTTTATGTTTTTGTGTTTTGTGTGTTTATGTTTATTTGAGATTTAATAAAACCTTGGAGGAAAGCTAGATGAGGATAATTATAAACAAAACAGAGGAAAATATGAATATGATGATTATAAAATGGATAAATATAGAAAAGAAACATAATTGAATAAGAGTAAAGAGAAATAATGAGAAATCTGCCAAAAGATATTTAAGTGGAAATGGGATATATTAGAATTATGTTGTATAAAATAAAATAATGTTTTATCTGTCTTGTAAAAAAAAAAAAAAAGAATGACACGTTGGTCGGAATTTTTAGCCACATACAATTACCAACTGCAACACCGCCCGGGGAAAGCCATTCCCAAGCTGACGCTTTGAGCCGCTCTCCACTACCAGATGTCATAGATGACTCAGCTCCAACCCTAGCCATATTGCAAATCGAAACTCTTCAATCACCGCCGCTGACCGCTCGAGACATCGCCTCAGAAACGAAAAAGGACCCTTCTTTGGCACGAGTCCTCAGCTGGGTGGAACGGGGTTGGCCAGACAGCGCACCCAATGACACTTTCAAGCCATTCAGAAATCGACAGACAGAACTATTCTCCCAAAAGGGCTGAATCTTGTGGGGAGACAGAGTTGTCATCCCGGAGAAATGGCAACTTAAAGTTTTAAAAATGTTGCACGATGGACATCCAGGCATCGTGCGGATGAAGGCATTGGCTAGAAGTTACGCATGGTGGCCTGGTTTAGACAAGCAGATAGAGACCTGGGTAGCGACGTGCAGCAAATGCCAGGAGACTCGCTCGGCTCCTCCAAAAACACCCCCAACTCAGTGGGAAATGCCTCGAGGTCCCTGGTCCCGTATCCACATCTTGCGAGACCCACAAGAGGACACACTTTCCTTCTAACCATGGATGCCTATTCTAACTGGCTCGAGGTCCACAAGATGAAAAGCACCACCACAGAGGCAGTCATTAAAAAACTGAATAAGCTATTCGCTACCCATGGATTGCCGGATGTCCTGGTCTCTGATAATGGCCCCCAATTCACTGCCCTGGCATTCGAACAGTACCTAGCTGACCGGGGCATCCGCCATGCCTTAACATCGCCAGCTCACCCTGCGGCCAATGATAAGGCTGAGCGAATGGTTCAATTTGTAAAGAAGACTTTACACAAAATGGACCACGGTGACATTGATGACAAAATAACCCGGATGCTTCTCCTCCAACATATTACCCCAAGCAGCACCACAAACAGAACCCCAGGTGAACTCCTGATGGGCCGGAAACTTCGCTCGCATCTCGATTGCCTCCACCCTGCTTACACGCCTGAACAACCCCTGGGATCCAGCAAGTGTCAATCATTCCACGAAGGTGACCCCGTTTTTGCGAAAAACTTCTCGGGTGACCCATTGTGGGTCCCCGCTACCATAATGCAACTTATGGGACCCGATCCTATCGTCTAAAAACTGCAGATGGTAAAATGTGGAAGCACCACATAGACCAACTCCGTTCCAGACTCGCACCTACTCCCATCTCATCCCCTGAATCTCCAACTGCAGGGGGAAGGGACATCGAGGGGGCTGAAAAAGAAATAACAGATGATTTAACAATCGAAACCCAGCAGTCTATACAACCAACCATGGGATACTCACCGCCAGAAGAAGAACCGAGCCGGGGAGTGGCCTTGCCGTGTGACAGCACCGCGATGGAAACAGATCCAGGGAACCCAGAGGTCAGCATTGGCGAGAGCAGAGAGAACAGCCCAGAGCCATTCGACGAAACAGCGGGACCATTTTCACCCAGCTCAGCAAGCAGCCCACTGGAACCAGAGCCAGGACAGAAACTGGTGGAACAGCACAGATCAAGCAGACAGGTGAAGCGACCTGCCTACTTACGAGAATACGTCACCCCACCCCTCAGACGGAACCTAGGGGGGAGGGGTGTTATGGACTAAGCCAACGCATCAGTAACAACCCTAATAGCTTTACTTTTACAGCAGGCTCGTAATCCTGCACTTCTCATTGGCCCGCGAATAGCGAGTCGTGATTGGTCGTTTCTGGCCAGTCCGATTGGCTGTTGGTGGGTCTCTCTGATTGGACGCTTGTTAGAGTGGTAAACTCAAATCATTGGTTATTGTGACAGCAGCCAGCTGCTGCCCAAGTATTTTGCTCTGTTCTGAAGTCACAATAAAGAGTTGAAGTCACAGTTCGATGTCTCATCTCCGTTCCTTGCGCCCATGCTCAGGACTTAACAGTTCCAATATATGCATGATCAGAAAATGATTCAAAAGTGTTTCAGGCTTAATGCAAGCACAACATTGCTCTGCTGTCCTTTAAGCAGGCCCTCCCTCTTTTTTCTTGGAAGCCTAAAAAAACAACAACACCTTATTTATTTGTATCCCATCTTTATTATTTTTACAAATATCTCAGGGCATCAAATATATCCAACACACCTTCCTCCTCCTATTTTCTCCACAAGAACAACCCTGTGAGATGGGTTGGGCTGAAAGTGACTGGTCGAAAGTCACCCAGCCACCTTTCATGAGTAAGGTAGGCCTTGAACTCACGCTCTCCAGCTTTCTAGTCTGGTGTCTTAACTACTAGACCAAACTGGCTTTCTTTTTCTAGTCTTCCACAGAAGGCAGAAAAAAGGGGCAGGCTGCTTTGATGTATGGCATAGAACTAGGCTTGTATGAGGCCCAAAGATCATCATCTGAATTGTTTTGAAAGTGGCATCCCAAAGGGGCTTTTTCAAAAGGCAAATAGACTTTGTTGTTCTTCCTTGAAGATGTTTCACTTCTCATCCAAGAAGCTTCTTTGGTTCTGACAGAATGGTGGGGAATGAAAGGATTTATATTCCTTGCAGTCATTTAATCGTTAGTACTCTTTCAATCATGACCTGGATGACTGAGAATCTCCACAGACATTCAAAGTGGCCTCTTCCTCAAGCCCAATGACACTTGCTTATCCTCTTCTGGGCAGTGACTTATAAACAGAATCTACAGGAACCATTTTGCAAAAATCCCTCAGTTAAATCCGAAGGACACACACAGCTATGTGCTTGTTGTGTGTTCATTATTTTTTTTTTCACCCAACCCCCTCTCCCAAAGTCTAGCAGATTATTTGAAACTGGTTTCCAGCAAAGATAGGTAGAAGGGCTAATCCAGGCCATGCTTATCATTGTGATGCCCCTTTCCCATCCCGCAAGTCTATAAAAGCTGACACTTCTGACCAATAGTGGTATTCAAATTTTTTTTTACCATGGTTCTGTGGGTGTGGTTGGTGGGTTGGTGGCGTGGTATGGCTTGGTGGACATGGTTTGGTGGGCGTGGCAGGGGAAGGATACTGTAAAATCCCCATTTCCACTCACTCGAGTGGAAGGATATACTGCAAAATCCCCATTCCCTCCCCATCCCACTAACCTGCTTTCCAGCTCCGTTCTCCTGTGCAGGGCAACCAAAGAAGACCCAGCTGATTAGCAAGGACTCAGGAGGCAGAGAATAGATGGGGGCGGGGCCAGTTATATGTGGTATTTGCCGGTTCCCCAAACTACTCAAAATTTCCACTACCAGTTCTCCAGAACCTGTCAGAACTGGCTGAATACCACCTCTGCTTCTGACCATGAAATCTTATTTCAACAATGAGAAGCTGCATGTACACCAAAAACTGTCTTCTGGTACCTTGTTGCTTTTTCTCAATCGCAAGTTTCCAAATACAGCAACCATCTTAAATAGCTCACTAATATCATTCCATTCTGAATATATAGACAGTAAGGCAGAGCAGTGCCAGCCAGCTTGAGGAAAGGACATTTATGCATTGTGAAGTTATCCATCTGCAGCAAATATTATACTTAGCAACACCTCCTTTCACAGAGAATCAGTAGATGACCACTCTAAACTAAATAGCAATAGCATTTAGACTTATAGACCACTTTATAGTGCTGTAAAGTCCCTTCTAAGTGGTTTACAGAGTCGGCATAGAGTCCCCAACAATCTGGGTCCTCATTTTACCAACCTTGGAAGGATGGAAGGCTGAGTCAACTTTGAGCCCCATCAGGATCTAACTCCTGACTGTGGGCAGAGTTTGCCTGCAGTACTGCATTCCATCCAATGACCCACCATGGCTCTAAAGGAAGATAGATATCTTCCTCAAGTCAAAAAGGGATTTGTTTTAAAAAGCACAGGAATGATAATGACAATTAAATAGATTGTGCTTCTTAAATCTCTCTCCTCCTTTCTGTTTTGCCTTGGACCAACAAGCCCTGGGTGTTGTTGCACTACAAGAAAACTGTTTACAGTTGTCATTTCATGAAACTTGGTGTCTCCATTTTAAATTTAGCCTTCCACTAGCCACTAGTTCCACTCAGGGAACTCGCTGGCAGTGTGAAGAAATGCAAGCTTTATTGATGGATGGTTAGCAAGGGACAGATCGGTATGCTGCTCTGCAGCAGTTTAGACACAAAGTTGCTGCTCTTATAGTCCTGAGAGCTGAAAGGCCAAGACCTCGATCCAACCAATACACCCTGACTGATTTACTGTAACATGCACACAAACCCACACACACATATATCTATATATCTCCCTTGTGTTCTAGAAAAGCTGCTTTGATGTGAATGATGGAAGTTCAGCTTCCACCTGCTCGAATCATTCATTTTCTTACCCCTTCCTGCCTCCTGGAGGCCTGGAAGAGCTAAAACATCAGTTGACATTCCCTGAAGCACAGCGTCAAAGCCTGTAATTACTATATTGTCCATTAAGAAAATATTTTCCTGCATTTCCAGTATTTATCTATTTAAAGTTTCCCCAAGCCCAAAGGAGGTTACAAAAGTCATTTCAATAACACAAGATCTAGTAAGACAAATCAATGCATTTCTCTCCATTATCTGTTTAGAAATGTGGTTAATTCCCAACTTTAAAAAGAAATAGGGACATAGGTGTCTGATTTTTATTTCACTTTTTGTTCAAAAACTTCCAAGTGGCATACATAAAACTTTTCTCTAAAACAACAATGCTATGAGGTGGGAGAAAAAAAGGGGGAGAGGGAGATAAGGAGGGGGGGAGGAGAGAGAGGGAGGGAGGGAGAGAGAGAGACCGAAACCGAGACCCAAAGACAGCAAGTGAGTTTCACACCGTGGGTAAACTGGGAACCTGGTTCTCTTTCATCCCATTCAGCAAAGAGGAATAAAAGAGACAATCCCAATCAGATGAGTTTCCATTTCCCCAACATTCTGTTGCAATTATTTTGCCTCAACACTGTGGATATACATCATCCCCACCCAGCAAATTATTTCCGTCCTATTGAAGAAGAGAGGAGTGATCACTTGATGTCCTACTTTCCGTCTCTATTCCGCTGCTTTTATGTAAAATGGCTAAAATTGGGAATAATCAAAGGCCACTTCCTATGCTAATCATCTATTCTATGGCACTGGGTGGGCAACTATGGCCCCTTTACAACCTGTGGACTTCAGCTCCCAAAATTCCTGAGGCCAGCCATGGGAGTTGAAGTCCACAGGTCATATGTGTCCATATGTGATAATTAATTATATGTCATCAACTCTGTCAAATCTTAATCATTACCTAATTTTTCCTTCAGGATATTCTGTCCCCAATGTGGTCCTTCATGTCTTCCTTTGATGCACCTGTTTATAAGTCAATCCATCTTTCTTGCGGTTGGTCATCTCATCCTTTCCACCTTTCCCTGTGCAATAGATTTCCCAAGGGAACTATTCTTTGCATAATGTGTCCAAAATATGATAATTTGAGCTGGTCATTTGTGTCTTGGGTGAAAATTCTGGGTTGATTTGTTCGATGATCCATTGGTTTGTTCTCTTGGTTGTCCATGGTATACTTCAGTCTTCTCCAACACCAAAGTTCAAATGTCAATACTCTTTCTGTCCTGCCTCTTCCAAGTCCAGCCTTCACTTCCATAGAATGTTACAGTTGCCCACACAGTTCTGATCTTTGTAGGTGTAAAAACATCATGGCATTTTAATATCTTTTCCAAGGTCTTCATTGCTATTCTAACCAAGTGCTGGTTTGTGACATATTTCTTGACTATTGGTTCTTTTATTGTTGATAATTAACACTTAATTAATCAACATTAATCAACAGTCTGTTCCCAGTTAATTCAAGCCTGTTTATTCACACTTATTGTGATTAGTTTAATCTTAATCTTATTAATCTTTGTCCTATTTTTTCACTGTGCTTCTTGATTTTCATTACTACACATTCCCGATCATTTGCATTTTCACTTATCAGAGTAATATTATCAGCATAACACAGTTTATTGGTGCTTCTTCCTCCAGGTTTAAAACCACATTCATCTTCTTCAAATCCAGCTTCCCTCATGTATATGTATTCATTATATAGGTTGAATAAAATAAGGGAGAGTACACCACTTGTCTCCCTCTTGCACCAACTTGGAATTAATCTGTTTTGACATGTTCTATCTGGACTGTAGGGACGCGGTGGCTCAGTGGCTAAGACATTGAGCTTGTTCATCAGAAAGGTCAGTAGTTTGGCGGTTCAAATCCCTAGCGCCACGTAATGGAATGAGCTCCCGTTACTTGTCCCAGCTTCTGCCAACCTAGCAATTCAAGACCCCTTTGGTGGGAAGGTAACAGCTTTCTGTGCATCTTTGGCATTTTGTCATGCTGGCCACATGACCATGGAGACATCTTTGGACAAGACTGGCTCTTCACCTTTGGAACGGAGATGAGCACTGCCCTCTAGAGCCGGAAATGAGTAGCACATATGTGCGAGGGGAACCTTTATCTTTATCTGGACTGCGGTTTCCTGACAGTGTGCTTAGGCTTTATATCAGACAATGAGATGTTCTGGGATTCCTATTTCCCTAAGCACACACCATAGCTTGACGTGGTTGAAGAATCCACAAAGCATGTTTGACTTCTTTGGTGAATTATTTGGCTTTCTCAATTATCTAGCAATAATCAGCAATAATCCCTCATCTTTTTCTAAAGCCACTTTGAACATGTGCATCTCTCTTTTCATGTAGGACTCTAATCTGCATTAGTTTATCCTAAACATTATTTTGCTATCATGGGAACGAAGGATATTGTGTAATAGTTTGCACCATCTTCATTTTGGATAGTCCTCATCTTAGAACCATTCATTTAGTGACTGATCAAAGTTACAACAGCACTGAAAAAGGTGACTTATGACTGTTTTTCACACACCAATCACCCATGGTCACATGATCAAATATGGATGCTTGGCAATTGGCTCATATTTGTGATGGCTGCAGAGTTCTGGGATCATGTGATCACCTTTCGCAACCTTCAGACAAGCAAAGTCAACAGGGAAGCCAGATTCACTCAGCAACCATGTTGCTAACTTAACAACTGTAGTGATTTACTTAATGACTGTGTCAATAAAGATTGTAAAATGGGGCAAAACTCACTTAACAACTGTCTTGCTTAGCAATAGAAATTTTGGACTCAGTGGTTGCAAGGCTTTGGCAGCGGCAGGAATCCGCTTCTCTGCGGGTCCCTGCTGTGCTCGCCGCTGAGGTACCCCGATCCAATTGGATTTGGGAGTTGTCGCTGCCCCAAAGAGGCAGCGAAAGACAGAGGAGATCCAGGCAGGGGTCTGGGGATATCGCATCCCCCTTCCCCAACCGGCTAGACTCCTTTTTCCTGAGGTGGTAGAGCAGCTGTCAGAAATGGCAGCCTCAAAGGAATCTTCAACCGGATAAGACTGTGCAGGAGGAAGACAGAGGGAGAAGTTTTCTTGGCTGAACCGGGACATTGAGTTACTTTTAAAACACCCTGGAAACCTGACTTTCAGATTGATACATTTGTTTCCAAAGGAAGTTGTTACAGCAGCGAAAGTGCTGAAGGAAAGTTCACTCCCCTTTCTTACGGAGAAAGCAAATGAGCACAGAAAAACCTGCTTCTTTAAGGTAAAAACAAGCTCTTTGTTATAAGTGGGAAGGAGAGGACTAAAAAAAATCTTTAAAAATTTGTTGGAGGAGACGCCTTGAAAATTATAAGATCAGCAACTAACTGTAATACGGCTTTAAAATATATTTGGGGTTTTGCCCCAAGAGGAAAAATTGCAAAGAGAAGAAGAGGAAATAATTTTTGTCTGTTTGTATTGTTTGATAACTTTGACATTTGGAAATTACTTTAAGACTAAAAACATCTGGGTTGTTCTTAAAAATTTACAATGGCGCTATCTATGGATGGATTAAAAATGGAATATCAAAAATTAAAAGAAAGAGAACAAAATGGCAAGGATTTTTTGGGAGCTGCCTTCCACTTTTTAGAAATGATGGTTTCTACGTACCAGCAAATACTTGAGGAAGGAGAAGGAGAAGAAGAAGGAGAAGAAGAGGAAGAAGCCATCTTTAATGGTCAAAAAAGTTTGATTAAGAAAGAAAATAGGAAGAGAGGAAGGAAAAATGAGAATTTAAGATTCAATAAAACAACCAAGAAAAAGAAAAATAAGGTGAAAAAAAGGTACAATGTTAGAAAGCAATTGAAAAGAGAACTACAACGGAGAGGGGAAGTTAAAAAGGTGGAGGTTAGCAGAGGGGGGGCAAAAAGACCAGACTGGAGAAGAAAGGGAGGCAAAAAGGGGAAAAAAAGCCACAGTCTAAAACAAGATGCCAAAAAGAAATTTTTTTTTAGAGATAAAGGATAAAAGATAGTGTATAATTAAAGAAAGATTCTGCAAGAGTACATAAGATAGTATTGTAGTATTTGCATTTGAAATAGTCAATTGGAATATTATAAGATTTAACAAAATATTAAAATGTTTAATAATGATAGATCTCAATATTTAATAAAATATTAAAGAGAATGTGTAAAATGATTAATGCTTAGTTATTGTTTAATTTGTTATTGTTTTAATGTTATTATAAATTTACTATTTCATCTTCTTATTTTAAAATAATGTATTAATTAGAATTAGAACTAGAATGGAAATTATATACTTAACTATACTATAAGTTTATTATTATTTTATTTTAAAATGCAAAATGTAGAATGTACGAAGCAGAATCAGGATGGAAATTATGTATTATTTTAAGTGTTACTTTAGGGGAAAGATAGAAAGGCGTCATACTTTAAAAATGATTACAGGGGAAACTCTTTGCTAAAGAGAAGAGATAAATAGATGATTGGAAAAGAACAGACAAAAGATACAAGCATAATGATTTTGAAAGAAGATGAAATAAACAAAATATAATTAAGAGAGTGAAAAGAAGGGAGAAGTTATATAGAAAATATAGAATGGTCAATAAGATATGAACGGTATATAAGGTGAACATGAATTTGATTTAGGTCTGTAAAAAAAGATGTAACCTGGGGCTAAGCCACTTTTCAAAAGAAGTTTTATGTTTTATGTTTTGTGTTTTGGTTAGCTATGTTTGATTGTGAATTAATAAAACCTCGGAGGAATAAAGCTAAAGGGAGAGAAATTTGGAAAAGGCATGTACAAATGATAATTAAGGAGGTTTTATTTATTTTTTTATGTCTTGTTTTATGTTTTGTATTTTGGCTGTTTATGTTTGACTGAGAATTAATAAAACTTTGATAGAAAGAAATATAATTGAATAAAAGTGAAGGGAGAAATAATGAGAAACTTGGAAAAAATATATAGGTGTTTAAATGGAAATGTGACAATTTGGAACCATGCTGTATAAATATCTATATTCGATTGAGAATTAATAAAACCTTGATAGAAAGAAATATAATTGAATAAAAGTGAAGGGAGAAATAATGAGAAATTTGGAAAAGATATATATGTGCTTAAATGGAAATGTGACAATGTGGAACTATGCCTTAAAAATTATGTTCTATTTGCCTTGTTAAAACTTATAAGTAATTTTTAGAAAGGAGGTTTTATGCTTTTATGTCCTATGTTTTGTTTGTCTTCAAAAATTAATAAAATTGGTTTTAAAAAAAAAAGAAATTTTGGACTCAATTGTTGTCATAAATTGAGGATTACCTGTAGTGTGATACAGACTGACCTCTTCCAATCTGTTGGCCATTCTGTTGTTTTGCAGATTTGCTGGCATAGTTTGATTAAAACGTTTACTGGTTCTTCTTCTATTGCTTGCCAAATTTCTCTGGCTATTCCCAAATCTTCCAACTTGACAATGCCTAAATTGTTGATCTAATATCTAGTATTATATATATTAAAATGGTTAATTAATTACTGAAAGCTAGGAGGCACTATACTTTCATTATATTGCCCTAGTGGTCAATAGTGACTGCAAACGAAGTCATATAATTGCCCCAGAGATGCAGGAGGAGGAGGATTGGGAAGGACTTGGGATTTCTAATATGGGGCCCAAAACAAATTAATATGAATAGCAATCTGTAGCTTGAGAATATTAAAAAAAAAAAGTAGGGAGGGAGGATGGGAGGGAGGGTCATTCACAGGTTCTAGCTAGGGCAGGGGTGTCAAAAACTTGACTCCATTGAGGGCCTCATCAGGGTTGTGTTTGACTTCGGGGGGGGGGTGATGTGGTCAGGGTGGGCGTGGCCAGCTTGACATCACTCGTGTCTGGAGCACTTGTAGTGGCCTGAGCATTCTATCAGTGAAAACAGAGCTCAGGAGGACCGCATGTGACTCTCCCGAGCTCCATTTTTGCTGGCAGAAGGTGGCAGGAGGCAGTTGCAGCCAAAAATGGAGCTTGGGTGGGCTACAAGTGGCCTTCCCATGTTCTGTTTTCGCTGGCAGAGGCACCATGGGCTGCTCCTTCACTGTTTCCAGGACAGCCCCACAGGCCCGATCTGGCTTGGGGCAATGGTGGGATTAAAAAATTATTTTACTAAAATTATTTTACAACCAGTTCTGTGGACGTGGCTTGGTGGGCGTGGCAGACGAAGAATACCATAAAATCTCCAGTCAGAGGTGGGATTTGCCGGTACTCCAAACTCCTCAAAATTTCCGCTACCAGTTCTCCAGAACTGTTTAGAACCTGCTGAATATCACCTCTAGCCTGGTGGGCCTTGAATTTGACACCCTTGTACTAGAGGTTCTTGTAAGTACAGTTGGGAATACGTCACAAGGTATCTTGAATGTTGCCATCCCTGCTGGGTAGAATTTCATACTGGTAATTCTTGACTTACAACTGAAATTGATTCCGGAATTATGGTTGCAAGTCATGCCAGTTGTTAAACTGATCATCATATTACCGGCCCAATTTTGGACATCTTTTTTTTCCCATCAGTATCAGCAATCACTAGGTGAATGTGGTTGTTATAAAGCAAACACTGCAATTAAGCCAACCCATTTTCCACAATGGGCAGGTAGAAGTAAACATTGGTTTCTGGCAACAACAAAAAAACTGTAATAAATTGTGATTGTGTGACTGAGGGATGCCATAATAGTCATAAATGCGGGCCAGGGGCTGAGCACCCAAAATATGATCTGGGTCATTAGATTTTTATGGATCTGTTGTAAGTTTGGTCACTAAGCAAATAGTCGTAAGCCAGGGACTACCTGTATACTACTTTCATTTTTGGTTGATCTTCTTTGACTTAGAACTATCTGTTCATTAGTGCTGGGAACTGAGCATCCGATGATTCTAATGACTGCAATAACACTGCAAATACTGGCTTTGGGTTTACAAAAACATTTTTGTTAATATTTTTTTTGTGTGGGTTCCATATTTCCATATTTGCAAATATGGAACCCAAAAACAATTAGGATTATCTGTATTTGATTTCTTCCCTTGAACCAATAGTATAGTCACCAGCACAAATCTCAATAGTCATATTAAAAGATTGCTCATGAAATCTGCTATTTATGATTCAATCATTGATTAAACTGTAGCCAAGCTCTGTCCCTGCTATATCCTTCCTAACTTCCTAATGTGGCTTCTTCATTTTTCAGCTTTTATATAAGATCTTATATAATAAACAGTATGATCTTCTCATCAAAAATGTCTAATTCCAGTCCTTTCAATTTCCTGATGCCCTAAGATAACATATAGCCAATTAATTTCATTGTTCACTATGTTGAGAGTTCTCGTGTTCCTGCTTCTTCTGTTACATGGTCCCACTGTAATTCTATCTTGCATCTTTGGATTTTATTTTCCTGCATGGCAACATCAGCAACTAGAGGTCCCAAAGGCTTTGATCTAGCTATATCACAAACAGAAGGGAAGGGAAGGGAAGAGAAGGGAAGGGAAGGGAAGGGAAGGGAAGGGAAGGGAAGGGAAGGAATGGGAAGGGAAGAGAAGAGAAGAGAAGGGAAGGGAAGGGAAGGGAAGGGAAGGGAAGGGAAGGGAAGGGAAGGGAAGGGAAGGGAAGGGAAGGGAAGGGATGAGAAGAGAAGAGATGAGAAGAGAAGGGAAGGGAAGGGAAGGGAAGGGAAGGGAAGAGATGAGAAGAGAAGGGAAGGGAAGGGAAGGGAAGGGAAGGGAAGAGAAGAGAAGAGAAGAGAAGAGAAGAGAAGAGAAGAGAAGAGAAGAGAAGAGAAGAGAAGAGAAGAGAAGGGAAGGGAAGAGAAGGGAACGGATGAGAAGAGAAGAGAAGAGATGAGAAGAGAAGGGAAGGGAAGGGAAGGGAAGGGAAGAGAAGAGAAGAGAAGAGAAGAGAAGAGAAGAGAAGAGAAGAGAAGAGAAGAGAAGAGAAGAGAAGGGAAGGGAAGGGAAGGGAAGGGAAGGGAAGGGATGAGAAGAGAAGGGAAGGGAAGGGAAGGGAAGGGAAGGGAAGGGAAGGGAAGAGAAGAGAAGAGAAGAGAAGGGAAGGGAAGGGAAGAGAAGAGAAGAGAAGAGAAGAGAAGAGAAGAGAAGAGAAGAGAAGAGAAGAGAAGAGAAGAGAAGAGAAGAGCCTAATGCTGGGGAAGACTGAGGGCAAAAGAAGAAGGGGACGTCAGAGAATGAAGTGGCTGGATGGAGTCACTGAAGCAGTAGACGTGAACTTAAATGGACTCCAGAAGATGGTAGGGGACAGAAAGGCCTGGAGGAATATTGTCCATAGGGTCGCAATGAATCGGATACAACTTTGCAACTAACAACAACCACAACAGAAGAGTTGGAAGGGATCTTGGAGGTCTTCTAGTCCAATCCCCTGCTTAGGTAGGAAACCCTATACCATTTCAGTCAAATGATTATCCAATCTCTTCTTGAAAACTTCCAGTGTTGGAGCACTCACAACTTCTGGAGGCAAGTTGTTCCACTGATTAATTGTTTTAACTGTCAGGAAATTTCTCCTTAGTTCTAAGTTGCTTCTCTCCTTGATTAGTTTCCACCCATCGCTTCATGGCCTGTCTTCAAGTGCTTTGGAGAATAGCTTGATTCTCTCTTCTTTGTGGCAGCCCCAGAGATATTGGAACACTGCTATCATGTCTCCCCTAGTCCTTCTTTTCATTAGACTAGACATACTCAGTTCCAGCAACTGTTCTTCATATGTTTTAGCCTCCAGTCCTCTAGTCATCTTTGTTGCCCTTCTCTGTACTCTTTCTAGAATCTCAACATCTCTTTTACATTGTGGCGACCAAAACTGGATGCAATATTCCAAATGTGGCCTTGCCAAGGCATTATAAAGTGGTATTAATGTTCTGAAAGATTCTCAACTATTCCTCAGTAGCATCTTGCCATCCAATCTGAAGTGCCCCAATATCTGGTAATATATCATCAATAACTTCGTACTGTCTATCTGTTTTCTTGGTAAAATATAGGAGCAGTTTTCCATTGCCTTCTCCTGCACAATAGGAAATGATTTTGGTATCATCAGTAAAGTTGTCATCTATCTCCAGCATATTCCTATATCGCTGTGTTGCCCAACATAGGTGCCTGTTGGGCAGCTGGGATAACTGACGTGCCTTGACTGACCCTGCTGAGATTATATGCTTTAGCAAATTTTCCGAGAATTTCTCACTTTATGTTTTCTCACACTCCTCACACACTCCCATTATAATGAAATAGCATGAAATATATAAATGGTTAATTATTGCCTTTTGTTCATGTCTCTCTCTCTCTTTCCCTCTCCCTGTTTTTACCCACTTTTTATCCCATTTTTACCAGTTAACTATTCTGATGTTTGTGTAATAAATAGACATCAAACTGCATCTTGGATAACTGAATTGAGTGGCCTGTAGTATGGGCACATGTTTATTCTAATCTGAACACAAAACATAGAACATGGAACACAGGATAATAGAGCTGGAAAGGACTTTGGGTGTCTTCTAATCCAATCCCCTGCTCAAAGCAGACCACCTTATACCATCCTAGTCAAATGGCTGCCCAGTCTAGTTTTGAAAACCTCCAGTGATGGAGCTTTCTCAACTCCAGGAGGGAAACTATTCCACTGATTAATTGTTCTCACTGTCAGAACATTTCTGAGAGTGTGCTGGACACAAACTAAAGTGGATATTATCCACAGTAATTTCCGAAGGAATTGGGGAAAAATCTAGGAGCAGTAGAAAACCAAGGTTCCCTATATGTTCTCACTGCTCTCTTCTGGTGAATTCACTTCTGATTGCCCTTTTCCATTGCTGCTGTCTTACAGCTTGTGATCTGGCACCCGCAGTTTCTCACAGGCCAAACATTCCCATTCTATGAAAAATGCTTTTTCTCTTTTTGAAAAAAAAAGTCAAAAGGAAACATTTTCTGTTGTGTCCGTCGCGGCAAGGAGACCAGGACTCAGTGACTTGGTTCAGCTCTTTTATTGGTCCCGAGAAGGGCTCGGGTTCTGGGGGAAAAACTGCGGCTTTTTATTTCCAAGCCGCAGCGGCCGCAACCAATGGCACCGCTTTGAATCTCCTGCGATTAGTTTCCACCAATCGCAGGAGATCTGCAGCGGGCCAATCAGTGCAGCTCGCTTGACCAATCGGATCACTGCGCGCTTTGACCAATCACAGCGTGGCGTTTACAAGAATGTAAATGACCGTACAGAACATTTTCCCTTTAACATGGCTAGAAAAATACACATAAGAAAGTTGTGTAGGAAATTTAATAAAACCTTGGAGGAAAGCTAGATGAGGATAATTATAATAAAAACAGAGGGAAATATGAATATGATGAGTATAAAATGGATAAATATAGAAAAGAAACGTAATTGAATAAGAGTAACGAGAAATAATGAGAAATCTGCTAAAAGATATTTAAGTGGAAATGGGATATATTATAATTATGTTGTATAAAATAAAATAATGTTTTATCCGTCTTGTAAAAATTTATAATGGAAAGAGGTTTTATGTGTTCAATGTTTCATGATGTTTTGGTTGTTTTTAAAATTAATAAAATTTGTTTCAAAAAAAAAAAGAATACATTTCAGGAAGACAAATTACTGTTGTACTGGTGAGCAGCAAGTTAATCTTCAAAATTTCAGCTTTCCCTATTGCACAGTAATATATGGAGACTCTCTGTGGCTTCCCTCCATAGGTTGCCTTGCTTCGAAAACAGGAAGCTCAGACCAGTGCATCTAGTTTGGTCCTGCTTTACTGTCAGTAGACCAAAAAGGTCTCAGAATTGCTTCCGGCTCACACTTGGTGATTGGGCTGGAATCATTTGCATGGCTTCCAAAAATATACAATCCCAGTATTTCTTAATCAAGTGGCATTAGAATATAAGAACAGTTCTGTTGGATCAAGCTAGCAGGCACTTCTAACCCAGCATTTTGTGTCATTCAGTAGTCAGCTAGGTACAAGACAAACCCAGGAAAGAAAGTGATAAATCACTCTTCTGTTGTTCCACAGCTGTCGATTACACCATCTGTCATCCCTACCTCATTTGATGGCAACAAACTCCACAATTAAACACACCTTATTTATTAAGGTTAGCAAGCCACCAAGCGAGTAAAAGAATTGAAATGGAAATGGACTGGTCACATAGCAAGAAGAATTGATGGCAGGTGGACCAAGGCAGCTATAGAATGGATCCCACTTGATAAAAAGGTCCACGAAAAGGACCTAAAACATGATGGATTGACAACATCATTAGATATTGTGGGCCCAATTGGCAAAAGAAAGTTCAGGACTGTATTTGATTGGAAACATAGAAGAATCCTTCATTCTACAATGAATAGACAATGACTAAAATGATGATGGTGAAGGTTAGCAAGCTTATATACACATCAGCATAATTATACGCCCTCGAATTGCACAAAGAAATACTTCCCATTATTGATCCTTATCTCTCTGTGTTTAATGGATGATCATGAGTTCTTTTGTGAGAGATGAAGAAAACTAGGTGTTTCACATTGTTCTTATTTGTCTCCACATATAAGAAGCATTGGATTTTTTGCTTCTAATAACACTTACTTTTTGTTTAAAAGAAGATTTGTCCATCATTTGTGGTAATGCTTATTAAATGTTACAATTAATATTTGTGGTTGTATTTTTACTTGCTTTCCTAATATTTCCAAGGTCCAATATGCCTTTTTTTTTTTTTTAGAAGAATCACTTAATGTTATATTGGCATTTTCATTGAGTTGTCCTCTGTTGAATTACAATTTTGATAGTAAAGTTTAGTATCATCAACAAAACTAAACATCTCAGTATTTACCTGTAATCTATAATTTGTGAAACATTTAAAACATAGCATCCAATCTTTTGGCTTGCTTGAGCTGCATTTAAGTGGAATTCTCTTGTGTGGGAATAAACTTTGACTTCAGTATTGGGTCATGATTAGTCTAAGACCTTATACATAAATGTCTGCCTAAGGGTCACTGAGATAAGCAAAGAAATTAAAAACAAACACCAGAAACAATTAAGCAGCTCAGACAATTGTAAACAGTTTTGTGTGCTATATCTAATTATTGTAATCCACAATGTGAATGCTTACTATGTATGAATTTCTCAATAAAAGGGGGCACTAGAATTTGCTCTAGACTCCCATCCCGAGTACACCAGCCTCTGTGTCTCATTCTTTCCATGGGAGACCACCACAAGTGGTGACCCCGACGTGATCCACTGCAGGTGGTATGTGTCCGGACCTCCGTGTTTCCTCGCCTGGAATAGGTAAAGTACGTACTTAACTATTGCTGGACAATAGGATTATTCAGGGAACATGGGGGGAAAACTCTCTCAGCCACAGGAACGGCATGTTAGTGAGCTGCTGAAGTTAACCAGGACAAACTACTTTATCTTTAAACCCTCTGGGGGGGAGCAAATAGTTCTTTCAAAAGATAATGTGAGAGAGCTGCTGCAAGAGATCTGGCGGCAATGTCCCTGGTATCCAGAGAAAGGCTCTTTAAAGTTAGATACATGGAGGAGAATTGGAAATATCCTTCATGAAGAGCCACGGGCAACAGCTGAAATTTTGATATTTTGGAAGATTGTTATGACTGCTTTAGAGACCCAGCAACAACCTCTTTTAAAAACTTTAGTAGAACCTCTTCCTTATAAAGGAATTGTATTGCACCCGCCTTCTCCAAAACTGGAGTGTGCTTTATCATTTCCAACAACGCCTACTCCAGTGGATGATAAAATCCAATCAAAAATGGGAAAAGTTCAAGCCATGATGCATCAGGCTTTCAATGAGGGGAAGTTAGAGTCTGATGAGATTACCCAGATGAATTTGTTTCCAGTCAATAGGCAAGTGGATGCTCAAGGCAATCTGCAGACTGAATGGGTTCCGATTCCTTTGGCAGTTCTTAGGGAAATTAAAAAAGGAGTAAAAGATTATGGTATTCAAAGTCCTTTTACAAAGGGGCTTCTGACAAGTTTGGCTACCTCACGCATGATTCCTAGTGACTGGAAAGATTTAATGAGAATGATATTGAGCTCTACTCAGTATGTGGTCTTTGACTCAGAATACCAAAGGGAAGCTGTCACTAGGGGAAGGAATTCGGGGGGGCTGTATACACCAGACCAAATCTATGGGGCAGGCTTGTTTGAATCCACTGCAGATCAAGCTGCTAATTTGCCTGATCACGTATTTCCAGTGGTTATGGCAGCTGTCCTTGGGGCATTATCCCGCATTCAGGATGTGGGAACCCCAGCATGGTCTTTTTCTCAAATTAAGCAAACAGCATCTGAGTCTTATAATGATTTTGTGGAAAGGCTACAATTGGCTATTACCAGGCAAATCTCTAATGAGGAAGCTGCAAAAGAACTTTTGCTGAAATTGGCAGTTGAAAATGCAAACACTGACTGCAAGCATATCTTGCAGCCCTTGGTGGCTAGTGGTGAGGTTACTCTGGCTGATCTGTTAAAGCATGTGCAGTGGTGGGTTCTCAGGCTTACAACATGGAGACTTTGGCTATGGCATTGCAAAAAGGGATGAAACCTACAGGGAATTGTTTTAATTGTGGAAAGCTTGGCCATTTTAAAGCCCAGTGCCGTGCCCCTGGGGGGGGAATGGCATTTAACAAAAACAAAATTAAGGATGTCCGTCCAAAATCAGTCTGTCCAAAATGCAAAAAAGGGTTTCATTGGGCAAATCAGTGTCGCTCTAATCAGAACCAAAATCCGGGAAACTAAATTTGGGGCGTGCAGCTAGCCCCGCTCCCAAGGCTGTCACAAAAGCATCGCCTGCAATTACTGGGAGTGCAGGTTTGGGTTTAAAAATGTTGAACTCAATTAATGTGACCTTTCCTAATCAAGTGTATATTGAGGACACTCATTTGCATGGGCCACTGCCAGAAAAAACAGTGGGATTAGTACTTCCCATGTCTTCTGCATCAGAAAAAGGGTTTTTTCTTATTCCAGGAGTTATTGATCAAGATTATAAAGGGATTATTAAGATACAATTGTACACTGATATTCCTGCATCATTAATGGCCGGTGACTCTATTGCCCAGTTATTATTGCTTCCATACATCCCAATAAATCCTTTAATTGGGATCCCACAAACTGGTGGTTTTGGGTCCACTGAAATGGCAAGTTCTCCAGTTGCTGCAGAATTGCTAGCGCTGACAAAAAATTTGACTACAGATCAACCAAAAATGACAATTGAAATTCAGGGAAAATCATTTTCTGGCCTTATAGATTCCGGAGCAGATGTCTCTGTGATACGCCAAAAGGAATGGCCAAATTAATGGGCGCTTGAGGACTCTCCAGCTGTTCGTGGAGTGGGTGGTATGCAGTTTGCAAGAAGTAGTGTACATTGGTTGAAGGCATTGCATAGAGAAACTGGTGAGACTGCAAGGATTCAACCTCTTGTGTTGCCCCTAAATATAAACTTGTGGGGTAGAGATTGGCTGTCACAATTTCGCACAAAAATTGTGATTGGATAATGGAAAAATTACAATTGTTAACCTCTCAGCCAGTCTGGATTGACCAATGGCCACTTCCAAAAGAAAAGCTTACAGCTTTACATCAATTGGTAGCTGAGCAACTACAATTAGGACACATTGAGCCTACTTCTAGTCCACATAACACTCCTGTATTTGTTATTAAAAAGAAAAATGGAAATTGGAGATTTTTGCATGATCTGAGAACCATTAACTCCATCCTTCAACCAATGGGAGCGTTACAATGTGGTTTGCCTAACCCTAACCTGATCCCACGTAATTGGGATCTAGTTGTAGTAGATTTACGGGATTGCTTCTTTTCTATCCCTTTGCATGCAGATGACAAGAAATTATTTGTCTTTACCGTACCTGAGTTGAATAACAATGCACCTACCTTTCATTACCAATGGAAGGTTTTGCCACAGAGAATGCTAAACAGTCCAACGATGTGCCAGTCATATGTTCGAATGGCTCTGGCTCCATTCAGAACCTCTCATCCTGGGTGGAAGGTTTACCACTACATGGATGATATTTTAATTGCAGCTCCCGGCCCACCAGGAACAGTTAAGGCAGCGTTACCTTGCCTTAAAGAGGTATTATTACAATTTGGACTTCATATTGCCCCAGAAAAAATTCAAAGTCAAACGCCTACTTAGGGCGTAAGGTCCTTGCAACCTATGTTCATCCGGTCATTCCGGAAATCAAAATTGAGGAAAAGATTTCTCTAGTAAAATTACAACAAATACTAGGAACAATTAACTGGGTTAGACCCTACCTGGGGTTAACTACAGCAGTACTCCAGCCCTTGTTCTTGGCCCTAAAGGGCTCTGCGAGACCGGATTATGCTATAACCTTATCAGCAGAACAAAGGAAGGTACTGACACATGTTAATGCATCTTTAATGCAGCGTTGGGTTGATCGATGCATTCCTGATATTCCATTTGCTTTGGCAATTTTACAAACTCCAGCCTTGCCTACTGCAGCTTTATTTCAATTACATGAAGCTCAGGTTTATATCATTGAATGGTTGCATTTGCAGAATACACCCAGAAAAACAATTTCTACTATGGCTATGCTTTATAGTGAGTTAATCATCAAAGGCCAAAATCGCAGTATGCATTTATATGGCATAGATCTAGTTCAGTTATTTTTACCTATCTCCCTCACTCTGTGGGAAACTTGGTATAGTCAATCCATTGAATTGCAAATTGCTCTTGAAAATTGGCCAGGGAAGATTTCTTGCCACACCCCCAGTGACCCTTGTTTTCAGTTGCTTCGAAGCGTATCTGTAAATTTTAATTCAGTTATTGCTAAGCAGCCAGTTGGAGGAGTGACCGTTTATGCGGACGGTGGTAAGACCTACGGCGCTTGTGCATGGAGACAGGAAGGGGTATGGAAAACAAAAATTACCCCTCCTCAGCAATCAGCGCAAAGGGCTGAATTAGCTGCTGCTATTTTGGCCTTACAGGAATTTGCACAAGAACCACTAAATCTTATTGTGGATTCTCTTTACGTTTATCAATTGATACTTAACATTGAATTTGCTTATCTTTCTCCATCTGTTGATGCTAATCTTATGAGTTTGTTTCTAGCTCTGCAAAACTGTCTTCATTCTCGCACACATTCTCTACATATCGCACACATTCGCAGCCACCAGCCACTTCCCGGGGAGCTGCAGGAAGGGAATGACGTGGCTGACGCAGTGGCCTCGGCCATGTCCTGTCTCTCACTTTCTCCTGTTACTCCATGGGACTCACATAGCTATTTTCATCAAAATGCCAAAGCTCTTTGTAAACAATTTGGTCTCACTGCTGCAGAAGCTGCAGCTATTATTCAACAATGTCCTAGTTGCAGTGCTCAATCCACTGCTCTTCCTCAAGGAGTAAATCCTCGGGGGACATCTGCTTGTCAACTATGGCAGATGGATGTCACACAACACCCTCCCTTCAAACCATGGCACCATCTGCATGTCACCGTTGATACCTATTCAGGATTTATTATGGCAACACCTCAACGAGGAGAGGCTACAAAACATGTAGTCAACCATTGCCTCCGTACCTTCACACATGTGGGGCCACCAATGGAGATCAAAACCGATAATGGCCCTGCTTACATTAGCATCGCCTTTGCGGAATTTTGTCATCGATGGTCAATTATACATAAATTTGGCATTCCCTAAAATTCCACTGGTCAGGTCATTGTGGAACGAGCTCATCAGACGCTAAAACAAGCACTCCTTCACACAAAAACAAAAACGGGGGAAGTGGATGTATATGGCTTGCCTTACATACAAAACATTCTTAATATTACCTTATACACTTTAAATTTTTTAAACATGACAGGATCTCCTGCTGCTACGGCAGCCAGTAGGCATTTTGCTTCCTCCCCTTCTGCAGGTACGCCAAGACCGAAAGTTCGGTATAAGAGACTACCAGATCCAACGTGGAAAGGACCTGTCCCACTGATAACTTGGGGCTGAGGATACGCTGCTGTTGAAGATGAGGGGACAGTTGTTTGGGTTCCTGCTCGCTGTGTGCATCCTTATCATCAGCCAAAGGGGCAAGGGGATGGATTTGGGGGAATGGAAAAGAAACACATTGATCCAGGACATGGGGAAGCTAGCAAACCTTCATAATAAAACTGATTGTTGGGTATGTATGCACATGCCAACTCACTAAACATCAGGGCTTCCAATGGTTGCAGTACCTCTGGCCGAAGGTGACTGGTATAAGGGACAATGCTATGGTTGTTCAGGGATGTGGTCTAACAGTTGGACTAAAAGTAACATAAATACATTGCATCTTGGAAGCCGAATCCAAGAGGTGGCGGAAATCTGCTGGACTCACAATGAGACAGTAGAGAATATGACTTACTTGGGAACATATCCATTTTGCAACAAAACAATTGTTATTGGCAATGGAAGTCGGGTTTATCCGGATGACATGAAAACTAAAAATCTCACTTACTTTGTACATAATATTTCTAAATTTGATATCATATCTTTGATCAATGAAAATGGGTGTCCAATTATCCCTGCCACATGTTGTCCCATCATGATAGAAAACCAGCTGCCCAAATGTGCAAATGGGAAATACGCACCACCGCCCACTTATTTGGCTATGTTAATGGAATCTTTTGTACGATTAATCTATGCTGAACCAAATACGGTTGGCCATCTCCTGGGAGCAAATCTATGGTTGCTGTGTGGACGGATGGCCTATGATCGCATGCCAGCACGATGGAAAGGAGTCTGCACCTTTGGGAAAGTAATCCCATCTCATGTCATTTTAAAATCTTTGGGGACTGCTCATATCCGCAATGCGCGTTCCGCAACGGAAGTAAACTCTGTTTTGAATCATGACTACTGGACACAGATATCAAGGGGAGTTATTCCTCCTTTAGGAGTCATGATGAACTATAGAGATTTGCATCGTTTAAACAATTGGACAGTTACTATGTTTAAAGACACCATTAAAACGCTAAAGCTGCTTGAAGAAGAACAAGGAAAAATCCTTGACTTTGTCCTGCAAACCAGATATGTGGTGGACACTATTTTGGCTGCGCAAGGGGGAGTTTGCGCTGTGATTCATACACATTGTTGCATGTATATCTCTGATTATTCTCCAAACATTACAGCTACTATACAGCATATGGAACAAACCCTGAGTGAGAATCCATTACAATCGGAGGACGAGGGACTGGACGTGTGTGGTCTGCACTTTGGTCCTGGTTGCCAGATGGTTCATGGACTCGTCACCTAATTGTTGGAGTGATATTGCTTTTTATACTTTCTCTTTGTGTATGCTGTTGTATCCAATGTCTCCCTGGACTTTGAGGAATGTGTCGGGTGAAGCCTACGGAAGGAGAACTGTTGTTGCAGATGGCGAAAAGCTACCGAGGCATCCGCGATCATCAAAAAACTAGAACAGGGGAGATATGGGAATAAACTTTGACTTCAGTATTGGGTAATGATTAGTCTAAGACCTTATACATACATGCCTGCCTAAGGGTCACTGAGATAAGCAAGGAAATTAAAAACAAACACCAGAAACAATTAAGCAGCTCAGACAATTGTAAACAGTTCTGTGTGCTATATCTAATTATTGTAATCCACAATGTGAATGCTTACTATGTACGAATTTCTCAATAAAAGGGGGCACTAGAATTTGCTCTAGACTCCCATCCCGAGTACACCAGCCTCTGTGTCTCATTCTTTCCATGGGAGACCACCACAGTCTTGGGCCTCATATAAAATATATAATATAGTTAATGTATGTAAATAATGAAGTTCCTTTTTTTAAATAAATCTTGTGGGGCCTCCGTGGCCACATGCAGCCCACAGGCTGTTAGTTGGACACACTTGATTTAAAAGTAACAGTTCCACCCTCCAACTTTGGGAAACCCACTTTAAATTCCTCTCAAATTTGAAATGTTTCCATTTATTCCTACTCTCTGTTCTTTTTCTTTAGGATTGCTCAGTTTTTCCTTAATTCTTCTTTTAGAAAGGAAACAGGTGCCCTTCATCTGAAAAAAATTCTGAGGCGACAATATTTGCAACTGCTGTAATATGAAGAAGGAGAGCTGGGGGGACCCTGAAAGCCAAGTCAGAGTTTTGTTTTGTTTTTTCAAAATTGTGCTTAGACTTTTTAGCTTTGTTAACAGGGTGCACATTGATAAAACTGCTGAGAAACAGATGTTCTTTCCAAAACCGAAGAATATTGAGAATGGAGAGAATTTGCTTAGAATGAAAATGGCCAGATGCGAAAGGATAGAAGTCTCATATTTCAATCATAGTTTCAGAAATCTGCTACATTTCAAAACCTCCTACAGTACAGGCTGCCCTTGATTTATGACCACAATGGAGCCCCAGATTTCTGCTGCTAAGCAAGACAGTTCTTCAGTGGGGTTTCCCCCATTTTACAACCTTTCTGTTAAGTATTGAGCATGGGCGAGAAAGAATGGAGACAAGCCTCTGAACGGTGAACTTCAGCTCTTTATTTACACTGTGACTTCCTCGTTTTAACAGTAGTTAAACCCTGCCTTATATAGGCAAACCTTGTAACTTTTAACCAATAACGAGCTAGGAATACTAGCTCTTATAACCAATAGAAACTCTCTGTTAAGGGCCAATCGGATTCCCCGGAACGGGCCAATCCGGTCCGGACGCTTAACAGCCAATCAGAAGTGCAGGGCCAGAACCCTGCACTTACTCCAAGATCACACTTTATTAATCTTTATTGCATACACAACACTTTCTTGCCTCAATTGTTAAGAGAATCACTGCAATTATTAATAACATGGATGGTTAATTGAATCTTGGATCAATGGCTTTTCCCCGTTGACTTTTTTGTCAGGAGGTCACAAAAGGTGATCACATGACCTTGGGGCATTGCAACCATTGTAAATATGAACCAGTCTGCCAAGCATCCAAATTTTGATAACCTGATCACAGGGAGGCTGCAACATCCCCATAAGTCGTAAGTCTGAAAAACTATCATAAGCAGAGGTGGTATTCAGCAGGTTCTGACCAGTTCTGGAGAACTGGTAGTGGAAATTTCCAGTAGTTCAGAGAACTGGCAAATACCACCTCTGACTGGCCCCACCCCCATCTATTCCCTGCCTTCCAACTCCCAGCTGATCGGCTGAGTCTTCTTTTGTTGCCCTGCCCAGGAGAACGGAGCTGGAAAGCAGGTTAGTGGGGTGGGGAAGGAATAGGGATTTTGTAGTAACCTTCCCCTGCCACACCCACCAAGCCACACCCATAGAACTGGTAGTAAAAAAAATTGAATCCCACCACATAAATCACTTTTTTCAGTGCCATTGTAACTTTGAACAGTCACTAAACAAAAGGTTATAAGTCAAGGACTACCTGTAGTTCATATGAAAGCTGCTCAAACCAACCAGTAGTACTAGGCAAGAGACAAATGGGCATCCCCCATGCCAAATCTAGTTGGCTTTTCAGCTCTTCAATATGTGTGCTTTGAAATGTTTCTTGGTGATAGGAATCAGCAGATGAGCATGCTTATCACCTACTCCAAAATGCTTCACTGGCTGATTTCTGCAGATCATGCTGCTGTTAGAGATACAATGGATTTTTTTAATGTTATGATTATTATTATTATTGCTGTTTATCTGGTAATCAAAAGCACACATCAGAATCCAGAGAGATGTTTTCGTTCCTACCATTCTGAAACATCAAAAACATAGAGAAATTTCAGCCAGTTCTGTAAAATCAGTCAAAAGCCTGCCCTATTTGGCTTCTGATTAATCTATCCCAATAAAGATATCTGCTTAAATCTCATTAAATGGTCTGGAGAAAGAATACCATGCTTTTTTAAAACTTCAAAATGTCCTCCTTTGACTTCCTTTCAAGGAGATTAGGATGCTTTTCCTTCTTGTATCCTTCCTCTTAAAATAGTATGTATTCTTCATCTCAAAAAGTATGCCATCCTTATCAAGGTGAAACCCAGGAATCTAATATTGCACTACGGTAGTTTTCCAGTTGCTGAACCTAGACTACACAAACAGAAACTGTGGTATTACTTAGGTATCCAGGGGTTGGATTCTACCAGTTCAGACCAGTTCTATAGAACTGGTTGTTAGGATTCTGTGCAGTTCAGAGAACTGGAAAATCGTGCCACTGGCTGGCCCCTCCCCTCCCCTCCTGTTGATTTCTGCTTTCTAGCTAATCTAAATCGCTGTTGTACTGCTTTGCCTTCACCCTGAAGGCTTCCCTGAGGCCCAGTCAGGGGTGGTATTCAAGGGGTTGAGCGGTGGGGTAGAAGTGGCCTGAGAGCAGAGCTGAACCTTCCTTAGGACTGAAGCTTCTATTTTTCAGTGCAGACTCAGGCAGCAGATTGCGGAAAGGTAGATCTGTGAATGAATCTGTGATTCTGCAAGCAACTCAATCTGCTTTGCCTGATTTTGGGTAAAAGTTGCTCTTTTTTATATCTATATATATATATATAAATCAATATTTACATAAATATTTACAATATTTACATACAAGCCATGCCCATCCAGTCATGTGACCAAGCCACATCCAGACAGCAAGCCACATCCACCCAGTCACATGACCACCAAGCCACACCCACAAATTAGGCCATGCCCACAGAACTGGTTGTTAAGAAATTTGAATCCCACCCCTGGTTATATTCTTTTCCTTCACCAAAGTCCTTTGAAAATGCTTACTCACCACTGAACAAAGGTTATCAGTATATTTATTAAAAACTATCTCAATACCCATGCTTCGCTACGAAGCTATGTGGTTGGGCTTAATTTTGGGGGGAAGAAAATAAAGAGGAAAAAATTCTGGCTCTGCCTACCAGCATCCATTCATCTGGCTAGCGTCCTGTCAGTGTGTGAGAGTTTTGAGGGTTGTTTGGAAACTGAAAAAGCATTTGTTGTGTGAGCAAGGAAAAGACAGCAAGGAGCCTGGGCATGGCTTAGCTCAACTGTTCCGTACTAAAGCTGCTTTGTGCTCTGAAACCGAAACTCCTCTCCTCTGCTCCTGTTTTGCATTTGGAACAGATTTCTTTTCAGGTGGGGAGGGGGAATAGAACTCCTTAACATCAGAGTGTGTTAATAATAATATACAAAGTACTAATGCTCTGATGGTCATTTCGAAAAATCTTTTCTTAGTGAGCATCTAGAAGCTAAGAGGAACATACATGCCAAATTTCAAGTTTGTAGGCTTTAAAAGGTTCTGAAGATTTTGTGATGATGCGTGAGTGGTCTTTCGCTTTTAGATATAGAATATAGATCGATTAGATATAGAATAGAATATAGATAGATAGGTATCCTTTTTGCAGACCCAATCTAATTCATTTATATTGTTAAGTATGGCAGGAGGATTAATGGTGGCTATTCTTCTTTTCTTGGACTAATTCCAGATAGATGGTTCAAAACCCAACCAGTAAAGACATTTTGCAACATTTTGCATAAATTCCTTCTTAGCACTCTTAAAAATAGAAACTAAAAGAAAATAGTGATGAGAAAACACAGGGCAGTTTCAAATAGATATTTATAATGCCGTTATCACCCAAAACTGGAAGAACACCTGCCTTCCTTGCCACAAGTTATCGGTGTTCAAGAAAGTATGAACACAACTGTTTATTGCTGTCCAAATTCAACGACTCTCCTTCCTCAGCTCTGCCTGCAGGGAGAAAAACACTACAGTTGTTGAAAAAGTGCCCATAAAAATTGTTTTAACCCACACCATCGCTTGGTACACATACTAAGTATTGCTTGGTGTTGCTCTTTGGAAGACTGTTTCCTCTTTACCTTTTTTCTGTTTGTTTCACAATAGGAAGCCAAACGACATTGGAGGCAAAGCAAACTTTTAGTAATTGTTCTGTCCTTAATTAGCATTCTTGAGATCCCCGCGCTTTGATTGGCCAAAGCGCGGGGCACTCTGATTGGTCAGGCGAGCTGCGCCGATTGGCTCACTGAGAATCTCCTGCGATTGGTCCATTCGAATCGCGGGAGATTCAAAGCGGTGCCATTGGCCGCAGCCGCCGCGGCTAAAGGAATAAAAGCCGCGAGCTTTTTCCTTTGCCCCAGTTCGGTTCCAACTTATAAATAAAAGAGCATGATTTGAAGTCACCGACTCCTGGCATCCTTTCGCGGACACGACACTGGCGACGAAGGTGGAATCCAGACCCTGAACCGAACCACGTGTCCGACGGAAGCCAGACGAACCACCACAATGGCGAAAATCGCACCCCCCGCACCCTTCAACCCCGCCACCGAGGACTGGGAATCGTACTCCGACCGATTCCGCATGTTCCTCGAGTGCAGCAACCTGAAGGACGCGACCGGGCCCATGAAGCGCGCTGTCTTCCTGACCCACTGCGGGACCGAGGTCTTCAAGATGGCCAAGGCGTTTGCCAAACCCGCCGATGCGACCGCGATGGACTGGGACGTCCTCGAGCCAATACTTCGGCGGCACTACGCTCCAGAGGTACCCATCCTGATCCGACGCAACGAATTCTACCGTCGGGACCAACGGTCGGGTGAGAGCTTCAGTGACTTCGTCGCCGAGCTACGGCGCCTAGGGGGGCTGTGCGAATTCGACAACCTGAACGATGCCCTGCGAGACAGAATCGTGCTCAGTTTGTGGGACCCCGTCCTCCAGAGCCGACTGATGGCCAAGGGCAACATCAGTCCAGCAGACACCCTCACCGCAGCCGCAGCCGCCGAAGCAACCCGAACTTCCGCCGACCGCATGCGCAGACCGAACACTGGGGACCGCAGTGGAAACAACAACCCTGCGAGGTCGACCGAGGCCCAACCCGAGACGACCACCCACCAGGGCGACTTCCACTTGGCATCGGGCACTTCCGATGACGAGGAGGACATCCATCGCCTCCAGACAGGCCGCGACCCACGGAACCGGCGGGGTCGTAAGTCGAGGACCAACTGTGCCAGTTGCGGCGGCGACCACCCCAGGTCGGAATGCTGGTTTTTCGAATCGATCTGCCGGCATTGCGACAAGAAGGGACACATCGCACGTGTCTGCCGCCTAAAAAAGAACAGCAGCCCGGCACGATGGGACCAGAGCGACCGGAGGAGAGAGAGCACACCACCCCGGACCAGAGATCGCCCCTTGGACAACAGATGGGACCGGAACAGACGATCCCTGCGAGGCGGCGATAACCGGCGAAGAGAGGAGACCCATCAGACGGTCACCATCGGCCACGCCATAACCAATGATGCCCGGAAGGTCCACGTGGAGGTAGGCATCGAGGGCGAGCCATGCAAAATGGAGGTGGACTCCGGGTCCTACCTCTCCATGATAGCATGGCATGAAATAAAGCGCTTGGTGCCTACCCTCCAAAGGAGGAACCTAGACAGCCAGAGACTCATTGTAAAGGACTACCAGGGAAACCGCATCCCGGTAGTCGGAACCAAACACTTCAACATCACATATAAAGGGCACACCGAAAGGCTTCCCCTGACAATCGTCGACCGCGACCGCCCAAGCCTACTGGGACTGCAATGGTTCGCCCCGCTCTGCATCGCAGTCACGGGAGTCGACCACGTCACCGACGACAGCTGGGAGCAGCAACTGGCCCGGGAATTCCAAGAGGTCTTCGACGGAAACCTAGGCAAGTACCGAGGGCCCCTTATATCATTCAACCTAGACCCAAACGTCCCCCCAAAATGCCTGAAACCAAGGCGGGTGCCATTCGGACTTAAACCCAAGATAGACGAGCAAATTGACAAGTTCGTCAAACAAGGGGTCCTACAGCCAATAGACCACGCCCGGTGGGAGACCCCCATAGTCACCCCGATCAAGCCCGATGGGTCGGTGAGGATCTGTGGGGACTATAAGGCCACCCTAAATGGCGCGCTACAACAAAGCGCCTACCCCGTCCCAGTAGTGCAACACCTACTGCACTCACTGGGAGGGGGCAAGGTTTTCGCCAAGCTCGACCTCGCCCAGGCATATCAACAGTTGCCAGTCGACGAGCAAACGGCAGAAGCACAAACCATAGTCACCCACCAGGGGGCATTTAAATGCAACCGACTCCAATTCGGAGTCAGCGTGGCACCGGGAATATTCCAAAGCCTAATGGAAAGACTACTGCAAGGCATCAAGCGGGTGGTACCTTACTTCGACGACGTCCTAGTGTCGGCAACCAACCAAGCTGAACTAGAGGGTCGCCTAAGGGAGGTCCTAACCAAATTTAAAGAGACCAGGCTCAAAGTCAAGAGGGAGAAATGCCAGCTATGCACGGAATGGGTAGAATTCCTAAGATACCTCCTAGACCGTCACGGCATTCACCCCACAAACAAAAAAATCAAGGACATCAAAGAAGCCCCCACACCCAAGTCGAAGACGGAACTACAGGCATTCCTGGGGCTACTTAACTTTTACAATGTCTTCCTGCCCCAAAAGGCGACGGTGGCGGAGTCCTTGCATAGGCTCCTGGACAAGGCGGCGACCTGGACTTGGGGGAAACGCGAGCAAGCCGCCTTCCAAAGAACAAAGGACCTACTCACTTCGGACGCCGTCCTTATACAGTATAACGAGACCCTACCTCTGGCCGTCACATGTGACGCATCACCCTTCGGCGTTGGCGCTGTCCTCAGCCATACCCTCCCCGATGGAAAAGAAGCGCCCATCGCGTTCTTTTCAAGGACCCTCACCAAACTGGAGCAGAACTATAGCCAGCTGGACAAAGAGGCTCTGGCTATCGTTGCCGCCGTAAAACGATTCCACGAGTATCTCTACGGCCGGACTTTCACCATCATAACCGACCACAAGCCGCTGCTGGGAATCCTTGCAGGAAACCGGGCCACCCCGAACATTCTGTCTCCCCGAATGACAAGGTGGTCTGAGTTCCTGGCAGCCTACAACTACGGACTCATACACAGATCGGGTAAGACGATCTCCCATGCAGACGCCTTAAGCTGCTCGCCGCTACCGGAACCTGACACCGACCCAGCACCCACGACGACCACCCTCAGCATAGAGACTCTACCCAACCTGCCCATAACCACGTCAGACATTGCCCGAGAGACTAATAAAGACAAACGTCTGGCGCAGGTGTTGCATTGGGTAGAGAAAGGGTGGCCGGAAAGGGCAATGACGAGTCCGTTCCGAAACCGCCAAACGGAACTCTCGTTATTAAAAGGGTGCATACTATGGGGGGATAGGGTGGTCATTCCAGAAAAGCTACAAGGGAAGGTTCTGGAACTGCTACACGAGGGGCACCCTGGCATCGTTAGGACTAAAGCCCTGGCCAGAAGTTACGCTTGGTGGCCAGGGATAGACAAACAAATTGAGACCTGGGTAGCAAGGTGCCAACGATGCCAGGAAACTAGGCCAAGCCCACCCACAGCACCCGTCCTAGAGTGGGAAACCCCAAGGGGACCTTGGTCTAGAATTCACATAGACTTTGCCGGGCCCACAAAAGGACACACCTTCCTTATAACAGTAGACGCTTACTCCAACTGGCTGGAGGTAAGCAACATGAAGACGACAACCACGGAGGCCGTAATCAAGGAACTCTGCAAACTCTTTGCAACGCACGGCCTCCCAGACGTCGTCGTTTCCGACAACGGGCCCCAATTCACCTCGCTGGAATTAGAAAAATTCCTAGCGGAAAGGGGCATCCGCCACGCGCTGACAGCACCGGCGCATGCGGCGGCATACGGTAGGGCGGAACGGATGGTGCAATTCACTAAGAAGACCATCCGGAAAATAGACCACGGGGAGATCCAGGAGAAAATAAACAAACTACTCTTCACCCAACACATAACCCCAAATACCACAACGAATAAGAGCCCAGCCGAATTATTAATGGGGAGGAAATTAAGGTCCCCACTCGACAGGTTACACCCCATGTGTCAGGATGCGCTCCTTTTAGATCCCAAGAAAGAAATACTCAGACTCCATGGGGTAGAGCAAAGTTATCCTTTTACTGGGAAATAAAGTGGTAGCTACAAAGCAATTCCGAAACTGAGAAATTGGCAGGTAGAATGCACATACAAAGAAATAGGTTTGCTCCCACCCCCCAAAGTTCAAATGATTCTTCCAATTAAAACTTTTGAAACGGCTCATGTGGTCATCTTCAGATGGTGATGAGACGTCTTGTCAAATGACCTTGACATATTTTGATAAAAGTTCGCAGTTGCGCAAAAGAGGAAAAGATAGCCAGGAAACGGAAAGTTAAAGACAAGAATCCCCCCTCCCCTTGCTAACCCAGCAAGGAATGCAAACACCTCCAGCTCTCTTCCCATATAAAATCCCCCCTCCCACCGTTGCCATGACAGCCGAGAGAAATAATGAAATAATAGCAGATAGTCAGGAAAGGGAAGGTATCTTAGCAGAAAGGTAGAAGGGGAAGGTATCTTGAGGCTGACATTCGGACCCCCTAGAAGAAGGACATAAGTCCCTGAAAGAAAAACAAAATAGTTACATGTTAACAATAATGTACATTTCTATGGTTTATCAGGATATTTGGCATGAAATTTCTTTAACAGTTCAGGAGCCCTAAGGTCCTTTTCATTTACCCACTCAGAATGGGACGGAGGAAAATGTTTCCAAGCTACAAGGTATTGGGTACAACCTCTCCATTTTCTAGAGTCCAGAATTTCTTTAATTTCGAAATGTTGTTCTCCCTCAATTAATATTGGCACAGGGGGATCAGATTGGATTGGTCTCAAGGCACAGGTACGTTCTGGTTTCAACAAACTAACATGAAAAACAGGATGAATACGACGAAGAGTCTTTGGTAAAGTCAGTTGGACAGTTACAGGATTTATAATCCTCTCAATGGGGAAAGGTCCTACATACTTAGGACCCAATTTCTTTGATTTTTGGGTAGTTTGTAAATATTTGGTCGAAAGAAATACTTTATCGCCCACTTGATATGACATCTGCGGAGCTCGCTTTTTGTCAGCAAATTTCTTTTGAGATTGGTGTGCCTCATCCAAAGCTTTGCGGACAATTGGCCAATTAAATTGAAGCTGAGATATCCAATCACTCAATGACTGGATAGTTGGGTTTTCACCAGGCAGTTCAGGTATGGGTACAAAATCTTGCCCCATTGCTATTTTGAAAGGAGTGAACCTCGTACTACTGTGAACAGAGTTATTATACGCCACTTCCGCAAAAGGTAACAGATCCACCCAGTTGTCTTGTTGAAAATTTATGTAGCATCGGAGGTATTGCTCTAGTACTCCGTTAGTCCTCTCGCAGGCTCCATTAGTTTGGGGATGGTGGGCGGAGCTTAAGCTTTGGGTGGAGCCTATTAACTTCAGAAATTCCCTCCAGAAATTAGAGGTAAATTGGACTCCTCGATCAGAAACTACACGTTCAGGTACACCATGCAATCGGTAAACATGAAGAATGAAGAGTCTGGCTAAGGTTTTCGCCGAAGGGATCTTTGAGCAAGGAATGAAATGAGCTTGTTTGGAAAACAAGTCAGTCACTACCCAAATGACCGTGTGTCCACCGCTTTCAGGTAGATCTACTATAAAATCCATGGAAATTTCCTTCCAAGGGGCAGTTGGTCTGGCCACATTCTGTAACAGTCCTGGTGGCTTACCCGGCGGTCTTTTTGCTGAGGTGCAGATCGGACAACTCGCCACATAAGTCTCAATGTCCTTTTTCAAGGAAGGCCACCAAAACTGTCATTTCACCAAATGCAAGGTCTTCACAAAACCAAAATGACCAGCCACTTTGGAATCATGGGTTTGTTGCAATACATGGCTTCTCAGGGTTTGTGGTACATACAATTTCGCCCCCATCCAGGCTAGGCCATCTCGAATGGTGCAGTTATTCGCATTTGCCAGAAACCAATTATCTGTCTTCAAAGCCTCCTTAAACTGTTCCATCAGATCAGTAGGTAGATCCCTCTCCTGGTTTCTTTTCTGTGCGCGGGTAACAACAGGGGCAGCCAGTTGTGTAGTGGATACGATTGGCCTAATCACTTCTTTTCGGATACTGTTGTATTGAGGCATTCTAGACAAAGCATCTGCCATAAAATTTTTCCCCCCGGGATATATTTCAAGGAGAAGTTGAATCGCTTGAAGAACTGAGCCCACCTAACTTGTTTAGGGGAGAGTTTCCGAGGGGTCTTTAAAGCTTCTAAATTTTTATGGTCAGTCCACACTTCAAATGGGTGTTTTGCACCTTCCAGAAAATGCCTCCAAGCTAATAAAGCCCAACGGACTGCAAATGCTTCTTTCTCCCAAACGGCCCATCTCCTTTCAGTCTCAGTGAATTTACGAGAAGTGTAAGCGCATGGTTGTAGTGTTCCCTTCTCGTTCAATTGGAGTAAGACCGCCCCCACTGCTACATCGCTTGCATCAGCTTGGATCACGAAAGGGGCGTCCATGTCAGGGTGTTTCAGTATTGGTTCTGCAGCAAAAAGTCTCTTAAGTTTTTCAAATGCAGCTTGGCACTCCATAGTCCAATTCAATGGTTGACTGGGCTTTGGTTTCAATTCCCCCTTTGTTTTTAGGAGGTTGGTGATGGGCATAGCTATTTTTGCGAAAGACGGGATGAATTGGCGGTAAAAATTTGCAAATCCCAGAAAACTTTAAAGCTGTTTACGAGTTTTCGGTGGGGCCCAGTCCAAAACGGCTCGCACCTTTTCTGGGTCCATTTCAATGCCTTCGGGGGAGATACGATATCCCAAGTAGTCGATTTTTTCTTGATGGAACTCACATTTGGATAATTTGGTGTATAGTTTGGCGGCCCTCAGCTTGTGTAACACAGAGCGTACCAACTTCACGTGGTCGTTTCTTGTCTCCGTGTAGATAAGAATATCATCAAGGTATACTAGAACACCTTTGTACAAATGTTCGTGAAGCACTTGATTGATCAATTGCATGAAAACAGCAGGCGCCCCCTGTAAGCCAAAAGGGAGAACATTGAACTGGAAACACCCCATTGGGCAGTTGAACGCAGTCTTCCACTCATCTCCCTCCTTTATCCGGATCCGGTAGTATGCCTCTCTCAAGTCCAGCTTTGTGAAAATTTTCCCCTTTGCCAGGTGGGCTAACATGTCCTTCATCAGAGGGAGGGGGTACATGTTCTCTACGGATACTGCGTTCAGGTTTCTGTAATCAACTACCAGACGTTTGGAGCCATCTTTCTTCTCGCGGAACATCACAGGGGCCGCTACTCGAGGTCTGGCAGGCGTGATGAAACCTCGTTCCAAGTTCTTGTCAATAAACGCCCTCAATTCCTCCAACTCCCCCGGTGTCATCGGATACATCTTCGGTTTCGGGAGTGTCACCCCCGGCAGGAATTCAATGCTACAATCGGTCGACTGATGGGGGGGGAGTTCGTCGGAAGCCTCTTCACTAAACACCTCTCTTAAGTCCCAATACTCCTTCGGGATTTTCTCCTCTCCTTCCACGTGTTCGGCACCCGTAGAAGCTATCTCGGCGAGTGCCTGGGACTTCGGATGGGATTCCTCCTCCCCTTCCGGATAGGGTTGCTCCTCCCCTTCCGGTGGCCGATCGGTGCGGATGCGTATCCACCCCTCTCTCCAGTTTACATGGGGATTCCACTTCCAAAGCCATGGTAGTCCCAATATTAGAGGTTGTTCCATCCCAGGGGCCACAATAAAACACAGGGTCTCATGATGGTTTCCCATGGTCATCTCTAGGGGTTCGGTTACAAAACGTGCGGGGCAACCTCCCGCCACCGACCCATCCAGTTGGCAAAAGGATATGGGCGTTTTTAGAGTTCTCAGTCCAATGCCCATCCCCTTAACCACTTTCATGTTAATTACACACCTCGTGCACCCCGAGTCCAGTAAGGCCATCATCACTCCCTCAGTCCCCGAGGTGGGCTGCCTTAACTTTATTGGGATGGTCATGGGCCCTTGATTAGGACTTACCGGGACGTCATCTTCCGAATCTGTCTCGTTCTCGTCGAGTGGGGTTGGAGGTCCCAGCTCCTCTCCCGCCGAAAGGGCGACCTCTACAACCTCTCCTGTCTTCAGCCCGGTCTCACGGGGTTTGGTTGAGGGGGGTTTTGGCTTTCTCCCGGGGTCCCGCGTTTTCGGTGGGTTCACCTTTACTCGACAATCCACCATCCGGTGGCCCTCCTTTCCACAACGGAAACATGCCGTGGTTTTGGCTCCTGCCGCCATCCCTCTCGGTTGGGGCCCTGAGGTCTCCCGGAGACGGGGGGGAAGCGGTTTTCTCCAGGCGGGACCTCCTCTGCGTCTGTTTCTGGCTAGATCAAAGTCCACCTCTTCCGCCAGCAAGTACCATGACTGTAACTCACGTGGATCCCTTCTGGAGATGCACGTGTGGTATACATCTTCATTTAAGCCATCTTTATAGGCTTCCACCAGGGCCCCCTGGGACCAACCTCGGATGTGGTGTGCCAGCTGCCTGAATTCTTGGGTGTAGTCTGCAACCGATCTCCCCCCTTGGACTAGGTTCTTCATTCTGATTCTGGCCTTTCTCTCTGCCAGAGGGTCCTCAAACCTTCTCCTCAGTGCAGTCATGAAAGCATCGAGGGTTTGCAGTTGGGGGGAGTTATCATTGTACAAAGTCACCACCCAATCTGCTGCCATCCCTTCCAGGGTTCTGGTAACGCATCTCACTTTGGCTGCTTCAGAGGTGAACTCCCGCTCAAATTCTGCCATATAACTCCCAACTTGTACCAGGAAAAATCCCAAATCTCTTGGATTTCCTCCAAACTTTACATCTAGGGGGGGCAGGTGGCGTCTTCTAGGAGCCACTCCTATTGCTGGGGCTCCCCGGGCGGCAGCGGGCGGTTGCGCTGGCGGACGCTGGGCAAGGGGGGTAGAGGTAGCTTGGCTCCCCCGGGCTGATCTCGCTCCCTCTTCCCCCTCATACCTTTGAGTTGTGCCGGGCTCTCCAGGAACATCCATAGAGAATTTCTTGGCTTCATCCAGCTTGCCTTCCATCTCCTCCCCCTCCTGCCAAAGCTGTCCCCTCGCACCTTTTCGTCTTACAGTGATCCTGGGAGGAGGGGGGTCTTCAGGGTCTCTCCAACCAACCCCCAACGACCATCTGGGCAACTCAGCTGAGGTTTCTTCCAGAGTCAGTTCGGCCAGCGGGTCAGCCACCGACGCTTCCGGCAGCGGCATGGGCTGCCCCCCCACAGCTCCCTGATCCTCTTCATCGCCGGTTGGAGACGACATGGGATGAAACCCCCTCGGAAGAAAAGTTGCTGTTTTCTCCGGGTGGGTTGATGTGTGAGTTTCGGAATTATGTCAGGATGCGCTCCTTTTAGATCCCAAGAAAGAAATACTCAGACTCCATGGGGTAGAGCAAAGTTATCCTTTTACTGGGAAATAAAGTGGTAGCTACAAAGCAATTCCGAAACTGAGAAATTGGCGGGTAGAATGCATATACAAAGAAATAGGTTTGCCCCCACCCCCCAAAGTTCAAATGATTCTTCCAATTAAAACTTTTGAAACGGCTCATGTGGTCATCTTCAGATGGTGATGAGACGTCTTGTCAAATGACCTTGACATATTTTGATAAAAGTTCGCAGTTGCGCAAAAGAGGAAAAGATAGCCAGGAAACGGAAAGTTAAAGACAAGTATCCCCCCTCCCCTTGCTAGCCCAGCAAGGAATGCAAACACCTCCAGCTCTCTTCCCATATAAAATCCCCCCTCCCACCGTTGCCATGACAGCCGAGAGAAATAATGAAATAATAGCAGATAGTCAGGAAGGGGAAGGTATCTTAGCAGAAAGGTAGAAGGGGAAGGTATCTTGAGGCTGACACCATGTATAACCTGGAGAAGCCCCCAGACTCAAACAGCAAACACCGAACTTTCGCACCCGGCGACCCCGTATACGCAAGAAACCTGACGGGAGACCCACTATGGATACCGGCCATCATCACACAAATAACAGGCCCACACTCGTACCGGCTACAAACAGCAGATGGACGAGCGTGGAAACGCCACATCGACCAATTAAGGTCGAGGACTGCCAACCAAGAGACCACCGACGCACAAACAGGCGAAACCAACCCCCACAACACAAACCAAGGGGGGAGGGAATACCCAGGGGACCAAAACCAAAGAAGAATAAACCAGCCATACTTACCGGAAAGCAGCCATCACGACCCCTCGCCAGGAAGAGACAGCCAGGCCAGCTCGACCGACCCGGAAAGACCGAGCGGGAGCGGCGAAACCCGCAGCTCAACCAACCCGGGAGGCCCAGGAGGGAGCTACGGAGAGCGGCCCGGCCCAACCGACCAGCCGGTTCCCACGACGGCATCAGGAGCAGCAGAGATCCTGATCGAACTGGCCGGGATCCAACCTACGACTGAGCTGCGCAGGTCCAGTAGGCTCAGACGGCGCCCCACCTACCTACGTGACTACGCGACGTAAGGACTGAACCAAGAGGGGAGGGGTGTTCTGTCCTTAATTAGCATTCTTGAGATCCCCGCGCTTTGATTGGCCAAAGCGCGGGGCACTCTGATTGGTCAGGCGAGCCGCGCCGATTGGCTCGCTGAGAATCTCCCGCGATTGGTCCATTCGAATCGCGGGAGATTCAAAGCGGTGCCATTGGCCACGGCCACTGCGGCTAAAGGAATAAAAGCCGCGAGCTTTTTCCTTTGCCCCAGTTCGGTTCCAACTTTAAATAAAAGAGCATGATTTGAAGTCACCGACTCCTGGCATCCTTTCGCGGACACGACAGTAATCTTCCAGTAGGTGGCATCTATGAACAACCTGATTTTAATGCAAAGAACCCAGCCTGAAGGATTATCAAGCCAATATCATATTGTTTCCTTGTGTTACCTGAGAACAGCTGAGCTCCAAAGAGAAACAAAGATCAGGCAGGCAAATCATAGGCCATACAAATGAGTGTGAGCCACCCTCTTCTTTTTATGTGACTGAGTAAGTTTCACATTTAAAGCAAGAAAATTATTGGAGCTCTACACTCATCTAGCTTAATACTTCAGATAAAAAAGTTACAAATCATACAGCAAAGAATATAAGATATTGTTTAAACAAATTAATGAAGTCTAATAGACAGTGGTTAAAAACATGCATACAAAAACTGATGTTTTAGCTCTTACAACACATTCATGTGTTAAAGTTAGAAACTAACATTGGCTGCGATGTTTTTACTAGGATGTTTTCATTATAAGGATGTGCATTGTATTTCACTAAATCCTGGAATTCAAGATCTATCAGGGTTCCTTTGGGATTCTCTCCAAAATGCCAAATTTGGGCCATCTCAAAACTTTTGTAATTTGGCATATTAGCTTTCACAGAAAGATAATCTACAGAAAAGGAAAAAAAAAATCTGCTAATTTTTTTCTATGTATGGGAAGTCGCAAATGAGGAAAATTATGGCACTGGCAGGTTCACTTTAACACCTCAGAAGTTAACTAACCAAGAGTTCTCCAATCACAGCTTTTGAAAAACATTGAAGTGGCTGGTTTATTCCAATTTGCTGTGGTGCACTTTATGAGGTATCTGTCACCTGAGGACTACTGAAGAGCTTGATGGAGATTTGCTGCTGTGTTGTGTGGTTTCCCAATTCTTATATTTTTAACCATTTTTTTTTCCAACCAATCATTGTTTTCATCTCCTGGTATTTTCTCTAAATTTTTGTCTTTTGAATTCTAGCATATCTTGTCCTTTAAAACCATAACACTTGTAATAGTGGCAAATATCTGTAGGCTGGGTATAGAATGAGGGTAAAGGTTAATTCTCCGAGCTTGTGGGTTGGTTTCTAAAAATTTTGTTACCAGGCTAGGTAACATCTTTGGTGGAGTTTAGGGGATGTCAGTGTTCTTCTGTTTATAAGGGCTTCAGGTGTGTCAAATGTGACAGGTCTTGTAATGGGTTGTCTGTGAGTCATTAGTCTGGTGAACTGCTGGTGGTGGGGGTGTTGCATGGGCTGGTTGAATATCAGTGCTGTCTCTGGTTGGCTGTACAGTTGATTTGGATTCTGGGCGGTTCATAGGCTGGTTGTAGTCAATACGTCTATTGATGGAATTGCTTCAATGAACTCATGAGAGTGATATGGGAGGTAGTGTGGCTAATGATTTTTGTGCTGGTCCAATTGAACCGGTGCTGTTTGGTGTTGGTGTGGGAATAGATTAAGGATTTGGGATTGTGGCTTTTGACTGTCAGCTGGTATTCATGGATCCTGGTTTTTAATTGATGTGATATTTGTCCCACTTAGAATTGGTTGCAACTGGTTGCAGCTGATTTTGTAGATTCCATTTTTCTTTCATCCTTCTGTATTTTGTCTTTGGTTCTGGATAAACAGTAAACAGTTGTTATTAGGCCTTATTAGACTTTTAGTTGCATAGATAATCTCATTTCTCTTCCTTCTAGCCTCTTTATAGAGTTAAGACATAGACACCCATTTCCAAAAATAGGAGCAAGCTGTTGTAGTTATCTTAATTATGCAAATACATTTCTGACTAGTGTTAAAGCAGATACCAGTGCTCCTTGCTGAGTTCAGGACACAACCACAAAATGACTATGGGGAAACCAATCTTATCTTGCAAGATTGCTTATTTGTTCATTAGAACCTGCTTATCAAATCAAAATTACATTTATGGAATTATTTTTATTACCCTACAACAAGCCCAAAAACCTCTGAATTTCTTCCTGAGATTGGTCAGGATGTAACTTCACAGAAAAGGCAACATGTGCTTTTAACTGGCATCTCATTTTTGCAAACAAACCTGGTTTTAGTCCTTTCCTTTTATAAAATAAAAAACCAGAAAGCTAAGCAATATTACTGTAATTATTTATCTGAAATTTGTCAGGATTCAGCTCTTTAACAAGATACATTGCGCTTATAAAATAGTCAGTTCTATTAAAAATACAATTTATAGATTTTCCACAAAAGTCCATGAAAGAAAGGAAAAGTAATACTTCCAATCTAGTTATGGACCTGGTCCCATGACAAATCAAGGAGCTTCCAAATGGATATCAGTCGGGGTCTTTTCTGCCTTGTCAATTTGATAAACAATTTTAATCTTGTTATTTGCAAACACCCCTAGATTTCCTTATAGCTAACAATGCTAAGAAAAGAGAATAGTGTTTTTCTAATGATCAAATTTACCAGGACTTCTTGAAAATATATATAAAAATCTTATAGCAAGCAAAATATTTTGGTGATAAACTGATTGGCTCCTGTACAGTTCTACTTTGTACCTTTAAAATGAGCATTTGAGAAAACTGTGATAAAGTGAAATGACAGTGTAAACACTATTCCCAGACCTGTGCTGATGTTTTTAACAGAAAATTAGAATACACAAAGATATTATACTATTTGAGAAAATATTTCTAGTATTTCTAGCTTATTTCCGGTAGCATTCATGATTTTGGGAGTTCCATTACACTGTACAAGAAGAAACCTTTGATGTTCTAGCAAAGCAAGCTCAATCTGAAAAAAAAAAGAAATTGGCTTCATTTCATTATTCCCTTTAATATTGAACTGGGGTAGAGTGGGCTGATGACTTTCTAAACAAAAAGAACATTCCTAAACAGTGGAATATTAAATTTCAGAGGATCCTCAAGATTTGTAGATGCAAATCCTTTTGTGTAGTCAATATCTTATAGATACGTTGCTAATGTATAGAATTTGGTTCATACTTGATCTATCTAATAGGGCTATTGTGTTGATTGCAAAGCAAAAAGCATTTATTAAGAGGCGGTGAAATCTTTTTATAGCATAGATAGAGAAAAATGATACATTTGGTAACATACATCAGAAAGCAACAAATCAAACAATAAGAGACATTAATTTATATATGAGAATTAAACAATAGAAAACATTGGTGCTGGATAACATTCCCCAAATTGTAAATTTATGGGTTACAACCCCCTCTTTCCGAGTCAAGTTTGTATATTTCTTAATTCTTCCAAGTGTATTCAAGGACTTCCAGAATATGCTCCCTGTTGTTCTATTTCTGAAGAGATGAGTTCTTTCATGTGAAAAAAAAATGGTTTGGGCTAAAAGCAAAACATGGTTTCCTGAATTTCAAAAGGATGCCATGCTAAAATGCTAATGGCTCTTTTATTAAAAAGCTAATGCTGAAGTCTGATATTCCAGGTAACAAAAAGGTGCCTGTGCAACCGCCAGAAACAAGATCAAAAGTTTAGAAATCATTATATGATCACTGAATGCCATTGAGATTTAGCACTATGTTTGATCACTGTAAGCAAACAGGGAGTATGATATACTGTGCTTCAATTTATTTTGCATATCTTACCTTCCAGATCACTCCCAGATTACATTCACAAATAACAGAAGAACCCCAGACCCTTTTTTGGTTGTGACTCTTTGACTTTGGAATAACACCCCCCTCATGTTAGAATGTTCTTTCTTTATAAAAAAAAATAGACCAATGGTTAAGACCATGCTTTCCCAGCTAATCTTCACAGCAAAGATTGAAAAATAATTGGAGGCAACCATTTGAGGTTATATGACATTATATATTGCCCTGGATGTTATTTTAAGAGTTTCATTTTACATGAATTGGTTTTAAAAGGCATAAACTACAAGGGAGGGAGGGAGGGAGGAAGGAAGGAAGGAAGGAAGGTGGATAGATGTTGAGATCTAGGAAGCAATTGTTTGATCTGCATAGAGGGAAGGAGATTTTCTCTGCCATAATGCATTCCTTCCAGCACCAGCCCTAAAATTCTGATAATTATCCGCTAGATGTCAGGTAGGAGGCAGACAAGCTGTCCAGCAACAGGAGGCAACTAACCAATCACCTTATCCTCAGAAGAAGGCTGTTTCCTTGCTGGTTCTGTGCAGCCAGCAGGAACCGGCTGTTGTCAGGCAAACCACATCTGTGCAGTAAGAAATTATACTTGCAGTACAAGGAGGAAAGAAAACGACAGCCAGAAGCTTTGAATGCAGAAAGCTGCAAATACAGACCTCTTTGCTCTGTGGCTCAGTTATGACATCCAACAGTGCATGAAATCCAAGGTGTAGTTAAAGTGAAAATATAAACAGGTTATTCAGGTGATAGCTGAACAGTGTTGCATCTGCCCAGGAATAAATCATATTTGATGAGGCTTGTTTTTTTTAGCAGATAAGGATCGGTTTGCTCGGCAGATATTCATCAGTAACAGCCAAACATAAGCAGCAGGGGAAGTCCTTCCTTCTTTACTCTTTCCTTATTAAATCTATCATCATCCTTCTCAGATGCTTTTGAGCAAGTACAAGCCAGAAAGATCAGTTTTCAGACCCAGGAATGAATCTCATAATGTGCTAATAACAGCAAAAGGAAGCATGTATCTGAACCAGACATAAAATATACTTTTATCTACTGAACCTGTAGAATCCAGATGGCAGCCTTAACAGCCAGTTTCCTTGCAAGCTTTCAGATCCATACACTCACTTGTGAGCACTGTGATAAAGGAGAGAGTGCTCACTGGTACTCAAGGGTACCTATTATATTTGGTATCTCAAGGATACCTATTATATTTGAGCACACTTTAAATTTGGAAGAAATAGCAGAAATTTTGGGGAAAAACACTTCAGACCTCTTACAATAACAGCACCTTTTATCACACTTGGACAAAAAAACACTAAGTCTCCCTTTTTAAGAAAAAAATCAAGATGATATAATCAATAGCAAGGAAGATTTCATACAGTCACATAAATATTTGGGTTGCCTAGACCCTAAAAAGAATTTTTTTAAAAAATTAAACCCACAAAATGATGTGCTGACACAAGTAAATCTTTTCTGATGATTTCCGTGGAGAAATTAAAATTTGGAAATTCTGTGTCTTTAAATAAAGTTTGTAACAGAGAAAAATTGGGCAACTTGATTAGGACGTGACACAGATAAAATAGTTATATTGAATAGAACAGGTTGTCGTTACAATGGGAAGAAAAAGTTACAATAGCTGAAACTCCTTTTCTATGCTCCTAATGTAACTATTATGTTTATTGATATCTAGTCATAGTACAAAGGCTCCATTTGGTTAATGTTCTGTTCCTGACCAAGCAGGCAAACTAAGATTAGGCTGCAACAATTTATTTCATTTGAAAGCAAAAATCTGCAGGCAACACAAGCATTTGCACAACTGTGTGCACAGTGAGTGAAGTCCCAAACACTGGAACAAGACTGCCTACAGCAAGTCCAAGTCCACAAGAGAGGCAGTAGCATTGTCAAAACAGTCACTGCATTTAGTGGAGTTCATGGGATGGTTATTCACTGGTCAGAGTAGCAAAGCCTCTGGATATATAAGTAGTCCTTAACTTACAACAGTTCATTTAGTGACCATTCAAAGTTACAATGACACTGAAAACATTGATTTCTGACCGTTTTTCATACTTAAAACCATTGCAAATCCCCAATGGTTATGTGATCAAAATTCAGATCTTGGGTACTGGCGTATATTTATAATAGTTGCAGTGTCTTGGGGTCCTGTGATCACTTTTGCAACATCCTGACAAACAAAGTCAGTGGGGAAGCCAGATTCACTTAAAACCATGATACTACATTAAGAACTGCAGTGATTCACTTAACAGTTGGTGCAGGAAAGGTCTTAAAATGGGGCAAAAATAATCTAACAACTGTCTTGCTTTGCAAGAGAAATTTTGGGCTCAATTGTTATGTCCGCTTCCTTTCCGTCGGGGAGAGTGTGGCTGAGGACAGCGCCGACGCCGAAGGGTGATGCGTCGCATGTGATGGCTAGTGGTAGGGTCTCGTTGTACTGGATGAGGACGGCATCCGAAGTGAGCAGGTCCTTGGTTTTCCTGAAGGCGGCTTCCTCGCGTTTCCCCCAAGTCCAGGTAGCCGCCTTGTCCAAAAGCCTATGCAAAGGCTCCGCCGCGGTCGCTTTTTGGGGCAGGAAGACATTATAAAAGTTAAGTAGCCCCCGAAACGCCTGCAGTACTGTTTTTGACCTGGGTGTGGGGGCTTCCTTGATGGCTTTAATTTTTTTGTCGGTGGGGTGAATGCCGTGTCGGTCTAGGAGGTATCCTAGGAATTTGACCTCTTCACTTTAAGCCCGGTTTCTTTGAATCTCGTTAGCACCTCCCTTAGGCGACTCTCTAGTTCGGCCTGGTTGGTTGCCGATACTAGTACATTGTCGAAGTATGGTACCACCCCCTTGATGCCTTGTAAGAGTCTTTCCATGAGGCTCTGGAAAATTCCAGGTGCCACGCTGACTCCAAATTGGAGGCGGTTGCATCTAAAGGCTCCCCGGTGGGTGACTATGGTTTGCGCCTCTGCCGTTTCCTCGTCGACCGGCAGTTGCTGGTATGCTTGGGCCAGGTCGAGTTTCGCGAAAACTTTGCCCCCTCCCAGTGAGTGTAGGAGATGCTGCACTACGGGGACGGGGTAAGCGCTTTGCTGCAAGGCGCCATTTAGGGTGGCCTTATAGTCCCCGCAGATTCTCACTGACCCATCTGGCTTGATTGGGGTGACTATGGGGGTCTCCCACCGGGTATGGTCTATGGGTTGTAAGACCCCTTGCTTGACGAGCTTGTCAATTTGCTCGTCGATTTTCGGTTTGAGTGCGAAAGGTACCCGCCTTGGTTTTAGGCGTTTCGGGGGAACGTTTGGGTCTAGGCTGAAGGATATAGGGGGCCCTCGGTATTTGCCTAAGGTGCCGTCGAACACTTCTTGGAAGTCCCGGGCCAGTTGCTGCTCCCAGTCGGCTTCGGCAGTGTGGTCGATGCCCGTGACTGCGATGCCTAGCGGTGCGAACCATTGAAGTCCCAGCAGGCTAGGTCGGTCTCGATCGACGATGGTCAGGGGAAGTCTTTCGGTGTGCCCCTTGTAGGTCACTGTGAATTTTCCTGTTCCGACTACAGGGATGCGGTTTCCCTGGTAGTCTTTGAGGATTAGTCTCTGGTTTTCTAGTTCCCTCCTCTGGATGGTAAGCACCAAGCATTTAATTTCTTGCCATGCTACCATTGAGAGGTAGGACCCGGAGTCCACCTCCATTTTACAGGGTTCGCCTTCGATGCCTACCTCCACGTAGACCTTTCTGGCGTCTGTGGTAGTTGCGTGGCCAATGGTGACCGTCTTATGTGTCTCTTCTCTCCGCCGGCTCTCGCTCCCTCGTTGGGCTCGTCCGTTCCGTTCCCAACGGTTGTCTGCTGGGCGGTCTCTGGTCCTGGGGGGTGGGCTCTCTCATTTCCGCTCACTCAGGTCCCATCGTCTGGGACTGTGGGTTTTCTTGAGGCGGCAGACGCGGGCTATGTGGCCTTTTTTGTCGCAGTGCCAGCAAATGGAGTCGAAGAACTGGCATTCGGATCTGGGGTGGTCGCCTCCGCAACCGGCACACGCGGTCCTCGACTTACGACTCCTCCGGCTGCGCTGGTCGCGGCCTGCCTGGAGACAGTGGATGTCTTCCTCCTCGTCTGACGTGCCCAAGGTGGAGTGGAGTTCGCCCTGGTGGGTGGTAGTTTCAGGTTGAGCCTCGGTCGACCTTGCAGGGTTGTTGTTTGCGGTGCGGTCCCCGGCGTTCGGTCTCCGCATGCGGTCTGCTGATTGTCGGGTTGCTTCGGCTGCTGCGGCTTCGGAAATGGCATCGGTGAGAGCGATGTTGCCCTTAGCCATCAACCGACTTTGGAGAACGGGGTCCCAAAGGCCGAGCACAATTCAGTCCCGCAGGGCCTCGTTCATATTGGAGAACTCGCATAGTCCTCCAAGGCGCCGCAACTCTGCAACGAAATCACTGAAACTCTCGCCCGACCGCTGGTCCCGCCAATAAAATTTGTGTCGTCAGATGAGAGGCTGGAGCGTAGTGTTTCCGGAGTAATGGCTCGAGGTCCGCCCAATCCATTGCGGTAACATCGGCGGGCTTGGCTAGCGCTTTTGCCATCTTAAACACTGCGGGCCCGCAGTGCGTTAGGAAGATGGCTCATTTCTTCAGTCCCGTGGCATCCTTCAGATCGCTGCATTCGAGGAACATGTGGAATCTGTCCGTGTAAGATTCCCAGTCCTCGCTGGCGGGGTTGAAGAGAGTTGGTGGCGCGATGCTGACCATCTTGTCGGTTGGCTGGCTTCCGTCGGACACGTGCTTCGGTTCAGGATAAGGATCCCACCTTCGTCGCCAGTGTTATGTCCGCGTGGAAGGAAGCCAGGAGTCGGTGACTTTGTATCAAGCTCTTTATTGCAGTCAGGAACCGAACTGGCTCTTAGAAAAACTTTGCGGCTTTTTATTCCCAAGCCGCCGCGGCCATGGCCAATGGCACCGCTTTGAATCTCCCGCGATTCGAATCTACCAATCGCAGGAGATTCTCAGCGAGCCAATCGGCGCGGCTCGCCTAGCCAATCCGATCGCCCCGCGCTTTGGCCAATCAAAGCGCGGGGATCTCAAGAATTCAAATATAGGTACAGAACAATTGTGATCGCAAACAGATGGCTACTTGTATGAGTTCTGCAGCATGCGCACACCCAGGTTCCAGGGTGAAATGGCTGTCCTCAGTGGAGATGTACTGGCTAGCTGGAAGCCTGATTTAAAGCAACCACCAGGTAAGAATAAATTAGAGATAATGGCAGTCTTGCCAAGCAAGGAAGTGTGCCAAGTGCCACTATTTTGTTCTCGGAGGTGCACAGTGCATCCTGTGTTGCCTGAGATTAATTTCCTTGTCATCTGACTACCTACCCAGATGCTCTGAAAGATTTCTGGAAGAATCTGCTTCAGGTGCTTGATTACATCCTGGTTCCCAATGCTATCATTCACGCAGTGTGTCTGAAGTGGGCTCTTTAGTATCAGATTCCTCAGAAACCAAGTCAGACATGACACTATTCCTCCCCAATTTCCCAGGGTCCCCTTCTTTCCTGACCAAGGACCTGGGCTCCAAGGGAGAGCACCAAAATGAAAGAGTTGCATCAGCCACAGGGCATAGACTTGTTCCATGTCTTCACACAAGGACTTCTCCATTCTGTGATTATTAACCCTGCAAGGTAGTCCAAATAAGAAGCCAAACCAGGATTATTGATGCAACCAGGGTTACGTTAATAGAATCTTGCAAGACTGAAAGCATTTTCTCTCTCCTCTTCTTTCACTCTCTTCTTTCACTTCTTGAAACATTTCCCAGTGCCATCCCTTCTTGGTGGGCTGAGACATCTTTTACACACAGGTTGTCCAGTCTGCAGCTGTCTCTCCTGTCTCCCAATCATTCTTTTTTTTTTTTTTTTTTGTAAATTTTATTTGAGTTTTCACAAAGAGAAAAAAAATACAAATAAAACATCTTTTTTGAAAGTAGCGTAATCCCGGGTTACATTTCTTCGTACCGACACAAATTCAGGTTCATGCTCATTTTTATATTCTATTCCATATCTTATTACCATTTTACATTTTCTGCATAGCTTTTCCCCTCTTTTAATTTTCTCAATTTTATTTTAATTATCTCATCTCAATTCAAATCATTGTATTTATATTTTTTGTCTGTCCTGTTTCAATTATCTATTACCTTTTCTCATTAAACAAAATTTCTCCTGTAGTTACTGATTGGAGTATGACACCTTTATATCTTTTCCCTAAAGTTGTAACATTCAATATAATACATAACTTCCATTCGGATTCTGCTTGGTACATTCCTAAAATACACACTGTATTCTTAAAAAAAGAAAAAAATTATGAATGTATATAATTAAAACAACATTCCATTCCAATTCAATTCTATCATTAATATTAATATTCATTATAGCCTTAACATTTTTAACATTACTTTTCAATTAAATATCATACTTCTATGGGAACAATTATAAGCTTTCCATAGTTAATCCCCCCCCTTCACTTATATTTTATAAAACATTTATTAAAATGTTCCCATTCCTTCCTAATTCAATTTTCTCATTTATTTTATTTCACTTATTTTATTCACAAACATTTCACTAAATTACACTAACTATTTTATCCCTCATTTTAATCATACGTTGTTTCCAATTTTCTAAAGTTATTTCTATGACTAATATAACAATACAATCTTATGTACCTTTACAGAATCCCTTTTTCAGTTAGATTTTCACCCATTATCTCTAAATAGGTCCTGTTTCTCTATATCTTGCTCCAGTCCTTTGTAACTTCTTTTCCTTTCCTTCTTCCCTCTCTTCTTCTCTCTCCCCTTTTTACCCCTTGTCTCTCTACCTCTATTTCTCTCTTCTGTATTCCCCTTTTCTGTTGCTTTCCAGTATTATACTTATTTTTTGAATTATTTTTCTTTTCTTTGATTGTTTTTTTAAGTCTTAAATTCTCCATTCTCTTCCCCCCCCTTTCCTTTTTCTTCCCCACATAAAATTGCTTCTTTGTCCCAGTCTTCTTGTTTTGCAGTCTTTTCTTGTTGTTTCTCATAGTTCCAAATCTCCATTTCTAAGAATTGAAAAACAAAGCCAAAAGAACCCTTCCCTTCTTGTGCATCTTCTTTGTACTTTTTAAGTTCCATTTTCAATTCTCCAAAGTGGTGCCATTGTATAAATATTTAAACAATCACCCGATTGATTTTAGTCATTCAAATATAATAACCAAGAATCCAAAGATCATCAAATAATACATGCAACCTGTTTCTTTTTTGCTCTTTTTTTTTCACTTTCTCTTCCTGGGGTTACTATTTAGTTGCAAAGTTTCAGTTAAAATGTATCTTTTAGAAGTCTTGTTGAAGTTTTACTTTAGATTCTTTTTAATTCCAGGCAGTCTCCTCCCTCTTCCAGATCTTGCCCTTATTCTTTTTCTCTCCCTTCCTGCTTATGAAAAAGAAAAATTTTAATGTCCAGAAATCTTTATTATCCCTTTGGCATTTTGTTTTATTTTCAGCTTAATTGCCTATTGATGTCAAAGCAGATTTTTCCGATTTCTTATTTAAGTCTCTTAGTTGTCAGTATAGGGAAGGAGAGAGAAGAAAAAAAAGCCAAACCTTTCCCTTTTCACTTTCCTTCGCTGCTTCCGACTCTTCTTTGGGAGCGAAGTTATTTCTTGTAAGTTTAAATTCCAGGGTACCTTAGTTGTTGCTTTTACAATTTAACCCGGTCAGCCAAAACTTTCACTTCTTATCTTCCTCCTGCACATTATTTTCCGGTCGAGTTCTCCTTTGTGGTGGCCATTTCTGACCACTGCTGCAACCGCCTTTGGGAAAGGGAATAATGGCCAGCTGAGGAGGAGAGATGCGGTTCTTCTCAACCCTGCTGGTGGTCTCTCCCCTCTTCACCACCTCTACGGGGTGGCTTAGCCCTGAAACCAGCTGGCTCGGGGCGCTCCAACGCAAGATCATGGATTCCTGTCTGTTGCTGAAGCCCTTCAAACCGGAAGTCCCTGTCTCCCAGTCATTCTCACATACCATTACAACAGTAATGGTATGAAGTATTCAGTGTAGGCAGTCCCAATGATGGAAGGTCATTCTCTAGAATGTCTATCAAGTCATATTTGAGTGCTTCCAGAATTAACACGTGGCAGAAGTGGTGTAGCATGACAGCATGGGTCAAGTTAGCCTTAAGAGGAATGAACTCTGGAATCTACTTTCAGCATCAAACCAGCTTGATCCTGTACACAATGTTAATTACAGCCTCTATAGGAAACAAGTCTAGGCAGCAATTGTCTACTTTTCCCAAAGGCCATGGCATTGATGTGTTAATCCACACATCCACACCAAGTGCTCCATTACCAGGGAAGCCGTAGACTGCCAATGCTAATCAATGAAACCTTTGCAGACTTCTTGGCATTTTGGAGCTGGACTTGGAGGACCTGATGGTCTGTGATTCCTGCAACAGCTTGTCTCTGGACAGAATAGAGAACTCTAGTTGTAGTAATAGGAAACATGGGTTGGAAATCATAATTTGCTACAAAAAGAGCCATTTGACTGAGCACAAGCTGGTCATTGTTATATACAAACTCTGTAAAAGTCAAGAGCTACACTCAATTGTCCTATTGGTACTTTGTCAAGAATCTCTATAAAATTGAGGATGGAGTGCCAGTAACATGGATCTGGAAACCCAGATTTTCAAATAGCATCTGTCAAAACCAGATAAGTAAATGGTGGACTGCAATTGGAAATCAGATTCTAGCAATCCATGTGGGCAAAAAAATGTTCTTAAAAAGAGCCGAGCCATCTCCTTTGCTATGGACTGAACTCTGAGCAAAACACAAAATGCACCCAAGTAATGTTCAGTATTTCTGGGGTTCTGAAGGAGCCCAAAGACTTGGCTTTTGGTAAAGGTGACTGAAGATCCTTTTTCTTCTTTTTCTTTGTTGCCATCCAGATGTGTAATCTCTGCCATCCTTTTTTTTTTTGTTTCCTTATTTTTAAATGTTTTTAACTATTTATAAACTATTTATAAAGTGTAAAGTTCGCAGAGTCAATGCAAGTCAGGCAGCATATAAATTTAATGAATAATCTTTTAAAACTGGCATTTTGTGCTATATCTGTTGCATACTTTTAATCTGTAGAATTCTGGAATCTGGACAGATCTACGGGAAGGATCCTAGCAGATGGAGAAGACTGGGGTTACACAGGGAAATGTATCAAAAATAACAACCAAAACTACAGTCACCATGTGAACCACTAATTAATCTTTCCTCCCTCAAAGGATAGGATAAATTGACTTTATACCACAGGAGTTAAAAACAACTGATCTTAAGCTATTATGAAGTGAACCCTATTAGTTTAAGAGAACAATTTGAGACTCTCAGACTAATGTTGGGTACCCTCCTACCTAGTTTAAAACCATCTGCAAGAGTTCTGTTCTGACTATTGATAAGAACTATCTGGCTCTTCCCAACATTGTACTCTTAGAGAGAGATAGGAGTGTCACTGGGAAAAAAAACTGGTATGAGAAGACCCCTCAAACCCTGGCAATTATCTTTTTGATCTGCTGCCGTCTGGATGGTGTTTTAGGTCAATAAAATCCCACATCACTAGACTAACAAAAAGTTTCTTTCCCTGGGCCATCTGAACTGCAAACAAACAAAAAGCCACTACCTCATTAAGATGTGAAAAGATGTGAAATCTCAATACCCCATTCAGATGTACAGTATAATAACATTACAGTACAATCCATTTCTTGTGTATTATACTCGGCTAAGCGTTACAGTCAGTGTTGGATGTATATTTTGTGTATATTCGTAGATATTGTACTCTCAAATTGCAAATGGAGACGTGGGTACTCTATTTTTCTTATCTTCATTTTTAAGTGCTTTGGTTTTATTGTATTGCGAACAGTTGCTGGGGTGCATCCAGTTTCGTTGTACTTGTACAATGACAATAAAGTTCTTCTAATCTAATCTAAACCTTTGAGTTTTGCCACCATCTATTATATTGACCATATCCACTATACACAGTAGCTCCCAAGAGATTGCTGAGACCAAAAGAAGAAAAGGATATAAACTGGGGATAGACAATGTTTAAGCAGTATTACATTAAGCTTTAAGGGTTATATGAATTAAAAGTAACACATTTGGAGCATTTTCAAAATTCACAATGCACTGTCCATTTGAGGAAGCTAAGAAAGCAAAATAAAAGGCTGAGGTAAGAAACAATACTATTCAAATAGGTGTAGTTGTTTGATTGTTGAGAGTAATCATGCGGGATGTAGTAGTTAAGGTGAAGGGACTAAAAGTGGGGAGACTCGGGTCCAAAACTTCTGGATGACTCTGGGCCTATAGCTGTCTCTCAGCTCAATCCATCTCACGGAATTGGTGTGAGGGGGAAAGAAGGAGAGAGCACATATGTGCTGCTTTGAACTCATGAAACTAAAAAGAATGATTCCTCATCCTTTTTCATTTTAAGAATATGATTGCAACATTTTTTAGTCTAATACAGTATTAGAAAAGCTATTGCTATTTAAAAAAAACCTGTTGAAATGAAAAATGAGATACATCTGAGTGGGAGGCCAGTTTCTTCCCTAAAGAGTCACTCTGCTGCAGTGAATTCAAGGACTGATATTGAAATCAGGCACTGAAAAGTCATTTTACTGAAGACACAATAAATAACTAGCTATTCTGCCTACTAGCTATTCTTCTACCATTGGGTAGAAAGAAATATATTCATATTCTCTTTCTCTCTCTTCCCCCCCCTCTACATTCTTAATGTAGAATATAGTAGTACATAGTAGCGTTCTGCAGTAGTATTATCCCAATACTGCAGAACACTAGTAGTTGTGTAATAACCCATAGCTTTCATTCTGGACATACTAGGGGGGATGGAAAGAAAATAGTTTATGATACAATTGGACTAAACTTTTATTTCTCTCTGGGAAAAGTGAACAATTGTCATGAGAAAATCCATGCTAAATGTTTTGGGAATGGACCCTCAGGGTTGCAAACCGTATAAATTGTATCACACTTATGGTTAAGATTCTTTGGGGGAAAAGAATTTAGGAAGATGTTTTTAACTACCTTATGATATGCCTATGGCATACGTAACAGCTTTTGTTCCCCATTCAAAACTGGAAACTGTTGTCATTTTTAGCAATTTTGATTAGAGAAAATGAGAATGGGGACCAGAAAAAGGGACTTGGGGTCTTCATGCTGACCACTTACTGTAAATATTCCGCCAATTAGAGTTTATTGATTTGGAAAAAAAAACAAATATGTTGAAGAAGCCCGAGTTATATATATTAGTATTAACGATTTTTTCCCCAAAGGTAAACATATAGAACTGCCTATTCACTACATCCAAATATAGTTGCTTCCTTTGAAATAAGTACAAGCACATTTATGACCGATTTAGAATTGCAGTCAAAATCAACCCCATTATTATTGGGATTTTCTATTATTATTATACACAAAAATGACAGTATACACAGCAAATGAGATAACTATGCTGGGTTTCGTATCACAGATCACTAGTCAAACACTTCATCATCATCATCATAAATCTTTAGTGAGACTCACAGCCTTTGGGGCTGGTTGCTAGCTCAACTGGAGTCCTAACCAAGGACCAAGGAACTGTTAAGATAGCACTGAAGGTTATAAGCTGTTCCAATTCGTTTTTTGTAGAATTATTATTATTGTTGTTATTTATTATTTTCTACTTAGAAGTTAGCCCATTGAATTGGCTTACTCCCAAACCACGTGCAATGGGTTTTCTTTTAAACATCTGTATACCCCTTTCATTTCCCTCAGCATTGAATTTATTCCAGGAATAAGCTTACACAACTCCACCTCTTCTTTTGTATAAGAACATTTGGAGCCCAATATATTTTTAATGTTTACAGTTTGTATTAAAAATATTAGCTCAAACATGTATTGCCAAAACTTTTAGCACAGATTGTGCGATCAATTGACTTAAAACAGGGTTTACTGAGCCGATGACCTAGAAAAACTCAAGGGACAATAAATGTCTTCGGGTTTTAAGGCATCACAAGCATCTTCGATTCGGCTGCAAAAGACCCCATGGAGCATTTCGGGGAAACGGTTACATCACTGTATAAAATATTTCAACATTACACAGCAGAATGCAGAAAGATGTTACTTTCCCATTTGAATGTGTGGAATATTACGTAAGAAAGTAATGTAAACTCTTTCAATGAACTATAAAACAAGTTGCACCCTCCTTCCTCCATTAAGCCCAGCCTACTCAGCAACCCCGCCCCCCAAAAATGGCAGCCTACAACCGGAAGTAACAACGACGTCACGCCATTGTTTTTCAGAAGCTCGTCTCTGTGGTTGAAGTTGAGTTACGCATCTTCCGTATTTTTTCACTTCAGAACCCGGATGGAGACGACCAACTCCCCAGGGGCAGCGAGTCTCACACCAAGGGCGCCTGCGCCTACGGCTTCTGAGTGTGGGCTTTCTATCGAGAGAATGCGCCGAGCCGGCAGGCAGCACTGAGTATCGGTGCGCAAGCGCGGTGGAGGCAGGCCGGGATTTAAAGGGGTAGTGTCCGCGAGTGCTGCCCCTTGGGGGGGGGGGGGGCGGCGGCGGCGGCGGCGGGAGGAAAGTCTCAGTTCGGCTTTTTTAGAGGCGAGTGGGCTTTGTTCCTCCTGTTTGGGAAACATGGTTTGCGGGGGCTTCGCCTGCTCACGCAATGCTCTGTGCGCCCTCAACGTCGTTTACGTGGTGAGTATGACAACCGGACGGACGGCTGCTTTGCTTCTTCCCGGACGTAGCTTGGAAAGGAGAAGAGAAGCGTGGAGTTCCTATGGAGGGAAAGGGAGGGGGGGGCTAGATCCAGGGGGAGGAAGGCTGGTGTGTGTGTGCGTGTGCATGATGATGGTTGGGTGGGAAAACCCCACCCATAATAGGATTGCTGGGTGCCCCAGGAAGAGCTTGGATTTTTTGGGGGGGGGGGGCGGGGGGGGCAAGAAGATCTGGCTAGGTGTTTTTCTGATTGCATTCTTGAGGATTGTGTGCATGTGTGTTTGTGTGTGTAGGAAGGGAGCTGGCGGTAATTTTTAGAGGAAAATAAGAGCTGGCTGAAGGGATGACCTCACTGCTTCTGTCTAGAACACTTGCCCCAATCTGGTGACCTTCGGTTGTGTTGGAATGCAGGTAGTCCTCGACTTACGACCACAACGGAGCCCAGAGTTTAGTTACTAAGCGAGTAATTGTGTTCAGCGAGCTTTTTTGTCCCGTTCAACGACTTTTCTCACCACGTTTGTTAAATGAATCACTGCAGTGGTTAAATTAGTCACACGGTGGTTTTGAGTGAATCTGGCTTCCCCGTGAAACATTGCTTTGTCAGGTCTCAAAAGATGATCGCCTAACCCGGAGACACTGCATCCGTCATAAATATGAACCTGTTGTCATATGGGGATGCTGCATTGGTCGTAAGTGTGAGAAAGGGTCATAAGGCCCTTTCGCTGCTGTTGCAACTTCGAAAGGCCACTAAATGAACTGTTGTAAGTCGAGGACTGCCTATATAGTCTCCAGAATTTCTAACTAACCTGGCTGGAAATGTTGAGGGTGGTTGTGGTTCCTTAGAGCAGAGCAGATGGAGGAAGGCTAAGATTAATTTGTGAGAGAATGCATGATAGGAAAACGGTGGGTTTGTCTGACTGTTTTTAGGAAATTATAATTTCCTAAAGGTCAGGAAATTATAATGTAAGAAAAGAAGCTATAAATCCTGCATACTTTGTTTGCAAGCATTTTGGGAGAAGGTGATGAGTGGGAAATGGATTGGCCCCAGAAGAGTTGGACTAAACATATGTCTTGTCAGGGTTGCATAGAATGGGAAGCTTGTGATATTTACCAAAGAAAATTTGAAATCTTGCCTCAAATGTTCCCTTGACTGCTAGCAACAGACTGAATCTTCTCTTCTTGTTTGCTGAGTTATGTTTTATCAGATCTGGTAAGTAAGTTACAAAGATTATGTGTCATTTGATTGGGTCCCTGGCTATACTGCAGAAACATCTGGGAAACTTTGAAGAAAGAAGAATTACCACTAGCGAGCTCAAACAAGAGCAGAACAGAAAATGACTGGTTTAATAGCACTTTAATAATTTTCCTTGTACAATGACAGAAAAGGTGTGGTTTTTATAAATAAATAAATAAATATATATATATATATATATATATATATGTTCTATTTAAAAATGCAAGACTGGCATTAGGGAGCTGGAGGTTCTAATCCATCCTTGGCCACAGAAATTCATGGGATAAAGGGGACAATTCAGTCTCTTGCTATGCAACCTACCTCACTGGTGGTAATAGGGAAATGGGAGAAAGGAGTGCTATGTGTTTTGCACAAAAGACGGATTATAAATAAATAATAAATGAACTTTTCTCCTCCCTTTGAGAAAGACAAGAGGCCTAAGGTATATTAAGTAAGGATAGTAAGAAATTGTTGGAATTCATATGTTCTGCTGTAAGAAGTCTTGCAGTGTGGAATCCGGGGTGAAAGAAATAATTTTAAAAGGGCCTGAGCTTGATTTCAAATAATGTAAGTTGCATTCAGCATCAATGGACATAATCTTTATAACTGAGGAAACCTATTTAAAACTATAAGAAGTGGGACAGATTCTGTGTTGGATAACCTGATTCCATTTTCACAGAACAAACAACTCGGCTGTATTTTTCATGTCATTAGAAATTTTTGGAAGCAAAGCTACTGCTCTCAAAGCAGATAACATATATTTCTTGCTTTAGATATTGCAACCTAGACAGTGGAAAATCATGGTCAGAAGAGAACATTGGGTCAAGCTATCATTAATGCTTTATGACACAACCATGGGATAGTATCTGCCTGAGAATTTTTCTAAAAATAATAGACAAAATAAAAGAGTTATAAGCAGGAGTGGGATTCAAATTTTTTAACAACTGGTTCTGTGGGCGTGGCTTAGTTGGTAGGTGTGGCTTAATAATCATGTGGCTGGGCATGGCCAACTCAACATCACTCACGTCGAGGCACGCATCTCCTCGCCTGGCCTCTCATGACTGTGGGGATACTACAACAGTCGTTAAGTGTGAAAAATGGTCATAAGTCACTTTTTTCAGCGCCATTGTAACTTTGAATGGTCACTCCACACAAGCAAAGTACCAGGAAAGAAGCGGAAGGAAAACTCCAAAGAAGTTCCTGAGACAGGAAGTCTAGTCCTGCCAAGAATGTAATAAGGGTTAATGGAGAGGCAGTTTCTGTAAGCAACACCAGAATGTTTCCTTCCTGCCTTCCTTACAGGATTAGGCCAGTAATTTCTTCTAACAACCGGTTCTCTGAACTGCTTAGAATGTTGACAATCGGTTCTAGCGAATAGGTGCGAACTGGTAGAATCCCACCCCTGGTTATAAGGGACTTTGGAGGTCTTCTAGTCCAACCCCCCCCCCCTTCAAGCAGGAGACACCAACCTATACCCTTCCAGACAAATGGCCGTCCAGTCTCTTCTTAAAAACCTTCAGTGATGGTGTACCCACAACTTCTGAAAGTAAGCCATTCCATTGACTAATCTCACTGTCAGGAAATTTCTCCTTAGTTCTAGGTTGGATCTCTCTTTGATAAGTGAACATCCATTACCTCTTGTCCTGCCTTCAGGTGCTTTGGAGATAGGTTGACCCCCTCTTCTTTGTGGCAGCTTCTTAAATATTAGCAGATTGCTATTATATAATGTATGTTATATAATATTTATTATAAGGCACTGTTGAGTACAGATGCAGATGCATGAACTTGAAAGAAAGGAAAAATGAAATGCTCGGTACTCTTTGAATAGGGAGAATGTTTCTCCTTTTCAAAATTGGCTTGAGACCTTTTTCAGCATAAAGTTTCATGTTCGTTAAATGGGGCTGAAGCATAACTCACACCTTTTATTTATATGTGAGCCTCCATCCTGGATTACCTCTACCCAAATGTCCACATATTTTTTTTGAAATTTTAAAATATGCTAGTTGATCCACACAAAGACTGGCCCATCGTAATGGCCAGGCCTAAAATATAATTATCAGAAAGTATGGTGGGTAGGAAATCATTAAGGTTATAATGTGGGGCAAAGGGAGAGAATTAGATTTCTTTCCCCCAAAATAGTTGTCATTCGCAAGCCACAAACATCTTCCTCAATATGAAGGCATTATTTTCCTTTATGGGCATCTCTACAGCTGATTTGTACAACTATACCCGCTCCCCCAACTATTTATTTTGTGCTGTCCAATGATAAAATTGAAATCCACCTCTTTGCTGCCCAGAAAAAAAAAGCTAAAATAAAGAGAAGGATGGGATTACTAAGCATAAAGGAAAGGTCAAAGAAGATGTCCCCATTGACTGCGTTTGGTCTGGCAGCTTTTGATCCCCCATTCAGGACTTCAGTTAACAAATACTGAGTAATAACCAATTTCATACAGTTAGAAGCATTTGATATTTTTCAGTCAAATGAATTTATTTGTAGCCAACCAGATTTATTTAGCTATGCCTGATACAAGTTGATACATTGTAAAACTTCATCTAATGGAGCATCCAGTGCCTTAGCTAAAATGGGCCTTACCTGCAAATGTTTGTAGCAGAGGTTTTACATATTTTTGCATCAAAGCAAATGCGGTTAGTATATTTCCCTGAATAATTTTACAGTTTCTTTGCTGCTTTAAGAAATCAAGTTCCTAGCATTTGTTGTTGCCCACAAACCCACAAGTAACAAAATTACTTGTCATTTCCACAAACCAGATGAATAGATAGAAATAGAATAGAAAACCTAACCCACAACAGATTTCTGGAGAAGAAATGGCAAACTCCACTAAGAGCAGATCCGACAATTGCAACAGAATGAAGAACTGGCAAATAGACCAGCTCTCTGTAATTCCTTTCCAGATGAGACGTGCTCCAGACAGTTGCTTCTTGTGAGGAGAATACAAGGTAGCAGCAGATTTAGACTTCTGGGAGACTAGAAGGAATAATCATCCTTTTGCTCAAATGACAGTCCTTCAAAAAGATACTTAGGTTTGCATGCTTCCTTTTCTAATCACTTAAAGAAATTACTTGTTAACAGCTTTTCAGATTAGAAACCTTTGGATTGTAATCATAGGTTTTATAACATTAGGCGAGTTTCTTTCAATCCTTAGCAAAAGAAGATTTAAATGCAAGTTTGAGGAACTTTAAATATTCCAAAAATATTTTGGAATGAACAGTAAAAAGTGATTAGAAGTTTGATTTTGGGAAATTGCAAATGGATTAAAGACGCAGATGGATTTGAAATAAGATTTTGAAGTTAATTATAAGAATCCTTCCCCAGAGGAAAATGCTTTTGTTTTGAATTATGTTTTTTAAAAAAGGTAATCAGACTTTGAAAGTTGGATACTAGAGGAAACTAGAGCAACTAAAGGTTACAAATAAAGGAGAAAAACATTTACATCTGACTTTACTAATAAGAATGAAGCAAAATATTTTAACATTGAACATATTAAAGAATATTTTTGAACAGTGCACTCAGAATGTTAATTTTAAGATTGTCTGCCTCTCAAGATAGATTGAATTTTACAGAGGTTATGAAAGAGGAACAAGTTTTACTGGACAAGACTGACACTGATTTGAAAATGGATTTAAAAATGGCAGGCTATAAGAATGATATGGAAAAAGATACATTGTCCATATCAAAAACAAACGAACAAACCCTCCAGCTGATGTCTTAATAACTAAAAATGATATACAAATAAAAAAGCAAGTGAATAACCTACATAATTTTCCTATGTAGAATATATGAAATATTCTTTTGGAATATTTGTCATAAGGAACAAAGAAAAAAACAAAAAAACCAAGTTCTGGGATATTAGGGATTAAAGACTAAGACTGTTAAAAGTAAAAGGAAGGAATATAAAATTAGTGTATTTGGTTAAGGTTAAAATGGACAATTACTATGGCTGGTAACCTTTAATGTAATGCTTGAATAACTCCCATAGTGAAAAGAAGTTATATACTGTTAAAATTCTTCTGATGTTCAATCAAAATTTGTTTTTTCAATTTATCATAAGTTCAGTAGACTTAATAAAATAGAATTCTTTATTGGCCAAGTGTGATTGGACACACAAGGAATTTGTCTTGGTGCAAATGCTTTCAGTGTCCATAAAAGAAAAGATACATTTGTCAAGAGTCAAGAATTATCAGGTACAACACTTAATAATAGTCATAAGGTACAACCAGCAATCAAATCATACTTGGAAACAGTCCATATAAATAGTAAGGATACAAGCGACAAAGTTACAGTCATACAGTCACAAGTGGGAGGGGATGGGTGATAAGGAGTGATGAGAAGATTAACAGTAATAGCAATGCAGACTTTGTAAATAATTGGACAATGTTGAAGGGATTATTTGTTTAATGCTATCTTCTAGGTTAAAATTTTGTTTATATAGTTTATATAGCCATCCAGTGTCACAGCAGGGGTGCCACGGGGTGTCAAATTCTGCCGTCACATGATGTAGCAGGACTTTTTTCTCCTTTGCTAAACTGGGCTTGGCCATGGCCAGCACATGATGCATCTGGTCCACTGGGCAGGAGTTTGACACTCCTGCTCTAGGCAGTTAACAGAGGGTTAAAACCAAAAACAGCAATACAATGAATATATAAATAATCATCTCAAAAATGATACTATAACATGTGCAAGATTTAAAAGTAATCCCACTATTCTAATTAAGTGGATAAAGCACAACTTGTACCTTTTATTTATATGTGAGCCTCCTTCCTGGATCATTGCTATCCAAATAGCCACATATTTTTGAAATTTTAAAATATGCAAGTTAATTCACAGCAAGATTGACCCATCTGAGTAGTCGGGCCTAAAATATAATTGTCCGACATTATGATGGATAGGAAGTCTTTGAGATTACAAGTAGCCCTCAACTTACGACCACAATTGAGCCCAACATCTCTGTTGCCAAGTGAAACATTTGTTAAGTGAATTTGCCCCATTTTATGACCTTTCAGTTGTTTTTTTAATAGTACTTTTTATTTTCCATTAATACAAATCATAATTACATTTTTGACAGTGTTTACATCCATATATGTTGTTGTTTTCTATTTCTATCATCTATTTGTACATATCGATAATTATTATATATACATATCATTAATAATTTTACAATTATATCTCTCACCGATACTTAATATCTAATTATTTGTTCTACATATTTACATTTCTATGTATCACTTTCTTGGGTATTCTATATAATCATTCTGTTTCAATTTTTATCTCTATTTTCTAACCATTTGTACCATCTATGCCATACTGAGTAGTAATCAGATTCCTCTTTTTCCTTCATTTTAAGTGTGAGCATATCCATTTCTGCACAGTCTATTTTTTGTAAGACTAGTTCTTCTGTTTCCACATTTGCCTATAGACTATTCAGGCCGCTGTAAGAATATGTAATATTATATATTTTATCTTTTTTGCATATTGGTTTTGGATTATCCCCAATAAGTAAAGTTCTGGCTTGAATTCAGTTTGTTGTCCGGTAATTTCTTGTATCCAATCTTTTACTCCATGTAAAAGATAAAAGGTACCATGTGATAAAAGGTACTATCAGACCTTTCCATTGTTAAGTGAATCATTACAGTTGTTAAGTAAGTGTCATGGTTAAGTGAATCTGGCTTCCCCATTGACTGTGCTCGTAAGAAAGTTGCAAAAGGTGCAGGGGCATCCCTGCAGCTATATTGAACCCCCAAATTGCAAACCAGATCTTTCTGAGGAAGTGCAACCCTACTCGGAGCCAAATATGGAAAAATCTCAGGATCTGGAAAGTTAAGGTGCTCACTGTAGCTGCTTGGTCTTGCCAGAGTTGAACTGAAGCGTGTTCTTCTTCTTCAGCACACACTTCAGACATTGGGAAAGAACCTTGACAGCATCTCTTGGTCAATCTGGAGTAGCAATGGATGATTTGATATCATCTGTAGGACACAGTATAACCCTGTGCCAATGGATGGAGGGGGGGCATTTTTGTTTTCCCCAGAAAATGGCCTCCCCGAGCTCCGGAGGCTCTCTGGAAGTCAGAAACAGGCCCATTTCCAGCCTTCCCAAACTTCTGGGAGGCCTGTTTTTTCACCCTCCCCAAGCCTCCGCGCACATCCTGCACTTACCTGCATCCAAAACGGGCCACGTAAGGACTTCTGGGAGGGGTGGGCGGGCCCATCCAGGAATAGTATTTGGGGGTTCTCCAAACAGCACAGAATCTTAGCTAGGGGCTCTCCTGAACCCCCAGCAGCCCACTCTTGTGTGCCTCTCACTTCCGGTCCCCTGAACTGGTTCAGAAAGATAACTATAATCAATAATATTGAAAACTGAGGAGAAATCGAGGAGAACCAGGATGGGTGTACTGCTCCCATCTCAAGCACAGCAGAGGTCCTTGACAAGCACAATCGGGGGCCCTTCTCAATGCTGTAACCAGATCTGAACCCCGATTAAAAAGAGTCCAGATAATCCACTTTCTTGAGTGCCTTCTGGAACTACAAGCAGCTGGATTAATATTGCTGCCAATCTCACCTAACTGACTCTGGGCAACTTACATAATTAAAAACAACCAAAATTAGAAATAACAGCCACTGAAAAGCAATCAAAACAGTTAATTAGAAAACAAAATAATTCGTAGGCGAGTCTGAGCTTGAAGGAAAAGGGATTGGCAACTATCTTTTATTAACCATCTATTAATCTAGGTGCTTTTTCGAGAGGCAATTGGACTTTCTGTTTTTTTTTTGAAGACATTTTGCTTCTCATCCGAGAAACTTCTTCAGCTCGGACTGGATGGTGGGGAATGGAAGGATTTATACTCCTTGCAGACAGCTGGTCATCCTAGGTGATGGGGCTTTTCTGCAAGGAGTATTAATCCTTCCATTTCCCTCCATCCAGTCAGAGCTGAAGAAGCTTCTTGGATGAGAAGTGAAACATCTTCCAAGAAACACCAGAAAGTCCAGTTGCCTCTTGAAAAACACACTTTGGGGACAATCCTGACTTGGATGACTGAGAATTTCCATAGAGCAGGGGTCTCCAACCTTGGCCCCTGGAAGCCTGGTGGACTTCAACTCCCAGAATTCCACAGCCAGCTTTGCTGGCTGTGGAACTCTGGGAGTTGAAGTCCGCCAGGCTTCCAGGAGCCAAGGTTGGAGACCCCTGCCATAGAGGAAGATCAGAGACAGGGTGGAAGACAGTTGCTCTCTTTGGTGTTATAGTCCTGCAAATGCTTTTAAAAAGTAATGTCTCTTAAGCTTCCCCACTTCAAACAAAAACCTGCCACCTTCATTTTCTCCCTAGGCCTTGTTTGACTACCCTTGTTACCTTCCTGTCCAAACACATAAAGCTAGATTAATAGATGGTTAATAATAGATAGTTGCCAAGACAGCCAGCATTAGTCAACTAGAAAGTCAGATTCCCCTGAGTTGCACCTATTACCAATGAGGCTATGGTACTTTTTCCTTCAAACTCAGGCTCACCTACAAATTACTTTAGTGTTCTTATTAACTGTTTTAATTGCTTTCAGTGGCACTTATATCTAATTTTTGTTGTTTTTAATTATGTAAGCTGCCCAGAGTCAGTTCAGTAAGATTGGCAGCAATGTTAATTTAATAAGCGTAAGGTATTCAGGAGGTTGAAAAAATAAACTTCAAATGCTAGTCTATAATATTTAGACTTCAAATAGCAGTCTATCATTTTAAAATATATCTTCTTGTGTTTAGCTCCTGCTTTTCATTTTATCAAACCTGCAATGTCAAAAACTGTTGAGAGAATTGCTAATAAGTGAGAGAAAAATGGGATAACTTTCCAGTCCATGACGTGAATCAAATTTCACCCCCTTTTTTAATAGCTTCACCTATTTCTTTGCAGAGGCGTTTCTGAATTTGAGTTCTAATATAAGTACATGGTAATAATTATATAGGTCATAGCGGTATTCTTATATCTAAAGGGATGCCACAAAGAAGAGTGGGTTAACCTATTCTCCAAAGCCCCTGAAAGCAGGACAAGAAGCAATGGATGGAAACTAATCAAGGAGAGAAGCAACCTAGGACTAAGGAGAAACTTACTAACAGTGAGGACAATTAACCAGTGGGACAGAAGTTGCCTTCAGAAGTTGTGGGTGCTCTAACACTGGAAGTTTTTGACAACCATTGGTCTGAAATGTTATAGGGTTGAGCCGGGGGTTGGACTAGAAGACCTCCAAGGTCTCTTCCAACACTGTTATTCTGTTATACTGCATCTTTATGACTAGACATTTCCCTGTCCTTGTCATGGCACGTGTGGACCTCCATGTCTGAGCAATATCTTCTCTTTGTATATATTGAAGAGACCTTGCACTTGGTATTCTTGTTTGAGAAGCGCATTTGTCACATTTCTGTTTCTGTATCCTTTCCCCTTATTTGGACAACTTTTTGTGGTTGAAGCTAATCACTGGAAGAGAACGAAGGCAATGGAAGTCCACCAATCTCAAGAGGATACCAAGGCCTACATGGCTTATATTGAAAAGCCTTTGAAATTGAGTATGAAATGTAGTGTAGGGAGTTGTCACTTAACCTCAGTAATAGGGACTGAAATTTCTATTGTTAAGCAGTGTGGTTGTAAAGAGCTACATCACACGACCACATCATTGCTTAGTTGCTGCCGTTAAGTGAGGATGGAAAGTCATTAAGCGAGTCCCAGATGGTTTGCAAGACACGAGTGCAGTGGAGCCAGGGGTGGTTGCTGGCAGACTGGAGAATGTGTGAGCAATGGATCAGAGCAACCTGTGGGACCTTCCCTGCTGACTTCCCCCTTGATTTTGCTTCTGGGAAGTCAAGCAGGGAAGATCTCAGAGTATGATCTTGTGACCGCAGGATGTTGCAATGCGGTAAGTGTGAGCTGGTTGCCAAGAGGCCAGATTGCAATCACATGACATGTTGTGACAGCTGGAAATTCAAAAACCAGCTGTCTCTCCCCCCCCCCCCCCAGCACCTTCATAACTTTAAACAACTGGTCAGTAAGCGAGGCTGTAATTCTCTCTTTTGTGGAGAATGGCACTCATTGGTTGGGCGCTGTATCAATCAGAAAGTCTCTTACCTCTATACCCATAACAAGAGGCACGGAGGAATCATTCTATTTTGGAAATTAACACCCTGCAAGCTAAGATACTGGAAAATTGAATTAGGTAATTAAAAATGTTCAAAGAGTGTAAAACGGCAAAGTGTGTTATTCTCAGGACGATGACTTTACTATAGCTCTAAATAACTTGCCAGCCCTTGTCTAACTTTCCAATATTCTGTTGACTTGGAAACATTTTGAATAATTTAAACGTAAGATAGTACAGTAAAAATATAATTTTATGGGTATGTGGATGTTGATAAGTCTGTCCTTATCAAATAAAGTTGTTGTATATATTTAAGATGGTTTAATCTGAAGAGAAGAGACACTCTTAGTCACTCTGTTGTAATGGCACTGGAAGAAACTCTTCTTTCCTTCTCTCTCTGGGGTTAGTTTGATGTTCTACAATAAATGTAAAATATAGCAGCGTTAGAAGGGAGATAACATAATATTTATTTAATTAATTTATATTGCTGCCTATTTGCCCATGGCGACTCGAGGCGGCTTACAGGCAGTGGTGGGATCCAACAGGGTTAACTACCGGTTCGGTGATTTTCGAGGTTCGAGGTTCGGTGATTTACGATGTGCTTCGCTGCACACTGCGTGCACGCCTGTAAATTATCATCAGCACACTGCGTGCCAAGGAGCAGCCTTTCAAGAAGCCCTTTTTTCCTGCTTTTTCAACTGCAGCTGTGTCTCGCACGGCAGCTGAAGTTGAAAAAGCAGGAAATAAAGGTCAGGTAAGAGCCCAGGTGGGCAGGTTGGCCAAAACAGCAGCAGACATAGAACCGGTCCTATGTCTGCTGCTCTTCAGAGCTACCGGTTCTACAGAGCCGGACAGAACCAGTAGAATCCCACCCCTGCTTACACAATGTAAAACCATATTTAAAACAAAACAATTTTTTTTAAAAAAATACCTAGTTTGGCATTGAATATTTTGAATGAACAATAGGAAACTGAGAAAAACAAACCGCTGTTTTCATTTCAGATCTCTTAGGAACTCCAGAGATATTGTGGCAATTTTGTAATATACTAAAACTGTTTTATAGGATGTGGCCAGTTTTTCCACAATCTGGTTGATGAGAAAGTCTTGTCATCAGCTGCAAAAACTAGAATGGTAATGATATTGAGCAGACGTTCAAGCCAGTTTACTGGAATTGGGTTAAATGGATTTATAATCCAAAGGAGGCTAGTTCATAGATGCAATGCTATGCTTGAGCTGAGGTGAAAGCAATAATCGCAGGACAATATGTAGCATTTGGGAATGGAAATAATGCAACTTTATAGAAGAGAATAGAAAAGAAAGCTAAATAGATTGGAATTGTTTTCAGCGTTTCTGAATTTTCCATCTTCCTAACCGCAAATCTTCCTTGTTTTCCAGCTGGTTGGTCTACTACTGATTGGTGTGGCTGCCTGGGGCAAAGGATTTGGGGTTGTTCCCAGCCTCCACATCATCGGAGGGGTCATTGCCGTGGGCTTCTTCCTGCTTCTCATCGCCATCGTGGGACTCATTGGTGCTATCAACCATCACCAAGTCATGCTTTTCTTTGTATCTTTTCTAATGCTCTTGGCAGAACTGAATGCCCGTCTCCTGAAATCTACATTGCAAAATTAAATACATGAAAATTCCACCAGATGTCTCATTGGCATGACTGAAATTGAAATTGTCCAGTTATAATAAGAGCCCCGATGGCACAGTGGTTAGAATGCAGAATTGCAAGCTAACTCTGCTCACTGCCAGCAGTTCGATTCTGACCGGTTCAAAGTTGGCTCAGCCTTCCATCCTTCCAAGGTCAATAAAATAATCCATATTATTGGAGCCCAACATGCTGATTCTGTAAACCTCTTAGAGAGGCAGCCAATTTGCTGACTCTGTAAACCAGGGGTCTCCAACCTTGGCTCCTGGAAGCCTGGCGGACTTCAACTCCCAGAATTCCACAGCCAGTTTTGCTGGCTGTGGAACTCTGGGAGTTGAAGTCCGCCAGGCTTCCAGGAGCCAAGGTTGGAGACCCCTGCTGTAAACTGTTCCTAGTAGTACAGTTTTGGTTCTTAGAAAGGTTGGGTTTTTTTGTTTTTAAGAAAAGGGGAATGACTTCAAAAGAAACTTTCAGAGAATTTCAAGGTCTTGAATAGGGCTATGAAGCGGTATATAAGTCTAAGTGCTATTGCTTTGCTATTGCTATTGTCGGTTACCTAAGTTAAAAGTGAAAATTTGTGGCTGTTTAGATCTTGATGAGCTACAATTCCCACCGCACCCCTACTATGCTTGATGGGAGTTTATTAAAGGGGAGATATGGGTGGAAGATAGATATGTTGGTGAAATATATTTGTTAGTTTTTCTCACTTTCACTTGGGTACTTGAGACTACCAAACAGGTAATATTTTTTCTTCTGTATTGAGAATAATAGCTGGCCTTGCCTTCATTCCGAGGCTCTCCTCCAGTGAATCTGTTGATGAAAATAACTAATAAAGAACTCTGCCCTCAGGCAAGGAATTAAAATTTGATTATGATGTAGTCCCTTCCAACCCTCAGATCATGTAATATTAAGATAGGATTTTAATCCTGCATATATAAATTGATGAATAAATCTGGTGTTTGGCTAGACCTGTAAAGCACTGCAAGCAGAAAATCTATTATAAAATAGCGCGTGTAAAACTTACAAAAAAAGGGCCAGAAATAAACTCTTATATTTATTACAAATATCTGTATTGTCAGTCTTATCCCATAAACTTTCAGAATAAAAAAATCAGAATTTGAAATATTGCAATAAAAAGAAAGATATTTGGGAGGGTGGGTTTATGGGATCTTGCAATTATTCTTTTTGGCAGGGAGGCAGAAAGCAAACTTTTTGAAGCTGCTCCATCTTTGGTCAGTGGATAGATTCAGACCAGCGCTTCCTTTCCATGATCTGCTAGGAGCAGAAGCTAAGGTATAAGCACGTATCATTAAAAAAATATATATAAACATTAACTTTTCCTGAATTTAATGCTTTCATTAAATGCTCTCTGTCCATTTTTGCACTGTCCTAAATTGTCATATCCACTTTAGATGCAACAGATACCAAAATATATCTGGATGTGCAAGGAGCAATCCAGCTTTATCACTGGAGATTATATTAGTGATAAAGATGGATTGCTCCTTCTTCATTTTCGTATTTATGTGGGAAAATCTACTGAATAGAAATTGTTAATGTGCTTGGGATAAGGTGCAGTAGTTGGTGAGTCTGTTTTTAGAATTATATATAGTAGTTGAGTGTTTGCTTTTGTGACACATAATTGGTATTCTTTGGTTCTTTAATGTGGCATGTCTTTCTGGACTTGGGTAGCCTTCTACTGTAAATAAGGCAAGGGATAATATTTTCTTCTTGTAACTTCCACCCACTGTACCAACATAATTTGTATGAAGAGTTTGCTGGATATGTAAAGGACTTAGTAGGAATACATTTTTATATTCTAAGCCAGGGGTCTTCAAACTTTACAGCTTTAAAACTTGTGGACTTCCAACTCCCAGGATTTCTCATCCAATCATGTTAGCTCAGGAATTCTGGGAGTTGAAGTCCACAAGTCTTAAACTTGCCAAGTTTGAAGACCCTTGTTCTAAGTTATTCATTGAACTTTGATGATAGGGCAAAAGAAGGTATGGGGAACATGGAAACCATGTTCTTGTTTTCCTACAAGATTTTAACACTTTTTTCAGTGATGGATATATTGGTTCAAGGAGTAGCAGATTGTTGATATAACTAATGACTTATTTAAAAAGTCATTAATCAAAACAATATAACTTGATTAATGAGTTATAAAAGAGAAAGAAAAGGAACCTTGTCATCCATAAAGAGGTGAGGAGGAGATTTGATACAATCTCAGCAGTAGTGTAGTGGATAAAAGTTGGCTTCTCAAGTTTTGTTGAAGAATGTTTAACAAAAGAAGACTGAGCCGGAGTTCATATAATACTGTACCATGATGTGGTTGATTTGGTTTGGGTTTAGTCAATTGTGCACAACTAGTCATTGTAGATTATAAACCATTCTTTATAGCTTAATGCAGGAATACACAACTTATGTCACTTGAGGCTTTGGTCCAAAAATAGCTGGAACCCAAAATTAAAATGAGATAGATGTTTGGTGACAAAAGCTTAATTTTTAAGAAGTGAAATAAGCGTCCTGTGGCTCTGCAATTTTTAAAGTACCAGTTTTGATCCTTAAAATTCTTCCCAACTGGAAAACTTTCAAACAATATATTAATTTTTGGCCCTACCCAATCCAGGGTTGTTGGAGCCCTAAAAGAGGACTGAAAGGCACATTTGATCCATAGGTTGCATTTTTTGCACTCCTGCCTTTATGTTTTGTGGAAACCAACCAAGCTAATTAATATAGGAATCCAGACTGATTCTTGAGCTGCAGCTTGGTTTTCTGAGTGGTACAGTTTTGTTTCTTAGAAAGGTTGGTGGGTTTTTTTTTTTTTAAAAAGAAAACAGAATGACTATAAAAGAACCTTTCGGAGTATTTCAAGGTCTTTGTGTTTCTGTGCAGAGCCTGGTTATCAGCATTACTAAAACCACAAAAAATCTGAGAAGCAGCCTTTTGAAACACTGTGGCTAGTTGTTGACCATTCGAAATCTGCTTGCGAAGCATAAATCACCTTGTTTTATTGTAACAACCTCCCCCACTTCCAACAGCAATGTCTGTTTTCTTGTGGATTTCTCAACAGAATTAGGCTGCTCATGAATGAAAGACAGGCAGTGTAAGTGGTATCAAGCAACTTCCTTATTTGCCCCAGCAAACTTGAAATGAGAAAATACTGATGTAAGGCAACAGGAAATAACAGTCAATGCTGCTATGTGTGCCAAGACATCGCTGACACATACCAATTATACCAAAAATAGTCACCTTTGAGTTCAGCTCAGCAATAGTTAACCAACAAAGGGCTATTACAAGAAAGGTTCTAGAAAAGCCAACATCTTTTTCTTTTGCGATAATGGTGCAGAGGAAAATGTCAGCTGCAAAGTCTGAATTGTTTTCTGGATTTTCTGGATTCTTATTTACATACAAGACCCATGATTGATTTAAGAGTTTATTAATGAGAAGGGCAAAAATATCCTTCCCTGGCCGCCATCCTTAAGAAACCATTGCCACTCGGATTAGCACTCTGAGCTAGATGAATAGTAGTTTATCTTTCATTGTTTGAAACATCCCATGTACCTGGATTCTTAATGTTAAAAAATGGCATTCCCAATCTTTCAGAAGTATTCCTTCCCACTTTTGCAACCTTCTTGGAAAAATCCATATTGATTTTGAGAATATTTTACTTCCTGTTAATTTTCTTCCTGTAAATATCATTTGATCTGTAACAGTTTTATTTGATGTTCACAAACTCTATTATTTTTCCCCGAGATGTTCCTTAATTGCATCTTCAGTATATGATAATTCTAGGGCTAATCTTTATTTTCCAGTTTGGGATTTCCTGTGCATGCCTGGCACTCAAGACACATAAGCAGGTACGTCTTGCCTTTCTGCCTGAGTTTCATTCAGTTTTTCTGGCTATATTTAGCCTGCGCTGCAGCAACTATACTTTCAAAAAATGGTCTTTCATGTCTAGTCCCATCGTTTAAACAAACAGGAACAAGAAATGGAGCAACTAACAAGATATCCCACCCAATCCCATGAGCAGAGTGAGATTTGTGACTTCCAGCCCATTTGCTTTGAGTACAGAGGAGGTATTCAGCAGGTTCTGACCAGTTCTGGAGAACCGGTAGCGGAAATTTTGAGTGGTTCGGAGAACCAGCAAATACCACCTCTGACTGGAGATTTTACAGTATCCTTCCCCTGCCATGCCCACCAAGCCACGCCCACAGAACCGGTAGTAAAAAAAAATGAATCCCACCAATGCTTTGATCCCTTAGACTTCTGATACAAATAGAGATACTGAATGTGGAAGTTGTGATTTGGCAACTTTAAGGAAGGGAACTGTTAGAACCATCCTTTTTGTGTCAACAAAAGTATAAGCGTAGGGGTAAATTCCCTCTTTTTTCCCAAACTTAGTAAGAAGAAGACTTTTTTCTTGACCCGAGCATCACATTAATCTTGCATTTGTTTCTGTGTATGTCTGTGTGCATAGGCGTGTTCAGCATGTCCTTCAACCCCATTGTGTAGCTGTTAATTGTTCACCCACTTTAATATATATATAAATATTATAAATATTGAATCCAATATCTGGGTTGTGGTGCAGTGATTAACTTAATATAGGAGTTCTATTCATGGAATGTGCTGTGGCAAAACACATCACATTAAGCAAAGAACTGTTGGCTTGTGCAACATGTTAAGATAACGACTGACTTCCCACAACATAATAAATAGCAAACTACTGAACCACGTTTATTTTAGCATGTGGAACAAATACAGCCAGTGAGTGCATTTAACTTTCTTTTCATTTAATTTCACTTCGGTCACTTAATTAAGTTTATATTCTGTGCAACTTCCTGTTCCTCAGTTGCATTAGACAGTTCCCAGAATTTCTTTTGCTTACCACTTGGGATTTCTGGAGTTGTGCAATGCATCAGGAGGGAGGCAGGTTTGAGAATAGGCCTGAGCTGCTGTCTCATAGATATTTCCCACAAGGTAGCTAAGTCATACAAATGGTCCTCAATTTATGACCATAATTGAGCCCCAAATTATGGTTGTAGGTCATACCAATTGTTAAACAGGTCATCACGTGATTATGCCTCATTTTACGTCCTTTTTTGACTTTGAATTCGGATTGTAAGTAGTCCTGGGGAAGTCTGCTGTAAATTCAGTTGCTAAGGAATTGGTCATAAGTCTATCTGTAGAAGATTAAAAATTTAACTCTCTTAGCTACATGGACAAAAATTAAGAAGCCCTTATGTCATGTCACTGAAAATTGCATTGTATGACACTGGCTTTCAACATCTCTCTCTCTCTCTCTCTGTTCTTTCAGGAAAGTATTTTGAGCAGTACCTGGAACTTACTGAATGACAACACCCGGATATCATTGGAAAACAAATTAGATTGCTGTGGATTATTCAACAAAACTGAATCTGCTGAGCTATTTAAGAGAGATATTGAGAATTGCAGTGCAGTAAGTGTACATTTTGGGATTCTTAGCCCTATGGAAGAGATATTTAACTTGTAAAAGATATATGCTCTAATTAAAGAGGTTTAATATGCTGCAAATGATGAGTAAGGATTAAGGTGCATTTGCTGCTTTGGGTTGTTGGCTCATTTCCTAAAGCATCCATTGCTGATACAAATCAGCTATAGCACCCAAGATACTTTTAAAAATAAGATTCCTATGCACTGGAATTTGGCCGTATCTATTGCTTCAGTACAGGGAATTTTAAAGAATAAACCATTCCCAGATAGCTATACCTTTAACTGAAAAATGAAACATGCTATAGTAAAACTTTTCCTTTGAGAAAATGATACTTGGAAAACTAAAAAGATTTAGCATTAAATTCATCTAGATGTAAGATGCAAAATACGTGTACGAAAAACAGTCCTAGTTTAGTGACTGCTCGAAGTTACAGTGGCACTGAAAAAAAAAGGTAAATTATGGCTGTTTTTCATATTTACAACCATTGCAGAATCCCCATAGTCACATGGTCAAAATCTATTGCTGCCCTAAAAGATGCAGCTGAAAGATGCTGCCTTCCTTTGCAATGTGCTATCCTTCCTTTTTAAAGAGCTTTGTTTTAAAGTTAATTAAAAGCAGCTTGTTGTCCAAGAAATTACCTTCTACTCCGTAAGAGATGGTTTTGGTTATTTAATTACTTCATTTGTATACTTTCTATTCCCAAAGGCTCTGGGTGGTTAACAATCTCATTATAAAAGAAAATGACATCCAGAAAGGGAAAAAAAACTAGTCCCAAATTATACATCAACAAAAATAACAAAATCAAAAATATAGAAAATCCCAGAAAATAAGTAATGCAGTTGCAATCCACACCCTGTAGCATAACTTTTTTCAGAACAGACAATAGTAGTTGTGCTTTCCCAATTCTAGTCTCTCCATGTCATTCACAAGTGCAACAACAACCAATGCAGTTTCCATGCTGCATCCTGGCCTATAACATGACTACCAAATGTCTAAACACCATTTTCTCTAGATTCTCTGGACTTGCAGAACTACTACTTTCTCTAGAATCTTTCCTAGATTTTAGATTTAAATTATCCAAATCAAATCAAAGTTCTTTGAACAGAGGGCATAGGTCCTCACTTGGAGAAGGATTGATTACTCTTCAAATCAAACTTTCTTCCCCTTTATGGAGGGCCCTAACCAGCCCTGAGGGATAGGCATCCAACTAAGAAGTGGTGAAGCTGACATTCCAGATATTCCTCAAGATTCAAAATGTTCCCAGATCATAATCACAAGATATGAAGTTCAGTCATCTCCATTTTCCTTCTGAAATATAACAGCTCTGTAACCTGGTTGGCTATCTACAAAGTGCCACAAGAATTCTTTATAGCAGCCATTGAAATGATTGTGGCTATCTTTCCCTAAAAGGATCAAGTCGTTTTAAAAAGGGCCACAGTATTAAAGAAACAAATGTGTTTATTTCTATTTATTTCACACTCTTCAGCATCCGTTAGGCACTTGGGTTAATAGGCCTTTTTCCACTGAGGAGGTGGTTCCATTGTAGAAGTCCCCAGCAGTCATAAAGCAAATTCTCCACAACAGGCAAAGGTCATGGGTCAGATCATATTGAGACAAAGTACAAATCTAATGTACTTTTTTTTTTCATATGTATTAGGCCCATAATTGTCATGGCAGCCATTTACTCCTGACTCATACCATGACCCTTGTAAAGGAAAGGCAGGTTGCATTTCTCCCAAAACTATCAGCTTGGAGTACCCCATCTCCACCCCACCATTCACATCTAGTAGTTCTGATATGAATGCTGCAATATAAGAGAAGGAATGGTACAGGAGGGGTAAACTCATTTGGCACAAACAAGGATTGGCGCCTGGCTATCTGCAGTGAAATTCCACTTGATGCAGAGAGAATCTACCCAGCTTCCTTCATCTCAGGACTCTCGCTGGTTGCAAACTCCAAATCCAAGATTGGCAGTCCAAGAGAAGAACATGACCTCCTCCTCCTCCTTAGGTTTCAGTGATGCAAATGAGAAGTGTCAGGCATCCTTATTTATTTATTAAACTGATTAATCTGCCCAACTCTCATACACTGATTTTAATAGATATTAAATAATAATAGACAGACCAGTCAATAGCAGCAGCCGGAGTCTGGGTTCCAGCAATCTCGTTTTTAGAATGAGAGCTGGAAGCTGAAAAAGGGAGAGTGACGATTGAAGATATCAAGAATTTATTTCCTGTGATTCATCTTCACCCTCCTGCCATACCTCCCATTGCTCGTCATAACTGTAATCTCATTCCTCCACCCATACACAATGAAAGTGATGAGGGGACCGGAAGCTGAAACATGATGATGAAGAGTTGTGGAACCTGGATATGTCTAGCCTTAACGAAGAGAAGCAGTAGGAGTGACATAACAGCAGCCTTCCAATATTTAAGGGGCAGTCACAAAGAAGAGGGGTCAACCTCTTCTCCAAAGCACCTGAGAGCAGAACAAGAAGTAACGGACAGGGGTGGGATACGACTGGGTTAACTACCAGTTTGGGGTTTATGAGCTTCCCTGCACGCTGCAAGCTGTGTGCATGCCTGTAAATCGTCATCAGCACATTGCGTGCAGAGAAGCAGCCTTTGAAACAGCCCTCTTTTCCTGTTTTTTTAACTGCAGCTGTGCCTCATTCAGGCAGCTGAAGTTGAAAAATCAGGAAATAAAGATTAGGTAAGAGCCCGGGTGGGCAGGTGGGCAAAAACATCAGCATAGAACTGGTTCTATGTCTGCTGCTCTTCACAGCTACCAGTTCTACAGAGGTGGGCAGAACCGGTAGAAACCCACCCCTGGTAACAGAGGGAAGCTAATCAAGGAAGACTACAAACCTATAACTAAGAAGAAATTTCCTGACAGTGAGAACAATTGATTAGTGGAACGGCTTGCCTCCAGAAGTTGTGGATCATCACTGAAGATTTTAAAGAAGAGATTGGACAGCCATTTGTCCAAAATGGTGTAAGGCAGTGGTGGCTAACCTTTTTGGGCTTCTTTGCACACACACGCTCGCGTGCCAGCACCCAGAAGGCAATGCATGTCCCCCCGCCGTGCCCCCACCCCCACCCCTTTACCTGCACTGCAACTCACAGCTGACTTTTGTATGGTTTGAGGCCTTTTCCGGCCTCCCAGAGGCCTCTGCAGGCTTTGCAGGCCAAATAATAGGTCCTTCTGGTATTACAGGAAGGCTGTAAAAGGCCTCAAATCAGCTGAAAATCAGCTGTGAGGTGCACACATGCGCAGTGAGGTAAGTTTGCCTGCAGTTCGCATGCCGGCACAAATGACTCTGCATGCCACCTGTGGCATGTGTGCCATAGGTTCGCCATCACGGATATAGGGCCTCCTGCTTGAGCAGGACATTGGATTAGAAGGCCTTCAAAATCCCTGTTATACTGTTACTGTTACATTCACCCTGGCCTATATCCCCTGATCAAGACAAAGAAACCCTCTGCCCTCTAGCACAGAACCACAATCAACCACAGTAACTGTGAGCTGATTCAGCCCCCCCCCCCCCTTCATCTTCTGCCATGTCCATGTAGCACACCTGCATATCTAGCCTCCTCCCCATCTGCTCACCCAACCTATTCTCACTAGAAGAAAGGAGCTACTCAAAAATTAGATGCCCTATTGACTAATATGAACCTCAAATTCTAGACCCAATAATATCTCAACAGTTCCTGTGTGGGGAGCAGCCCTAAAGGAGGTTCATGTTGATAAAAACTGATTTCTAAATTGTTCCAAGACACATTCTTGTTCTAGTCTCTGTTAAAAAAGATCCAAACTCTTTTAGAAAGTCCTTCTCTTCCAAACCAGCCACCAGAGCAATGGTAGAGGGAGTTCTCACAGTGAAGCCCAGCTTGCAACTCCCAATCACCACTATACCATTAGTTGCCAACCCACAGCATCTGCAGTTATTACACTACCTTCCTGTTGGCTTCTGCTGTCATAAGTTCAGGCATACCAAAGATGAACAAGGAAACCCCAAATCTGAGACTCTTCAGGCTTCCATTACTTGGAATTAATCAGCCCTCAAGAGGCTAAGAGGCCCTTGGTTCAGACTAGGTTCAGTGTTGCATTCCCTTTTGGATAATGTCAGCAGGTTCAAAAACATTATTAAGACAAAAACAGCATTGCTATGTTATTTATGAACCCATATATTGTGCATTTTGTAGTTTTAAAAGTATTTTTCCAAACCAGCTCATCTTATTTAGAGCAGACTGCTCAGGGTTAAATTCAGAGCAGAATGCCTATGGTATATGAATTCCTGCAAGCATTTTTGATGCAACAAATGAGTGTGCCTGGAGTGTTCCGCTTCTTCTGTTGTGGTTCTGTTCAGGTGTGCTGAACTACATCTTTCGAAAATGCGGCCAGTGGAGTTAACAGTTGAGAGTCAGTTTTGGCTGGTCTCTATCCATTGTATTTTATTTTATAAGCATGAAACTTCCTTCTGCATAGAAATAACTGGGTAGGGTCACTTGATATTTCACCAGTGAACAGCTTCAGAGGAAGAGCAATCCAAATCCTAATGGAGTCCAATTTTCGATTGCTGCTAATGGTGTCTGCAAATAGGTAAAAGTTTCTGGTTGTCTGTTACAAACGGGGAACACAGAGTTACACTGCGTTTTGTCACCTCATGCAGCCATGCACAAAAACAAAGATTGCATGCCTCAAATGTGGTGTTGTGCTGATGGAACATGCAGATGAGGCTTTGAAAATCCTTGGTGGAGTTGGACTCTTCTTCAGTTTCACAGAGGTAACTATGCCTATGAAACTAAACAAAAGTAGAGCTACTTAGCCTAGGTAAAACACTCAATCATTTACGTCAGGCCTGTCAGACTAGTGTCCCGTGGGCCGGATACGTCGTGTGCAGACCACGCCCACCCCGGCTCTGCAAAGGCAAAAGAACATTGCGACACGTCACGATCTGGCCCGTGACGTGATGGATTTTGACACCCATGATTTAAGTGTTTGAAATGTCCCCTGATCTCAGGGAGAGAATTTATGTATTTAGTTATTTGTATCCCGCCATTATTTATAATAATAATAATAATAATAAACTCAAGGCGGCAAATATATCCAACATATCTTCCTCCTCTTGTTTTCCCCACAACAACAGTTCCTGTGAGGTAGGTTGTGCTGAGAGAGTGTGACTGTCCCAAAATCACCCAGCTGACTTTGTAACTAAGGCGGGACTTGAACTCACAGTCCCTGCTTGCTAGCCTGGTGCCTTAACCCACTGCACCAGACTGGCTCTTGATACAACCAGTGGAGATAATTAAGTCATCTGAATAACATTAAAACCTACTCCTTTGATAATTACACATCAAGGATAAGCTGTAGTTCCTACTTCTCTAAAATTTGGGTGAATAGCTACTTTTTAAATTAGCACTGAAATGGAAATGATGTTTGAATTAATTTGGCAATTTAAGGGAGGGCATTCCAGGGCTGATAGACAAAACAGACTACTTTTAAAGCAATGGACCACAACTCCCAATTCTCAGCAAAGATCATGTTGCCAAGGAAGTTCTATGAATTTAACTCTGAAAGCTGAAAAGGGTTCTCACCATATATGTGAAACAGACAGCTTTGATCATGGCAAATCATTTCCTAACCATTCATAAGATAAGCATGTTGGGATGAAGGAATAAAATATTGTAATTGGATTTCTCCTTGCCTTTCAGATCCTCGGAGTATGGCTTGCAATGCGTTACCGAAACCAGAAGGATCCCAGAGCCAACCCCAGTGCCTTTTTATAGTTCTTTCTCCTACCACCTTCCAGGTTTCCTTTTTAGTTAGTCACTTCTTGCTTATTTAAGACCTCCTATTTCCATCATTTGGTTGCCAACCACTCTCGCAGGCCCTATGAGGAGGAATTTTGCCTTTATGCCAAAATGCTGATAGGATGAAATAGCAAGCAAAGGTCTCATCCATGACATGAAGCCTTTGGCATGGGGCAAAGGGATCCAGTACTGGAAGAAAAAGGCAGACATTAGTTGGTATCACGTAAGATAGTGAAAAAAAATCATTTTGTTGACTCATGTAATTGCTCATAACTACAATCATTTTGGTGTTTTTAAAATATTTGTGTTATTGTACCTGTGTTTTTTTAAAAAGATTTTCCTTAAAGCTGCTTTTTTCCCCTCACAAATGTCTTCATCTTGACAAGGTAAAGAGCTTTGTCTTACCTTTTAAGCAGCAGAGGCAACAATTGTCCCATAAAATTACTTTCCACCAGGTTTGCCTGCTCTTCCCAAATTTGTGTTTCCTATGGTCAAACACAGTAAACACGAGTGCTAGATGAAGCAGCTCTGGGGAAAAATTTAGTGTAAATAAGCATGATATATGTCTTATTTTAGGATTTTGTTTTACAAGCCAAAATTGTAATTTATCTAAATTCAGAATTTACAATCATATACTTTAGGCTGCCTCTTTTTAAAGAGGAAGGTCATAATCTGCCTAAAACTGACCGGAGAACTCACTTGCTCATAGTGTAATCACAATTACATCTTTAAAAATTCTTAAAACTGGCTTTTAAAGTGATTCCTCCTAAAGTGAAATCACAATTATACACCTTTGGAACAAAAGGAACTTGAGTGATACCAGCCTGAGTTTTGAATTCCAAGTTCCTTTGCAATATTCTTCCTGTGGTGGAGGATGAAGACTTGAAACTGTTGTATGCTGGTGTGTCCTAGATATGTCCTATTCTGTTCAGTTGTTTCCCCTGTATTTAATGGTTGTAAGGATGTATGTGAGGATCTTAGCTACCATTGGGGATTCCATTGTTTAAATGCTAGTCCGCCTGTGTAGAAGCCCTTCCCCCTGCTTCCGATTTCAGCCTGCTATCATTCTCATACGCAATTTTTTTTGTTCTACTTTTTAACAAGGGAAGCTGCGGCTGAGCACAAGCATGTTACACATTTAACACTGGGCTTTGTATAGAATTAAGTGAGCTAGATGACAGCCTAGGAAAGATGGTTGCCATGCTATCGGTCTCTTTGTCAAGAAAGGTCCTAGTGAAGCTCCTATGGAGGCGTCCGTTCAAAGCCAGATCTTTCAAGGACCGAGATTGGAAAGACCCATGCCTTCAAGACGAAAAGCAGAAGCACGGTCCCTTTTAACGGAGGGAAAGGAAACAACACGGACTGCTTTCTCTTTGATGAGTATGAATGTCTCCTCATGAAACCTTGAGTGTTTCATAGGCTGCATCCTTATTACACCCGCCATACTGTTTATTTATAAATTAGGGAATGTCTCATAATCAGTGGCACCTTTTGCGAGCAAGTCCTTATAAAAGGCAGGTGGAAATAGCTTGGCAGATTCTTCTCAACTCCTAAAGCTACAGCTGGCCTCTTTTGACGTTATCATCTTGGGCCGATAACGTAGCAGCATTAAATGGTACAGATAAACCCCAAAACATTGTTCTGCCTTTTGAAAACAAGGGTGGATTGAGAAAGATTGATCTCTCCAGCCTTTTTTTTTTTTTTTTTTTGAGCTAGGGCTACAACTCCAGTCGAAAGTTGAGATGGGAAAAAGTGGGAAAAGATCATTGTAAACATTTGGTGTGTACTCTATCCTTTTGATGTGGACTCTATCCTTCTGAGGATTACAAAAGTTGGCTAATAACAGAGTGCAAATGTGAATAGATGACGAATAACCAAAATCGTCTCTATAAAGCAAGCACTTGGCAAGAGATGCATCTTAACAGATTTCCTAAATGCAAAAAAATAAAAAATGGTGGCCATTTGCAGCTCCTGAAGGAGTGTTATCTGAGAGTGAGGCCCTCTCCCATACCCCCAAAATAAGAATTGCACAAGGGAGACAACATGAGAAGAACCTGCCCTGGAGACCCCAACAACTATAAAAGTGTGAATCATGAGACAGATTCTAAACCATTTAAAGATGTCAGGGTTAACATTAACACCTTCAATTATGCCTCAGGAAGCAACTGGCAAACCAGAGAACTTTTAGTACCAGCTTCACATGATCCTTGTACCTTACACTAGTTAGGATCCTCACAGCTGCTTTTTGGAGTAAGTGCAGTTTCTGTGCAGTCTTTAAAAAGAGTGTCTTCATGAAAAAGTTGCAGGAGTTCAGACATGAAGTAACAACACATTGATAACTTGTCATCAAACCTGACCAACCTGGGAAAGGTGCAATTACTTTAGATGTAACTACAAGGGTATGCACTCACCTCACATGAGAATCCAGTGACATTTGAAGCTCAAGGAGTACTCCCAGCCTGGGAACCTGCTCTTTCAGAGAATCTTATCTAAATTAGGCTGATCTCTATCTTCAGTTTCCCATTTGAAAACTCGTTTGGATTTAATTTTGGATTGTTCCTGTTCATCGAGTTGCATTATTGACTTGACAGAAACTAGTTCCTTTCTTGGAACTGAATGATGAGCAAGAGTATGTTAACGTCAGCTGGGAATACCCTTCCAAACACACACAAACACACACGGTTTTATTCTGACAGTATAGGGAACAAGATAGAAGCCTACCAGGCATCAAGAGGCAACCCCAATTAATACCTCAGCACCACCTTTTGGATGTGGAATGATTAGAACCATGATAAAATAAGATTCTGATCTTACTCTATAGTCCAGTAAGTCTGTCCTATAGTCCACTACATGCTATAGTGGTGATAGTAAAAATGACAATGGGTACAGAACTGGTAGGGCTATACTCCCATCAGAGTTCCTAAGACAAGTTGCCATGGTCAATCACCATGGAATAAGAGTTACATTAATATTGAGGAAATGGTGGAATAGAATCATTAAAGAACAAATGCAAAAGGAGGAACAAAATGAAATGCGAATGACAAAACATTATTTCAAATAATTGAGTTGTCCCATGGCAAATTGGCCATGGTGAGTTGTCCCAGGCTCAGTTGGCCATGGTGAAGTGGCTGCAGTTGGCTGCAGTAAGTTTGTCCCATTCTGTTGCAGAGCAGGTGAAACAGCCAGGCAACCAGAGGTATTTTAATTCTATGATCTGGCTGAATGCTTGATGTTCATCCAGAAAAAAAATCAATATTATTTAACTGCACCTAGAGCTGCAGGGCCACTGCATTCTTCATCACTATATCATGAACTGGAATATTGAGACTGACCTATAATTCTACATGTCTCCTGGGTCAAGAGGCTGTTTCTGCTATAGAATATCTTATGAGTCTCCCATTAGGCAGGGGGAGGTACTTTTATACACTGGGGAAGGGTGCTGGCAGTCTACTGAGCTACATTACTCACAGGAACTGATTGAAACAATTCAATGTGCACTTTATATAAGATGGCAAGTGAAAACTGGACTGTAGCCATGGTTGACTTATCCCGTTTACCTTAGAAGAAGGGTTAGACAGATACCATGCATTAAATACATAAAATGGAGGGTATTTGCAGGCTATTTGTCTCAATCCACTTTTCTTTGCTAGGGACTATTTTGGCCCTGAGGTGGTGGTTGATAGAGAGGGTGACGGAAAGAACCTATCAGAAAATAGCAGAAAATCTGATGTATTCAGAGCTGCCTACGGCTTTAAGATCGACATACTTTTTCCATCATGTACACGTGGAACTACTCCTGTTGCAACAGGCAATTTAAATAAATTCATTTCTGTCCAATGCAGGTCTTGAGCGTTTTTCTTTAGTACTTGCTACTTTCCTACCTTGGGGAAGGAATGGCAGCAATGTTAGAAAGGTTAGGTGGCGATACGTTCCGTAAAGGAAATTTTTGCTCTGGTGCTGGTGCTTACAAATAAAATTAAAACAAAATCAGCCTTCTCACAGCAATCATCTTGCTCTGCTAAAAACTGAAGCCTTTAATGTTAGAGCTTTTGAAGATTCAACCCTGCTTCATAGTTCCTCCCAGCAAGGTGTAGTAGCATTCCCCCTTTGATTTGAAGCTAGTCCAGGCTGATCAAGAATTAAGCCATAGCACCAAAGGACGGGTAGGTGGGCTTTTGTGTTCAATCTATCAGGAGCCAGTACATTGGCCTTATTAGTTCAAACCTTAGGATTCCTACAACCCAGCATTATTTCACCAGGCAGTTGTGAGGGTCTCCAGGAACTTGGAACCCAAGTTAGGAAGACAATGGCTTTAAACTTTTTTTTTTATTCTAATTATCAAACACTGGGATGTCTTATAAACATGATTGACCCTAAAAGGAGATTGTGGTTTCTCACCAGGGGAAAGGGGTCTGTTTTTAATTTACAGGTAGTCCTTGACTTACAACAGTTCATTTAGTGACTGTTCAAAGTTACAATGGCACTGAAAAAAGTGCCATTTTTCACCTAATCTCGTTGTGGCATCCCCATGTCATGTGATCAAAATTCGGGTGCTTGGCAACTGACTCATTTATGACGGTTGCAGTGTCCTGGAATCGCGTGATCAACTTTTGTGACCTTCTGACAAAGTCAATAGGGAAGGCAGATTCACTTAACAACCAAGTTATTAACTGAACCACTGCAGCGATTAACCTATTTGTGGCAACCAAGGTCGTGAAATCAGGCAAAACTTACCTAAAAGATTTCTCACTTAGCAATAGAAATTTTTGACTCGACTGTTCCTATGCTTTTATTTATTATACATTGCCTGTCTCACTCTGTAAGGGACTGAGTGGCTGACAAACAAAAAGGCCATTAAAATCCTTACAAAAGTGTCAAAATTAAAAGGACAGAGGGAGCATTCTCAAACACCACTGCCAGGAGGACTACATACCACTCCTGAATTTCCATGTTAGCAGTACCAGATTTTTAACACTCTTCCAGAAGGCCAGAAGAGGGAGTGGGGCCAACCTCACCTCCTGGAACAAGATATCCCATGGCGTGGAGCGGTGCAAAAAAAGGCTTTCCCTGAATTCCACCAGTCGAAATTCTTTAGCTGATAGGGTCTGTGGCTGGACTTCCTTCCAAACTAGCTGGGGTGGGTCAGTTGCAATCGGGACAAGACGATTCCTCGGATAACCTGAGCCCATGCCATGATGGGCTTTAGCAGTTATGTCCCATACTCTGAACTGGACCCCAGCATCCAATGCAACTCATACAGATGTTACACCCCCCCCCCCCAGAATAGAATTCCCCAACCTTTCTGACTTCACAGATTTATGGGGGGGGGGGGAGGAAAGAGGATTGTGTGTGTGTGGTGGGCACATGCATGCTCGCCCACTAGTTGCCCGCTGTTTGTTCAAGTGGCAATGTGAGCGCTCATATCCCCCGCTTCTGCAGCTTGGTTCCAAAAGGCTCAAGGCCCAGTAGAGAACTGGGGCCCTGGGGACCCCTGCCTTAGAGGCATCCATAATGCCTGCACTGCTAAATTCTGCAAGAGCTGCATCTCCCAGGTATTTTACAACGGTAGTAGTGTGAAGAGTATTGGCAGTAGTTCGTGTGGGGGATAACCAGAGAATGAATGAGAGAGAAGAGCTTCCCAATCCAAGAGAAGGGACAACTGGTGTACAACAAACCACAATAAAGGCCTTCCTAGCCGTTTTCTGCTTCCTGCTCCTTGAAATAGGAGTTATGAATCTTGGTGGATCCCTGCATTATGCACTGGGTCCAACTAAGACACTTCAATCCCATCCAGGATCAATGATGATAACCCCCCAGATACAGAACAGCCCTACAGCCACACTGTCTTCCCACGGTTCAGTTGAAACCCATTGTTCTTCATTCAGATCCCCACGGCTTCCAAGCCCTGCAGAACATCATCCATGGCATCACTCGGTTCATCCCAGACAGAGATGTACAATTGGGTGTCATTCACATACTTATGATACTCATCCTGTAGTGATGGGTAATCTCACTCGGTGGGTTTCATGTAGGTCAGGAGTGTCAAACTCAAGGACCACAGGTCAGATCCAGCCTGCAAGCTGCTTAGATCTGATCTGCAAGGACTGGCCCGCAGTGCCTCTACTAGCAAAAATGGAGCTCAGGTGCACCACACACAGCCCTCCCAAGCTGTCGCAGCTGAAAATGGAGCCACCACAGGTGCCCCCGACACAAGTGACATCAAGCCAGCCACACCCACCCTGGACCTCCTGAGGTCAAACACAACCCTGATGTGGCCCTCAATAAAATCGAATTGGACACCTCTGATGTAGATGTTAAAAGGGAACAGAGGGAGCACAGAACTCTGTTTGTACCTCATAGTTGAAAGGAGATCGCTTCTTAGCAAAGTAAGATTAGCAACAAAAAAACAAGAGAGCAGGCTGCACGTGGGGTGCTCAAAATACACTTCAGCTTCAATTCTATGTTTCTTTACTAAAGAAAAGCTATCAATTGTATATTTCTTTTTATCAAAATAGCAACGTATGGATGGTGTCTTGAGCTACATAAATGGAAATAAACTTCAATATAAGGCACATACAATAGCTGCCCCTGAGCATACATATGTACCAGAGTCATATATGTTTCAAAGAATACATACGATGTACTGTCATTTCTGTATACAGCAAAATCAATTATGAAGCTCTGATCTTTGATCATCAACAGAAGAATACATAATAACATACACCACTGGATGTATTACAATGCAGTTACCAGGCAGTTTGTTATCCAGAGATTTGGATACATCACAAGTACAGTTTGATTAGCTGGATCAAAATCAATAGCTTTGATTTGTAAAAGGAAAAAAAAAAGCAGCCAAATTTCCCCAGTTTGTCTCTTCAGTTTTGAGTACAAATCAGATGCATACAAAAATATGTTTTTATAAGGAACCTCTTTAAAAAAGTATTTCAGGTTAGAAAAATGGTTGATTAATATATCAGAGGGGAAGAGACAGAATCCTATTCAAATAGAACATTATAACAGTTTAACAGCTAAAATAAGAAAAATAGGAGGAACGTATTAGCAAAAAAGAAACAAATGGTTGTTACTTGTAGTAAATGCTGAGCATGATGATATTCTCACAGTATGGTGAAGATAAACCAAATTCCCAGTTGAGTTTTGGCTTAGATTCCAGGTTGTTATATGGCACTTCTGTCAAGGGTTTTTTCTTCTTCTTAAAACAGTCACTCCCTTCTCCCCATAACAAAACACACCAAACATTGTTTAAATTGGCTATCCATGCCACACAGCCAGACTTCAGCTTATCTTGGCAAAACCAGAACACACAAAAAAACAGTTTGTTGAAGTTACCTGGATATTGACGTATGAGCTCCCATATAAACAATTTCCTTCAACTATCCACTCCCATCAGCAAAACAAAAACAAAAACAAATTGTTTAGAACAAAGGCATATTTTTGCAAGTAAAAAATGTAAACGAAGTGTCTTTTACTTGGCTAAATCCCACATTCATAAAAGCATTGGCAATAGTTCTTTGGGCTTTCACTTCAAAATTCCTCAGGCCCTTTCCTGGAAGTTCATTAAAAGCTGTTAAGAGTTGAATCATGATGGATGGATGGATGGATGGATGGAAGGAAGGAAGGAAGGAAGGAAGGAAGGAAGGAAGGAAGGAAAAGAAAAAGAAAAGAAAAGAAAAGAAAGGAAGGGAAGGGAAGGGAAGGAAGGAAGGAAGGAAGGAAGGAAGGAAGGAAGGAAGGAAAGTGCATCCCACCATGGCCTTCTTTCCTGTTTTATCCTAGAAAAAGATCTGCCAATATGAACAAGACTTGTCTTTTCATCCTCCTGCAAGATAGTTCAAGCATATCTGTATGTTGACAAGAGCTTCTACTGCATCTAACATACTTGCTAAAGGAGTGTGTTAGATTTGTAGAACTACATCAACTTCATAAGACCCATGGTAAAGGGCAAAGCAGCCCCTCAAGAAAGAAAGGCAGATGGGAAAAGAAAAGAAAACTATGTAACAGAAATCGAAATGGATAAGGAAAGGAGAAAAGAAAAGAAAATGGGAAGGGAAAGGAAAGGAAAGGAAAGAAAGAAGAAGGGAGGGAAGAGGAGAGGGGGCGAGAGGGGATGGAGAGAGGAGAGAAGAGAAGCACTAAGCAAAGCTTAAGAATGTTCAAGTCAGTTTGTCAGGATCCTGATTAACAGATCAGACAAGGAGCAGGACTTACAATAACTCTCTTTGGGGAGATTCTGAAAAATCAGTACATGTCACAGAACACACAAAGTGAAGCATCAGATTTCCAATTTGAAAAGCAAAAGGTTTAGCAATATGAATTTCTGTTCCTGAAAGCCCTTTGAAGTGTGGATGAATCATCACTTGAGTAATCCAACCCAGATAACAATTCAACAAACTAATCACAATGCGAGACGACATCAGATGACAAGAAAAGGGAAAGACCAAACTATACTTGCCTGGACCTCACCCATATATCCTTTATTGAAATGCTATCATTTTTAAAAGCCTTTTAAAAATGTTTCACATTAATATTTGGAATCAAACAGATGGAGAGTGCCTCTCATCTGAACATGTTCCCCATGCCGAGATCGCCAACAGCGTAGGTCTGTCCTGACCGGTGTCTTGGCAATTTAAAAAAGAATTGTGAAGGTGTATACAAAAATAATCTTCTGCTCCCATTTTTTGTAGAGCTCTGCAATGTGCTAAGGCAAGGCTTTAGTGTCAAACTGTTAGCCACAGGAATGTGATACGGCAGCAGTATTATTATGTGTAAACTGTTATAAAAAAAATTATTAGAGGGGGAAAAAGGGGACTATCCAAAAGAGACCTTTGGCAAAGAACCCATAGATGACCGAGATGCCTCAAACCAGGCTGTCCCAAATACAAACAGACCTCCAAGAACACTACTGGAGATCAACCCAGGAATATGGAATGTGCATGCATGGTGACAGAGAGATGCCACTTCTATAAAGTCCTAACGTTTTCAGGGTGGGAAAGGATTTCAATGGCACATTTCCTGCAAGACGATCCTCTCTGTTTTCATGCATGTTGTCAAAAGCTTTGTCCTTCCCACCCTTTCAATCCTAGCACAGCCAGGACAGTTTGGGGACTAGTCTGAGTGTATCCACTTGGTGAGGGTTCACGTTATACGCATATTCACAAAGTCTTTTGTACAGTCTCTTCCCCCATGCTTAGGGATTCGCTGCAGTGCTACCCTTCACCTGCGTTCTTGTCCTGAAAGTACTGATGGTGCAAGGCTTGGAAGGCAGATATACGCTTCAGTGGGTTGAATGTCAGCATTTCCTAGAGAGGTACAGACACAAAAAAGGAAATCTATTACATACAATCTCATGAACACATACATGCACACATTCATCCACCACCGCAGCTGTGTTCCAAATCCCTCCTGAGCAAGAGCCACAAGAGAGGGTCTGAAGGCAAGCAAACCAAGAACTGGAGCCATGGAGATGGCTCCAACTTCAGTAGTCCTCAGATCCTAGAGACAGATCCCTGGCGTGCCTCTAAAACTTGAACTTATTCTGAAAGTACTGCTCATGCTATTCTATGATTAATGTTGAATTCACACAGTACATTATTCAGATGCTAGCTGTAGCTGCCACCAGCAGCATGACTGGAGGAAAATTAAGTCGCTCCTGGTTATCAAATACTGAGTCACCAAAATTCAGTGGGGTCCAAAGAACCAATGACTTAGTGACTCATGTAAGCTACCTAGATCGGAAATCTCTCCTTTGTTGCACATTTCCAGTCTCAGAATAATACCAAGCTCAGGCTCTCAATGATCATTCTATCCCCAATGCTCAACTCCCATTTTGCTCTTGTTTGTGCTGAAATTATTCTGGTATCTCGGAACTTACCAAAAGCAGCTGAGCTCCCAGGACCTCGATTTCTGGGACAAAGTTCTCCACAGGCTGTGGCGAGCGAGCAGCAAAGGCACAGCGTGGTAGAGACACGTCCAATGGCCAATCTTCCTCTGAAGGGAGACCAATCAGGCTGAAGGAAAGAAGGGGGAAGAACCTGAGCTAGATCCAACTCAGACTGGTTTCAAGGCTGCAACTCCGAAGGCTTCCCAGCCATAGCACCAATCTTCAAATTACATGAATGAATGGTTTTTCATCTTGTAATCATTGTTCTAATTCAGGATTTCCAGAGCTTGTAAGCACAGAACAAGATTATCTCCCCTAAATAATACTTCCCCTGTAGCCCTGCCTAGTATGAAGATCATGCAATTTAACTGGAATCAAGCACAACTAACCATTAAACTTCAACAATAAAACAGATCGAATTCTATTCACGTAGTTTCTTGCTATCTTTTTTTAGTACATTAACTGGAAATCTGTGTTCTCCAGATATTGTTCAACTACAGTTCCCAGCATCCTCCATGAGAGGCCCTGCCCCTTGAATGTTACAATGTCCTTGCTTTAACTCGCAACAAAAGCCAGCGGCCAAACGCCTATTACTTCTGGCCATTTGCTCAATTAGAAAGATCAACAGAATAGGATCCCGCAGCTATAATGAGTCACTTCTGCTTTCTCTGGCTCACCAAACCCAACTCACAAGCCTTTGCTCTACATCTTTATGCAGCGCAGGATCAGTCAAGCTATCCCAAGTCACATTGAGCAAAACCAATGCTCTAAATAATGATAACAACTTCCTCTTTGTGATTATTTACTGACCCAAAACCTTTGGTACATAATAAGAAGTTGAGACTCACTCAAAGATCTTGCCCAGTTGGTCAGCTTCTGATTTGCCACAGAAGAGAGGTCTAGAAAAAAGACAAAAGGGAAATTGTGGTCATGGCAGTTTATGACGCTCACAAGTTCTGACTCTCTTAAAAACCAGGACTTCTCCTTCCTTATTTTTTTCTGATATCGAAGCACTGAGGTCAAACATAGGGCTTGGTTAATGTTGTATTATTCAAGAGCAAGTGTAGGAGTCCATCAGAAGGTTAACTATTTTAGGGCAGCTGTGATTCAATCCACTGAACTGATAAAAGTAACAATTTAAAAAGACTTCATAGAGACAGGCTTTGAATTATCTCAAGATAATGTAGGAGTCAAGCTAGACCACTGGAATTAGCAAGTAATGGCCATTGGGGAAGGCCTGGCCACAGACAGGAGATGAGTGTATCTATTGATGGAGTCTACTGATAAGGATATATTATGCAGGACAACCCAATTCTTCATCAGATTGCCCAAACTATTATTTCCAATTCATCAATATCCAAGGTTCCATCAAACATGAATCTCTCCCTCTCTCTCTCTCTCTCGCTCTCTTACACACACACACACCTTTTTGCCAAATTTCTAGTTCTTGGCCAATGAATGTTGAGTTTTAAGAGTTGTATAAAAGATCTAGGAAATACTTCATGCATCATTAGATGTGCCTCCTCTCCCAAATGAAAACAGTAGGTCTTGCATAAGGTGCGGTGCCCCTTCAATCAGATATTACAAAGCTATAGGCAAACTCAATGGAATGCCTCCTTTAATTAGAAATCGAAAAGATAACGGACAATTGTTAACTAGGCTCGCAACTAATACTGGATTGACTACAGTGTCTAAAGACCAAATGGCTTAGAAAGAAAAACAAGAGATCTATGCAAAGAGATGAATAAAAGACTGAAAGAAACTGATAAAAAACCTAGACCAGATGTATCCAGCCTGCAGGACACATGCAGCCCTGGACTAATGCAGCCCCACAAGACTGTAAACTTTTAATATTATTATGTGATTTATATACATAAACTACTGCATATTATATGTTTTATGTGCAGCCCAAGATTGTTCCTCTTTATTCAATGTGACCCAGGCAAGCCAAAAGGTTGGATATCCATTTTCCTAGACCAGTGGTTCACAACCTTTTCTTTCACCATCGATCCCCTTTTAAAAACTTTGGTGGCCACAGAGCCCACAAGATATTTCTTCAAGCCTTTGCAGCCCCCTATGACAACATCACAGCCCTCTAGGATCTGTTGACCACACAGATGGAAAACCACTGTCCTAGACCAGTGGTCGCCAACCAGTGGGTCATGAGAAAATTTTGGTGGGCCGCAGAGAAATCTCACCCCCACAGCACCCCCCCCCAAAGCAATTAATCCAGGCTGTGCAGAAACACAAGGCTCCGCTGCCCACATGGCCCGCGGGAACTCTCCCCGCCCACTCACTCTTTACCCAGCAAAATTGCCTGCTAAATTACTATTTTTCCTTTTTCCGACCATCAGGTGTTCTGCTATGCCGGGAGATTTAGATCAGCTAGGAAGCAGGAAATGGTTGGATTTCTTGCTTTCTAGCTAGTCTTTAGATCTTTGTCTCTGCTTCTAAGCAGAGCGAACCTCCCTTAGGACTGAAGGTTCTATTATTCAGTGCAGACTCATGGCAAGCAAATTTGAGAGACTGAGCTAGCCGATGGCAGATAGACAGATCACTGAATGATTCTGTGAGCAACTCAATCTGCCTGCCTGCTTTGCCTGCTTTTGGGCAAAAGTTGCTCTCTTTTTTTTTTTATAAAAAATTCCACATTTACATACATGGTGTGTTGTGAGTTAATTTTCTGAGTTTGCTTGCCATCAATTTTTATGAGTTTGCTTGCAAGCAAATTTTATGTGACAGACTGAGCTAGCCAATGGCAGAAAGATAGATTTCCGAATAAATCTGTGATTCTGTGAGCAACTCAATCTGCCTGCCTGCTTTGCCTGCTTTGGGGTAAAAGTTGCTTTTTGTAATAAAAAATTCAATATTTATATAAATATTTATAATATTTACATATAAGCCATGCCCAGCCAGTCATATGACCACCAAACCACACCCACAAATTAGGCCACACCCACAGAACCGGTTAGTGGGTCCTTGGGATTTAAAATTATGAGTTTGGTGGTCCCTGAGGTCCAAAAGGTTGGCGACCCCTGTCCTAGACCATCTGATAGCCAGAATTTATGCTAAGTACCTGACATTCTATGTAGAAAAGGGAAGCTTGGACATTCAAGTGTGGCTGGCCAAAGTTACAAAGCACAACTGGCTTTCACTGATAAGCCCCATGCCACCACGTTCCCTTCCTTTCCTACAATTGTATGCCCAAGGGACCAGCTCTTGCACAAAATCTCTGAAAGGCGGTGATGGCTTCTTTTGGGCTGTCACCTTCTATTATGCTACTCCCTCTGCTGGCTTTGAGCCGATAGAACTGCTGAACAGAACATGGTTGAGATGCTTCCAAAAGAAGCAATTAAAGGATAGGCTACTACGGTGTTATGCTATGACAACATGAGGGTTAGCCTTGTGTATCATACACAAGGTTTACTGCACATTTAGTAAATCTACAGCAGGAGGAATTTGGAGGAATTCAAAAGAAGGGAAAGCCTTAAAGGAAAAGTTACAGGAAAATAAGAGAGAGGTTGAAAAATGCAAGTAATCATCCCATGTTGTTGCAGCCATAAAAAGTTATCGAAAGAGAAATTCAGGCAGATGCAAAACATAATTACATAGTTGCAAAACAGGAAAATCAAATGCCAGCAATAATAGAGCTAATTTTAGTCTGGCAATCCAAAATTTAAACATGAAAAATGTTTCGACTATTCGGTACAAAGATATTCCAACCATAGAGGTAATAAAGAAGAATGGATTAGAAAAGATTACAAAGCAGTTACATGTTTGAGAACAGGAGATTCCCAATTGTTGTCTCTGATGGGCCCTGTTATAAATTGAACCCCAATAGCATTTATGATATAACAATGCTACTTGAAGCAACACATTCGAAAGACAGTAGCGGAATTATAGCTGCTCCATTGTTCATTATAAATATTTTAAGGGAATGATGACCCAGTTCGGTGTAGTGGTTAAGGTATCAGGGTATAAAACCAGAGGAGTCTGTCGTGAAAGCCAACTGGGTGACTTTGGGCCAGTCATTCTCTCTGGCCAGTCCACATCACAGGATTGTTGTTGTGGGGAAAATAGGAGGAAGAAAGAATATTAGGTATGTTGCCATCCTGGCTGATTTATAAAAGATTATAGTGAGAGGTGGGTAGGTAGATGAGTATAGAAGTATGGATAGAAAAATAGATTATGATAGATAGATAAGATAGATAGATAGATAGATAGATAGATAGATAGATAGATAGATAGATAGATAGATAAAGACAGACAGACAGACAGACAAACAGAAGCAGATAATCACTAAACAGACCCTTGGACTGGACTGCACTGCATGAGGAAAAGTAAGTAAAATTAATTCTCAACACGAACTTCTACCAGCAATGATAAAGAAATGTACTGCAGTCATTTCCCTGCCAACTAATTTGAATAATCAATACAGCCAATATTTTGCAGAGATCACAAAGAAACAGGTAAAGTGATGAAGAGGACTGGTGAGAAGATATAGCAAGAAAAAATGGGTTAATTTAGGCTCATGGTATCTCAAAAGGGAACTAACAAGAAAAGAAACAAATGGCATTTTTAAATTAAAGGAAATGGGAGAAAACAGCTTCAGTAGGATGGAAAACTAATTGCAGATGGAATCTTAAACACAGATAATAGAAAGGATATGAGGAGGAAAAAATAAGCATCAAAACAATAATCCAAGATGTTTTAACAATAGACCATAGAAATAAAGGACATATGTCGTCTGAATAAGGAATGCTTAGCAGAAGCAAGTTCCTCTACTTAGTAATACTTGGAAAGATTGAAATACAACTGGAAGATTATTACGTAATGGATTGGTGATTAGGAGTGTGTGGAAGCAGTGCAAAAGGCAAAGATAATAATGGCAGAACAAGGGACAGAAATATCCTTGTAAAACGGGGAAACAGAAAACAAACTTGAATGAAGCTACGAAAAAGTAGCTTTAATGGGTGAAAAACACTCTTTCTGAAGATCCACTGATAAAATCCTAAGATGGGAAATTAGTAAAGATAAAGATTCATCTGGGGAAGAATTTATTTATTCAACTCGTGGTAAAAAAATCTTTATCTAGACATACACTTCTCAAAAAAATAAAGGGAACACAAAAATAAGACATCCTAGATCTGAATGAATGAAATATTCTTATTAAATACTTTGTTCATTACATAGTTGAATGTGCTGACAAAAAAATCACACAAAATTATCAATGGAAATCAAATTTAGCAACCCATGGAGGTCTGGATTTGGAGTTACACTCAAAATTAAAGTGGAAAAAAACGCTACAGGCTGATCCAACTTTGATGTAATGTCCTTAAAACAAGTCAAAATGAGGCTCAGTAGTGTGTGTGGCCTCCACGTGCCTGTATGACCTCCCTACAACACCTGGGCATGCTCCTAATGAGGTGGCAGATGGTCTCCTGAGGGATCTCCTCCCACACCCGGACTAAAGCATCCCCCAACTCCTGGACAGTCTATGATGCGATGTGGCATTGGTGGATTGAGCGAGACATGATGTCCCAGATGTGCTCAATTGGATTCAGGTCTGGGGAACGGGTGGGCCAGTCCATAGCATCAATGCCTTCATCTTGCAGGAACTGCTGACACACTCCAGCCACATGAGGTCTAGAATTGTCTTGCATTAGGAGGAACCCAGGGCCAACCGCACCAGCATATCATCTCACAAGGGGTCTGAGGATCTCATCTCGGTACCTAATGGCAGTCAGGCTACCTCTGGCAAGCACATGGAGGGATGTGCGGCCCCCTAAAGAAATGCCACCCCATGCCATTACTGACCCACTGCCAAATTGGTCATGCTGGAGGACGTTGCAGGCAGAACGTTCTCCACGGTGTCTCCAGACCCTGTCACGTCTGTCACATGTGCTCAGTGTGAACCTGCTTTCATCTGTGAAGAGCACAGGGCACCAGTGGTGAATTTGCCAATCTTGGTGTTCTCTGGCAAATGCCAAACGTCCTGCATGGTGTTGGGCTATAAGCACAACCCCCACCTGTGGACATTGGGCCCTTATACCACCCTCATGGAGTCTGTTTCTGACCGTTTGAGCAGCCACATGCACATTTGTGGCCTGCTGGAGGTCATTTTGCAGGGCTCTGGCAGTGCTCCTCCTGTCCCTCTTGCACAAAAGCGGAGGTAGCAGTCCTGATGCTGGGTTGTTGTCCTCCTACGGCCTCCTCCATGTCTCCTGATGTACTGGCCTGTCTCCTGGTAGCGCCTCCATGCTCTGGACACTACGCTGACAGACACAGCAAACCTTCTTGCCACAGCTCGCATTGATGTGCCATCCTGGATGAGCTGCACTACCTGAGCCACTTGTGTGGGTTGTAGACTCCGTCTCATGCTACCACTAGAATGAAAGCACCGCCAGCATTCAAATGTGACCAAACCACCAGCCAGAAAGCATAGGAACTGAGAAGTGGTCTGTGGTCACCACCTGCAGAACCACTCCTTTAATGGGGGATATCTTGTTAACTGCCTATGCTTTCCACCTGTTGTCTATTCCATTTGCACAACAGCACGTGAAATTGATTGTCAATCAGTGTTGCTACCTAAGTGGACAGTTTGCTTTCACAGAGGTGTGACTGACTTGGAGTTACATTGTGTTGTTTAAGTGTTCCCTTTATTTTTTTAAGCAGTGTATATAGATATATAGATACACACACACACACACTCACGAATACCCATGTTGGCGAAATGGTTAGAATGCATATTGCAGGCTAACTCTGCCCACAACTTGGAGTTCAATCCTGATATGGCTCAAGGTTGACTCAGCCTTCCAAAGTTGGTAAAAAGAGGACCCAGATTGTGGTGGGTCAATATGCTGACACTTGTAAACTGCTCGGAGAGTGCTGTAAAGGTATATAAGTCTAAGTGCTATTGCTAAGTGCTGTTAGAGATGATTAAGTATTAAAGCTTTAATTGTGGAAAATACAGATGATGTGATAAAGAGGAAAAGCCACTTCTCCAAACACGATTTGAGAATATATTTATGAAGCCCTACAGGATTCCGAAAGACAAACTGTAGATAGTAGGAGTGTCCATATCACTCTCTTGAGTGGACATTTAAAGTGCACAACAAGGTTCCTTGGATTGTTCTGGAAGGGTCTAAGCTCAAGATACTTCCAAAATGACCAGGACTGCCCATTTCACACCAAAACCAGGTTATTTTTACATTCAGGTAAGGGTGTCTCAATCTTCAAATAGTTCGAATTTGAAATTCAGGTACACCCCTGCTAACGATCCAGAAAATAATATATTAGAAAATAAATGCCTTAAATATGAATTCTATAATAATAAATTTACCCAATTACCAACTGAGCAGATACAAAGTACGATTCTCTTTCTTGATTTAGTAAAACAAGAACTGATGGGAAGCGGGCACAGAATTGACTAAACCCAACCTTATAAAGAGGCCCAATTGCTAAATAACATGAGGCTAGGCAGTACTACTCAGCCAATCAGAGAAAACATTGTAATGTTTCCACGGTAATTCTGCTAGAAATTATATGGACTGTGACAGATTATCATATCAACAATAAAGGGCTATACGGGTAATCCATGGTTATAGCAACTCATTCACCGACTGTTCAAAATTACAATGTCAGCACCCACCAGCCCAGCCACACTCAACAGTCTCATCCACCTACCGGCCTGCTTGGAAGGCAAAACTTATTGGGCCTGGGACTTGAAAATTCCTGCCAGCTTTCCCACTGATTTTGCTAGATATCATGATCAATGAGGTTCACGCTCAAGATCACACAATCCTCACTTAACAACAGTAAACCAGGATTAACATCACTTAGAGATGCAGTCACACAATGTCATGCTTTATGACCACAATAAAGCTTAGTAACCAAAATTCAGGCCCCAATAACCATCGTTGCGGACTACCTGTAAGAATACACACTTACTGATTATAAACTTTCTGACAATGAAAAATATTCAAAATATGAATAGATTTTATTTTCAGCTGGATATAAGAAAACAAATTTCCTGCTTTTCTAAGAGTGAGGATAGTGCCTTCCCCTCTCGAATAAGCAATCTTTTTAAAAGAGAAATTTAATTTGAATTTGCTTAATCTAATTATTCTTTGCAAAATTATATTTATTATAATTTTAGGTTGCCAGAAAAGAGTGGCTTTTCATTTTCTTTATAATGAAGTTTCAATCAAAAACAAATCATAACCAATGAGAAACTAATTATCCATCTAGAAAATAAATCTGTATTATGTATTTTCTTTATATTGGAATGGACTGAAATCAGGCAGAAACATCAAAATCCTTCTGTAAACGTACGATTTAGTTAACTATCATTTAGATAAAATTATGTATCTGTCTCTTTCACATCAAAACTTTGATTCAATATACTTGAATAATACTGTATATGTGTTCTATGGTGAGATCACAATTCATTTACTTTTTTTAACTGAAATTCGAAGAGTCAATTTATCCTCAAGTTTTGTAAGAGATATACCAGGGGTGGGGAACTACAATCTGTAAACTTCAATTTCCAGAATTCCCAAGCCAGCCATGCAGAAAACATAAACGTAGTTAACTTTAAAAAATTAAGATCAATATTATACAAGAAGAAAAAAGCTTGAAAAGGAACAAAAACATACAGGACAAATGTTCACAGATGTTTAGCTCTTGAAAAGGACCAAGTAATGTACTGACACAGAATATGCATACTGAACCGAAGGTCAGGAAAAAAGAAAGACCTGCACCATTTACTTCCTGATTTAGTATCTCTGTTGTCAGGTTAGATTCTAACAGCTTCCTTAAAAAGCTGATATAGGATGACATAAAGACCATCTTGTGAATCCACAAACCGAATAGTAGAATAACTTAATTGTACCATTTGCATGTTAAGTAGCATAAGGAGAAGTACGGTTTCTTCAGAAGAGACCCACACTGTATTATCTATTTGCTAACATGTGGAAACTGTCACAAAGACCGCTATTTTAGTAACTTTCTGCTTTCTGTTTCCAAAATACCCTAGAATAAGGCAGGGGCTGCTCACATCTGGTAAAACAGATACATTTGTCGAATTTTAAGAATATGAAATTTGGGCTATCTGACATTTGGGGGTACATTATTTCTAACTATCAGGAATGAAATAATTAGGAACAACTTGCCTCTAGAAGTTGTGAATGCTCCAACACTAAAGGTTTTTTAAAAGATGGTGGATAACCCTTTGTCTGAAGTGGTGTAGGGTTTCCTGCCTAGGCAAGGGGTTGGACTAGAAGACCTCCAAGGTCCCTTCTATTCTATTCTAAATTCTTTTCTTATTCTATTATGAGAATAAGTGCCTATTATTTTATGCTTGTTTATAGTCCAGAGATGCTGTTTGGAAGTAAAGGAGAATATCCCAACTGTAGAATTTTGGACATCTGCTGTGTTTCACAATACACCCCTCCCAGATAAAAACCCTTAGCATCCAAGGATGTAAATAATACCGTCTGTTGCAAAATCAGCTCAGAACTTTTTTTACTTTTAAGTGGCAGTAAACTGAAGATTGTTGGATGAAATCCAGTAATGAACTATTCATGTGGTACGTGCTGCAAAGGAAGCCTTTCTGTTGGCTTCACTCTTGAATTTGGCCAGAAGAAATTTATGAGAGCAAATTATATAAGTAGTGAGAAATACATTCCCAAGTTATGTATACCCCGATTTGAACAATTCTAGTTCGGAAACATGGTCAAAATAATCAGCCTGATTATACTACAACCTATAGAAATAATGGATGGGCATTTTGCCCCCTTATGCAAATGAAGGCAGCAGTACTCTAACTCACTTAAGAATGGAGAGAAAAACTGGCAAAAACTGTTTAATTAAACGGGGATTTTTGTAAACTTGTCTGTTTCCTCCTCACTGCAGCCAGAACATTTTTAAACTCCACAGTGAAGAGATTAAGCACGTGAATCTGTGTGACTTGTGATTATTATTATTATTATTATTATTATTATTATTATTATTATTATTATGGGGGGTTTACCCTTAAGTTACCCTCAAACTTAAGTTACATGCAAGATTATTTCAGGCTCTGTAGTCTCCCTAATCCTATCTTCTCTTGAAAGGGCAGCCTAAGGAGAACAAGAGCAGGTCACTGGCTCCTCCCTATCAATCCTTCGCCTGAAAGATAAGCAAGACAGAATTCTGGCAGGCCAAGCCTTAATCTATTGTTTCCCATCTGCTGACTGGGATCATGTGCTAGCAAAAAAGTATATTCACCAACTCTGCTCTGACACAAGGACAGCAAATGTGGCAGACCATGAGTCTACTTGGAAGACAGAACATGCCCTGGGTCAGGCCCTGCCTTGCTGCTGGCCTCTCTTCCAATCATTCTTTTTATTATCCCTTCTTTTATCAATCTTTCCCTCGTTTCAAATTATCTCATTCTGTCCTTAAGGCTGTGGAAAAAGGAGGCACAGCATTTGCAAATGCAACACCCTCACCAAAGGCTTCTCAGGGGTCCCCAAACTTGGCAACATTTATGGACTTCAATTCCCAGAATTCTCCAGTCAGCTCTGAATTCTGGGAGTTGAAGTCCACAAGTCTTAAAGTTGCCGAGTTTGGGGACCTCTGGCTTATGTCATGGTTCTGAGCAATGAGCCCAACTGAATCATGACTCGGAAGCTCTATTCAGGCTTGAAAGACCTTTTTATTGAGTATAGCCTACTTGAAGCTAGCTCTGGGTAATTCCCACGCTTCAAAGTAATAAAGAGAATAGAAACATCCCACCCCACAACCCCCAGGTGTCATGGGTCACGTTAACCAATCAGTCCAGCAGGATCTTCCCCTTATCAGATGTTCGTTGTGGCGCTGCACCTGATGGATATTTTGTCTAGTGCAGGGGTCCCCAACCTTTTTGACCTCAGGGACCACCAAACTCATAATTTTAAATCCCAGGGACCAGAGATCCTGGGAAAATCCCCCAAAAAAAGTCTGCAGGAAAATCCCCCCCACCCTGTTTTCCTACCAATGGATCATTCTTTATTTGGGATTGGAGGGAGGGAGGGAGGGAGGGAGAGACAGACAGACAGACAAACAGACAGACAGACAGACAGACAGACAGACAGAGACTTTTGGTTTCATGCAAGGAAAGCAGCAGAAGCAGAAGTCTTTCTTTCTCTCCCCCAAACTACACCAGAAATGAGTCTTTGTGAGGCCTGTTGCGCCAGCGCAGCCTCTTGGAGCAAGATGCCTTGCAGGGTCCCAAAGACTCATTTCTGCAGAGTTTGGGGGAGAGAAAGAAAGACTTTTGCTGCCTTCCTTGCGTGTAGCCAAAAGCAGAAGAAGAAAGAAGTGGAAAGAGGCAGCTCAGTGGCCAGGGCCAGGCGCATCGGGAGAGTGGGGCAAGTTCCCCGCTCTCCGCCCTTTCCCCCTTCCCCTCACTACCTCATGCTGTTCGCAATGTAAGCGATGCAAGCATTGTGGTTCCCGCACAGCCTGGATTAATTGCTTTGGGGGGGGGGTGTGACATTTCTCTGCAGACCACCAAAATTTTCTTGCGGACCACCAGTGGTCCCTGGTTGGTGACCACTGGTCTAGTGGGATCGGGCACTGCATTCCACTTCTTTCTAGCTCCCCCTCCCCCGCGCCCCCAAAGAGTGGCAACTAAGAAACGAAGCAAAAATAAATATGGCATCGGCCGTGGTCATTTCGAAGTTGACAGCTTACCCAAGCACACCCTGAAAAATCATTCCCACCCAGACTCAATACTATAAACACCTATAATGATATTCTGAGGAAAGTCCATCTCATGAAATGTTTTTTTTTTTTTTAATAAATAGAAAATGCAAGATTCAAAATTGGGGAGAAGGAAGATGCATGAAATTGCAGGCATTATGAGGACCTATGCAATTGCTTTGGAACCATCTGAAATCAGCTAACTGAAGCTCTGCTACAACCCTCCATGATTTGTTTTCCCAATACGTCCTTCCTCTTCCATACCCCTCAACCACTTACTTCCTTCGGAACATCTCTGCAAAGATACACCCCACACTCCATAAGTCCACAGGAGTAGCATAGGTTGACTGGAGCAGCACTTCAGGAGCACGATACCAGAGGGTGACCACCTGGATGAGAGGAGAACACGAGAAGCATGAAAATGGAGAAAAGCCCACAGAGGAAGACTCAAGCTCCATGCTGGAGGTGAGGCTAAGTTCCATAAGAAAACATCCTGCCTATTTCTTGGGCTTCCATCTGTCATAATTCCCACTCAGTCCAAACCACCCACTTCCGCCATTCCTACCAGGACATCTAAGCATCTGTTTTGGTTTGGAAATGATATTGTTAATATTGAATGTAGATCTGCAGAGGCACCAGGCTACTTTCCGTTACACCTACCAAGACCACAGAGATTAAGGAATACCCCAGGGATGTCAAATTTGATTTCATTGAGGGTCACATCAAGGTTGAGTTTGACCTTGGGGGAGCAGGGGGGGAAGGGTAGCTGGGGTGCGCATGGCCAAGTGCTAAGACAGGACTTTCCTCTCATAAAAATCTTCCTCCCTCCCTCTTTTTCCTTCCCTCTCTTCCTTCTCCTTTCTTCTTTCCTTACTACTTTTGCTTCCTTGCTCTTTTCCCATCTTCCTATCTTTTCCTTTCTTTCCTCTTTCCCTTTCCTGTCCCTTCTTGCTCAAATGCTCAAATACAAAAGGGGAAACATTTCTCCTTTTGTTTTGAGTTTGCTTTGCTAGCCCTCTGCCGCGAAAATGGATCGGGGGGGGGGCATACGGTCCTCCTGAGCTCTGTTTTTGCTGGCAGAGCCACCACAAGCCGGTCCTTTTCTGTTTCCAGGGCAGCCCCACGGGGCCAGATCGAAGCACCCCAAGGGCCAGGGGATTGGCCTGCAGGCCTTGAGGTTGTCACCCCTGGAATACTCCTTTTCCCACTATCAACAGTAAAAAAAAAAAAAAAAAGCAACAAAGCAGGCCCTTCCTATTAGCTGCAAAGATATCTAAAGGTAGAAACAGTCACCAGGTGTTACAACCTAGCAGCCCCCAACCTTTTGGATGCCAGGGATTGGTTCTATGGAGGGCAGTTTTTCTGGGATCAGGGGGCATGGTTTCACACGCTACCTGGATTCCATACACGTGCAGATGGGCTTTCGCTCACGCAGCCCAATTCCTGGTGGTCCACATACCAGTGGCAGTCCACAGTCCGAGAGCTGGGGACCCCTATTATAACGTAACAGTTTGGGATTCTAGTAGCCGGAAGTCTACAATATTGGGATATAATTAGCTGATTTATTCCCGTCGTCGTGGATCTCCCAACTTAGCTATGGTACTTTAGCGGGAACAGACCTTTTTCTTTTCCGTAAGATCTGGACAGCACTCACCAATGGCGTCAGGGCCATCTGGCAGCTGTAGATACGGGCCAGTCCAAAGTCAGCCAACTTGACTTGCCCAGCGCTGGTCACCAGGATGTTCTCTGGCTTAAGGTCACGGTGAACAATGCAATTCGAATGTAAGAAATCCAAACCACTCAAAAACTGACGCATCATGTCCTGGAGGTGAGAGGTGGGAAGAACATGTGACATTGACATCTCTGCTTAGGTTTCTTTGTATTTCTTACCAATCTGATGGTCAGCCCAGAACAGAGTACTGAATATCAATCTAAGGCTAATTTACCTTTATTACTTCTGTGGGTAAGCCAGGAGGCGGTGTTTTTTCCAAAAAGGCTTTCAGGTCCTGATCTACATGCTCAAAAACCAGAGTCACTTTGGTTTCTCGTTCAGTCCGGGTGGTTGTGCACACATCCATTAGTCTAAACAGGAATGAAAGAAGAGACACTCAGCAAATATCCCACAACGGCCAAGGAAGATGGAGACTGGTGAAATGAAAGAGAAAGTCTTAAATCAAAAGGATCCTTGAATAGAATTTTGCTGATCTTGAATCACATCCAGGCCCATCGAATGTCCCGAATAATGTGCAGATGGGCTTTTGCTTGCTCACGCAGAAAACTTACAGCTTGCAAGAAGTAAGATAAGTCTTTAAATAATGGATTTAATTTATCAGGCTCTTAAGGGTTTATACTGTCTGGTCCATATGCTTTTTTCTTTGTCTCGCAAGCCTGCCAAGATATTTCTATTCCAGTCTCAAGATCCTCCTATAAAAATTCTACTAATATACCCCTTCCCCCCCATCCCATGTTTATCTCCCGTTCTAATTCTTTCAGTTCACCCAGTTTCTGCTGTGAGTCATCCTTAAGACAAATACTGACCACGTTGTAAATTATCAATAGAGCCAGGGCCTCCACTCTGCCTTTGTCAACACAATAACAGAGAGCCAAGTGGGGAGGGGAAGAGTCTCTGAGCCCACCAGTTTCTCCTAGATCCAATTTGTGATCTTATTTGCTAAGAGTGATCCTTTATAATCAGCCGTCTTCTCTAATCCAGCTCTCCACATACATTAGATCTGAAACTTCAACCGGTCTCTTTCTGTTGCCCAGATACGGCACTGTAAAGACTGGGCTGCACTTTCAGTGAAAGATCTAACCAATATAGCCTATGCCCTTAATTGGCCTGCTCCACACAACAAAGGCAGATGAAAGTGCCCATTGTTACTGGAGCATGGAAGAAAGAATCAAGAAGACCAAATAAGTCAAGAAGTATATAATCAGAGACAAATTATTCTAAAATAGTTCTCACAAATTATTCTAAAATAGTTCTCACAAATTGTTCTAAAATGGTTCTCACAAATTTAGATCACCTGCTGTACAGTCATAATCTGATTGTTTCGGTTTAGGCTCAGTGTGAGACAGAAATCCAATTAACACGGCTTGCAACCATGAGTTAAAGTTTAGCAGAATTTATAAACCTAAACAAATTATGATTTATTCGATAAATCAGTTCAACAAGCCAGCTCTTAGTTGGCTACTATCCAAACTCCCATATATATATTTGTAGTGTTAATTACAGCATATACTTGAAGAGGGCTACTACCTTCTCCACAAGTAGTTACTGCAGTTATCAATATGCTCAGTCCTCTTTCAGATTGTGATTATCCTAACCGAGCTAGGAAGTGCAACAGCACTGTGCTCTAGATAGACGGCTAAAAGGCCAACCCATACTTATCACACTACAGCTTAGTCACACATAGATTTTCCTTCCAGTTTAATGATCCCATTCTTCAAATCATCTTTCTCCAGGAACAATTTTCTTCTGTGTACAATGGCCACACTGACCAAAGATTGTTAAAGTTGTAGTTCTACCTTCTACAACTCCACTTAGACTACTAGTTTCCAGGTCTAATCCAATTCACTTAAAAGAGGCACACTGAATTTGGAAATTTGCTATAATTGAAGAACAGCTCCACTTCCTAATTCTCAAACATTACCAACTAAACCCAAGCAGCAATAAAGCAGACCGCTGAATAAATTTGCAATGAATCTCTCACATACTCCTTCTATCCAGCCCTTAATATGAACCAAGTCTGATCCTGTCTTCATCCCCAAGACTCAAGTCTATAATCTCACACACGCAGAACAAAAGGCCATTGAAGAAAAGCTTTCCAGTGAATTACACTTTATCTAGAAAAATAAATGGTTTCTGGTCCCCCCGTTAGTATTAATTTACTTAAATAGTTAACATCAACTTCTGTTCTTTTGCATACATGGAAACATTAACTGAACTGTCCAAAGAATTGGGTTTATGGCTGTATTATACCATTTAAAGCCAACTGCACACACATGCACATATTCTATATATGTGTGTTTATATGTGTATGTGTATATGTATAGCAATAGCGCTTAGATTTATATACCACTTCATAATGCTTTACAGCCCTTTCTAAGTCGTTTACAGAGTCAGCATACTGTCCCCAACATTCTGGGTCATTTTACCAACCTCGGAAGGATGGAAGGATGAATCAACCTTGAGCTGGTCAGGATCGAACTCTTGGCAGAGTTAGCCTGAAATAATGCATTCTAACTACTGCGCCACCACGGCTCATGTTGATTTGATGGCACATATGGGTTGAGAATTATTCATCATCAGATGAACTTTACAAAAGCATACGCCACAGTAATACATTTGTACTATTTGTATTTGCAAAATAATTACTATTATCTCTGCAAAGATACAAAATGTACAATTCGAGCCAAATCTTTACTACAATTAACTCTCAAAGGCTGCAGTTCCAGGTCTCCAGTCCTGCACCAATTGCAAATCTACCAACCCCAAAACCCAGTGTTGGGCTGCTGCCTGGTCAGACCAGTTTGGGCAAACCAGTAGCTATGATCACTGGCTGGGCCTGTCCACCAGCCCCTGTGCTATGCTCTCCCTATATAACTAACTTTCTGGCTTGTTTCCCCCGTCCATGCTGGCCATCTGTGTTCTACACGATGCCTACTGTACATGCTCACAAACAGCGAACCAGTTGTTATCATAAGTGCAGCCCACCTCTACCTAAACCCCACCCCTGGAAGGCTTGTAGTCACAGATGAGGCTCTCACCGCACGATGTTGGGGTGGTCAAGGTGCTCCAAACGTTTCAGCAGGGCCACCTCTCGGACTGTTGACAGAGGGAGTCCATTCTCACTGTTCTGCACTCGTACATTCTTGAGAGCCACAAATTTGCCACTCTGCAAGTCCCGGGCCTTGAAGACAGTGCCATAAGCTCCAATACCAATTTCAGCCACAGGTTCATATTGTTCCTGCACGCCCATGGCCATCCTGGCAATCCCTTGCTGGAATCACTGAAGTTCTAAAAGAGTGAGGAAGAGGAGAAAGGCCACATCTAGTCTATCTCTTCTCATAGCAAACTCCTTGAGTACCCCGTGGAAAATCCTTTTGGTTTTAAACAAAGCAATTTATTCCTCCTACGTCAGTGTTTTTCAACCTCAGCAATTTTAAGATGTATGGCCTTCAACTCCCAGAATCCTGAGCTGGCTGGGAATTCTGGGAGCTAACATAGACACATTTTAAAGTTGCCGAGGTCAGCAAACATTTCCCAAAGTTCCATCCACACAGCACCTCCATTCCTATCTGCCTGAACAGTTTCTTTCTCACCTCACCTGACTATACGCCTCCAAGGGAGGATCCCGATTATTTTGATAATGAAATGGATTCGGAACTCTTTCCATCTGCATTCAAGCCGGTAGTGGATCTGTTTCAGCAGACAGTGCTAGCAGATTGAGATGTAAATAATTGTTGGTGCTTTTAATATTGAAACAGAAGAGGGAATTTTAGCAGGTGCTGCTTTTCTCAGTCTTGAATGAAAACTGGCACTTTGGGGAACTCCACTTTCTAACAGCACTGCTAGGGATATAATCAACAGAAGGAGGAAGACATAAATCAGCTTCCCACATAGGCCCAGATGATACATGGATATAGAAACTTTCCAGTCCTTTTATTTGCAATGACACAACTGGGGTGCTTTCCATCAAATAATATTACTATTTTGAGAGAACCAAGTTGTCCTAAGTGTGTGCTTTTGACATGTTCACTTGGCAACAGGGGAGAAAGGAAAAACCCTAAACTTTATACATCTTCAGTAAAGTGGGCTACACAGATACTAAGTGAGCATAAAGAGGGCAGTAACACTTTCTGTATATACATAAAACTATATATGTATAGATCATACTCCACAATTATTCTGAAAGGTTATTGAAGGCATGTTAAGCTTAGCTAGGCTTCTGCAATTTCCCCTTGGTCGTCCTCCTCACCAGATCCTGAGCAGGTACATTCATGTTGTCTGAAAAAAGCAGCTGTATCATAATTATAACTGGAGGAGGAGAAGGAAGCTGGCCTTTCCTCACATTCTAATAAAGGGGTAAAGAGAGATAATATTACACGGGCATAATTTTAGCCTCTGAAATTATATGTAACTTGTTCAATTCTACCCAAATCAGTCCTCCTTTGTCCCACGGAGGTATAAGTAAGATAATAAAATCACTTTTACCTTGTCTTTTCAAGTTGCCAAATTTTTTTGCTAGCTATCATCATTTTTGCTCACAAATTCTCCAAACCGGCCATTTCTCTCTGGGCCACGGATGGCGTTTTTAATACTCCTATCAATCGCAAACAATCTCCACGTGCCCGTCCCCAAACAGCGTTTAAAAACAAAAAACCTTTTCCCACAGCAAAGCTGCTGCTCCTGCAGCAAACGAGGCGCCGAGGCCCAACATAGTTCGGCTTCCTTAAAGGAAAAGGAAAAAAAAACGGAGGGGGGAGGGGGTTGGCTTATCGGCGTTTTCAAACAATCAAAGACGCCCGTCCGGTTGCGGGACGGTGGGTTCAGAGTCCGTAGGAATCATGAACCTCAAGTCGTCGGAATGCAAAACTTTTACGAGAGTGGAATAAACGAAACTAAGCTAAACTAAACTCCCCGCTAGCGCTTTGCTCTTGTGCATTTCACACTCCGGCACTCCGCGCACCCGGACTCCACAAGCAAGAAACAGTTACATTTCAAACAACGCCCTAGCCTCCCCATTCCCCAGTGCGATCCCGGTGGATCCCAAACTCTTACCCGAACAAAAGCCGAGCGAGGGCTACGCTTCCGACATCGCCGCCGTTTTCTCCCCCTCCTCCTTTTGCAGCCTCCCTAAAACGCACACGGCACACCGAGGCAGAATCGGAAAAGGGGGGAAGCGTCCTCTTCCCCCTTCGTAGCTTCATTCACCAAACTGCAAGAACGGATTAAAAAAGAAAAAAAACGTTTGCAAATTATATATCTATTGCAATATATGTATATATATATATATGTATATATTTAAAAAGCCTCTTAAAAAAAAACCACCCCCACCCCAGGCCGAAGCCGCCTGCGACGGCGATCCAAAGACCTCTCCGCTCGCCCCCTCCCCCAACGACGGCCGCCCTCTGACTCACCGCCGGTGCAAGGCTTTCCTTACCGGGATAAGCATTCCCCGCTCTTGAAAGAGCCACGCGGAAGAAGCGCAGGAGCGCGTGCTCCGCAGCAAGGAACTTCCCCCCCCTCCCTCCCCCGCCCCCCTCCCCCCCCCCCACCACCACGTTCCAAAGAAGCAGGGCCCGAACTCACCCCGGGCGAGGAGCCGCGAAAGGGGCTGTAGCTCAGCAGCGTTCTGGGTAGCGGGCTGGGGAGGGGGGCGGGGCTGGAAGACCCGGCGAAACCAGAGAGGCGTTACAGCCAGAGTGGCTCCAAGAGAAGGAAGTGGGTCTCCATAGTTACCATTCTAAGCCGAACAGTCCCCTTTCTCTCCCCCTCCCTCTTCCCTTCAAAGAGGCGGGAAAGTGCTTTACTTCCTCTTTGCTGCTGCCAAGATGCGAATACCGGGGCCAGGTGTCTCTTCCTGCTCTGTTTTAAAGGACAAAAGGGGTTGCCAAGCACGTATTGCATGGAGAGGGAGAGCGAGCGCTTGTTTTGCCTTGGATAGCTTTTAACCCTCAAAGGGCTCCAGCGCCTTTTATTTATTTTAAGTGAGAGTCACAACAAAGGCAGTTTGTTAACCCTTACCCCCAATGCTTTGCTGTCTCCCCCCCCCCACTTTTTTTTGGCTTAGTTTTGGATTTCACCTTTGTTGTGTCCCCCGTCCCTACCCCCACCCTGCTGAAATTAATGGGATACGAGATCCAGCACATTCAGAGGCCAACAGGTGAGCTGATGTAGAATGATGTAGACTCAAGGTCCATCCCACCCCTGAAAGGACCTAATGGTAAAGACTGCAACGGCAACACCGTTAAAGCCAACCTCTTTAACACATTCTTTGGCTCAGTATTTGTAACAGCAATGGTTCATGCCCAGTATTTCCTAGCCGAACCACAGACAACTACAATGATCTAATACATATCGATTTTACAGAAGACAATGTTGAAAAAGCACTTCGCAATCTAAAACCATCTCTATCTATTGGACCAGATGGAATATGTGCCCACTTCTTAAAAAAGCTACCCACTGCCATAGCCGAACCTCCAAGCATAATCTTTGAAAAATCTTTCAGGACCAGCTCCTTGCCATACCTACGGTCATCCCCATCTTCAAAAAGGGAGACCCCAGCCTAGTTGAAAATTACAGACCAATCTCTTTATGCTGCGTCACCTGTAAAGTCATGGCATCAATTATTAACCAATCCATCATCCTCCACTTAAAAACAAACAACCTGCTCTCTAATAAGCAATTTGGTTTCAGAAAAAAACTATCCTGTAATCTGCAACTCTTACACTGCAAAAACATGGACATACTCGATCAGAGCAAAGCAATAGACACAATCTACATAGACTTTGTAAAACCTTTGATTCAGTGGTACACGACAAAGTACTCCTAAAACTAAAATCTTATGGTATCTCTGGACACCGGCATAACTGGATAGAGGCATTCTTATCAAACAGACAACAAATGGTCAAAATTGGGAACGTCCTATCAAATTCTGTACCTGTCAATAGTGGGGTCCCCCAAGGCAGTGTTCTAGGAGCAACTCTCTTCATACTCTATGTAAAAGACCTGTGATCATATTAAGAGCAACTGCGTTCTTTTCGCTGATGATGTAAAGCTATTCAACACCATTGACAATACTGCTACTCTTCAAAAAGACCTCGACTATGTATCAGAATGGTCAAACAAATGGCAACTTCAAATCTCAACAAATAAATGCTCTACCTTACATATTGGCAAAAAAAGTTCAGAAAATAAAATACAAGCTAAATCGTCAAGTCCTTGTTGATGATCCAAACTCTGTCAAGGATCTTGGAGTACTCATCTCTAATGATCTAAGTGCTAGAGCCCTTTGTAGCCAAAAAGGCATTAAGAGTTGTTAGCCTAATTCTGTGTAGCTTTTTCTCAGGTAATATCACACTACTAACTAAAGCATACAAAACTTTTGCTATACCAATACTTGAATACAGCTCATCAGTCTGGAACCTGCATTACATATCTGATATTAATACAGTGGAGAAAGTCCAGAAATATTTCCTCTACTCGTTGCAGAATATCTTACACCACTAGACTTGAAATTTTAGACCTAGAAAATCTAGAACTACAACGCCTTCGGTCTGGTCTAAGTATAATACATAAAATCATACATTGCAATGTCCTACCTGTCAATGAATACTTCAGCTTCAACCATAACAATACAAGAGCACACAATAGATACAAACTCAAGGTAAACTGCACCAAACTTGATTGCAGGAAATACAACTTCAACAGAGTGGTCAATGTCTGGAATGGTCTACCTGACTGTGGTTTCTTCCCCAAACCCCAAAAACTGTAACCTTAGACTGTCTACTACTGACCTCACTCCTTTCCTAAGAGGTCTGTAGGGGGTGTGCATAAGTGCACCAACGTGCCTATTGTTTTTTTATATTTTTCTTATATGTATCCATTTCATGTATTCATAAATAAGTTTATACTTATATCTGTTATCTTATAATTGTGCATACATACATATATACATACACACACACACACACACACACACATATACATACATACATACATACATACATACATACAATACAGGCAGTCCTCAACTATCGCAATTGAGCCCAGAATTTATGGCATCCGAGGGAGAAATCTAAGCAAGTTTTGCCCCATTTTGTGATTTTTTTCACCACATTGGTTAAAAGTGAATCACTGCCGTTCTTAAAATTAGTAACATGGTTGAAATGAATGCGGTTTGCCCATGGACTTTGCTCGTCAGAAGGGCGCCAAAGGGGATCCCATAACTTGGGGATCCTGCAACTGTCATAAATGTGAGACAGTGGTCAAGCATCCGAATGTAAATCACGTGACCACGGGGATGCTAACAATGCATAAGCGTGAAAAATGGTCAGAAGTCACCTTTTTTTAGTGCTGTTGTAGCTTGGAATGATCGCTAAATGAACTGTATAGGATAAAGGGAGTAAAAGTAAAGGATTTTCTTGAATCCAGAATAATTTCTGATGATTATATGAGCATACAGGTGATATCCAGCAAACAATGGTTGCCATTGTTACCTTTTCGTTTTTTTAATTTTCAGACTATGCTACAGCTTTGAAATATCTTGGTGGTTTCTCATTCAAGTTTCAATCAGATTGTAGATAAGACCACATGTTAAGCCTGGGCCCATAACCAGTGTTAAGCCTGGGTTCCCCAACCAGGGTTAAGGAGACAAGCTAAACAGAATGTGCAGCGTTAGTCAGATAGGCATACAGATAAATGAGTGATATAAGTTTGTATGTTTGTTAACATACAGTAAAAATAACAGATACGCTTGTGCTATCAAAAATATAGTTTATTCCATTTAGAGTTTATAGCATAGTCAAAATAACAGTCCATTAGTCATGTATCATTTTAGTCAGTCCATTCAAGGATATTCAGTTAGCAAAGTCCGTGTGGAATATCCTATGTCAGTTCACTTACAAATCAGTCCTTTGTTTATCTCTCCCGTTCGAGTAACGCAGTCTTGAGTCCATGCAGTAATTAGGGATCATCAAAGCCAGAGAGAGAGCAAGCTGTCCTCTTGCTTCTTTTAAAGTGCTTTCACAACCACTCCCCTAATTACATTCCCATATTTAAAGTTGCAGACACTTTAACTTACAAACTATGATTACATATTTATTATTTTACCTAAACCAGTTAGGGTAAACAGTGTTATCCCTAACACCACACATAAGGTTTTTTTTCAGGATCAGCTAATTGTTTCCATCTGAGTGGACAGTGAAAGTGAATCTGGATTCCACTTACAATTGTTATAAGTTAGCTAGCCACATAATACTGATGTTTGGGGAAACCAATGTATATATCTCTCCAATCTGTTCACAGTGCACCATTGTGTATCTTGGAGAGTTTATCCTGAGCCACAGCAAAAAAGTCCAGTGGTTTTCCATAGTAGTCTGAGCAAAGAGAGGCTTTTGCAGAACTTTTTGGTCCTGTGTCAGGTTAGAATGCAGAATTGCAGGCTAACTTACTGTTCACTGCCAGCAGTTCGATCCTGACCTAACAAGGTTGACTCAGCCTTCTATCCTTCTGAGGTCAGTAAAATGAGGACCCAAATTGTTGGGGGCAAGATGCTGACTGTGTAAACCACTTGGAGAGGGCTATAGCACTATGAAATGGTATATAAGTCTCATGCAATTGCTATTTAAAATTCATTTAAAATGTATTAAAATAGAGAGAAATGACAATGAAATTAAGAGGTCCCTAAAGGAAGGACTTGCTAAAGCCACAGTTAACACAGGCAGGTTTGTGAATACAAGATTGCTCCTTGAGTGTGGTCTCACATAGGAATGAGTCAGTGGGTAGAACTAAATGCCTCTGCCTCTTCAGGCCTTACTCAGCTGAAAATGTGACCATGAATATAAGTTTGTTTTCCTCTTGTGTCTATTTACTTTTGGAAGTGTCCCTCTGAAGTTGTGTCTTGGTTAAAAGATATAATTCTTATTTCTACTGAAGGAAGCATTTAAATCATATTAAATAAAAAATTCTCTTTATTGTGTATATTACAAGAATATAAAAGACTGTTCCCAGTTCCATCTCCATGGACATAAAATATTTGATGCCCAGCAGGGGAATAATCAGTAACACAACTTGACAACACTATAATTAAATCATTCCAAACTTAATAAGCTAGGACCTGACTGAATCATACAAAATAATTTACTCATAAAAGGAATGTTTTTACCCTTTCCTGAACATTTGAAATGCTTACTAAAGCAGACATTTTAAAGGAAAGTTCCAGAATCATATAGGTAAGGTCCTACCTTCAAATCTGAAATCTCATTAAACACAGTGTGTCTTATTTTAATTAAATCCATATATCAGATCTCATTCCTTTTTCTTTTGGGGAAAAAGTGAATTACTTGTATAGAAAAGGATTAATCATTTTATTCTTTAAATGCCTAGATTTCAGAGGTAGACAGTGTCTCTTTAAAATCTTATTTTTTCTTTCTTTCAGTAGAGCTGAAAGGGGAGGAATAACTAATTGGGACAGAGAGAAGAGCTGGGTAATTGGTAGGTTAGACCTGTGTGGAAAGTGAATTTGTTCCTAAATTTTTATGTAGAAAGTGATTGTGCACTATATGACCAGAGAGAAAGTATCAAGATTATTTTGATAGTGACGAAATATAGAAAATAGGTAGGAGGTGTTGGGTAGGCTGTTGCAGGAGAAGGCTAAAAATCTATTGCTGGTCTCCACCTCTGGTCCAGATGTCCCACTGCTGGGCCTAAGTGATGATTGTTGGGGACCCTAGACTCAAGTCTTAATAATGAACACTGGGTATGTGCAATATGACTGCATTTATCCATGGTTTGACCATGGACAAGCAAACTGTGTTTTTTAGGTGAATTCATCACCTTTATATGACATCCCAGTGTATCCTATAAAACATGTTCTCTGTTGCACAAGCCTTAAATACAAACTCAACAGTTCCAATGTTTTATATCCTGAAGGATGTAAAATAAAGTTTTATTCATACAGTCCTGTTTTACAGTTGTTGCTCTTCTCACTAACACATTTCCAGATACAATTCAAAGTATTGGTTTTGACCCGCAGCACTGTATAAAGTCCTACATGTTTTGGCACTGGGGTACATGGAAGACAGTTTTGTCCAGAAATAGACAATTCGTCTAGTGCGGACTTGGTCAACATCTCTTAATGGTCTTCCAGTTAGGTGAGCTGAAATGGGCCTTCCTTGCGGGCAATGTTTGTTACTTGCAGCCTCCAAATTATGGTTGTTTTTTCCCCCTGGAAATTAGGATGTCAGTCTCACTGTTGGGCTTCTGGAAATTATTAAAGACAGAGCTGTTATGGTAGTGAATGGTCACCATTGTGCCCACTGTATTATGGCAGATTTGAGCTTTTATTAGGGCTTAGGTTTTTTTATTATGTTTATATGCTTTTTATGATGTGAATTGCTGGGAGATGTTTTCTGAGTCCAGCAGTATGTAAACAAAATGATAGCTAGCTAGATATCGCTAGCCAGTCTGCCAGCCAGCAAGAGAGGCTGACAGTAGAATTTGCTGCCAGCAGTTACAGGCATAGTAGCCAATGGAGGTGCTATTAAAGAGACACTGGACAAGTGTATGAAGGATCAGGCTACCAGTGGCTACTAGTATTGCTCTTCAATACCTCCTTAATTATAGGTAGCATTCTTTATATCCTGGTTGCTGGGAAACAACAGCAGGAGAGAGGTAGCACCTTGCAACCTACTGTGTGACATAGATGCATGGCTTGATCCAACAGGACTTTTCCTTAAGTAGGTATCTTAACATGTTCCTTGTGTTTTTCCTTTGTGGAAGGATCTGCCGGTTTTGTTTTTATATTTAAAGCAACATCTTCCATCTGCTTCTCTTTCCTTGCACTGAGGCATTTTGCATCAGTTTTACATTTTTACCAAAATCTTCTTCCCTGGTCCCACATTGCTTTTTTTATTTTTCCCAAGGAAGCACTTTGTAAACTCATTGTGTACCAAGCTTGTTCCTAATGAATATTTGACTGCCTAGGTTTTTCTTTTTTAAATACTGCCAGGGATTCCCCATCCCCTTTTTTCTTTTAGATTCTTACATTCATAGATTCATGGGATAAAAACATGGTTGCAGGTTTTGGGGGGGTTTTTTGGGGGGGGTGTTGGCTATTTTGCTTTGGAAATTTTGTGATAATTGTCCCAGTTAAACAATAAAAATTCCCAGCTGCACTTATCTGGGTTTGAATAATGTCACTAACCATTTATGAGACTTGGTAGTGTGAGTATTACCTTATTGTATTTACAGTATTAATTATATAGCCTAAACAGAGTATTCACTTGCGTGTACATTGCATCTTTTTTAACAGCCAGTATTCCAAATTGCTTGTAGGTTTTTCACAGCTCAACCTCAGTCTCCTTTGTGTGTGCTGAGTCTCTTTTGTGCCTGTCTGCAAAAAACTTCCCGCTTGCTTCCTATTTGTGCACATTAAGCTGGTGGAGAGGAGGAAGGGAGAACCATTCTGTTCTTCACTGGTCCTTGACAAGAAAATTATTTTCCTAACAATGGTTAGCTACTACCAGTAGGCTAAGCTTGTCCAACTAGCCTGAATATGTTATGCCTCTTCAATAAGTACACAGGAAGAGTCCTGCTAGATCAGTTCAGAATCCATGTAATCCAACATTTGGTGTCACACAGTGGCTGATCAGATGCCTCTGGAAATTGTCAAGAGGATATGAAGGAGGCATTCTCCCTCTATGGTTTCTTCCCCCAAAGCATACAGCAAACAAAAGTGGCAGCCAGTGATATTCTTCCCAGTCTCCCTTTAAAGACTCCCATCAGAGAGCACAGAATTGGAAGAGATACTTGTTTTCTAATAATAAGCAAAAAAAAAAAAATCCTCATCTTGTGTGGTCCTTTTGGGTTGGCTACACGGTAATTTTATTAAGGGGAAGATCAAATATCTAAGACTCAGCAATACCCAGATGATATTTGTGAATGCCCTAAAAACCGTCTGGATTTAAAACAGTGCATTAATTCACAATGTGATTTGTAAAAAGTAGTTTATGGTTTAATGAGATAAGTGAAGCTTGCAACTGAGATATATTTAATAAACCAGGGCTTAAAATGTTTTTCATTTGATGCAAAACATGATCCCAATCATCGAGCAGTAGATTTGGGGAGATGCTGTTTTAAAGTCACTACAATACAAGCAGCCATTTTACACATATCCGGAGTCATGATGTTTCCTAGCCACTCACCGGATAATGGGAAATGGAGTGTCCACTATTCCTAGATTACCCTTTTCCATTCCTAGATTTTCTATACCAAAACTGTAATCCAAGAGCCAAGAAAGGCAAAGCTTCTCCAACCAGGAAAAATATGGCTATCAGGATAGTTTTGGTCTGCTGCTTTTAGTCCTCCACAGATATACCTTTCCCTGTCTGGCTGGTTTTCGGAAGGAGTCTATTATAATTCTCTTCCAATAGTACCAGTGGGATTACTGTAACTTTATGGATTTTTATATTCCCTGTGCAGGAATTCATGAGTGTAATTATCTGAAAGAAAGATAATTCTGAATATAAAGCCCCCTTCCAATTTTCCCATGTCAAAGTGAAATCGAAAATTGAGAGGGGGAATTAATCTTTTTTCAGGTCAGCGTACAGGTAGTCCTTGACTTACAACCACAATTGAGCCCAAAATTTATTTTGCTGAGACATTTCTTAAGTGAGTTTTGCCCCATTGTACGACCTTTCTTGCCTCAATGTTAAGTGAATTAGATTAGTAAACCAAGTAACTTAGTAACTTAGTTGTTAAGTTAGTAACTTGGTTGTTATATGAATCTGGTTTTCTGCATAGACTTTGCTTGTCAGAAGGTTGCAAAAGGTGATCACATGATCCCAAAACACTGCAACTAACATAAATATGAGTCCATTGTCAAGCATGTTATGAACTAATAAAGGCGTTTAATAAAGTTTTAACAACCTTAAGAAAAAGCAGGGTTCTAATCCTGCACTTCTGATTGGCCGATAATAGCGATATCGGATTGGTCCTTTCTGGGAAATCTGATTGGCTGTTAACGGGCCAATTCTCATTGGTTCAAGGGTTTAACACTTCCATGTTTCTCATTGGCTAATAGGTCAGCAGCCTACCCTATAAAAGGGCTGCTGCTGCCCTAGGGTTTTTGCTCTGTTCAGTATGATTAATAAAGAGTTGAAGTTCACTGTTCACTGCCTCGTCTCCGTTCCTTGCACCCATGCGCAGAACTTAACAAAGCATCTGTATTTTGATCACATAACCATGGGGATGCTGCAATGGTCATAAGTGTGAAAACAGTCATATGTGCCATTGTAGCTTTGAACAGTTACTAAACAAACTTGTAAGTTGAGGACAGTTTGTAATATATGCAAGGATTCTTAGTGCTTCTCTTCTCCAAGATACAATTTAAAGGCAGGCTGCCCCCCAAAATGAGATTAATTCAGCAACAGTATGTTCACTCTGTCTGACCATAGTTCTTGAGGGGGAAGCATGTATTTTTTCATAACATATAAATGATCACTAACTCTTACTGGAATGCCATCATATCTCCCTAGGGAAGAACTAATAAGTCAGAGGGGCTTATTGTTACTCTAGCCAGCCTGACAACAGAATCTGAAAATTAGCTGGGCTAATTAACTGCCTCTGGTACACCACTAGCAAGACAGAATGACTCTGGGTTTATATTTACTCAGCATCCAGTAGGACACAATACTTCAGCTGCAATCTGATCAGTCAACATAAAGTAGAGTCCTATTTGCCTTGTTTGCTGCGCCATATCTCTGCTGTAGTCACCAATCTGCACTGGTTGTTTTGGCAGCTGTGATTTGTAATCTGTGGATTACCAGGATGCCCAGATCCTTCTCATAGTAGTATTGCTCAGCAGATACTTGTATTTTGCACTTAATGTTTCCTACATAAATGTAGACTCATACATTTCTCACCACTAAACTGCATATTGCTGGATACTGTTCCAAGTCTTTTGAGGTGTTAGCAAAATTTCTCCAGCTTTGTGTTGTCTGCAATTTTGATGAGCATCTATCCTATTTGTTTATGACTAAGCAGGTGTCTAAGTCATTTTCGAAAATATTTAAACACAATGAGCCCAAGACAGAACTCCTTAAGACAACCCGGTGCATATCTCTCTCCATGTAGACACAAAACTATTTTGGACCATATATTGCAGGGGTGTCAAACGTATGGCCTGTGGGCCAGAGTGTCACATGCCATGCCCACCCCTGGTTTAGCAAAAGGAAAAAGGTTGTGATACGTTATGTTCAATGGCTTTAGAAATCAAAGTACACTATATCCAAAGCACTTCCTTGGTTTACTAATCTAATTTATTTGTCAGAAACAGCAATAAGATTTGTCTGGATCCACTTTTTAAAAACAAATCTAGTAATCATCTAGTTCCTAAGTGCTTGGATCTTCCCAAGTACTGATATCAAGCCAATTGGTCTGAAATTTTCTGGGTCTACTTTTCATCCCCATTTTCTTTTAAAGATTGCAACAACATTAGCTTCAATCAACTGGCACTTCCCCTGCATTCCAGGAGTTCTCAGAGTACATCCAGCGATACTGAGATCACATTTGCCAGGTGTCTTTTAACAGCCTGTCCCAGAAATGTAAACGCATTCAAAGCAGCTAGCTGTTTTCTTACCTTGCTTAACCTGCATTTCTCTTCTGCTTCCCATGGCGAGGCTTCCGACACATTGAACTATGTTTTCCACGTGTGAAAAGACAGGAGCAAGCTAGGAATTAAACAATGTTACCCTCCCTGTTGTTTGTCAGCATCTTGCCATCTTTTTCAGCCAAGGGACTGACATACCAAAAGACCCTTATTTGTTATTTTTGGACATTTATGTCAAACCTCAATTCTTACAGCATTATGACTTTGTGTAACAAGGACTGTAGCTATTTACACTCTGCCCATCATGGGAAAAAAGTGTTCTTTTAAATTTTATTTCTTATTTACTTAATTTCTCCCATTCTTTGGTTCATGCTGTGACTTCTATAAATATGTTTGAATATACTATAAATAAACTTATAAACCAAAGGCCATAGGTATAAATAAACTTCACTTAAACATTAATGATATATATTTCTCTATAAAATTTGTACCTGGAAGCCCCATTGATTGTCATCATTCCTCCACATTTTTATTAGGACATTATGTCTGTGGCCTTTTCCTTTCTTCTCTCTACTGACAATTTTTTTCCCTTTAAAAAGTCAGATCTTTAAACCTTAATAGGTAAAGATAAAGGAGTCCCCATTTTATTCCGCTAGTCGTTGCTGTCTATAGGGGGTGATGCTCATCTCCGTTTCAACGCCATTGAACCAGCGCTGTCCGAAGACATTTTCGCAGTCATGTGGCCAGCACGATACCATGGAGCACTGTTACCTTCCCACCAAAGTGGTACTTATTTATCTACTCGCATTTGCTTGCTTTCGAACCTGGGGAAAGAATGGGGGTTTACTCTGTTGTGTGGCAATCAGGTCTCGAACCTGAGCTGCCAGCTTTCCAGATGAGAAGCCTAACTTTTTAACTGCTGAGCTATTGTGCCACCCTAACCTTAATAGAGCTGTCTAATAATACAATACATTAATTTTTCAATGCAAATGGTTTCGATATAAATAGCACCTTTGAATCCAAAGTAAGTGATTCAAAACAGCAAATATTTCAAATTATTTCAGATATGAATATTTGAAAAGGTCTGCTTTCTAGCTTACATAAACGATATCCATTTGGAAAAGGCCCTGAGGATAGGATTTTTCTTCAAGTTCCCGAGCAAAAACCAGGTTCCAGTTTCATATGCTTTGAGAGTTTTGTTTTCATGACCACTGTGTCACTCATTCTCAGGAGGAGGCAGGAGACTTACAAGCACAATCTGTTCGTCCTGGGTGGCTGGTCTTGCTCCAGGTTTCCAACCAATACACCTGCTCACGGGGGTGGCTTACCAGTTTGTGCATCTGCTTCTGAGGTCCCCACCAAAAGCTGAAATCATGGTGGGCCTGACTCAGCCTTGCATGCTTGTGTGGGAGATAAACTGAGATCTGCCAAGCTTCTGGGAATAGGCTTCGGTCCCAGTGAAGGCAGGAGGGAGGTGACTGTGATAGAGAGAGGCCTCATAGCAAATATTTTCTTTCCAAATAATTCTGCCAGTCTTGAATTTTGAAACATTTTGATATGTAGATGTTATGGCTACCCATCCCCCCTTCATCTCAAGATACATTTCAGAATAAAATGTTTACTGGGGGAAAAATGTCACTTGATTGATAGTACTCTGACAGCCATTCTGCAATGTATTTCTTCATTTTTTGTTTGTGGCAGTAAAGATGAGACAACTGACAACAAGGTGAAGGCAACAGAAAGGTAATGGTGTAAAAAAAAAACCCATATTACTGGGATTAGAGCTGGCAGGGAATAGAATAATACAGAAGAGTGTGACACAATGGGTTTCCTGTTGGTACATCAATAATTACTTTGGTGTGTTGGTAAGATTCGGTTAAGCCTATCTTGCTGTTTAAAAAAAGATAGAATTCTATCTCCAATTAATGTACCAGCTATAGATGAATTTGGCATCGTAGGACTGTTTATGGATTGTTGGCAAGGTTGCATTTTTATCTATATTTTTCTTATACTGATTCATATTCGTCTTGGTTTTACTAATCAAGGGTAAAGGAACAAAAGAAATATGTAAGACATAGAAACCTTTAACTGGATTTCAAGTCTTACCAGTCTTTCCAGATCTTATTAACTTCCTTATTTCCAGCAACATGGCCCACATGTTTTCAAACAGAATTGTACAACTTTAGCCTTAGGAACTTCAAAAAAACAACAACTGTAGACTTGCTGAATGCTGAAAACAACATTAACTTTCTTCATTATGATTTATTATGATTCTGCAGAATCTATCTTGCAAATCTCCAGTTTTAGGAGATACAGCAGTATCTGTCTGCTTGTTTCTATCTATCACAGATACCAGAATTTGTACTTAGAACCAATTTCCACCGATGTGCTTGACACAGAAGTGGGCAACCTGTGGCGTTACAGAAGGTTATGGGTTATTAGGATTCCTTAGGACATGGATGATGGGATTTATAATCCTATATCTAGAAGACAACGGGTTGCTCATTCTTTTCTTCAAAAAAAAAAAAAGACAAGGCTTTTAAGGAGATGAAGGTATAATAAATAAGGTTGTCCAAACCATCAATGTGACGTGCAACAAGGAATTTCTATTACTGGGAATTATTGTTCTACATGCACCAAATTACATGGGATAGGTTAACTATAAACAAGAATGATATATCAACAAAGACTTCTATTATGCACAGGTTGAATCAGGGAGAGATGTAGATGGATGAGGCAGAACATGAATTGTCTAATGTTACTTTCCATAACATTTAATAAAGAAGTAAAATATTAGGTAAGATTTTTATGATGAAAGATAAATGTTTCTGGGTACAAATATTGGGATTAAAACCAAAAGACATTTGGAAGTTGGGTCAAGTTGGCATAAAATTTCTCTTTTCCCCAGGTCAGGTAGCAGCAGGCTTTCTACTCTTGTTTCATCCAATATTCTCTTACATTATCTGGGAGCATGGCAGACAGCTTTCTGTTGTACATAATTAGCTATTCAAATTTGTTGTCTTTATTCTCACCCATCTTGCCTGAGGTTCAGACAAATATTTTTATAACATAAGACACACACATACACACCCAATGCTCAGATGGACTTGGTATTGCCCAGATTGCTGAGTAGGAAACAAGTTTGTAAACAGGAGCTAAATGGTATCACAATAATGATTTTGCAACTTGATGTCTTCTAGTTATGTTGCACTTTCTGGCTGGGGATGATGACAGTCATCATTCAAAATAATTGGGGGGCACCAGGATGAAGAAAGGTGATACTGAAAGTTTGCAGCAGAAAATAAACAGGTATATAGTACTCCTTTGGGTACTGGAACTTACCAAGAGTTAATGGTGTGTAGGTTGGCCACAGAAAGTGAAATTGTAAGTAAATAAATATGGTATCTGAGCTTTAATCTTTCAGATTAAGAGCTTCTTTGCCAGATGCATGATCTGACAGCACAAAGTTCAGAACTGTTCAAGGCATGCTGGCAATGAAGTCAGAGAGGGTTAACTATTCTGATCGAAGCCATTTGTTACAAAGCAGGTTGAGGTATTCAAGCTGGAAGCAAGGAACAGCTTTCCCACATCCCAAAAAGGATGTGACAGAACCATCCTTGCCTATGATGTGGTACAGAGTTATGCTTTTGTTATTATATGAAGTACGGAATTGTAATTTTTTTTAAACAGAACCATGAGATATGCATTTCTTCAAAATTAATAGTGTCCACTAAAAAAGCCAAAGGGTACCCACCAGCAGTAATTGTGGTTTTATTGTACAATTTTCTTCTAAACAATTGCCTGTCCTCTGGTAATGCCAGTTGCAATTGATTGATTTCTAATTTGCCCATTAAGTGTAGTTATTTATTTACTTTATTTCTTTCATCTCTTCGTCTTTTCTCTGGCAGCTCAAGATACCATACACGTGAGAAACTTTCCGACTGATTTCCCACAGCAATCGATTCTCCAAGCTGAGGATGGGCTGAGGGACAGCCATTGGCTCAAAGTCACCTCATGAACTTCATGATGAAATGGGGAATTTGAATCTGGGTTCCACACCAGTCCCCATTAGGCTATCTCAGTGTGAGAAAATCCCCAGAAGTGAGTCCCTCATCTGAACTCAAACTTTCCTTTTGATTGATTCCTTTTGATTCCTTTTGACTTCACTGCTTTGCTTTCTTGGTTAAAAACCAACAGGTTGAGCTTTTCCCCTTTCTTTCTACTGCCCTGAGAGAATAATCTTCACTGGTTCATTTCTATAGGTGAGGTAGCTTATAAAGGCCAAGTTATCCATTATATGATTGGAACACTCAATATTCTTTCTTTTTAAATCAATAACTACAAGGGACTGTCAGTTGTATTAAATCAGCAGCAGTGGCGGTAGGGAACGGTTCAGAGCCATTTTTCTTCTTAGTATTTGCTTCTCCCACCTGGGTCCTTTTTCCTAGTAGGGGAGAAAAGTACTTCCCTATGGGTTAATGAGATTAAGACTATTTTCTCCCTATGTGAAGGATTTTGTTCTTAGAAACTATAAAGGGGGGGAAACCCCTCCTTTCTTCCTTATTCAACTCTGATCAAATTGGCAAGTTGCCTCCACTTCATTTTATTAAAAAAATGAAAAAAGCCAGACAATCCATTATGCATCCTCATGTAATATAAAATAATTTGATCCCAAGTGTCGACCAGACCTATTATTAATATAATATCAGACTTCAGGGCCAATAATAAAGCACAGGATAGAACTACATCTATCCTTTTGAAACAACCATAATCATTTGTCTCTTTCAGGGAGAAGATTTCATTATCTTTGTTCCTCTTTGATGTCTAGGAGAAAATCTGAGTGTTGACATAAATCAGCCCAAATAGCTGCATTCTTTTCTAACCGATATAAAAGTTGGTGTTAAACCTTAAGAGCTTTTTACCAGCTTTCCCCCCCAAATACAGTCTACCAGGTATGAATTCCAATTTTTAGTAGCTTTAGAACTCTTTCAAAAATTATATAAAAATCAAAGGGAGGAAATCTGTTGAATTGTGTATTGGCATCCATAAGCTGGTAAGTTTTACTTAGCTAGGCAGGTCAACAATTGTCTGTATGTGTACTTTATAACCATGGAGTAACAAGTGTGGACATTACAGCCCTGTGCTATATATAATAATAGCTTTGTGTCACATATCATTTAGCACAGCCTTTCCAATTGGGTATCTATAGGTTTCCCAATTGGTGATGATAGATTCTGGAGAAGACTGTTATGCTAGTGTGAATTATCCTCTGAACTTTGGCTCTTCCCTCAATTTTGTAGGTACATATAAATGCCAGGTTGAACAAACCATTACAGGTAGTCAATGACTTACAATAATCCGTTTAGAGATCATTCAAAGTTACTAAAAAGTGACTTATGACTCTTTTTCACACTTAACAGCCATTGCAGCATCTCCATGGTCACCTGATCAAAATTCAGATGCTTGGGAATTGACTCATTTATGATGGCTGCAGTGTCCCAGGATCATGTGATCACTTCTGACAAGCAAAATCAATGAGGAAGCCAGATTCACTTAATTGTATGACTAATTTAACATCTGTGGCAAGAAAGGTCTTAAAATGGGGGCAAAACTCACTTAACAAAGTAGTCAAAAGTTGGAAAAGTTTGAGAAGAACAAAGGACCAGTTTTTGATTGATAAACTGGGTTTAAAGAATTTGGGGAAAAAAGAACAATTGTGTTTATGGCTTGGATAGATTATAAAAAGGCATTTACTTCTGTTTCACATAGTTGGATTGACAAATGTCTCAAAATTTATGGAATCATCAGAGACATTTGGCAATTTATGAATACTTCAATGAAATTTTAGCAAACAAAACTGATGGCTAATGGGGAAAAGTTAGAAGTTGAAATCAAACATTAAATTTTCCAAGGTGACTCATTATCACTTTTACTATTCATACTGTCAATTGCCCACTGACAACAATTTTGAACAAGACAAATTGTGGATATGAATTTGGCAAAAAAGGAGTAAAAATAATTATATGTCTACTCTATGATTTACACTCATTTGGAAAAACAAAGGCTGAACAACAAAAAACACAAAAGAAATTAGTGAAAATATTGGAATGGGATTTGTGCAACCATAGCAATGAAGGCAGACAAATTGATGGATGCTGGAATACAGCTCAACAATGAATATTTCATAATAGCACTAGAACAGGAGTGTTAAACTCACAGTGTCACAACATGACCAGAGGTGGTATTCAACAGGTTCTGACCAGTTCTAGAGAACCGGTAGCGAAAATTTTGAGTAGTTCGGAGAACCGGCAAATACCACAGTATTTACAGTATCCTTCCCTTGCCATGCCCGCTAAGCCATGCCCATAGAACCGGTAGTAAAAAAAATTTGAATCCCGCCACTCTATATGATGTGTCATGACTTTTTCCCCCTTCACTAAACTGGGTGTGGGTGTAAATTTTGGAAACTTCTGATTTATTATAGAATCAGATAAAATAGGATGTATTTTACCAAATAGATTTTTAAAAAGTTCAGAAAACTTTGAAATCAAGGCTAAATGATGGAAACCTCATTAAAGCAATTAAAGCAATCCCTGTTATTCAGTATACATAGGAATAGTTGACTGCTCCCAGATAGAACTTGATCATCTGGATCAGAAGATAGAAAAAAATAATGACAATATGCCATGCTTTGCACCCAAAAAGTGCTGTTGATCAACTATATTTTTCAAGAGCTGATGGGGGTGGAGGATTTGTACAGGTGAAGCAAACTGTAGAGGAAAACAGAATGGCCTGAATGACTACGTTAAGAAAAGCCAAGAACCCTTGCTGATAGAATTCAATCAAATAAAGCTCTTGAAAACAACAAAGATGAAAGTTGAATATGGGGGTGGGGGATATGAAAACCAATTTGTTACTTTAACAAACAAGTCAATGCATTTGAATAATATACAAGGAAAAGCTGATAAAAAAATACCCACATAGAGTTGGTTAAGATCAGGAGTGTCAAAGAAAGAAATTGAAGGCTTATTTTAGAAGCTCAAGAACAAGCTTTGCCAACTAATTTCATAAAGGCAAAAATGCAACATATAACAATCAACAGCAAATGTTGCCTTTGTTGTAAAAAGGATGGAACAATTGACCATTTGATCTGTGGCTGCAGCAAAATTTCACCAACTAATCACAAGCAGTATGTAATGCCATTTGCCTACAAACAAGAACTGGTGGGACTACAAAATAGTCGGAGTAATAGAAAATGAAGAAGCAGAACTTCCAGTTGGAAGGGCTTTGGCGACAGACAGGAATCCGCGATCATGCGCGGTTTCTGTCTGGGCTCGCTGCTGGAGCGCCCCGAGCCAGCTGGTTTCGGGGCTAAGCCACCCCATAGAGGTGGTGAAGATGGGGGAGACCGCCAGCAGGGTCGAGAAGAGCCACATCTCTCCTCCTCAGCTGGCCATTATTCCCTTTCCCGAAGGCAGTAGAAGCGGTGGTGAGCAGTGGCCAGAAATGGCCACCTCAAAGAAGGCGGTAGGAGCGGTGGCCAGAAATGGCCACCTCAAAGAAGAACTCAACCGGAAAAGAACGTGCAGGAGGAAGATAAGAAGTGAAAATTTTGGCTGACTGGGTTAAGTTGAAAAAGCAACAACTAAGGTACCCTGGAATTTAAATTTTACAAAAAATAACATCGCTCCCAAAGAGTGAAAGAAAGTGAAAAGGGAAAGGTTTGGCTTTTTTTTCCTTCTCTCTCCTTCCTTATATTGACAACTAAGAGACCTAAATAAAAAATCGGAAAAATCCGCTTTGGCATCAATAGGCAATTAAGCTGAAAATATAACTAAATGCCAAAGAGACAATAAAGATTTCTGGACATTAAAAACTTTTTCTTCTATAAGCAGGAAGGGAGAGAAAAAGAATAAGGGCAGGATCTGGAAGAGGGAGGAGACTGCCTGGACTTTAAAAGAATCTAAAGTAAAACTTCAATAAGACTTCTAAAAGATACATTTTAACTGAAACTTTGCAACTAAATAGTAACCCCAGGAAGAGAAAGTGAAAAAAAAAGAAAGAGCAAAAAGAAACAGCTTGCGTGTATTTGGATTACTTGGTGACTTTTGGATTTTTGGTTATTGTATTTGAATGACAAATCAATCAGGTGGTTGTTTAAAAATTTATACAATGGCATCACTTCTGGATGAATTGAAAATGGAACTTAAAAAGTACAAAGAAGATGCACAAGAAGGGAAGGGTTCTTTTGGCTTCATTTTTCAATTCTTAGAAATGGAGATCTGGAATTATGAGAAACAAAAAGAAAAGACTGCAAAACAAGAAGACTGGGACAAAGAAGAAGCCATCTTTGATGAACAAGCAATTTTATGTGAGGAAGAAAAAGGAAAGGGGGGAAAGAGAATGGAGAATTTAAGACTTAAAAAAAACAACCAAAGAAAAGAAAAATAATTAAAAAAATAAGTATAATACTGGAAAGCAACAGAAAAGGGGAATACAGAAGAGGGAAATAGAGGTAGAGAGACAAAGGGGTACAAAGGGGAGAGAGAAGAAGAGAGGGAAGAAGGAAAGGAAAAGAAGTTACAAAGGTCCAGAGCAAGATATAAAGAAACAGGACCTATTTAGAGATAATGGGTGAAAATCTAACTGAAAAGGGGATTCTGTAAAGGTACATAAGATTGTATTGTTATATTTGTAATGGAAATAATTTTAAAAAATTGGAAACAACATATGATTAGAATGAGGGATAAAATAGTTAGTGTAATTTAGTGAAATGTTTGTGAATAAAATAAATGAAATAAAATAAATGAGAAAATTGAATTAGGAAAGAACGGGAACATTTTAATTGGTCAATGTTTTATAAACTATAAGTGAAAGGAGGGGGGAAATTAACTATGGAAAGTTTATAATTGTTCCCATAGATGTATGATATTTAATTGAAAAGTAACATGAAAAATGTTAAGACTTCAATGAATATTAATATTAAAGATAGAATTGAATTGGAATGGAATGGAATGTTGTTTTAATTATATACATTTATATTTTTTTTCTTTTTTTCTTTTTTTTTCTTTCAAGAATATTGTGTGTAGCTTAAGAATGTACCAAGCAGAATCTGAATGGAAGTTATGTATTATATTGAGTGTTATAACTTTAGGGGAAAGATATAAAGGCATCATATTCCAATCAGTAACTACAGGAGAAATTTTGTTTAATGAGAAAAGATAATAGACAATTGAAACAGGACAGACAAAAAATATAAATATAATGATTTGAATTGAGATGAAATAAAATAAAATTGAAAAAATTAAAAAAGGGGAGAAGCTATGTAGAAAATGTAAAATAGTAATAAGATATGGAATAGAATATAAAAATGAGCATGTACCTGAATGTGCATCTGTACGAAGAAATGTTACCCGGAATTATGCTGCTTTCAGAAAAGATGTTTTATTTGTATTTCTTTTCTTTTTGTGAAAACTCAAATAAAATTTACAAAAAAAGAAAAAAAGAAAATGAAGAAGCAAAAGCATTCTGGGGTTTTAAAATTCCAACAGGCAAAGAGCTGTCACATAGCACCTCAGATTAACAATAGCTGATAAAACAGACAAAAAAAGCTTGGATACTAGATGTGGCAGCACCTGGAGACAAAAGAATAGAAGAGAAAGAACCACAGAAAATCACAAAATACAAAGAACTGCAAATAGAAGTAGAACGATGATGGCAAAAGAAAACAAAGATAATACCAATAGTGATAGACAATTTGGGCACATTCCCAAAACATCTGGAGCAACACTGTAATACCATCAGCATTGACAAAATCACCAGTAAATGCAAAAGACAACTTTATTTGGAACACTTTATATTCTGTGACAATACTTTTAACACCATCAAACAATATCCTTGGTCTTTGGGAAGGACTTGGTTAAAAGTGGTTAAATATGCCAAATCCAATCTAAACATCTCATAATGCAACCAAATAATAGTATCATTCATGTTACCTAGCTGTCAATCCTTCTAAAATCAGGCCGATTAATTTTCCATGGGTAAGATAGGTTGCAAGAAGAAATGACGATAAAAAGTTCTACGGATCTTGCCAATATTTCTAGTCCCAAAATATAGTCAGCCAATACATGTACTCGCTTCACCTTCCTTCTTCTCAGTTCTGTTTTCACTTGTAAAAGCTGTGTGCTCTCAGATCTTCAATAAACGCACATCAATAGTTCCCTGCACTGATATATCTAGTAAGTTTCCTATCATCAGCTTAAAAGCACTTAGCCGCTTGTTCTAAGTGAAATGCTCCATGACCTAAAACACTTCTCCATTGATTGTTGATCTCTTGTTCTGCTGCCACAAAGAGTAAAGATTGAGTTCTTGAACTCTTCATGGAAGAATTAAGGCCATAAATGTGAAACAATATAATGATGTTGAGTTAAAAAAAATGCTTATTGTTATGTATGTACCATAGTTAATAAAGTATGAGCTTGAGGTAAAGTGCAGGGTTCTGGCTCTGCACTTCTGATTGGCTGTTAGGTGGCCAGATCGGATTGGTTAGTTCTGAGGAATCCGATTGGCCCTTAACAGAGGATTATTATTGGTTTAAAGAGCTAGCGTTCATAGCTCGCTATTGGACAATTCTCACAAGGGTTGCCTATATAAGGCAGAGTTCATTGTTATTGTTTTGAGAAGTCACTATGCAATAAAGAGCTGAAAGTTCACATTCAAGACTGTCTCCATTTACTCCAACCCATGTCCAAGTTTATAACACTGGCGACGAGGATGGGATTTGGAGACATCTGAACCTAAGAAGCCAGGAAGCAATACCGAGCATGTGATAACACGACGCCAACAACGGAACCATGTCCAGCGGCATCGTACCACCCGCTCCGTTCGATCCAAACCAAGAGGATTGGGAATCCTACATGGATCGCTTCCAAATGTTTCTTGAGACGAATAATTTGAAGGACGCCACACCAGCAAAGAAGCGGGCACTGTTCCTGATGCACTGCGGCCCAGCTGTATTTAAAATGGCTAAAGCACTCGCCAAACCTCGAGAAGTGAAAGCCATGAGCTGGGACGACCTCGAACCCATCCTGAGAGACCATTACGCACCAACCGTGCCTACACTCGTGAGATGCCATGAGTTTTATCAGAGAAACCAGCGAAAAGGAGAGAGTGTGGCCGACTTCGTGGTGGACCTCCGGAATTTAGGGGTCCTCTGCGGGTTCGCCGATTTAGAAGAAGCACTAAGAGATCGAGGAATTCTGGGATTAGATGCACTAGGCGTGCAAAGCAAGCTGATGGTGAAAGGCGACATCAGCCTTGCTGACACCATCGCCAAAGCCATGGCTGCGGAGGCGACCAAAAAGTCGGCTGCACAATTAAGGCGAAGCCGCACTCCGGCAACACAACCGACCGGCGAAATCTTACCCAACTCAGAAGGGCAGCTTACAACAACGCACCACGAGGACCTCTCTTCGTCGTCAGACAGTGACGAAGAAGGGGTTCATCGACTGCGGTCCAACCGGGACCTTCGCCCTGAGCCTTTACGCCCTTGCGCTGGCTGTGGAGCAAACCATGCCAGGGCCGAATGCAAATTCCGCGACGCACTCTGCCATGAGTGCGGAAAACAAGGCCACATCAGCCGGGTGTGCCGCAGCTTACCAGGACCCAGCCAGGCCCCAAAAGGGGCCAAGTATTGCCAATCTACAGGAAACCGTCTTGTAAGGCAAGAACCAGTAAACCACTCCTACAGAAATTGAGCTTTGCAAAAAGAAGAGGCTCACCATACTATCACTATAGGTCATGCCTCAGTTTTGGACACTAAGAAAATTCGAGTCACAGTAGCCATCGAGAACCAGCCTTGCCACATGGAGGTTGACTCGGGATCGTCCCTCTCGATGGTGTCTTGGAAGACACTCAAGCAACTTGTCCCCACAATCCAACACCAAGACCTCCAATTTCAACACCTCATCCTCAAGGACTACCAAGGAAATCGAATCCCCGTGGTCGGGTCCTGCCGAGTCCGAGTCTCTTTCAAAAAGCATACAGCGTACTTACCTCTAACGATCATCGATAGAGATAGGCCTAGTCTATTAGGCCTCCAATGGTTCGCACCACTCGGCATCGAAGTGGCCGGCGTGAACCGAGTCGGTGGTTGTGAGTGGGAGGAAGACCTTATTTCTGAGTTCAGCGACGTCTTCGCAGACCGTTTAGGCGAGTATAAAGGGACCCCAATCTCATTTAGTCTAGATCCAAAAGTAGCCCCAATGCGCTTGAAGCCCCGTCGAGTTCCATTCACTCTTAAAGCTAAGATCGACGAACAACTCGACAACTAATTGCTCAAGGGGTGTTGAAGCCCATCAATCACTCTCCATGGTAAACCCCTATTGTAACACCCATTAAGCCAGACGGGTCAATCCGAATTTGTGGGGACTACCGGGCCACTTTATACCACGCCCTACAGCAGAATGCGTATCCAGTTCCAGTGGTGCAGCACCTCCTCCATTCCTTGTGGGGCGGAAAGGTTTTCGCTAAATTAGATTTAGCTCAAGCTTATCAACAACTACCAGTGGATGAAAAGACGGCCCAAGCCCAAACAATTGTAACGCACAGAGGTGCTTTTAAATGTACTCGATTGCAATTTGGGGTTAGTGTAGCCCTGGGGATATTCCAAAGCCTCATGGAAAGATTGTTACAGGGAATCAAGGGCATGGTTCCGTATTTTGATGACGTATTAATTGCAGCCCCTACCAAAAAAATCTTGCAGGATTGTTTGAAATGTTTTCTTAAAAAATTCCAAGAGGCAGGACTTAAGGTGAAAAAAAATAAATGTCACTTATATACTGACAGTTTTGAGTTTCTAGGGTATCGGATTGATAGCCAGGGCATTCACCCTACCAAAAGTAAATTAAAGGCGATAAAAAATGCTCCCAGGCCACGTAACAAGGCCAATCTCCAGGCATTCTTAGGCCTCATTAATTTCTATAATGTATTTTTACCGCACAAGGCGACTGTTGCTGAACCGTTACACCGGTTATTAGATAAAAAAGCATTGTGGGTATGGGGTTACCGGGAAGAACAAGCGTTCTGGAATGTTAAAAAATTGCTCACATCTGACTCTGTACTTATGCAGTATAACGAGACTTTACCATTAGTTATAACCTGCGATGCCTCGCCCTTCGGGGTGGGCGCCATTTTGAGTCATGTACTGCCTAATAGGAACGAAGCCCCTGTTGCATACTTTTCGAAGACTCTTTCACAAGCAGAGCGGAACTTTGGACAAATTGATAAAGAAGCTCTCGCAATCGTTTCAGCTGTAAAGAAATTTCATGAATATGTGTATGGAAGGACATTTACCATTATAACTGACCACAAACCGTTGCTAGGGATAATCGCCGGGGACAAGCCAACCCCCTACATATTATCCCCTAGAATGACCCGATGGTCAGAATTCCTAGCTGCTTATAATTATCGCCTGCAATATCGACTGGGGAAAGCCATTCCCCACGCCGACGCATTAAGCCGAGCACCGCTTCCAGAGACTCTCGACGATCCGGCACCAACGGCAACCACGTTGCAGATCGAAACACCTATGACCGCCCGAGACATCGCGAGAGAAACCAAATGAGACCACACCCTAGCTCGAGTCCTAGGCTGGGTAGAACGAGGATGGCCATTGGACCAAGTCCCAGATGACTTCACGCCATTTAAAACAAGGCAGACTGAACTTTTTTCACAAAAAGGCTGTGTCATCTGGGGCGATAGAGTCGTCGTTCCAGAATGACTCCAAAAGACGCTGTTACAAATTTTGCACGAAGGACATCCCGGGATCGTGCGGATGAAAGCACTCGCACGGAGCTATGCTTGGTGGCCAGGCATGGACCGACACATCGAGCAATGGGTCAAGGCCTGCACTAAGTGCCAACAAACCAGCAACGCACCGCCAAAAGCTGCACCGACCAAATGGGAGATGCCACGCGGACCCTGGTCCAGAATCCACCTGGATTTCGCAGGGCCGATTAAAGGACATACATTGCTGTTGACTGTTGATGCATACTCTAATTGGTTAGAAATTCATCGAATGACCAATACAACCTCCGAAGCAGTCATTAAAGTCCTTAATAGACTCTTTGCAACTCATTGATTGCCGGATGTCTTGATGTCCGATAACGGACCACAGTTTACAGCGCTAATGTTTGAACAATACCTTGCTGATAATGGCATCCGCTATGCGCTCACCTCGCCTGTGCATCCTGCTACCAACGGCCGAGCGGAACGCATGGTCCAATTTGTAAAAAAGACTTTGCAAAAAGTGGACTATGATAATATTGATGAAAAAATAAACCGCATCCTACTTCTACAACACATCACTCCGCACAGCGTAGCCGGCAGAACTCCCGCCGAACTTCTTATGGGGCGAAAACTCCATTCCCGCCTCGATCGATTGCACCCTGGTTACGAGCCAGAAAAGCCTACAGGATCCAGCGGACGCTACCGTACCTTCAAGGTAGCGTCCGCTTCAAGGGCCTTCAAGGTAGGCGACCCCGTTTATGCAAGAAATTTATCGGGCGACCCGGTTTGGATTGAAGCAACGATAATATGCGAGACTGGGCCCAAATCCTATATTGTAAGATGTGTTGATGAAAGACTGTGGAAACGACATATTGACCAATTACGGTCACGACTCATATCGGCCAGCCAACAACTCCCCTACGACCAAACTGAGGGGGGGGAAGGAACAGAAGAAGACGACATTCCAGGGAACCTGTTCCAAGAAAGAGATGAAACAAGTGAAACTCAGGAATTGGAGCAGGAGGAAGAGTCGTACGCTCCAAGGGAAATCACACCTGAACGAGAAGCTGAACCACTGCCAAACAACAGCCTACCTCAACAGGACTGCACACAGCCAGTCCAAAGAAAATCTGATAGACCCAAAAGACAACCATCTTATTTGAAGGACTATATATAGTCACACCATAATTGAGGAGCCAGGGGGAAGGGGTGTTATGTATGTAAATAGTTAAAATAAAAGCGAGCTTGGGGTAAAGTGCAGGGTTCTGGCCCTGCACTTCTGATTGGTTGTTAAGCGGCTCGATCGGATTGGTTGGGCTCAGAGAATCCGATTGGCCCTTAACGAAGGACTCTTATTGGTTCTGGAGCTAGCGTCTTACAGCTCCCTATTGGTTGTTTCGCATTAAGGTTGCCTATATAAGGCAGAGTTGTTATTAAAGTTTAAGTCACTATGTAATAAAGAGCTGAAAGTTCACCAACTAAGACTGTCTTCATTCATTTAACCCATGCCTCAAACTATATCATTACTCAGTGTTGGTTTCACTTTTGACTGTGCCAATATGATGTACTGTACCAAATAAACCAGATTTTTGAGGAAGCCAAGGCCTCAGAGTCTTGAATTGGTTGGTAGCATAACTTGGAACCAGGACATATATTTTCAAAAAAGATTGCAAAGATCAGGCAGCATTTGGAACCTGGATAGAACATTGTTTTGGGTCATTCTCAGGCAGATTTCACAGACCTCTACAAATTTATTTAAATTCCTTTTAAAGCTATATAAGCCAGAATTTTATTGCCAGAGAGATAGATTTAGCAATGCATCCCATCAAACCTTTAAGACAATCTCTTTTCCCTTTGGAAAAGCAAGATAAAATTAGGTCTGAAATTGCAAAGCTAGATGAAGAATCTGCTATGAAATTTCTGTTAGCTGCTATCTCTTCCTGCCAGTTTTTCTTTGACTGCCCTTCTCATCCCTCCAGATGAGCTTCAACTCTGTAGGCACCAACAACGCCTTCTGTTTCCAGAGCCAGATTAATCCTTCCATCTTGCAAAACTCTGCTTTCCACCTGCAGGTACTTCTGGCTTAGCAAGCAGTTCACAAGCTTGTCCCATAAATAAAGTTTAAGGAAGGTTACATTATAGCAGAGCTATCAAACTCGCGGCCCATGGGCCAGATGCATCATATGCTGGCCATGCCCACGCCATTTCGCGAAGGGGAAAAAAAGTCACAACATGTCACATGACGCCACCGTGATGATCCGGGTTTGACACCCCTGCATTATAGGTAGTCTTCAACTTACGACAGTAGTTGTAATCTCAGTTCCATAGCACCATTTGGTGAAAAGTTACAACTTTCAAGTTTCTTTGTAACAATGGTTTTCTTCATATTCTTTTCCAAGGCATTCTTCTTTACCTCAGGTTCCTTCAGACTTTCCACTTACACTTGGAGGACACAGGAAAATAACATTATAGAAAAGAAGCCTCAATGTATGTTTTCACAGATGATAATTTCCATTTTAGTTCTTTTCCATGATTAACAAATCTGAATTAGATTTGTGCACCAGCGTTCTCTCCTATTGAGACTTGTCATTGCATTTTTGTTTTATGGATTATTAAATTATTTTATTATATTCACCCTCCAAGGAGTTCGCTGTGGCAATTCATAGCTTGAGTTTTTGTCTCATTTTATCCTTGCATTAGCCTTATGTCACTGTAACTGCTCTATAACTGGACTGTAAATCATCATTATGGTTGAATTAGGGGTTTTTTTTTCCAATATCAATGTAATACAAAAAGAAGGGCCTGGTAACTTCTGGTTTTAGTATATTCTGAGTTCAGATAAATCGATATCATTAGTGCACAGAACTAGTCTAGAGTCTTTACCATAGCATTCAAGACATTAAACAAAATGAACAAAATTATTCTACCATATTTAGTTGAATTCCCAGTTCACTCACTGATGTCATTTGGGGCATCTCTTGCAAGCCATTTAATTCTGTACTTTTGTCCCCACCTGGCAGATTCCAGCTGAATTTAAAAGCATTATGTCTAAATATTCTGTTCGATCTCTCCATAGATTTGGGGGATGCTAATATGCATATATTAAAAAGCTTGCAGGACTAATTAATTAATTATAATTGATCAATTTATTGGAAGCTAATTAGAATTACCTACACAGAGGTCTTCTCTGCCATTCTTCCAAAGGGTTAAAAATGTAAGGATTTTCTCTCAGCTCAGGGGAAATTCCTTCAGTTGCAGTTCTGGCCATACTTTTGGCTTGTCCATTACCTTGATTGCTTTGGAATTTGCTAATAGGAGTATCAAGCACCTGGTAGATCTAATCAAAGTTGTTGTCTTGAAAGATAGGCAATAAAGGTTGCAGCTGTCTCCTTCCAGCCTGTATATTTACCTGCATCTCTGACTTCACAGCATTAGTTCAAGCTCCCAGGTTTACTCGGCTGATGCTTTTCCACTTGAACAGCCATGCCAAGAGACAAGCGTTGAATTGGACTAGACAGGTTACTTCAGAAAGGGTTATGTGATTCAAAATGGATTCCCAGGTGAGACAGTTAGATTTGGGGGGGAAACACATCCATCCGTTTTTCATCTGAACTTTATTTGTGGTGCATCAAAGACCCCCTTTGATACTCACAATCCAATTTGATCAAAAATCAAATACTGATTAAAGTCACAGTGCCTAAAACTCTTGGTGTTACACCTTCTCCTGTTCATCCCACCATTGGTTTCTCAGGGCAGGCTAAGAACTCAATTTTTAACAAATGCTGCCAACTACTCTTGCTGTTGATTTCTACAACAGCAAAATCTGTTTCAAATGAAATACAGCTACTCCCCACTTACAGCAGTTCACTTAGTGACCATCCAAAGTTACGACATCACTGAAAAAAAATGAGTTATGACAATTTTTCGCATTTACAACCATTGCAGGATCTCCATGGTTGTGTGATTTACATTCAGATGCTTTACGACGGTTGTAGTGTGCCAGGGTCATGTCATCACCTTTTGCGATCTTCTGACCAACAAAGTAACTGGGAAAGCCAGGTTCACTTAACAACCGTGTTAATAAGTTAACAACTGCAGTGATTGACTTAACAAATGTGGCAAGAAAGTTTGTAAAATCACTTAACAAATTTATCACTTAGCAACATAAATTTTGGGCTCAACTGTGGTCATAAGTTGAGGACTACCTATAAAGGCAATGTATAAGGATAACAATATAATTGCAAATAATAAAGGAAGCAAAGAAGCAGCAAAAGCACCGATATAATTAAGAATCAAAGCAACAATTCATACGAAAGGGGATATCAACTGCAACAACAGAAAAAGGAAGAGCATGAGAAGATAAAGTGAAATATCACCTGCATCTGTGGTTTGAGATGAATTATACTACAGCATGTTTCATGGATTAAAAAAAAGATGAAAATGGTTCAATAAGCATTTTTACAGCACTTAACAACCCTGAAGCATTTTCAACTAAAGCCTTTAAATAAAGAAGTTAAAATTAAATATTAATCAAAGTATGTGATTTCAGCCTCCTGCCCCCATCATCCACATCCAGGGACCAAGTTCAAAATGTTGTCCTTAGGTTTTAAAACCCTAACTTTCTTGAGAGCTGACTACCTGGATTTCCTTTACTCATAATTGTTCACTGAAGAAAAGCCAAAATGCAACTTTATTCATCTTTGGTGAATATGAAGGACATCTAGTAAACAGGTAGGAAAACTGTTAACGATTAGTTTTCCCTTATTTAAGTTCCAGATTGCTACTGCCAACCTAACCTATATGGACAAGGAAATTAATGACCTGTAGTTGGAAGACAATTTGGCTCAGATTATATATATACATATATGCATCTGTATATTATGTTACATTTATCAAAGTATAAAACACAAATAAAAATTAAAATAGTAGGAAAATGGGGAAGGGGAAAGGGGAAAAAGTGTATGGTAAAGAGGGAGGAGGCATTGACTTTTTATTTTAAGAACGGTAGAATATAATTTATTTGTTTGCCACCCTTCTTGCTGCAAGGCAACTGTGGGTGGAAAGAATAATATTACAGCCTCAACTTTTTACTTTTTGCATACACAATATAGAAGTATATATATTTCTATAACAACAAATTTATCTAGTCAGCAAAATACAAAGTCAAAATTTTATTTTATTTTATTTTCCATCTCAAGTACAAAATCCAGAATCAGTTACCAAGTAGAAACAAAGTCGGATGTATTTTTTTATTCAATTCGAGCAGTTAATTTAGCCATCTCTAATCTAGTTCACATTTCAGACACATTTTCAAGCCTATTTTAGGGGATTTAATATGTTTTTTGTTCAGTCTAGGAGTTATTACAATTATGGGTAGCATTTTAAATGCTAATTCAAAGTAAAGAAAGATTTATGTCTTGTTCTACACCCCAACAGTGTGTAGAAACAATGTCTTGGTAGATAAGTATGAAAAAAGTTTTAGAGGATTTTGGAATGTTTCTGAAAAGGAGAATCTTTCTGGATTGTGTTTACCATAATGTATTACCTCTTATTAAAAGATTTCAGTATCACAAACAGCGTTTGTGTTGAAATGTCTTTGAATATTAGTAGCTTGGATTGGTAGTTGTGTTGTTGGTTTGAGCTCTGAGGTTGGCGATTTGGTTGCAAATGTTTCACCCCATTCAAAGAGACATCTTCAGTGAGCTTTGGATTTGGTTTGTGTTCTGTCATAGCTCATTCTAGTAAAGAACTGGTCGGTCAATTCTATATTTATAACAAAAAAAAAGTTGCCCTGACCTTAAGTACTAAAAGTTTGACTTTTGTCCCCATCTCTGCTCTTCTTCATTATCCTATTCTGCACCACCCCAATGTGTCTGGTGGTGACAATTTCTCTCTCAACAATGCAATGTGACTGGGACTTGCAATAAAGAACATGGCGGTTTAGATGCCTCCAGTGTTCTCAGAGATGACAACTCGGCTTGTTTTGCCCCCTGCACAAGGTATGTATGTGTCTCTCTTTCTTCCTCCTGATTTAAGAAAGAAACCACTTAAATTGACCCACTTGACCCCAAAACTGTTGCTTCTTGTGAATAATTTGTAGAAATGGAGGTTTTATTTCATTGGCTTATGAGCTCAATGAAAGGGAGTGAAGCTTTCCATCAGGTTCTGTCAGGCTCAGGGAACCAAGACAACACGGGTAGTTGATCAGAGTGGTATATTTATTGCTACTCGCTTATTGACAGGAATCTTGTTAGACTAATTACACTCACAAAATAACACCTAGATAAGCACTCCAAGGTTTGGGAAGGACCTGCTTTCCGCCCCTTCCTATCCCTCAGCAATTCCAGGCTAGTTAGCCTTTAATTCCACCCCTTACTTCAACCCCAGATTCTACCACAGGTTCGTCGCTTTATGAACACTAAAACCAACCATCATTTCGAAATCACTTTTTGGATTTATTCATCTTTCTAGTTAAAGACAGACTTTCTTTGGAATAGATAAGTACTTCTCTTCAGAGATTTTATTTCTGGACTTATATTTATATTGAGGTAAGTTATATTCATATAGAATCCCTCCCCCCCCCCAGAAATTTGTCTAACTTGCAAAACTTTGGAAATAAAAGAAACTAAAAGCTTTTATATAGAAGGACTTAATGTTTCCTTTTAAGGGATTGTAAATTGAAAACTTTTTTAAAAAAAAACAAATCTGCATTCTGGAATTACAGCGTGAAGCTTTGAACTGACTATGCTTATTTTTTTAAAATCTACACTCCCATCAAATAGTTAGATGTATAAACGAAAACTTCTTCCTTTAAAGGTTTTTAATATATCTTTAACCAGCTAAGTGTGCTAGACTATGGCTGCAAATAGAGGTACCAGACGATGGTCTGGAAACAAGGAATAGATTCTGCTGTCTCTTATGAAGGTGATGTTTGACTTGGATAATACAATTAACACAATCTTTAGAAATTAAGCTTGAGACTTTGGGAAAAAATGGATAAAAGACTGGACAAGATGTCAGGGGAAATCAAGCAGGTTAATGACAGAATGGAACATTTAGCGAAACAGTAATTAGAGTTTTGGACTGAGAGAGCTGGACATTTTGGCTATGCTGGAACTCAAGAGAGAACAAATTCTGTCTGAAGTTTAGGAGTATTTTGGAGGATCTTTCTGAAAATATATGAAAAAAACTTGTTCAGGAATTAACTGATTTATTGAGCTGGGAAGAGGAATGGATGGAGAGAGAATTGGACTAGATCTATCACTTAAATGCATGTTAAGCTGTAATGAGACAAGCATCAAGACATGTTTGGGTACCTTTTCTGAGGAAAAGAATAAGGGATCAAATTTTGCAATGTCATTTTGAGACAAGATTGATAATATTGATATAATTGCTTTAAAGGAGATTCTTATTAGGATCCTGAGTAAGAGGAAAGATTACTTCTTCCTAACAGATATTTTGAAGCAGAAAAGGATTCCATTTCACTGGGATAAATTGGAAGGAGTAATTTTTACTTTTCAACACCAAAGATATAGATTGATTACTGTCCAAAAGTTAAAGATTTTCTGGAAAAATGTAAGAAGGAACTGTACTTCAATGGAGATGGCTGATAAAGATTCACAAAGACTGCAACCGACTAAAGATACTGAGAACTACTTTGGGAGCTACAGTTTCAAAGACTTTGATAAAATCTTCACTTGAATATGGATGATAAAATTTTAATATAGAATATAAGTGGGGAGGGAAAAGACTTTTCACTATAGGTAGTCCTTGATTTATAATCATTCATTTAGTGGCCCTTTGAAGTTACAACAGCACTGGAAAAAGCGACTTATGATTGGTCCTTGCACTTACAATCTTTGCAACATTCCCATTGGGCATCCATGATCAAAATCTAGGTGTTTGGCAACCAGTATGGATTTACAATGGTAGCAGCATCCCAGAATCATGATTGGCATTGGTGAGCATCAATCCATAATTAAAACCTAAATTATTATTGATTGATGTACTTGGTAGATATGTTGCAGTTGATGTTGATGTCCAAGGGATTAAATCTATAATTGTTGGTCTTTCTGTTCCAAATGAGGATTAAAGCAAAGTTCTTTAATTATCTTATGGACCAACTGATTCTTTTTTCATATCATAGTTTGTGTATGATGGGGGATTGGAATTGAGTTATTGCTCCACACAATTTGATAGGGATATAAGGAAAATATAAGGAAAATAAACTTAACCAAGGAAAAGTTGTTAATATACCCCTGACAGTTTGATACAAGAAAAAAATCTACAACTTTTAGGTGGAGATTAAATGAGGTGTTATTACAAAAGTTTTGGTAGTGAATGACTGCAGGAAGAAAGTAACTGAATTCTTTGACAATTACCTCGATAAAAAGACAGATTTAAAAACCATTTCAGGTGCCAATAAAGGTATTATGAGAGTTTTATTTTATCCAATATGAGCAAGAGTTAAAAAGAAAGTCTCAAGAAAAAAAATGCAAGTTACTTGGATGAAATTAAAAAGATTTATAAAAGTCACCAACAGATGCATGTATTATATAACAGATTAAACTTTTACAAGAATTATCTATGCTGACTGTAAGGGAAATAGAAACAAAGTTGAAATATGTGAAACAGAAGAATGTGTATGGAAATTCTCAATCATGGTTGTCCCAAAGATGCTTTTTCAAAATGCAACTGGACTTTCTTTGTTTTGCTTGAAGATATTTCACTTCTCATCCAATAAATGTTTTTAGTACCTTTTGAAAAAGCAACTTTGGGTGAAACAGAAGAATTTTGAGTTTACAAATAAACCTGGGAAGCTGAGAAAGGAAAAAGAAAATAATAGTAAAAATTCAAGGAGGAGATAAGGTGTTAGTATAATGCAATTATAGAAAAAGCTTTTTATTATTACTATTCCAATTTCTATAAGGCACAAGATATTTTCTCTGGAAAAACTGAGGAACAGTAAAAAAGAAAAAAAATTAACAAAATTTTCATAATCCCAGAAACAAATTATGAACCTCCTATATCTGTTTCAGAGATAACAGAAACTATACACCAGGACTGGAAAGGCTACCTGATTTTTATCATACGCATTTTGAAGACCACCTTGGACAACTACTGAAGAAAATGATGCATTCTATTCTACAAGGAGATGCAATGACAGAATCCTGGGAAGAGGCCAATATTGCCTGGTTACCAAAGGAAGAGTAATATTTAACTTTTATTAAAAATTGTAGACAATTTTTTTATTGAACAATTACTATAAAGTGTTGCCATTAATTTTGGCCGACAGGCTTTTTTTACTAGAGTTTATTCATGAAGATTACTTAGATTTTTTTTTACCTAAAAGGTAACTATAAGATGTGAGAACTGTGCTGGATGTAACAGAATACGTACAACAACATAATGAAAAAACAAGCTGCATTAATTTTTGCTGAGATGCTGAGAAAGCTTTTGACAATTCAAACTCCTTTTTTAAAAAGTTCTGGAAGATATGGACTTTGATGATAATATTTTTCATGGAATCAAGTTGATATACAATCCCAAAGACTTGAATTATACTTAATGGTGAATTGACTAAATCATATGATATTCAGAAGAGAACAAGATATTGTCCCCTTTGTTATTTATTTTGGTTCTTCAAATTTTACAAAGAAACTTTGTTTTGCAACAAAGACATTGTTTAAAGTATGTTTGCACACGTATGATTGTACAGTGTTCTTATGAAAAAATCTGGTTTTAAAAAGTGAGAAAAACATTAAATGTTTGGGGGTTATTTAATAATATGACTTCAAATAACTATGGAATGAAGTTAATAAAAGATATGCAAAGATGGGAAAACCTACAATTACCATTGTTGGGAAGAATGTCTATGATTGAAATGAATGAATTAAAATGCACATTCTTTACTTAGAATGTTATTTTCTCCCCAGACAATAGAGGTTAGGAGTAGCAAATCTGAAATTCTATTGTTTACTTTGGATGAAAAGAGGGAATGGCCTTAAGAAACAGGAAGTTATTGGAATTGGAGGCATACGATTTAAAATATACAGTGTATCTATATCTATATAACTTTGTGTGTGTGTGTGTGTGTATACATGTATATGTTTTCTTAAGTTTTCACGGGTATTTATATGTATGGTATTCAGCTTTGTTTGGGTATTTGCCCACGTCATTATAGTTGTGCTTTTAAAATTGTAGCAATGTTTCGGCAGAATCTCATCTGCCATCATCAGGCTTCTGTATGGTGTTCGTCTGACGAACACCATACAGAACAGACGAAAACCATACAGAAGCCTGATGATGGCAGATGAGATTCTGCCGAAACGTTGCTATAACTTTAAAAGCACAACTATAATGACGTGGGAAAATACCCGAACAAAGCTGAATACCATACATGTAAGTACCCGCGAAAACTTAAGAAAACATATACATATATCTCATTGGTTGGGTTTTTGGCTGTGTTCTGATTGGTTGGGGGGGCTGGCTGTGTTCTGATTAGCTGGGGTTGTGTTCTGTTCAGGTGGGGGCTTGGTTGTGCTCAAGTTAGTCTTAGTTGCTGGGGGATTTGAGCTGGTGAGCTGTGATATATATATACAAACAGTTCGCTTCATGTATGGGTCAGAGGGGTTTGAAGTGGGTAATGATGCAGCTGCGGTACGGCTTCTGGTCCGTGGTCCTGTCTCATCTTCTGTGTGGTGTGAGTCTGCTTTCTACGTGGGAGTGTGGTAGTAGCATCTTGTGTGGCCCTCGTGCGTGTGGGTCTGGTGTCATTCTTCATGTTAGGTACTCGTTTGTTCATGAGGGTGGGTTTCCAAATGGCTGGTAGGTGGAAGGTATCATCTCGTTTATTCATGCTGTGTGGGCGTTTTTCTTTCTCTATGGCTTCTCTGATTATTCTGTTGTTGAAGTGTTTGGACACTTCAAACCGAACACTTCAACAATAGAGTAATCAGAGATAATAATAATAATAATCATAAACTTATTTTATTTTGCCTTTATACCACTTCAGTGATTGCCAACTATTAAGCGGTTTATTTACACAATATCTGTTAACCCCTCAGATGTTAGAATGGTCCCAATCCTGTTGGCCTTTCATAAGGCTTTAAAAACTTGGCTGTGTTCCCAAGCCTCTTATGCTGAGTGTGTTAAGGTCCCAGTTTCTTGGTTTTACTGGTTGCTGTGTATATTTATTTTGGATAATTTTTATTGTTTTATATGTTTTTTGTTGTTTTAATTATTTTTATAATTTTGGAACTGTGAGCCTCCCCAAGTCATTGATTGAGGTGGGTGGCTATAGAAATTGTATAAATAAAACTAAAATTAAAAAGAATAAATTGCAATCAACAAATAAGGCTATCCAAAACGCACCAGAGAACAATTAAAACTATAACCCTAAACATTCCAGTACAAGAAGAAACAGCCGCATCATATCCATTTCCAAAGGTTCCTGAATCCCATCAGGGTTGGATCCAATTGGACAAAGGGGTTGAGGTTCTAAATAGGGGGTGGATAGATGGGTGGGAGGGAAGCAGCTGAGAAGACTTCCCTAGTTCTTGCTGGAGGCTTTCTCTGCTCAATTTTTATTTCATTCATCAAGCAAAAACAGTCAGGAGCAGGTGACTTTGAAGATATCCAAACCCTGATCCAGGTAGTTAACATGAAAACGTAACAACCAGTACCTTGAAATTATAGCCAAAGCCAACCATAGGCAGTCCTTGACATTTGACCACTATTGAGCCCCAAATTTTGATTCCTAAGTGAGACATTTGTTAAGTAAGTTTTGCCCCATTTTATGACCTTTCATGCCGCAGCTGTTAAGTCAATCACTGCAGTTAAGTTAGTAACATGGCTGTTAAGGGAATCCAGCTCCCCCATTGACTTTGATGGTCAGAAGGTAGCAAAAGGAGATCACATGACCCCAGGATATTATAATCCGTCATGAGTGAGTTGACAAGCGCCTGAATTTTGATCATGTAACCAGGGGGATGCTGCAGGGGTCGTGTGAAAAACAGTCATGAGCCACTTTTTTCTGTGCCGTTGTTTCATATGGTCCTTAAACGAACTGTTGTAAGTCGAGGACTACCTGTACAACCAATGTAGATCCTGAAATAGACATGCCGAATAACTGAAGTAAATGTGCTGGTAAGAATTCAAGCTGCCACAACATTCTGGACTAGTGGTGGCTTCCAAGTAGCCTTCAAGGGGAAGTCCACAGGGAGAGTCTTGCAATAATTCAATTTGTTGTGACTGAAGCATGAGGACGGTGTAATCAATGCAGAGGAGTATAAGCATCCTATTGAAAAAATATACAGGGGTGGGCTTCAAACATCTTAGCAAAGGGTTCTCTGACTGGTTGCTGGGTGGGCGTGGCTATGGTGGGCGTGGACTAGTCAGTCTCCTGCACCACGGTGCGGGGGGGGGGGCTTCAGAGGCTTTCTTTGAGCCTCCGGGAGGGTGAAAACGGCCTCCCCAGGTTCTGAAGGCTCTCTGGAAGCCCTTTCTGGACTTCCTGAACTTCTGGAAGGCCAGTTTTTCACCCTCCCCGAGCCTCCCCGTGCATCCTGCACACACCTGCATCCAAAGCAGGCTGTGTGGGGTGGGCACAGAACCCCCAGCAGCTCACCACCCCTGAAAATATGCAAGTGCTTAGTCCCCCGAGAGGAGAAGAACATCAAATTTTTCCTGCCTTGATTCTCCTTAGTTCAGGAGGAGGGGAAAAGAGAAACTGTGTCGACTTTGAAGATTATCACGATCATTCACTTGAGAAGAAATTAATCTTGGAGACTTTTTCCCATGCCCAGTACATGAGCACGTGAGACATACACATACACGAATGCATGCAATTTGTATGCATTTATGTTTGTACACAAAAGTTCACCCAGCAGAGTCATGGACTATACATACATACACTCTACAGAAGGGCAAAATATGATTTATCAAATCTTGACACTGAATTAATAATTACCAATTCAAATTAATTGACTATAAAATGAGATACCCTCTCATATTCCAATCATTCTCTCGTACGCACAAACCATTGTGACACAGAAATACACAGGTATACATGCAGACATATTCATATAATCCTCTCCCTAAGATTTACACACTTACAGTATATTAGTAATTAGGATGCCAGTAGTGTCATCTAGCAAAAAGTGAAAGGGTCTAGATCAGGGCTGTCAAACTCGCGGTCTATGGCTCGCATGCATCACACACTGGGCACACACACGCCCGGTTTAGCCGAGGGGGAAAAAGTCATGATACATCATGTGACACCGCCGTAACGATACGAATTTGACAACCCTGGTATAGATTAAGTAAATCAGTATTGTGGGTTTGTGATGGAAGTCCTGTCCCTTTTCTATGAGCTGTAATGTTGCTTGTCCACTCAAAAGAGTCAGAGCTGGTGATGTGACTGCAATTGTGGTGTGAGTGTGACATCACAATTCTGAGGAAAGCAACAAGATTCTGTGGATGACACAGGTCACAATACATAATGGTGATGCTGTATAATGCATTATTTTATCATTGCACAAATGTGTCATTTTGACACGAATTTGATTTGCCTTATAGGAAATCATTTGAGGGTAAATTTCTTCATGGTAAATGTGGAATTTCTGATTTTTTTACAGAATCCATTTCTCTAGCAGTAGAGCATCATCTAGTTAATGCTGAAAATCACATTTAAGTGACCTTCAACACTCAGCAGTGCATCTCTGCTGATATGAGCAGCCATTCAATCTTTACTGACAAAAGGAAACAAAGCAAATCTGATGTTTGACAAAGATCCAGGTCTGATGGCATCCAGTGTAGTAACCTCCTTGCTGCAGGTCTTGGTCACCTAGGAAGGGGTTGCTTTAAAATATCATTTATGCTATCTTGAATTCAATAAAACAAAGGAGAAGAAAATAATAAATTAAAATCGTTGCTTTGCTTTGGCATAGCTTTTGGCACAACTTAAGAGTACTTGTCTTGTGGAGCACATTACAGCAATAAACAGTGCAGAAGTGGTATTCAGCACAACTTTTTCCATAGGTTTTCCTTTCACCTTTTCTGTCATTTCTTTGCTTGCAATTATATAAAAATTCCAGATGCAACTCTTGTTCAAGAAACCAATCGTGTTTTCTCTGCCAAATTAATTTATTGGATTTTAATGCAAATCATGCCCTGTGTGACCTTCTGCCTATCGGACAGAATGTAAATTTCAAGGGCCAAGCAAGGAGACCAAACAAAATCCATCCAATGTTTTCAATGAGAGACAAAAGAAGACTCACGTATATTACAAAGTATGCTCCTGGGTTTGCCAAAAAAATAGCTTTTAAAGTAAAAAGTGGTCCTCCCCTTCTGAAGGATGTGCCAGGCCTTTCGGTATGAATAGAATGGAATGGAATGGAATGGAATGGAATGGAATAGAATAGAATAGAATAGAATAGAATAGAATAGAATAGAATAGAATAGAATAGAATAGAATAGAATAGAATTCTTTATTGGCCAAGTGTGATTGGACACACAAGGAATTTGTCTTGGTGCAAATGCTTTCAGTGTACATAAAAGATACATTCATCAAGAATCATCAGATACAACATTTAATGATAGTCATAGGGTACAATAAGCAATCAAATCATTCTAGGAAACAGTCCATATAAATTGTAAGGATACAAGTGACAAAGTTACAATCATACAGTCACAAGTGGGAGGGGATGGGTGATAAGGACTTAGAATGCAGCATGGTATACAGGTAGTCTTCAACTTACCACCACAACTGAGCCCAAAATTTCTGTTGCTAAGTGAGACATTTGCTAAGTGAGTTTTGCCCTATTTTACGATCTTTCTTGCCACAGTTAAGTGAATTGTGCACTTGTTAAATTAGTAATACCACTGTTAAATAAATGTGGACTCCTCATTGAATCTGATTGTCAGAAGGTCGCAAAAGGAGATCACACAATCCCGAGACACTGTAACTGTCATGAATCAGTTGCTAAGCATCTGAATTCCGATCACATGACCACAGGGATGCTGTAATGGTTGTAAGCGTGAAAACCCATCATAAGTCACTTTTTTTCAGGGCCATTGCCACTTCGAATGGTCACTAAATGAACTGCTATAAGTTGAGGACTACCTGTACACTAAAAGCAACTCAAAAGCCCAGTTCACATGAGTGCAGGCCACAAAGCCCCAAATTGGTTCACTGCAAGAAGAGACACAGAATTTAAGGGATGCTCATCGCTTACCAAATCATGAGAGATGTGGGGACCAGCTCCTAGGAGACATCTCACTCCAGCTCAATTTGGGTAGGGAAGAGGACTCATTATTTCTCGTGTGCTGAGATTTAGACATGAACATAATACCTACACTTGGCTATAATTAAGTCAACACAACTGTAAAGAAGGAAGTACAGAACATCTTAGCTAAATTCCTTATTATCCAAAGGTCGTAGTATCACACAGTGTACAGCTGAACTTAGTTGCTGTTTGGAAAAGGAAAGAGATTCCATCCTCACTCACACACCAAAGTTTACCGAGTGACTTTAGGGCAATCTCTCTCCATCAATTACTTCACATGATTGTTGTTTTAGGAATACTACGAGAGAAAATTATGTGCACCTTCTGAACAGCTTACAATGTACCAGTGATTTCCCATTGCCTTTACTTTTGGAGAAAATTATCCTTAATTTTACATTCTTCCTAGCTTCTGCTATTTTTTAATGACTTTATCTTATGTTGTTGCTCCTCCAACTCTATAATCATTGTCCATAGTCAAACTACCTGGCTTCCTTTCCATCTTTTCTATTTGCTACTCTGTTTAGGCCTTCTTCCCAGAACATGTGGTGCTACTTTGTCCTTTTCCTTTTCAAAACTCAGTTTTACCAAAAAGATTTTTAGGTATAGGGTTTCCTGCTTGAGCAGAGGATTGGATTAGGCCCCTTCCAGCTTTATTCTGATTGACTGATTGATTTGTTTTATTCCTTATAATCCTCATTTCCAGACCTAAGCATATTTAACATGTGCTCATATTCATTTTTCTGCCTGCAGCCTTTTTTTTTTTGGTCAAAATTTTGGTTGTTAAGATTCTTCAGGGAAGGGAAATTATTTTTACTCCATTCTTCTTTTGCTTTCTGCTTACCTGTTAACATTAATAGCACTTTGGTGCTAGGAATAAAGCAATACTTCGCTTTGTTTTTTGTTCACCCTTCTTGTTACTTAATTGTAGTGTGAAATAAGTTCATCTGCAATCAAACTCATCCACCCTCAGCTCTATGCCTTCTGCCAGATTGGTGACTATGTTAAAAACAACCTCCCCCAAGTTTCATTACCAGCCAACTTTATCCACCTGCTCTTTAAACCTCTCTTTTTTATCCCAGTCAGAGATAACCTGCCTCATTTCAGACATTGTGCACTGCAACTTCTATTAAAACAGTTGTGGTAAGGGATTATAGGAGATAAAGTCCAAAACATTGGGAGAGCACCAAATATAATCTATTCCTTTCCTAATCCTTTTTCAGTTCTTTCTTCGCTGAACCTCTTTCCCTGTCCCTCTTTTATCCATTACGCATATCCTGAGGGTGCTGGGGCAGAGATAATTTTTATTCTGAATAATGGGAAGTTGGTTGGGCTTAAGTCCTTTTTCACTATTTAGAGAAGATTGTTATCTATCCACCCATCCATGTATCAAAGTAACATTTCTACTTCAAGGCTTAGAAGGCAATTTAACCATAAATACAACCTAGGCAAAGAACATTGCTTATCTGCCCATGTTCCTTTGTTCCTCAACATCCTACCTGACCCAGAGCCTCACATGTAAACAATAGCACTGGAGTAAGAGAAATCACCAAACTTTGGGGTCAGGACAGGGATATTCTTCCTTAGGGAGAGACAGTTTTAGCCTGCTGAGTTAGGGAATGGTTTTCGGTGAAGGGGCCAAGCTTTCACGGTCGTTTAGCGAGGACCACTGTCAAATTCTTGCAATGAAAGGAACATGCCTGCGTAGGGCTGTGAGGCGACTGAAAAAATCTGAGTTTTTTTTTTTTTTTTTTTTTTTGCCCCCTCAGAGCAGCTTTCCCAACCTCTCTGGAAAGGGGAAACGGGGAATGTTTCGTAGGGGACTTTTCGCATTTCCCGGGGATTCTGCCCCTCTTCCACGTGGTTGAGGTCGGCAGACAGTCGAGTGGCGCAGCGGTTACGCATCAGCCCCCTCGGTTTTCGTCCGACGCCGGCGCGCCTCCGAGGCCCCACGCAAGCCCCGCGTCCACCCGCTTCGCGCTCTCGTTCTCCTCCCGAAATGTTTTATTTAACATGCTGTACCGGAAGGAGAAGCCATCTTCCCTCTCCTCAGCCCTGAGCCGCCGCCGCCGCCACCGCTGCCATTCGGGCTGTCGTGCGCCCCAGCCCCCGGATCTCGGGGGTCGTGGGAGGAGAGGCGTGGGGAATCGGCTGGCAACCCCGGACGGCTGGGGGCGCCCTGGGACGGAATCCTAGGGCCCGCCGGGGCCGGCTGCATAAAGAGCCGAGGGGAAGAGGGCTCCGCATCTCAGACGCTGCTGGAGCCTCCCTTCCCTGCGCACGCACGGCCCCGATCCCGGCAGGAGAGGGTGGAAGCGGCTGCCTGCCGCCGGCGGCGCAGGGGGAAGACCAGCTCGAGCGCGCAGGGATGCGGTTCCTCCAGCCCGGCGGCGCGGCTGCAGTTGAGGCTGCAGCAGGGAGCGGAGCTACCGGTAGCGCTGCAGACAAAAGAACCGCCTGCGCCTGCTGCTGCCCAGCCAGCTCCCGAGGGGAAGAGGAGGAGGAGAAGAAGAAGAAGAAGAAGAGCGGGCCCTGTCGCTGGGGCTGTAGGTCCTGAAGCGGAGAAGCCGTCTCCCCGCCGCTCTGGCGGCCGACGGTAAAGGGAAGCTCCCGAAGAAGAGGCGCAGCCCGCGGTTGCAGCGCGTCTGCTGAATCCTCCTCCTTCCTCCTCCCTCCTCCTGCCTTCCTCCCTCCCTCCGTCCCTCTCCGGATCCTCCGCGTAGCCGATTGCAGGCCCTGGCCGCCGGAAAGCTCTTCCTTGACTCGCCTCGCTTTACAATGGCCCGAGGAAACCCGGACGCCGGCCTCCCGCGGAGGGTCCTGGAGGGACTTTTGCAGCGCGCCGAATCCTAGCGGAGAGCAAACCGGCGGGCCCCCCCCACTCCCCCCACCCATCCCGCTTCGGAAAGAAAGGGAGCGCGGCTCCTGTTCCAGCCGAGCAACCGTCCCGCCAACACCTGGACCTCGCGCCGGGACGCCTGCCCAACTCCCTACCCCACACCCCTTTCCCGCTCCGATCGCCCACCCCGGCGGGACCCGGCGTTGTAGAATTCCGACTTCTCGCCGCCCGTGCCCAAAGCCCTTTCTCTCCGTCATAGCGGGCTGCAACCTCCCCCTTCCCATTTTCCTCCTGCCCTTCATCCATCTCTGCCATCCCCCACCCCCCAATCTAACCACGGTCCCTCCCCGACACCTGTAAACGCGCCGCTTGGCTTTCCCCTTCGTCGGCGAGATGTGGGCTGCGAGTCTCGCTCCTTCAGTGCCCCGGTCTTCCACCTGCCGGGCGCTTTCCCGATCTTCTCCGTCCCCCGATGCTAGGCAGGAGGGGCACAGCTAGACGGCGGCGTCCTGCACCCCACCTCTCCGTGACTCTCTCTCCCCGCTCTCCCCATCCCGAAAGGTACACGCTGCTGCTGCTGCCGCTGCCGCCGCCGCCGTCGAGGGGGGAAAAAACAAAAAAGGTAAATGATGTTCAAGTACCGGATCCGCATGTTTTTCAACGAGCTGAAGCTGCTGGTGTTGATGCGGCGGGGCCGCCCGGAGCCTGAGCCTGGAGCTGGGGGAAGCCGGGGAGCGCTGGGCGGCAGTGGCTGCGGATGGCCGCCCTTCGCCGATTGCTCGGTCCAGCAGGACGATGAAGCGGAGTATTACGGCGGAGGAGGCGCCGAGACCCGGCCCCGGAGCCTGGCTTTGGAGGAGAAGGACCCTCGCCTTCAGCCGCCGGGGCACCAGCAGGGGCACCAGCCCACCGCGGGGGGAGCTGGAGGAGCTTTGGACTCAGTCTCGCTCAGCAGCAGCTTGGATAGTGGCATGAGGACCCCGCAGTGCCGGATTTGCTTCCAGGGACCAGAACAGGTCAGTGGGATGAAAGCAATGTCCGAAGAGGGAGAAAGAGATTGTCCTGGGTTTTGAGGTGTGGCTGAACCCCAGAGGTAAAAAAAAAAAAAAAGGCTTCTGGTGCCTGGGTCAAGTTAGAGCTTGATGGCAGGAGGCCAGACCAGATGGATGTGAGGGGAGGGTGGGCCAAGAGGATGGGCTGGACACCACTGGACAACTTCCTCCCCAATTTTCCCTAGGGCCTGAATCTTGTTGGGGACTCCTGTCATCCTGTTCCAAATGTCCTGAGGTGAGGGTGAGGGGAGGCAAAGAATAGAAATACCGAGGCCAAGGTAGTGGAGGAGTGTGCAGCAAGAGCCATAAAGTTATCAAGATGTCAATGAAGTTAGTCACTTAAATATATATATATATATATATCACCTGGTGTCAAGGTGAAGACTACATCATCTCCTGAAACCTGGTTTCCAGGATGCCAAGGATTTGAGATCTGTTTGGGGACATGAGCTGACCGATAGCTCCCAAGACTTGTTTCATGTTTGTTTCAAGATTTGTTTTATGTTTGTTTCTGGAGAAGCTCCCAGGGTGCCATGGGATGAAAAGAATGGCATGTGCATGCCAAAGTGATCATAGTTCTTCATCCCTGGGAAACTACAGTGACTTCCCTCTTGTCCTGCCAACTCTCCTATCATCCCACATGTGGGTTTTACACCTGCCATTTATTTCCAAGGAACTCCAAAACCTTTTGGAGGAAGTTGTATCAGATGACCTCATTATGGATATGGGGGATGGCCTGGGTATCAACCCAGGTCCCTTACTCTAGATAGGGAACCACAGGAGAAGCATGCTATCTCTTGAGATGGCTATCATTAGCGTTTGAGGAAGTGGAAGCTGCTCTGAGACCATAAAGAGAATCCTGAGTTTACCAAAGGTGTATTGTGCTATTTAAGATGCTTGGAAATGCAACATATTGTGCCAGGATTGGACCTGAGGTGCTTCCTGTGAATTCCTTTTCTTTGCCTGGCATAGAGCCTTTTATGTTTGCCTGTGCTGACAGGGTATCTTTATGATTTTTTTCTCCCCTAGCCAACTGCATTTAAGAGTGCAGAGTGATGGGCTTTATGTACTAAGACAAAGAAAGAGATGTCTTCTTTGAAGAGTGCCTGTGCAGCAACATCAGTTGTAGCGGGTCCCTGCAGGGATGGGAAAGGCTATTCCAAAAAGACTGGGCAGTCATTTGCTGCTGAAAGGAGGCTGGGTGGAGAATTGGGGGGGGGGGGGGGTTCCAGTGGCTAAAAAGCAGCAGGAGGCTTAAACACTGAACATGGCAAAAGGCCTCCTGAGTTGTGTGTCAATGGGAAGGAGACCACACCTCCAAGAGTTGTCTGGTTGGTTCAGAGAAATGCCACCTATTGATCCCTGTCGCCACCTCTTGCAGCAAAGCTGTGTTTTTCTGCAAGAAGCAGGCTGTTCCAGGCATGCCAGTGATGGTCACCTATAGCTTAAAGCTTTGAAATGCACAGAAAAGACAACAGTTTGCAAAAAAAAAAAAAAAGTAGACACTGGGGGCCTCTGGCTTCCTCGCCTCTGAGATACTCATGGGAGAGACAATGGGAGGATCATTTGAAAGCATCTCAGTGTCCCACTTTAGATAAGTGAGGATCTATGAAATTGATACTGATTGTATTGGGCAGGGAGAATAAACTGAATATGGGCATTACAATTCATAGTTCAGGCAGCCATAATCGTTAATACCAGCTAATTCTCCCTCTGTGTGGTCCTGGACAAAAGTGTTCTAGTCAGAATACATTGTTACTGACCCATTTGGCATAGGGAGAGCAATTGGTCTGTGGGGTTTGCAATTTGAGGGGAAAGAGGGAAAGGCAAGGAGAGTGACTTCATGTGTTTAACAATATCCCAGCCCAATTCCCTCCAGATGCATTGGACTTCAGCACTTCCCCTAATTCTCAGACAGCGTGGGTTTAAAGTCACGTTGGCTGGAAACTATGAAAGTTGAAATCCAGCACATCAAAGGTGATTAGGCTGGCGAAAGTTGCCATATGGCAAGATTACCGTGAGCGAGAAAGACTCCATTTAGGTGAAATAAGCCTGAGAAATGCAAAAGCAGTAGTAACCATGCAGATTATACCCAAATACAGAATTGGACGGTACCTGCACTGTTTCCCCCCCACCCTTTGATTAGTTCATCTGAAGTGATCGGATAGGTTAGTCTTGCTGAGCATTACCTGTCCAAGCTAGTATTGGCTCTTCAAGTTCTTCAGCAAGAAAGATTTGCTCCTCTAGTCATTTTAACTAGGGATAGCAGGAACTTATTCCTTCCTCCTGCAGAACATGTGCTTTACTCCTGGAGGAAAAGGACCCTTTCAGAAAGGTCAGCCCAAGTGTTAAAAGAGTTGGGTATACCAGGGAGAGAAAGTGCTGAAGTCGAGCAAGCGACCATTCAATGATCCCTTCTGCAGGGTGGCAGTTCAGCCGGTCTGATGGAGAGGGATGATGGGTTTCCCCCTTTTTAGCTGAGGTGAAGAGGTAGAGAGAAGCCGGGTGTCAGTAAGGCATCCAAGGAAAAGCTCTTTTCAGATCATGCCCTGTGCATGCTTGCATTACACCAGTCTGAGGAAGGGAGGCTATTGTGTGGAAGGCAGCATTGATTGGAAGGCTGCTTGCATCCTTTTCACATATTGAATGCATGGAAAGCTCTGAAAGCTCTAGGAAAAAGCCAGGCGACTGAGCTGGCATGATTGTAGGGTGTGGCTGATTTTTTTTGTTTTTTTGTTTCCGTGACTGCACATGTCGACGTGAAAAAAAAACCAACACCTCCACTCTGATTTCCTTTTCACAAATTGGAGGGAGGGAAATAAACGAAGGCGTCCATGCACTTTTTGTGTGCCTGTTGCTCAGATTTAAAAAGCTTTTGATGAACCCTGGTGCAAACCAGGACCGCATTTTGATGTGCTTCAAAGCACCTTGGTAAAACTGAGTTCTCAACATGAGGTATGTGTGTTACTTGGCGACTCCCTTTCTGTGTCTTTAGATTTCAGGAATATTTGAGCATTTGCACTTCTGTCTTTGGGCTCACGTGGATGCACACCATGCTTATAAAGGGTGTACAAGGTTACAAGTACAGGGTATAGAAGTATTGTACTGGTGTTTCCTCTACCTCAAGCTTCTTGGTGTGTTGTGTATTGCCTCAAACTAGCAAATATATGTGTTTATGTAACCAGATTCTCATTTCTAAGTAGTTCTGTGTTTTCCTGAGACCCAACTTGGAGTTGGGAGGAGAGGCCTTTCGCTTTCTGATGAGTAGATGTGTATATTGTACCTCAGGTTTGTTGTGCATGTCCATATGGGCGTGCAGGTGATTGTATTTCCATGTGTATGCATGTAAACCTAACCTTTTGCAAGCTCGAGCTCTCCAGGTGTACTGACTATAACTCCCATTACATGCCCAGCAGGACAAAGCCTGTGATGCCTAGGAGATAGTGAGTGCCACAATTGGATCAACACAATTGGATGCCCCCACTTGGACGACCCTGGGATAGATGGTGTGAGCGAGTTCTCTTAGAACTCTTAGTCTGGCTTAATGAACTCTTAATTTGAGTCAGAATTAGCCCCAGACTTCTTTAAAAAAAAATTCCACCAAGCTTCCACTGTGCTGCATGCAAAATAATGAGACAGGGCAAGCATATTAGACGCTGAAACATAATAGGCATCAAGTGGCACTTTTTCTCCCCCTCCCCACCAAAAATACTTCTTAATAAAGGGTTAGAGTCCAGCGGAAGTGGCTCCACATGGTGAAACAAGAGCATCCTTGTGTAGCTTCCCTTGATTCCAGGAGGGCTTTGGCAGAGCACCTCCCTGAGGGATGATGCTGCATAGATCAAATTGATCCAGTTCCCCCACCTCCACCAATTTACATGGCCTAAGTGCTTTGACTCTTGAAAACACTCCCGGATTCAATTGTGCTTCTGTCGTACCTGTATTTGGAGCACATAAAATGACTTCTGGTTTAGGTTTATCTGCCTTGATTCCCTTATGATATTGTTGAAACTTATTCCCAAATATAAAATAGTGCGGGCAACAAACACTACGTTCCCCTGTTTATAAAACGTATACACATATCTATCTGCATAGGCGCCTGGACATGGAACCACAATTGGCTACAAGCTCTCTATAGAGTACACGTTGGACGGCAGACCTGGGTTTGCTTCTGCATAATGTACGAAGTATCCCTCTGCTGAGCAAAAAAAACAAAAAAAAAACATAAATTGAAGCTTGAAAGTTGTACTAGGAGCAATAGCGATGCCTGCCATTGATTCAGGAGAATTGCCTAGAAATTTTTGGCTTCCTGGGAGGTGGTCTGAAAGTGGAAGATATTCTTGGAATTATTAAAAAGTCATGTGGAAGTTGAATACCACTCAAAAAGAAAAGAAAGAAAAGCAAATACCACTTGAAGTTCTTGGGGCATTTTATTATTATCATGATCTAGCATTTGGAACAGTTTAGGGAAGAAACTATTGCAGTTCAGCTCATGCCAATTTCAGCTCCTGGCATGCCTAATTAAAAGGATCAAGCAGCAGATGATGGGGAAAGCTGCTTTCCAGCTGAGATCCTGGAAAAGTTCATTCCCTTAAAGGGAGCAATACTGGATTAATCAAACAGACTGTTTCACCATGTTGATAGCAGCTGCTTCTGTCCTGATCAACAGAAAATCCCTGCCACACCCACTTCCAACCACAAAATCTATTGTCCCTCCCTCTCTCTGCTACCCTGATATAAATTGCTGTTCATTTTCATAATTTCTCCTCATCTAAATATAAGAGAGGGATAACAGAAATGCTGGATTTTTACTCTTCTATGCTCTGCCAGGGTGAAACTGGTAATCATTGTATTTGTGGTAGACCTGATTCAGTCCAGAGATCCATTCATACCTGAGTGAATATTTATATTGTAAAAGGTGCTAAGCTTACCCAAAGTCAAGGGTAGGGAACTATGCATGTTCCAAAATACCTAAAGATCTGACAGGTCTATTTTTTTTCAAATGCTTGATTTTTTTTTCCCTGAAGAAAATACTCCCATTTCATACATTTAACAGCAACAACTGTTACTACTATTACAGTGTTGGGTGAGATTAGTCATTTCTAAATCTAATTATTTTTCTGTCAAGTGATTAGCTTTCTTAAATATGTGAGATCAGCATAAATATCATCTGTCAGAAACTTTTCTAATGCAAATTGGATGTTTTCTGGTGTAAACTGCCTGGTTCAAACTAACCTAGTCACCATAGGAAAACTACAATTTGAAAAATTTTCAGAAAATCCACATCACAGTTACAAATTTCTGGAAAAAATTTTTTTCCCATTCTATTTTTCTAGCTTGGTTTCAGTCTTGTCACTCAGTGCTCCCAAGCATATAAACATATGAGTGTTCTGAATTATGGCTGTAGATTAAAAAATACAAATTTGGGGCCCTGGTATTGAATTATAGGTATACTGAATCTTACCACATGATTTATTTATGCTGTTCTGTGCTTCTCCAAAAAGTAGTTCATAAATGATTTCAAATCTGCTTACCTTTTAATGTGCTTATTAGATGGCTCTTGGAAACAGGATATAAATGCATACATTTACAGGACTGAAATCCAATTATTTCTAATCTAATGCTGTAACTGGGCTCTGCTGAAGCCACAAGGAGAAGATTCTCTACCCAAATGTATAATCACCAACCAATACCCCCAAGGAAACATTGTTTCCAGGTCAGAAACTCAAGTACACATCTTGATTTGGCCATCAACCTCATTAGATGACTTTAAGCCAGTGGCTATTAGTCAGCTGAGTGCACCTCCAGTTGGTTCAAGAGCTGCATCTATTTTACATAGCGCATTGTGGGACACACTCTGGAAAATATTGTTTTAAGGGTAACAGGGATGTTCTAAGCCTTTGTAAAGCTTATATGCTTATAAAAAGCATATTGCTTTTTAATGTACACCCCAGTGCCCCCTCTAAATGGAAGAAAGACTTACTTTGGAAAGCTTTGAGGCAGCTGAAGAGATGTTGGTAGGTTACAACTGACCAAATGTATAATAACCAACCAATACCTCCAGGAAAACATTGTTCCCTGGTCAGAAAACTCATGTGCAAATCTTGATTTGGCCATCAAGCTCATTAGTAGACTATAAGCCAGTGGCTATTAGCTGAACGTACCTTCAGCCAACTCAAGAGCTGCATCAAGTTTACATCGGACCCCATGGAACACAATCTGAAAATATCAGTTATTCAGGGGGAATAGAGGTACTCTAAGCCTCTGTAAAGCTTACAAGTACTCCTCGGCCTAACAACAGTTCTTTTAGTGACCATTCAAAGTTACCACAGCACTTTAAAATGTGATTTATGACCATTTTTCACACTGACGACCATTGTAGCATCCTCATGGTCATGAGATGCTTGACAGTTGACTCACATTTATGACAGTTGATGTGTCCTTGACAGCTGGCTCACATTTATGACAGTTGGCTTTACTCCCTTTGAAGAGCCATGGATCTGCTGAAGGGATGTTAGGTAACATATGCAGGCCACAATGTTTGACCTTTAGCTTAATATATTTTACAGTTTGTTACTGAGGTGGAATGGGTAGAAGCAGATCTGTATACACCAGGCTGAGCTTCTTATTTATTTATTGCTTATTTAAAATGTTTTTATCTCTCTTTTGGCCATGAGCCCTCTCGTCCCAACATTAGTACATGATTAACAGAGATGACAATAAAACAGCAACTTGAAGAATACATTAGCTAACAGAATGAGATAAAACCAAGCCAAATTTCAAATAATAAAAACAATAACACAGAATGTTAATCCATAAGTCATGATTTGCAAAACCACAATAGTTAGAATTGTACAATAATACTAAACCAAAATCAAACAAACCACATTATGGCTTAGGGCAATGCGTGAAGCCCATCTGTTTGAATCAAACATTCATGCACACATTCAGAACCATAAAGGCAACAAAGGATGATCAACAGAGTTTACGTAGGGAGGGAGATTTGTAATCCAGATGGCACTACTGAACTGGATTACTGAAAGTCCATTCAGAAAAAGGTGAATGGACTTCAGGGGTTGCAATTGTAAATCATAATGAAATCATGTGACAGGAATCAACCAAGTTTGCCCAACCTGGTGCCTTCCTAATGTGTGGTAACCAAGGAAGAGGACTATCCAATTTTGTTTCCAGACTCATCAAACCTACATACACCAGCAACTCTAGTTGAGGCAAGACAGCAGGATTTCCCATTAAAGGGAACGTTCAGTAGTTTCCTCTATAATGTAAACAGGCCAAATGTCTCTGTAGAATGAAAACTTAAGCTGAGAGAAAGAGCTCCTAGATTAGAACAATACTTCATATTCTTGATTTTCAGAAATATATTTCCAGAATTTAGCAGGGTTGTGTCCCTTTTGGGAAGTTTGTGATGGTGCAAAGAAGACCAATATTTCTTTCTTTCTTTCTTTTTTAATACAAAAGTTTTATTGAGTAAATTATTAAAAACATTGGACCTGGTGTGATCGTTCTGACAATCCTGTTTGTATTATGTATTATGGCACAAAGTACATGTTTTATATACATTTATACAATATTTTCTATTTCTAATTATTCGTTCTGCCAACCCTCCTATCTTTTGGTTCTAGAACCGTGTTGGCAAACCTATGCCATGTGTGCCTGAAGTGGCACTCAGAGCCATTTACCTCGGCACGTGAGAGGTCACCCGGAAGAGCCCCACTGCGCATGTGCGTGGGTCCTCCCGACAGCTGCTTGTCGGGTATCTGGTGCACATTCACAGGGGGCAGAGGGGGGGTTGTGTGGGAGACATGTGCGCAGGGATGGGGATTGTGTATGCATGCACGGATGTGCCGTGCATGAGGGGGGAATTATGCATGCATGCGCAGATGCACGGCATGCAAGGAGGGAGTCACATATGCATGCGCAGACATGTGGTGCCCAAGAGGGGTCATGCACGCATTGCTTTCTGGCTGCTGGCATGCGAGCGAGTGCACAATTATCAGCACGGGAGCTGAAAAAGGTTCGCCACCACTGTTCTAGATCAACCTGTTGGCCATCAGGGACCACCAACCTCACAATTTTAAATCCCGTGGACCACTAATATGAATTTTGACTGATGGTGGCTTACTGACATTTTCCCAGGGTCTCTGCAGAAAGCAGCAGAAACCCTGGGAAAATCCCCCACCCTGTTTTCCTACCGATCAATCATTCTTTATTTGGGATCACAGGATACTGTCTCCAGCTCCGTTCTCAGGGGGAGAGAGAGAGAGAGAGAGAAGAGACAGAGACAGACAGACAGAGACAGACAGACAGACTGACTGACTGACTTTTGGTTTCATGCAAGGAAAGCCCCAAAAGTCTTTCTTTCTCTCCCCCAAACTCCGCCAGAAATGAGTCTTTGTGGGGGTGACATTTCTCTGTGGACCACCAAAATTTTCTCACAGACCACCAGTGGTCCTCGGCCTACTGGTTGGCAATCACTGTTTTGGATCCTTCCTTTTTTTCCCCACCATTGATAGAATTTATCCCATATTTTATAGTATGCTGTTTCTTCTTTGTCTTTCATTCCCAAAGTTAATTTATCCATCTGAGCACAAGGACCAACATTTCTAAGGGGCACCTCATGACTGAAATTTGCAGTCAACAGATACACCTAAAAGCAATGTCTGGATGGTGAATTGTAGGAGTTACAGTCCCTCACAGTTCAAATTGAGAAAAGACTGGTCTACTTGATGGCTTGATTTATAAAATGGCTACCCTACTTTTTCATTGCTAAAATCAAACTCAAAGCCCATCTAGTGCTAATTAGAAAATGCAATCAACTTCCCTAAGATGCAGCAATGAGGTAATTAACTAAGATGATCTTTTTGTTTGGCTTGGTAGGGGTGAGGCACATTCCAAATGCATATGTTGCACCATGATTAATGACCCCATAATTAAATATACCTTGCTTATGCGGGGAAGTTTGCATATATTCCAGTTTACAAAGGGTGGCCCGCTCTTACAGAGTTTGACTAAATCAAATCTGATTTAAGAATAAGGACCACTACAGCTTCATGGCACTTCATTTAGTGACATTCAACATTATAATGGCACTGAAACAAAATGACCCATTTCACACTTACGACCATCACAGCATGCTCACAGTTACATGATCTTTTTTGTTCCATGATCTTGGCAGCCAGCCCACATTTACAATGGTCTCCCATGGTTACATGACCACTATTTGCAATCTTCCCAGTGGCTTCTGACTAGCAAAGTCAATGGAAAAGTCAGCAGGATAGATTGCAAATTGCAATCATGATGCTTCCTTTAACAAGTATGGTGAATCACTTAATGGCTGTGGCAAAAAAAAAAAAAAAGGTTGTAAAATTGGGTGGGGGTCATGTGATGCCTTTCTTAATGACCACACCACTTCATGATGAATGCTGTGGTCATACTTATAAGTCCAGGACTACCTATAGAAGGGACTGTAGAGTAGCCTAAGTCAGCACTTGGACAGCTCCTACATAGAATCCATTCTTGTATGCTGTTTCGATTGAAACCAGTTTCCCAGTCATGTCAATTTCTTCTTGTTCTATATGCTGCTTTTCATTCAGGACCTCACTTTGGTCCAGGTTGGTTCTGAATCTGCACCTCTGCACTCACAGTCCACCACAATACATTGCTTTTCTTCTAGATTTGTGACCCCAATCAGCAGGGTCATTGCTGACACTTTTTGAGAGTTGAAGCCCATGCATCTGAAAGTTACCAAGGTTGGGAAACAAGGATTTAAATTATACCTCCTCAATTGGCATCTGCAGATGTAAATTAATATTGGGGGGGGGGGTGTTTATAGGTAAACTTATATCCTATTTCATCTTCTTTGATGTTGCGCCTTTTAGTTTTCAGACAGAGTCTTTCTGATACACAAAGGCATGAGAGTCTTTGTGTACCAGAAACAGTGGAATAAAACCTTCGTCCATCTGTACTTTTGGAAAACCCCTAGCTGGCTGCCATTAAGTGCAGAATACTGCATGACTGACCTGGCTCTCCTTTAGGAAAGCAATTCTTTAATTTTTAACAAAGGGATTGTAAACCTTTGTCCAATCTGCTCTGGCCATCCTCCTAGTCCCCATGGCTGACCAAAAGCAGATCCCAAAAGGGTTTGTTTGTTTGTTTTTTGTAAAAGGGCTGTTTGTTAGCAATAAGCCCATGGGTTTTGCATGTGAAGCAGATGGATCACAGCTGATTTCCCTCTCCATAAAGATTCTTGGGAGGAGTGAGTGGGAGTGTCTCCACTGGGACAAAACATATGGTTCAAATTTTTAATGAATTTCAGAAGAAAATGATCCTGGGCTTTGCTGTTTGATTAGCTAGTTTAGCCTTTTTCTCAGAATCATTTCAACGCTTTCACCAGAAGCATTTGAAATGGGAATGGCTAGTAAAGGTGATTCTGCTTCATAGCCAGGTAGCCAGAAGGTTTGGTTTATTGGATACATAAGTGTGAGGTTGCGTTATCATTATAAAAATAACTTTTTATTAGGGGTGGGATGCAAATATTTTTGCTACCGGTTCTGTGGGTGTGGCTAGGTGGGCATGGCCATGTGACTGGGTGGGCGTGGCTTCTTTTGTGTGTGTGCAGCACACACACACACACACACACACATGCTTTTTTTTTTTTTTTTGCCTCCTGGGCCCCAGGGAAGCATCCTCAGTGAAACAGTAAGACAGTGAGGGGGATCCGGGCACAGCTGATTGTCGGAACAGCTGATGCTTGGGAGGGAAAATCAAAAAGAAATACCGGTTCAGCCAAACCGATAGCTGTTTTTTTTTACTTTCGGTTTGTCTGAACCGGGCTGAACCGGTAGAATCCCACCACTGTCTTTTATGTGGTCCAACGTGCTTTCTCTCCACCTAACGGATGAATTCATTCCCGCTTCAGAATAGTGGTTGTCAGTGTGACAGGTCAGTCCTTGTCTTATGACCACAATTGAGCCCCAAACTGCTGTTGCTAAGTGAGAAACATTTGTTAAGTGAGTTTTGACAACCTGGCTTGCCGCACTTGCTAAGTGAATCCTTGCCGTTGTTCAGTTAGTAACTCGGTTGTTAAGCGAAACTGGCTTCCTCCATTGACTTTGCTTGTCAGAAGGTCACAAAAGGCGACTGCAGGATCCTGGAACATTGCAACCCTCCAAAATATAAATCCAGCAGCTGAATTTGGATCATGTGACCATGGGAATAATACAACAATCGTAAGCGTGAGAAATGGTCGTAAGTCACTTTTTCAGTGTCACTAAACGAACTGTTGTAAGTCAAGGATCATCTGTATTTTAGCGTGTGATGGCCTCGTTCCAACACGATACCTAAACTCTCCTTGGCCATTTCTGGAGCCTGTGATTTGGGCCTCTCCTGTTTCAGGTGGGCTAGCCATGTGCCTAGTGAGGGGGTCTTTCCTTGAGCGAATTTGCTGTTAGCTCCCAAAGCTTCCAAGAGAACGGAGTCTAGGGAAGGAATGAGTCATTGGAGAGGCAGGGTGCACACTTGAAATGTCACTTTAATTGTAGCGCTGACTTATCCCACTGGCTTCTGGCAATGGTTGAGACATTTCCCAGCTGATGCAGAGATGTCCTTGTTGAAGCTTTGGCTAACCGATTGATAAGAGGCACTTAAAATCCGTCGAGATTGTGCCAGGATGCAACCTATATAAGAAGAGGAGTCCTTTGAATCCATGCACAATGCCTCATAACCACCTTTCTCGCATGATGGGTTGCCTGATGGCAGATCAGTAGAGCTAAAGTGGCTGGTAAATGGCTCACTAGATGATACAGATTCCTTGACTAACTCACAAGGGGAGTGGTTCCCATTGTAATCCTTTTGGATCAGAGGTTTGGTTATTCAGCAGGTTCTGACAAGTTCTGGAGAACCGGTAGTGGAAATTCTGAGTAGTTTGGAGAATCGGCAAATAGCACCTCTGACTGGCCCTGCCCACCCCCCCATCTATTCCCTGCTTCCCGAGCCCCATCTGATCAGCTGTGTCTTCTTTTGTTGCCCTGCACAGGAGAACGGAGCTGGAAAGCAGGTTCGTGGGGTGGGGGAGCGGAGGGGGATTTTGCAGTAACCTTCCCCTGCCACGCCCACCAAGCTATGCCCACCAAGCCACGCCACGCCCACAGAACTGGTAATAAATTTTTTTGAATCCCGCCACTGTTTCAGATAGATCTTTCGGAAAAAATTGGATCCAAAAGTCTCTACTGAAACTTACTGAATCAACACCCTTTCCACATTTAAGATAATATAACCTTTGTTGTCACTTTTTTCTGTGAACACAGCGGCACACATTAAAAAAATGAAATTCTGATGCCCGTTCCCCAAGGAATGTGTATGTGTATATGATGTATATGTATATGTAGTCCTCAACTTATGAGCCCCAAATTTGTGTTGTTAAGTGAGACATTTGCTAGGTGAGTTTTGCCCCATTTTTATGACCTTTCTTGCCACAGTTGTTAAGTGAATCACCGCAACTGATAAGTTAGCAACCTGACTGTTAAATGGATGTGGCTTCCACATTGACTTTGCTTCTCAGAAGATCACAAGAGATGATCACAAAAGATGACCTTGGGACACAGCAATGGTCATGAGTATGAACCAATTGCCAAGCCTCTGAATTTTGATCGCATGATCATGGGGATGCTGGAAACTTCACAACTGTGAAAAATGGTCATGTCATTTCTTTCAGTGCTGTTGTAACTTTGAACTGTCACTAAATGAACTGTTGTAAGTCGAGCACTACTTGTATGTGTTTATGTAACCATATCCATACCCATACATGCACATATACATGTACATATGATAGATAGATATAGATACACACACAGAGTAACATATATACACACATATTTACATGTACATATGATAGATATAGATACACACACACACACACACACATGAACATATATACACACATATTTATGAGCAGATCCAAGATGCCAAAAGACCTCAGAGTCCTCTGTTGGAAGAAATATCCTTCAATTCCAAGTGGGGAAGAAAGACACTGGAAACATGGTGACTGCTTGGAAAGATGGTTTAATGGTGGATAGGACCACATGGCTTGGAGCTCCAAGTGAAAAGGATGATCACATGCTTCAAGATGTGTTGGGTGAAGGAAAAGAAGGAGCAAGATACTGAGAGACCCTTGGTTTTATGCCCTCTGTTGGGATTTGAATTTTAGCTTGCATTCTGATTGGTTGTCAGACTCCCATGAGGCCTTGCAGGGGCAACTCTATAGGCTGTCCTGAGTTCCAGGCTTGGTTGAGCCTCGCTGGATGATGATGTAATGAAAAGGGCTTTGGCCAATTCCTACTATGGCTGTACCTGGAGTAGATCTTTGTTATGTAAAATAGACTGGCTCAGGCCAGAGTAATGGCCCATTAAGCAAAAATGGGGGCTGAGTTTCTGCCTCTCTGAGTTTCTATTTTTCTATTTAGGGGAAATATTCTGCCTTTTTAGTATATCCTAAAGTATTTTACTTTCCTAGGAGAGGGGTAGATTTTAACTTCCAACACCTCCTATCTAGAAAATGGTTCCAAAGTTTTATCTTTCTTGGTCCAGCTATGCCACCCATTTTCATGCCCTGGGCATTAAACCTGACATCTGAGCATGTAAGTTCCTTGGCTAACATCACAAGATTTAAATAAGAATCTGAGTGTGTAAGTTCCTTAGTGAAGTCCCAGGAGGACGTCGGCTTGCTGTCGGTTTCCTCAATCTCAGGGCAGGTTCAGGTCAGCCAAACTAAGCCAGAAAGGAGAAGTAGGACAAAAACATGGCTCTAGCAAAGAGGGTAACATTGGCTTGAAAAGCCACAGGGACACTGTTGCTGTAAGAGAATAAAAAGTGGGGAAATGTTAGGAAGCATAATCCGTATCAGAATACAATAGAGGAGAACAGTTAAAGCAGAACTGGAGGAGCAAGGGGAAAAAAAATAAGAGAGAGATGGAAAATCTTTTGGAGGTCAAGAACCACATTTCCAGGGAGATGGAAATCTCTGGGGACATAAATCAGGAAATTGGTGATGGGCAAATCTGAAGCCTAAAGTGGACAAAGTCAGAATTGGCAATAACTCATTGATTTTCTTTCTTTTCCCTCCCCCCCCCCATCCCCCGGTTGTCATCATCATAATCTTTCTCTTTCTCTCCACTCCTTTATAGTCTTTTCTGCTTTTTTATCCAGGCTTTCTCTGTAATGAATGCTTTAGGCCTTTGCAAATTATGTTGTGGAGTGTAAGACCTTTGTTTTCACCTATCATCCAAATGCAGTTTTCACTGTGGCTTGTAATGAGTTTATTTACATATCAACCACGATGAAAGAATTCTTTCTTTTTCCAGTGGATTGTGATCCTGCTTTTCACTTGTTGTGGAATTTGGAGGTTGTTGGGTCACTATGTTAAGGCCGCCAAGAAACTTATTGTCATCAAGGCCACATTTGCCACGATTATGTCAGTGTCAATATTAATTCCTCACTTTTCTAAAGTATTTCCCCTAAACGTGGAGTTTTCTAATTACGCTAATTGTTATATCCCCCTTTTCTCACAAGGCAGAAATCGGTAAAAGATCAAACATGGAAATTTTCTGAAACCCACACCACTTAGTAGCTCCAAAACATATTGAATTGCAGCTGCTGCTGCTGCCACTCCGTGGAATTAATGAGTGAACAGTATAACCTTTCTGCATTTCAAGGTATGCAGGGGTGAACTTTGCAGTATTTTTCCCAGCTATAAATTAATTACAACATCTGTTCAGATAGCTGAGTTGAGCTTTGGCACTTTAGCATTAACATTCCATGAGCCATCTATGGGTGACTTTTGGATCAAATGTATCAAATAAGGAGATCATAACATATGTTATTAGTTATTTCTTTATTGTCTTCTTGTTAAAAAAAAGGTACAGGGGAAAAAAGAAAGGTTTTCAAGAAGACTAATCCAGATTGGTTTCTCCACAGACTACAGGTAGTCCTCAATTTATAACTATTCACTTAGCGACTGTTCAAAGTTTTAGTGCCACTGAAAAAAAAAGTGTTTATGACTAATACTCGTGCTTATGATCATTGCAGTGTCCTTGTGATCAAAATTTGGGCATTCGGTAACTGCCGTGCTTTTATAGCAATAGTATTTAGACTTATATACCGCTTCACAGTGCTTTACAGCCCTCTCTAAGCAATTTGCAAATGTCAGCCTATTGCTACCAACAATCTGCGTCCTCATTTTATCAACCTCGGAAGGATGGAAGGCTGAGACAGTAGGAATTGAACTCCTGGCACTGGGCAGACTTTGCCTACAATACTGCTTCCTAACCACTGAGCCACCACGGCTCTTATGATAGTTGCAGCATCCCAAGGGTCACGGGATCATCATCTGGGACCTTTCCAGCAGGCTTCAGACAAGCAAAGTCAATGGGAGAAACGAGCTTCACTTAGTGCCCGTGGGATTCACTGAACAATTGTGTTGATTCACTTAATGAAAAATTGTACTTAAAAAAAAAAAGTAAAATCAGGCATGACTCATTGAACAGCTGCATTGCTCAGTGACAGAAGTTCCAGCCCCAATAATGGTTGTAAGTGGAGGGCTATCTGTAGTGAAGCTAGGACATTTGGGTTTTCGTTTACTTAGGCAATTGGCATATCTTTGCCCATGTATTTTATTTCCGTTGTATGTTTATGATTCCAATTGACTTTGAATTTGGTCCCACAGAACAAAACTATAGGGGCAGGGAAACAATATGACTACAAGCACTGAGTGACAGCTTGCTTTACCACCATTTAACATGCATTTAATACCAAACAGCTTGCTAGGAACAGTACTGAGCTTTGAAGTGACAGCTCTTTGCTTAAGGGGCTAACTATCATGAAGTTACATATGCACCGTTTCTCAAATCCTCAGTGAGGTCTATCAGGACCTGCTGTTGCATGGTCTAAGACGGTGACCTGATTCTGAAATTGTCACTGCATTTTGTTGATCTCCCTGATTCTAAAGCAGTCACGGTGTGATTGTGCTGAGAAATACACAAGAGGAAAAATATCCAAGCATCAGGCTAAACTCCCATCCATTGTACCACAATGTTATAACACAGGATTATTATAATATAAAGAAGAAGACGACAACTGCAAAATAGAATAGAAAAGAATTCTTTATTGGCCAAGTGTGATTGGACACACAAGGAATTTGTCTTGATGCAAATGCTCTCAGTATACATAAAAGAAAAGATACATTCGTCAAGACTGAAGAAACTGCAGTAGAGGAGGAGGAGGAGGATGCTGATTTTTATGTTGGCTGCATGAAATTTCATTCTTACATCCTGCATGCAATTCCTTCCCACCTGTGGCTACCAAGCAAGTACTGAAATGCAGGGCTGTGATATTGCTTTACTGCAGTGAGTCAGTATATTCTAGTCAATACAGATGGTCCTTCGATTACGACCATTCATTCTGAACCATTCGTTCAGACTTACGATGAGGCTGAACAGAAGGCCTCAGGACCAAACCTTAGATTTCCAACCATCACAGCATCCCCTCAGCCAGATGGTTGTAATCTACACACTCGGTACCCAGCTCACTATTACAACATCACAACAAGCATGGTTCTGTGATTGTTCTTTCTGATGTTCCCTGTCAGTTTCCCACAAGCAAAGTCAATGGGGAAGCCAGCAGGAAGTCAGAAGTAGCAAGCACTCACATGAGATCCTCAGTTAACAGTCTCATTTATCAAAGGCAACCAGAACTTCTGGAATTGCCATCAGTAAACAATTCAGTCCTGTGACATTCCACTTTATGACTGCGTCAGTTAGTGACAAGAGTTCCTAGTCCCAGCTGACATCACAATCCAAGGACTATCTGTATGGTGGAAGTCATAAGATCTGTGCCTTGGCAACATATTAAGGAGACCAAATTCAGTAAGAACATGTCTATGAACAGCTGTCAGACTTGCATATATATTGCTGGCAGCTGTAACATTGAACATGATTTTTTTAATGTGGTTATTTATTGACAGAATATATAACTGTGGCTTGAGGCCAACCACATTGCTTTTTTTTTTTAAACTAACAGCTGTGTTGCCCATTAACATGAGAACAAAATCAGTGTAACAGAACAGCAATAAGGAAGAGACTGGAATTTGTTGATAGATTCTAGCTGATTGGCACTGGATTGGTTAAGGTTTTGGTAATTTATTCTCTATAGTAGTAGCAACACAGAACCATTTTTCTTCCTAAAAATGAATGTTGAGGAAGAAAGAGAATGGTTGGGAAAAGCTGGGAGTGGCATTTTTAAAAAAAGATAGATTAACATAATTTTGGGCTAAGTTTGCATGTAGAGTCAGGATCCCTGTTTCTTGGCTGTCTGCCAATATATTTCATAAACTGCAGATGGGGAAACTCGAGGCTCTATTAAAATAGGGGTTTCAAGCTCAAGGACCGGGCACCAGATCCAACCCAAGGGGTGCTTCGATCAGGCCTGCAGGACTGCCCTGGAAACAGCGAAGGACTGGCCCGTGGTGCCAATGCCATGAAAAAATGAGCTCGGGAGGGTTGTGTGCGGCCTTCCTGACCTCCATTTTCGCTGGCAGTGGGTTTTCAGGAGGCCGTCGCAGTTGAAAATAGAGCTCACGAGGGCCACAGGTGGCCCTCTGGAGCCCGTTTTTGCTAGCAGAGTGCTCGGGCCACCACAGGCACCCCAATCCGAGTGACGTCGAGCTGGCTATACTCACCCTGGCCACAGCCGCCCCGGCCATGCCTCCCCCAGCCCCCCCACAATCAAACACAACCTTGATGCATCTGTTCTGACCAAGGCTTCCTGAGACACCAACAAACACACATGAAATCCCAAACCCTTTTATTTTAGTTCAATGGCTGTGAATGATCGTCATTCACAGCCCGGAATGAGTTTCAACCAGTTATAAATAGTCCCAGGAACGTCTGCCAAAGTTCTTCGGAAGAATTCTGATAAGAACATACCTTATCTGACTTGAAGTGCTGCCAACAACTAAAGTCTCAATTAGTCTTCCAAAACCAAAACGGAGAACAAATTAAACACGGAGTTTTCAGAGTTCAAACCGATCAGAGCGAACGACGTTACTTCCTGCCAAGGTTTTCCTACCTTTGCACTTCCTTTATACCTTATGGGAGGGGCAATCACCTCTAGCGTTACTCACGAGTCACCCCTTTTGTCTTAGCTGCTCTTGCCTTCTGGCAGTTCTGCGCACACACGCACTGGAAACAGGCTCCCCTTATTCCTCCACCTCGCTGCTGCCAGATTCTGGAGGCTCTGGAGTCAGCACGTAACTCCCAGATGGTCTTGGCCCCATCTTTGTATCGGACGCAGGACCCTCGTTTGAGTCCTCCCCAGACTCCCGGATTGGTCCCTGTTCTTCTCCACTGTCCGATTCTGCTGCCATCTGCACAGGTTGCTGGCAAACTACAACAGCGGTCCTCAACGAAATCGAGTTTGACAGCCCCTATATTAAGTGTGGGAGTGTGCCACTAATTACAGGAGGGCATGGTAGCAAAAGTCTTTGTTGGGAGATCCTCATCAGAGGTGGTATTCAGCAGGTTCTGACCAGTTGTGGAGAACTGGGAGCAGAAGTTTTGAGTAGTTTGGAGAACTGGCAAATACCACCTCTGACTGGCCCCACCCCCATCTATTCTCTGCCTCCTGAGTCCCAGCTGATTGGCTGAGTCTTCCTTTATTGCCATGCACAGGAGAACAGAGCTGGAAAGCAGGTTAGTGGGGTGGGGAGGGAAGGGGGATTTTGCAGTAACCTTCCCTTGGAGTTGGGTGGGAATGGAGATTTTACATTATCCTTTCCCCTTCCACACCCACTAAGCCACGCCCACCAAGCCACGCCCACAGAACCACCAGTAAAAAAAAAAATTTGAATCCCACCACTGATCCTCATGGGTTATACCATTTGGCAGACTGAATTCCCCTTTGGTGGAAAAGGAGCCGTCAGTCTGAATGGCCTGGAAACGGGCAGGCAGTACACAGCAACAGAACTTGCAGGTTGTGGGGCCAGTGGATTCTCCTGCGGCTACTCATCACTCACAGATAGGCAAGCAAATAACAACAAATTCACTCACTTGCTTTTCCTTCTCCAACTAATCCCAACCCCTGGCACTGACATAGCAGACTACTTGGGCAGCATCCTTGTAAATAATCTTGCTGTTCATTTGCCTGCTTTTCTCTCTCCGGTGAGGCTGATAGAGAGTGTTGGTGCCACTAAAGGCATGCTACTTGGTGCATGTTGCCAAGAACTAAAAAAAGGGGGGGAGGGATTTTCCATATCAACTGGTATGAACCCTCAGAATCTCCCCGCTTCCTTTGCCAGTGAATATAAGTCAACACTTTGGGCTCAGAGGCTGAGACTTTGATTCAAGGTTTTGTCTCCCGCTTAAAAGTTTCCACCATCCCAACTTGCTGTGGACGGCGGGATTCCAGCCTCTTTCTACTTCCTGGACTGAAAACCACCCCTATTGGTTTCAAAGGGAGAATCCGAGAGAGTTATTACCATTGGTTTTGGAGCTGGCTGAAAGAGCTGAACGGGTTATTACCAGTTCAAAGCCTTGGACTCACTTTTGGGGTCATGGAAGAGCCTCTGCAATCTCATCTCACCTTCAGACGTAGAGGAGAAAAATACCAGATTACTTGGAAGGGTTGCTGAAACTGGCAAAGGTCTTGCTTTACTTTAAGACAAACCAGGGCCTATTGTGAACCCTTGGCATGGATTTTGGAGCATGATCTAGATCAGGGGTGTTAAACTCAAAGGCCGGATCCGGCCTGTGGGGTGATTAGATCTGGCCCAGGAGGCCATCCTGCAAACAGCAAAGGGTCGGCCTGCGGTTCCCCCACCCTACTCCACTCCACCCCGGCTCCATTTTTGCTGGCAGGGGGCTAGCAAAACAAACTTAAAAGCAAAACCAAACAAAAGGAAAGATGTTTCCCCATTTGCATTTTAAGAAGGGACAGGAAAGGAGAAAGGAAAATAGGAAAGACAAAGAAAAAGAAGGGAAGATGGGAAGAGAGCAAGGAAGGAAAGATAAGGAAAGAGGGGAAGGAAGAAGAAAGGAGAATGAAGAGGGAAGGAAAAAGAAAAGGAAGGAAGGAAGGAAGGAGATTATAACGAGAGGGAGGAAGGTCTGAAGGAAATCCTGCCTTAGCACTTAGCTACCACAGGTGCCCCCAACACAAGTGATGTCAAGCTGGCCACGCCCGCTGGCCATGCCTGCCACCACCACCACTCCGAGGGCAAACACAACCCTGATGCGGCCCTCAATCAAATCGAGTTTGACACTCCTGTTTTAGCTAAAGGCCATCCTCTAGTGTTTTCTGGGGAATCCTTGATGCTCTCCGAGCATGGCTGTTGTTGTTTTTTGGAGATGTTTTATTACCCAACTGGGTAACACCTTCAGTATTAGAAGAGAGTAGGTTTGCTCTCTATATTTCATGGCTTGCCCTGTCAGTATTGGTGGGAGTGTTGTTTTCTAGAACAGACCACACTGCCTTTCAACATTGAAGATGTTACCTAGTTGGGAAATGAAACATCTGCAAGAAGACAGCCAAGAGAGCATCAAAGCCTCCACAGTTCAACTCTGAGCTACAAATATTATCTTCTAGTGTTTTCTCCTGCCTTTGATACCTGCAATTCTGGCCTAATAGGTTATTTTTCATCCGAGGAGAGGATTTGATGACATATATCAACATCCTTCAAGTCAACATGGCATCTGTGATGGTGTCTAGGTATTAAATTGGTCTCAGCACGTTGTCCGTGCTTTGTTTTAACCCAGCGTGGGCCTCCCATGTTTGAGGAGCTAAAAGGTCCTTGGTTGAACATAGAAGTCCCTGGATATACCATAGATTAATATACCCTTAGCACCTAGGTGTGATGACAGACAGAAGCTGAGGTGGATGGCTGAACTAAGCAGGGCAACAAAGATACTCACATCTTGTGAGCCTCTGACATATTTCCAGATCTCTTCTATTTTCAGCAACCCTGAAATTATTATTTTTTTTTTTCAGTAAATGTGTGGATTCAGTTTGTGACTGAAAGGCAGAGCACACACATCGAAATGAGGCCGAACAAGGCAGCAGCAAAAAGAATTAGCTAGCTGTGAAATTGCTGATTACAATATCCCTCCATGCCGATGGAACGCTCCTGGCACGAATTGGCAAATATGTCCTGGGTACAAGTTTCTAGTGAGAAGTATCATCCACTGGCATATGCACTTCCTAGAAGGGTGGCAGTGATTTTGAGCTTCCATCTCTCCTGTAAACCTGTGTTGGGAGGCAGGTAAATTCCAGTTGGCATTTAGCAGACGGAGGAGAGCACCGAGAAGCTGAAACTAAGGGGGAGTGTGGAAGAGTGGTGGAAATTGATAGTAGCAGCAATTGGAGTAATTTTCCCTGTAGTGTAAAATGGATTCCATTATACCACCAGAGCCTACTAGTATGTCATAAATAGCTAAGCAAAGTGGTTATCACCACACAGTGATTTCGTAGCTTAAAATGGGCTCTGTGAACAATTGATGTGAATCATCATACAGATATAAATGCACAAAAGGCATCCTTTGCCATCTACTTCTTGGCAGCTACTGACGATGATGTTTGAGAGAACCAAGGTGTGTTTCCACCAAGGGGTTACCCAAAAAAAATCATCTTAGAGAAAGCCACTTTCTTTCCTGGTGAAGAACTGGGCAGGCTGCTGGGTGTGTGCGTTTGTCCACCTGGGTGTGTGGCTTGATCATGAGTGGACAGCAGTGGTCTTCAGTGGCTCACGGCCTTTTCCGTGGAACTGAAAAATAAGCAGGCAGATGAATTTGGCTTGCCTATTTTAAACTGCATTCTGTTGGAAAGCGAGGTGGGGGGGGGCAAAAAAACCCACCAAGTGCCAGTTTAGCTTGTAGAGTTGGAGAAAACTTTGGCAGCCAAACCTGATGTTTCATGGGGGTAGCGATGCAGAATACCTGCTCCTCAGCCTATATCACGGGTGTCAAACTGGATTTCTTCAAGGGCTGGATCAGCATTGTAGTTCTCCACGGGCTGACCGGGGGGGGGGGGGACGGACGGATGCCTCTTGCAGCACTTTGCTGGCCAAAACGGGGTGCAGGGGGTACACCCCCCCCGTGGCCTATTCTCGGCCTGCATGGCCTCCTGCAGCACTTTGCCAGCCAAAATGGGGCTCAGGAAGACTTGGGAGGGCCCCCCTGTGGCCATTTTGGCTGATAGAGTGCTCCAAGATGCCATTCAGGCTGAAAATGGGGTGAAGGTGGCCACTGGCAGAGGCACTGCAGGCCAATCCTTTGTTATTTCCAGCCCGGCCCCACAGGCCGGATTTAAGCATGCCATGGGCCAGATCCGGGTCTTGAGTTTGACACCCCTGTCCTATATAGCCTCTGTGTGTGTGTGTGTGTGTGTGTGTGTGTGTGTGTGTATGAATTACTGAGTTCTAATTCTCCCTTTCCTTAGCAAAAAAAACCCTGTACAAACTTGTCTTAAATACTTTTTATTGCTTAGGAGACCTGGTGAGAACCCAAAACATTACAGGCAGTCCTTGATGTACGACCACAACGGAGCCCAACAGTTATGTTGCTCAGTTGGACATTTGTTAAGGGAGGTTTGCCCCATGGTACAACATTCCTTGCCCCGATTGTTAAGTGAATCCCTGCGGTTGTTAAATTAGTAACAGTGGCTTCCCCGCTGACTTTGCCTGTCAGATGGTCAGAATAAGATAATCTCGTGAACCCAGGACATTGCAACTATCGTGAATATGAACCGGTTGTCAAGGATCCGGATATAAATCACATGACCATGGGGATGCTGCAACGGTCATAAGTGTGAAAAATGGTCACAAGTTACTCTTTTGGTGCACTTGTAACTTTGAACGATCACTAAACGATCAAGGACTATCTGTATTACTCGCCATTTTTTTTCCTCCCCTGCCTGCTTACATTTCTTTTGTAACTATAGGCAAATAAGCAAAATTATGTCCAGGTAAAGATAAATCCACGTTCAGGAATGTTTGAGCCCCATTGCCTAAAAATGTTCACCTCTGGTAGGAGAGAGCCTTAATTTTATCTCAATTAAAGAAAACGATCACCAAAACAGAATCTATGAAAGGCAGGGTTAGAGTTCCAATGTAGCCTCTGTGCATTGCCTTGGCAGCAGCACGTACCAACCTTCAATCCTTGAGAACAGCTCCCACCTGCCTATTTTAGGCTTAGATTTAGACTTAGAATAACTTTATTGTCACTTTGAATCACTTTTGTCACTCTCAGATTTGGGTTGCCTTGTGCTGATCTACGATTGTCAAAAGCGTTTGAATCGGGTTGCCAAATTCTAGATAAGCAGATTTTTTTTCTGTCTCCTTGCCGCCATTTAGTGGCCATCTGGAGTTTTGCCTACAGAAATACAGAATAACAGAGTTGGAAGGGACCTTGGAGGTCTTCTAGTCCAACCCCATTCAGGCAGGAAACCCTATACCATTTGAGACAAATGGCTGTCCAATCTCTTCTTTAAAAATTCCAGCAGTTGGAGTAGCCACGACTTCTTCAGGCAAGGCATTCCACTGATTAATTGTTCTACTTGTCAGGAAATTTCTCCTTAATTCTAAGTTGTTTCTCTCCTTGATTAGTTACCATCCGTTGTTTCTTGTTCTGCCTTCAGAGGCTTTGCAGAATAGGTGAGGTCTTCTTTGTGGCAGCCCCTTAGATATAGGAACACTACTATCATGTCCCATACACACACACACACACACACACACACACACTCCTTCTTTTCATTAAACCAGACATACCCAGTTCCCGCAACTATTCTTCATATGTTTATGTAGTTGTGTAATATGAAGAAGTTTAGTTTCCCTGAATATCTATGGAGATTCTCAGTCATCCAGGTCATGGTTGTCCCAAAGGTGCTTTTTCAAGAGGCACCTGGACTTTCTGGTTTTCCTTTGAAGGTGTTTCGCTTCTCATCCAAGAATGGGTCCAGTTGCCTCTTGAAAAAAAAGCAGCTTTGGGATGTTTAGTCTCCTTGCTTCCCTGGATAGAAGTTCAACATCTGAGATGGAACCAAGGGATTCAGAACAGATTTTCATCCTTTGAACTGGGGGGGAAAAAAAACCCTCTACACACTTCTAATAGTAACACTCGCTTACATGAACACCACCGGCACCATCACCGCAACTGAAATGTATGAAGCTGAGACACAAGTTAATCATCTTAGCAACAGTCTGTGCCTTGGGCTGGCTGGCTGGCTATGAATTTGGGAGTTTGCAGTTCTGACACATCTACAAGGTGCCAGGTGGGAAAGGCTCTCTGTGATGTTTCCCTGGGGAAACAAAAGTGTGAAAAAAAAAAAACAAATAGGGGCAAGCTTGTTTGCAAACGTACATTCATTAGGAAGCCACAAAGATATCTGCAGCTGCTTGTCAGGTATATTTTTAGGAACAAACTGGAGTTTTACTACTTAGGAATGTGTGAAAAGGCTCTTGTGTCTCTAGCATTTGTACCAGAGGCTTTAATAATTTGTTAAGAGGCAGGAGGGGGGAATGCTGAGAAGGTTGTGGGAGGTTTTGTCAGTTGGATTCTGCAACCAACCCTGACATGAGCTGAATAATTATGAAAATTGCACTGTAACATTTGACTTTCCCATTTAATTAAATTTGATTTTATTAGATGCAGATTACCCCCAGCCTCAAGAGAAGTAGTTAAGACTTATTTGGATGACAATAGCTGTACTCATATGTTCAGCTGTACAGTGTTGGTGGCAGGTGCTGTGGGAAGAAAGCATCATGCCCCTCTCATGGCTGGCCCTATTGTTGGGTAGCGTAAAGCTATAGTTATCGGTAACAAGTGGGAACAAGTAGCGTAAAGCTATAGTTATCGGTAACAAGTTATCGGTAATCTGTTGGAAGGGAGGATTGTGCATAGGCCATGTTACTCTGAATTTAAGGCTACTTCGAGTTATGCTGAGATTCAGCTAATCTGTAAAATCAGTGCAATGCTACCTTGTCTTGCCGATCTTCCAATCAACTCTGAACTGTGCATTCAAAAATGTGCATGATGAAGTTTCTAATCTAGTATGCCTTCCTTATTCCAAGTTCCAGATCAGACACACAACCAGGGGTTCAAAAATTTTAGCAAAGGGTTCTCTGCCCGGTTGCTGGGTGGGCATGGCCCTGGTGGTTGTGGCCTAGTTGGCCTCCTGCACCAGGATGAGGGGGGGTGTTTTTGTCTTCTCTGGGCTCAGGAGGCTTTCCTCAAGCCTCTGGGAGGGCGAAAATGGCCTCCCCAGGCTCTGGAGGCTCTTTGGAAGCCAGAAACAGGCCCATTTCCGCCCTTCCTGAACTTCTGGGAGGCCCGTTTTTCACCCTCCCCAAGCCTCCGCGCTTATCCTGCACTTACCTGCATCCAAAATGGGCCACGTGGAGACTCCTGGGAGGGGAAGGGAGGAGAGGGGTGGGCGGGGCAAGCCAGGAGTGGGATTTGGGGGTTCTCCAAACTGCACAGAATCTTAGCTAGAGGATCTCTTGAACCCCTGCGAACCCCCAGCAGCCACCCCTGCACATAACATATACTAGGAATTATGCAGCATCCTTGAAAGCCTGACCTTCCTTATTTCATGGACAGAAGGAACATGGCTAATGGTCGATGGGCTACAGGAATGACTTACTGATAACTTTCTTTGAGTTCATTCTGGACAATTGTAAAATAGGAGGGCATGATCTTTTAGTATATTCTGGTGGTGACCAAACAATTAAATTGGTCAAGAATAAAGAACAAAAATTATAATTTATAATTTTACAACAACTGAATGAGAAACTGCTGGTGACCTTCTACCACTGCATCATAGAGAGTATCTTAACTTACTGCACCTCTGTATGGTTTGCCAATTGCACAGGGGCAGATAGGAAAGCATTCCAGAGGGTTAACGTCATTGCCCAGAAGATCACTGGTTGCCCTCTCTCCTCTTTGGAAGAGCTTTATAGCTCCCGCTGCCTTAAGAAAGTTCAAACATTCTCAAAGATCCATCTCATCCTGAGAACCCTTTTTTTGAACTATTACCATCTGCTGGTACAGAATATTAAAAACAAGGACAAATAGGCTGAAAAACAGTTTCTATCACAGGGCGGTAGCTCTTTTGAATTCTGTTGTATAGTGCAGTGTTGGTGTGGTCTCGGGGGTTTCTGGTTCAATGTGTGAAGGGTGAAGGATGTGTGTTTGTGTTTATTTTTATGGTCATGATGTGCACTGAAGATGGTGTTTGATTTCGTTGTACGAGATGCAATGACAATAAAGTAAACTAACTAATGAACTTATACATCGCCAAACTCACTTAAATGCGACTCTGGGCAGCATACATCTTTTTTTAAAAAAACAATTACAATTAAAAGTACAACAACAGTTAAGAGACTATCAGCAACTCTCAATATAACACTACACTTTTACAAGACAGGATCTCCTATCATCCCGGCCCCAAACCACGGGGGATTGGGAGAAGAGTTTTTAAAGTCTTTCTAAAACGAGCAAGGTCAAGATCACCTGTATGTTGGAAGGTGAGAGAGGTAATTCCAGGGGGAAGGAATTGCAATAGAAAAATCATGCCTTTGGAATGTGCAGATAATTGGAGAAAGGCAGTCCCACAAATAACCCAGTCCTGTACCATGTAGAGCTTTGTAGAAGTCAGCAATCCAAGGCAAAATAGCTGAGGAGATAAATATCACAAATAATGCTAGACCTTTACTGATTTAGGCTACAATAACAGAATCTTGAAGGGCTAATGGGTTTTCCTCCTTTGTCCCCTCTTATACCAGTGTTGATATGAACACAGTCTTGAGTCTTGTTTACCTAATATTTGTCGCCTGCGTCTTTTTTTCAAAACCATCTCTGTATAATAGCAATAGGACTTAGACTTATATATACCGCTTCACAGTGCTTTACAGCTCTCTCTAAACGGTTTCACAGAGTCAGCTTATTAACACCCCCCACCCCAACAATCTGGGTCCTCATTTACCAACCTTGGAAGGAGGGAAGGCTGAGTCAATCCTGAGCCGATGAGAATCGAACTGCTGGCAGCCGACAGTCAGCAGAAGCAGCCTGCAGTACTACATTCTAACCACTGCATCACCTCTACAATAGGCAATATTCAAAGTCATGTGGAAGCCAACCAAGAGCCAGTGCAGCTCATGAAATAGTGGTATTGCATAGCTGTAGCTGGTTCCTTCCAAATGTGTTCGTTGCCATAATTCTCCATTGTCCAGCTGGGAAGGTATCAGTGTGGTATTGAATGGATTCAGACAAAGGCAGCGATGTTCATAGGGGGTTAAAAATTCTAATTTATATTAATAAATGTTTTAAAATTTATGAGTGTATATCCACTTTGTATTTCCCACCCAAGACAGATCAAGTTGAAGCTTTCCTAAGATTGCTTAGAGTGATTCCCTGCAACATTTTCTTTCTTCTTAGAAAGTATAAAATCTCTGTGCTTTGTCACCACTTGATTATGACATTTTATTTGTAAAAGGTGTATCCAGATGTACTGTGCATTGCTGTATTTTTGTGGACTTTTGAAACTACCTACAATTTAAAAGTAAAATAAAGTAAGAATCATGATAAAGTGTGATGATCCTGATAAAATTCAATGGAACTATATCCACTGAAAAAAGCCAATGAAATCCACTAAAAAAAGACTAGCATCAGTTAATCCAGAGGTACTGTTTTGGGTCTTCCTGAAACTCCTGAAAGATTGCAACTACCCGGGTAAAATTCAGAGGCAAACTGGTGCATTCAACTTGGAAAGCGCTATTGTGGAGGACATTTTGAGTGACAGTATAGTGTGAGGGTTAGTGTATTGGACGAGACCAAGGAAATTCATAGTCCAAATCCATTCTGTCAGCTGTAGAAGCTGATGAAGCAGCTTGGAGCCAGATTTTCTCTCTCTCCAGTCAACAGATTTCACAGAGTGATTGGTGTGGGAATAAAATTGGAGAGAAAAGGCCTATGGATGCCATTTTGAGCTGCCAGATAAAAAATGGGATGGTAACCAACACTTAGACACACACAGAAAATAGGACCATACCTGATCTCTTTTAATATACAAGGAGAAATAAGAAAGAGCAAAAAACAGTGTTGTGTTGAACCAAACTGGAGTCTCATCTGTCTTGTTCCTAACCAAATCCCAACCAGACAGGATTCTGCTGCTCATGTTTTGCTGCCACGAGTACTAAGAGGTTTTGAAAACGCAGATGAATGAATGCATGCATGCATGAATGCATTCATGCATGCATGAATGAATTCTTTATTGGCTAAGTGTGGTTAGACACACAAGGAATTTGTCTTGGTGCATATGTTCTCAGTGTACATAAAAAGATACTTTCGTCAAGAATCATAAGGTACAACATTTAATATAGTCATGGGGTACAAATAGGCAATCAAATCATACTAGGAAACAATATAAATCATAAGGATACAAGCAACAAGGGGATGGGTAATAAGGAGTGATGAAAAGGTTAATGGTACCGTGTTTCTCATAAAATAAGGCCCGGTCTTATTTTTTTTTGAGCCCCGAAAAAACGGCTAGGACGTCTTTTCGGGGGTGACTTCATTTCTTCCCAAACATAGAGTACCCCATGAGCACTCACCTCACCATGAGGCTGCCTCTGGAAGCTCCCCAAAGGTAGAGTCACCAGCCGCTTCTATCGGCCAGTAGAAGCGGCCTCGGTGCAAGCACCCACGCGCACTCCCCTCGCCACAAAGCTGTTTCTATCAGCTGATGGAAGCTCCCCAAAGGCAGAGTCACCAGCCGCTTTGGGTTGAGGTGTGGCTGCCCACAGGGCGCTTCTCTCAGGAGTGTCCCATGCACACTCACCTCGAGGCCATTTCTATCGGCCGATGGAAGCTCCCAAAAAGCAGAGTCACCAGCCGCTTCCATCAGCCGATAGAAACAGCTTTGTGGCGAGGGGAGTGTGCGTGGGAAAGCGGCTGCAAACTTTTCTTAGCAGAAAGGAAGCAAGCTGAGTTTCTCTCTCTCACACACACACACACACACACAAACACCACCCCTGCTAGCCCTCATCCCTGCACCGGGTCAGCCAAGCCCTTCTGGCGAGGGAAGGTCTCAGCATTTGTGGGGTTCCCACTGCCGCCCTCCCCTCCCCAGGCCAGACTTTTTCCGGGCACCCTGCCAAAGTCCCAGAGCAGCCGACCTCCCTTTACCTGCTGCCGCCGCTGGTTTGGGGAGCGGGGGGGGGAGCGCCAGGGAGGGAAGAGGAGGCAGCAGAGCTCGGCTACCCTTAGAAGGGAGATCGGGTGGGCTCCTGAAAGGAGACGCAGGAGCGGTCCTCATAGGAATGCGGCGGGGAAGCGGGGTGAGTGTGAAAGGGTTGCCACCACGACACAGGAGGGCGGGAGGGAGCTGGAGTGAAGAAGGGCAGGAGAGAAGCTAAACCGTCCTTTCTATTGCTCTGGTGAGGGCCGAATATTTGCAGGGGCTGGTTGGAAAGGCCTGATTTTAGTGTGAACCTTGAGTCGTGGTGGAGGGAGCTGAATGGCGAAGGCACTCTGCACATGATCCGAGGCAATCCTGCCACAGCTCACGGGTGGTGTTGCTAACAGTTGGGGGGAGTCTGAGAACTTCAGGACGCCTCCTTTTCTCTCTTTCTCTGAGCGCCTGAAAGAGCGTCCGTCATTAACCAATTAACCAACGCCAGCCTCTGAATCCCTTTTTTCGGCATAATTCGGGACGAGAGAGGAGCCGTAAAACCGGGGACTTCGTGATGAGGTGCAGGTTCTTTTTTTTTTTTTTGATTGAGTTCAATCACGAGACATTTCTTGATTTCATCGGACGTCGGAGGTGTTCAGAACTTTTGAAAAACTTGTGAGTCTAACTTTGAGAAGCAATGAGTTTGGTCCTCTGAAATGGCGCAGGTTAGGATGGTCTTTGGAGACCTCCCCTCTCTTTTAACTGAGGGGGACCTGGGTGATTTTAGGCTAAAAGCTTCCCTGGAGAGATTGATCAGAAAGCAAAACAAGAATACATTTGGGCTAAGGCATTTTCTTCCATTCCCTCTGTCGCAATCTCACAATTTTCATCCAGACACAGATACACGTGTGCTTTCTCTCCTGCCCCGCTGGTAGATTCAAAGACAACTAATGCGAGCTCCCCTCACGAGGCCATTTCTATCGGCCGATGGAAGCTCCCCAAAGGCAGAGTCGGCAGCCGCTTCTACCGGCCGATAGAAGCAGGTGGTCACTCTGCCTTTGGGGAACTTCTATCAGCTGATGTTCTATCGGTAGTAGATCAGGGTATTCTAGCCTAGGCTACCTGCATGGCGTTCCTAAAGGCAAGTTTTCTCCCCCCCCTTCCCTTCCCTTCCCATTTCTCTTCACCTCGTGTAGTTCTAGTGAACGATGTGAGAAATGGGGAAACGCATGGTTTAAATAGGCCTAAATTTGGGGGGGGGGGTGGAGCTTAATTTCACCTCATGCCTAGAAATCATGTTGGGCCTTCCTATTGGTGGAGGCCATATTGTTGGAGAAACACGGTTATAGTAATGCAGACTTAGTAAATAGTTGGACTGTGTTGAGGTAATTATTTGTTTAGCAGAATGATAGCTAATGTATAATATGTATGTATGCTAATGTGTAATATGTATATATGTATGTAATATGTATGGCTAATATGTATGTATGTAATATGTATGTACATAATATGTAACCATCTTTCTAATAGCCACCAGTAGCCATCATCCTTCATGAATGAATAGGAGGAGGTATTCTAGAGAACCTAAGCTAGAAACATGCATGACTATAGGCGTATTAGACAGTGTACAGCCACACTGCTTTGCAGAGTTGCCAACTTCAGACCTTGGTTAAACCAAGCAGATGCTTTGATTGTGATGGCCCTGTTACTACATCTAAAAGTGGAGTGCTACTTTGCTTGGCAGAATGGCTTCAAAGGGGTGCTTAAAACTCCAAAAGCTGAGCGGATGTCTACATGTGACAATGGGGAAGATATCTCACATGTCCTGTTACACTGTGTTGTGGCCCACTGGTGGAGCTGGCAGCAGAGGTGGATAGTAATGAAGAGGTTGGGGAGGAATCCGAGCCATTCCTGGATGCTGAGGAAGGCTCGGATTAGGGCTCTGCATCAGAGGCAGAGATGGTTCCAGGGCAGGCTGGCAGTCATCAGCTGCCTTCGGACTCAGACAGCAATGAGTTGAGGCAGCTTCTAGAACCAGTTCCCAGCTGGCACATGCACAGAGCTGCCAAAAGGAAGGCACAATTAAGAACTCAGTGTTGACGTGAGAGTAAGGCCACAGGTGGATGATGAATGGCCCCTCCCATCTGGATTAAAAGAGAAGCAAAAGGGGAGGGGGCTTTTGCAGGAAACAACTCACTCATTTGTTCATTTGTTCATTCTAGCCTCATGGAGATTTGTCTGTATAACCCAGCCCTTCCCTGTCAGCACTGGGTGTGGAATTTTACCAGGCAGTGTTCCAGGATTGATAAAGCTCTGAGCTAATTAGTCTACCTTTGCAAGACTGTTTGCCAAGCCATTGGCTGAAAGTGAATGAAATAAATTCACATTAATGTAAATAAAGAGGTTTTTGCCAGGACTCAGAATTGACTTAGTGCTTTGTGGGGAGGCCTACGACAGAACATGCTGCAAATACTACAGGGACATCAGATCAACATATCTTCTCCCTCTATTAGAGAGATTTCTAGGGAGATCAGATAATTTATACGCAAACTATCTCCTTCAGGATTCAAATCTAGTCATGCAGAAGCAAAATTTTGTGCTGTGGCAATGATAAGAAAAAAAACACACCTAAGGAACTCAAGATCCTTATTCGTATTACTACTTTGCTTAGTTATTTTCTAATAATTTTTAGAGAATGTATTTATTTGAACTTTTGTGCTGTCTGTGACAGTAACAAAGACAGATCCTGATTCAAAGGGGTGCTTCATTAAAGGTCCATTCAAAGCCAAGACCTCTGAGGTGCCTCACGGGTTTAACATCATGGCACTGTGCACCTCATGAGAAGCCAGAGTTAGTTCATAGTGTAGACAAGTTGCAGCACTACAATCTTGTACTGTTAACAGTGTATGATTGCATATGGAATTCATATTCTACCTAAGAACCAATGAGACTTCACTTGTGTTATGACTATACTGTCCTGTGGTGCCTGAAACAGCAATCGCTTATCTGACCTGAAGCTTTTAACTCCTCATCCTGTTGACAAATGGAAATATATACCCCCACCCTTCTCTTTCCATATCTTGTTCCTCTTTATCCTGCCCCTCATCTTCCTATTTATCTAAAGCAGACCAGGAGCCTAGACTTTCGTCAATCCCGCAGAGGGATTTAGTAATTCAGTTAGTTATTGATGCTTTTCTTTCCAATAGTTTGTGGCTCTGAAAGGGGTGGGTGCGTGTGTCTTTTTCTCTCTTCAAAGCATGTACCGTAAAACATGGTTCTAATTTAAATTATTATTTTTCCGCCACATTTCTGTTATCTGTTATTATGGTGGACAACATTCATAAACTCTGCATACGTGCGTGCGATCATTGGTGCGGTACCCAAAGGCCAATGCATGAAGTCATTCCCCAATAAAATCTGTCATTTTCTACATCGGTCTCCTTAAATTTTGAAGTCCTTCATCTACTGTTGTATCCCTTTGTGTGTTCATACGTTGGGAGGTATTTTTCAGCAGGATGCCGGTACAGAATGCAGCGTGGGCAGAAGCCCATTACTTCTGTTTTCCTTTCAAAGTAAAAATGCCCAGCATCTTAAGTAAATAAAGTGTGTGAGTATGTACGTGTGTCTGATTTTTACTTTACAAACAGGCAGGGGTGGGCTTCAAAAATTTTAGCAACGGGTTCTCTGCCCGGTTGCTGGGTGAACGTGTGACCTAGTCAGCCTCCCGCACCACGGCAGGAGGGGGGCATTTTTGCCCGCTCAGGGCTCTAGTGGCTTTCCTTGAGCCTCCAGGAGGGTGAAAAGGGCCTCCCCGGGCTCCACAGTTTCTCTGGAAGCAGGAAACAAACCCATTTCCGGCCTTTCTGAACTTCTGGGAGGCCCGTTTTTTGCCCTCCCTGAGCCTCTGTGTGCACCCTGCACTCATCTGCATCCAAAATGGGCCGCTGCCATGGGGACTCCTGGGAGGGGTGGGTTGGGCGGAGCAAGCCAGGAGTGAGATTTGGGGATTCTTCAAACTCTACATAATCTTAGGAGCTCTCCCGAACCCCTGAGAATCCCTAGCAGCCCATCCCTGCAAACAGGTGACCAGTGTCTTCCGGTCGTTTGTACTTGGTCTCCCCTCTGTTGCTATGCTCAGAGTAATGGGATTCATTAGGTGATCAGTCATATCTGAAACAGGATGTGAGAGGACTCTTGCTGACCTCTGTGTTGCCTGTCGTCCATTTGACAGGAACCCACAGCAATTTCCTTTCCGAGGCTCATATCCATAACACATCATTAATACTTCCTGCAAGCGGGTCTGAAATATTGATGCTAATTGCTCTTCTGGTTTGCCCAGCAGCACATTAAGCAGGTAGAACTAACAAGCCATTTTTTAAAATAATGAAATGGGGCTAATGGACTGCTAGCCTAGAGATGGGCCTTATTACCCAGAATTCTCTTGAGTGGGCTTTGAGGGGATTGTTTGCTCAGATTGGGTGTTCTTGGCATGATGGGAGATCTATCAATCAGAATAGAGCTGGAAGGGACCTTGGAGGTCTTCTAGTCCACCCCCCCTGCTCAAGCAGGAGACCCTATACCATTTCAGACAGGTGGCGACCCAGTCTTTTCTTAGAAACCTCCAATGATGAAGCACCCACAACTTCTGAAGGGAAGCTGTCCACTGGTTAATTGTCCTCACTCTTAGGAAGTTTCTCCTTAATTCCAGGTTGCTTCTCTCGTGGATTAGTTCCCATCCATTGCTTCTTGTCTTGCCGTCTGATGCTTTGGAAAATAAGTTGAGCCCCCTCCTCTTTGTGACATCATCATCATATCACCACCATTATTATTATTATTATTATTACTTTTATTATTATTATACACAAAAAATGACAGTGTACACAGCCAATGAGATAACTATGCTGGGCTTCATATCACAAATCACTAGTTGAACGCTTCCCAAGCATTTAGGATTGTGTGATGTATCGGCGGATTATGCAAGCAGATCCCAGTAAGAAGGATTATTATTATTATTATTATTATTATTATTATTATTATTATTATTATTATCATCATCCAAGACTGGGAGCATAGGGTATAGGTTAGGAATAAAGAACGATAGTTTTGCAAATGGCGCCAGATACCATTTTACCCCCAGCTAGCCTGGATCATTATTATCCAGCCGGAGACCATAGAGACTGTTCCTCTGCTGGAAGCAGTAAGGAATTCCCTGCTTTAATGTGATTCTTCCAACGCTCTTTTCTTGCAGGGGGAGCTGCTCAGCCCCTGTCGCTGTGATGGTTCCGTCCGCTGCACCCATCAGCCTTGCTTGATTCGCTGGATCAGTGAAAGGGGCTCCTGGAGCTGTGAGCTGTGCTACTTCAAGTACCAGGTCTTAGCCATTAGCACAAAGAATCCATTGCAGGTAAGCCTTGCCTGGTGACTGAGCTTTGGGAATAGTGGCTGGAAGGGGAAATAGAGGAGTCAAGAGGAGAGGATGGTAAACATGGTGCCTCTTGCCCATGCGTCTTACATAATCTTTCTCCTCCTCCTCCTCCTCCTCCTCCTCCTCCTCCTCTCACATATGCACACACATGTACACACACATGTACACACACACACAAAGCTACTATCACATTCAATTATTACTCCCTCCTCTGAGATATGGGACAGATGAGAAGGTTCCCCAGAAATGTCTGCGTTCTTGGATGCACATCCCTCTTCCCTCTTGTCTTCTTTTGTTTCTCCACCCATATATTCTAGCCTCAGCAGCCCCAAATGCTCCTGGAGGAACTGCCCAGATGGAGCAGGTTCCGCTGTGGAGCTGTCATTCACTCCAAACACATCAGCAGAGGCCGCTGGGTGACCTCCGCCAGGAGTGTCACGCTGAAAGGGATCTTGGCAGATCAAGAGATATCTTGCCCGCCTTCCCTTGTTCCCTTCTGCAAGTGCAACATAATCTGGCAGACTAACATTTAGGATGGAAAAGTCTCGTACATAACTTTTATTTATTTTTATTCTGGGGAGGGTCACGATGTAGCATAACCGTCTCCTTCAACTTTGGGTGCTCGGTTCTCTCTCTGTACAGCCTCTCGTCTGGTGAATTCCAGCTCTATGTAAGGGGGTGAACGGAGAGGGAAAACTACCAAGTGACAGGCGAATAAGTTGCATAGTGGTGACTCTGCCAGTGACAAAAGAAATGAATTGGTCTGAGTCATGCACAGGCGGACAGTTTGCTTGCCAACGTCAATCCTTGTCCTTAACTCCAGGGACAAGCTGTTCAGAGAGGAGCCGCTTCCTCTCTCCCTAACCTGCTCCTTCTTCATGGAAGGAACTGTAAAAGTTTATATACATACATACATACATACATACGTAGAATATGGGAGTTTCAGCCGTGGGTTCTAGCATTGAAAGTGGACTAAAGGAGACCCAGCAACAATTTACCTTGCAAATATGATGTATTAATTTATTTAGGTATTTTGTGTGGCTGCCCAAGTCACCGCAGTGATTCTGAACAGCTAACAGAACCTGAAAAACTAAACAAACCATATGTGCAAACCCAGATCTTAACCCACACTTAAACCTAATTGTGTCATACCCCTCCCCCCCTCCCCCCAACGACAAAAGCCACAACATCTCATGGACACAGGCTAACCTTCCAAATGATCGGATGATCCAAACCCACCCTTTGGGATGGATAAGAGTGAAACTTGTGTGACTTCCTTATCAACTCTACACACCTGCATGCTCTCCCTTTTATGCAAAAAAAACCCACCCTCCGATACTAGAATTAATGCTTTTTAACTTGACAGGGGGTTGAGTTATGACAGGGAAGAATAAAGAATTGGTGGCTCTCAAGATGTGGCTGGATGTCTTTGTACTCCCAGTGATGGATGCTGAGATGGTGCTTCAGCAATCTCTGGTGGGCTGCTGCCTCTCCCACTTTACTACAAAAAGAAGGAACACGAAGAGAACTTGCAGCTACGATAGGAGAGAAAATAACATGAGATTTATTCCGCTAATACCAAAGGTGACTTGCATCGTCTCTGTGATGAAGGGGGATCTTCAGATTTGGCCCTCTCAGTCCTATTGGGTAGGGACTGCCATCAACTCCACAAGAATAATTACCCCAAGATCAACTCTTTTGGCTTGTTTTCTCCTTGGCAGTGGCAGGCAATTTCCCTGACGGTGATTGAAAAGGTGCAAATTGCAGCCATCATCCTGGGTTCCCTCTTCCTCATTGCCAGCATCTCCTGGCTGATTTGGTCATCACTCAGCCCCTCGGCCAAGTGGCAGCGGCAGGACCTGCTCTTCCAGATCTGCTATGGGATGTACGGTTTTATGGATATCGTCTGCATAGGTGAGAACTTCCTTTTCCCAAGCCTTCTCCTGTCGCTTGTAAAATGACCAGAGAAGGTTACTGTTCCCTTCTTACAAACAGAGGATGCCACAGGCAGACAGAGGCAATTCCTCATGTTTCTCTGGTTCGCCTATGAAAATCAAAGCAAAGAAGTGCCAGGGTAGTTTTCAGCAGATTTGTATCGTGATCATTAATGAAATCCAGGTTTCCCCACGTGTCTTCCAGAAGGAATCTTAAGGGTATAGAGACATGCTAGGTGAAATAGGACAGGCAGTGACAGACATGTTTTTATTGCAGTCTGCTTGAATTTGAGTTTGCAAGAATTTGCTGCCATGCCTTATCATGTTTTTGTTTTCGTTCTCTCTTTTGCTCTTTTTAAATAACTTCGAAGACTTAGGGTCCTTTGCCTGTCTGTACTTTCTGCAAACATACTATACTCTGAGCTCAGCATCTTGAAAATCACTTTACAGTATTCTGTTCCTCCTGCAGACAATGCCAGTGAAGTTCTGTTTCTGATTCAGAGGGCTAAAATCTCTAGTCCATCTCACATATATACATGCAGTTATAGTTCAAACGCAAGCTCTTGATATATAGAGATAATTACCGTATATCAGATAATACTAAAAGAGACACAGATTGAACCAATGAACTGATTTTCATTGGTTAGTTCCAAGATCCTTTCCCTTTCTTAAAAATAAGCCAAACACACTAATGTGCGTTGTTTTCATAATTTAGATACTGTACAATGTAGAATTTAGCTGTTTTCCATACCAAATTTACACACAATCAATAAAGTCAATCCTAAAATTTAAATTTGCTAGACAGCACCAGCCCTCCAACATGTGAAGACAGGTTATAGGTGGTGATTTTTTTTGTGAACGTTAGCATACTGAAATAAGGGATAAACTTTCGTACTGTGTCCAAAGCCACTGAGTTTTATGTTAGGACTTACATATTAATTCTGAGGTTGCTTTTGCTCTTTCTAGGATCAAGATCAGCTTTGCTTAGAATAAGGAGTGTCTTTTAGTTTCCCAAATATGACTTCCAGAGAAAGCTGAAGAACTTGGGTGCTTAGGAGAAACTCAATTTTTAAAAATATAGAAAAAATTACCCAGCTGGGTGGCAGCACCTAGACAGTCTTAGCAGATACCAAAAGAAGAGAATATTGGTAGTTTAGGCTTTAAATGAGGGGTCCTTGTTGGTCTTTGAACTTGGTTGTTTTCTACTTGGTTTCATCACCAAACAATGCAACGTCATCATTCTTTGGTCATGAAACATCTGCAAGTAAACAGCCAAACTCAGAGACCACCAAGGACTCCCAAAATCTTAGCAGCTCTAAAAAAAAAATAACCAAGTGGGGTTAAACTTAGCTAGTGCTTGGCTCGATGACTAACAGGAAATCTCTGAATTATAGGCTAAATTGTAAAAATTAAAAAGAAAAATACTTTAAAAAGCCAACAGATAACTATTGTTGTCAAAGAAACTACACGGAGATATCTACAAATTCACCAAAGTTCAGCTTGAGTTGGAGACTTTATCTTTCATAGGAATATTTAAGGAATACATCTAAGAGTAATTAAAGGAGCCCAGCATTGTTCAGGCTTCAGGGTGAAGCTGTGAGGGCTGAAAAAAAGAAAGAAAGCAGAAAGGACGTTGCTGCTTTAAAGGACCCAGAGGACTCTTAAAGCAGTGGCATATATTATTTTTAGGGTAAGCGACAGCCTGAAAAAGACTCAACTCTTTTAAAAGGTATCGGAGGGAGGCTGTGCTTATGAGCGGTCAGAATCATTTCTTCTTGTGACGCATGCATCATCCTTATATTAACTGCATGATGCTACATCATGCAGCTTAGTCATAGCCCTAGAATTTGCAAAATATTTCTGTCAAGGCCTTCAGAGTTGAACACAATGCCCATCCCTGGAGAAACGGTCTGTCATCTAGGCTGGCATGTCATCATTGTTTAGTTTACAAATCACCCCGCCCTTCTCTGTTACCCACTCTCCTCCATGGGACAACCTTCTGGTTCCTTCTTCCCCCTCACTTCTGCTTTACCCTTATGTGCCAAATACTCCATCGTAACCGGCATAAGTGAGACAATCCCCTCCCTTGAAATCCCTAGCAGATTGAAAAGCTATAATTCCCATTCCAGTACTTTCAAGAAGGCAAAATGAGTAGCATTATGCTGGAGGGAAGCGGCTTGAATATTTCAAGACCACGTGGGCAGGGTGACCAATTCAGGACTGCAAGAATCCAGACCACTGTTGGATGGGAGCAAAAAATAATAATACGCAAAAACTCTCTTGGACACCATGTAATGGTCAGTTAGAGGTGTTACCCTGTTTTGGTAACCCTGTACGGGTTGGGAAGGAATTGGGAATCATGGTTCCTGAATCGTCATGTGACGGTGCAATATCACAGGGTCACAGGGTCATGTCAGATAGTGATAGAGAAGGGAAGACACCTTTCTTCAAATGCCTGGTTCAGCATACTCCCTGGGCTTCTGACATATTAAACAAAGCTTTTAACTCAATTCCGTATGAACCCTGAAATACCTGCAAGCAAGAACTGCTGGGACCACAAAATAGATAAAGTAATATAAAATGAAGAAGCTAAAGTGCTCTGGCACTTTAGCGTTCCAACAGACAAGCCCCTGCCACACAATACCCCAGACTGAACAATTGTTGATTTAAAAAAAAGATGAGGCTAGTGGTCATGGTAGTACCTGGAGAGAAGCAAAACAGAAGAGAAAGAACTGGAGAAAAAATCAGGACCTACAAATAGAAGCAGAATTGCTGTGGCAAAAAGAAGTAAAGATAATGCCAATAGTGATAGGCACCTTGAGTGCAATCCCCAAAAATCTGGAGTACCACTTAAACACCGTCAGCATTGACAAAAATCACCCCTCAATTGCAAAAGGCAGCTTTGCTTGGAAGGAGTGTACACCTTACGATAATACCTTTAACACCATAAAACAACATCTGTATATCCCAGGTCCTTGACAAGATTCAGTAGGCAAATAAAAATGCCAAATCAATTGTGCAACCAATAATTACAACAATAATAATTGAATTGAAGACTAAATCAATAATAATAATAATAATAATAATAATAATAAGTGATGCATGAATTGAAGAGAATTTAATATTACACAAATAACTAGAGCATACAAAACATTTCCTAGACCAATACTCGAATACAGCTCATCAGTCTGGAACCTGCATTACGTATCTGATTTTAACACAGTTGAGAAAGTCCAGAAATATTTCACAAGAAGAGTTCTCCACTCCTCTGCTTGTTGCAGAATATCTTAGGCCACCAGACTTGAAATTCTAGACCTAGAAAACCTAGAATTACACTGCCTTCAGTCCGATCTAAGTATAGTATATAAAATCATACATTGCAATGTCCTACCTGTCAATGAATACTTCAGCTTCAACCATAACAACACAAGAGCAAACAATAGATACAACCTCAAGGTAAACTGCACCAAACTTGATTGCAGGAAATACGACTTCAGCAACAGAGTGGTCAATGTCTGGAATACTCTACCTGACTCTGTGGTTTCTTCCCCAAACCCCCAAAACTGTAACCTTAGACTGTCTACTATTTACCCCACCCCTTTCCTAAGAGGTCTGTAGGGGGTGTGCATAAGCGCACCAATGTGCCTACTGTCCCTGTCCTATTGTTTCTTTTCTTTTCTTTATTTTTGTTATATGTATCCATGTATTCATAACTATGTTTTTTTTACTTATACCTATTATCTTGTAAGCAATTGACAAAAATAAAGAAATAAATAGAAACAACTAGAAAAAATAATTAAATTCAGCAATCTGCAAATGGAAGTTGAATGTGGAGGAAGAAATAAATGGTTATACCAATAGTAATTGAAGCCCTTGGAGCAATCTCCAAAAGGTCGCCTAGATACATGGAAATTTTGAACTTATCAGATGTGAATATTCTGACTGCAAACAAAAAAAAGCACTTTACTTGGAACTACCTACATATACAGACGTTACCTTAACAGCTCTTAGGTTCTTGGTTAGGACTTGAACTGTTAAGTTTTTATCAGTCACAGACAGTGAATCGAATTGAAGTTTAAATCTTAAAATAATAGTAATAATAATTTCAATCCTTCTGTAGTGGATTTTTTGTGTGCAAAACTACCAGTTTTACTTTCAAAGAAATGTGTGATAAATACTTCTTTATCCTTATTAAACATGATGGCATCAAAACTATCTGAGTATAAAACAATACTGCCAATTTTGGAGGACAGGGAAAAACTGGACCCTTGCTTAATTTCTTTTTTCCTTCCCTAGCATGCATTTGAGTAGCAGAAAATAAAACGGGGGTTGGAGAACACAAATGATCGGAAGATTAGTTCTGGGTAAAACAGTGTTGCACATTTCCATCCCTGTAATACCTGTACCTTTTTTTTTTTTTTAATGCTGTCTCTGTAGACAGCAACAGCATTTTTATTCAATAGATGAAATGGAACAACTACTCCCATCTGGGCCGCTAAACTCAAAGAAATAAATGTGGTGCATCAGGATTTTTTTAAAATATCTTGATGAGTCTTTCTATATTATTACCCCTATACTATTACAGTAAACCTCAATTTAATAACCTAACAGGGCAAAAGGAGTATCCATTAAACCAAAGTGTCCATTACTTCCAAATAAGAATTTAGACAGGAATACATTTTTGTAATTTGTGCATGTGTAAAATGGCACTGGATGCATGCAAGAAAGAAAGTGTGGATATGAAATTTGGTGTTTTGCATCCAAAATCTTCTAAACCGAGATCTTTTAGAGGACCGTCTTTATCATTGCCAAATGACATTGTCAGTAATTCAGCCCAAATCTTTTAATTATTTTAATTATTAAATTATTTAAATTGAATAATATTTGTAATGCATACTTTTACTAAGAGTCATTGATTTCTGTTGAAAAAAAATACCTTCCCGAGTTATTTCCATTAACAACAGTGACTTCTAAAAGTTGTGTAGATTACAAATATAATTTAATTGCATTAATTGGCTATGCTTTTAAGAATTGTATTAACTTCAAGAGGTAGATTTCTTAAAAGGCTAATATCTTTTTTTTAGGCATGCCTAACAATTGAAAACAGCTGACCCAAGTGCTTTAATGAATGACCAGAAAGGTGCTTCCTTTTTTTTTTCCTGAGGTCTGAATCATTTTTGAAGCATATTCGGCTGTAGTAATTTGTCCTCGGGGCACCTTGTTGTAGTTACTGATGGGTTTCTCATCAGATGACTGGATATTTTTCCTTTAGCACTGCACATCCTTGATTGAAAAAAAAAAACTGTTTTAAATTGGATGCTGGTGACATTCACTACAGGGACTGAGGCAGGTCTATGGCACTGATGGATGAGCTCTGTTGAGATGGGCAGGATAACAGGTAGACTCTTGTGGGCAGGAGCCAGACACTGTCACTGAGAAATGAATGAATGACTTTTCTGTTTCCCCCTTGATTTGACTGAAGTATCTGTATTGCATGGTAATGGCACACCTTGGGAGATGACAGCAGGGCGCTCAAGGGATTGCCACTTGGGTGTTGCCTCTTTGGTACATATTTATATTTGATCAGCGTACTAGGAGTTTGTGAACAGACCGAGAGGGAAGATTTGTATTTCTTTCACACAAATTTTTGTTTTAAATTAAAAAAAAAATACAGGTGCCTGTGATCACAGAAACATAAATCTATTTCACTTGTTGAAATACATATAAACTCTATTCTGACATCTCATCCAGTAGAATGGTTCTTGGAAAAGTTCTGATTAAACATTCTGATCATCCCATTTTATTTGTATAAAGAGAATCGAGGGAAAGTTTTGTTTATTCCTAAACATGGCATCCAGGGTTTATACAATCTTTAAGGACAAGTGATTCACAAAATGTGCATTCCCCATCAATATCTCAACTTGAAGAATTGATTTTTATGTCAATTCACTTGAAGAATTGATTTTATGTCAATTCCCTATGCATGTAAATAGATATTTCTAACTGAAAACTGTAAATGTTCATTATTTTTTTCCATAATAAAGAGCAGCAGACGCTAAACTGGTTCAGTGTTTGCTGCTGTTTGGCCCACTCTCCTGCCTGGGCTCTTCTTACCTGTCCTTTATTCCCTGCTTTTTCAACCTCAGCTGCTCTGCGTGGCACAGCTGAGGTTGAAAAAGCAGGAAAAAAGAGGCTTTTCAAACACTGCAGACCCGCACGCAGCGCTTTTCAGTTGTCCAGGTGGCACAGCTTAAGGTCTTTTACACGCACGCACAGCACGCATACGTGTACAAAACGTAGTCACCAAACCGGTAGTAACACCGGTTGAATCCCACCCCTGATGGGGTGAGTTAATCTAAGGCAGGGATGGGGAATAATGGCTTTTTTATGACTTGTGGACTTCAACTCCCAGAATTCACGAGCCAGTCTCAGGAATTCTGGGGGTTGAATACCACAAATCACAAAATGGCCATCTTTCCCCACCCCTGATCTAAGGCTTGGTGGCAATTTTCCAAAGCAAAGATTTTGTAACAGAAGAGTTATCTATTCACCATCATTTTAGACTACTAACAAATAGAAGGATTGTGTTATGCCAGTCTTTATGCCAGATACTTGGATAATTATTTTATGTTCAATTTCTTCTTATTTTATATTAAGGGCTACATGTGGCTTACAAGAATTTTTTAAAACACAATTTATTTAATTACATAATTTATAGCATTATATGCTGCTCCAGTCATAACATTTTATTACACATTTTTAAACAATAGACAAAATACTAAAAAAGCGCATTCCTAAACACAAAGTAATAAAAACAGTGGGCAAAACTAAGAAGAATACTTCTTACAAAACTAGTGATAAGCAAAATAGAGAAAAAGAAAAAAATGATGGGCAATCTAAGTATATTATCTATACATCAATATTAAAGAACACACAGGTAGTCTTCAGCTTACGACCACAATTAAGCCCAAAGTTCCTGTTGCTAAGTAAGATATTTGTTAAGTGAGTTTTGCCCCATTTTATGACCTTTCTTGCAACAGTTGTTAAGTGAATCACTAGAGTTGTTAATTGAATCTGCTTCCCATTGTCTTTGCTTGTCAGAAGGTTACAAAAAGTGATCACATGATTGGGACACTGCAATAGTTACAAATATGAGTCAGTTGCCCTATGTCTGAATTTTGATCACAGGTTGAAAAGTGGTCATAAGTCACTTTTTCAGTGCCATTGTAACTTTGAAAGGTCACTAAATGAATCATTGTAAGTTGAGGACTACCTAGGTTAGTTTTCAAATGTAAAAGAGAATAAGAATCTATTATTATTAAATATCAACACATGTATGTAAAAGAGAAAGTTATTATGTTATTTTAAAAAACAAACAAACAAATATTATTAATTTTACAAAAACAATACACAATCCAGGCATAACAACTTGAAAAATCTTTTCTAAAAAAATAATAATAATAATTAAAGAGAGCCAATAGAACATACAAAATAATTCCAAATTGTAATATCAATATTTACATTATCTATTTAACTTCATATCTCATCCAGACTTCTCCTTTTATCCAAATTATATTTCTTGCTTATTAAAATTTTATTGCCTTTCATAAACATACAAAACACAGAACATAGAACAAAAAAACAAAACTAAAACATCTTTTCTGAAGGCTGCCTGATCCCGGGTTGAAACTCTTCTCACAGACACAAATTCAAACATCATATTCACTTTATATATCCTTCCATATCTTATTATCATTTTCTTTTTTTTTATAAACCAATTGTATTAATTTTACAAAAACAGTGCACAAACAATCAAGGCATAACAGCTTATAAATTCTTTTCTAAAAAAAAATAGTGATAATTAAAGAAGAAAACCAATAGAACATAATGATTCCCAATTATAATATCAATATTTACTTTATCTATTTAACTTCGCATCTTATCCCAACTTCTCCTTTTCATCCAAATTATTTGTTCATTAAAATTTTATTGCCTTTTATCAACATACAAAACCCAAAAAAACATAACAAAACCTTTATATATCCTTCCATATCTTATTACCATTTTCAATAACATTCTTTGTCTGTTCTATTTCCAACTATCCATTCATCTTTTTTCTTTTACTATACTTCTCCTATACACTAATTGGAGTGACGCCTTTAACTCATTACCCTAACTTAAAAGTACTTCATATAACACTTAATTTATCTTGGGATTCTGTTTAGTAGATTCTAAAATTACACAATAAATACATATAAAAACACAATCTTATGTACCTTCCAGAATCCCCCTTTTATCCTTAATTAGATTCACCCATTGTCTCTAAATAAACTTTTTTTCTTTAGATCATGCTTCCCACCATTGAGGCTTCTCCTCCCCCACTTTCTCTCTTGCTTATTCTTCTCCTTGCCCTTTTTACCCCTTTGTCTCTCCTCCTCCCTTTTCTTACTCCCTTTCCTTTGCTTTCTAACCTTGCATCCATCTTTCCTCTCATTTTTCTCTTTTTTGGTTGTTTTTTCAAACCTTAAAATCCCCTTTTTCTTGTCCTCTTTCTCCTCCTCCCTGGAAAAAACCCATTGTTCATCAAAGATGGCTTCTTGTTCCTCTTCTTCTTTGTCCCAGTCATTCTGCTGCGTAATCAACTTTTCATAATACATAACGCCATTTCTAAAAATTGAAATAAAGTGCCCAAAGTATCTTTTTCATCTTGTTCTTCCTTTTTATATATTTGATATTCAGTCTTTAGTTCATCCACAAGCGATGCCATCCTGAAAAGAGAAACTTTCCCCAAAACAACCAACCAAGTATTTTTAATCAAAAATAATTCAAAAAAAGTTCCAAAAGTTAATACTTTTCTTCCTTCTTCTATTTCTCTTTCTGGGGTTACTGTTTAATCAAAGAGGTCCAATTACCATATATCTTTCTTTGAGATTCTAGGCAATCTCCTCCTTTTTCCACTTCTGCTCCAATTTTTTTCCTCTCCCTTCCTACTTGCAACATCAATTTTTAAATGATCAGAAATCCATACCTCTAATAAGGGTTTTCCAATTTCTTAAATTTTTAAGTCCAATGTCCAAGAACTCTTTTGTCCCTTAACTTCAACTTTCAGAATAGTTCACCTTCAGTGCCCAAACAAATTTCAAATCTTCATCTGCTGTTTCCATGGGGTGGGAGAGTGAAGAAAAAAAAAAGTTCCCTTTAACAGCTTCTCCGCCGCTTTCGAACTTCTTAGGGATACAATGTATCCTCCAGCAATTCAGACAGCTCAGTTCCAGCGAATTTAAAAGATGTTGATTGACCCGGCTCAGCCAGCACTTTCCCTTTTCTTGCTTCCTCCAGCACAATCTTACCCGGTTGCAGGCTTCTTCGTGGCGGCCATTGCTGACCGCCGCTCCACCACCTTGGGAAAAAGGGTTTTTTCCGGATGAGGAGGGGGTCTGCGACACCCCCAACCCCCTGTCCGGCTCCCCTCTCTCTTCGGCTGTCCCTACAGGGCAGCCATATCCCCCTGACCCATTTGGATCGGGGGTACCTCAGCGGCAAGCGCAGCAGGAATCACGAACGGTCGCGAATTCCTGCTGCCACCGAAGCCACGTGGAACCGGAACGGTATTATGTTATTTTTGATTCATACAAAAAATCTGGATAATTATCCTTAATGTCTGGAATAACAACAATAATAACAATTACAATAGTTATTACTATTTTTCAATTTCACAAAATATTTGTCTTAATAATTCCACATGCTCAATGTAGCCAAAGCTGCTCAAAATCAAATTCCATATTTTTTTTAAACGTAATCCAATATAACATTATTGTCTTTAACATTAAATGATTTCCCCATAAATTGACTGACGTATACTAACATATTGTTCCGAAAAGATGCCAACTCAAAAGGAAGTATGATACAAGTCAGTGACCTTTTCCATAAAGTTAAATATTCATGAGTTTCAATATCAGCAATCCAGTCTACAGCCCAACAGGGCCCAAACATCTCCGGCTCTTTTCAGTCTCAGAATTGAAAGGTCCATTTTACTATATATTGACCCAAGTAATTGCTAAGGGCTTAATGCAAATAAATCAGAAAGTTTCCAATGAGATCCACAAAGGATGACAGTCTATTAAATTTCCATTCCACATAAACATGGCTGATCTGATCAAAGCTCAGTGATATTTTTGAAATCAACAGCATTAAAATATAACCTCAGTTTAAGCAGGGAAAATCCTTGGCAGCCTGTTTTGCCCTATAAACGTGCTCAATCATCTGGCTATCTGAAGAAAATACTTGGAGGAGTTTTTTACATTCAGCTTCTTCCTGTTCTTTATTAAGAGGTTATGTGCAGTTTTAAAAATTCTATTATGTCCAGTCCTGAAACTCAACCCACTAAAGCTGAATTAGTACAGGTAGTCCTTGACTTATGACCACAATTGAGCCAAAAATTTCTGTTGTTAAGGGAGACGTTTGTTAAAGTGAGTTTTTCACCATTTTGCAACTTTTCTTGCCACCGTTGTTAAGTGAATCATGGCAGTTGATAAGTTAGTAACCCCATTGTTAAGTGAATCTGGCTTCCCCATTGACTTTGCTTGTCAGAAGGTCACAAAAGGGAATCACGTGACCCTAGGACACTGCAACTGTCATAAATATGGATCATTTGGCAAATGTCTGAATTTTAATCACATGATCATGAGGATGCCTACAAAGGATGTAACTAGGAAAAGCAGTCATAAGTCACATTTTTCAGTGCCATTGTAACTTTGAATGGTCACTAAATGAACTGTTGTTAGTCGAGGACTACCTGTAATAACTTGCTGAAGGCCAACTCAATTTTTGTAGTTGAGCAAGAGATTTAAATCTTGTGTTACAGAAATGGAGATTTCCCCCCTCCCTTCCAGCTCTAAAAAAACAGATCCAGTGGGGAGAAGGTTAATTTGAATTTGTTTCTTTTGGGGGGGGGGGAAACAGGATGAAAGTTCTCATACCCATTATGAATATTTTCCTTTAGAATGATGAATAAATTATATATTTCCACTCTTTTCCTGCCCACAAGTTACATCTAGGACTGGGCAACCAGAAGACTTTGTTTACCCGGAATCATTAAAATTTCATGCTAAGGACATGCAATCCTTGTAGGATTGCTCCAGCTTGTGCTGCAGTTTTCACTAGAGAAAAGCAGGACCATTTTTCTCTGAGTGCCTGCAACACATTCACTGTGGTAGAGGTTAGAGGGACAGTAAGGACCCAGCAGCGGACCTGCCTCCTCAGAAGAGCAGATCTTAAAGTTCGAAGGAACTCTGCTTCCTGTCCCGTAAAAAAAAAAAAACATATATTATTCAGTAGTGGAATCCTACCTTAGTCGCTACCAGTTTGGTGGGTGAGCAGGCACCACATGTGCGTGTGCCCCTAAAACACAGACTCCCCTAACAAGCTAATCAACTGAGAGGATGAAGAAAGGAAAAGCTAGGAGCAACCCTCCCATCCACCCACCCAGGCGCTTTTCGGCCTTTTATCATCTCAGCTGATTGTCGATTTTTTTTTCCTCCTTTCAGCTTATCGGAAGCTTTTTTTTTTACTACCAGTTTGGCCGAACCGGGCCAAACCGGTAGCATACCACCACTGATATTATTGTAGCTACAATATGGCTTGATGAATTCAGTATTCCAAACATTCAATAAAGAAGTATGTTTCATTTCTTTTAGCGCCTTCTTTACTGAATGTTTGAAATATTGAACTCATCAAGCCATATTGTGGCTATAATAATATATATTTTAGACGACAAGCCAAGTTAGTCTTCTGCCAAAACAACAAGGAAGCACTTTAGCACTTCGATGCTGGTGCCTTGTCCATATTCAGATAATCCTTTTTCAGTGCCCACAGTTGGGAACCAGCAACTTGATCGTTAATCAAAATGGTCATTAAGTAAATCGTCATGATTTTATGGCTTTACTTCAGCTCTCCTTTGCTTTACAGACCTGTGAATGCAAGGATTAGTTGCAAAATTAGTTCTTTGTCATTACTGTAACTTCAACAGGTTAATTGCGTGAGGCAGTCACTAAGCAAGGACTCCCTGTAATTCATTAGATGGATTGTAATCCATAAAAGCATATATGTGATCATAAATTTTAGGGATACACCCTAGCAGAATCTGCACGGCAGGCAGGCAGGCAGGCAGGCAAATATGTGAGATAAACGTTTTTATAGCTTACACTCAGTAAAACAGATACACTGTGCTAGTTAAATAGTTTATTCCAGAAAGAGTTTTAGCATAGTCAAACAGTCCATATATCATTCACTAGTTCAGTCCGTTCGGAGATTATTCAGTTGCAAAGTCCAGTGTCGAAAAAGAGGTCAGTAAACTTACAAATATCAGTCCAGTAATATATCTCTTCGCAGTAGAGATATAATGAAGTCAAACCTCCTTTCTTCCTTCGACGTTCAAAAAACTCAACAACAGTAGGGAACACGCAGTTAACAAACCATCAATCCATCATAGTCAGCAAGCAATCCAGTAAGCCAGTAATCAATCAAGTTCTCTTGCTCCTTCTTATGGCGGTTTTACAGCCGCACCCAAAATTACATGCTTTGCTGTTTAAAGTGACACACACATAAACTTACTATCATAGTTTATATATATTATTTTACCCAAACTACATTAGGTAACCTTGTTATTCCTAACAATAAATGTTAGTCTTTAAAAAAAATAAAATTGAGTACATCAGGTGACTTACACAAACATAGTTCATGCAAACTATAGAAGTAGTTTGCAATTGCCTTCTGCATTTTTTTTTCAACTTTCCAATTCAGCATCTTATCTTTAAGGTCCCTCAGACCTCCTTTGTTACTATTTTTCCTAGCTTATGTTAATAGTACTAGAATTCTTATTTATTAGAACTTTAGAACTGGACACATTATTAAATTAATGGAGCCTTATATTCTTAAATTAGAGGAGCCAAAGATCAGGATTTTAGAGCATACCAAATCATGCATAATGTAATTTATATTCAAAAAGTAACAAGGGGATTTTAAATCTACAGAGAATACTGAAGAAAAGCACTTCAACTCCCCCTCCATCCCAAATTTCTGTATCATTTTTTCTTGGCTTCAAAGGTATGAAAATCTTTAGATCTCTCATATCTTGAAACAGAGCTTTGTGCCTCTGTGAAAATTGAATGTACACAAGTACACAGCAGAAGATAAATGATCAGAGAGATGTGGGTATTTAGTGGCAGAGTGATGAATTTCAGTAAAGTTGTAGGCAGAAATAAAAAAAAAAAGGACTGCCCAAGTGCATTCAATGGATCCGCCTGTTATCCCTTTATTTCATGTATTCATTCATCTAATTAGATAGTGTCAGAATGTGCCCAGCACTATACAGGAAGTGTGGGGGGAAGGAAACAAGGCTATTTCCTGCTCTGAAGAGCTTGGTGTGAAGTTCAGGAAAATGAAGAGATGGCAATTGGATGGGGGGGGAGAACCATACTCATGCTTTGCTGCAGATTCAGTTGGAAATAAAGCAAAGGAATAAGGGGAAAGGATAGCTTAGCAAATACTGTGAACCCAACTAGTTTTGGTTTATTGGTTAAGCCAATCACAGCTTCATAGAGCATGTGAAGGGTGGGAGGTGCCTGCAGGAACTAAGAAGATGGGCTGAAGTGTTTAGGGGAAATGATTTACCCTGCATAGCAACTGGCTGAATATGCAAAATGGATGTTTGATTGATTGTTGCCTTTCTATCCTACCTTTCCTCAAGGATTGAAGGCAGTGCATATCCTTGATTTAATCCTTAGAATAATTCTGTGGGATGGACTGGCCTGAGAAGTAACGATGTAGCCCAAGCCACCACTTCCTGATCTTGGCCCAACATTTTGAGCTGTTAGATGAGGGCTGTCAAACTCGCAGGCCGCGGGCTGACTGCATCATATGCTGCCCAGGCCCATGCCTGGTTTAGCAAAGAGGGGGAAAGTCCCAATACGTCACATAACACCGCCGTGACGAAATGAGTTTAACACCCCGTGTTAGATGAAATGGGGCCTCAGTGAATCTGTTTTCTAAGCCTGTGACTATTTTTCTACTGGCTGTTGAGTCGTTTGCAAATCAGACAATGCCCTCTAACCTAAGCGTATTGGTTCAAGCCAGCCTTTCCTTCACCCGCTTTGTCTGCGCAAGGATCACAGTTGTCCCTCGTCTCTTTCCACAGGGCTGATCACTCACGAAGGCTCCTCGGTGTATCGAATATTCAAACGCTGGCAGGCAGTGAACCAGCAGTGGAAGGTGCTGAATTACGACAAAGCCAAGGACCTGGGGGAACCCCTCGGTGGGAGCACAAAGCCAGGGGGGCGGAATTCACGGACGAATCCCTCCACAGGGAGTGAGAGGACCTCCCAGCGGGGCCAGCGGGTTAGGACTATTTTGAACCATCACTGTGGCTATACAATTCTGCACATTCTCAGCCACCTGCGGCCTAATGAACATCGCGGGGGCTCCGGTTCCAGCCGCGAAGTGGTCATGAGGGTGACGACCGTATAATAACCGCTTAGGGAGCGCTTGTCAAGAGGGAGAGGCTCTGCAGATCCGATGGAAGGAAGACACCGATGCCCTCGCTTCCACACACAGGCTCCGTTCTGAGCCCCTACGGGGTTGGCCACACATTGAATACTGACAAAGAAGGCACATGGCTCTGTGGCATTGCCACAGACCCCACTCAAGCCTTCCTTGTAAAGGAGAAGCGCCTCAGTGTGGTTTCCTCTTCCTGATCTCCCATAATGTGAATTCTTTTCCTTTCCATCCAGGCCTGTGATGAAAGGAGAGACAACCCAGCCCTCCCCACTGTGGCTCAGCCCTCCTGACGCCACCTCCCTGCTGGCTTCTCTTGTTATGATTAAACTCTTTGGGAGTTGGGTGGGCTTTTAATTTTATTTATTTTATTTATTTCTTTTTTAAAAATGGCTCCTTGCTGGGTCCTTTTCTGGACAAGTCTTGGCGCCAACCCGTCCAGAAATTTGGAAATATTTTTACCTCATCTTTCAAAGGAAAACCTGCCAGAAGAACCACGCCTTGCCACCCTCATCCTGTTGCTCTCTTTCTCCCTGACCAGGAGATGCCAACCAGAGAGGATCTGAACTTTGACCATTCACTCCCCTCCTCTCCCCCCAAAAAAATAAATTTGAAAAATGGTGCAATAAACATGTTTCTTAAAGCAAAATGCCATCTTGTAATAAGGTTGCTGCACATTTCATCTTTAATTTACTGCATGAAAGTCTGTTTCTCCTGTTCTCCCCTCCCTTTCTTTTCTCTCCAATTATGAAAGGATAAAGGATTGTTTGTATACAAATAGGTGTCTTCCATTTGCATTGTGCACTTTCCTTTTTAAAGTTTTGTTCCAGAGAATGGACATGTATGTGGTAGATCCTGGGGGAGAAGCAGAAATGTACACTTGGGAGAGTCAGGTAGGAAGGTGGGTGGAAACCTCACTGTGTTCGGCCTTTGGGCCTATTTTGAGAAGAAAGAGCTTAAGACTTATTTATTTATTATTTATTTAGTCAAATGCTGACAATATAATAGAAAAAAGAATAAACAAAACTTTAAATATATGAAATAGGTACAAATAAATAGGGACAATAGGGCAGGGACAGGTCGATAGAGATTAGTTTGAGGGTAAAGAAGTGGGGGTTAGTTTAGGATTAAGCTACTTTGAACTGAATGGGGTTTGTTTCTGGATGGACATTTATAGGATTGCTCCATATATCCCATTTATGCCACAGTTATGGCAATCGCTTCTTGCATTTGAGAACTTGACTCAACTGTAGGCCAATCCTATGCTTGTTGATTTGGATGGAAGTGCTGCTTTATGTTCAGTGGCAATTTACTGTGAATAAGCAGAGGATGGGAATATTAAGTGTCACTGGTATCTCCTTCTTGTCATAGCTGAACATATTACAATTACGGGGTTTTTTTCTGAATTTAAAAGGAAACAGTATGACATTTTGAGACTTTCAAGCATATTTCCACAGTTGAGGTTACTTTTTCCTCCAAACTCTTCCCCAAAAGAATGTTTCTATTTCATAGTTTATTGTGTGAATGTAGGATTCACTCCTGAACCTGACCATCTAGGCCAGGGGTGTCAAACTCGATTTCATTGTGTTTAACCTCAGGGGCTGAAGGACATGGCCAAGTAGGCACGGCCAGCTCAACATCAATCATCGAGGCTCCGTTTTTGGCCGCAACAGCCTCCTGCAGCCCTCTGCCAATGAAAATAGAGCTCGGGGGTGCCCTCCTGGGCCCGGTTTTCAGCTGCGATGACTTCCTGCAGCCCTCTGCCAGCAAAAATCGAGTCCCCCCCAAGCTCTGTTTTTGCTGTCACAGGCATTGCAGGCCGCTCCTTTGCTGTTTCCAAGGCGGCCGCACAGGCCAAATCTAAGCAACCTATGGGCCAGATCCGACCCGCAGGCCTTGAGTTTGATACCCCTGATCTACACATCTTTAGTTTGATTTTTAAAGATGACTTTCCTGGTCTTCTGGTTATGGAGATAATATTTGTTATCTTAACATGGATATTCAAAGCCAGGGTCTATAATTGCTCTGATTGGCTAGAAGGCAGGATCTGGATTGCCAAAAGACACTCCCCAAACACATTGTCTTTTAAAACAGTATTATCAGATTTTTAATAGAGTACTTATGCTTTTCATTTTCTAAAACTAGAGATTTGATATAAGAAATGTTGCAATGCAAATGTGATCACATTATATAGCTGAATTTAGGCAAAGAGAAATTCAAAAGAAGGTACATCATGTGAAAAACTATAGGAAAAACTACTGTAAGGTTTATAGAAAGCACAAGATATTTGTTGATATATAGACAGGATATCATCACTGCAAAACTTCCTTCTAATTGACACTGCTATGCAGATATTTATAAGGGATTGTATTAATTGAATTGGTATATAATTAAATGAAACTGAAAATTAAACATTCAGAATAGCTGTTAATTTTGCCTGGCATACATTTGCTTTGCATATTTAAATGATCGTTGAAAACTTCACTAAGAGTTAATTTGAGTTAATATATATTTATATCATCGTCCTTACTAGAATCTGGGTCTCCCTGCTGCTAGTCCAGCATGTTAACCCCTAAACTCTATTAGTGTTTAATGCAGATGATATGGATATAAATATATATTAACTCAATTTAACTCTTAGTGGAGTTTTCAACGATCATTTAAATAGCTATGCGAGGCATATGTATGCCAGGCGAAATTAACAGCTACTGTATTTTGAATGTTTAATTTTCAGTTTCACTTAATTATATACCAGTTCAAGTAATTAATATCATCTCTTATAAATATCTGCATAGCAGTGTCAATTAGAAGAAAAGGAAGTTTTGCAGTGATGAAATCCACAGCAGGGGAAATGAGCAAAATGAAGGGTGAACCAGAAGTTAAGAAATGACAGTCACAACATTGCTACAAAAACAACTCTTTGCAAAGTGGAAATGAGTAGTTACCGTATATACTCGAGTATAAGCCGAGTTTTTCAGCACATTTTTTGTGCTGAAAAAAACCCCCTCGGCTTATACTCGAGTCAGATTCCCCTCTGAAAAAAAATGGTGTGGAGCTCCGAAGCTGGGCAGCCGCTTCCCTGTTTCCGTGTTTCCTTTGCAACTTTTAAGCATGGGGGTAATCGGAAGCAGAAAAGTTCTTGCTTGAGGATATATTGTTTTTTCTTTTTTAACTGTTTTTAGGGGGGGGGAAGACCCACCGCCATGTGAGAATGCTCAGACACGAAATCTATCCGACCGAAAATAAGTGTGTGTGTGTGGGGGGGGATTTTAACAGAGGGAAGATGTAGGGAGAAGGCAAAAGCGACGGAAGATCCTTCAGGGGAAACTGAGGGGGAGACTCACCCTTGGTCCAGATGAGCCCCCTTCCCCTTTCTCTAGGCTGAGAAAACAACGCGAACCGAGGTTGCTTCGGCTCCACTCAGCTTCATTTCCTCAGCTCCAGCTGCTTTCAGTCCACTTGGGAGGAGGGGGAGAAGGTGGTGGCGGCGGCTCGCGTTGTTTTCTGAGCTCTAGGCTGAGAAAACAATGCAAGCCGAGGTCGCTCCACTCAGCTTCGTTTCCTCAGCTCCAGCTGCTTTCAGTCCACTCAGGAGGAGGGGGAGGAGGAGGTGGTGGTGGCGGCTCGTGTTGTTTTCTGATAGTGAGATCATTTCCCAAATTAATTCATTCACTAACCCAAAAGAAGAAGATGTTGATGACAATGGGAGGCAGTAGTCACTCTCTCCCTTGCAAGAAAAAAGCAAGAGCCGTTCTTATGATCTCTCCCTCTCTCTCTCTCTCCCCGTAATACAGTCAAGCCCTTTCCAGCACGCAGGATCCGCCCCCGCTGCTTTGCACCTTGCAAATGCAAAAACCCCAGGATTTTGCATTTGCAAGGTGCAAAGTGGTGAAGGCAGATCGCGCGTGCTGGAAAGGGCTTGACTGTATTACAGGGAGAGAGGGAGAGATCATAAGAACGGCTCTTGCTTTTTTCTTGCAAGGGAGAGAGTGACTCCTGCCTCCCACTGTCATCATCATCATCTTTTGGGTTAGTGAATCAATTAAACCTTTCATGATAGTGAGATCGTTTCCCAAATTTCCCTTAAATCAGGGAAGAAATCAGAAACAAACCTTTGGACTGAGAATAAGCCTGTTCCTATGATGCCATTTTTGTTCACTGCAGTGTGAAAAGTGTGAAAAAACACACTTCTTTTTCTTCATCTTCTTGTTCCCTATTTACTGGTCTCTTTCAAAGAGGAAATTGTGAACATCAAACTTATTCTCAACTGTCCTAGTGAAAGTTTTTATTGGTACCTATTTTCATTTTTGAAATTTACCAGTAGCTGCTGCATTTCCCACCCTCGGCTTATACTCGAGTCAATAAGTTTTCCCAGTTTTTTGTGGTTAAATTAGGTGCCTTGGCTTATATTCGGGTCGACTTATACTCGAGTATATACGGTATTATTGTTGCTAGCATTTTTCCCCTCCTAAAATTGTAATGTGTCCTCTAAATTGAATGAGGCTCTAAATTGTTGGGCCAACATAGGCCAAATTTATTAATTTATTTATTAAATTTATGTGCCGCCCAATTGTCCAAAGATAATTCTGGATTGCAGCATGGGTAACCATTCATCTTAATGCTTGGCCATCCTATGCTTGTTAATCAACTTTTCCACAAAATCGGCAAGATGATCTGGAACTGTTATTCCACTGTTGGGCAACAATTGCAAATGGCTGTTCATCAAAGAGCTGAGTCTATATAGCCTCAGGCGGGAGTTTCCAGAGAATGGATGCTTTGATAAAATGTAGAACGAGCTTTATATTCAATACTATGATACATAGCAACGCTAATTTTAAATAGCACAATGATTTTAAAAAGTGTTCCCTTGGGCTCAGGCCCCAGCGGGATGATTATTAAGGCCTGTCCTTGGAAACCCCTCTAACCAATCTGTGCCAATCCAAATATCGAGATGAAAAACAGCTCTGCTATTGCCAGGTCACCATACTCTGTTACAGCATCATCCAGGAATGAAGGTATCATCTCCACTTCACAAGATATGATCATGGCAACATGGAAGGTGGATGGCGGAAGACTCTCAAGGGGCTTCTCAAATCCACCTTCATGTTTCTACACCATCCAAAGTTCCCTATTCTTCCCTATGCTTGATTAATTGTAATGAAGTACACACTGCTGGCTATGATTGTCCATGTCATAGTTTGAGCTTCATCCATTTTCTGCTAGTAAAACACTTGCTGTGTCAAGTTTCTAGTCCAGAGCCATAAAGAAGCAGCAGTACTCCCACTTTTCCTCCAAGCAGCTTAAACAGCACCCTCTGTTCCCAGTTTTCTCATTCCCTTGGACTGGATATTGACTTAAACATGGTTTCCTGAGTTCTAGTTCGAAACCATTATCTCTATTCCCCCCCACACTATCTGTCACCCTCAAGCTTGCTGCCCTAACAAAGTCAACTATCTGGATACTGCATCTCAGGGTAGGGAATTAGAAAGAGGGGATAGGTTAATGCAGGGGTCTCCAACCTTGGCTCCTGGAAGCCTGGCGGACTTCAACTCCCAGAGTTCCACAGCCAGCTGGCTGTGGAATTCTGGGAGTTGAAGTCCGCCAGGCTTCCAGGGGCCAAGGTTGGAGACCCCTGGGTTAATGAGACAAAATTAACAGCTGCGACTTCACTGCAGGGCCTTCTTGCTGCTGGTGTTATATCTCTGTTGAAGGGCTCCTGAGATAGGTGAGGGGCTCTTCCTCCTCATTTATAACAATTGGAAAACTTTCTTTGAAGCTGATGCGTTTGGATGCTGCTGTTTTTGCCCAATGAATGTCATGATAAGAGGACGTAGCAAGGGCCAAAGAAATTTTAAAAAACCAACTCTGTGAAGAAGTATCATTGAGGAGTCCTTGGTGCTCTCTGAGCTTGGTTGTTTTCTTGCAGACATTTCATTACCCAAACTAGCACTGATGACATTACCTAGTTTGGGTCGTGAAACATTTGCAAGAAAACAACCAAGCTCAAGAATGAATACAATAGAATAGAATTCTTTATTGCCCAAGTGTGATTGGACACACAAGGAATTTGTCTTGGTGCAAATGCTCTCAGTGTCCATAAAAGAAAAGATACATTTGTCAAGAGAATCATCAGGTACCAAGCACCGCTCATTTCAACTCTGAGCTTCAAATGTTTTCCTTTAGAAGGGTCATCCTTGGACAAAAGGATTCCCACATAGTGCACATGGCTGAAAGATAATGGTGCCAAGGAAGGTTGTGTGGAGAGAAGAGGGGTGGGCAGTGGGGGTGGATCAGAGCTTTCACTCTGCTCAAATGGTCAATATTCTCATTAGAAATCATCCCGACAGCTGGAAATGCAGAAACAGTGTTCGAAGGAGAGGAAAGTCAGCGCAGAAGGGGAGGAGAGACCCAACCTGGCATTTCTCTTCCCTACATCCCAACTACCTGGTTTGAGCTTCACTGGTTTTCAATATTTTGAAAGGAGAGGCCATAGGACACTGCTGAGAGATGAGTGGGAAATGGATGGTACTGCCTTTTATCCACAGGTAAGAACATCTTTTTGGTAATGCTTCTAGTAGTTGGGCATAGCTCTCTGAACTTGTCTACTATTTTCCCTAGTTCATAACATTTAGATGAATTATGACTTGGACAAGATCTTGCATCCATGTTCTTCCCCAATGCAGGACGTTGTGTGGATTTTAGAATGGAGAACTTCTTCAAAGCCAGAGGTCTCCAAACTTGGCAACTTTAAAACTTGTGGACTTCAACTCTGGGAGTTGAAGTCCACAAGTATTAAAGCTGCCAGATTTGGAGGCCTCTGTTCAAAGCCCTACATTCTGTGGCCTGCACAGAGCAATTTTAACATTGCACATTTTCTGGGTCTCTTTGCTAGATATGTGGGATCAATGTGTGGAATCAGGTTTCCAGGTTACCTTTAGCCTTGGTTAGGGTGATGGAAAATACAGCACGTGTGTCCACCACATCCTTTTCTCAGCTTTTGTTCACAGTTGCTGAAAAATCAGGGACATGATGGCTTGCTTGGGTGGGATATGAGACACAGCAGAATTATGGTGTAAGCTTTAAGCCTAGTTGTTTTTCCTCCAATAAATGGATAAACTTACTTCCCAAACACAAGGAGGCAGATTCAGCCTTGGATCTACCGAGACCCAGAAGTTGCAGTTGCTCCAACAGTGGAGGTTTTTAAGAAGAGATTGGACAACCATGTGTCTGAAATGGTATCGGGTTTCCTGCTTGAGGAAGGAGTTGGGCTAGAAGGCCTCCAAGGTCCCTTCCAACTGTTACTCTTTGGCATATGGCAAAACCTCACTAACTTGAAAACACTACTCTTTATGGTTTTCATGCCTGAACCCCCATAATGAATCCCACTGTTATGCCATGAGCTGGTGGAGCAGATTGGAAAAAGTACACTTGGAAACAATTGGAGAAGGCCCACATTTAATACCTCCATCAGTAATACATTCCCTAATCATATAAGTTCAAAGATAACAATTTGAAAGTTACTTCTCCACAAATACAGTAAAACATAAGCTATAACAACAGGATTAAGAAACAAGCTGCCAAGGGCAGTGTGCTGATTTCTAATGTATAGGCCATGGGATTTGGCAAATAGTTGCCACTGAAAACCCAGTTGGAATTAAATGGGCACAGGAGGTTGTGTGTGTGTCTCTATACACAGTGATCTCTAGAGGAAGCCATGAAAGCTCAGGATCATGGGAATGTTTGTTCCGCATATCTAGAGAGCCAAATTATGGTGAAAAAGAATGGTTCAATATGGAAGATTTTCAAACATCCAGCTTTTCCTCAAATTCTTAAATACGGACTATACAGGTATGATTGGTAAGGTATGACTAGTAAGCCAGAAATATCTATGGGCAAAGACCTGTGTGAATTCCACTGAAGGAGAACAGATTGTAAATTTAATAATAAGTAAGGTCACATTTATGCAGTAATATAAGAACTGCTAAGATATCTATAGCTCTTCTCCCAAATGTTACCCACAGCTTCCACCAAATTAGAATTTTGCATTAAAAAGAATTAAAAGTTGAAAATGGGTGACATGTTGAGACCCACCAAATTCTGGCAATTGTTGAGCCCAAAAATCTTGTAAAAATCTCAGATAAATGCCAAATCCTCATGCGGTTCTATAAGGTTTTTGTCTTCTAAGGTCTAGTTTTGGTGAAATTGGGTGAAAAATTCAGCTTGGTGGTTGGTTGGTTGATGTTAATGATAGATGTGATCTTAGAGTATGAGAAGCTGTGACAGCCATGTATATCATAGCCTCAAAGAACTATGAAATCATATTACACTTCCTGTTGTAGTGAAATATAATTTCTAATGTAAAAGGTGATAGCAAAGGAGTCCACTGACACAAGGAAAAGGAAGGAGCCATAAGTTCCTTAGTCCAATTGCTTTATTGCTTTAAATATTCTGCAGACAAAGAGTGGGTGCTCTAAAGCATATTCCTTGCTATTTTCCCCTGCTCATGTGAACTTAACCTCTCTCTCTCTCTCTCTCTCTCTCCTCCCTCCCTCCCTCCCTCTCCGTCCTTCTCTCCCCCCTCTCTTTTTTTACAACTTTGATTATAATTTACAGCATACAATTGTGTTTCCAACTTGGCAACATATGTTATAATGAAATAATTTCTGCCTATACAGAACATCAGATACAATCACCTAGATAGAGAAAATTCTTGGGAAATATTTGGATGGGTAAGACACAAGGATTGAACTATTGATTGAATTGGTTCGATCTGGCAATCCTAATTTTTTGTTTTTGTTTTTGTCTCATACATCATGGGACTATGGCACTTTGCACACTTTTTAATTTCTAAGGCCAGAATGTTAGTTTAAATACCCCCAATACTCCCTGTCTCAAACATGAATTTTAAAGATATTATTGCAAATCCTTAATAAAAATGACAAAGAGAACTCAAGGTATATATAAGAATATAAGAAATTTTTAGAGATATTTAAGGTACTCGTTTGGTAAAACATTTTTTGTATGTTATTTATGACCCTGTCCGTGGTGCTGAAACTCCAGCTTATTTGATAGGAAGAAAGAGGCTGCCAAGCTCCTGAGCAAAATTCAAATATTTCTCCATGAATGATTATCTCACTGGTATGATAATTGAGTGGAGCGATGCATCATTAATCATTCAGTTTATAATATAAATGCTTTAAATGCTGGTATTATGCAGGGTTTTCTAGGTACCAATTGTGATTGGTTGGATTCAGCTAAAAGCCTCCATGTAGTTGATCCTGGAATTTTACTGTTGAAGCCAGACATTCTTTGAATCCATTCACCTCCTGCTTTTTAGCATGCTTAGGAATTATTGAACAGATGAATTGCAATGAACAGAGGGATATCTACCTGAAAGGTGGAGTATATTGAAAAAATCAAATGCAAAAGAGTGCAACCCAGCTCTGCAAATGTGTTGTGAAATCCTTCTTTCTTTGAAGCATTTCACCTTTGTAAGCCCTCTGGTCTGCTATTTTTTATTTTTACATAGATGGGAGTCTTGCTGATTCCTAAAGGCTACGAATCAGGTCCTGGATACCTGAAAAACTGTGTATGCATACTTCCAATTGGGGGCATAAATTATACAGTGGATTGAATGATGCAAGTATTGTTTGCTGGACAGTCCTTCATAATCCTAAGTGCACTTGCTTGAATTAGCTCACTTCATAGGAAGTACATTGAAGACTGGTAATGTGAAATATGACATTGTTTCTATTTTATAAATCTAATCAATGAACTTAGCAAAATGCAGTTTGTTTATTTATATGGGGGGGCATTCCTCTCCCCAATATATGCTGATAATTGAAAACACAAATGACTATACTTGGTGAAGAGATCTGCATTTCTTGCTTTACAAGAGACTTTTTAATTGTCTTTCATATGCCACCTCCCCATATCATGAGGAAAAATATGCAATGTTAACCAACAATATTAAAAGGCCCCGTGCATGTCTGCATATTCCCAGATGTGCACATTTCACAATTCTCTCCTTCCATTGCATTGTTTCCACATCTGTTCCCTGGCCATGTGACTAAACATAGCACGTGTTCTGATGCTTGTATCTTAAAGTATCTTTTAATACCAGCAAGTAGCATATTTTGGCAAATTTATTCCATGACTCATCCTTATATCAGTTTCTTAAAAGGGGAATGACATCATGTAATTAATACCCATATACAAACAAATTGAGATGGACTTCATTTACACAAATTCTAATGGGAAATAGAATGATCTCAATGAGTATTATGTGCTGGTGTTTACAATAAGAAGCAGTCATTCACTTACAGAAATACTAAGGAGGTTGGCAATAAAGCACCACTCCTGCTGTGTAGACTGGCACCTGATATGAAAAATAAGGTGAAGGAATCACTTCTGGCAAAAACGTGACATTAATGAAATATCAGACTGGGTAGCTAGAGTTCAACTCTGTTGCTGATTAACCTCAAGAAAAGGTATAATGGTGAAGCTGAGGGAAACAGTTTGCATGACCTGAAGAAGCTTCTTGGATGAAAAGTGGAATGTCTTCAAGGAAAAGCAAAGGATGTCCAGCTGCCTCTTAAAAAAAAAAAAAACATCTTTGGGACAGATTGCATGTCTCATTCAAGACAATAACATTCATTGGTTCAAAAGAGATAGTGATTTGCTCAATATCCACATGTGTAGTGGAGAAGAGGGTGTGTAAAAAGTGCTCTCACAGAACCAGTAGTAAAAAAGGGTGAATCCCACCACTGCCATACATGCTGTATACATAACACACATACACGTATGAGATATACATACATAAATATATAACTGCTCCCATAAACACACACACACACACAGAGAGAGAGAGAGAGAGAGATGTAGATATAGATATATAGATATTATTCACTGTCCATTTTGAATACATAGTGGAAAGAGGAAACTTTAACATCATCAGCATTGGCAAAATGCTCTCAATTGCAAAAGTTGCCCTTACTTGGAACAGTTCATATCCTGCAATTATACCTTTAACACTATAAAACATAATATCTGCTTATCCCAGGTCCTTGAGGATGACTCAATAGATGGACAAAAATGCCAAATGCGCTCTAAGTATCTGGCTGACTGTGTGACCAGCCACAATAATGACATCATCAAACTCTCCTTCCTGAATGTTTTCCCCGTTTTGAATTAATTTCTGCTCACCCTGAGGAATAAAAACCATCACAATGGAAGGCTTACTAAGTTGTATCACTCAGGTCAATCAGTGACATGTACATATATTTGGGGAGAAGGGATTTCTGAGCTTCGCAAAGCGTTCATCTGAGAAACTCAAAACAGCAAGCAGAAAAATCCCAAGGAAAGCCATAATAAAGGCTTCAACAACCCTCCCACCCCAATGCTTTGAATACAATGCCCTTGATGAATCGATACCTTACTGTTTCCCCCTTTTTAAGGGAATTGCAAGTTTACTGTCTATCTTCCTTGTTAAGATAGTTAAGAGTAAATCCACCTTCAAGCGGAGGTCATTTCCTGGGGACCTGTGGAATAGGCCCACGTTTGTTACTCACAGTTTTATACCATTGTGGGAGCGATTTGCCATTAGTTTCTTCTGGAATGTTTTCTGAGTTTCATTTTAGCCTAAACTCCTGGGATTCCCTAGTAGTTTCCCATCTAAATAGCAACCAGGGCTGACTATGCTTAGCTTCCAACCCAGACAGACAGTTACTGCCACCTGCTGAAACATGTACAGTTTTAAACAGAACACTTCCCTCCTCCTCTTTTCCATTTGGCCATCATAGAAAAGATGGTTAATTAATCTAACTATCTATGTAAAAGATGTAAAAATGCAGCACAAATGCTAGAAATTGACTGAAATTGTGGCTGACTACATATGGATAAGAGGACACAAAAGAGACAAAACAAATCCAATGAAAAATGTAAATTGCTCAAGAAACAGAATAAAAATACTTGAGAATACAAGCAAAGTGAAACGTTTAATTCTAATCACTCTAATCTAGTGACTGGAATAATAGGCATGTGTTTTGTGATATAAATGGGATTAATGTCCATAAGTACCAAATATTTGTCGCATAGCAAAACTTTTTTTAATAGCATGTAATTTATATTTTGCAGAGGTTGGGGAAAGAAGTAACAGACATTGTTTTCCTAAGATGAAAATAGTGACAGCATAATCAAAATGGAGATCTTTTTTTTAAAAAAAAAAAAACATTTATTACAGCCATCACTCCAATAAACTCTGGGCAGCTTACAACATTGTTAAAAGCATGAAACAAAATGGAATAGCCTGACTAAAGGAGCCATAACAATAAAAACATGAGAGACGCTCCATAAAGACTTTACCCCAGGCACGGTCACAAATGAGCTAGTATTTCTTTCTGAATGGAAGATGAACATGAATCTGTTAAATGCTTGCAATTTCATAAAAAAAATATTTCCTGTTGATTGATCCAAATGCTACCGTAGAGTAGATGTCCTATTTTCAAATTCCATCCAAATAAGAAATGTAGCTATTGTTCTGCCCATCACAATTTGGAAAAACGAATGTTTGATGTTTTCCAATAACCCTAATGGACTGCAGAATGAATGGACACTATCCTATTGCCTTCCAAATTTCTTTAGTCTTTTAGGTTCATTAAAAAAAAGAAATCCTTCCAATGCAAGTGATCAAATCCTTGTACCATAGAGTCAGCAGTGTCTGTTCTCAGTATCTAGACCAGGGGTGTCAAACTCGATTACACCGAGGGCTGCATTGGGGTTCTGTTTGACCTCAGGGGACTGGGGTGAGCCTGGCCATGGTGGGCATGGCCAGCGTGACATCACTCATGTCAGGGGCACCTCTCCCAGGCTCCGTTTTTGGCTGTGACAGCTTCCTGCAGCACTCTCCCAGCGAAAATGGAGCTCTCCCGAGCTCCATTTTCTGTGGCAGAGTGTTGAAGGAGGCAGTCGCAGCCGAAAACAGAGTTCGGGGGGGTACAAGTGATGTTGAGTTGGCACAAGTGACGTCGAGCTGGCAGAGGCACCATGGGCCAGTCCTTTGCTGTTTCCAGGGTGGCCCCGTAGGCCAGATCTAAGCATCCCATGGGCCAGATCTAGAGGTGGGATTCTACCAGTTTGCACCTATTCGCTAGAACCAATTGTTAACATTCTAAGCAGTTTGGAGAACCGGTTGTTAGAAGAAATTACTGGCCTAATCCTGTAAGAAAGGCAGGAAGGAAACATTCTGGTGTTGCTTACAGAAACTGCCTCTCCATTAACCCTTATTACATTCTTGGCAGGACTAGACTTCCTGTCTCAGAAACGTCTCTGGAGTTTTTTCCCCTCCTTTGCTGGTATTTTGCTTGTGTGGAGTGACCATTCAAAGTTACAATGGCACTGAAAAAAGTGACTTATGACCATTTTTCACACTTACGACTGTTACAGCATCCCCACAGTCATGAGAGGCCAGGTGAGGAGATGCGTGCCTCGATGTGAGTGATGTTGAGTTGGCCACACCCCTCCAGTCACATGACCAACAAGCCATGTCCACCCAGTCACATGACCACCAAGCCACGCCCACCACCTAAGCCACACCCACTATCTAAGCCATGCCCACAGAACTGGTTGTTAAAAATTTTGAATCCCACCCCTGGCCAGATCCAGCCCACAGGCCTTTGGGTTTGAAACCCCTGGTCTAAGCCAGACTCCTGCTCCATGAAACAAACTCAGCAACCAGTTTTTTCTTATTCCTAGGAAAGTCCCTGAAGTTCCAAATGGTCACCTGTATTCTACATGCCTTCCTTAAGGTTTGCTTCCTTTTTACCTTTGCATTAGCTTGTTCTGCCTTCTGAATACAGTAACTGCCTTCCGATTGACATTGAGCCAAGCTTTATTCTGCAGTGAAGACCAAAACCAGGAGAACAGTCTTTCCATCACCTGCTCCAAATTTTGTTAGCAAGCCCACCCTTCCCTTGGCACTGGCCCTGTTTTCATAGAGATATTGGTTAAGAATTAATGAGCAAATGCCCATAAAAATCACTCAAAGTGATGCAATCAGGCCTCTCTTCAGGAAGTTACAGGAATCTGAGTTTTACTTAAACTGCAACAGGCAGGAAAGAGAAATGATCAGAATATTTTTTGGATTGGAACTGGAGGAAACAGGCTTAGCCTTAAGAAAAATATTCAGTTTTACAACTAAAGATTACCTTTACAGCTAATGAAGTTTGTGGCACAAAGACAGAAAAATACTGAAATAGCCAACACCAATGAATAGATTGTATAAAGAACATTGGGATTTTTTTCTTTATAGATCTTTTCTATTTGTTTTTATTTTCCCACATTTTTCATTTTACTCTCTACTCTTTCTTGTCTGTCGTCTCACTTTATATTATTTCATGTTTAACTTTTGTCTCAGATTTGTTTTAAACAAGATTATGTTGTAAAAAACAGCTTGTGAGCAAGCAGCCAAATCCCAGCCACCTGGTCCTGCCCACAGCTTGCATAAATAATAACGAACAATGAATAGGCTTGCATAAAGTCAATTTGCTGGGAAAGTTTATAATTTACCACTGCATCCTCTTGAATATAGTTGCTGGGTGAAATATACAGTTAAGTGTCTCAGTGGTGGGATTAAAATTTTTTTACTACCTGTTCTGTGAGCTTGGTGGGCATGGCATGGCTTGGTGGGTGTGGCAGGGGACGGATACTGCAAAATTCCCATTCCCTCCCTACCCCACTAACCTGCTTTCCAGCTCCATTCTCCTGTGCAGGGCAACAAGGAGACCCAGCCAATCAGCTGAGACTCGGGAGGCAGAGAATAGATGGGGGCAGGGCCAGTCAGAGGTAGCATTTGCCAGTTCTCCGAACTACTCAAAATTTCCACTACCGATTCTCCAGAACTGGTTTCAGAACCTGCTGAACACCACCCAGTCTGCCTACTGCATCACATCAATGTCCCATGTCTAACGTCTCTTCAGGATTTCATCTTTCCTTGTGGAAAAAAAACTTGCCTCTTGCTCCTTACCACTAAACTGCAAATTGTTGAGCAGAGAAATGGAGGTCAACAGATAGATGGGAAAAGAACTCACTACATGCAACTTAAACAAGCACTTTGAACTGAAAAGCTATACTAATATTAAACATAGAGATCAATGTTGCCATGCACTAGAATGGAAGGCATCTACTTCAGGGGTGGCATGCTGAAAATTGGAACATGGTTTTTTGGAGCCTGAGATGAAGCAGAAGAATGGCTTTGGGGCTTCACTTTAACCAAGAGTGTCTTGGCTGGACATCATATTTTGAACATCTGCAAGCCTCAGGCTTTCTGTCACTCTGTCCCCGTTTGTTTATTTCATCAAATTTCTTGGCCATCCAATTCCAGAACGGCTTTGGAAATGCAGTATTTTGGAAAATGGGAAATGTTCTTGGCTGTGAATGGTTATTAGTCAGAGGCTGCCAACACCTGGAGTTATCTCTTTCATAATGCACTGCTTGTATAAAGCAGAAAAAGATCGTTTAAAGATTAACTCGTACAAAAATAATGTAGTTTGGGGACATTTTTTTTTTCAATTCCTGAAATGACAAGAATTATATTTGAAGATTTAATATGTTCTGCATATGTCCCTCTCTTTTTAAATATTCTAACAAAATAAAAAACTAAAAATAATTGTTCCCATTAAATGTAAGTTTTACCAATTATTAATAATTAAATATTTACAGTTGCTCCTATTTTAATAGATCTCAGGATGGAACACAATCTATAAAAGCAATAAAGCAATCAAATCACACTTAAAATACAGAAAATACTGATTGCTGCGTAGGCAGGGATACCTTGGTTCTTATGGTTAATTTGTTCTGGGAAGGAAGCACAAGAGTACCAAAAATGATGAGTAACAAACTTTTTTTTTTCCAATAAGGAATATGTAGTGAGTCACAAGATAGCCAACACTAACAAGTTCTAACTTGTGTGTTGAGTACCAAACAAACAGTGACTACCAGGAGAAAATTTTTACAACAAAATGCACTGAGCACCAAATTTGATGAGCTTCAAAGCAGTTGAGTACCAAGGTACTGCTGAACATCTTATGCAGCTTCTGCTATTTTGTAGAAACTTCAGCATTACATTCCCATAAATCTTATGGATATTTTTTGGGGTTGGAGGAAAGTAAGGCCTTGAGGAAATTATTTTGATCATTTCAAATTTGGGAATTTTGCCTAAACTACATTTTCCCCATGCCGTCCATGTAGAGGCTTGCTGTTTATCTCCAAGGATATGTGTAGAAGTCATATCCGGTGGGGAGTGGCAGTAATAAAGGTAGAAGTTGCCTGGGGCAGACCAAGATAGAACACTTGCCAGATATATCCCAACCCAGAGGCTATTCACAAGGTGCCAACACTATCTGCATAACTATGACTCTCTATGACATCGGAAACTGTTCTGGAGAATCCACCATTTTAATTGAATGAGCACTCCAGGGTAAGCTCTAGCCATACCCCATATCTTCAGATCTTCTGGTAGCCCCTGCCAAATCTCAGGATTAACAGCTCTTAAACATCAGAGACAAGCTGTGTTGGCCTTCACACTCAGAGGAGTCAGCAAATTGCTTCACCTCTTTCCTCAAGCAATGGAGTCTTACCGTAATACCCATGGTAGGAAAAGTCTTAACCCTCGGCAGAAACACCTTGTTGGCTAGATCCATAACACTCAGGGCTCTTTGGGGTGACATCTGGAGAATAAGTCAACTCCTTCCTTCCTTCCTTCCTTCCTTCCTTCCTTCCTTCCTTCCTTCCTTCCTTCCTTCCTTCCTTCCTTCCTTCCTTCCTTCCTTCCTTCATTTCCTTCTTTGTGAAGACACACATCAGCAAACACTTTCTTTTTTTCTTTTATTTCAACAATGTATCTGTAAACCAGTGGTGGGATTCAAATTTTTTTACTACTAGTTCTGTGGGCGTGGCTGGGTGGATGTGGCAGGGGAAGGATTCTGCAAAATCCCCATTCTGTCCCTACCTCACTAACCTGCTTTCCAGCTCCGTTCTCCTGTGCAGGGCAACAAAAGGAGACCCAGACGAAAGCAGGTTAGTGAGCTGGGACTCGGGAGGCAGAGAATAGATGGGGGCGGGGCCAGTCAGAGGCGGGATTTGCCATTGCCATGAACTACCACTACCAGTTCTCCCAGAACTGATCAGAACCTGCTGAATACCACCTCTGCTGTAAACTGTTAGTAGATCCTGGTCTCTCGCTCTCAAGAGTACCACATAATTTGGCATCACCACCTTATCTGCTAGCTTCATCAGCATCATGAAAGCCTTCTGAAGACACCACAACCAGGAAACCTTTGCTGGAAGGGGAACAGAAAATGCCTTTTACCCTAATGTAGATGAAAAAGTCCCATGCCACCTAGAGGCAGAGCTGTGCAATAACATCACAAACAAAGCAGGGGGTAAAAAAAAAATCATCCTCATCCTTAAATCCTGAAGATACTAATATAGTTCCTGCAACTACTGATATACACATGAACTGCACCTCCTATGCTAATATATAAGACAACTTGGAGCTCTTTAGAAGTTTTGGACTACAAAACTTCTGCAATGCTTTGTCATTAATTGTGGAGCTGATGCAGATGGGAACTGAAGTCCAGTCATTCAAGTTTCCATCTCCTTCCCCAGATTTTATCAATAGTCTTTTAATTGGATCTGATGAGTTCAAATGCAAAGAAAAATGTCCAGCTTCAGCATTTCTCACTATTTCCAAGAGTGCCTCTGAGCCTCCAAAACATTCAGAGATCACAGTTCACCAGGAAGGGTGTCCATCTGCCAAGGATGGTAGAAATCGTCAACATTTGACACTAAAAAATACTGGACTAAAATCCACATGTGGTTGGAAAAAATGACAAAAAAACATATAGATTTGAAACCAGAGATTTTTTTTACTGGGAATTTTACCTGAAACATATAGCAAAGATTTGAAATACCTGATTGTAAATGTATTAACAGCGGCTAGGATTGTATTTGCTAAAAACTGGAAAAATTAGAAAATACCATCACAGGAGGAAATCATTAAGAAAATATTGGAATGTACTGAAATGAGTAGATTGACATTTGAAATTAGAGAACAAGAAGATAAACAATTTTATAAGATTTGGGACATTTTCTATCAATGGTTAGATAAAATACAGCAATGAAATATGTAGATTTTTAGAAAATAATAAATATATAAAGATGTATTTCTTTTTTATTATATCTACAAAATGTTTTTGGATAGATTTGGGAGGATAATATGAATTGTTATAAAATAAACTAAGTAAATTATGGTTATCTCGTAAAATATGAATGAATAAAACTATAGTCAAATGATTGATTAATAATGATATTAGGGTATTTAATTTTTGATTGATAATATGAGCTTTTATGTAATGTAACTGTAACTGAAGACTACGAAATGGATGCACAAAATGATTTGTAAATACTGTTTGTATACCTATGGAAGAAAGTTTGATGTTTTTATGTTTTGTTTGTTTATGTTTGTTTTTAAAAACCAATAAAATTTTAAAAAAAGAAAAAGAAAAGAAATCGTCAACATTTGGCATGCTATTTGACCATCAAGAAATAGCGTATGACTGGGCTCATCTTTATCGGGACTCATCCAGTCCCCACAACCTTTGTAGTTATATGGAAGATTGTTCAACATTTTGCTTTCTGATAAAAATTTGGCGCCCATCTCACATCCTCCATAGCAGCCACATTACAGCTGCTAAATTTTCCTCTCAGTTTGTAATTCTTCACAGCATGTTTTACACATTTTGTCCATTGTCCAAAGATCCTAAGGGAGAGCTTACTGTCTGTTCAATTAACACCAAGGCAGTGGCTTTTGGACTATAGGTTCCAGAACAGTGAAGAGTGCTAGGTCTTTGACCCAATTGCCTGCTTGATTCTCAGATCCTCTATTAACAACATAATGACCACAATGGAGCAGCCAGACATAACCACAGATCTACTAGGCAGCCAACTGGTCTTCTCTTCTCCTCCAGCTAAAACTCTATAGCTTGTCTTTATTTTTCCTCTGAGGAGGCTGAGGGGTATTCTCTTTTCACTCCAAAGTCACAGGCAGCAACTATTCCTTTACTTTATGCCTATGGTACACAATGGCTACCTTATAAATAAGGATGATTGCTGAAGCTACATCTAGATCACAGGTGTTAAACTCAATTCCATTGAGGGTCGCATCGGGATTGTGTTTGACCTTTAGGGGGCCGGGGGGGGGTGTTGCCAGGCTGGGCATGGCCAGCTTGATGTCACTCGTGTTGGGGGCACCTGTGGTGGCCCAGGCAGGGCCAGGGGGGATCCATTGTCTACAGCAGAGGAAGGCGAGACCAGGGAGAGCTTTGTTTTTAGGCTGTGTTTTTGACTGTGATGGCCTCCTGCAGCCCATTGCCAATGAAAACAGAACTCCCGAGCTCCATTTTCGCTGGCAGAAGCACCTCGGGCCGGTCCTTTGCTATTTCCAGGGTGACCCCATGGACCAGATCTAAGCACCTCACAGGCTGGATCTGTCCCACAGGCCTTGAGTTTGACACCCCGCCTTTTAGATCCACATCTAGATAGCCATCCATAGTTTAATCACTTTAGTAACTGCTCATAAATAATTTAATTTTATGCATAATTTTATTCATCATTCACATTGTGTGTTTTTAATTCAATGTTTTGGTGTTTTATATTTACACGTTTGGTATGTTGTCCCAAAGGTGCTTTTTTCAAAAGGCAAATGGACTTTGTTTTTCCTTGAAGATGTTTTGAAAAATAAACTCCAGTTGCCTTTTTGGAGAAACACCTCTTTGGGACAATCATGACCCTGGATGACTGTGGATCTCCATAGATATTTCATATGTTGTTTCTGTGAATTTTTATGCACTAATGCTGTGTTCTATCGTGCTATATGAAATAATAATAATAATCATTGAGGCTGTGGCTTTCCTCTGAAGCACCCAATTAAAAATGAATTTCTCAAGAAGCTGATAATCTGGGAAGGGAGGCTTATTAGAGCCAAAGATAATATCTGTGGCACATTGGTAACCACAGAGGGCAAATGCTGGGACTGAAGTGCCTATGAAAGGTTATAACATGATATACTTTCAGGATATATCAAAAGCAGTGGTGGGATTCAAACATTTTTCCTACTGATTCTGTGGGCATGGCTTGGTGGGCATGGTATGGTTTGGTGGGCATGGCAGGGGAAGGATACTGCAACATTCCATTCCCTCTTCATGCCATTAACCTGCTTTCCAGCTCCATTCTCCTGTGCTGGGCCACAAAAGAAGACCCAGCCGATCAGCTGGGACTTGGGAGGCAGAGAATAGGTGGAGGCGGGGCCAGTCAGAGGAGGGATTTGCCGGTTCACTCAACTACTCAAAATTTCCACTCCCAGTTCTCCAGAATTGGTCAGAACCTGCTGAATACCACCTCTGGACCACAGGCATCCATTGGTCTACCTATGGGTGCATTTTTTTTCCAGATATTTTTTAAATTTTCAATATAAACATACCTATTTTATGAACATTGCAGTTACTGGGTTAAATGTTTTTTAAGCAACAATAACAATAATAATACAAATAGGTATATGTAGTTCTAATCTTCCAACTTCAACAGGGCTAATCTCTTTTCATAATCCATTCCCCATTTTCCCATTAATTCATTTAAACATTATTGCACGCAGAAAATGGAGATTTCTGGAAGGAAGAAATCATTTTCATCAAGAAAATCACACACACACACACACACAAAAAAAAAATTATGGAAGATCCAAACAGGGACCTCCTGCATTCAGGTAGTCATCATCTTACAATAGTTCATTTAGTGACAGTCGGAAGTTACAATAGTACTGAAAAAAGTAACTTATGACCATTTTTCACACCTAGGATGATTATTATTACCTTTATTGTCAGAGTACAACATGTGTACAATGATATTGGCTATGGTCATGTGATCAAAATTCAGATGCTTGGTAACAGATTTATGTTTATGTCATAAATATGCAGTCAAGAAAAGTCAATAAGGAAGCCAGATTCATTTAACAACCATGTTTCTAACTTAACAAATGTGGCAAGAAAGGTTGTAAAATGAGGCAAAATTCACTTAAAAACTGTCTCACTTAGCAGCAGAAATGTTGGCCTCAGTTGGGGTCATAAGTCAAGGACTACCTGTATTCAGTTTGACCTCGGAAGTCTCTTTAAAGCAGGACTCCTGTATATGGCAACCTTCAAAGAACCGTCAAGAGACAAGAACAAAGCCTCCAGCCAGGTAAATTATTCTTACATTCTTTCAAAGAGGTTCTGCATTTCCATATGAAGAAATTTAGACAAGTCCATTTTCAAGCCAGGTTTAAATTGATCTTGTGTGTCTGGTCTTGTGTCTCTAAGATTGAGCTCAGGAAGTTTGGGAAGAAATTTCTTCTTTGGCACTGATGGGCCGCCTCACATGCCTCAATAATTAAGTTGCTGTTCAATTACTCATAATTTGGTGATGGATTGCGGTGTGTGCAAACTGTCTGAGCTGAAAAATGCGACATTTGATGCAATGTGGGCAAATACAGGCATGCTGATTTGTCTAGTACTCCTTAACCTTTACAGCTAGTCATATAGTATAATGGCTCTCTCCTAGTTTTGCCACCATCAAGAGGGCTCTACTGTAAACAGCAGTTTTATACAGATTTTTTTTTTAAAAAAAATTTGCGACAGGCTTAAATATAGCAAGCACAAGACCTATTTTTACCTACAAAAAATCACCCTATGAGGTAAATTGGGTTGAGAAAAACCACACAAAAACAAATTTAATCACACTGTTGTGGTCTTGAGTTGTTGTTTTTTCCAGGAGGCCTCTGCTGCATTGCCTCTTGGATGTTTGCTGGCTGAATCCCAGTTGTTTGTGAGAATGACAGAGACAATCAAGAGCAACAGAGAAATTCAAAACCAGATGGGCAATATGAATATTTATCTTTAATAGTGTTAAGTACTTGGACATGGGTTGGAGTAAATGGAGACAGCCTTTGAATGTGAACTTTCAGCTCTTTATTGCATAGTGACTTCTTAAAAAACAATAACAGTGAACTCTGCCTTATATAGGCAACCCTTGTGAGAATTGTCCAATAGTGAGCTATGAACGCTAGCTCTTTAAACCAATAATAATCCTCTGTTAAGGGCCAATCGGATTCCTAAGAACGAACCAATCCGATCTGGCCGCCTAACAGCCAATCAGAAGTGCAGGGCCAGAAGCCTGCACTTTACCTCAAGCTCATACTTTATTAACTATGGTACATATACAACACCCCTTCCCCCTGGCTTCTTAAATTACGGTGTAGTTATATAGTCCTTTAAATAGGACAGTTGTCTTTTGAGTCTTTTGGATTTTCGTTGGACTGGTTGATTGCAATCCTGTTGAGGTAGATTGTTGTTTGGCAGTGGCTCTGCTTCTTGCTCAGGTGCAATTTCTTGCGGTGCAAACAATTCTCCTTCCTGCTCCATTTCTTGAGTCTCACTTGATTCGTCGCTCCCTTCAAGCAGGTTCCCTGGAACGTCATCTTCTTCTGTACCTCCCCCCCCCTCGGTTTGGTCATGGGGGAATTGTTGACTGGCCGTTGTGAGTCGTGACCGTAATTGGTCGATATGCCGTTTCCACAGTCTATTGTCACAGCATTTCACTACGTAAGATTTGGGGCCGGTCACTCGCACTACCGTTGCCTCTATCCATAACGGATCGCCCAATAACTTTCGTGCGTAAACGCGGTCTCCTACCTGGAAGGTATAATAATGGCCACTGGATCCCATTGGCTTTTCCGGTTCGTAAGCAGGGTGCAACCGGTCGAGGTGGGAACAGAGTCTTCATCCCATCAGTAGTTCCGCGGGAGTTCTGCCGGTGACGCTATGTGGAGTTATGTGTTGCAAAAAGAGAATTTGGTTGACTTTGTCATCGATATTGTCATAGTCCATTTTTTGCAAAGTCTTTTTAACAAATTGGACCATGCGTTCCGCTCATCCATTGGTCGCAGGGTGCGCAGGCGAGGTGAGTGCATGGCGGATGCCGCGGTCAGCGAGGTACTGCTCAAACATTAGTGCCGTGAACTGTGGCCCGTTATCGGACACCAGGACGTCCGGCAACCCATGGGTTGCAAAGAGTCTATTTTGGATCTTGATCACTGCCTCGGAAGTTGTGGCCATCATACGATGAATTTCTAACCAATTGGAGTATGCATCGACTGTCAGCAGGAAGGTATATCCTTTGGTTGGCCCCGCGAAATCCAGGTGGATTCTGGACCAGGGTCCACGTGGCGTCTCCCATTCAGTAGGCATGGCTTTTGGTGGGGCGTTGCTGGCTTGCTGGCAATTGGCACACGCTTTGACCCACTGCTCGATTTGCCGGTCCATGCCCGGCCACCATGCGTAGCTTCGTGCAAGCGCTTTCATCCGCACGATGCCGGGGTGGCCCTCGTGCAGAATTTGTAGCAGCGTCTTCCGGAGTCGTTCTGGGACAACGACTCTATCGCCCTAGATGACACAGCCTTTTTGGGAAAAAAGTTCAGTCTGTCTTGCTTTAAAAGGCACAAAGTCATCTGGGACTTGGTCCAATGGCCATCCTCGTTCTACCCAGCCTAGGACTCGAGCTAGGATGTGGTCTCATTTGGTTTCTCTCGCGATGTCTTGGGCGGTCATAGGTGGCGAGTTGAGTGTTTCGATCTGCAATGTGGTTGCCATTGGTGCCGGATCGTCGAGAGTCTCTGGAAGCGGTGCTCGGCTTAATGCATCGGCGTGGGGAATGGCTTTCCCCGGTCGATATTGCAGGCGATAATTATAAGCAGCTAGGAATTCTGACCATCGGGTCATTCTAGGGGATAATATATAAGGGGTTGGCTTGTCCCCGGCGATTATCCCTAGCAATGGTTTGTGGTCAGTTATAATGGTAAATGTCCTTCCATACACATATTCATGAAATTTCTTTACAGCTGAAACGATTGCGAGAGCTTCTTTATCAATTTGTCCATAGTTCCGCTCTGCTTGTGAAAGAGTCTTCGAAAAGTATGCAACAGGGGCTTCGTTCCCATTAGGCAGTACATGACTCAAAATGGCGCCCACCCCGAAGGGCAAGGCATCGCAGATTATAACTAATGGTAAAGTCTCGTTATACTGCATCAGTACAGAGTCAGATGTGAGCAATTTTTTAACATTCCGGAACGCTTGCTCTTCCCGGTAACCCCATACCCACAATGCTTTTTTATCTGATAACCGGTGTAACGGTTCAGCAACAGTCGCCTTGTGCGGTAAAAATACATTATAGAAATTAATGAGGCCTAAGAATGCCTGGAGATCGGCCTTGTTACGTGGCCTGGGAGCATTTTTTATCGCCTTTAATTTACTTTCGGTAGGGTGAATGCCCTGGCTATCAATCCGATACCCTAGAAACTCAACACTGTCAGTATATAAGTGACATTTATTTTTTTTCACCTTAAGTCCTGCCTCTTGGAATTTTTTAAGAACACATTTCAAACGATCCTGCAAGATTTTTTTTGTAGGGGCTGCAATTAATACGTCATCAAAATACGGAAGCTCATACTTTATTAACTATGGTACATACACAACAAATAGTACTTCTATTCACTGTGATTGTGAGTGGCCTGTTCAATAAATCAACATTTTCTCAGTCAAGTATCCCAAGTTCTGGATGGACTTCAGTATCCATTTCACTTTCCTTAAGAATGTTTTATTGAACTTCACAGGCTCAACAGTGGTGGGATTCAAACATTTTTACTACCGGTTCTGTGGGCGTGGCTTGGTGGGCATGGCAGGGGAAGGATACTATAAAAATCCCCATTCCTTCCCCACTCCTGGGGAAAGGTTACTGCAAAATTCAATTCCCTCCCCACCCCACTAACCTGCTTTCCAGCTAGGTTCTCCTGGGCAGGGCAACAAAAGAAGACTCAGCCAATCAGCTGGGAGTTGGAAGGCAGGGAATAGATGGGGGCGGGGCCAGTCAGAGGTGGTATTTGCTGGTTCTCTGAGCTACTCAAAATTTCCACAACCGGTGCTGAATACCACCTCTAAGTTTCAAGTTCTTTTTCTCTGTGTTTCTCTTGTTTTATTATTTGGTCCTTATTTGTTGCTTCTTGATTCTGGCTTCTAGAAGACCCCCATCTTCCCCACTCCCCTTTTTCTTTCATGATTATGTTACCTTCATTTCCAGCACTTTGGAATTCCCTCCCTCAATCAGTTTGTTTCACTTTCTCATTGGCACCTTTTAAGAAAAGCCTGAAGTCTTAGTTTTACGTTTTAGCTTCCTTCCCCCATCCCAATAAAATCTGGGTTTGAATTGCTGACATTACTGTCTTTCCTTTTTTTTTCTCTCTGATGATTTATGTATTATTTTATTCATGAGATTGCTCTTGCTGCAATCTCTAACGGATCATAGGCAGTTTGCAGATACTAGTAATAAATGAGGCAAACATAGTAAATAATACAAAGTCATAGTAAATACAAAAGTTGCTTCAAATCATTAAAATTAATACTGGCACCAATACTCAAATTGATGTTCTAATGCCTTCTAGAAGAGCTGGGTTTTTCCAACTTCTGGAGTCCCATGGGGTAGGATCAGTGGTGAGATTCAATTTTTTTTACTACCGGTTCTGTGGGCATGGCAGGGGAAGGATACTGTGAAATCTCTAGTCAGAATTGGTATTTGCCGGTTCTCCAAACTACTCAAAATTTCTGCTACTGGTTCTCCAGAACTGGTCAGAACCTGCTGAATACCACTTCTGGGTTGGATAGTCCTCCAGGCTGTTCCACAGAAAAGGAACTCGCAAACCATAAGGATTCTTCTGCTTTGGGCTGAGAAAGTATCTCCGGGAAAGGAATGGGGCAACTCGCCACAGCCAACTCACTGCAGGACAATTCAACAATTCAAGTTATATAAAATAATTTTTAAATTATTATAATAATTTTATAATAATTTTTTTTTTGTCATTCACATTTCATTTTGTCCCTCCTTTAGCAACTTTTCTTAAATGATTCTATTCCACTATTTCTTCAATATTAGTGTAACTCTTGTCCCACGATGAGTTGTCCTGCAGCAAGTTGGCTGTGGCAAGTTGGCCATGGAGAGTTATTGTAGATTCCCTCTGGGAGACAGGAGGAAGAGTGAAGAGCCAAGGCAATGGTCAGATAAGAGATATCTCAGCTACAAAAGATGGGGATGGAGAAAGGAACTCAGAAGAGACCCTCCCCAGTAAAGGGATTGATGTTAGCCTATCCTGCTCCGGGTTTCAGCCACATCCATGCACTTTCAGTTTCTCGAAAGATTATCAGTTTTACTTCAAGGCTGAAGAGTTAACAATGAAGCAAAGGAATGAAAGCAAAGCCTGCAAAGTTTGTTTTGATATAGGAGCACACAGAAGACTTGTTTAAAGTCACTCTGGGTTATCGAGCCAGAGGTTAAGGTTTGTCAACCAGTCCAAAGCCAGATGTTTAAGAGTAGAATCATGTATGTCATACCCAAGCCAGAAGTCAGACAACCAGATGTTTCTAGCAAAGAGGGCTTGATTCAGAGCTGCTTCTTAAATAAGGCTGCAGCCAGCTGTCAATAATCAGACCTGGAATTTGACTCCCAAGTCTGGGCCATGACATAGACCATCTCAATAGTCTACATAGCAAATAAGTCAATGAATACAATCACTGCCTCTATGGTAAAGTTATTGTATAACCAAAGGATTGTACAAGCCTGAAAGCACTTCTCCCATCCCTTGTTTTTACTTTCCAGAAATCTAGAAAGGGTGAATCAAAATTATTTTATGCATGTCCCTGGGTCCTAATGATTTTCCTTGTTAAACTTTTTATTGTTTTTTATGTTCTAGTCAACTCATGGTTGCAAACATACCTAAAACAGTCTTGCCTCCTCTTTTCCCCAGTGGTTGGGCTAGGAGACAGAGTCTGGCCCAAAGCCGTTCCCCCCCACCATGCCTAAGGCGGGACTTTTACTCACCGTCCTCTGGTTTCTAGCCCAGCACCTGAACCCACTACCCTAAACTGGCTCTATGACACCAAATTGATTCCATAGATCCATTCTTTAAAATCGCATAGAAGTTCTTGAATGCCGCAGGCGTCTTCAAACTCGACAGCTTTAAGACTTGTGGACTTCAACTCCCAGAATTCCTCCTCCAGTCATGTTAGCTCAGAAATTCTGGGAGTTGAAGTCCACAAGTTTTAAACTTGCCAAGTTTGAAGACCCTGAATGGTAATGGTTCTATCCCAGTATTTCCCCCCTCCCAAAAAATAGAAAAGGGTAGACTGTGGGTTCTGAAGAGAGAAAATGGTGCTTGTTGTCTCATGGGTCCAGCTTCTATGAGATTAGTCAATTACTTTGTGAGAGTGTCCAAAACAGGCTCTCAGAATGCCAATTGAATACACAGAAGGGTGTGTGTGTGTGTGTGTGTGTGTGTGCATGGCAGTCAAAACTCCAAAAACAGGCCATGTAGCTTTGGGGAGGTCAGTCATAAATTAGAACACTTGCTAAGCAATCGGCCATTAAGCAAGGACCACATGTATTTGGTTTGCCAGTCACATGGCCACCTGGCCACGCCCACCCAGTCACATGGCCACTTGCCACATCCACTCCAGTCACATGACTATATAGCCATGACCACCAAGTCACATGACCACCTAGCCACGGCTGCCAACCAAGCCATGCCCATCAACTCAAGCCATGCCCACAGAACCAGTTAAAAAAAATTGCATCCCACTCCTGCGCGAGTCCTTTAGAGTTGCCCGATTCTTAACTGAAGGTTCGTCTATATATCACTTTTCTTTCATTCTGCATAGCTTGGATTACCCAGACCTAGAAGCCTAATTTTAAGAAGTCAATCAATCTATGGCAGTTGGTCCTTACACATAGAATTGCACTGTACATAGAACTCTATTTTGCTCTCTTCATCAAACTTATACAGGAAAACAGGCAAATTATTTAAAAACATATGCCAAATTCAATTCTATTTAAATATTATAAGATTATATACAGTACATCATATTAACCTGCAGGGCCATTTTTATAATTGCAAGCCATTTTAATTGGACTTTCCTCCTGCCTTGATTTATGTGCCAACACTTATGTGGCCTATTTTAAATCTGATTTCATTGTAAAGAATCGATATGCAGAGTTGCAATTGCAGCTTCTTTTTCAGTTGGAAAGTCCTACAATCCCTCCCCTGCTTTCTTGTCAGGAACAGTGGGCTATTTCCTTCCTAATAGGCTGCTGGGATGTGGCCTAGCTGAAGGAATCCTTGTGAGATGAAGTTTGCAATTATTCTTTATAGCTTTTGAAAGGCTTCACACCTCAAATCCTATGAAAATCTGGGAAGAAAGTATCTCTGTGCTGGGTAGTTGAAGATGAGAAGATGTGTGAAAGTGCATGTTGCTGCGCATTAGCTTCCAAAAGCAGCAGCTTATCTTTCATAACTGTATATACTCCCAATGTTCAGAAGCCTTGAGTCACTGCTCAAATTACCTTTCCGGGGTTCAAAAATTATGGGCTGCAGTTCCGGTTCCGCGTGGCTTCGGTGGCAGCAGGAATTCGCGACCGTCCGTGATTCCTGCTGCGCTTCCCGCCGAGGTGCCCCCAATCCAAATGGATCCAGGGGATATGGCTGCCCTATAGAGGCAGCCGAAGAGAGAGGGGAGCCGGACAGGAGGTTGGGGGTGTCGTAGACCCCCTCCTCGTCCGGAGAAACCTCTTTTTCCTGAGGTGGTAGAGTGGCGGTCAGTAATGGCCGCCACAAAGAAGCCTGCAACCGGGTAAGATTGTGCTGGAGGAAGCAGGAAAAGTGAAAGTGCTGGCTGAGCCGGGTCAATCAACATCTCTCAAACTCTCTGGAACTGAATTGTTTGAATTGCTGGAGGATACATTGTATCCCTAAGAAGATCGGAAAGCGGCGGAGAAAGCTGTTAAAGGGAAACTTTTTTTTTCTTCACTCTCCCACCCCATAGAAACAGCAGATGAAGATTTGAAATTTATTTGGGCACTGAAGATGAATTATTTTGAAAGTTAAAGCCAAGGGACAAAAGACTCTTTGGACATTGGACTTAATAATTTAAGAAATTGGAAAACCCTTATTGGAGGTATGGATTTCTGATCATTTAAAAATTGTTGTTGTAAGGGGGAAGGGAGAGGAAAAAAATGGGAGCAGAAGTCAAAAAAGGAGGAGATTGCCTAGAATTCTAAAGAAAGATATATGGTAACTGGACTTCTTTGATTAAACAGTAACCCCAGAAAGAGAAGTAGAAGAAGGGAAAAAAAGTATTAACTTTTGGAATCTTTTTTGAATTATTCTTGTTTAAAAATACTTGGGTGGTTGTTTTGGGAAAAGTTTCTCTTTTTATGATGGCATCGCTTGTGGATGAATTAAAAACTGGATATCAAAAATATAAAAAGGAAGAACAAGATGGAAAAGATACTTTGGGCACTCTATTTCAATTTTTAGAAATGGCGTTATGCACTTATGAAAAGTTGACTATGCAGCAGAACGACTGGGACAAAGAAGAGGAGGAAGAAGAAGCCATCTTTGATGAACAATGGGTTTTTTCTGGGGAGGAGGAGAAAGAGGATAAGAAAAAGGGGATTTTAAGGTTTGAAAAAACAACCAAAAAAAAGAAAAATGAGATGAAAGGTGGATGCAACGTTAGAAAACAACGGAAAGGGAGTAAGAAAAGGGAGGAGGAGAGACAAAGGGGTAAAAAGGGCAAGGAGAAGAATAAGCAAGAGAGAAAGGGGGGGAGGAGAAGCCTTAATGGTGGGAAGCAAGATTTAAAGAAAAAAAGCTTATTTAGAGACAATGGGTGAATCTAATTGAAAAAAAAGGGGGGATTCTGGAAGGTACATAAGATTGGGTCTTTATATGTGTATTTGGAGTAAAATGCTTAAGATATGAATGAGTATTAATATATATGATTAGTTGTTTTTTTTAATGATATGGATTGTGCTTATATAGGATTTTATTTAGTTATTGTTGGGTTTTTAACTTCTTTATAAAATTTATTGTGTAATTTTAGAATGTACTAAACAGAATCCCAAGATAAATTAAGTGTTATATGAAATAATTTTAAGTTAGGACAATGAGTTAAAGGCGTCACTCCAATCAGTGTATAGGAGAAGTATATTAAAAGAAAAAAGATGAATGGATAGTTGGAAATAGAACAGACAAAGAATGATATTGAAAATGATAATAAGATATGGAGTGTCTGTGTGAAGAGTTTCAACCCGGGATCAAGCAGCCTTCAGAAAAGATGTTTTAGGTTTGTTTTTGTTTTTTTCTATGTTCTGTATTTTGTATGTTCATGAAAGGCAATAAAATTTTAATAAGCAAGAAATATAATTTGGATAACTAGAATGAAAAGGAGAAGTCGGGATAAGATATGAAGTTAAATAGATAATGTAAATATTAATATTACAATTTGGAATTATTTTGTATGTTCTATTGGCTTTTCTCTTTAATTATTTTTTTTTTCTTTTAGAAAAGATTTTTCAAGTTGTTATGCCTGGATTATTTGTGTATTGTTTTTGTAAAATTAATAAAATTTGTTTAAAAAAAAAATTATGGTCTGCGAACGGTGAGCAAAGAAACATATCTTTCTTTGTGTCAAAACTACAATGGTGTGAAAGGGGATAGAACTCCATGTAAAAATGCTGCTGGCTTCTTCCCATCTCCTTGGGGCCTTTAGCGTTTGGTATTTATGGTTCCCAGTGAGAAGCCCACCATTCAAGAAAGGAGACTTGGAGTAAGAGGCAGATGTCTGCCTGTCTGGCCCCAGGGATGAAAAAGAGGTAACACCCAAGGGTGGGATTCTACATGTTCGGACCAGTTCTATAGAACCACTTGCTATGATTCTGCACAATTCAGAGAACCGGCAAATCACGCCACTGACTCAGGTAGCAGATCGCAGAAAGGTAGATCTGTGAGTGACTCTGTGATTCTGCAAGCAACTCAATCGGCCTGCCTGCTTTGCCTGATTTTGGGTAAAAGTTGCTCTTTTAAAAAATAAATAAATCAATATTTACATCAATATTTACAATATTTACATACAAGCTATGCCCACCCAGTCACATGACCATCAAACCACACCCACAAGTTCAGCCACGCCCACAGAACTGGTTGTTAAGAAATTTGAATCCCACCCCTGGTAACACCGCATAGATAGCTTGTGACGGTTGATTAAAGTTTACTATAGAGACACAATTGGCTGTTTTGCCATTGAGGTTCAGTAGAAAGATTGAAAGGAATGGAAAAGCTGGCAGAAGAGAGAGTGGAGGGTGGTGGGAGAGAGGGAGAGCCAACAGCCTACAATTTTCAAGGGCAGTGGATTATTTTCTGCCCTGATCCAATGACACCTGAACCACCTGGCTTTCTAGGTGATTTCCATCCGAAGAGAGTAACTCAGGTTGTCTACTCCTTTCTTGGATATTCCCCGTCATCCCTTCAGGTGGAGTTATAGCATAGTTGGCTGGGGAATTCTGAGATTTGCAGCCCACAAGTTTTAAAGTTGCCAAGGTTGGACATCCTAATTTAAATGTTTGTAAAGGGATGCTTATCATTTCAAGCTTTTAACTGATTTACAAGCAGCTTATCTAGCTTAGCTTCTCTCTAGAATAGTGGCAGTTACAACTTGAGGTGTGGTGGGTGCTTTCTTTGATTCTGAGTGTATATTGTGTTATAACCTTTGGAGAATCAGAATCGCACGATTCTATTAGTTGCAACTTTAAATGTGTAGCATGGGAGTAGATAATCACTGATTGGTCCCTCAACCCAATTTTGATTTATTTTGACCTTAGAGCACAAGCAGAGTCAGTATTATATTTTTTAAAAAACATAGTTCATTATTTAATTCAAAGGTAAAAATAAATATAGCACCAAATGGACTCAATCCATTATAATTACAGGAACAGCTTCAGTACAACCATTTCAAAATACAGAAAACCTTACTTCATTTTTAAAAATAAAGATTCTTTCTTTTTGACACCTTCTGACAGCAACATTTCTGGATTTATAAATTAAAAGCTAGAAAAAATATAAATACATTGAGAAATGCATTAAATATTAAAAATTAGCATAGCAATAATAATAATAATAATAATAATAAGGCACTTAGATACATAATTGTTCCATTCTCAAAGTTCTAAATATGATACATCCACTCTGTTTTCACAGCAATAGAGAAGCTCTGATTACGGCATGAGGGCTTAGTGGTGAAGACGCTTGCTTCCCATTCGGAAGATTGAGAGTTCAATCCTAGGTAACAGATGTTTCTGTCCTGGGGCACAAAGATAAAGCTGCAAACTCCACATGGCGCATCAGGAAGGGCATCCGGCCAGTAAATGCTCAGTTCCATCCAGTCACCCCGACTCTACCCCGAATTAAGAAATTACAGGGTTGTAAAAGGGAGTTTTAGAGGAGTTCTGATTACAGCTATAAATCCCAGGAAAGTCTTTTCATTCAAAACCTTCAGTTAAGGAAACCGTACTCTATTGCCTTTTAGTGACTTGTGTTATCGTTGTGGCTGAGATTTGAAATGGGGTTTGGATTGTTTCTGTGGTCATTTTCAAAGCCTAGATGGACACTGGGAAATATACTTGGTGGAGGAGTCATTTTGAAGTCTCCATGTCCCAAAACTGCAAAGGGGATTTCTCTGGAGCTAACCTTGTTCAGCAACATGAGTCTTCTCCCTCTTTTTGTCCTTTCAAACTGACGTCAAGAATTCAGACAGGTAGCTCCATTTGTGGCTATCAGATTCTACAGTATGCAATAAGGCTACAGTAAGTGCTGGTTGCCCATCAACAGGAAGCCTCAGTCAATGGTTTTTTCCTTGTTTTGTCTGATTTTTAACGACTCAGAAACTGCAAGTTGATGTCCTTGTCTGGCACAAGCAAGGTCCGTGTCATAGGGCTTACAATTTGTCCTTCCTCTTCAGGTTTCACTTCGAAATGCATCAGGATCTTTTTTTTTTTTTTTAAAGGGAGAGAAAGAAATCTTTTAGCATTCTTTGAGACCAGACTAATTTTAACCCAGTAAGACAGTTCTCAATCTTAACATTATCCTCTCAAATTATAATACGAAGTTTAACTATTGCAGGGGGTTGGGGGAGTGCATTTAGACGGGGCAGTAATAACCTGACTGATCCAAAAACCTCATGCAACTATTCCAACTTTTCCTCTTAGTGATATTTTTGCAGGAAAAAAAAAAGGGTGTATGTGTGTTAAAGATGGAAGATAGTGAGCCAGAGTTGCTTCAAAAGTGAGATGGGTGACATATAAATCTAAGAAGAAAGAAAGAAGAAAGAAGAGAGAGAGAAAGAGAGAAAGAGAGAAAGAGAGAAAAGAAGAAGAAGGAGAAAAAAAGGAGGAGGAGGAAGAGGAGGAGGAGGAAGGAGAAGGAAAGAGAAAGAAAGAAAGAAAGAAAGAAAGAAAGAAAGAAAGAAAGAAAGAAAGAAAGAAAGAAAGAAAGAAAAAGAAAGAAAGAAAGAAAGAAAGAAAGAAAGAAAGAAAGAAGAGAGAGAGAAAGAGAGAAAAGAAGAAGAAGGAGAAGAAAAGGAGGAGGAGGAGGAAGAGGAGGAGGAGGAAGGAGAAGGAAAGAGAAAGAAAGAAAGAAAGAAAGAAAGAAAGAAAGAAAGAAAGAAAGAAAGAAAGAAAGAAAGAAAGAAAGAAAGAGGGAGGGAGGGAGGGAGGGAGGAAGGAAGGAAGGAGAGAGACAATGTTTTGCCACTGTGCCTTCCTCCACAAACAAAATTCCAAGTTTTCAACCATGCCAGTTGTAGAGCAAAAACTTATCTGGAAAATAACATCATCATCAGTAAACCGTACCCTAGCCAGCGCCAGATATACTTCAAGCTCCGCAATACGTCGGCCAATGCAACTGCGTTTGCCAAAGCCAAAGGGAATGGAGGCATAGGGGTGGTGTGAAGCATTCTTGTGCAGCCATCGCTCAGGCTGGAATGAGTTGGGATCGGAGAAATACGTCTCATCTCGAGAGGTAGCATAATGGCAAAGGGTTATCAGGGTCTAAAGAAAAGAGGAAGAGGGGAAAAATGAACCAACATGAGAAAAGCAATTCAGAAACCCATGTTCAGAATGTCCACATGTTTCATTGCTCTACATCCACTTCCCTATCCTTCTTGAAGTGTTAGTGTTGTTCCCATTTCTTGATCTAAACTTTCATTGGTCCCAAGTCTTCATTTTGCCTTTAAAACAATATTTCCATTAAGGAATCCTTTCCTTGAGTTCCAATCTAATAAGAATTCCTGTATGTTTATCCTAATATATTTATACATTTCCAGAAACTTGGGGACAAAGAGTAACAGGTTTGTTTTGGGCCTCCCTGGTGTCCTATGGTGAATATTGTATTGATTTTACTCTTTCTTCCCATTTATTTTATTTCAGGGGTGTCAAACCCAAGGCCCGCAGGCTGGATCTGGCCTGCAGAGTGCTTAGATCTGGCCCATGGTGGCACCCTGGAAGGACTGGCCTGTAGTGCCTTTGTCAGTGAAAATGGAGGGGCCCTCCTGAGCTCCATTTTGACCGGCAGAGCACTCGGCCCATCACAGGCACTCCCAACACAAGTGACATCAAGCTGGCCATGCTCACCTGGCCTCCTTGAGGTCAAACACAACCCTGATATGGCCCTTAATGAAATCAAGTTGGACACCTCTGTTATATGTTAATAATTTTTTCCTCTCAGAAAGGACTTCACATAATTTTGTTGATATTAAAAATCAGTTGCACATTGGATATGAAAGGAAAGTTCCAGTAGCACATCATGGGCAGCTGGTAACTGCAATCCTGGATGAAGACATGTGGTGGAGATCACATTATGTCTAGATTATCAGCCTTGTCTTGTGTAGATCCATCGCTTAACTCAGCAGTTGCCTTTAATTGTTGTATCCAAATGGCACATGAATGGTTTGTGGCAATATACTGCAGATTAATGGTTACTCTCTGCTTTTTTTCTATTTCCATTTGCATCATCTCTGCTCTTGCTCACCTTCTTGGGAATCATATAGTCTCCCACTTGGATGTCCCTGTCTGAGATGACACGTGCATTACCAGGAATCACTGGGTACAATCTGTAAAGAGCAAACAAAAGCAAATATTATTTTAAAGGAATCACAGATTTCACTGCTTGCCCAGCTGTCCAGATCTATATATACTTAGCCCAAAGCATGTTGATAGAAATAAATTATCTAGCTAGGAAGCTAAATTTGCATCCAGCCTCCAAATGGATGCTCCATGGCAAAAATCAAAGCAGGAAAGCTTAGCATCTACTAAGAGCCCTAGTGGCACAGTGGTTAGAATGCAATATTGCAGGCTAATTCTGCTGACTGCCAGCAGGTCAATCCTGACCAGCTCAAGGTTGACTCAGCCTTCCATCCTTCCAAAGTCTGTAAAATGAGGACTCAGATTGTTGCGGGCAATAGGCTGACTTTGTAAACCACTTAGAGAAGGCTGTAAAGCACTGTAAGTGGTATATAAGTCTAAGTGCAATAGCTATTGCTACTGTGCCATGCCAAAGAAAAGCAAAGAGTTTTAGTAGATTTTAAAATCCATGTTGGTAGACTTAGTCCTCTATTTAAGACTATTATTGAGCCTGGAGTTACAGTTGTAAGTTGTAAGTCATTGCAGTTAAGTGGGTCACTTTGTGATTGGACCCAATTTTATAACATTTTTTGTAGTGGTTGTTAAGTGATCACCATGGTCATTAAGATGACTTGCTTTACCCAATGGGCATATTTTTGACCCAAACTGGAAGTAAATCCCCAAAACCATCAAAAAATTGTGGTCATGTGAACACAGGATTCTGCAAACAGCCATAAAGGTGAACCCTTTTTGCAGTGTCCAAAATGTGATATCATGACCATGGGGATATATGTGTGTTATGCCCATTATACTGTCACTTCAAAATAGGGTCACAAGTAGCTTGTGATGGACCCATTGTAACTTGGAACGGTCACCAAGCAAACAGTGTAAGTCATGGACTATCAGTACATGGACAAATAAGTGATAAAACTTAGCATCTCTGAATGCCAAAGGCAGGCAAAAATAGAAGGCTGATCTTAAAAGACAGGTCTTATGATCAGAGCAGTGGGGAAAAAAATGACAGATGACCTTGAAATGCTACCATTCAGCTTCTGTCCTGAAAAGGCCCCTAACAGGCATCTGTGCAAAAAGAAACCTGACCATTTTTTAAAGCTTCCCCTTGCAAGATCAACATAGGACCAGAGGTGCTATTCAACAGGTTCTGATCAGTTCTGGAGAACCGGTAGTGGAAATTTTGAGCAGTTCAGAGAACCGGCAAATCCCACCTCTGACTGGCCCTGCTCCCATCTCTTCCCTGCCTCCCAAGTCCCAAATGATCAGCTGGGTCTTCTTTTGTTGCCCTGCCCAGGAGAACGGAGCTGGAAAGCAGGTTAGTGGGGTGGGGAGGGAATGGGGATTTTACAGTCTCCTTCCCCTGCCACACCACCAAGCCACGTCCACAGAACCGGTAGTAAAAACAATTTGAATCCCACCACTGCCTAGGACGTTTCTGTGTTTCTCTACCTTCCTTCTGTGTTTCTTCTACCTACCAGCTTCCACATACCACATATTTTTCTCTACCTTCCACATACCACATATTTGCTCCTGAAATAAGACCCACCTCAGGACTTCCTTCACCACGGCCTTCAGCAGAGGCATCTGAGCTACCTCAGCAGCGGTTGGAATGAGGCCCTCCTGCATCACAGTGGTAATTTCCTCATGGACAGCCGCTTGTATCTGAGGGTGACGGGACAGCTCATACAAACTCCAGGACAAGGTGCTTGAGATCTGCAGGGACAGAGAGAGAGACAGAGATGGATTCAGAACCAGTCTAAGCAGTGCAGAGAATAATCCCCCTACAAGTCTGGAACCATTGTTGTTGCTAAGTAGTAGGTACTGTTTTTGTGCTAGCTGTCTAGGGCATTCTTCTTTCGTACAGCCCAAAAAACCCCCAAAAGCTAAGAATTGTGGATGGAATCCATGTCCTTTCATCAGATTATGCCACATCAAGGGTGGATGGCAACTGCATTCTAAACAGAGCTGAAGAATCCACAGTGCAAAAAAAATATTTACAGCAAAAAAATTTTTTAAAAGAAAGCTAAGAGTCATCAGTTTTACATATTTTAAAGTGGTCTTCTTCAAATGCCTTGTGTGTGTATGTTAAACTCCGTCCTTCACTAACTGGAAATGATGGGAAATGTAATCTAACACAATTGGAAAGTTACTGATTGAGGAAAGTATCCTTGCTCTAAGCAAGGAAATAAATGTCAGGTTCAATCAAAATCCCATTACACCTGCATCCTTGGCCTCCTCTAAAGAACAGTTACACAAAGGAAGGAATATGGTCCTCTTGACTATTTATTCAAGAAAAGATTACTGCGGCCTGCAGACCTTTTGACTCCCACCTTAAGAAGGTGAGATCATCCATCAAATCTCTTGTCCCCAATATCTATCAATGAATTAGTTTCAGCTGAAGTTGGATTGGACATGGCTTCCAAAAGGTAGAGAGAAATAATGCTTGCAAGTACAGAAAATATTCAATTTTACCGCATCCCCAAATGCTTACCGTGTCCACACCAGCCAGCAGAAGCTCAGTCACATTTCCATAGATGGATTTCATGGACAGTTTTTCTTGTGCCAAATAATAAGTGAGGTATTTTCCTTCGACTTTCTCCCCCTGGGTGATTCTTTCTGAAACTTCGGCCATCCGCTTATCGATGTGTCCTTTGGCTGGAAAAGAAATGGGCAAAAGATTATTCTTTGTCTCCTTGCTGGAGCCATCCAACAACATATTTAACAACCTTTGCAACATTATCAATCAGGTCTGAAGGTTTCTTGTTTCAAACAAAGCTTGAATATATTTTAATACGACCTTAGGCAAACAACAGAACATCGCCTTTTAAATAGGCCAGCCCTGGCTCTTTATAACATGGTAGCAAAAGGTATCTATCTGTTTGGGGTATTTATATACTATCCTTCAATCAAATCCTCAAAGTATTGCTATCTAGACTTTGCATTTGGGGAATTTCCTGAATAATCTGACTCTTAGAAGAAAGGAGAAGAAAATGAAATGAGAAATAGCACATTTCTAGTTCTTACAAAGCCATTCTTCATAATAAATAACATCAAGGGCAATACTAATAAATTACATCAGAGCAGGAATCTTTCTCTCCCCCCCCTCTCATCTATCTATCTATCCTGTCTTTTATCTATATCTATCATGTATCAATCATCTATCATCTATCTGTCATCTTTCTATCAATCAACATCTATCATCTATATCTATCTCACACATACACATACACATATCTATCTATCCTGTCTTATCTACATCTATCATCTGTTTGTCCTATCTATCTATCTATCTATCTATCTATCTATCTATCTATCTATCTATTTTCTATCTTCCATCTATATCCTCTATCTAACACCTATCATTATCTATCATCTATCTTCTATCTATGTTCTATTTATATCATCTACCTACTTACCTGATTTATCTATCTACATCTCTATCTATCTATCTATCTATCTATCTATCTATCTATCTATCTATCTATCTATCTAATCTATCATCTATCATCTCTCTCTCTCTAATCTCTCTCTCTCTCTCACACACACACACACACACACACCTATCTATCATCTCTCTATTTATAACATTTATATAGCCACCCATTTTTCAGCCAATTGTGGGCTGCTCCCAATCAAAGATTAGTTAAAATTACTTAAAGTAAGAAAGTTTCGTGGTGCAAACACTCACCAAACTCAAACATATAGTCCCAAGATTCACAGAACTTCTGCCACGGCTTCGGAAAGATTTGGTGCAAAAATTTGGGCATGGCCATGGTGAGCAGAGTCATGACAAACATGGTGTTGATGGAGCTAATGAACTTCTCTGTTTCTTCTGGAACTTTGGGTTCCAGGCAGCCAATGCGGGATTCAAAGAGGACCGAAGAAACACCTAGGGAAAGGAATGAAAGGAACGGTCACTTCAATCATTACAGCAGAAACTTTCTCCATCAAACCTCATCCTTTGGTATCAGGGTTTTGTTTTGCTTCGTTTTAACAAGCACTGGCCATACACTTTCAAGTCTTGCTCTGCAACCACCAGGGTTTTAAAAATTTTAATTGAAGAATTAAATTTAAATGTTGAAGTTGGAGGTTTTCACTTTGCAGAATACAACATAAGTTGCCATTTTTTAAATGCCTGAAATCCTGATTTACAAGAAACCTGGAACATGAAAAATATTGAGGACTAATTAAGTGATGGTATACTTGTGCTGAAATAGTAAAGACATATATGGGGAGAAAAGTATATATTCTCATGTGTTTGTATCATCAGCCTTATAAAAATCATGTGTAGGTAGTCCTTAAGTTACGACCACAATTGGGACCAAAATTTCTGTAGCTAAGCAGGGTGGTGGTTAAGGAAGTTGTGCTCAATTCTGTGACCTTTTTTTTGCCACAGTCATTACTGCAGCTATTAAGTGAATTATGTGGTCATTAGGCAAATCTGGTTTCCCCCATTGACTTTGCTTGTGAGAAGCTGGATGGGAAAGTTTGTGATTTAAGAAAAAATATTTATTTAAAATAAAATTTATTTATTTGCTGCCCATCTTGTATCAAAATGACTCTGGCAATCATGTGACCTGCGACACTGCAACCTTTGTAAATATGTGCTGGTTGCCAAGCACCAAAATTTAACTCACATGTCTGTGGGAGGCTACAACAATTGTTAAGTGTGAGGACCAGTTGAAAGTTGTTGTTTTTTCAGAGCTATTACAACTTCAGACTGTTGCTAAACAAATGGTTCTAAATTGAGAACGAATTGTACTTTACCTCTGATAAACCCACTGGCTCCGTTATACCCATTACACTACATTATATCGTTATCCTGGATTTGTTGACTTGTGAATGAAGCTACCGGTGTAACTTGGATGCAGATGACATTTTGTGGGGCAATTTTATAAAACGGGCATAGTAGTAAGATACCTTCTAATCCAAACTTGTAGAATTCATCGGCCACATTCTTGACCACATGTCGCTTGTGGAGATTTCTCTGGTGCTGCAGCCGGCCGATCAGATCACTAACCACCTCGTTCAAGGTCCCAGTATAAGATTCCACCTCCTTGGGCTTCAGCATGTGTTTTCCTAGGATGCTGCGAATTTGCTGCCACTCCTCACCTTCCCTGTGTGGTAGAAAACAGCCTCCATTAGTCTGATGGACAGAAGGAAAGCCCAAAGCTCTACAGAGACAAAAACTAGAAACAAGTAAGAATATTCTCCATTTTCCAAAGAGGGGTAAGTATCAGCTTGGTGGAGCTACACCTCAAACCTCGTAAAAGAGATTCCCCCCCCCCCATTCAATTATGTCTGATTCTGATTGGATAAGTCCCCTCAGTTTTCCTGGCAAGGTTTTTCAATAGTGGTTTACCATCGCATCATTCCTAGGGCTGAGAGAAAGTGACCAGGCCAAGGTCACCCAGCTGGGTTTGTGCCCCAGACAAGATTAGAACACAGTTTCCTGATTTCTAGCCCTGATGCCTTAACCTTTGTACCACACTGGGATAGATAGTCCACTAGTAATCTGGAAACAAACTGCCCAAAGCCCCTCCAAAAGGGCTGTGTGCTTATCTCTTGGATACATTTCCTTTTCTTATTACTCATATCCTGCATTGGTCCAGGCTGTGGAAGCCACCAGCCAAGCAGATGGGAGAACCCCTACAGAGGGAGCTTGAGTCATCTATGGTTTAGTGAGGTCCTCAGGGTGCCTTCTCACTTCCCAGCCTGTAAGCTTGCAGAAGCCTCAGCAAGACACTTCTGTTCTCACGTAACGCATTTCCAGGAAACATGAGGGACTTCTTCCCTCTTGTCTTCCACAGATCAGCTCTAATGAGCAGGCCTCCAAAGGAAGAAACACAAAATGAAGCAGGTGCTTCACAGAGAGGAAGTTCTGAGATACCTTGAGGCAGGAAAGGGCCAATAATTGTGGTTTAAAACTGTCTCCATTCGTGCCCTCATAATAGGGCAGAAAACCTGGCCTGTTACTGAGGATTTTAGCCTCCTTTCCAGAGCCACAAAGGTGAGATGCCAAAAGAAAGAGGATATCAGCTTAGCATTTGAAGTAGGAAGGCTCTGTCTACAATTTGGCGGCCAACAGCTTTAGCTAGTCTGGCCAATGATGAGAGATGTTGTGGGCTGTAGCTTTGGAGGCTCTGTGGGTTAGAGTGGCATATAAACCCCAGTAATACATAAAAACCCATAAATAAGGTATGTCCCTCCCATTACATAACCCAGCTGTGAAATCCTTCATGTAGCACTATCTGAGGTCTTTGTTCTAAAGTTCCCATTACTGCCTAATTCTGCTGATTTTGCATGAGAAATATAGAGGGCAAGAAACATCCTGTGACACGAAAACACATCTTAAGACACCGGAGACTGTAGTCAACTGGGTAATTCACCAGTACCACCTACACATATGTTTTGTGAGTATGTGTAGATAGTGGTGGGTAAATTACACAATTGTCTGCAGTTTCCGGTTTCTTAAGATGTGTTTTTGTGTCATGAGAACAGATAATATTGTTGATATCCACATCCTTCGGGAAGAGGATTTTTTTCAGGATAATATGTTGCTTCATATGAGAGGCAAGATGGCAGCCCTCCCTATTCCCCACCCAAAACCCAAGTGAACTGGCAGTTAGATCTTATTTGGGCACTGATTGAAAGACAGCACACGTCACTGGAATTGAGGGCAGCAGATAGTTGACATGGTTCAAGGAAACTACGCACAACTCTGTCCGTTAGCTCTCTGTGTTGCCCACTCACCTGACCTGCTTTGGCTGCCCAAAGTAACTGATTCACTTGACCTAACAATGGGGCCTGTCCTGTCCTATCTTGGTCCCTTTAAGTTCCTGCAGCCCTCTCAACTTGCCAACTTTAGAGAGTCAACAATTTCTCCAACTGTTTGCTTCCTGGAGAGGCGCGTAATTCTTCCCCCTTTCAGCTGAGACTTATAAGTTGCATGGATCAAAGTTTTAACTGTATTATATTGGGCTTTGATTCTTTATTTTCTAGTTCTGATAGTTAGCTGTCTCAAGGGCAGAAACTCCTTATATCAAGGGATGAATGGCAACGGGCTTTTAAAAGTGCTGCCTAAATGGTTCCATCCGAGCCACATCTTCCTAGGCATAAAAACTTTCTTGAAAGTCTCAGGGAAATCTCTAGAGGGAGCTACTCCATAGCTAACCAATGCATGAAATGATTGGCCGGGTGGGAAATCATGAGAATGGAATAACCTCTGCAAGAAGAGCCTTGGGGGGGGGGGGGACACTCTGCTGCAATATGGCCAGCCTGCCTAGAGAACAAACGGCAGTGAATACTTACGCTGTAAGCAGCCCGTATGCGTGGCCTCGGCACACTCGATAATCCTTCCAGGAGGAGAGGTCAGAGCGAATTGGATGCTTGCCTTCCTGTCTTAGCACCTGTTCAATCAGACTGGGATCTGCCACATGGACTGTGAGGATGGGCCCAAAACTCGCCTTCCAAACTGGGCCATATTTAGCCTTGCCTTCGATCTAGGAGGAGAGCAGGAGAGAAGCTTGTGAGACATCCCATAATGAGCCACTCAGGGAAGAAGATCCAGTCAGGAAACACAATTCACATCCTCCCCTCCTCTCAATCTCTTTTGTTCGATTAGCCTCAAATTCTGCATAATTACTGAAGGGATTATTAAATAAGAAAGTATTTAGAAAGGCTGTTAATCTCAAATCCAGTCCACTCCAGACAGAAATATACTGAATCTGTGGAAGATACGCCTAGTGTGTCCAGTTTCTCAATAGTTACATTTCCTTGGTGAGGGAAAAATGATTGCAGAATTTTTCTCCCTTGCTGGTAACCTCTCCATGTCAAAAAGCATAAGCATCTGATGCCCAAAATGAATACCCAAACACGTCGGTACCTCCCAGAACCTCTATAATGCAAGCATCTCCACATATGTGAAAAGGGATGAACTCGGATTGAATATCTAAAGAAGCACTTAAAAATTGACAGTGCAAAGGACAGTGGCTTATTGGACAAGAAAGGACAATTTCAATCTTGAAGATTACACGACAAACGGTAGTAGATGGCTTTTTCTACTGCAATGAATGGGATTGAAATATAGGCTTAAGACTTCTTTGGATGGATTCCCTGTGTTGTAGACTCTTAAAAGTTGGACAAAAGGGTTGTTAGCTCTCTAAACATGTGTAGGATTGTGCTTTTCATTCATCTGGTTAGACCAGAGCATTCTTCAGACTCTTGAGTAACTTTCATTATTTAGTCTCCCTTTCTGTTAAGTTGCTACTCCTTATGATTCTGTGTCTCTTTGATAAACTAGAATAGTGGAAGAAGTCTAAGTAAAACTAAATGGAGTTCTTAAGTTAAGCATTTTTCAATGGTTCTTTTGCTTTTCCTGATTTGGGAAATACAATAGTATACCAACAATAATAAAATAGCAAAAAAGGGGGGGGATCATGACAGTTAATAAGTATAATCATCCTTAGATGATTACACATGCAGAGAGAATATAAATCATGAATACTTCCTACACCATCCAAAGACAGCAGTGGTGCATAAATCAAACAGCCACACCCATCGAAAAGGCTATGTGGAGGTCTTTTTGCCTTTATGAAAATAATTGACATTAGATTACCAGTATAGCATTCAACAAACTTAACACTGATGTGATATTTTAAAACTGTCTTCACTTCATCCCTTGGATTCTTTTCAGAGATAATCAGGACAATGATGTTACCGATGCCGGCACGGATGTTTCACAAGTGTTTTGAATATTTTTCTCTGCCTATCGAACAATGTCCTGCCAAACCTATAAACCTATTTTGACAGCATAGTGTAGCAGCTTACACCACTCTGTTTTGGTATCTAAGCATCTGATACCACCAGGAAGGAAGAATTGAATTGCAATAGGAAAATATTCTATATAATAGCACCATTGCAAATTTAAATAGGGACAATAAAAAAGTCAGCAAGAAAACAACCAAACTCAGAGAGCACCAAGGAGACCTTCCATTAAAAAAGTTTCAGGTCTACTGTGCTGAATGGCCAAGAGATTTTGGAAGTAAACTAAAATATTCTCTTTTTTACAGTATGCAGAAGGAGAAAATCTCCACAATTATAGTAAAATATTCTTTTATTGAGATGACTACTGAACATACTCATTGAACATGTATGTTAAAAGAAGAATGGGTTAGGGCACTCTCATCTGTACACACCTCATAGAACTATCAGTGTGTCATGCCCCTGTTGGAGACTGAATCCGAGGAGGAAGCCAAACAGGGAATGGGAGTGTGGCTCCGTTGGCTGTGGAGGAGGCTGGGGAAGGGCAAAGTCTGGCTGGGCAGAGCAGGGAAGAGATAGAACAAGGGAAAGGGAATTCAGAGGAAGAACCAGGCCCACCCCCTCTTCATCCTAGGGCACACAGGAACCAACAGAGGAGAGACCAACGTGCGCTTACAGGGGAGGAAAGGGCCCTGATTCCCTTCATTAGCCACAGTCGGGAAGACAATTGATAAGAAAGGCAGGCTGCATGCGGCAGGCTGCTGGGAGCAAATGTGACTTTATCCTGTGTTGTCGTGGCTTATTTGTATTCCTGGCATCTTCCCAACCGTGTGAGTTTTGCTGTGCCTTCAAGTCTGAAATTCTTGCTCCTGCCCTACCAAACTAATTACTTCAGTTTGGCTTGTTTGGATTTTAAGTTACAGTTTGTATTGATCATGTTTTGGACTTAATTTTCTGCAGTCAAAGGCTGTTCCTGGGAGAGTTTTTCTCTAGCCAGAAGGTAACCTGGACACTGGGGGCAAAGTTGGAGATAAGAAAGGGACTCTTACTGATTATTTGACTGTGTTGCCTTGGTGCCACGCCCCGGGTCATCACACAGTGATTTTAAAATTGCATAATTGCACACACAAGTACAGTTTAATGCTATGGATGGTCACAAGGTCAAAGTGTGGCTTAAGGTTTCTCAATGAAAGCTGCTGTCTATATATAACAGAACACAGTGGACAAGCAAGCTAGGAAACAACACACTGAACTGACATTACTGAAAAAGCTTCTTGCACCTTGTACGATACCTGCCCCCATTTTATAAACATGCCATCATAAACCAGGGGTGGTTGGGCTCAGGGATATCTCATGTTCATCTTGCCCTGGCTCTACTGAATTGTCATTAAATGTCTGCGACTTCTCTCCCATTGATTCCTGGAGAGCCACGGAAATGTTTAAGCAACGCTTTGGAGCATTGCTCAATGCTACTTACAAGGGTGTATTATATGCCTTGTCCTTAACTTGGAGGTTCATTCCCACACTGCTTTAGGGATGCCAAGGGTCAATCTCTTCACCACATTCATACTTGGATGAGTTATTTGGATAATTGGAATTTGGCAGAAGCTTTAAAAGGAAATAATCAAGGCACCATCCACGAAGTAAAAGAAAACCCAGAATTAAAAATTTAAAGGACAATTTGAGAAATCATGGATCAAGAGCCATGCATTCAAAAAAAAAAAAAATTGCTCATCCAATGGCTGTTGCCATTTTTTCTTTCCTGGAGCTCCCCCTTTTCCAAGCATCCTTTTTTGACACAGTAAGAGAGCCTTGCAGACACCCCTGGATAACAACTGGGAAGAAAGGAGCAGAATCCATCATATTGTATATGACTTCTGTTCCCAAAAGGTTCTCTACGCTTGCTGTCCACTGTCCCCTTCCAAAAAAGGAAGGAACTGTAATCGAGAAAAAAGAGCTCATAGATGAGATTTGGGTGGTGCAACTACCTTGCTTCATTCATAGATAATTTACAGGAGAGTCAGACTTGGTTATCTCCCATCTGTAAACCTTTTTTTTTTTTTTTAGCACAAAACATTTCCTTACGCACATAGACATACTACACCTTGCAAAGGAAAGCCTAGAATGGCGCACAGGGTAATCCCAGAAAGTTTTTTGCTTATCAAGTATCTTGGATCAATAGAAAAGTGGGGAACTGCCCATAGGATTGGGGGGGGGATTAGACTACCTTGTCTTTTGGTTTTGCATAAGCCCTCTCAAGAAAAAGGGTTTTGGAATTTAAAACACTGCGCAATTGCTTTTTTGATGGGGAGAAGCATTAAGGAGAAGACTCGCTAGTTTCAGGCCTTAAAAGGGAGAGGGAGAGATTTTATAATAGTGGTGACGAAGGATGATATTGTCCTATCTGTCTGTCTGTCTGCATCTATCTATCTATCTATCTATCTATCTATCTATCTATCTATCTATCTATCTATCTATCTATCCATCTCTCTATCCATCTCTCTCTTTCTCTCTCTATCCATCCATATCTCTATCTCTCTATTCATATCTCTCTCTCCCTATCTCTTTATCTATCTCTTTATCTATCTATCTATCTATCTATCTATCTATCTATCTATCTATCTATCTATCTCTCTATCCATCTCTCTATCCATCTCTCTCTTTCTCGCTCTATCCATCCATATCTCTATCTCTCTATTCATCTCTCTCTCTCTCTCTCTCTCTCCCCTATCCATGCATCCATCCCTCCATCATCTCAAGGCGACTCTTACCTGGAGTTCATGCAGTCGCGAGAGCCCTCTTTTGCAGAAAAGGTCGCTGAAGAAGCTGAGAGCGCTGGGTCCCGGCATCTCCTCCAGAGTCTTGTGGGTTTTCAGAACTTTCGATCGCGCCCCGAGGAGAGAGTCCACCCACAGCTCAGGAAAGAGCTTGGCGACCAAGGATGCCTTCGTGGCCAACTTGAGCGTCTGAGACATCTTCGCGCAAGTTGGGAGCCGCCGAGAGCGTCGGAAAGCTGTGTAGCTCCAGCATTTTGGACCACCTGTATTTATCCGATCGCGCCTTAGCCTCGGCTGCCGGCAAGGCCCCGCCCCGCGATGCGTCACCCGTCCAATCAGAGGCGGGCACTTGAAGGGCTTCCACCGTCTCGTGCGCGGTTGGAGACAGCCAAGTATTCCGCCGCGACTTCGCTCGTAGTATCTCTTCCCTTCCCTTCCCTTCCCTTCCCTTCCCTTCCCTTCTCTTCTCTTTTTTCTCTTCTCTTCTCCTCCCTTTCCCCTTCTTCCTTCCACTCCTCTCCCTCCTCTCTTCTTCCTTCTCCCCTTCTCACTTTTCCTCCCCTTTTCTCCAAAATCTTTAAATCTTATGATAAGTTAAAGTCTTAAGTACTTAGTAGAGGGGCGGGGGAGAATGCATCAATGATATCAATGAGTTATACTCGTCATATAATCATAATCAAGTCTCTCTGGTTTTTTTAAAAATGTCCCTGATATTTTCATCCTATGACTGGAGTTGACAACATCACAGCATTGGAATGAACAGCGTTGTGTAAAAGTAGCCAGAGGAGAGCAACAAAATCAATCAAAAAGAAAAAGCCGGTTCATATGAGGAAAAACTAAAGCTGAATACATTTAGGAAGAAAAAAAAAAGTTTCTTCCTAAAAAAAAAAAGCTAAGTGTTGCACATAAATTAGGGATGGAATTAAGAAGACACTGATGAGTCTGTGATAGATCACTGCATGACTCAGAAATTGGCAAAGATTTCAAATTTCATTGTTTTAAACACTAATGATAACAACATTACTCCCACATTGCAGTGCTGAAATTCAGAAAGCTTGAGTTAATTAGTTGTAGAATTATGTAAAAGAATTATGCACTGCTTCAAGTTGCAAAACGAAATTGCTCTGAGTCCAGAATGCTTTCAATTTTTTTTAAAAAAAATTGGGAATAAGGGCTAGCTTTCCCCCAAAGTATTTATCCGTAAGATGGAAACACCACCTCATGGCTTTTACAGATGGTCAGGTCAAAGTGCTGCCCTCCAGTCCTTGATGTGGAAGTTCCAATGTGCTCATTGCCAACTTCTATTCTGCCACAGTAAGGCTAATAAAGAAGACTATCTGTGTTTATTTCTTGTGGGCCAAGTGAGCAAAAGGGGGTCAAAGGATTTCCCAGCTTCCTTTTTCTCCCATAAAGTACTGTCTTTTTCTGCCTGCCTGCCTGTGTGTGAGTGTGCGCCACATACACACATATGAGCCAAAGTTGACTTCTGGAAAATACCTAGATAAGTCACTGCAAGGTAAGATTTTTCTGGAAGTGGTTTGCCCTGGCCTTCTCTCTGGGGCTGAGAGAGAGTGACCAGCTCAAGGTCACCCAGATGACTTTGTATCTAAGGCAGGACAAGAACTCAAAGCATCCTGATTTCTAGTCCAGAGCCTTTAACCACTACACCAAACTGTCTCTTAAAGCATCACATACTCAGGGTCAAATTAAGGCCAACTGATGCCTAACCAAAGCCCAACAATGGCCCCCCATTGCTTAGTTGAACAAGATCTTAAGACTCAGTTAAGTGCTGAAGGTTTAATAAGAGATGAAAAATGCAGATGTTTTTCCCCAGGCCAGTCCCCACATCTATATTAAACGCAAACTAAAAAATAAAAATAAAAAAACATTTAGCGCTTAAAAAAAACAAAATCAGTCAGAGAAATAAGAAAGACAAACCTTAGGGATCCCTTATCAATTGATGAGTTAAATGCTAGCCAGACCCGGACAGATGTGTGTCACGGCCAGTTTGGACTCTGATGAGAAATCCGACCATCTGCAAACAGTTCTTTTTCCGATGAACCGAGGAGCTGCATCGCCGGTAGCCAGGAAGCACAGCCGCCAGCCCGGGTCTCGGCAAATGCGACGTCTGAGCTCCCGGGGCAAAGGCTCACCCGGGCGGACAAGCAAAGCTGAGCGAAGGGAATCTCGCACGTCCAAACGAGCGACAAACAGAGCTTGCTTCCATCTGAAAGAAAAGCAGCGAGCTCAAGGCGCCACCGGTCACAACAACCGTCCGTTTATCCAGACTCCCGTTTTGGACAGGCTGAGAACTCTGCTACCCCGTTTAGAGATTCGGAACCTCGTTTGACCACTCTTGTTCCTTCTGTTTTGGATTTGGTTCTCTCCCAAGGCAAGTTTGCTGGACTTGGGGGGGGACGGACTTGGTTTCTCTCGCGTGCGTGCATGGTGTACATTTGCAACTCACATTTCCTTCGTCGCTTATTTATTCGCTTTGCAAACTTCCCAGTAAAAAAATTGCGACCACCTCTCGGTTTGATTTGTGGGTGCCCAGCTTGAGACAGGACTCTGTGCTTCTTACCGGAGCGGTGCAAAACTCTCGTGCCATGGGATGAAGCACAAGTGATACCTGATGATACCTTCAAGCAAACTTGGAAAGTTTAGTCACTGTCCATACCAATGATTTTTTTTTAATGCAAATTAAAGCTGAACACAACAGATAAGGATCATTGCAAACACATTGATTAAAGCTTCATGGGGCAGTGAATGTAAGGGCATGATAGCTGGGGAGGAGGGGCTGTTTCTAGATGCCCTGAGCATATGTTCAGTGCCGGGTGCCTGTACTGATGGGAAAGGGCAACCATTAAATGCTCTCCTCGATGTGTGTGGGTGGGGGCATATTTAGACAGATGCAGAGAGCGTTGGGTTTGGCAAAGATGGCAAAACATGCTGGCCAGGAGTGGGATGAAGGAAGGCTGGAGAGGGAGAGACATCTCCAGATGCTTCCTTGCAATATTTGTAAAACCACTAAACCCAGGTTCAAAAATATTCTGGCTAGAAGGCGAAGGAGTAGTTATGTGGTTAAAGTGAGAGACTAACTCCACATGTCCATTCTGTTCAAGGACTGTAAGCACTGATTATATTAAACGTGAGTGGCAAAGCATCCAAATCCCAACCTAATGACCAAGAAGAGCAGAAAGATCTGTCCCAGAGCTCATTGAAATTGGTCTAAGAACCCTGGCCCCTGCAACAGCCAAAGCCAGAATCAATAAACCTCATGCTACCACTGCCCTCCACTGACAGTCACATGGGTCATTGACCTAAAAGCTTTTTGAGGACTTTCATTGCAACTGCAACTGCATTTTCATTGTCTGTAGAGATTCTCAGTCATCCAGGTCATGGCTGTCCCAAAGATGCTTTTTCAGGAGGCAACTGGACTTTCTAGTTTCTCTTTGAAGATGTTTCACTTCTCATCCAACCAAGAAGCTTCTTCTTCAGCTCTGACAGGGCAGTGAGGAATGGAAGGATTTATATTCCTTGCAGATGGCTGGTCATTTGCATTCTTTTTATAGAATAGAATAGAATAGAATAGAATAGAATAGAATAGAATAGAATAGAATAGAATAGAATAGAATAGAATAGAATAGAATAGAATAGAATAGAATACCTTTATTGTCATTGCATTCCACGAATACAATGAAATTTGCAAGCTATTCCAGCACAGTGCCCCAAACACCACATTGCAATCACACTACAGAGTTTTAAAAATTAAAATAATTATAATAATACTACTACTAATAGAACTAAATCACAAATGCACTGTTTGATTCAAGACAATTACTGCCTTGGAAAAGAAACTGTTTCTCAATCTATTAGTCCTCATTTTAAGACACCTATAACTCCTCCCGGATGGTAACAGATCGAAATATGAATGTCCAGGATGAGAATGGTCTATGGAGATTTTTAGTATGTCATTGAAGCACTTGGAGGATTATCCATGTCCTTGGGGTCACCTGAGTAGTCCTCCTCATTCCTGTAGTCTGAAAAATTGCACACAGGAATCACAGGAATCAGGAGCACAACTCAGGTGACCCTGAGAACACAGATAAACCTCCAAGTGCTTCAAGGACCCTCTAAAAGGATGCAAATGACCAGCTGTCTGCAAGGAATATAAATCCTTCCATTCCTCACTGCCCTGTCAGAGCTGAAGAAGAAGCTTCTTGGTTGGATGAGAAGTGAAACATCTTGAAAGAGAAACTAGAAAGTCCAGTTGCCTCCTGAAAAAGCATCTTTGGGACAGCCATGGCCTGGATGACTGAGAACCTCTACAGACAATGAAGGTGCAGTTGCAGTATGCAGATACCAGGCTTTTGGACTGGGAGGAAGGGGGACTTTTGGTTGGGCATCCTCAAAAATAATAAAAAATACAGCCAGATGAAACTCTGAAAACGTCCAATGGAAGCAGCAGAAAACCTCTAATGCAGCAAATGGGAAGAGGGCCAGCAAATCAAGGTTGGATGAAGCTGGTCCTTTTTCCTGGTTGAAATTATCCAGAACTGATTTGGGGCACCAAATCTGATGCATCTTTCATATAACTTACTAAGAAGAAAACAAATGGGCAGCTGTAATAGTCACCAGATGTTCCACGTGGTCCTTTTGTATCTTACGATTCTCTGAATAAAGAAAAAGTACAAGAGAAATTCTGCCCCTTAGTGGCTTAATTCACATACCTTTAATCTTGCTGCCAAATTTATGCTCTTCTGGGATTTTCAGTAAATTGAACCATGAAACAGGCAAATTAATTGAATTCACACCCACGGTTGAGCGACAAGGACATTATTCCCAAATAAAGCATCTTGGGCATCTGTATCTGCTTAGTCCTTACACAATCTGTTGACCAACAAGGATTTTGTTGACCAACAAGGATTATAGAGAAATAATATGTATTTCTGTTGAACGGGTTTATTTGTTTGTTTGTAGGTGTGCTTGTTTGTGAAGCCTGTTATACAACAAAATCTCATTCCTCTTTTCTTGTGACAGGTTTTATGCAAACCATGAGTTTCACCCTTCTGGGAAGGCTGGGTCAGTGGTACATACCCACATAAGGGTGTGCTGAGGAGCATTTTCCCACAAAGTACGGAAAATTATTTTCTCCTCCAGATTTTTCTCAAGAAAATCACTGCATCTAACTGCCAAAACATTGCTTTGTAGAGTTTTTTCTAGGATCTTTCCCTGATCTTAGGGAATAGCTATATGAAGCTTTTTTCCTGTAATTTCGGTGTTGATTATTTTACTTGGGACCAGCAAGTGACTTGATTGCAGAAAGGGTAATCTGCAAGGCATGTGGCATTCCTCTGGAAAAAGTCTATTACTTCTCTGTCTCCCTTTTATATCTTTTGGTTGCTACACCTCTGTGGTGTCTTTTCCTTTGTATTACTTTTCAATATCCAGCATTTGAAATTTAAGAGGTTTTCTCCCCCCACCCCCATCTCCAGGAATTATTATTCAAATAATTAAGGAATAAATTGTTCAGCTGTATCTTCTGAGATTGCTTTGGCTCAGTGGTGGGATTCAAAAAATTTTACTATCAATTCTGTGGGCATGGTTTGGCTTGGTGGGCGTGGCAGGGGAAGGTTACTATAAAATCTCCATTCCCTCCCCACCCCACTAACCTGCTTTCCAGCTCTGTTTTCCTGTGCAGGGCAACAAAAGGAGACCCAGCTGATCAGCTGGGACTCGGGAGGCAGAGAATAGATGGGGGCGGGGCCAGTCAGAGGTGGGATTTGCCGGTTCTCCAAACTACTCAAAATTTCTGCTACCGGTTCTCCAGAACTGATCAGAACCTGCTGAATCCCACCTCTACTTTGGCTGGTACCATGATGAAAGTTAGTTTGTTTTAGTTCCCTTCCAGAAGTAAACAGAGTACTTTGCCTGTCAGATTATGATGAGCACTGAGGTTGTTAGGGCAGCATTTGGGGGCAAATGTCCAGGAGAATGGGCACAACATGTTAGGTCTCTAATAAAATTCTCTAATCCCAGCCTTTAACAATTGGGAACTCAGAGCTACACATAGCGTGAGAGGAGGGAGCCATTTCCAACAAGTTGCATCCATGTCAATAGTAAGCAGGCTGCCCATGTAAGGAACTGGTTAAGTTTTGGAGTAGAAATAGAAGAGCTAGTTTCTAATCTAAAGAGCCACGGTGGTGCAGTGGTTAAGAGTGCAGTACTGTAAGCTACTTCTGCTGACTGCCAGCTGCCTGCAATTTGGCAGATCCAATCTCACCAGGCTCAAGGTTAACTCAGCCTTCCATCCTTGCGAGGTTGGTCAAATGAGGACTCAAATTGTTGGGGGGGGCAATAGGCTGACTCTGTAGAATTTAGGCTTAGAGAGGGCTGTCGGCTTAGAGAGGGCTGTAAAGTGGTATAGAAGTCTAAGTTGGTATTGCTGTTGTTCTTGTTTGCTTGTGACCCTTTAACATCCCCTTGTCAACAGTTGGGATCTCTGAGTAAGCAAGATGGAGGACAAACAGAAGGAGCCACAATCTCTGTGCGTTTTTCTTTCTCTGGATGGTGGGGCAGATTTCTAGGTATGTCTCCAGGGGTGGGCTGCTGGGGGTCCGCAGGAGTTCAGGAGATCCTCTAGCTAAGATTCTGTGCAGTTCAGAGAACCCCCAAATCCCACTCCTGGCTGACCCCACCCATATAACCCATTTTGGATGCAGGTAAGTGCAGTGGAGGCTCAGGGAGGGCAAAAAATGGGTCTCATGGAAGTTTGGGAAGGCCTGAAATTGGCCTGTTCCCGGCTTCCAGAAAGCCTCCAGAGTCCGGGGAGGGCAAAAACACCTGCTGTTGTGTAGGAGGCCGACTAGGCCAGGGGTCGCCAACCTTTTAGGCCTCAGGGACCACCAAACTCATAATTTTAAATCCCAGGGACCACTAACCGATTCTGTGGGTGTGTCCTAATTTGTGGGTGTGGCTTGGTGGTCATGTGACTGGCTGGGCACAGCTTATATGTAAATATTATAAATATTTATATAAATATTGATTTTTTTTTATAAAAAAAGAAATTAAAAAGAGCAACTGTTACCCAAAATCAGGCAAAGCTGGCAGGCAGATTGAGTTGATCACAGAATCATTCAGTGATCTATCTATCTGCCATTGGCTAGCTCAAGTCTAGTCACATCAAATTTACTTGCCGTGAGTCTGAACTGAATCTAAGGGAGGTTTGGCTGTGCTTAAAAGCAGAGCCGAAGATCTAAAGATGAGCTAGAAAGCAAGAAATCCAACCATTTCCCACTTCCTAGCTAATCTAAATCTCCCGGCACAGCAGAACAGCTGTTGGTCGGAAAAATAGCAATTTAGCAGGCAAGTTTGCTACGTAAGGAGTGAGTGGGCAGGAAGGGTTCCTGTGGGCCATGTTGGCAGCTCAGCCTTCTCATTATACATGTGAAGAGATCCTATTTATGATGGAGAACTTTGGCTTTGTGAGGATCCACTTCACAGGGAGACAGTCTCTTTACTTACAAGCCATGTAGTGTTACAGAATGCGATCCTCTTCTTGTGGGTGCCAAATGTACAGCAGCAAAGGATTGGTCATGGAATGAAAGAAGGGCAGCTGTGTGTGAACAGAATTCCTCTAATTGTAAAGCTCCAAACTTCTTTTAACCTAGGATCTCAGCAACATGGAGCTGGATGGAGGAGAGAGGGAAAATCCTTTCTGGTAGTAGCAGGGCAAGACCATATGACAGCCCAGCTCACTCATTTTCTTTTGAGCTCTGGAGTAACATTAGTAAGAGGGAACTTCTGAAATTTTCCTTTTAAAAAGGGCATGTTTGTGTGTGCACGAAATATTCCACTCGAAATCCTTGCTGAAGACAGAAGACAGTTGCTGCCTTATCAACCAGATGTGTTTATTGAATTACCACTCCACAACATAAAGGTCAAATCTTTAAAATTCTGTGTTTAGGTTTAGGTCATGGGGAAGTGGAATTATACAGTTGATCTCAAAGTTTATATTAAATACCACGAGTTATTTCTCCAAATAAACAAAATATCTGGAGTGTTAGATACAGTTGCATGGTATCATGCAGTTCTAGCATCATAAGTCAAATCTTTTCCTTCCTTTTTTTTTCTGAAGGCATTTATGATCTGAAGGTACCTTTTTGACTTCAGATCATGTTACTGAAATGTGGAAATAAGAAAGTTTATTCATCTGAGCAATTTTTATCTAGTTTTATAATCAAAGAAGTCCCCTTTGGTATAGGAAGTAAAAAAAATGCATGACTAAAATCCACTAGTAGTATAACTTCTTTAAAAAAAACCTATAAGCTTCACATTTTAAAAAAATATTGCAGCAAAGGACTGTATCATTTGATCAATAATGCACTGAGGTCACTGTCTTTTTTTAAATTATGGATGAGTCATTCTGGTTGCTTCTAAACCATTAGTTGCATTCATGCCTTAGCAATAAAGTAAGATGAAATTGTTAGAATTTTCATTAAAGCAGTCACCTTAAATCTTTTATCTTGAATAATACTTTAGATCCACCTTTGCAATTACAATGAGTAAAAAATGTAATGTTGCTTAAAATATGAGTGTCTAAACACTATATGTCCAGCATATATATTGGATGTGGTCCCATTCTATGGTTTTTAGTGCTGTTTCAGTATCACGATGCCAGTCATTTCCCAAAACTGGAGAATTGCATATTGGTCCTACCAATTTCTATAATGTTCAGTGTATATGGTTCATTTTACAAATAGAAGACTTGGAGACAGCAGGCTTACCTGCTTATCCATCTAGTCTCGATTCCAATTGAGCTCTCCAGCAAAGAGAAGTTTTTTCTACCACCAACTTCCTGGGATGATTTGAACTAGAGATACTAAGGAATAAAATGCAGGACCATTGGCAGATAAGATTAAGTAGCTCCTTGTGGGCTGTCGTCCCCCCCCCCCCGGCCAAAAAAGAAATAGAGGCAAAGGAGCCTGGATTTCCAAAGTTGGCATGTGTCAGTTTTAAGCAGAAATGGAAAAGTGGAAATAATGGATGTAATTTAAATGAAAAAAAGATGGCATATAATCTGCATCACCCTCCAAGTCAGAATGTAGAACAACTCAATGAAGTAGTGCAAGGTTGGAAGATGTGGAGATCTTGGCCCATAGAATCGCCAAGAGTTGAACACGACTGAATAGGTAATAGTCATCATCACTGTAAGAGCTGCAGTGGCGCAGTGGTTAGAATGCAGTACTGCAGGCTACTTCTGCTGACTGCCAGCTGACTGCAATTTGGTAGTTCAAATTTCACCAGGCTCAAGGTTGACTCAATCTTCCCTCTTTCCAAGGTTGGTAAAATGAGAATCTAGATAGTTGGGAGAAATATGCTGACTCTGTAACAAACTCTTAGAAAGGGGCTACAAAGCACTGTGAAGCAGTATGTACTGTACATCTGAGTGCTGCTGCTATCACTATTATCATCACCATCTGCATAGCAAGAGAATGATGATAAGGTAACCCAAATACCTCCTCTGTCTGCTGTTCAGATGTTATTTGGAAGTGGATCACTTCGATGCACCTCTTTCGGGCCTGCCTACACTTTTTAAAAAATCTTAAACTGCATTTGAACAAGAAAATTAAAACTGTGAAATCAAGAACTCTTCTCTAACCTTTTTTCTCGCTTATAAGACAACTGCAACAATGACCTGTGGTCCTTTGCTTGAACTGTTTGGGCTCATCACGTAGCTCCTCCTTCCATAGTTCTGTGTTCTTCTGCTTTGGTGAATTGTTGTTGGCCACTGGGGCTTTTCAGCAGGAACCACTTTGAGACTGTGCAACTCTGAAGAGATTCAACCCTTTTTCCTACTTTGGGGCATTTTAGGTAAAGCCTTAATTTATTGTCAAATTTCCAGCCACTGAATTGCAAGTTTTGTTTTTTGTTATTTGTAACCTCCAACAACTCATTTGGAAAGAATGGGCTTCCTGTGCAAATACAGGCGGCCCTCAACTTATGACAACTGAGACCAGAATCTCCACTGTTAAGCAAGGCAGTTCTTAAGTGAGTCACATCTAATTTTATGACCTTTTTGCCATGGCTGTTAAGTGAATCACTTGCAGTTGTTGATAACATCATTTTGAGCAAATCTGGCTTTCCCCACTGGCTTTCCTTGTTGGAAGTCGGCTGGGAAGGTCCCAACTGACAATCACATGACCCCGGGACACCATCATCAATACAAGAAAATTGCCAAGCACTCAAATTTTGATCTCATGACCATGGTGAGGCTGTGTTAAGTGTGAGTATCGATTGTATGTCACTGTTGTAACTTTGAATGGCCGGTAAATGAATAGCAGTAAGTTAAAGACTACCTATATACTGTGTGCTTGGATAGATGGTGTCAGTGTGACTTTTGTTATTCCTTGTGTGTCCTACTTCAATTGCTGAATAATTGGCTTCAGTTGCAATTTCTGTTTATTTACAAGAAAGTTACTTGGAATGCACCAACTGCACATATGCAGTTTGGACATAGAAAGTAAACACCTGGTCCATAAACCCCTCTGGAAACCTTCTAGGATGCAGACTGGCATTGTGTTTGGTGCATAAACAAAGTATGCTTCAAGTAGTTTGTTGACTTATTTTAATTAATGGTAAGCAAACAAAATCTAAAGGATGCAGTGGCTAAGATGCTGAGCTTGTTGATCAGAAAGGTTGGCAATTTGGCGGTTCAAATCCCTACTGCCACATAATGGAGTGAGCTCCCGTTAGTTGTCCCAGCTTCTGCCAACCTAGCAGTTTGAAAGCATATAAAAATGCAAGTAGAAAAATAGGGACCACTTTGGTGGGAAGGGAACAGCATTCCATGCGCCTTCGGTGTTTAGTCATGCCAGCCACAGGACCATGGAGACGTCTTCGGACAATACTGGCTCTTCAGCTTAGAAACAGAGATGAGCATCGCCCCCTAGAGCCGGAAATGGCTAACACATATATGCGAGGGGAACTTTTACCTGAACAAAATCTAGGCAGCAAAAATCCTGGTGACTGGAGTTTGTAGTCCAGATACAGTGGCCCTATCAAAAGAGCAGGATAAATATGGTGGGAGGAATTTGATCTTTGCACTTTTGATTTTCTTTCGTGAAAAAGCATTCACCCAAGTGACAGACAGCAGCTCATCAGAAAAGGCAAGGTAAAAATTTGATGGCCTTCCTACTTGCACTTTCCCACTTCTTTCCTAAACATAAGAAATGGCTCCGGAGTAGAATCCTCCAAACCCATCCCCCACCCCCATTTTTTTTTTTTTTTGAAGATCCCTTTGGAATTCTGAATGCATTGTTACGAGCATTTGCACAAAATAGCTGTCTTAGTGGCCGAGACCAAGCATCCAGAAGGCAAACCAAATTGCAAAAGTCAGCTGCCATTATATATTTCTCCTCTGAGACAAAGAGGATTTTGGTCTAGACAACCACAAGAGGATTTAGACCAGACTCTGCTGGGGGTACATAGTTTTGCTTTGCAACTTACTAGTGAGTAGCTTCCCATTCATATTTTTTAAAAAATTAAAAACAGTCAATGGGACATCGGAGGGACCCTGGCTGTGGGATCCACCTTTGAAATTGCTGAACACTCTGGTTGGAATGCATATACCAAGTGACTGAGTAATCATAAAAGACCAAATTTCTGAAAAGAAATATGCACCCAAAGGGAGGTTGCCTTCTTTCAAAGGTTTTTGCCTTCTGCTCAACAAGTATTTTAAAAGCATCCTCTTTCAAATTGAAAGCACCTCCCATACTTTAGATATGTTCATCCTTGGGCTGTCACAGAAAGTTCTTGGTGTATGTGTGTGGGGGGGAAGGGGAATAGCTGATGATTACAAAAGATTTTTCATATTAAAAGACAGCCATCTGGAATTGATCTGCCATATGTGATAGGACATCCATTGCTCGGATCAGGCAGCACCCTACCATTTTTTAGGGGTTGGAGGAAAGGACTTTCCTTGAAGGTTCTTGGCCCCCAGTGTACAAATACTGATAACCTGCAGGACCGTCCAATACAAAGGAACAAAACCTGATCCAGCTTTGGGAGGAGTAAGGAGGTTTTCCTTAAAGAGGGAACCCAACCGGTGGTCTTAATCATTCTGGCGTTGTGTCTGGACTGTGGAGGAGACATGCTTTCACCCTGAGACAGACTCTCTCATCCTGAGCTTTGCTTCCTAGGAATTACCCAGCTTGCTACACCGAGTACTTGTTACTCAAGAGTTCAACATTGATGCACATCAGGGCTCAAGCTGCCAACCAGAAAATAACGAGGCCGCCAGGAGCAGCAGGGAAGCTGCAGGGCAGGGTTAGAAATGACAACCCAATAAACGTAACAAGCCTTTCTAACCCAACTGAGAAGTGACTCATAACTTGGGAGAGCGTTGAACAAGGTTGCGCACACAACAATCACCTTGCAATCCCCTTTGGCGGTGACTCACCCTGTATGAGAACATATTAAGTCTCCAAAAAGAGATAACATTAAGTGTGATGAGCTTTTATGACACGTTGCCAATTCTGTGGATTCCAGTTCTGCACTAATTGAGAAGATGGTACTGGCAGTGGTAGAAGTTACTTGTGAGAGTATCTTTAATCCCACACACACACACACACAGCAATTTAAGTGTTCTAGCCCTTAACAGATTCAATGGAAAGGCTGAAATGGTGTAAGAAATGTCATTTTAAATTTCCTTTAAAAACAAATCCTTAAGCTCTTGCTGGGGGTGACACAGACATTTATGGGAATCTTCAATGCTCCCAACCCTTCCTTGAGATTAGTAGCAGTGAAGGAAATTACAGAAAAATATGTACATATCTTTGTATAATTAAATTTTAGGATTATTTAATCATTGTTATTTGGATATTTATAGTATTTTACATGCATAATTTTGTACCTATACTAAAATATACATTGTGTGCATGGGGGTGGGGAAGATAAATTGTCATGCAAATTCCCAAAACTTGTTTAACTAGCTAATGAATTAACTAGATAATTAATCCAGGTAAGCTTAGATTTCGAGCCCAGTTTTGTTTGGGGCTGAACTATTTCCATCCAAATGAGTTATTTCTAAATGATGACATTTAATAATATTTTCCGTGGCCTTTCAGATCTTGGTCTATTGAAAGGATTCTGATCTCAAATCTTAACTCTCCTTTGCAATTACGTTCTACGGTTTTCATGTCTTTTTAATTGTTCTAAGCCACTCAGAACTGTACAGCGGAAGCAGAATAGAAATAATGCCAAATAAAATAAACTACCCCCATTCATAATGTGGGAAGAACTATTCCAACCCCCCCTCCCCCCAAAAAGAGGCTTTGTTAAAAAATGGGGCCTAACATGCCTATTTGGTCATTTCAGGCTACCCCACTTGCAGTCAGACATGGAAGAGATCAACTTGGATAGGAGCCGTGGTGGTGCAGTAGTTAAAAAGCAGTATTGCAGCCTAACTCTGCCCACTGCCAGGAGTTTGATCCTGACCAACTCAAGGTTGACTCAACCTTCCCTCCTTCCGAGGTCAGTAAAATGAGGACCCATGTTGTTGGGGGCAACATGCTGCCTCTGTAAACTGCTTAGAGAAGGCTGCAAAGCACTGTGAAGCGGTATATAAGTGTAAGTTCAAGTGCTGTTGCTATGTAAGCTCTCCCAGCCTATTTGCAGTAACACTGATTATGATTGCATCATTTTACTTTTAATTTCATCCTGGAGGGGAAGTGAAATATTCAAAAGGCAAAAAAGGGAAGAGAAAATGACACCCGCCCACTGCAATGGACTAAGACTGGCTGAAAGGTGTAGGCTGGACAAAGAAGTGAGTCAACGGATTGGGAAGGAAGATAGCTAGGTCATTTGCCACGGCTACAACAGATCATCATTATCCAGAACAAGCACTTTCCACCTCAAAGGAAGCCGCCTCAGCAGAGGACCCGCTCGACTGTCCACATGGAAATTGACCGCTGTTGTGTATCTGCTGCTTTCGAAGGACAGGAGTTTCTTCTACCTCTTGTGCGTTTCAGACAGAGAAACAATTTATGACTAAGCAAAGAGCCTGGCTGTCATGCAGAAAAGGGGGTGAGCAAAGTATGCAGTTTCTCCTGCAACTGAAGCTAGTGAAGGGATGAATCACCAAAGATCAAAGTATCCTAACAGATAATTTGGGGCAGTAGGTGTTTCACCCACCTGCACCTCAGATTCTGGGCAAATTGCACTGCCTGTGGCATAGGAGCCATGGTGGCGCAGTGGTTAAGAATGCAGTATTATATAATTGCAACTGCCAACAGTTCAATCCTGACTGGTTTAAGGTTGACTCAGCCTTCCCTCCTTCTGAGATGGGTAAAATGAGGACCCAGATTGTTGGGGGCAAGATGCCGACTCTGTAGAATTGCTTAGAGAAGGCTGTAAAAGCGCTGTGAAGTGGTACAGAAGTCTAAGTGCTATTGCTATTTTTTCCATATGACATTATGAAGAGATCAGGCTGGCAACTTGTCGCTGCAGTAATTCACCACCATCCCAAATGATTTTTAGAATTGGCAAAGATCTGGAGGAAGAGGGGATGGCACTTGCCTGTAACATATACCAGTTATTGGAGCAGTGCTTCTCAATTATTTTCTGTCATGCCCCCCCCAGTAAGAATAAAACATCTCGCGCCCCCGCGTGACTATAAATAGTATCATTTGTCTATAAAATTGTTATAAGTACACCTCTGCATAACACTGTATCCTTATTAACGTATAAGAGAATAAAAAAAGATTTTTGTTTGTCTCTTTATCTCCGTCTCTCTCCGCCTGTCTTCTCATCCCTGTTAAATATTTTTTAATGGTATCACTTGAGGGTAAGCTACACTTCGTGTCTACACTTCATACTCAAACTCTGTGCTGTGTGCAAAGCCCGCATGCTCAGTGCAAACAAAACTCCTACACCACTGAGCGAATGCTCCCTGCGCACACTCTGCCAATGAGAGCGCCACTGCCCCCTAATGTAGTGGAAGTGCAATTGCACTTTATTCTAGGACAGTAAAAAAATCAAAATAAAAAAGCATGTTCTCCGAGGTCAAATGCGCCCCCCTTGACAGAGCCTCGCGCCCCCCCAGGGGGGCGCGCCTCACTATTTGAGAAGCACTGTATTGGAGGTACAAGAAGTGGGTTTGAACATGAGTTTTTGGGGGAGATAAAAGAGGATGACAAGAAATACCAGAATGAACCAAGTCCCAAAGGGTCTTACTCATGCTCTCCAGCCAAGGGGAGCTGGATCCCCCCCAATTCACTTATTTCACTTCCACACAGGGTGGGATTCAATTTTTTTAATAACTGGTTCTGTGGGCATGGCTTAGTTGGTGAGCGTAGCTTGGTGGTCATGTGACTGGCTGGGTGTGGCCAACTCAACATCAATCACATCGAGGCACACATCTCCTCGCCTGGCCTCTCATGACTGTGGGGATGCTGCAACAGTCGTTAGTGTGAAAAATGGTCATAAGTCACTTTTTTCAGTGCCATTGTAACTTTGAATGGTCACTCCACATAAGCAAAGTTCCAGCAAAGGAGGGGAAAAAAGCTCCAGAGAAATTCCTGAGACAGGAAGTCTAGTCCTGTCAAGAATGTAATAAGGGTTGATGGAGAGGCAGTTTCTGTAAGCAAGACCAGAATGTTTCCTTCCTGCCTTCCTTACAGGATTAGGCCAGTAATTTCTTCTAACAACCGGTTCTCCGAACTGCTTAGAATGTTAACAACTGGTTCTAGAGAATAGGTACGAACCTGTAGAATCCCACCCCTGCTTCCACATTTATTATAAACAAAATAAAATGACAAGTGAAACTATCTTAAAAGAGCCTCCATCCTTAACACTTGATTCTAACTGTGTACTTCTGACCTTTATGTAGTCATCAGGAAGGCCAGTTGGATGTATTCCTTCTAGGGGCAAAATTAAGAAGCAAACATATGATCCAAGAAAACCCTCATGCAACAGTGAAATGTTTCATCAGAAAGGATTATCCACCCCTATTTAGGAAAGGTCAATTCCAGTGCAGCCAGAAGCACCCAATCCTACACTTTCACCAGTCTTCTTGCTGAAGATACGAATGCCTACAAGGATTTACAAAATGCCCACTCATGTTCTTGCCATTTCTTGTTCCCTGATGCGACGGAAGACAGCTGGGAAGACTTTGCCTCCATTCCTCTGAACCTTCTTCCCTTCTTCAGTCGAGGTTCCTAGGAGGTTTACAATGGGGTCAGCGTCCTGTTTGAAGAAACCACGGTATGAGTCACAACTTCCAGATCAGCAAATATGTCCAATGAGGACACATCATATCACATAGCTCCTCAAACGGTCTTTGCTCAACTGGTGATCCCAAGATGGAAACACAATTGGTTCAATCACCTGCAACTTCTGCAAAGAGCAAATGCCAAAGCTGAGCATTTGGAGAGTTTTGTCCCTCCCTCCCTTATTATTATGGTCTATCACACAATCATCCACATGTTTAGAATGGGATTTGGCATTTCTGTCCACCAATCGTGTTGTTCCCAAGGATCTGGGATATAGAGATGTTGTTAGATAGTGTTAAAGGTACAATCACAGTATTTAAACTGTTCCAAATAAGACTGCCTTTGCAATTGACTAAGAGTGATTTTGTCAATGCTGATGGTGTTCAAGTGTTGCTCCAGTTGCTTTGGGTTTGCACCCAAGGCGCCTGTTACTATTGGTACTATCTTTGCTGCCTTTTGCCATAGTTGTCCTAATTCCATTTCCAGGTATTGCCAAATGGACTAAAAGTTAGCAAGCTGCTTTGTTAATAAATCTGTTTATTACCTTTTACTTGCAGCTCTGAATCTAGGTTTTCAATGTACTAGTACTCTAGTACTCTTACTAGAGAATCAACTTTATGATCTTCGTTCCAAGGTTGTAGAACAACATTTCCCAACCTGGTGAGATCTACAATTCCAACACCCAGACATCAAGGAGCTGAAGTCATGATTATTCTAATTTTTATTGCTCAACAGTCTTTGTTCCTCCCAAACTCTAGGATGTAAGGAATGCATAATGCATCTAAATTTAACCTCTTAATGTCTTATGGAACAGCAGGATTTCCCCCAATTGAATCTACCGTATATACACAAGTATAAGCCGAGTTTTTCAGCACATTTTTTTGTGCTGAAAAAAACCCCCTCGGCTTATACTCGAGTCAGATTCCCCTCTGAAAAGAAAATGGTGTGGAGCTCCGAAGCTGGGCAGCCACTTCCCTGCTTCCGTGTTTCCTTTGCAACTTTTAAGCATGGGGGTAATCGGAAGCAGAAAAGTTCTTGCTTGAGGATATATTGTTTTTTCTTTTTTAACTGTTTTTTTTTGGGGGGGAAGACCCACCGCCATGTGAGAATGCTCAGACATGAAATCTATCCGACCGAAAATAAGTGTGTGTGTGTGTGGGGGGGATTTTAACAGAGGGAAGATGTAGGGAGAAGGCAAAAGCGACGGAAGATCCTTCAGGGGAAACTGAGGGGGAGACTCACCCTTGGTCCAGATGAGCCCCCTTCCCCTTTATCTAGGCTGAGAAAACAACGGGAGCCAAGGTTGCTTCGGCTCCACTCAGCTTCGTTTCCTCAGCTCCAGCTGCTTTCAGTCCACTCGGGAGGAGGGGGAGGAGGAGGTGGTGGTGGCGGCTCGCTTCGTTTTCTGATAGTGAGATCATTTCCCAAATTAATTGATTCACTAACCCAAAAGAAGATGTTGATGACAGTGGGAGGCAGTAGTCACTCTCTCCCTTGCAAGAAAAAAGCAAGAGCCGTTCTTATGATCTCTCCCTCCCTCTCTCTCTCCCCGTAATACAGTCAAGCCCTTTCCAGCACGCAGGATCCGCCCCCGCCGCTTTGCACCTTGCAAATGCAAAAACCCCAAGATTTTGCATTTGCAAGGTGCAAAGTGGTAAGGGCAGATCGCGCGTGCTGGAAAGGGCTTGACTGTATTACGGGGAGAGAGAGAGAGAGGGAGAGATCATAAGAACGGCTCTTGCTTTTTTCTTGCAAGGGAGAGAGTGACTCCTGCCTCCCACTGTCATCATCATCATCTTTTGGGTTAGTGAATCAATTAAACCTTTCATGATAGTGAGATCGTTTCCCAAATTTCCCTTAAATCAGGGAAGAAATCAGAAACAAACCTTTGGACTGAGAATAAGCCTGTTCCTATGATGCCATTTTTGTTCACTGCAGTGTGAAAAGTGTGAAAAAACACACTTCTTTTTCTTCATCTTCTTGTTCCCTATTTACTGGACTCTTTCAAAGAGGAAATTGTGAACATCAAACTTATTCTCAACTGTCCTAGTGAAAGTTTTTATTGGTACCTATTTTTATTTTTGAAATTTACCAGTAGCTGCTGTATTTCCCACCCTCGGCTTATACTCGAGTCAATAAGTTTTCCCAGGGTTTTTTTGGTTAAATTAGGTGCCTCGGCTTATATTCGGGTCGACTTATACTCGAGTATATACGGGTATTCTGGCACATGCACCTTCTTCTTCACTGAAATCCCTTGGTTTCATTCTGAGTTGCTAAATATAACCATTTAAAATGGCTGTTATACAATTGAATTATCAGTGAACTCCCAATATGTCATATAAATAAAGATGGTGCGGGTGGAGAGGAATAGAAATATCTTTTAGAGAAGTGTGGAAGTAGTTCCTGTGGTTTTCAAGCAGTTGCAATCCTATCTTCTTTCTTTCATTTACGTACTGTAGAGATAGATAGATAGATAGATAGATAGATAGATAGATAGATAGATAGATAGATAGATAGATAGATAGATAGATAGAAGATAGGTAGGTAGGCAGATAGATGAGACAGCAATAGAAAGACAGATATAGATAGAAAGATAAGTAGATGAGATAGATGGGAGAGATGATAGATGATAGGTAGGTAGGTAGGTAGGTAGGTAGGTAGATAGATAGATAGATAGATAGATAGATAGATAGATAGATAGATAGATAGATAGACAGATAGATAGATGAGAGAGCGATAGAAGGACAAATATAGATAGGTAGATGATAGATGATAGGTAGGTAGTTAGGTAGATGGTAGATAGATGAGAGATGATGGTAGGTAGGTAGATAATGAGATGATAGGTACGTACATAGGTAGATAGATAATAGACATAGATAAATAAATAGATAATAGATAGAAGATAGATATACAGATAGATATACAAAATTTATATGGCTGTCCTTCTCACAAATGTAATCCTGGGGGATATAGAACAATTGAAAAAACAATAAAAGTATAAAAAGTCATTATTTCTTCAAAAAGGTTTTTTAAAAATCACAAGGCACAAGAGAGAATAGATATTAACCACAGTAATGGAACCACCTCAAGCTCTCACTAAGTCTTCTAAGCTTGTTTGTCAGAAAAGTTCTTAATACAGATTCATTCATTTAGTGACCAAAGCTGCAACAGAATTGAAAAAAGTGACTTATGGTCATTTTTCACACGTATAACTGTTGCAGCATTCCCCACCACCACAAGATCAAATTGAGAGGCTTGGCAAATGGCTTGCATTTATGACGGTTGCACTGTCCCAGGGTTATGGGATTACCATCTATAACATTTCCAGTGGCTTTTTTTATAAGCAAAGCCAATGGAGGAAGCCAGATTCACTTAACAACTGCAGTGGTTCACTTAACAACTGTGGCAAAAAAAAAGAAAAAAAAAGTTCGCAGAAGGAGGCATGAATCACTTAACAACTGCCTTGCTGGAAATTTTGGGCTCAATTGTCATCCTTAAAGTTGAAGACTACCTATAATTGCTTTTAATTTTTTTTATATTGCTTACAGGGGTTTGGTATTTTGGTCACTGTTTTAAAATACACTTTGCTTGATTGTAGCTGGCCCACAGAAAGTCCCATGAGCTGCAACCAGAATCAGGAACTTTAATGCAACGTGCAAGGAGTGACATACTTCGTATTAATAGTCCCCATCCCCCCCTGACACATAGACCCATGCACAATCGTGTCTGAAATTGCAAAATCTGTTACGACAGAAATTGCCCAGCCACACACACACACTTTCTTACCAATTCTTTTAATGGCACTTCCTCGAAAAGGGGATGTTCTTGAAAATGCTTCACCATCCATGTGTGCACCTCTTCCACATCTGTGATGGTATATACTAGGCCCTAAGCGAATAAAGGCTATGTTATATAAACAGGGGCAAGTGAGACCCGCATGAATCAAAATACCAGACTGTTGACTGGGGGTGAGGTGGGGATAAATAGTTTAAAGACACTCACACCTGCAAATCACAGGTTCACTTGAAAACTCTTTAAGCACAAAATCTATCCTGTGCGGTAGAAAGACCAAGGCCAGGCCCGTGAGTAATTCCCAGCTGCCTCCCCACTTGAGGCAAAATGTTTGCAATCTTAGGGTTGCTGGGAGGGTACCGCTGCCGTCATCCCCATAGGATGCGCTTTGGTTGGGCTTTTCCCAGCCTCTTCCTCCAGAATGCTAACTTTGGGGAATTCATGGAAAAGCTGAAGGGAGAATATGATTCATCCCAACTGGGTGAGGCCGGATGCCGTTCATCCCAAAGACAAGACTTTGTTGGTTTCAATTCCAAAAAAGGATGGCACACAAGCACTTCCTACTTTTGTCCCCTGGCAGGTGAAAGTGGAGTCAGCCAGAAGGCCCTGCGGGGAAGCAGCTAGAAACCAGGACTTCCAAGGTTCCCTGCCAGCACCAGCTCCCTAAGAGATGTAGGGGAAAGTTGATTCCTTTCCTTCGGCAAGCAACTGGCACTCTTCCCTTCTCTCGGATCAAAAATTCCCAACTGTAAGCAGGGCCTTTTCACCTTTAGGATATGTTGACACGCCAGCACACATTGAGAGATTCCGATCAAGAAATTAATTGTCCTTGGGATTTAAAGGCAAAGTCCCCTTTGGAGACCACCAATTAAAATCTGCCCCCCCTCCCATGAATGAATGGATGCCCGAAGGGAAGACTCATTCATACCCTCTCTTAGAGCAATAAGGAGAGAGAAGACTCTCTAGACCCAGGGGTGGGATTTAAAAGTTCCCACCACCAGTTCTGTGGGCGTGGCTTGGTGGGCGTGGCTGGAGGGGTGGGATCATCATGTGCACGCGTTAAAACAGTAAAAACTAAGCTACTGCGCCTCTCAGCTGTTTAGCACAGCAATCCGCTCTGCCGCGCTAAACAGCTGAGAGGTTAAAAAGGACCTAGAAGCAGGGGCGGGCAGGTGGGTCCAGCTGCAGAGCATGAGAGAGACTTAGAGCAAACTGGTTATCTGCCAGCTGATTTTCGGCACTACCGGTATACCAGAACTGGACTGAACCGATAGAATACCACCAGTGTCTAGAATAGAGGGTCAGGAATGATGGCCTCTTTATGACTTGTGGACTTCAACTCCCAGCATGGCCATCTCAGGAATTCTGGGAGTTGAAATCCACAAGTCATAACAGGGCCATCATTCCCCACCTCTAGCCTAGACTAATGTTAGATATATACTACCATGTTGTAACTCGGAGGTTTGAGCCTGCTCTGTTAGAAGACACAGACTTGAGCCATGAGGAAGAGGAGGATTTGGCCTTGAGGTTTGAGCCTGCTTTGCTGGAGGACACAGACTTGAGCCATGAGGAAGAAGAGGATTTGGCTCTGAGGTTTGAGCCTACTTTGCTGGAGGATTTGGAATTGCCTTCCTCCCCAGGACTTTCCTCCCTGGTTGTGTCTCAGGTGTCAGCAGATAATCAGGAGAGCGTAGTAGAGCCTCTGGCTGAGGATCAAACTGAGGAATGTTGGTTTATTGTGAGGCAAAGATGCAGGCATAGGCGTGAGATGCAACGTAGAAGGAAAGGACAAATCAGGGACTGAGATGAGAGACTGACACGCCCCTCAGGGAATAAAAGGGGGCGTATTAGCTCTGGATTCTCGTTCGGGACAACTTGTTAATTTGGGATAGAAGCTTCGACAAATTCTGTGTGCGGCATTTGTCTGTGATTTATGTTCTTGTTTTATTATTGGACTTGGCAGGCAGCTTGTGAGAGACTGCCAAGGACTTCTCCAGCCAAAGGAATTTAACCCTGTTGTTACTGGTCCTGTCTGCTTGTTTATATTCCTTTGGAAACTTGGACTCTCACCTCATGGACACAGGTGAGACATAACACTACCATATTCTGCTTTGGCCTATTGCCTTAAGCACTGCACCAAACCAGCTCTCACTTCACTTTATCTATCCAGTGAAGCCAAAAATGTTGTGTGGATGGGCAGATGCTATACATGGTCAAAATAAGGGAAAGGGCTATCTCCAAATAGTGCAAAGACTTAGGAATGATCAATGCCGATGTACAGTCATATTCCTCCTACCTTTCTCCAGCCACACAATTTAACGGGAAAATCTCAATAGGGACTTTTGTTAGATAATTGAGAATCCAGGACTTTTACAAGTCATCCTGTGATCTATCATTTGCTCATTTTTTGTCTAAAAATGGGAGTTGGCTGACTCCCCGGGGACTTAGCTAAAATTCCTTCCCTTGATTTGTCAAGAGTTGTTGGAAGCCTGTCCAAGAATCTTCTAGGGCTCCACTGTTGACCATCTGGACATATAATGGCTATTTTGGGTGATGCAATTTTTCTGTCTGGATGATTTACAGCAGTAAGCTTAACAAACCCCCAAAGTCTAGCCCTCCCGCTGATTTTTACAGCCTCACTCCAATTCTCCCAAATGATTAAAATGAATGAATGAAAAGTGCAGTGTAATCCGAAAAATATAGCCTACTGCTTTGTCAATAACAAAATACTGTTTGAAAAATGTATGCTGTTTCTCTGATGCATGGTTTCTCTGCACTACTCTATTGGTCGAAATTGGCCACTTGATCTAGACCAGTGGTTCCCAACCTTTTTTTCACCCCGCACCCCTAATGATATTTCACTGGAACCTCGCACCCCCTAAAATGTAGACTTTACAGGCATGATATTCCCCTCTGCAAAAAAAATCGGGACCGGCCAAAAGAGACCCCGCGCCACGAGCCAAGAAATCGCACACACAACACCAACGCTACACATCCTTCCTTTCCAGCCGGTCACATGTGGATCAGCTCCAGAGCTGGGCAGCCGCTTCCCTGGGGGCGGGGGCGAGGCCGCCGCCCGGGGAGTGCCCGCTGCTTTCCTTCGCCAGGGCCGGGCGGTGGCGTGTTGCACAGAGAGACGGATGGTCCGTGGCTGCCCAGTTCCCTTTTCCTGCCGCTCAGCGGCCTCCGCTCGCACCGCCCAGGCTCTGCTCAGGTGTCCGGCTGGGGCTGTCAGGAGTTGCTACCGCCGGCACAGCTTCGCATGACTCCAGTCCCGCGTTGCCTTGGGAAGGGAAAGGCAAAACCGGGAGCTGCTGTGCCTGAGCCTCCGGTGCCGCTGCTGCTGTTGCAAAGTGCCACCGCGGCTCTTCCTTTTTGCCTTTCCCTTCCTGAGGCAACGCGGGACTGCAGCCGTGCTGGCGGTAGCAACTCCTGACTCAGGGGGCCTCCGAGGGGAGGGGAAGGAGGAGAAGAAGGGGGGGAAGGGGGGCAATTTCCAAAAAAATTGGAATTCCAATTTTAATCGGAAGAATATCATGTCTGACTTTAGGAACTTCTGAATGCGTTAAATATATGGTAGGATTGAATCTTTTCAGCTATGTATGTGATGGCCACTAAATAACGATACTTACCTCTAAAATGAAAACAAAGTTAATCCATTGCATAATAAATAAAAATGCCAACATATAGCCAATATCCTATTATTTACCTGGACTTTTCTCGCATCCCCTGGAATATCGTCTCGCACCCCAGGTTGGGAACGCCTGATCTAGATTGATTTATTGGCTATATATGCCCAAATCCAGGGTGGTATGCAATCATATGCGAAATTAACTTCAGAGTCAGTCCCTTCCACTCTAGCTAGCACTACTTCCCAGTATCTTGAACAGATGCAATTGCTCAAAAATAAATAGTATTTCACTAGAAGGGCCCATTGTCCACAGGAGTTTTTCTGGCAACTGGCTAGCACAACGATACATGTATATTTGGCATTCAGAAAGACTGCAATTGTTGGCACATATGTATATATCTCAGAGATCAATATTGGGAAAAAGCTTGTGCCCAAAATTGTGAAGAATGACTGCAACTTTTCAACTTAAGAGTAGCTTGTACTGCTGCTGGAGTAGGCAAAGCAGTCATCCAAAGCAGCTATCTCACTATCATAAAATAAAAAGAAGCTCTCCCATAAGGAAACTTTCTAATATTGTACTTATCTTTTTTTTTTTTATGCCAAAATCAAAAGAGCAGCTGAAATGTAAGCAAACAGGGGAAGAACTGAAATAAAAACCTTTGCTGAGTAATTTTATTGGATTATAAATATAGGCTGCTTTGGAGAGGTCTAAGCTACCTCAGAATATCCCCCGCTTACCTCTTCATGCAAGACATAGGCATATTCTGCCAGCAAAGTGGAGCTGATAATCCGCCACTTGTGTTTTGTCTTCTTGAAATGAGGATCAGGAAAGAGGAAGAACATTTTGAGGAGCTAGAGAGGCAAGAAAAGATAAAAGGCAGGAGGAGGTTTGCCTGGCCTTTCAGCCACCCAGCTCTCCTATTCAGCATTCAGACAACGTTCAGTCGCTAAAGAGCCTTACGGGTATGACCACATTGGAGCCCAGGATTTGCGGTGCTAAGTGAGACGTTTGTCAAGTGAGTTTTGCCCCATTCTACGACTCTTCCTGCCACACTGGTTAAGTGAATCACGGCAGTTGTTCAATGAGTAACACAGTGGTCAAATGAAGCCATGGACTTTGCTTGTCAGAAAAAGGATCACCTTGTGACCCCGTAGGACATTGCAACCATCATAAATATTAACCAGTTGTCAAGAATTCAAATGTAAATCACGTGACCATGGGGCCAACTGATGATGATCATTAAGTGTGAAAAATGGTCACAGGTCACTTTTTTTCAGTGCCGTTGTAACTTCGAACAGTTGCTAAATGAACTACTCTTAAGTCCAGGATGACCTATAATCAGGGGTGTCAAAGTTGTGGCCCATGGGCTGGATGCCTCACACACTAGCCACACCCACGCCTGGTTTTAAGGGGGGGAGGAGTCACAATACGTCATGTGACAACAATGTGACGCCGTGAGTTTGACAACCCTTCTAGAGTCAATCTTAGCTTTTTAGATTAAAACACTGTTCAGGCAACAGAATTATCTGAAGCATCTACTTCTGTGATGGCAAACCTATGGCACACATGCCACAGGTGGTATGCAGAGCCATTTGTGCCAGCACGTGAGCTGCAGGCAAACTTACCTCCCCCTGCACATGTGTGCGCCTCACAGCTGATTTTCAACAGGTTTGAGGCCTTTTTTGGCCTCCCAGAGGCTTGAGGAAGGCTTCTGCAGGCTTAAAACTAGCCCCATTTTGTCACTTCCTGTTTTTCCGACAATACCGGAAGTGAGGAAACAGAGCTAGTTTTCGGCCTGCAAAGCCTACAGAAGCCTTCCTCAAGCCTCTGGGAGGCCGAAAATCAGCTGTGAGGCACAGTGCAGGTAAGGGGGCAGAGGGGGTTGGGGGATGGGTGGGTGGGTATTGTGCGCGCATGCATAGGGGACGTGGGGGGGAGCACATTGCCTTCTGGGTGCTGACATGTGAGCGTGAGCTGGCACATGCCCGCACAATTTTTGGCACAGGTGCCCCAAAAGATTAGCCACCACTGATCTACTTGATGCCTTGAGAAAGGGATCCTCAAACTTGGCAACTTTAAGACTTGCAGACTTCAACTCCCAGAATTCCTCAGTCAGCATAGCTGGCTGAGGAATGCTGGGAGTTGAAGTCTGCAAGTCTTAAAGTTGTCCCGTTTGGAGACCTCTGCCTTGAGAAGTCAGTGCAGGATGTATGTAAGATAACTTTTTAAAAATATAATAATACCCTTTTGTATGCCATCCCAAAGATCTGTGAAATGGAAACTCTCCCAAAGCCAAACAGGGCAGGGGAAGACACTCTTCCATGCAAGCACAGAAGCATCTTTCAGGGCTCCGAGAGGGCTCTGCTTCCTGCAGAATCCCCACCAATGCTTCCCAGGGACTCACCTGTCCCTTGTGGAAGAAGTTGGGCAGGTGCTTCATAGCATTGCTGCGAACGCAGGAAATATTCTGGAACTGCCCTGGGTGGGAGGCTCTGAGTGCCTGGATTCGGTCACAAACATAATCGGAGACTTTCACACGAAGTTCCAGACCCAGCATTAGTGTGTTTGGGAACAGGGGGGACAGGGCCACTACAAAAGAAAACAGCAGTCAGCAACCTTACGCCCATTTCCACATTCCACCTGCACGAAGCCCGACAGTAGGGGTGTCAAACTCAAGGGCCAAATCCAGCCTGTGGGGTGCTTAGATCTGGCCTGCGGGGCTGCCCTAGAAGCAGCCAAGAACCAGCCTGTGGAGTAGAGCTCTGTTTTTGCTGGCAGAGGGTTGCAAGAAGCCATTATAGTTGAAAACAGAGCACGGGAGCCCATTTTCGCTGGGAGAGCGCTCCAGCCATCACAGGCACCCCCAGCCCAAACTGCTGCCCCCCCCAAAGTGAAACACAACCCTGATGGGGCCCCCAATGAAATTGAGTTTGACACCCCTGCCCTATAGGTTAAGTGTTGTCTCCAAATGCTCTGCCTCCACCTGAATATTCTTTCTTTCTTTCTTTCTTTCTTTCTTTCTTTCTTTCTTTCTTTCTTTCTTTCTTTCTTTCTTTCTTTCTTTCCTTTCTTTCTTTCTTTCCTTCCTTTCTTTCCTTCCTTCCTTCTTTCCTTTCTTTCTTTCTTTCTTTCTTTCCTTTCTTTCTTTTTCTTTCCTTCCTTCCTTCCTTCCTTCCTTCCTTCCTTCCTTCCTTTTCTTTCTTTCCTTCCTTCCTTCCTTCCTTCCTCTTTCTTTCCTTTCTTTCTTTCTTTCTTTCCTTTCTTTCCTTTCTTTTCTTTTCTTTTCTTTCTTTCTTTTTCTTTCTTTCCTTCCTTCCTTCCTTCCTTCCTTCCTTCCTTCCTTCCTTCCTTCCTTCCTTTCCTTCCTTCCTTTCCTTCCTTCCTTCCTTCCTTCCTTCCTTTCTTTCTTTCTTTCTTTCCTTTCTTTCTTTCTTTCTTTCCTTCCTTCCTTTCTTTTCTTTCTTTCTTTCCTTCTTTCTTTCCTTTCTTTCTTTCTTTCCTTTCTTTCTTTCTTTCCTTTCTTTCTTTTCTTTTCTTTCTTTCTTTCTTTCTTTTTCTTTCTTTCCTTCCTTCCTTCCTTCCTTCCTTCCTTCCTTCCTTCCTTCCTTTCTTTCTTTCCTTCCTTCCTTCTTTCCTTTCTTTCTTTCTTTCTTTCTTTCTTTCCTTTCTTTCCTTTCTTTCTTTCTTTTCTTTTCTTTCTTTCTTTCTTTCTTTCTTTTTCTTTCTTTTTCTTTCTTTCCTTCCTTCCTTCCTTCCTTCCTTCCTTCCTTCCTTCCTTCCTTCCTTTCCTTCCTTCCTTCCTTCCTTTCTTTCTTTCTTTCTTTCTTTCTCTTTCCTTCCTTCCTTCCTTCCTTCCTTCCTTCCTTCCTTCCTTCCTTCCTTCTTTTCTTTCTTTCTTTCTTTCTTTCTTTCTTTCTTTCTTTCTTTCTTTCTTTCTTTCTTTCTTTCTTCTTTCTTTTAATTTCAAGTGCAGGGAGTTGAAGTGTGGCAAAACACCAACCTCTTTGCCTCTCTTTTAAGTTGGGGTGGCAAAAAAGCATCCTGGGTCTAGGATGGGAAACAACCGTACCCCTTTGCCTACTGACAAAGAGATGCCTAATGAATGGCAGGTCCATCCTGGCGGATGTTTTCCTATTCAGGAAAATCCTACAGCAGGGGTCTCCAACCTTGGCTCCTGGAAGCCTGGCGGACTTCAACTCCCAGAATTCCACAGCCAGCTTTGCTGGCTGTGGAATTCTGGGAGTTGAAGTCCGCCAGGCTTCCAGGAGCCAAGGTTGGAGACCCCTGTCCTACAGTAACCCTTCTTGGAGAGGAAGGAGCACCCCGTGACCCACTTTACAAATTCATTCCTAACCAACCCAGAAACGCTACCCATCACACCTGCAGGAAGACAAAACTATACAGGAGGGTAAGGTAATTTCAAATTGCCTTGGATGATTTAGGTTAGATGTATTTTGGACACTTTGATGTGACTTTTTTTTCCTCTCCTTTCCTACCATGTTGGTGTCATTGCTTTTTGTCAAGTCTCAATCTTGTCTCACGCTTATTTAATCCACTGAAATCAGGTAAACATTTTTTGATTAAACGTGGTCAGGAGCAGCTTATATTACAATCCTGTTAGGGTCTTCGTATTTCAGAAATTGGCTTCTCTGCTTAAACCGCTCACATGATCAGACTCAAGTGCAGTTACTTAAAGTAACATTATAAGTGGTACCGTAACTGCAGGCAGTCCTCAATTTATTACTGGTCTCTTAGTGACCGTTTGGAGTTAGGTACACTCAAAGAGGTACTTATGATCCAATTCCTAAATTCTGACAGCTGCCCCTTTCCTGCATTTTGGATGCTTAGCAATGGCCCACATTTATGGCTGTTTGCAGTGTCCCACAATCACAAGTATTACGATGTTTGGGCCAAAAACTGGCATTTCCTTCCATGTTTTTGCAAAAATCCCTAATGGTAAAACAATGGCTGCATTTATCAACTGAGGCAGTCACTTTACAGCCAGTTTTTGTTTAATGACCAAAGCAAATAAGGTCATCATTTGGATCAATCATATCATAACCTGCTGTATGACCATCATGACTGGAATGGGCAGGCTCCATAACGGTCATAAGCAGAGAACTATCTGTACGCAATTAATTCTCTTGTTGAAATCAGGAGGAAACATCCTCTTAACACGAACTGGATTGCCACCAGCTTGGATTGCACAGTCTCAATTATTTTTGGTTCTATTACAAGCAAACAAATGTAGAAGCTTCTACCAATCTGGTGGCCTCCAGATTGCAAGAGAGTTACAATTTCCAAAATTCTTAATCTACTAAATTGAATGTCGCCCTAGCTGGCATTTTGGGGATCGGTGGCGTCCACATCTAAAAGGCAACAACTTGGGAAAGCTGATTTAAATTGGGTGGGATAAAATATTTCTTTCAATATTGGAAGTCCACATTTTTATCCAAAAAGCCAAGGCTAAATTTGTTTAGGATTTCCAAGCAATCTTTTATTCAGAGCTCTAATCTGATCTACACCTGCCTTCTTTCAGCAAAGTGGCTGTTGCTGTACTCCTTCAGATTACATCCCAGAATTATGATCTGTGGAATTCAGCACCATATTCAACTGCCTGAGGTGCCCCTTGCTGTCCTTTCAAAGCAATTTTTGAATGCTTCTGGCAACAGAGATACTCCCTGAAGGGCATCACTAGCCTTGATAATCTTTCAAATGTGGTCATGGTAGCAATAGGTTAAAGCTTCAGGATCCTGCTGCTCCTTTCCTCAAGCAGTAGAGGGAAGTGGAAATATTTTTAACAACCTGTCAGTTTTATATCTATTGTGGATCCCGGGGCCATTTTGCAGAATTCAGGATTATATAGGTTACCAATGCTGCAAAATGGCTCCAGGGTCCGTTTGTATGTGTTTGTATGTATGTATGTATGTATGTATGTATGTATGTATGTATGTATGTATGTACTGTTCTCTCTCTCCCTCCCTCCCTCCCTCTCTCTCTCTTTTATGTATGTATATATGTATGTACTATATATACTCTGTGTGTGTGTGTGTGGTATTCAGCTTTGTTCAGGTATTTTCCCACATCATTACAGTTGTGCTTTTAAAGTTGTAGCTACGTTTCGGCAGAATCTCATCTGCCATCATCAGGCTTCTGTATTGTGTTTGTGTGATGAACATAATACAGAAGCCTGATGATGGCAGATGAGATTCTGCCGAAACGTTGCTACAACTTTAAAAGCACAACTATAATGATGTGGGAAAATACCCGAACAAAGCTGAATACCACACACACACACACACACACACACACACACACACATGTGCAGGTCTTGGCATGTTCAGGTCTTTTCCCATGTAAGGTTGAGAGCATCTTGGCAACGTTTCAACAAGGTCCCACTTGCCATCTTCAGGCTGGTGCTTGTGCGAGCAAAGGGCGATCGGAGCTGCCGTCTCCCTATATATACTGGTGGAGGTTGGCTGTGTTGTCATTTCTTGATTGGTTGATGGAGTTGATGTTTGCAGATTGGCTGGCTTTTTCGTAAGAACATGTGTGGCTGAGGTATGGTCTGTGTGTCTATCAGCCTCCTGTGTAATGGGCTGTGTGATGACTTTCTGAATTGTATTGTTTTGACATCCTGGGTCTTGTGCTGTAATCTCCTAGGTTGTAATGACCTGGGTCATGGGCTATGTGATGACCTTGAGTTCTATTGTTGTGATATCCTGGGTCATTGGCTGTGTTGCAACATCCTGAGGTTTTGTGATGTAATCTCCTGAGTTCTGTGATGTGATATCCTGTTTGGTTTCCGTTTTGGTTTGGCTCCGAGTTTGAGACCTGGATATGTGTTCATGGCATGTGTCTGTTTGCTTGATTTGGGGGTCAGGGTGTGTGGCAGCTGGTGATGCAGCCGTGGTCTGGTTTCTGGGCGGTGATTGTCCTTCGTCTATGGGATGGGTTTGGGTTTGAGTCTGGTGAGGAAGAATGGTGGTGGTGTCATGTGTTGTTTTGGGTTCGGTGTTGGTTTTCATGGCTGAGACTCATTTGTTGGCAAGGGCTAGTTTCCAGATGTCTGGTATGCCTCCCACCTACCCAGGATGTCAAAACAATAGAACTCAGAAGGTCATCACACAGCCCATTACCCAGGTTGTTACAACACAGGAGGTTGATAGACACTTAGCCAATACCTCAGCCACACGTTCTTACAAAAAAGCCAGCCAATCTGCAAACATCAACTCGTGACTCGCAGACAAACACTATACAGAAGCCTGAAGATGGCAGATGAGATTCTGCTGAAACATTGCTACAACTTTAAAAGCACAACTATAATGACGTGGGAAAATACCCGAACAAAGCTGAATACCATACATACATACATACATACATATATGGATCTTTGGTTATTCGGGTTTTCTCCCACGTAAGATTGGAAGTATCTAGGCAATGTTTCGATGAAGTCTCATTCATCATCTTCAGGCTTGTGTCTTCAGCTCTGTGCTTCTCAGAGTGATGTGAGCTTGCAGCTGCTTCTTCCTTTTAACTGCTAGTGGGGGTGTGACTTGATTGGGTGGGGGCTTGGCTGTGTTCTGATTGGCTGGAGGTGTGTTCTCATTGGTTGGCGGTTTGGCCGTGTTCTGATTGGCTGGAGGTGTGTTCTGTTCAGGTGGGGGCTTCGTTGTGCTCAGGGTAATCTTAGTTGCTGGGGGATTTGAGCTGGTGAGCTGTGATCTCGCTGTTTGGCTTCGAGTTCGTGGTCGTGCTGCATCTTCATGGTGGGGGTCAGTTCGCTTCATGTGTGGCTCGGAGGGGTTTGAAGTGGGTAGTGATGCAGCTGCAGTGTGGCTTCTGGTCTGTGGTCGTGTCTCATCTTCTGTGTGGGTGTGAGTCTGCTTTTTACGTGAAAATGTGGTGGTGGCATCTACCCACTTCAAACCCCTCCGAGCCATACATGAAGCGAACCGACCCCCACCATGAAGATGCAGCACGACCACAAACTCGAAGCCAAACAGCAAGATCACAACTCACCAGCTCAAATCCCCCAGCAACTAAGACTACCCTGAGCACAACCAAGCCCCCACCTGAACAGAACATACCTCCAGCCAATCAGAACACGGCCAAACCCCCAACCAATGAGAACACACCCCCACCCAATCAGAACACAGCCAAGCTCCCACCCAATCAAGTCACACCCCCACTAGCAGTTAAAAGGAAGAAGCAGCTGCAAGCTCACATCACTCTGAGAAGCACAGAGCTGAAGACACAAGCCTGAAGATGATGAATGAGACATCATCGAAACGTTGCCTAGATACTTCCAATCTTACGCAGGAGAAAACCCGAATAACCAAAGATCCACATTCAAATACCCGCGAGAACCTCAGAAAACAAATATACATATATACATATACATATACATATACATACATACATACATAGCTCAAAACTATGTGATCGGGCTTAGGTTTTTTTTGGTGGTGGAATGTGCCTCTGCCTCCCAGCATTCATCGGTATTCATCTGGCTAGTGTCCTGTCAGAGTTGAGGGCTATTTGGAAACTGAAACATGGAAACTGAAAGAGTATTTGCTGTGTGAGCAAGGAGACAAGCAAGGAGCCTGGGCATGGCTTAACTGTTCTGTACTAAAGCTGCTTGATGCTGTGAAACTGAAACTCCTCTCCTCTGCTTGTGTTTTGCATTTGGAACAGATTTCTTTTCAAGTGGGGAGGGGGGAGTATAACTCCTTAGCATCAGAGCATGTTGATAATAATATACGAAATACTAATGCTCTGATGGTCATTTCGAAAAATCTTTCTTAGTGAGCACCCAGAAACCAAGAGGAACATATGTACCAAGTTTCAAGTTTGTAAGCTTTATGGTTCTGGAGATTTTGTGATGATGCATGACTGGTATTTCGCTTTTATATATATAGATTGCATGTATTCTTGAGCTCTAATCACAGTACATACAGCCCTGCAACTCTCTATCTTTCAATTTACTCTAAAACCTTTAAAACCAGGGCAAGAGGCAAGCCTTGTTTTGCTGCAATTCCCATTGTCCAGCATGTTACAAATCTGCGAAACAAGCAAGCGGACTTGGGAGTCTCTTAATAGTTAACAGTTTACATATTATGAATATGATACTATATCCTCTTGCTTAAGGGCAAAATGGTAGAGCAAGGTCCACCTCAAACTAGCATTGTTTGCAAGATGCATATAATTGGTGGGCTGCAGAGACCATGCTAGCCTGACAAACACATTTCTCGCTCCTATCACCTTCAAACATGTCTATCATCCATGCTGGCTGGGGGGGAAGAGGAGACAGATAGGTCAACAAAAGGTGAAGATGAGATTCATACCTGAAACTGAATACTGAATACCTGAAACTGAATACAGACATCTATCCATGGGGTATGTAAGTAACAGGCCAGATGTGCTTCTTTGACTCTACCCATATTTATATTTATGTCATCGCCCATTGATACCAAACTACAATGAATAGGGTTTACTTCCATGGAATCTAAGTTGTTATCAGAAGGTAGGAGCTTTCACAGACTTACAGGTAGCCCTTGACGTATGACCACAACGGAGCCCAAAATTTCTGTTGCTAAGTGAAACAGCTGTTGAGTGAGTGCCCCATTGTACGACCTTCCTTGCCAGAATTATTAAGTGGATCACTGCCATTGTTCAGCGGGTAACATGATTGTAAACTGAATCTGGCTTCCCCATTGACTTTGCTTGTTAGAAGTCTGCAAGAGGTAATCCACCTGACACCGGGGTACTGCAACTGTCATAAATACACAACATTTGCAAGCATCCAAATGTTGATCCCAGGATCATGAGGACGCTGAAATGGTCATAAATGTGTAAAAAAGGTCATAAGTTATTTTTTTTTTTCAGGGACATTAACTGTAACTTTCAACAGTCCCTAAACGAAGGGTTGTTAAGTCAAGGACGACCTGCGTGAGGCATGCCAATAAGATCACAATCCCACAATTTCATGGGCTTATAACCATTACGGAATTCACTGGGTCGTATCTTCAATGTGGAAGATGCTGCAGGGAGTTAAATTTTGATCTGGGATATTTCAGATGGAAACAAACAGGTCTCAGAAGCCTTGCAGAGTCTCTAAACTTTGTTTCCTGTGTGAACTCCCACTTGCCTGGATTTGGAAAGTAGCTTCATAGAAGCGATTCATGCAGGAACAACGGACCACATGAAAAACTGAGCACAAACTACCTATGTTTATGTGAAACCTAGCACAGCAAGGTCACTTTAATCAGATTGTATACACAGTGGCCACAACTATCACCTAAAAACCACCTTCAGTGGAAATCAGATCATAGGCCTAGATGACAAAAAAAAAAAGATGTACCCTGCTCCCTTCACGGCTTATATCACAAAACTTTCACAAATCTTATCCCAAAAGGGGAAAAAAAAAACATCATCTAGAATGGTTTTCTGATGGTATGAATATTCACATATCACTAAAATTTGGAAATAAGCTTAGTCATTTCTTATGAATACAATGGAAGGGGGAAAAAATTACCAAGCAATCCTCCATAACCGCAACCAATATCAGCAAATTCCACTTGATATCTAGGTTTAGTTCTTTCCTCCATGTCCTTTGGATCATCGTGCCAATTATTATTGGTTAAAGGAATACAAAATTCCGGATAGAGAGCAGACCAGTCCATTTCCTCAGGCTTGGCAGGACTAATGGGGGGGAAAAACACAAGAGGTTTATGAAACAAACACTGCAGAAGGGATGCTATGAAGGCTATGCAGACTTCAAAAACAATGCAGAAGACCTATTTCAGACTAGACATAAATGCAAGGCTTCTCTAGCATTCAATACAGCTGTTTGGGGCTTGGAAAAAAAGAGACCACTGCTTTAAAAGTTGCATTAATTTGAACAAATTGATTCCTTAAACATCATTTTTCCAGGCTTCCTCAGAAGCTGAAAAAAGCCTGGCTGCATTCATGAGCAGCAGAACTCCTCTTGTGTGAGCTGAAGGCCTTCTTCTGAGTCATTTTCAAAGAATATCCAGTCCTAGAAACTACATATAGATCAGTTTCTATATTCTCTCTTGAAAATTCTGAAAACTAGAATCCTAACATCTTTAAACGGGGCAAAATTTAGAAAAAAATATCTTCTCAGACTATATATTCTAGACCAGGGCTCTTCAAACTTGACAGCTTTAAGACTTGTGGACTTCAACTCCCAGAATTCCTCCTCCAGTCATGTTAGCTCGGGAATTCTGGCAGTTGAAGTCCACAAGTCTTAAACTTGCCAAGTTTGAAGGCCCTTGTTCCAGATAATTTAATGTGGAGTTTTTTGGGTGTTTGCCCCCGACTAGGTAACATTGCTAATGAATGCAGGTTTACTCCCTGTTTAAAAATAGCCACTTGCCCTGCCAGAATTGGTGGGGTATGGTTTTCTCCCTGTTAGTTCCTTGATTAGGGTATCTCTACTTGTTTGCTATTAAACAATGTTTATCTGGGCGTAGGCTGCTGGAGAGGATTGTTGTTTCCTTTTTAGTTTTTATTGCCTTTTGAGTGGTGCATAAATGTGGTTTGTCTCTATGTGTCTATTGATGGCTGATTTGTCTGAATTTCCAGGAATTCGCTAGCATTTTTGGATTTAATTTAGTGCACAATGTTCAGTTTTTCAGCTGAAACTATAGCTGAATCTGTCCATGTGTTTCAAGATTAGGGAGTTCTCATTCTGTCTTCTAATAGTTGGTGTTCATAAATGCACTCTGCTAGTTTTCTGCCTGTTAGTTGTACATAGTGGCTGTTATAGTCCTTACGCTGTATGTTGCAGTTGACTCTTTTTTCTTGAGCTACCATGTTTTTTTCAGTTTACTTAAGATGTTTTAGAGGCATTTAGTTGGTTAGTGCGCTGTGGTGATACTGTGTGGTTATAACATTATGTTGGTTATTTCTGAAATGCTTCTGAGATGACTATTTTAAAACACATTTGAATATTCAAATGATTTATACTTCTACTGACATTCCAAGGACGTATTATACTCAAATGAAGTACTAATCTGGAAGCAAAAGATTTCCCAAATGCAATAATTTAGGGACTTTTATGTTAAGACTAACCACAATAAATTCCAATGATGTCAATAGATTCTTGGATTGCAATCAACCCACTAATTCAATAAATTCTCACTTTGGAAGTAAAATTATCTGAGCTGTCTTCTTAAAATAGATTAAGCTACCTTATTTCCTAAAGTTTTTATATACTAACATTTATTTCACGTCATTAGAGACTACACCATATCATTAGTTTCTGTAATATGAGTAATTTAAAGTGATATGATTTCCTAACAGTAATTCTAAGTATTTTTTATAACTTATAGACTAAACTGTACATACTGAGATGGCTGCAAAGTGCCATCTTTGAATGTTATTACATACTGGTCAACGATCAAAACAAAAATTGACAGACTGCTACATTACTCCATTTCTGTTTCATAGGTTTACTTCTAAGCTATTATGCAGAGGACTGCAGTGTTAATGATACTTTGAAATCAAGTACCAAGGACATTACAGTATTTCTAAACAAAATTCAACTCAAGCAATAATGGCTGAATTAAACAAAATTTACTCCTAACACTGAATAAACACACACTTCCATCCTCCTATAATATACCATGAAAAGAGATATGCCAATCTTTTTTGACCTGGGCACTCCCCAGATATGTTGGCAATGCAGCTCCCAGATTTCTTAGCAATGGCCATGAAGGTTTAGGATTTCTTTGAGCTGGTTTGCAAATGAGAATGTACAAGAAAGTGGGTTATGCATACGCTGCTCTCTCTCAATATGGGCTGACTGCTGACTGCAGTTCCAACCCACCTTTAGACAGCCTTTCTTTTGTACATTAAACTCAAGACCAATCTAACCTAGTTTACAGAATATTATAAGATACACGTCCAGTGTAAATCCTGGTAAAACTCCACATTATTACAACGTGGCCACAGAAACTGGAGGTTTCCCTATTTCCCTGTTGCCATCTGCACTTCTGCTGCAATTATTATAGTGTGCTGGTGAGAAATATGTTGTCTTGCTATCTTTTAGAACGATCGTCCTTTAAAATCAATGACCTGGGTGAAAGAAGATTGTTTAATGCTTCCCCCACCCCTTAGGCAAAGAGGTAAAGCCTCACTCCCGATAGATTTTTTTTTCCCCACAGAATCCAACTAGATTTACATTCAGCAAGAATCTGAAACTTGCTAGATGTTCTGAATCACAGCTCAATACCACCAGGAGCAAAGGGTTACATCAACACCTGAGCATTCAGAACAGCCAAACCCGGGGGAGGGGGACCCACAGGGACTCGTGAGCAAATGCATTCCTAGGAAATAAAAGCACTCGATGGAAATTGGACGCTGGTCCTTTTTTGGGGGGGGGGAGGGGGGGAGAGGAAGAGTGTGGGATGTTTTTGAACTTGCAGGGAAACTATTTGAAGCACACGCAGAAAATAGGGAGGTGATAAGAAGCTAAGGAACCGCTTGGGGCAAACCCTGTCTACACTCACTAGAATAAAGTATGATCCGCCAGCGGGTTTGAATGAGCGCGCTGCCGGTAGAAACGCTTCTGAGGTGCCGCCGTTCTCTCCTCCATGGCCAACCAGAGTCAGGGACCCGGAAATGCTCAAACACGTGGATTCGCCTGCAAGTAGAAGTCGCAGGTAACTGACGTCACGGCGGAGCGCACAGCGCGAGAGGAAATTTGCCTCGCCTTTCTTTTAAAGAGCTGATTGCATGCCCATTGTATATGATGGGTGCCCTTCGATGGATGGGGACTTCTGGCAAATTTTGGGGAAAAAACACCATGTTCGAATAAAATACATATTTTAACCTCTATATCCTTGCCTTCCTCATTCTGTTTCTAGTAGCTGCAGGGTATGAAGTTAGCAAACATTTATCAAAAGATGTATTTGGACCCAACTTTTTTTTTAAAAAAGACTTCATTTAGTGGCCGTTCAAAGTTACAACATCACTGAAAAAAAGTAACATGACCATTATTCACACTAATGACCATTTCAGCTGTTCTGTCCTCATTTACATACTCGAAATCCCCGCGCTTTGATTGGCCAAAGCGCGGGGCTTTCTAATTGGTCAGGCGAGCCGCGCCGATTGGCTCGTTAAGAGTCTCCCGCGATTGGCTCGCTCAAAGCGCGGGAGACTCGAAATGATGCCATTGGCCGCGGCCGCCGCGGCGAAAAGAATAAAAGCCGCGGGCTTTTTTCTTTTCGCCGGTTCGGTTCCAATCCTTGAAATAAAGAGCATTGTATGAAGTCACCGACTCCTGGCATTTGTTTGCGGACACGACACTGGCGACGAGGATGGGATCCAGACCCTGAACCGAACCCCGTGTCTGACGACAGCCAGACTTAGCACCGAGATGGCGAAAATCGCACCGCCCGCCCCCTTCAACCCCGCCACCGAGGACTGGGAATCGTTCTCCGACCGTTTCCGCATGTACCTCGAGTGCACCGGCATGAAGGACGCCTCGGGCCCGCTAAAACGCGCCGTCTTCCTCACCCATTGCGTAACCGAAGTTTTCCAGATGGCCAAAGCATTGCCCAAACCCGCCGACGCAACCGCCATGGACTGGGACGTCCTCGAACCTATCCTTCGGCGACATTACGCTCCCGAGGTCCCCATCCTGATCCGGCGCAACGAATTCTACCGGCGGGACCAGAGACCGGGTGAGAAATTGAGCGACTTCGTCGCTGAGCTGCGGCGCCTAAGGGGGCTCTGCGAATTTGACAGCCTAAACAACCTCCTGAGAGACCGATTCGTGCTCGGCCTGTGGGACCCCGCGCTCCAGAGCCGGCTGATGGCTAAGGGCGACATCAACTTAGCAGACGCCCTCACCACAGCCGCAGCCGCAGAAGCAACCCGTACTTCCGCAGACAGCATGCGCAAACCAGACACGAAGGACCGCGGCGGAAACAACAACCCGGCAAGGTCGACCGAACAAAAAACCGAAACAACCACACACCACGGCGATTTCCATTCTGCATCCAGCACGTCCGAAGACGAAGAAGACATACATTGATTGCAGACGGGGCGCGACCAACGGAACCGCAGAGGTCGTAGGTCGAGGACCAGCTGTGCCGGTTGCGGCGGCGACCACCCCAGGTCAGAATGCCGGTTTTTTGATTCCATCTGCCGGCATTGTGAAAAAAAGGGGCACATCGCCCGGGTTTGCCGCCAGAAGAAAACTCGCAGTCCACCTCGATGGGACCAAAACGACCGGAGAAGGGAAAGCCCACCGCCCCGGCCCAGAGATCGCCGCTCGGACAGCCGATGGGACCGGACCGGACGATCCTCAAGAGGCAGCGACAACCGGCGGAGAGAGGAGACCCACCAGACGGTAACCATCGGCCACGCCATCTCCGACGGCGCCCGAAAAGTCCACGTCGAGGTTCACATCGAGGGCCAGCCGTGCAAAATGGAGGTAGACTCCGGGTCCTACCTGTCCATGATTGCATGGCACGAGATAAAACGGTTGGTGCCTACCCTCCAAAGGAGGAACATAGACGCCCAAAGACTTATTGTCAAAGACTACCAGGGAAACCGCGTCCCGGTAGTGGGCACCAAAAACTTTAACGTAACCGAACAACTCCCCCTCACAATCGTCGATCGCGACCGCCCAAGCCTGCTGGGACTACAATGGTTCGCCCCGCTCGACATCACTCTCACGGGAGTCAACCACGTCACCGACGACGGTTGGGAACAGCGACTAGCCCAGGAGTTCCGAGAAGTCTTCGACGGAAGCCTGGGCAAGTACCAGGGGCCCCTTATCTTGTTTGACCTAGACCCTAGCGTCCCCCCCAAACGACTGAAACCTAGGCGGGTGCCATTCGCCCTAAAACCTAAGATAGACGAGCAAATCGACAAGCTCGTCAAACAGGGGGTATTGCAGCCCATAGACCATGCCCGGTGGGAGACCCCCATAGTCACCCCGGTCAAGCCAGACGGGTCAGTGAGGATCTGTGGGGACTATAAGGCCACCCTAAATGGCGCACTGCAACAAAGCGCCTACCCCGTCCCAATCGTGCAACACCTACTGCACTCACTGGGAGGGGGCAGGGTCTTTGCCAAGCTCGATCTCGCCCAGGCTTACCAACAGTTGCCGGTCGACGAGCAAACGGCGGAAGCCCAGACCATCGTTACCCACCGAGGGGCTTTCAAGTGCAACCGACTCCAATTCGGAGTCAGCGTGGCACCAGGCATCTTTCAGAGCCTGATGGAGCGGTTGTTGCAGGGCATCAAGGGGGTGGTACCCTATTTCGATGACGTTCTAGTGGCGGCGCCAAACAAAGCCAAATTAGAAAGCTGACTCAGGGAGGTCCTAACTAAATTTAAAGTAACGGGACTTAAAGTAAAAAGGGAGAAATGCCAACTGTGCACAGAACGAGTGGAATTCTTGGGCTACCTCCTAGACCGGCACGGCATTCACCCCACAAGTAAAAAAGTCAAGGCCATCAAAGAGGCCCCCACCCCTAAATCAAAAACTGAACTACAAGCATTCTTGGGGTTACTGAACTTTTATAATGTTTTCCTACCCCAAAAGGCGACGGCGGCGGAGTCTTTGCATAGGCTCCTGGATAAGGCGGCAACCTGGACTTGGGGGAAACGGGAGCAAGCCGCCTTCCAAAAGACTAAAGACCTCCTCACCTCCGACGCCATCCTCATTCAATTCAATGAAACCCTGCCCCTGGCCGTCACTTGCGACGCATCACCTTTCGGCGTCGGCGCTGTCCTCAGCCATACCCTTCCTGACAGAAAAGAAGCACCCATCGCGTTCTTTTCAAGGACCCTAACCAAACCAGAGCGGAACTATAACCAACTGGACAAAGAGGCTTTGGCTATAGTTGCCGCCATAAAACGGTTCCACGAATATCTCTACGGCCGACCTTTCACCATTATAACAGACCATAAGCCGTTGCTGGGCATCCTTGCAGGAAACCGGGCCACCCCGAACATTCTGTCTCCCCGGATGACAAGGTGGTCCGAGTTCCTGGAGGCCTACAGCTATGAACTCATACACAGACCGGGTAAGAAGATTTCGCATGCGGACGCTTTGAGCCGCTCGCCGTTACCGGACTCTGACCCTGACCCAGCTCCAACGACGACCACCCTCAGCATCGAGACCCTACCCAACCTACCCATAACCACGTCAGACATTGCCCAGGAAACTATTAAAGACAGGCGTCTGGCGCGGGTCTTGCATTGGGTGGAAAGATGGTGGCCGGAGAAAGACAACGACGGGTCCGTCAAGACATTTCGGAACCGCCAAACTGAACTCTCGTTGCTTAAGGGGTGCATCTTATGGGGTGACAGGGTGGTCATTCCGGACAGACTACAGGGGAAGGTTTTGGAAATGTTGCACGAGGGGCACCCTGGCATCGTAAAAACTAAAGCCCTGGCCAGAAGCTACGCTTGGTGGCCAGGGATGGACAAGCAGATAGAGGCCTGGGTAGCTAGGTGCCAGCGATGCCAGGAGACTAGGCCCAGCCCACCCACAGCGCCGATCCTGGAGTGGGAAACGCCAAGGGGGCCCTGGTCCAGAATTCATTTAGACTTTGCTGGACCCACGAATGGACATACCTTCCTCATAACAGTTGACGCTTACTCCAACTGGTTGGAGGTAAGCGACATGAAGACAACAACCACGGAGGCCGTGATCAAAGAACTTTGCAAACTCTTTGCAACACACGGCCTCCCAGACGTCGTCGTCTCCGACAACGGGCCCCAGTTTACCTCCCTGGACTTCGAGAAATTCCTGGCGGAAAGGGGCATCCGCCATGCACTAACAGCACCGGTGCATCCGGCGGCGAACGGTAGGGCGGAACGGATGGTCCAATTTACCAAAAAAACCATCCGGAAAATGGACCACGGGGAGATCCAAGAAAAAATTAACAGACTCCTCTTTATACAACACATAACCCCGAACACCACTACCAACAAGAGCCCAGCCGAATTGCTAATGGGTAGAAAACTGAGGTCCCCACTCGACAGGTTACACCCTACATATAACCCGGAGCGACCCCCAGACTCAAGCACGAAATACCGAACGTTCGCACCTGGGGACCTCGTATATGCGAAAAACCTGAGGGGGGACCCCCTATGGATCCCAGCTGTCATCACCCAAGTTACAGGCCCACGCTCGTACCGGCTCCAAACAACAGACGGACGAGCGTGGAAATGACACATTGACCAACTCAGGTCTAGGACAGCAAACGAACCCACCTCCCAAAACGCGAACCAAGGGGGGAGGGAATACCCGGATAACCAAGCGCAAGAAAAAATAAACCAGCAGTACTTACCAAGACGCAGCCATCGCGACCCCTCGCCGGAAAAGAACTGCCAAGCCAGCTCGACCAACCCGGAAAGACCGAGCGGGAGCGGCAAAACCCGTAGCTCAACCAACCCGGAAGGCCCAGGTGGGAGCCACGGAGAAGGAACCGGCCCAATCAACCAACCGGTTCGCACAGAAGCAAGAGCAACCAAAAACCCGACTGCTCCAGCCGGGATCCCGCTTACGACTGAGTTGCGCAGGTCAAGTAGGACTAGACGGAGCCCCGCCTACCTACGTGACTACGCAACGTAAGGACTGAACCAAGAGGGGAGGGGTGTTCTGTCCTCATTTACATACTTGAAATCCCCGCGCTTTGATTGGCCAAAGCGCGGGGCTTTCTAATTGGTCAGGCGAGCCGCGCCGATTGGCTCGTTAAGAGTCTCCCGCGATTGGCTCGCTCAAAGTGCGGGAGACTCGAAATGATGCCATTGGCCGCGGCCGTGGCCGCGAAAAGAATAAAAGCCGCGGGCTTTTTTCTTTTCGCCGGTTCGGTTCCAATCCTTGAAATAAAGAGCATTGTATGAAGTCACCGACTCCTGGCATTTGTTTGCGGACACGACATCAGCAACCCCCATGATCAAAATTCAGAATGTTGGCAACTGTTTCACGTGTATGATGGTTGTAGTGTCCCAGAATCATGTGATAACCTTTCATGATGTTTGACAAGCAAAGTCAATGTATAAAACAGATTCACTTAACAACTGTTACTAGAACTGCAGTGATTCACCAAACTGTGGCAAGAAAGATTGTAAAATGTGGGCAAAACTCATTTAACAAATGTCTTGCTTAGCAACATAAATTTTAGGCTCAATTGTGGTCTTGTCGAGGACTACCTGTACTGTGTCACAACTCAACCCACTTCCCAGAAGTAGTAATTTTTTTTTTTAGTGTTCAGAACTAGCCACACAAATTATCTTGCTAAAGGTTTGCAAACCAGGTTTTAAAATTTATTATAATTGGTCACACAGTCAACAGGATGTTTAGAATGGATCTGGCATTTTTGTCGACCTATCTAGTGTACTATACTTCCCAAACACCTGGGATAGGCAGATATTGTTTCATTGTGTTAAATGTATCATTTTCATGGTTGCACAGTCAGCTAGATTTGATTTGACATTTTTATCCAACTTATCAAGTCCTTCCCAAGGACAAGGGATAAGCAGATGTTGTTTGATGGTGTTGGTGTTAAAGGTATTGTAAGCTTTTTCAAGTAAAGCTACCTTCTGCAATTGACTGATGGTGATTTTGTAATTAGAAACCAAGAAGGAGAACTGGATTCTACTGTGTACAGTTATGTTGTCATTAGGTGTATTATAGATATCATGTTGCTTCTGCTGATACAATTTTGAACAGCCTATTTTAAAATTATTTTACACAGATGACATGATTATAAAAAAAGTAATGGACTTCACAGAAATGAACAACACAATGGAATTGCAGGAGAGGGAAGAGAAAGAATTTTACATGCCTGGGAAAAGTGGTATGTCTGGTTAGAAAATAGAAAGAAAATATAATGCAAAAGTAGAAGCTTTGAACTGTAATTGTAAATAAAGTGTGTGTGTGTGTGTGTGTATATATATATATATATATATATATATATATATATATATATATATATATATATATATATATATTTTCTTAAGTTTTCGCGGGTACTTACATGTCTGGCATTCAGCTTTGTTTGGGTATTTTCCCACGTGGTGCTTTTAAAGTTGTAGCAACGTTTCAGCAGAATCTCATCTGCCATCATCAGGCTTCTGTATGGTGTTTGTCTGTATGTATATATATATGTGTGTGTGTGTGTGTGTGTGTGTATGTATATGTATATGTATATGTATATGTATATGTATATGTATATGTATATGTATATGTATATGTATAGGAGAATTGTATAACTGATGTCACAAATAACTGCAAAAATGTACCATAGAATTTGTTTTTTTTTAAGGTGAAAATTTAATAAACTTTATCTTTAAAAAATTATTTAACTACTTTTATTATTTTTGAAGGTTTGTATAAAAGCAATACAATTGTTGTTCTGATCATTTAGTGCTTCCAGGTTCAGTGCCACACCTAGAATTAAGGAGAAAATTCACCTCAACAATTAATTGTAATTAATTAATTACAATTAAGGGGTGAAATTACTTGCCTCCAGAAGTTGTGGGTGCTCCATCACTGGAGGTTGGACAGCCATTTGTCTGGAATATTTAGGATCTCCTACTTGAGCAGGGGGGTTGGACCTGAAGACCTCTAAGTTCCCTTCCAACTTTACTATTCTGTAACTCATGTAGCAGTTGTCTGTTTACTTATGTTGCCCTGGTCAGAGAAGAGGGATTGTATCCCTTTTCTGCTTTTGCACATTAAGCTGCACCAGGATGATTGCTTTTATCATGCAAGGGTCAGTCATAATTGCACGTTTTCCAGGGCTGTCTGCTAGGTACATCCAGCATTTGCCAGCCACAAGAACAGAAGTTGACTCCTTGCTCACTCGCTTGAGGATGGAACTCATTGGTTATTTATCATTGATCTTTAATTAATCACAAAAAGGAAAGAAAAAAGAGCAAATCACAAAATGAATAGTGATGGTGTTGATACATTGTCAAAGAGAAGAAGAAAAGAAGTGCTTTAACACAAAAAAGTGAAAGAAATGCAAAAAAAAAAAAGATGCATGTCATTATAACAATAAATAGTTACAATTCTATATATGTTAGTATCTCATTTTACCCTGCATGCTGTTTTTACTACTTGTGTCTGTCAATTGGACTATTTTGAACATTTTATCACTCTTTTAAACGAATGTTTGATCTTGTTTAGAAATAGCCTGATTCATAGGTAAGAGTTACGGGATCATCTCTCCCCAGTGATGCTTATTATTCCATTAGATCCAACAAGAAATCTATGCTCCTGTTCCCATCTGTGAGAGAGTGCCATTTCTGCCTTTATCCCAGAGCCCTGATAGTGTGGGTGACTCCACATTTTGGTTAAATTGATTGCAAGGAGATATTTTTGGCTGCTAGTTTATACTGCGTGTTAGTTATGTTTAATTATGATTGGGTTTGCTTTTCTGTTTTTATTATTTTTAAATTGTTAGCCACCCAGAACTATGTATATCAAAGGGAATTTTAAAATAGGTAGTTAGGTGGCTTGGTGGCTAGATAGATAGATGGATGGATGGATGGATGGATAGATAGATAGATAGATAGATAGATAGATAGATAGATAGATAGATAGATAGATAGATAGATAGATAGATATGGTGGATGGATGGAGGGAGGGAAAGATGGATATGCAAACAGGAATTACAAGGACCATCAGGCAAACTCCAACTTCCCCACATGCTTCCCCTAATGCTTGTCTCTTGTTAATTAGGCTAAATTCATTTCACTGCTCTCCGTCCCATTTTAAGGAGAGGGATTGGTCATTGTTTTTCATAATACTGTTACTTTCTAATACTTGCTGGGAAGGAAACAAACCCAGAGGAATTTAGCAATTTTTTCCTTAAAATATCTACTGAGCATGCTATGAAGACAACACTATTTGTTGCCTTATTACTGCAGCAAAACAGAAATAAAAAATAGGTCCACATATTTATGCAGGCATACATTTCTGCTGGCTCCTGGATTGATGGATAACCCCTTAACTCAGCCTTCTGAAAGAGCTATGTTTATCTAAAAACAAATGTTTGGATCTCTTTAAGATCTCAGGGTCTTTAAAAGCACCCCACAGCAAGGGTTCCTTGATGTTAGATCTGGGAGAGTGGGCGCAAAGAATGGAGACGAGGCATCGAATAGTGACTCCAACTCTTTATTAGTGACTTCAGAACAGAGCAAAATACTAGGGCAGCAGCAGCTCCTTTTATAGAGCTGGCTGCTGTCACAACACCCAATGATTTGAGTTTGCCGCGCTGTGAGCGTCCAATCGGCGGCGACCCGCTAACAGCCAATCAGATCAGCCAACAACAACCAATCATGATCCTCTATCAGCGGGCCAATCAGAAGTGCAGGTTCATGAGCCTGTCGCGGAAGGAAAACTATTAGAATTTCAAGCTAACGAGTTTGCTTAGTTTGGAACACTTGAAGTTTATTCATCTTCAAACCAGAACTCAAAGGTGGGATCTTGTCTGAATCAATCCATTTGCCCTGGTGATTACTATAGCAGTGAGTTCTATAATATCTTCTGCATAAGCCCAGGTGGCACAATGGTTAGAACGCAGTATTGCAGGCTAATTCTGCTGACTGCTGGTTGCCATTAGTTCGGCAATTTGAGTCTCACTGGCTAAGGTTGATTTAGCCATCCATCCTTTTGAGGTTGGTAAAATGAGGACCCAGATTGTTGGGGCAACATGCTGACTCTGTAACAGTGGTGGGATTCCAATTTTTTTTACTACCGGTTCTGTGGGTGTGGCTTGGTGGGCATGACAGGGGAAGGATACTATAAAATCTCCAGTCAGAGGGAGTATTTGCCGGTTCTCCAAGCTACTCAAAATTTCTACTACCCATTCTCCAGAACTGATCAGAACCTGCTGAATACCACCTCTGCTCTGTAAACCGCTTAGAGAGGCTATAAACTATAAAGCACTGTGAAGTGCTATAAATGCTATTGCTATTTTCCTCATGTGCTTGTTTAGGTAATTGCTGGTGGACATGAGCAGTGTACCAGCAATTCAACCAACAAAATGATGTTATTTCAAATTTTACTGAATTACAGTTGGTAGAATTACCACTGGTTATGTTAGCTACATTTTATGGGCACTAAAGTCAAGCATCTTGGCCATGAGATGTCAAGCTTGCTCTAGAGGCAGATTATGATTTATTGTCTCCTATGTTGCTCGATTATTTGGGGTGGTCTCTGAAGCAGATCTCCTATCTTGGGTAGGCTCATGTAAAAGAAGGCAGTCTCTACCTGGTACTGCTATTTAGGAGTTTAAAGATCAAATAGTGCTTAGCAATGGCACTTAGACTAATTTATATATTGCTTTACAGTGCTTTACGGCCCTCTCTAAGTGGGTTACAGAATCAGCATATTGCCCCCAACAATCTGGGTCCCCATTTTAACAACCTCAAAAGGATGGAAGGCTGAATCAACCCTGAGCTGGTCAGGATTGAACTCCTGGCAGCGGGAAGAGTTATCCGGCAATACTAATCACTATGCCACCCTAGCTCTGAGTAGCAAAAGATTCAAAACCAACACTTTGAGCATCATACTATATCATCATGTGATTTTCTTTGGCTTTGTGTGTAATGTGAATTCAGGCAAGTGTAGTTTATTCAAACTATCATACTTGTGTAAAGATAGTTGAAAAGTGTGTGGAAGTCATTGGGATTTAGGGCAACTGATTCAAAACAGCTGTGGCAAGTTGTATTCATTAAATCAGAGGCAGACAAACATCTGCTAGATCTGACTGGATAGTATGGATAGTTTCTGGATAGTCTTTGAATGCAGCCATATGAATGCTGCATTAACTTATCCAAGTAAGCTGTTATCAAGGCATAGACATCTTTGGCAAAACTATTTTATTTTGGAAGAGATGCAGCTGCTTCTGATGGTTATCATTCCAGAAACCACACGACCTTCTGAAATCAAGGATTAAAAACACAAAGGACGATTATTCTTTTATCTGAATAGCTTGAATCTTATTTGTTCTATTTCCTTCACCACTCATTTCCCTTGGGAGCATTTAGTATGATTTTAGGAGTAGGCAGATTATAAAATTAATCCATAAATCAATCAGAGCATCAATAGGAATGCTAACCATGTGTGCAAGAAGCTTCTCAGGAAGTGGTTCCCAATCTGACCATTGAACAATACTAATCTGCTAAAAATGTGTTTCTGTTGGTTGGAATCTTTTGAAGTAGACTTTTGATATGTGTAATTTCAATATATGACTTCTTAGTCAAGTGTACAATTAGTCACTTTCTACCAAAATGGTGCCTTTGCAATCTGTTAGTCAGGATCCTGAGAAGTTGAAATTCTTTGATATTACAATTCAGTCTGTTAAACTGGTGTCCGTTAATTTTTTTAGCACAAAGTTAAAGTACCAAATAAAGTACAGATAATATGTCTCACATGTAGCTTGCATTTTTATAACCAATCTCTTTCCCTCCCTCCCTCCCCTGTAGGAAGTTAGCACCCACCCCTCTCCTAGAAAAATGAAATATCCTCTGAAATATTAAAAAGGCAGAATATTTCCTCTAAAAAGAGTAGAAACTCACAAGCAGAAACTCATCTCAGAAGTAGAAACTCACCCGGAGTGGGATTCTATCAGTTCGCACCTATTCGCACCTATTCTACCAGTTCACACCTAGAACTGGTTGTTAACATTCTAAGTAGTTCGGAGAACCGGTTGTTAGAAGAAATTACTGGCCTAATCCTGTAAGGAAGGCAGGAAGGAAACATTCTGGTGTTGCTTATAGAAACTGCCTCTCCATTAACTCTTATTACATTCTTGGCAGGACTGAACTTTCTATCTCAGGAACTTCTCTGGAGTTTTTTTCCCTCCTTTGCTGATACTTTGCTTGTGTGGAGTGACTATTCAAAGTTACAATGGCACTGAAAAAAGTGACTTATGACCATTTTTCACACTTACTGTTGCAGCATTCCCACAGTGATGAGAGGCCAGGTGAGGAGATGCGTGCCTCGATGTGAGTGATATTGAGTTGGCCACACCCAGCCAATAACATGACCACCAAGCCATATCCACCCAGTCACATGACCACCAAACCACGCCCGCTACCTAAGCCACGCCCACAGAACTGGTTGTTAAAAATTTGAATCCCATCCCTGAACTCACCCCCGCCTTTGTTAATGGGTGGGCCATTAAGGCCTGGGCCAGAATACTTTACATAACAAAGATCTCTAAATAAAACTATAGCAATTGCTCAAAAGACTTTTCAGTGCATCATCATCCAGCAAGGCTCAACCAAGCCTGGAACTCAAGACAGCCTGCAGAGTTGCCCCTGCATGACTCCATGGGAGTCTGACAACCAATCAGAATACAAGCTTCAATTCAAATCCCAACAAAGGCTATAAAACCCGGGCACTCTCAGTACCTCAGCCTCTTTATTGATCTCTTCCTTCATCTTGAAGCATGTGATCATCCTTTTCACTTTGGAGCTTCAAGCCATGTGGTCCTGTCCACCATTAAACCTTCCAAACAGCCTCCATGTTTCCAATGTCTTTTTCTCCACTTGGAACTGAACCCAGAAGGATATTTCTTCCAACACCTCCTCCCTCATCTTGTCAGGACCTAACCCTTCCATTCCTCCATCAACACCACCACCAATCCAGAACTGATGAATCTTCTTGGATGAGAAGCAAAATATCTTCTTCCTCAGGAAAAAACATAATCCAGCCTTTTGAGGAAAAAAAACACCTCTGAGAAAATTAGGTATGTTTAACTGAACAAAGAGAAGGCTTAGAGGTGACCTGGCCCACTTCCAATTCTTGAAAGGCTGTCCCAGGGAAGAGGAGGTTGATTTATTCTCCAAATCACCTGAAGGTAGGACAAGAAGCAATGAATGTAAGCTTGTCAGAGGAAAATCCAACCTGGAACTTAGGAGAAGTTTGCTGAAAGTGAGAACAATCAGTCAGTAAAACAGTTTCTCTCCCAGGGTTGTGGGCAGAGATGGTATTCAGCAGGTTCTGACCAGTTCTGGAGAACCAATAGCGGAAATTTTGAGTAGTTTGGAGAACCAGCAAATACCAGCTCTGAATGGAGATTTTACAGGATCCTTCCCCTGCCACACCACCAAACCACGCCCACAGAACCAGTAGTAAAAAAAATGAATCCCACCACTGGTTGTGGGTGCTTGCATCACTAGAGGTGTTCAAGAAAAGATTGAACAATCATTTGTCCAGGATGGAATAAGAACTCCTGCCTTGGGCAGGGAGTTGGACTAGAACAGGTCACCAACCTTTCGGACCTCAGGGACCACTAAATTCATAATTTTAAATCCTGCAGACCACTAATGACCGGCTGGATGGGCGTGGCTGAGTGGTCATGTGATTGTGTGTGGGTGTGGCCATCTTGATGTCACTCACATTGAGGGGCTCCTTGCCAGCCTCTACTCGCCCCTCCCCTCACAGCCACTCCTCGCCTGCCTGGACTCCTTAAGGCACTAATAGGAAGCAGTTGTTGGAGCTAAGCAGACACCACAAGAGAGTTGGCAAAACAGCTGGCTCAATTCAAATTGGATCTAACGGAGAAGGAGGCTCAGCAGAAGCACCTCACTGAGGACCATGAGCATAGGCTTTCCAAGCAGAGAGAAGATCTGTGGGAGTGCAAGGCCAGGTACCAGCACCTGGAGGCTCAGCAGGCTGAGATGGTCAGCCAGTTCCAGGCCATGAAGCAGTCCCACTGGAATAAGGCCCTCTGGCACTTTGCCACCAGCAGCACTTCCCTCCAGCCTTCACCCAAAACCCTGCACCAGGAGGCTGAAGCAGACCCCAAGTCGGAATTTCTACCCCCTCTGACCTGCACAAAAAGACCCCAAAGGGGGAAACTCTCTGCAGCAATACAAACATTCATTGCATGTATTCAGCCCAGGGGCTGTAGTGTGAGGACCCCTGATTTAGTGCAATATAAAACATGCAAATAAATTTTCTGTGGACCACCAAAATCTTCTCACAGACCACCAGTTGGTGACCCCTGGATTAGAAGACCTCCAAGGTCCCTTCCAACTCTGTGGTTCTATAGGTAATGAAATGGATTGCAACAATGATGAGAAAAAACCAAAAGGAACTATAGTAAATGAAGAAAATAATGCTATTTGAATGACAGCCTCAGGACTGCAGACAGGACAAGAGGAAACATGGTATGAAAAAAAAAAATCTGTTGGAACAAATGAACAGACGCAAATCCAAATGGCCCTTTCCCAAATCAGCTGTTTCTTCATTCTTCTTTATGTGGGATTGCTGGGGCTCTTTTTTACTGGAAGAATGGCTCCACAGGGATTTTTTTTTAAAAAAATATGAAACTGATAGAATGAATCAGGCACTCACTCCCTGAATGTCAGCTGTTTCCAGTTGAAAAATTTGCCACATTATTAAACATTTTATTCCTTAATATAGATGTAAGGATTGTTCCATGGCCCAAACTAGCCTGCAAATATTTTCAGGTGGGCAGGGTGAGAATAAAGAAAAACCTATATAAAAACTATATTCAACAAGAATTCTAAGGGTACTCAAAACCTTATTTCTCCTCGCCTGGCCTCTCATGACTGTGGGGATGCTGCAACAGTAGTAAGTGTGAAAAATGGTCATAAGTCACTTTTTTCAGTGCCGTTGTAACTTTGAATGGTCACTCCACACAAGCAAAGGATCAGCAAAGGAGGAAAAAAAAACTCCAGAGATTGGTGAATCTGTCAAAGCCCTAGCTGATTTGCCAAAATAAGGACATAATATAGATACATTATATTACTCTTCCTAAATATCCTGCATGTACTGATGGAGCTACATGGGGTTCAGTGCTTCCAGAGAGCTCAGAGTAATTAAGTAGTAAGAGCAACTACTATGGCAAAAGGTATGGGATAAAATATCTTGCTATTTGAAGAAAACTGTTTTTATATATTTTATTTGCATTTCTACCTAGCAATAACTATATGCTCTGTCTCCAGCATGGAAAACCACTTAGCTATGATTACATTATATATCTCCTAGTTTTAGTATTCAGGTTTAGATGCAAATTATGACCAGCATGATGGCCAAGTGGTGAAGACACTTGCCTTCACTCGGAAGGTTGAGAGTTGCATCTCCTAATTATATTTCTGTTGTAAATGAATAGGAGCTCTTCACATACATTGATGACTCTGAATATTTAAATGATTCAACTTATATGACTCAAGTTTTATCATCCAACTAACTGAATTTATCATGACACTTTACCAAAGGTTAATGGGAGTTCCTCACGTTATTCAAATCTGAGTTATTAATTTAATTTCTTCTGGATTTGATCAGCACTTTTTGCAACATCGATGTGACATTACGAAATATACAAGTTATTTTTCTACTTTCCAACAAGCTTACAGTATTTTAGTCATAGTGCTCTAACAACGTGTCTCTGATGTCATCATCCTATTATTCTAATTATTTCTCAGTAAACATTTTTGCTTACATTGGTTAATCCTCCAAGAACCCTTTATTTCAGTTTGGAATTTTGCTTTCTGGTCTCTGCCCAACGACACTCATATTTTTGGGGAAAGAACCATTTTTTTGGTGAGATTATTAATTCCAGCACTTTACTACTTAGTTGGATCCTTTTCCAAAGAAACTTCCATCCTAATTTAAGTAATAGAGGCAATGATTCATATTTCTTTAAAAATTTAATTCCTGTGTAGTACATCTTGACGTCAAATATATCCCCCAATATTTAACTTTGTTCGTAACTTGAATTTTTAATAAATACCTGGCTCATATTACCATATGTGGTGGACTTGTGAGGAGGCCAGGAAATATTGGACTAGAATTCGCATATGGCTGGAAAAAATGACAAAGAAACACATAGATTTGAAACCAGAGATTTTTTTATTGGGAATCGTACCTGATATATATAATAAAAACTTAAAGTATTTGATTGTAAATGTATTAACAGCAGCTAGGATTGTATTTGCTAAAAACTGGAAGAGTGAGAAAATACCATTAGAGGAAGAAATTATTAAGAAAATATTGGAATGTGCTGAAATGAGTAGACTGACATTTAAAATTAGAGAACAAGAAGATAAACAATTTTATGAAGTTTGGGATCTTTTTTATCAATGGTTAGACAATACAATATAATAATAGAATATTTAGAAATTTAGGAAATAATGAATATATAATTTTTCTTGGTTTTGATAATTTTTTAGAATATTTTATTAAGATAGATTTGGTATGATTCTATGATTTGTTATAAAATAATTTAACTTAATTATAGTTATCTCGCTTAAGTATGAATTAGTAAAATTATAGTCAAATGATTGTTCAATAATGATACCAGGATATTTTACTGATGATTGATAATGTGAGTTATTATGTAATATAATTATTTTGATGACTATGAAATGGATGCACAAAAGGGAGTGGTAAACCAACCGATACACTGTAAATTTATGAAGAAATTTATGAAGAATTATATATATATATATATATATATATATATATATATATATATATATATATATGTCTGGCATTCAGCTTTGTTCGGGTATTTTCCCACGTGGTGCTTTTAAAGTTGTAGCAACGTTTCAGCAGAATCTCATCTGCCATCATCAGGCTTCTGTATGGTGTTTGTCTTGAGTCAGACTTTTACAGTGGTTTCAGATTTAAATTTGGGGCAGCCTATTGCTGTGTCAGAATGGTTTTTTCTTCCTCCTGATTGGTTGAGGGTCTTGGTCTGTGTTTATTGGTCTTGGAGTGTGCTGTGTTCTGCTACTAATATCTTCTGTCTGTTTTTTTTTGGGGGGGGGCTCTTTTTGTATCTTGATTGGCTGGCAACATTGTGTTACTTTATTGGAGGCCTTTAGTGCAGCTTGGCTTCGGGTAAATGGACGGCTATCATTCGTTAGGAAGCTGGGTTTCATCTGGGTGCCTGGTTGGGGTGTGTTTGAGCTGGAGGTATCAGGGGGGATCTGTTTGTGCCCAGGTGTTTGCCTGGCTTGTGGTGTGGAGATTTTTTTGTTTATGAGTGCAGGCTTCCAAATGACACGTGGAGCAAGAAGATCTGCTTGTAAGTTTTGACGTGGTTTCACTATTCACTCAAGTCCCGATAAAAGAGACCCTCGAAATCATCAAAAATAAATACCAACCAGCTAAACACCTCATGGAACTAACAGAACACTGCTTAACCAACACATATTTCATATACAAAGGACAAAGATACAAACAAATTGAAGGAGCCCCCATGGGATCACCACTGTCACCTGTCATTGCAAACCTGTTCATGGAAGAATTCGAATCCAGAGCCCTGGCTAATGCCATATTCAAACCCAAACTATGGTTAAGATATATCGATGACACATTCGTGATTTGGCCCCATGGACAAGAAAACCTAAACAACTTCCTAACACACCTAAACAGCGCACACCCCAAAATCAAGTTCACCATGGAAACAGAAACAAACAAACAACTACCATTCCTAGATGTACTAATCTACAAGAAAACAGATGGCACACTAGGACACACCATATACCAGAAGAAAACACACACTAACCGCTACCTCAACGCCCAATCCCACCACCACCCAGCACAGATAAACTCCGTGGCTAAAACACTAATTACTAGAACCAAACGCCTGGCAGACAAGACACACATTAAGACTGAACTATGCACCCTGACTAAAATATTGACAGCCAACGGCTTCCACAAAAGCAAAATCACCAACTTGATCCACAAAAGCACACTGAGACATAATAGAGACCCAGAAGATGAACAGACCCATGGAACAGCTGTCCTGCCCTACATAAGAGGCACTACAGACAAAATTAGTAAGATTCTATACAGACACCACATCAAGACTGCCTTCAAAACAGACAGAAAAATAGCAGCCATCCTCAGGAACCCCAAAGACAAAATTGACCTGGAAAACCAAGGCATATATGAAGTCCCCTGTGCATCATGCCCGGCCACATACATTGGACAGACCAATAGAAGAATAAGCACCCGCCTGGATGAACACAAAAATGCAGTCAAAAAGCTGGAACACACTTCCTCACTTGTCCATCACATGGAAGCCACAGGTCATAACATCAACTTCAATGGCACCAAAACCCTAGCCATCATAGAAAATCCCAGCCACAGAATCATCAGAGAAGCCATAGAGATTGAAAAAAGACCAGAAAGCATGAACAGAAGAGATGATTCCACCAGACTGTCAATCATTTGGAAGCCTGCACTCACAAACAAAAAAATCTCCACACCACAAGCCAGGCAAACACCTGGGCACAAACAGATCCCCCCTGATACCTCCAGCTCAAACACACCCCAACCAGGCACCCAGATGAAACCCAGCTTCCTAACTAATGATAGCCGTCCATTTACCTGAAGCCAAGCTGCACTAAAGGCCTCCAATAAAGTAACACAATGTTGCCAGCCAATCAAGATACAAAAAGAGCCCCCCCCAAAAAAAAAAACAGACAGAAGATATTAGTAGCAGAACACAGCACACTCCAAGACCAATAAATACAGACCAAGACTCTCAACCAATCAGGAGGAAGAAAAAACCATTCTGACACAGCAATAGGCTGCCCCAAATTTAAATCTGAAACCACTGTAAAAACCACTGTAAAACAAACAAACACTACAGAAGCCTGATGATGGCAGATGAGATTCTGCTGAAACGTTGCTACAACTTTAAAAGCACCACGTGGGAAAATACCCGAACAAAGCTGAATGCCAGATATATATCTGACATTCAGCTTTGTTCGGGTATTTTCCCACGTGGTGCTTTTTAACGTTTCAGCAGAATCTCATCTGCCATCATCAGGCTTCTGTATAGTGTTTGTCTGTGAGTTTTACAGTGGTTTTTACAGTGGTTTCAGATTTAAATTTGGGGCAGCCTATTGCTGTGTCAGAATGGTTTTTTCTTCCTCCTGATTGGTTGAGAGTCTTGGTCTGTGTTTATTGGTCTTGGAGTTTGCTGTGTTCTGCTACTAGTATCTTCTGTCTGTTTTTTTTGGGGGGGGGCTCTTTTTGTATCTTGATTGGCTGGCAACATTGTGTTACTTTATTGGAGGCCTTTAGTGCAGCTTGGCTTCGGGTAAATGGACGGCTATCATTCGTTAGGAAGCTGGGTTTCATCTGGGTGCCTGGTTGGGGTGTGTTTGATCTGGAGGTATCAGGGGGGATCTGTCGTGGGAAAATACCCGAACAAAGCTGAATGCCAGACATGTAAGTACCCGCGAAAACTTAAGAAAACATATATATATATATATATATATATATATATATATATATATATATATATATATATATATATAATGTTATGTTTTATGTCTTATATGTTTTTTGTTTGTCGTTAAAATCAATAAAACTTTTACCTAAAAAAAAAAATTTAATTCCGAATAATAATGTATGTGATAAACATCTAGAACTGATAATGGAGAATGGATTTCTAGATGCAAACTTCCCAAATTCTTGATCAGCAACACTTCCAATAGATAAAGTTCTGTTCCATTCCTATTACAAGGTTGAAAGTTCCTTGATCCTCACTGTATTCTGTTTGTGCTGTTACCAGGCTTAAAGAATCTTATCAGAAACCTATACGTCTTCCACTATTTCTTCAAAATGTAACCTACTGTAGTTTGTCAATCCATTCATCAAAATATGAACCAGCTCAAATAAATGACAACCCAATTTCCATTACTATTCCTATATTTCTGCAAGTCTGTTTTTTGATGCTTGAATTCAGTTATTGTGTTATTGTGTTTCTCTTGCTGTCCTTACAGAATGAAAACATCTAATGCATCAGAGGGGAGATTCATTTCATTTCAAACCATGAAGGAATTATTTCCTTTCCTCTCAACAGCAAATTGCTGCTAATATAAATATTTATACAGAAAGTTGTTGATTTAATAGCCATCCTTTCTGATTTCAATCCAAGAGCAAGTTGCTTTCAAGTTTTGTTTTAATGATCTTAGCAAGCCAAACATGTAGTGGAGTCAGTTCTTTAGAAATGTCATGAGAACTTGTTGGGAGAAATGTCCATCTGGGTTCAGTTCCAAGTGGAGAGAAAGATACTGGAAACATGGTGGCTACTTGGAAAGATGATTTAATGGCAGTAGGACTACATGATTTAAAGTCCTGGGCAAAAAAGAGCACATGGGTGAGAGAGGGAGAGAGATTCATAACCTCTGTTGGGCTTTGAACTTGCTTCCTGTTTCTGTGAACTTGTTCCTGATTGGTTGTCAGATTCCCATGGGGCCATTGAGGGGTAACTTTGTAGGTAGTCTTCTTGAGTCCCAAGCAGAAGTAGTATTCAGCAGGTTCTGACCAGTTCTGGAAAACCAGTAGCGGAAATGTTGAGTGAACCAGCAAATACCACCTCTGACTGGAGATTTTACAGTATTCTTCCCCTGCTATGCCCACCAAGCCATGCCCACAGAAACAGTAGTAAAAAAATGTGAATCCCATCACTGGTCCCAAGCCTGGTTGAATCTGGCTGGGAGGTGTAATCTTCTCAGGTGCCATGTGGTGAGATGGGTAGAGGGCTAATCCTATCATGTCCTGATGGCCATGTCTTAATCCCATCACCCTGGAGCTGAAGATCTTATGTGTTGTAGATAAGGTGTCTTTTGTATTTATGGAGCTATTAACAAAGTGGGGGAGGCACTTTCCAAGAGCAGGTTTCTCCTCTCCTTATCCAGGAAGGTATAATATTCTGCCTTTTAAATATTTCCTAGAATATTTCATTCTTCTAGGAGAGGGGTGGGTCAGAGGTGGTATTCAGTAGGTTCTGACCAGTTCTGGAGAACCAGCAGCGGAAATTTTGAGTAGTTCGGAGAACCAGCAAATCCCACCTCTGACTGGAGATTTTACAGTCTCCTTCCCCTGCCATGCCCACCAGGCCATGCCCACAGAACCGGTAGATAAAAAATTTTGAATCCCACCACTGGGGTGGGTGCTAACTTTCTACAAACTAACAGCAAACTAAGATTAATAACATTCATAAGGAAAAGATGAACATAAATTTAACCAAACAATAATAATAAAGACATCATCTCCTGTTTCCTGTAAGCCGCCTTGAGTCACTGTGAGCGAGTAGACAGAAATATAAAATTTCCAAATAAATGAATAAAAATAAATAAATCATTTCCTGTTTGCAATAAATTCCCACAAAGTACTCCTTCAAATAACCCAAATCAGTATGACCATTTCAATAAGGCCTGACTCTCTCAGCAGATCTGGGTGTGTTCTGAATGAAAGTCCCTTTTAAAAATCACTTCATTGACAGTGGCATTTTCTTTTTCACTATTATTTCTCCGTTACTCTGGATTGGTCCCTCCCTCAGCTTCCTCTGTTTTTTTTTCAGAATGTATTATCTCCCTTTAATCCAGAATACCTTCCTCCTTCCCTGCCTGCCTGCCTTCTTCCCACTCTTCTCTCTTCAACCCAGTTGACTTTTTTTCCCATTGCCTAGGTAACCAGCTGTAATCCCAGATCTGCTGTAGCCACTCAGGCATTCCATGTCCAGCTGTAGCTACAGCCATCATGTCAAGGTGTTCCACCCATCACTGATCTGGGAAGGATTAAAAACCTACCTATAGCCAATTGGGGGCTATAGGAGTGAAAACTCCTAAATACTAAAGTGCCACTTGTCTAGTTTTATACTCAATCATGTACTCATAGATAAGCCAGAATTTTAGATAGAAAAATACACCCCCCCAAAAATCAGATTTGGATTATCTACAGATTATTTGCGAGTATACTTTTTAAAAAATACCTGCATTTCCTGATATACCCACAGATAAACATTGTGTAAGCCACCTTGAGTCACCATAGGATGAATAGATGGCAATATAAATTAAATAAAATAAATAAATAAACCCATTTGCAGTTAAACAGACTCTCACATTTTTAACCAGAATATTAAAAATGTGGGTCAGCTTATCCAAAGGTGGCACATTTTCCATGGTATCTGATGAGTTTGCCTGCAATCCTGAACAAAGGTAAATGTCAATCATAAACTTAAGAATTTAAGAATTTAGCAAAAAGCTAAATCAGATTTTGATCCTAGAAAGTTATAAAAAGACTAAGGTAAATTAGATAAATTTGGAGTACTGAAATTTTTACAGTAGGATTTTTTTTAATTATAAAGAACAAACAAAATCTCGGGGAAGTAGATCCTGTTTAGGGTTTTGCAAGCTATAACAAATATAAGTAATTGCATGATTTTAAAAACTAAGCTCTAGAGGGAAATAAAAGATTTTAGGTAGAAAAAACATGGAAGGCTACAAAATGGTGCAAAACGTAACAATGAAAATACTGAAGGACATTTTTGAAGAATGGAATCAGAAATTAGTAGGCACAGTATCAACAATGTTAGTACAAGTAGTCCTTGACTTATAATCACAATTAAGCCCAAAATTTATGTTGTTAAGTAAGACAGTGGTTAAGTGAGTTTTGGCCCACTTCATGACCTTTCTTGCAATAATTGTTAAGTCAATTACTGCAGTTAAGTTATAACACGATTGTTAAGTGAATCTGGCTTCCCCATGGACTTTGCTTGTCAGAAAGTTGCAAAAGGGGCTCACATGGCCCTGGGATACTATAACTGTCATAAATATGAATCAGTTGCCAACATATGAATTTTGGTCAGGTGACCATGGGGATGTTGCAATGGTTGTAACTGTGAAAAATGTTCATGCCACTTTTTTAATGCCATTTGTTAAATGAACCATTGTAAGCGGAGAATGGTGTCTGTGTCAGAATATTTGCAGCACATCCGACCAACACACAAGTAAATAATTCTGCAGGATTCATCTACATAAGAAACTTCTTTATATATAATACCATACAGAAGAAGTCAGCATACAAAAATCAGGAACACAGAAGCAATAGTCACAGAAGCAAGTCGTTGCAGAATAGAGAGACATAGAGAGGCCCAGATTTACAGAGGCCTAGGTTACAGAGGACAAACCAACTCTTATATACAGTTCAGCAAGTCAAAGCCATACCCAGACTCCAAACTGTCTCTTATGGCCCCATATAAAACAAATGGTATATTTCAGTTTCCAAGCAGCCCCCATTGGCTGACCTATTGAACAGTCCCATTGGCTGAACTGTTGCTATGTCTATTCCAGTTTATGAACTGTTGTAAGTCAAGGATTACCTGTAATGGTGTCTGCTTATATGGATAGACAATATTCATACAGCCTTATATGTCTATATTCATGTAGACATATAAATATGATTCATGATAGCATTATATAAACCATTTGCATGCTTGAACCTAAGCTACTGTATTGTTGATCTTTGGGATTTGAATATGTACTGTATATCTCCCAGGAATATTAGGTTAATTATAATTTCGGAACAAAACATTCCACAGTATTTTATTATTGTTATTGTACAGTACTACTGTGGTTGTTGCTTTTCTACACTGCTTATAGGTAGCTTTGATTGAAGTAGTTGATCAATTAATTCATTCTTTATTCATTAATCAGTACATAAGATGGTATCATTCCATTTAGTTGTGTACTGCCTATTGTGAAATCTCTTTTGAAAAATCCCAAACTGGATGATTGCCAGTCTCAAATTTTCCATTTCATTGCAAAGCACTCAGACATGAAATAGTACCTTGATTTCATGGATATTTCTTTTTAATTGACAAAGGATATATTTTCTATTTGCCATTGTAAAAACACTGGATTTCATGTTAATGCTGTTTAGTTTTATTTCTGCAGAAATAGCTAAAAAAACAAGCCATCTTGGCCTCTTTAGTTACCCTGAATCTGCCAACTTTTTTGGTCTTCCCATTTTGATTTGAATTATTAGTGGAAGTATCCATCTTGGTTGATTCCATCCCTTGTGGTCATTCGGATACTATTCTATTTTACATGGATGTCATTGATATTTATAAACTTTCAGGATAAATTTTGTAATTTATGCTCTTTACTAGCTAAAAGGAGGGATGTCGAAAGGATTGCCTAGAGATTTGGAAAATGCATTTTTTTTCTATGTGAACATGACATGCAACTTTCCATTATCCAGTACCCTGAGCTGAAACCTGCAGACCATGGATGAGAACTCCTAAACTGTCTGGAAAGGAAAAAATAAAGACAAAAATTAACTCTGAAATAAAGGATTCAGAGTATTCTGCATTGGATTAACATTCAAAGATGTTCTGAATCTAACTTTGTATCTGGATGGGCAGATAGTAGTTATGGCTAATAATATCTATCCCTTGTTAAAACCCATTTTTCAATTGTAACCAATCCAGAGAAGATCAATTTTGCCCATTATAAACCTCCCCTCCTCTTCTCTTTCTCTCTCTCTCTCTGCTATTCCTCTACTTGGAATGGACTTTAACTGATGAACAGATATAAATGATCATAGAACTAATGCAGTCTAACAATAATGGATAATAATAAACATGGCTTAATTTCAACCAGGTCAGTGGGTGTTTCTTTAAAAGAACTCCTATAATGCATGTTTTGCAATAAAGGTTTTAACAGCATCCGAGATTATGGTATAAACTGGCAATTGCTTTTTAAACTGCAAAGAGAAACCAGGATTCTTGGGGACTCTCTTCTTTTACAGCAGTGTTCCTATCCCTAAGAAATATGGGGGAGCCCTTTGTACCTACCCCACTGGCAGATTGAATGCAGTATGACAGGTTGAGGAGTCAAGTTCATATATCATCTTGCTTATTGTGGTATGCAGATACCCTGCTCATGTTTTTAAGGAACATCCTAATGAGACTGTTACTATCTCATCCACTGTTCATTGTAGAAGCAACTCAAAGTCCTCTTTAAATGTATTGCTATTAAAGCAGGGATAGTTCGGGCAAATTGGTAGCTCCGAGGATCATCTGTGAGTGAAACATTCGCTCTGACAATCAGCTGTTGGTATTAAAGTGGTATTCCCTCTCTTCTTCTAATCTTGCCATACAAACTCTGAAGGCTCTGTGAAAAACCTAGTGATGACACAGTCCAGCAGTGATACGACCTGGCATTTAAGTCTGCTGCAGTTCCCCTTCCAATCCAATTACTGGGCATTGCCTTCTGTGCCACTTGGCTTGGGAGGGACATACAACTTGTTGCTGTAGTTTTTGACAAGGGAGTATTGATTGTCTGAAAAACTGGTTCTATTTTCCAAATAAATGTGTGTCTTCCAGAAGATTGAATCACATGTGTTAAAAACTAGCAAACAAATATTAGCTGACAAGTTGGTGGCCTTTGAGATGGACTTGGTATGGTGAGAAGGAAATCAGTTGATCTGATTGCAAGCTGCAGCCTGATTGACAGGGCAAGGTTTTTCTGTTGCTGTGTGTTGTCGTGTTTTTATCAGTCTCAAGAAAAGGAAGGGGGAAAGGAGGAAAGAAGTAAGAAAAAAGAAAGAAAGCTCTTTTGATTTCCTGATGGAAACTGCCCTCTGCATCCATTTTAAAATGGGCTACAAGACAGACCAGATATCTGCCTCGTATAGCATAGATGTTGTTTATTTTTGGCACACTATCAATCACCCAGGAGACCAATATCTTTGTGACAAAACATACAGAAGCATTCTGAACAGAAAAAGCACTGAATAAAGAACACCTCCCCTAACCTAACCCCATCCTGTCACACATTACAGACAGTAACTAATAGCTGTTTTTCCATGCCAGCAGAAGATTCTGAATGAGAGGGAGAAAGCAGTCAGGATATCTGTCAATCATTGCCTAAAATTCTTCTACAGTAAATCTGCAAAGACAGCACTGCTCCCCAGTCTAGTTTCTACACTGTAAAAGCTCATTCAAATTCTGCCAGCCAACTTTCCTGCTGACTGTAAGATAGGAGGAACAGAGATAGGATAGCTGTAAGGAAGAGGCTCCGGACACAGGGACACTCTAGATGGCAATGAAAAAAAAACCTTTCATCACTTTCTGATCGGCCTTAAGCTCGGACTTTACTAATAGTTAATAAGTTACACAGCTCCTTTAATAAAAGCCAAGTGGCATTGTTGGAATGACAGGCAGACCAAAACAAACTACATTAGCTTTTTGGACATGTTTAGGCTTCCGTTGAGGTAGTCTCAGGGATGGGATTCCATTGATATAACAATCAGTTCAGTGATTGGGCGCTCCGCGTTTAGAAAAGCTCTAATACTTACCTTCTACATCAATCACTGTGAATAAAACAGCTGAGGCGCAGCAAACCGCAAATCAGCTGTGCTCTAAAAAAAGGAAATAAAGCACAGGAAAGGGCAGGAGTGGGTGGGCGAAGCTACATGCTTGTAGCAGAGAACCGGTTCGCTGCCAGCTGATCTTTGGACCAAGGGGTTCGCCCGAACCGGCCTGAACCGGTAGAATCCCACTCCTGCATAGTCTGTGCTCTGTTGTATTGTTCTGGATAAAGTGATTAAAAAGGTCAAGACAGCAGCTGCGATCTCACAATCAACCATCCCTCTTTTTTTCACATATGTTGCTTCTAGCTCAGTACAAATTTGATTTGTTCCTTTCTTCCATGATCAAAATGCATTTCCCATTGCAGAACATCTTATTCCAAGATGGTGCCTTGCAAATGTGTTGGACCAGAACTCCCAGAATTCCCAGCCTACACACACCACACACGCCCTGAGGAGTTGGGAGTTGGAGACCAACACAGCTACAGAACAGAAGACTGATGTTCCTTATGAGATGTATTTTTTTCACTTGCCTTATTTCATTAAGTATTTTTCTTACTGGATTCATCATCAGTATCACCTTCAGTTATAGAATGTTTTTATTTGCTAAACCTAGTCCATTGTCATGTTGTCATTTTAATATTTATATTATGGCAAATGGCAGCTTCTGGCTGGCTTTAGTTGATCCTGAAAAGGATCCACACTACAGGATCAGAACTTCTTAGTACAGTTAGTCCTCAACTTATGACCACAATTGAGCCTAAAATTTATGTTGCTAAATGAGATATTTGTTGAGTGAACATTTGCCCCATTTGACCATCTTTCTTGCCATCGTTGTTAAGTGAATCATTGCAGTTGTTAAGTTAGTCTAGTTTACCCATTAACTTTGCTTGTCAGAAGGTTGCAAAAGACGATCACATGACCCCAGGACACTGCGACCCATCATAAATATAAACCAGCAAGCCAAGCATCTGAATTTTGATCACGTGACCATGGGACCACTGCAACGGTGGTGTGAAAAATGGACATTGGTAACTTTTTTTTCAATGCTGTTGTAACTTTGAACAGTCACTAAATGAACTATTAAAAGTTGAGAGACTACCTGTACTTGGATGGGAGATCACCAGGACTAAAACCCAGGGCTCATGGTTGGACTAGAAAGTTGGGGTGGGGGTGGGGGCAAAATCCTGGAGGAAGGCCATGGTAACTTTACAGAACTGCCCACCTGGAGAGATTACCTTCTCCTGCCCAGTGTTTGACCAAACAGGATAAAAATAAGTTCCAGGTGTTTCTGTTCTGCCCCACCTCCGCTTAAACCAGAGTGATAAACCCTCTGCAGGAAATCTGCTGTTCTTTCTGTTGATGGAAATGTTTGTGGGTGGTGAGTGAGGTTGGCCTGTACCTGCAAGTTTCCACGGAGGATTAAGAGCCCACTGGTTTCTAGAAGTCATGGCCATTTCTAACACCAGGATCTTGAATCCAGCAAGCAATCTGTAGACAGCATTGCCATCTTCACCTTCCATTTATTTTCAGGCTTGCTTGCCGTGTAGAGGATGATGAGTGGGTGGGTTGGGGGGGAAAATACATCAGAAGGAAAAAGAATACTATTCATCGGGTATCTAAGTTTTCCAAAATCCCCCCACCTCCCCTCCGCACTGCTACATTTACTGTATGAGGAAAAAATTTCCCTTTCAATTAAAAGAAGCAGTTTTTCTAAGCTTAATTGTTTGTCTGTGTAGGGGATTTTCATACACGTGGAGGGGAAAGCTGACTGCTTGCTGTTCTTTGTGATCTCTCTCTCTCTCTCTCTCTCTCTCATTTAGGAAAGGAAAAAACAAAACTTCAACTGGAGAGAAAGGAACATTATAGCACATGGCATAAGGGCACGGTGGTAGTGGTTAAAATGCTAGATCAGTTCTGGGGAGGCCTTGGTTTAAGTTCACCTTCAGCCATGGACGTTCATCATGGGTAACTTTGTCAGTCCAATTTAAGATTTTTTTAAAAAGCAATAAATGAAATAAGGTTAACCTTTCCCTTCCCAAGTATTACTTCTCTGGAAATACCTTTCCAGCATGATGTTTAAGCTGATCACTCCCCCTCCATTGTCACCTTATGTGGGCACCATATATAATAGGATAGTCTCTATGGGACTTTTCTGTCCATTCTCAAAAGCATTGTGTTGTTACATGGTTTATTTCTCTCTCTATTTTTTTTAAAGGCACAATCTGTTATTTTCCAGAAAGGGTTGATGCAGAATATGAGTAGATTCAGGATTTCAGTGTAAGAATTTTAACCCAGAAAAATGGACGTGTGCATTGCAACCCTTGTTAATAGCTGACAAATGAAAGGAAGCGCGTAGTAAGGGAGATTTTTTCTGGGCTGTTTGAAAAATTTAAGATTATCTAGAAGTTGCAAAAACAATATTGAGGTGGTCAAAAGTCCGAAAAGTAATACAAAGGTCTGAGAGCTATGTTCCCTTGGTTTAATATAACATCTTGTTTTAATTTATGATCATGTTTTTACAGATCTTTTTCATTAGTATTTTTTTTTTAAATTAAAATGTACCCCTGACAATTCCTGCAATAGGGTGACTAGTATAAATAGAAGAGAATGTTTGTAGTTCAGGGCTGAACTATGGGGTCCTTGGTGCTCTCTGAGCTTGATTGTTTTCTTGTAGACATTTCATTACTAAACTAGGTAACATCATCAGTGCTAGAAGCAGTGGTGGGATTCAGTTTTTTTTTTACTACCGGTTCTGTGGGTGTGGCTTGGTGGGCCTGGCAGGGGAAGGATACTGTAAAATCTCCAGTCAAAGGTGGTATTTGCCAGTTCTGTGAACTACTCAAAATTTCCGCTACCGGTTCTCCAGAACTGGTCAGAACCTGCTGAATACCACCACCTCTGGCTAGAAGGAAGTGGAGTTTGCTCTCTATTTATATACTAGTGCAGGGGTGTCAAACATAAGGCCCGCAGGCCAGATCCGGCCTGCAATGTGGTTGGAATCAGCCCATGGGGCTGTCCTGAAAAATGTACGGGGCTGTCCTGTGTCACTTCAGCCTGGTCTACCCAATGTGAAGAGGAAACATCGAGCCAGTATGGCTTCGGCCCAGTCTACCCAGTGCAAAGACTTTGGAGAGTGGTGTCAAGTTGGCCACACCCACCCAGTTGGCCACACCCACCCAGTCGGTTACGCCCCCACCCAATGTCAAACACAGCCCTGATGCGGCCTTCAATGAAATTGAGTTTGACAACCCTGTACTAGTGGCTTGCCCTGACTAATATTTTGACTAGCAAAATCTTGACTTGCAGGCAGTTTTGGTTGTTAAGAGTTGGGTTGACTTGAGAATTCCCTTCAGCGGGGGGGGGGGGGGGGGGAGTCTAGATAATGGAGATTTGAGTCCTTTTCCAGTCCTTCCATTCATTATGGCTCTATTGACCATGCTAAGTTACCACTGAACCTGGAGATGCTCCTCTTGAATTTCAATTCGTTCTCAAACAGGACTTCGAATATATCACTAAGAAAATAGAAATCTTTCCAGCTTTACTGAGCTAGTTGAAATGATAAATGGGGACAGAAATAAAGCATATGAAGGCATTTTTAAGCAATGTGATTATGGGGCCAGTTTTGTTCAACATCCATTTCTGTGCTCCTCCCAAATTCATCATCATTCCTAAGCAAAATTTATCTGATTGTAGATATTGGTTTACTTCTTGGAATTGGTTTACTTTGCTTAGAATACTTCCTACAGTTGTGCAATTTACTTGTTCTGACTCATGGTTCTGACTTGTGCAATTTATTTGTTCTGACTCTTTCTTATAGCTAAATCTTGAATGTCTTCTAACAGCCTATCAGTGCATAAGGGGGTTGGGGATGGAGAAATTATATTTGGGGCTATAGTCACCAGTCAAAATTAGCCTCCTTTTTTAGATTCTTAAATGGCTTTATAAGAAAGCAAATATGTTACAATTCAGGTAAGAGCTTAATTGAAAAAGAAATGACAGCTGTGGATCAATCCTTGTTGGTTTGCTTTTTCTTTCCAGTAATCCTGAAAAGTCTTGGATGGAGCCTCAACAGATTTTTTTTTTTTTGTCTCATGCACAGCTGGTCCTGACTAGGCAGATTTCATTTCTTCAGTACTGTCGCCTTCCTTCCTGCTCCCGTCATCTACTTTTAGAAATATATTTCTTGATGGTAAAATCAAGATTATTTTTTACTTTAATATGGATATTGAATTTTTTTTTCCTCATGGCCAAAGCAAGTTACCTTTCTTTCTTGTGTCTTATCACTACAGATAGACCAAAACAATTCATTTAGTGACTGTTCAAACTTACAACGGCATTTAAAAGTGACTTATAATTGTTTTTAACATTTACAATCATTGTGGCATCCCCATAGTCACCTGATAAAATTTAAATGTTTGGCAATTGGTTCATATTTATGACAGCTGCAGGGTCACCACCTTTTGCAACTTTCTGACAAGCAAAGTCAATGGGAAAACCAGATTCGCTTAACAACCGTGTTACTAACTTAATAACTGCAATGATTCACTTAACAACTGTAGCAAGAAAGGTCGTAAAATGGGGCAAATTTCATTTAATAAATGTTTCACTTAGCAACATAAATGTTGGGCTCAATTGTGACCATAAGTTGAGGACCACTTATATCAGGAATACCAAGTTTGTCTTCAGTAAGTCAGATGGTTACCTATCTATTCCCAAAATTGTTGAAATATCCCAACTCATACACCTACCAAATCAATTGGCCTGCAATGATTATCATAGTTGTTCTGTACCTTCATTTGCATTCTTGAAACCCCGCGTTTTGATTGGTCAAAGCGCGGGTGATCTGATTGGTTTAGCGAGCCGCGCTGATTGGCCCACTAAGAATCTCCCGCGATTGGAGGATACGAATCGCGGGAGATTCAAAGCGGTGCCATTGGCCGTGGCTGCTGTGGCTTGAGAATAAAAAGTCACAAGTTTTCCCTTGGAGCCAGATCGGTTCCGGGGGCTAAATAAAGAGCTGAAACCGCAGTCACTGCCTCCTGGTCTCTTTGCTGAATGGACACAACACTGGCGACGAGGATGGGATCCCGAGGCTGAACCCCACCGAGCATGTGTCCGACGGAAGCAAGACCGACGAGATGGCCAGCATCGCTCCGCCCGCACCCTTCAACCCCGCTAGTGAGGACTGGGAATCCTACACGGACAGATTCCTCATGTTCCTCGAATGCAGCAACATGAAGGACGCCACCGGGCTGAAAAAACGAGCCGTCTTCCTGACACACTGCGGGCCCGCAGTGTTCAAGATGGCGAAAGCCCTCGCAAAACCCGCTGATGTCAAAGCGATGGACTGGGACAACCTCGAACCTTTGCTCCGCAACCACTACACCCCTGCCATGCCCACCCTCATCAGGCGGCACGACTTCCACCGGCGGGACAAGAGACCGGGCGAAAGCATCAGCGACTTTGTTGCCGAGTTGCGGAACCTAGGAGGCATGTGCGAATTCTCCGACATGGACGAGGTCCTACGGGACCGAGTCGTGCTCGGACTTCGGGATCCAGTCCTCCAGAGTCGGCTGATGGCCAAAGGCGACATCACCCTCGCCGACGCCATCGCTGAAGCCACCGCAGCCGAGGCTACCTGGAAGTCGGCGAACCGCATGCGAAGATCGGACTCCGGGGACCACACCACGACCACCGATTCTGGACGGGCGACCGAGGCCCAACCGGAAGCAAATCGCCGCGAGACCAATACCCACCATGGCGAATTCCACTCCGCCTCCGACACCTCGGACAAGGAGGAGGAAATCCACCGGCTCCAGGGACGCAACCAGCAAAATCGGCGGGGTCGTAAGTCGGGGACCGTGTGTGCCGGTTGCAGAGGCAACCACCCGAGATCTGAGTGCCATTTCTTCGATGCAGTCTGCCAGCACTGCGACAAAAAGGGTCACATCGCCCGCATCTGCCGACGAAAGAAAGCCTACAGCCCCAGACGGCGGGACCACAGCGAGCGGAGACGGGACAGCACCCCCCCCCAGAGCCAGAGATCACCCAGCTGACAGCCGAAGGGACCAGAGCGGGCAAACCCGACGAGGTGGCGAGACCCGGCGGAAGGAGAAAACCCACCAGGCGGTCATCATCAGCCATGCATCAACCACCGACGCCCGAAAAGTCTACATGGAGGTAGGCATCAAAGGCGAGCCATGCAAAATGGAGGTGGACTCCGGGTCCTACCTCTCCAGGGTCGCCTGGCAAGAAATCAAATGCTTGGTGCCTACCATCCACAAGAAGGAACTGGAGAACCAGAGACTAATCATCAAAGACTACCAGGGAAACCACATCCCGGTAGTCGGAACCGGACAATTCAAAGTAACATTTAAGGGCCGCACTGCGAAGCTTCCCCTGACAATCGTGGACTGAGACTGACCCAGCCTTTTGGGACTGAAATGGTCACGGGCATCAACCACATCGCCGAGACCGATTGGGAGCAGCAACTGGTACGGGACTTCCAGGAAGTGTTCGATGGCACCCTAGGCAAGTACCGAGGGCCCCCCCCATCTCCTTCAGCCTATACCCTAACATTCCCCCGAGAATGTTAAACCACGGCGGGTACCTTTTGCACTCCGGCCAAAAATTGACGAGCATATTGACAAGCTCGTCAAGCAAGGGGTCCTACAACCAATTGATCATGCCCGGTGGGAGACCCCAATAGTCACCCCAGTCAAGCCCGATGGGTCGGTGAGAATCTGCGGGGACTATAAGGCCACCCTAAATTGCGCCTTACAACAAAGCACCTACCCCGTCCCAGTAGTGCAGCATCTTCTACACTCACTGGGGGAAGGCAAGGTTTTTGCGAAACTCGACCTGGCCCAAGCATACCAACAGCTGCCGGTCGATGCAGAAACCGCGGAGGCGCAAACCATAGTCACCCACCGGGGAGCTTTCTGATGTAATCGACTCCAGTTTGGAGTCAGCGTGGCGCCTGGAATTTTCCAGAGCCTCATGGAGAGACTCTTACAAGGCATCAAGGGGGTGGTGCCCTACTTCGACGATGTGCTGGTGTCGGCAACCAACCAGCGAGAACTAGAGGGTCAGCTAAGGGAGGTGTTAACCAAATTCAAGGAAACCGGGCTAAAAGTGAAGAGGGAAAAGTGCCAACTTTACACAGAGCTGGTCGAGTTCCTGGGGTACCTCCTAGACCGGCACGGCATCCACCCTACCGCAATCAAAATCAGAGCCATTAAGGAGGCCCCCACACCCAGGACTAAAACGGAACTGCAGGCGTTTCTGGGACTGCTTAATTTTTACAATGTTTTCCTGCCCCAGAAGGCAACCGCGGCGGAGCTTTTGCATAGCTCTTGGACAAGGCGGCTACCTGGACTTGGGGGAAACGTGAGGAAGCCGCCTTCAGGAAAACCAAGGACCTGCTCACCTCGGATGCCATCCTCATCCAATACAATGAGACCCTACCACTCGCCATCACATACGATGCCTCACCCTTCGGCGTCAGCGCCGTCCTCAGCCACACAATCCCGGATGGAAGAGAAGCACCCATCGCTTTCTTCTCCCGGACACTCACCAAACCAGAGCGGAACTATAGCCAGCTGGACAAGGAGGCCCCAGCCATCGTCGCAGCAGTGAAGAGGTTCCACGAGTACCTCTATGGCCGCACCTTCACAATCATCATGGACCACAAGCCATTGCCGGGCATCCTGGCAGGGAACCGGGCCACCCCGAACATTTTATCTCCCAGGATGACCAGGTGGTCTGAATTCCTTGCCACCTACAGCCACCGGCTCACACATTGACCCGGTAAGACGATCACACATGCAGACGCTTTGAGCCGCTTGCCGCTACCCAATCTAGACACTGACCCAGCACCCACGATGAGCACCCTCAGCATAGAGACTCTGCCCGATCTACCCATAACCACGTCAGACATTGCCCGAGAAACCAATAAAGACAAACGTTTGGCGTGGGTGTTACATTGGGTAGAGAAAGGGTGGCTGGAAAAGGACAACGACGAAGCATTCAAAACATTCCGAAACTGGCAAACAGAACTCTCGCTGCAAAAAGGGTGTGTACTGTGGGGGGATAGGGTGGTTATCCCAGAAAAACTGCAAGGGAAGGTATTGGAATTGTTACACGAGGGGCACCTGGGCATAGTTAGAACGAAAGCCCTGGCCAGGACTTATGCTTGGTGGCCAGGGATGGATAAACAAATCGAGGCCTGGGTGGCAAGGTGCCAATGCTGCCAGGAAACCAGACCGAGCCCTCCCATGGCACCGATCCTGGAATGGGAAGCCCCCAGGGGACCTTGGTCTAGGGTCCACATAGACTTTGCCGGGCCTACCAAGGGGCATACATTCCTAGTAACCGTAGATGCTTACTCCAACTGGCTGGAGGTAAGCAACATGAAATCTACCACCACAGAGGCTGTGACCAAGGAACTTTGCAAACTATTCGCAACCCACGGCCTCCCAGATGTCATCGTGTCGGACAACGGGCCCCGGTTCACCTTGCTGGAATTTGAAAAATCCCTGGCGGAATGGGGCATACGACACGCACTGGCAGCTCCAGTGCATCCAGCGGCGAATGGGAGGGCGGAACGGATGGTTCAATTCACAAAAAAAACCATCCAGAAAATCGAACACGGGGAAATCCAAGACAAAATAAATAAAATGCTTTTTATCCAACATATAACTCTAAACACAACAACAAAAAAAAGCCCGGCAGAGCTACTAATGGGGAGGAAAATAAGGTCCCCACTCAACTGACTACACCCCACATACAACCCGGAAAAACCCCCAAACTCCTCCAGCAAGCACCGGTCTTTTGCGCCAGGCGACGCCGTCTATGCAAAAAATCTAACCGGAGTCCCACTATGGGTACCAGCAACCATAACCCAACTGACAGGTCCCCGCTTGTACCAGCTGCAAACAACCGACGGACGAGCGTGGAAACGCCACATCGATCAAATAAGATCGAGAACGGCCACAAGAAACACAATCGACACGCAACCAGACACAGAAAATCCACTTAACACAAGCCAAGAGGGGAGGGAATACCCCGGGAACCAAAACCCAGAAGGAAACCAACCATACTCACCAGCAAGCAGCCAGCTCGAAGCTTCACCAGGGAGAAGCAGCCAGGCCAGCTCAACCAGCCCAGAAAGACCAGGCGGGAGCGGCAAAAACCGCAGCTCAACCAGCCCGGGTAGACCGGGAGGGAGCTGCGACAAGCGGCCCAGCAAGGCCTACCAGGTGGTTCCATCGACGAGGCCGAGAGACACAGAGAACCCGACCGAACTGGCCGGGAGCCAACCCAACGACTGACCTGCACAGGTCCAGTAGGCAAGTGCGGAGCCCTACCTACTTACGGGACTACGTTATGTAGGACCGAACCAAGAGGGGAGGGGTGTTCTGTACCTTCATTTGCATTCTTGAAACCCCGCGTTTTGATTGGTCAAAGCGTGGGGTGATCTGATTGGTTTAGCGAGCCGCGCTGATTGGCCTACTAAGAATCTCCCGCGATTGGAGGATACGAATCACGGGAGATTCAAAGCGGTGCCATTGGCCTCGGCCGCCGCAGCTTGAGAATAAAAAGCCGCAAGTTTTCCCTTGGAGCCAGATCGGTTCTGGGGGCTGAATAAAGAGCTGAAACTGCAGTCACTGCCTCCTGGTCTCCTTGCCGAACGGACACAACAATAGTAATTAAGGATTTGCAAACATCTAAAGAGGGCTAGGTGACAGAAGGCTAGTCTATCTAGACTCATTTCAAATCAATTTCAAAAAATTCAGACAAGGCCTCTTTCTCTTCCTCCTTCAGTGAAATCACACTTTCACAATGCTGATTGACTCAGGGTTAAGTTAATGAAGTGGGAGACACTGGTTTGAAAAATCTGAACTCCCCTATTGTTCAAACCAGAATGACCCTATGGAATAGGGCCCAGGAGGAGAAGGGATGTGTCTACATCTGTTTAAAATAGCCAATAGAAAAATGGGCCATTGATCCTGCCTCCTGGGGGCTTAACAGCACCACTAAATGAATGGCTGATCAAGTGTTCAGACTGTGTACATGGCTAAGCACTGTTGGAATGGGAAGTGTGAGGGGACATAAATGTAACACTGGAATAGCAGAAGAAAAGTTAAGGCTATCCTAGGTTTGGGCCGGACATAAGGTGAAAGCAACACTAGAGCATGGCAGGAAAAAAAAAGTCATTGCCAGGACGTGTTTTGTAAGAGTTCAACCGCAAGAAAGTCTTAAAACTGCATAATGCAACCCTGAATTCTATATTGCATAGGTGAAAAGCAAGGATGCATTACTATAACTATTAATCTTTTTATCGTTCCTTTCACCCATCCCCTCCCATTTGTGATTGTATGACTTTAACCTTTTCACTTGTATCCTAATGATTTATACTGACTGTTTCCCAGTATGATTTGGTTGCTTACTGTACCCTATGACTATCACTAAGTGTTGTACCTTTATGATTCTTGACTCTTGACAAATGTATCTTTTCTTTTTATGTACACTGAGAGTATTTGCACTAAGACAAATTCCTTGTGTCCAATCACACTTGGCCAATAAAGAATTCATTCATTCATTCATTCATTCATTCATTCATTCATTCATTCATTCATGGTGGGAATATACTCAACTTATGACTACACTTGAACCCAAAAATTATGTTGTTAAGTGAGAAAATTGTTACTTGTTAATTGTTAACAAATTGTTAATTGTTAACAATTAAGAAATTGTTCTTAAATTAGTAACACAGTTGTTAAGTGAATCTGGTTTCCCCATTAACTTTGCTTGTCAGAAGGTCACAAAAGGGGGGAGAAGGCGGAGCCATGTCGCTGCGATACAGCTGCAATCTCGGGGCTCCGAGATTGCAGCTGATATCTTTGCCCCTGGTCGGTCCTCACGGACCTAAACCGTCCCATAGAGATGGTGACAGTAAGGAGTGCATTCTGTTGATCCCAGGGACATCGCAAGTCCCTGGTTGATCCAGGAGAAGCCCTTCTATCATCGGCGGAGAGGCAGCCATTAAGCTGCTGAAGCAGAAACAGCTCTGGAAGGAAGAGACAGAAAGACAAAGTGTATCGGCTGGTGAGGATTTTTTTTTTTTAAATATTTGGGACTTAAGGACACTCTAGGATGAGAAGAAACCTGTAAGATTTCTGACAAAAATTGATAAAATGGATCTAGCGGCGATTTTTTAAAGAGAAATGTCAAAGTGAGGCTTGGCTTTTTACTTTTACTTTTTTTTCTTCACTGAACTTCTATTGCGACTTAGTAACTGTAACCAGACTGGATTTTTCTCCTATATTTACTTATTTTCTTTCTCCTTTTTGACTGCTTATATTTTTTAGAACAGAGGCTCCCTTTTGTAATTTTTTAAAATATATATATATGTATATATATATACACACATATATATACATGTATATTTTCTTTTTCTATTAGGCTTTTTTTGGGAAGAAGGGGGAGTGGATTAAGGAAACTTTGTAACACTGTCAACTAGAGGCTTGAAAATACTTTATTTGAAGTTGAGAGGACTGTGAAAAATTCTTCCTCAAGGACACTGGAACTTGATAAGATAGAGGGAAGAGCACTGGAGAATGTTTTTACAGGTGTCTCTCTGGGACCTCTACTATTAATTGAACATTTGAAGCTTGGCTTTGGAATTTGTGGAGAAGCCATAATAAGAGCCTTGGATACTTAAATAAAATGCAGTGTGCTCCTTTTTTTATTTTCTCTTAGCTGTTTTATCCCCCCTCTTCAACCCTACAGTATTTTGTAATATTTGTATATTTATTCTTTATTTTTTTTATTCTATTTTTATCTTTTTTTTTTTAAGGGAAAGCCTCAGAATATCTTTTTTCTTTTTATTTATTGGGATTTTTGTCTTCCCCATTTCCATTTTTGATTTACTCTTATGGTTATCTTTTACTTTTTGTGACCTTTCAATTGGATTAAGGTGTGAAGAACCTGAAGAATTTTCTTTCTCCTTTTTTTCTTATTATTTTTTAATATTATTGGGTATTATTCTTTTTATTTTTATTTTTATTTTTGAACAACAACTGACTATCCCATAACAGGATTAAGGTTTAGAAGAACCTGAAGAACCTCCTTTTTATTTTTATTTTTAATCCTTTTTTCTTTTCAATTTTGGGCTTCTTATTTTTTATTGGCTTTTTCTTATATTTTCCTTTTTCCTAATTGGATTATAATTGGCCATTCTACCAATTGGATTAAAAGAGCTTGAAGACCTGGAGCTATCCAAATGAGTAAGAAAATTTTACCGTCTGGCATTTCAACCTCTGCTCCTGCCTCCCCATCAGCTGGAAGAGGACTTTTAACAATGGCGAAGCAAGATAAAGCACAAATGGATCTAACAATGGTTATGCAAGGAATTCAAGAACTTAAAACGAGTATTGAACAAAGAACGGAGAGCATTGAACAAAGAATCATGAAGACTGATGAAAAAATTGAAAACATTCAACAATTGATGGTGAAATACGATGAAAGACTCCAAAAAATGGAAGAGAAAGATAAACAAAGAGATGAGACAATTGGAAACATCGACAGCAGATTAACAATGGTTGAACAAGATAAAAGTGGGATGTTGAAGTGGGAGATGGACAGATCAGAATTTTACCTCAGATTCCAAAACATAGAGGAAGAAAAAGGACAAAATTTGGCTGCAGTAATGATAGATATTTTGGCTGGAGCCCTGGGAATAACAGAGGAAAAGATGATGGATGGAGTAGATGAGATATATCGAGTCTTCACAAGATATGCGATGAGGAACAGTTTACCAAGAGAGGTCCATGTTAGATTTACCAAAAAACCCTACTAAAACACAAATATTACAAGTGGCAAGAGAGAAGATGTTGAAGTATAAAGGCAAAGAGATTGTGGTCTTAAAACCAATACCCAGAAAAGTGAGAGAGTTGAGAAGAGAATATCGATTCCTGACTAAAATGTTGCTGGAAAAAGAGGTGAATTACAGATGGCTGATTCCAGAAGGATTAATGTTTACATGGCAAGAACAGAGACACAAAGTTGATTCAATTGAGAAAGCAGAAATATTCTACAATGAATTCTTCAAAATAAGAGAAAAAGAGACCATTTCAACTGAACTTAAAGATGACCAAATGGGAATGGGAAAAGAAGAAGGTGCAGTAGGTGGACAAGTGGAGACCAAAGAACAACATGAAGTAAGATCTACGAGAGCTGTTAGACCTAAATATAGAACATAATTATGGAGGGAAAAAAAATGATTTCTATGAATATAAATGGACTGAATTCAGCTACCAAAAGAAGAAAAACTTTTCATAAATTAGAGAAATTAAAATTTGATATAATCTGCTTACAAGAAGTACATATTAAAAAACAACATCAACATTTATTGATACGATCAAAATTAGGGAAATTTTTTACTTCCCTGACTCATTGTAAGAAAAGAGGAGTGGCCTTGTATATTAAACAATCTATTCCAGCCAAACTGATCTATAATTATGAAGATGGAAAAGTATTAATGGTTGAAATAGTGGATAATAACGCAAAAACACTCCTGGTTGCAATTTATGCCTCGAATGATAAACAAGAAGAATTTTATAAAAGGTTACATATGAAAGCAATCGAACTGGACTATATTAACATAGTTATGATGGGAGATTTCAATGGAATTGTAGATAATAAATTGGACTATACAGCGACAGCATCAAGACAAAATAGAAAGACTCTCCCTAAATCCTTCTTCAAAATGATAGATGAATTAAATTTAAAAGATATATGGAGAGAAAGAAATGCTAAAACTCAACAGTATACTTTTTATTCAAATAGACATTTATCATGGTCCAGAATAGATATGATTTGGGTCTCAACAGAATTAATATCTAATATTCAAGAAACAAATATTGAAACAAGTACATGGGCAGACCATAATCCAATGACAACTAAATGGAAAGGACAACAAAGAAGATCTAGATGGACATTAAATAATACTATTTTAAAGGAAAAAGACTTCACACAATGGATGGAAAAAGAATTGACTTTCTTCTTTAGTGAAAATAAAAAAGAAGATACTTCAATACAGAACGTTTGGGATACAATGAAGGCATATGCGAGAGGATTGATAATAGACTATACAAAGAAAAAAAATACTAAGAAGAGGCAAGCTATTAAAGCTCTAAAAGATGACTACAAAAAACTGGAAAAAGAATTACAGAAAATGCCATGGAAAAAAGATATTAAACTTAAAATGGACATAATCAAACATAAAATGGGCCAGGTAGAGAAAGAAGAATTGGCACAAAAAATCAGAAGTGCTAAACAGAATTATTTTGAAGATGCAAACAGGCCAGGTAGATGGTTAGCATACAAACTGAGAAAGGAGAAAGAATCAAGGAAAATATTACAGTTAATAGATGATCAAGGTCAAATGTGTTATGGCAATAAGGAGAAAAAGGAAATTATTCGAGACTTTTATGGACAACTATATAAACAAGAGGATCTTGGTGAGGGAAAAATTAAACAGTATTTACAAAATGCTAATTTACCCAAGATATCTGAAGAGACTGAAAAATGTTAGAAAGTACTATAACAATGATGGAATTAACTGAAGCATTCAACAGATAGAATAATGGGAAAGCACCAGGTCCAGATGGGCTTCCGGAAGAATTTTATAAAACACTACAAGAATCGTTGAGCATACCACTGCTAGAAGTCATGAATGAAGTTATGTTAAATAAGAAAATACCTAAAACATGGTCAGAAGCTTATATTACACTTATTCCAAAAGAAGGGGCCGATCCATTACAAATTAAGAACTACAGACCTATTTCCTTATTGAATGCAGACTATAAAATCTTTGCCTCAATTCTGGCAGAAAGACTTAAAAAATACTTAAATAATTTTATTCATCCTGATCAGAATGGATTTTTACCAAAGAGACAAATTAAAGACAATATGAGGGTAATTCTGGACACTTTGGAATATTATGAGGCGCATCCTGAAAAACAAATGGCTTTGATATTCCTAGATGCCCAAAATGCATTTGATAATGTGAATTGGAGATTTATGCTATTATTACTGGAACAGATGGGCTTTGTCAGAAAATTTATTCAAGCAATAGAAGCCATATACTATATGCAATTGGCAAAAGTAATGATAGAGGGAGAATTTACAGACTCTATTAATATAAGAAAAGTCACAAAACAAGGATGCCCATTGTCACCTTTGCTATTTGTACTGACTTTGGAAGTGTTGAATAGAAATATTAGAGAGGATCAAAATATAAAAGGCATGAAAATTAAAAAGGAGGAATTTAAATTGCAAGCCTTTGCGGATGACTTGGTTTTCATTCTGGAAGATCCTCTAGAGACAGCTTTAAAACTATTGGAAAAGATAGAGAAGTATGGTGAGATGGCTGGTCTGAAAATAAATAAAGATAAAACAAAGATTCTGACAAAGAACATGTTATTAAGGCAAAGAGAAGAACTGGCAGACTTATTGAAAATCCAAGTTACGAACAAGGTTAAATATTTGGGGATACATTTGACATCAAGATGTACTACATTGAAAGAGAATAACTATATTAAGCTTAAGCAACAGATAGCATCTGATTTGAAGAAATGGGAAAATCTACAATTGTCATTGATAGGTAGAATTTCAACAATCAAGATGAATATTTTACCTAGAATTTTATATTTGTTCCAAACAATACCAATTAGGCTTGGCAAAGATTATTTTGAAGAATTAAATAAAATTGTGTTGAAGTATATATGGCAAGGTAAGAAGGCGAGAATAAAATTAAAACTTTTACAAGACGCTAGAACTAGAGGAGGATTTGGCCTTCCTAATTGGGAGTTATATTACCAAGCTGCAAATTTAATGTGGGTCAAAGAATGGATAACATTAAGAAAGTCTAGATTGTTGACATTAGAAGGACATGATTTATTATTGGGCTGGCATGCTTTTCTGTGGTATAAGGGAACTAAATCGCAGGGCTATTTTAGAAGACATTATATACGGGAGTCTTTATGGTTGAACTGGGAGAAAATTAAGAGACAATGCTATTTGAAAATCCCAGTTTGGTTATCAACTATTGAAGCTTTTTCTTATCCTATAACATATAAGAAGGAACAAACAGATATGAGGAAAGATTGGATGAAAAGGGTGAACTTAAAACGATGCAAAATCTAGAAGAACAAGGTATAAAGATGAATTGTTTTTCATATGCACAAATACAATCAAGTTATCTAAAAGATTCTAAAACAAGGATTTTATGATAAATTGACTGACTTAGATAGGATTTTGACAGATACTGATGAAAAAGTGATTAAAAAATTATATAGTTGTTTGCTGGAAATTAAATTAGAGAAAGAACAAGTTAAAGAAACAATGATTGCTTGGGGGAAGAATTTTGGATATGGGATTGATTTAGAGAAATGGCAAAAATTGTGGTCTCAAAATTATAAAATGACAATGTCAACAGCATATAAAGAAAACTTGTATAAGATGTTTTACAGGTGGCACTTTCCCCCGACAAGAATAGCAAGAATGTTCAAGAATAAATCTGAAAAGTGCTGGAAATGTCATCAGATACCTGGCTCATATTATCATATGTGGTGGACTTGTGAGGTTGTTAGAAAATATTGGACTAGAATCCGCATATGGTTGGAAAAAATGACAAAGAAACATATAGATTTGAAGCCAGATATTTTTTTTATTGGGAATCGTACCTGATAGATATAATAAAAACTTGAAGTATTTGATTGTAAATGTATTTGCTGCATGGCTCCGGCACGGCCCTGGCAGGATGAGTGGAGGGTCCGGTGGGGAGGCGCTCGCTGCCTTGGTGAGAGCTCTGCCGCCGGGAAGGAGGGCCCGCCTGTCAGCTGTGCTGGGCGCCCCAGGCGAAGTTCTTCGCGCTCTGCCCAGGACCAGGCAGGGATGGTGGCTGGGCGTTTCTCCCGAGGTGGGCACCAGGCAGGGATGGCGGCTGGGCGCTTCTCCCAAGGTGGGCCGATCTTGCACTGCGGCCCCGGGTGATTTGCCTCCCCACGTGGGGTTGGGCTGCCCTCTCAGGCAGGGGAGGCTTTGTTGTAGTAGGGTGTCATTTTTAAAATAATTCACTTTACCTTCGAAGGCAAAGGGAAGGCGGCGACGGGAGCGCCTGAAGCCAAGTGTCTCCTCAGGGCTCCGGTTGCAAGGAGGAGCCCTGACTAGCCGCACGTGGCTGTGCCAAATGCTGCGGCGTTGCTCTAACACCATGGCAGCAAGGGAGAAGGGAAAGCAACGGTGGCGGAAGGTCTCCCGATATGAAGTGCCCCACCAACGCAGGCAGCACCATATCCGGGCATGCAACAAAAGTACTTCCTGACAGCAAACCCCCCACTGCCATTCCCCCCCATTTCACATGTTTAATATGGGCCTTAATTTGGGGAGAGGGGCTTAATTTGATTTTATGCCAATAAAACATTGTGGGACTTCCTATTGGTGGAGGCTGTATTGTTGGAGAAACACGGTAAGTAGTACTATCTTAGTAACTGTGTTATGAGCCTCCAGCTCACTTCATTGTATATCAGCTAGGAAATCATCTTCAGAGAGTTAATTGCCCAAGATTTACTTCAGAACATCACAATGACCTGTGGCTTTGACGCACATTGACAAAGATGGATGAATGACTTGGCTACTCTAACAGGAAACCAAAAGGGCAGTAGTTAAAAAGTAATCATCTTTGTACAATTGACAGCGTATTGCTCTGTGAAGAGATGTGGATGAATGATCAGAGAGATTATTTTAATTTGGTACATCTTTCCTCTTTCCTACAACCATCCAGCAACTTAGTTGTTTTTATTATTACTTGCTTTCATCCACTAACTTCTTCGAGGCTATAATTTTATAAATAAATCACCCCAATATTAATTCTGAACAAGATAGTCTTTCTTAATGACTAAAAAAAAATCTATATAGATAGTATCAGAATGCTAGGTTATTTTATTAGATATGGGAACTTAAAATGAATTGTAATATCTCTACAAAAGCAGCAACACAATAAAATGTGAATGATACATTCTATGGCATCTGTATCACATGGACATAATTGAGCAGCATATGGACTTTTTTGTGTGTGGCTGCTTTCCAGAATAGCTGACAGCAAAACATTAAACTGAGCCAGTGTTAAAGCTCTTCTCAGTTTGAATATCATGTTATAATCTATCTTGCCAGTCTGAAAATACAAGATTGATTGCTCAACATTTCTGAGCAGGAGAGACTAGTCGTGTTGTCTTCCAATGTCCAGAATGTGTTGTATCAGAATTATTATGGCTTGATCATATCCAGAATAAGGCTCCTACACATCACCTATAGTAATTGTACTGTACTCTGCAACCAAGTCCAGCACCTTTGTCATAGCAGTAGAATTAGTCCAATCTCTATTTTGTAATAATTTAATACTTAATACTTTTGAGAAACAAATTATTAGTATTATAGAAGGTTGTCAGGTAGGTTATTACAAACTATAAATTCTTTATTACATAAAAATAACTGCTTTGAAATCCTTGAAAAATTAAACAAAAAGAATGGAAATATATCAAGGATTCACTGGGCCTTTTAATCTTTAACACTGTGTTGGTTTTCGTTAAATGCTCTAACTAGGTCAGCCAAACAAGAGCATCATTTCTGTCTGAATGCCTTGCAAAGATAACTTTTAACTGTGATATGCGTCAAGAGCTGACCCCACTTCTCCAAGTTCAGCATTCAGCAAACAGGTGACTTTTCATGAATGTGGGAATGGCTTCTCTTTCCCTGTTCTTAAACCTCCAGTCTTGTGAAGCTAACAGAGATGGGTCAGGGAACATGGAATGTCCTTCTGATCCTTTGGGAGCTGGCTCATAAATCAGCTCGCAGCAGCATTATTAGTTTACTAGTCAAACGCATAGAATGACGCTAGAGAGCAGGATTGCCAATGGTGGGGTGCTTCAACAGGCTCCAAGCCAGAAATTTCATGAAAATAAGCAAATAGGACATTGAGGACTAAAGGTAAGTGTCTGTTTGTGTGGACTATTGCCATGACTTAAATTATAGATTGCTTAATGTAGCACATGTAATAGTATAATGGATAAGCTATTACATTTGCCAAAAAGAAATTCTGCATTAATGAAAGCAAGACTTTGGAGGAGAAAAACTGTCCTTGTTTTGCTACAATTTATAGATTTGTTATTGTTTATGAGTTGGATTTCTATTCTGCCTCTCTATTATAGCGAGAGCCATGATGTTTAGCAATCATTTGGAAAACATTTTGTATTACATTTTGGGCCAGCCAAATTACTGCAATCATGACTAAGGCTGTGATTTTATACACACTTACTTGTTATGGTGAATTAAGTGAGAACTATTCAGTGAGATTATTTGGACTAGCATTCCTTGGGCAATTACTCGAACCGAGCACTCCAGCAGGGCTCATCATTGATACTCTCCTGAGGCTCCTCCCTGTTGAATATTTTTGGACAAGTGTTTTTGCAATTCACATCTGCATCAAGCTTCTTGCATATAGTGACTATTTTAATTTCCCTCCCAAATATTTGCAAAGCATCAGACTATTTTACAGAAAAATAAAATGCATTTTAATATTATTGCTGGTCACAATGACTCTAGGATGACTCTAAAAATGTCCAAGAGTACTAAATATAAAAATAGCAAATTTTCAATAAAACAAAGACAAGGCATCCAGGGACGCAAATACCCTGTATGATCCTATCTATTATTCTTATTATTCTTATTCTTATTCTTAGATAACAGGTATAAGTATAAGCATGGTTATGAATACATGAAATGGATATGAATAAAAAAGAAACAATAGGACAGGGATGGTGGGCACGTTGGTGCACTTATGCATGCCCCCTACAGACCTCTTAGGAAAGGGGTGAGATAAATAGTAGACAGTCTAAGGTTAAAGTTTTTGGGGTTTGAGGAAGAAACCACAGAGTCAGGTAGGGTATTCCAGACATTGACCACTCTGTTGCTGAAGTCGTATTTCCTGCAATCAAGTTTGATGCGGTTTACTTTGATTTTGTATCTATTGTGTGTTCTTGTATTGTTGTGGTTGAAGCTGAAGTATTCATTGAAAGGTAGGACATTGCAATGTATGATTTTATATACTATACTTTTATTGGACCGAAGGCGCGTAGTTCTAGGTTTTCTAAGTCTAGAATTTTGAGTCTGGTGGCATAAGGTATTCTGCAACAAGTAGAGGAGTAGAGAACTCTTCTCGTGAAATATTTCTGGACTTTCTCAACTATATTAATATCTGCTATGTAATGCGGATTCCAGACTGATGAGCTGTATTCAAGTATTGGTCTAGCAAATGTTTTATATGCTCTTGTTATTAGTGTGATATTACCCGAGAAAAAGCTATATAAGATTAGGTTAACAACTCTTAATGCCTTTTTGGCTATGTAGTTACAGTGGGCTCTAGCACTTAGATCATTTGAGATTACTCCAATGTCCTTGACATAGCTGGGGTCATCAACAAGGTCTTGATTATTTAGCTTGTATTTTATATTCTGATTTTTTTTGCCAATATGTAAGACAGAGCATTTGTTTTTTGAGATTTGAAGTTGCCATTTGTTTGACCATTCTGATACATAGTCAAGATCTTTTTGAAGGGTAGCAGTATTGTCAGTGGTATTGAGTAGCTTTACATCATCAGCGAACAGAACACAGTTGCTCTTAATATGATCACAGAGGTCATTTATGTGAAGTATAAGGAGAGTTGGTCCTAGAACACTGCCTTGGGGGACAACACTGTTGACAGGTACAGGATTTGATAGGGTGTGCCCTATTTTGACCATTTGTTGCCTGTTTGACAGGAATGGATCTATCCAGTTATGCAGTTGTCTGGAGATGCCATAAGATTTTAATTTTAGGAGTAGTTTGTTGTATACCACTGAATCAAAGGCTTTACAGAAGTCTATATAAATAGTGTCAATTGCTTTGCCCTGATCGAGTTGTGTAGTCCATGTTTTTGCAGTATAGGAGTTGCAGATTACAGGATAATTTTCTTCTGAAACCAAATTGTTTGTTAGAGAGTAGGTTGTTTGTCTCTAAGTGGAGGATATGGATGTTCTAAATGTAAATGTTATTGTTCCAGGGGAAAATGAATGCAGTGTTGCATTCTGAATAATGACTTCCTTGGTTTCAATAGCAGGGTGATTTACTTTGATCTCACTTGTTAAGATAATAGTAAGAAGGATAAGTTATAGGGGTCAACATTCTTTACCTCCTACCTGCTACCAACGTGTGAAAATGGTTTCCTCATTAGAGACAATAGCGTTCTATGTAACGTGTTCTTGATTCCGTATTCTGCATTAACGGAATGGCCAGACCAGATGATCTTCGTTCCCATCTAATATTCGTCTGCTTTTTTTGTTTTTCTTTTTGGCCCGGATCTGATTATCCTGAGATTAAATCTTTGGGATGTCTAAGGAACACCTGTGACCTGTCGCTCATTCCCAGCGGAACCAAAGTAAACACCCGCCACCAAAACAAATCACGTGGAGAAATTGAGCACGATTAAGCTCCTCCCCCTTTTCCCATGCGATCCAATAGCTATTAGACGCGCTGTCCCTCCTGTCCAATCAGAATCGGGTACGCCAGCTGTTCCCGGATCCTTCTGGGTTGCCCTCCCCACCACAGGCCCTTAAGAAAAACTTGGAAAGATGGCGGCGCTGGTGCTTGCAGGAGACGTGGAAGTGGGTTTAGAGTCGGTGTTTCCGCAGGAACTGGAGTTGTTTGCTGATGCTTTTCCTGTGCAGACCCGGTATCGGCTCTGTGGGCAAGAGCTGAGCATCACGCAGTACCACGGGGCGCGGCTGGGAGTAGCTGCTCCGGTCTGGGAGGCGGTGAGCGCAAGTCCCGCCTGGGACGGTCGAGATTGAAGGGTCCTTGGTGCTCTCTGAGCTTGGTTGCAAGAGAGCACCAAGGATCCCTCATTTCAACCCTGAGCTACAAAATATTCTCCTCCTTTAATGGTCGACATGGTTATGCCAGTAACTGGCACTGCTGGTTCAGTCAGATTCTTTATGCATGTATTGGCAGAACAAAGAAAGTTTGAGCAGTTTAAAGTCTTAACAATTTATGATCCTTCCCAGGAGTTGTTGATTTAACAAAAGCACCAGTTACGCCTTAACAACAAAGAAATATGAATATTTAAAGCTTTTGTGTGCCTGTTTCATTATAGTAAATACATGGAGTGATCTGGTTTCAAAGGGGACTGTGGGGATTTAGCTCCCCTACATGCACATATTTAACTCTCTTTGGCACCTATTTTTCCTCAATTGGCTTAGCTTTGAAGCTGGGTTAATTCCATAGCATTAATACAAGGAAAATATAAATTACACAAAAGAAACAAGGAATGAACATAATTGGACCAGTTTCTTTAGGGGCTACTTAATGTACTTTGGTATATCATTTGCCTCATTTCTCTGCATATTTAGATCTGTGTCTTCTAACTAATACAATATAATACGCGTGCTTGGCATGTGATAATCCAGAACAATTTCATATACTTGTGCAAGTATTTTCATAACACTATTTAATTGAGACTTCAAACCAAATAAAACTTTAAAACATAAATCAAAGAAAAAGTCAAAATGCTAAACTAATGTGAATCAACACAGTCCATTATAATGAATAAGTCAAGCCCTGCTATCAAGTTTGCTTAACTTTTTAATGTATTCATATCCTAATGGTCATATTAGCATATCTGAATAAGCATATCACTGTTTTGAAAGTCTTAAGGATAAAGGGTATCTCAGATAAAAATGCATCATGGGTGTTTGCAGGGGGGAACACAATGGAGAGAGAAGTTGAAAAGTATAGCAATGTCATGACACAAATCCAGTGAGTTACATATATGGATCTAATGTCAAAGTTCACGGACAAAAGAGTGATGTTTACACCTTGGCATAAATTTATACAAGCTGCCATTTTTCATTATCATGGTTACTTGCAGACAGTCGGGTTCCTAGGGATAAGCAGAGATAAAGTGCTAAAGGGAGGAAATAGTGTCTTCTTTGGATCAATAGCAAGGCCAGGATGAATATATGAAAGAGGAGGCAATTGAATAAGAACAATAAGAGAGAGGGCTAGAGGAAGATATTATATTGTACATAAATTTGTACAAGGTATATTTAGTTATAAGGAACACATCAAGTATAGACTCTAATTACTCATTCAGAAAAATGTAAATATCAGGGAATCATAACTTTTCCTTTCAAGAAAAAAAATCTAGAAAAAGGTCAATCCAATATATAATATTTGGTGGTAAATAGCTGGATTCTTCCCGGATTTGTTACATTCTAGGTATGAACTCTGATGAGATCACTTGAGATGAAGAAGCACCTAGAAGAGTCACAAGGAATATGGATCAACAAAGACACCAAATCCCTCTAGGCCAGTGTTGAATGGAGGTCTGGGTGGAATAGACCCGGGGTATCCAACCTTGGCAGCTTTAAGATGTGTGGACTTCAAATTCCACAACCCCAGCCAGCACCCCTGAATTAGATTAAGACCCTTTCTCATCCAGCATTCTGTATTGTACAGTGGCCACCCACATGTGCCTGAAAAAGACCTCCCATTTTCCAATTGGCAGCACCACCATTAGGGTTTCAGTTGTTCTGGGAAAACATTGTTTCTCAGAAATTTGACAGAGAAATAAATTTTGCAAGTAATAATAACTTGCTGATGTGTGTGAAACCAGGGTGATGAAATAGAATAGATTTACATAAAAAAAATCGAATGCAAAGTAACTCAAAACAATTGCTAAAACATTGCCTGCTTGGAAACCAAAACTTAGTAGAGTAGAAAACATGGTGCCTGCATCAAAAGAAATCTGTGAAGCAAAAATAATTCATATATTTGGACTATATATTCATTTTTTTAAATTTTTCATTCTAAAATGTTAATCCATCATCTGTTTTTAAGGCTCTAGCTCTCTGTGAATATTTTGAAGCAAAGAAGGTGAATTTTCAGGGCAAGACAGTGATAGAGCTTGGTGCTGGGACAGGTGTTGTTGGGATCCTCGCTTCGCTTCTTGGTATGTTGAATTCACTGCAGACAAAAAGAGAGAAGATAATCCTCAACTTACAACCCCAATTGACCCCTGAGTTTCTGTTGCTAAGCAAGATAGTTAAGTGAGTTTTGTCCTATTTTACAACTTTTTTCCCACAGTTGTTAAGTGAATCACTACAGTTTTTAAGTTAATAGCAATAGCACTTACGACTTGTATACTTCCCCGTTGTGGTTTGCAGCACTCTTTGTGTGGTTTACAATGTCAGCATATAGCCCCCCCAACAATCTGGGTCATCATTTTACTGACCTTGGAAGGATGGAAGGCTGAGTCAACCTTGAGCCAATCAGGATCAAACTCCAGGCTATGGGGAGAGTTAGCCTGCAATATTACATTCTAACCACTGTGCCACCAGCACTCAGTAAGTAACATGGTTGTTAAGTGAATCTGGCTTCCTCATTGACTTTGCCAGAAGGTCACAAAATGTATGACTCTGGGACACTGCAACTGCATGTCAGAAATACATGCAGTTGCCAAGTGTCCCAAATTTGATCACATGAAGATGCTGCAATGGTTGTAAGTGTGAAATACGATCATGTCACTTTTTGCAGTGCCGTTGTAACATTGAAAGTCACTAAAGGATTGGTTGTAAGTTGAGGACTTAACCTGTATTAATTAAACTTCGGATGTTGTAATGCAGGTGAAGGTTTCATGGGGACAGATTATGAGTCATTGTGATCTACAGTATAATGTGTTAAAAGCTTACAGGTAGTGCTCAACTTAAGACCAAAGTTGAGCCCAAAATTTTTGTAGCTAAGTGAAATGGTCATTAAGTTAATTTTGCCCCATTTTACGACCTTCCTTGCCACAGCTGTTATGTGAATCATTGCAGTTGTTAAGTTAGTAACATGGTTCTCACCTGAATCTGGCTTCCCCATTGACTTTCCTTGTCAGAAAGTCGCAAAAGGTGATCATATGACCTCGGGACACTGCAACCCTCATAAATATGAGTCAGCTGCCAAAGTATCTGAATTTTGATCATGTGATGATCATGTGATGAATTTTGATCAGGTGATGTTGTAAGTGTGAAAGACAGCCCTAAGTCACTTTTTTCGGTGCCATTGTAACTTTGAAGATTGCTAAATGAACTGTTGTTTAATTCGAGGATTTCCTGTACTTATTTTTTTTTTATTACATTTATATGCCATCCCATCTCACGGTTTCTTGTTGGTTTATTGTTATGCATAGAACTATTGAATTCAATATGAAGTGTTATGATGATATTTGTATTCCCTTTTTTTATGCAGAACAAAGGTTCTGCATGTATCAAAAGAGCAGATGGATCTCAAGGCTGCGCTTTCTGACTTATTATTGTTTTTAAGCATAGCTGGAGATAATTTGGTTGTGGATAATACCTGTGGTCTAAATCCTTGAAAGCTTTTTGTTATTCAGTGTTCCTTTTCTTTTTTAGGAGGCCATGTAACCATCACAGATCTTCCCATAGCCTTGAAGCAGATAGAGGAGAATGTCCATCAGAATTTGCCTGCACAATGCATCGCCCGAACCAGGGTTTGTGCCCTATCATGGGGTCTGGACCACAAGGACTTTCCTCAAAATTATGACCTCATCCTCGGTGCAGATATTGTCTATCTCAAGGACACTTACCCACTCCTGATACGGACTCTTCAGCATGTATGCGGTGCTCAATCTATTATCTATCTCTCTTCAAAAATGAGAGAGGAACATAGTACAGCACTGTTTTTTGAGACTCTGCTCCCTATGTACTTCACCACAAAACTCACCTTTAGGAATGAGACTGAGAATATTAACATCTACAAAGTGACCAGCAAGAGTTAAATTGGTTCAAGGCTATCTTTGGTCTTAAACAGTGGAATATTCATTTTCCGTTTTTTTAAATGAAAGCAAACACACTGATTTGAGAATTCAGCGTGGAGTGAACTTGGTATCTCTCACTAATTTCTGTAAGAACAGATCTGCAAACCTTGCAAGGAAGAATCCTGTCTGAAGAAACAGCAGCAGTCCTAACAAGTATATATTGCCAGTGGGGATTTAATATGAGGCAGCCATTCTCTCTATGTCTTCATCCTCTTTTCCTGAAGAAACCGTGAGAGAAATCTGAAGTTACTACATGTTTAGGAGTGTGTATTTTCTAGGAGTGTTATGGCTTTCAGGAATGTCTCATTTTGTTCTTTTTTGCAGGAATGTTCGGAAGTGGCTGTCTGAGGCAACAAATGGTTTGTGTACATAAGACAGAACGCAGTAGTTCTAATGGTGAACAGAGGTAGACTCTGCTGCACTTAGGAAAGTGTATTCATTGATTTGAATTGCATGTCTGCCCTTTGACATTTGCTCCTGGGTGAGAAAAACAGCCAGTTAAAAATATACTCTGACTGCACATCACGCTTGGGGCAACATATATATATCCTCATCAGAGTCAGAGCATCTGAATCTCAGGTGATACGCTGTTTCACAGGGTTCAATAAAGATACATTTTGTAGGTCCCCTAAGATGGTACTGTTGAATGAAAAGGATTCCGAACTTGTCCACAAGTAATTGGAAACGAGTGATCCCACAAATAATCTAGACCCTGAGTCATGCAGCATGACAACCAGCATCTTGAATTGGAGAAATCTACTGGGAGCTTATGCAGCTCTCCCAGTTGTAATTACTCAGATGTAGCAAGGCAGTCCATACTTATTGCTGCTGCATTCTGGTTCAGTGGTAGGCTTCATGTTATTTTCAAAGCCAGCTCCATAGAGCACATTGCAGTAGTGCAAATACAAAGTGATCAAAGCATGAATAACTATCCTAAGGGCCTCCTGGTCCAGGTACGGTTGCAAATGATGCACAAGATGTATTTGTACAAAGGCTCTTTTTTTACCCTTAAGCAGAAGTTGAGAGCCTAGGAGAAATTGCAGAATTGCACACCAATTGTGTCTGGGGAAGTGCAACCCCATCCAGAACCAGTGATGGAAAATCCCCAGATTTGGGGTGGGGGTGGGGGTCTAAACTCCATAGCTACTCAAGTTTTATTAAGATTGAGCCTAAGCTTATTTTTCCCCATTTGGGCCCCCAGAGCCTGCAGATCCTGAAGTAGAAGCTCAATAGCATCACTTGGTTTGTTAAGAGTCAAACTATCATCAATCATCAGCACACTAATGCACTTGACCTTGTGCTATCAGATAACTTCACCCTTGCCCAGCAGGTTCATGTAACTGTTTAATAGGAGTGGGGAAAGCCAAGAACTCTGGATGTTGTAAAGTGGGACCTGAGAGACCCAAGGAAGGCTAAGATTGATACACTACTTCTATCCCAGTCTTGCTAGAGGTGATCCACAAGTATGATTAATGCCATCTCACTATTACACCGAGGGCAGAACCCCAAAATTAAAATGACCTCCAAAGCTGCAGTTTAATTTACTTCCCCAACAGACAAATTGTCCAGTGTTGTTGGATTTAGTGACTGCTTCTAGAGCAGTGGCCCCCAACCTTTTTTGTGCCACGGCCCAGTACCGGCATCACAAAATGATCCGCGGCCCAGTACTGGCATCAGCACGCATGACAAGGCAAGGTGAGCCGAGCGACCGGCCAGCCAGCCGTCCCCCGCTTCTCCCCGCCACCTTCAACTCCTTTGTACCTTTGTCGATGGGCTTCGCTTTGGGACGTTCAGGACGGCTTTGAGACGGTCGCTCAGCTCGCCTTGCCTTGGGTGCTGAAAGAATCCTCGCACCTTAGTTTTGTTCGAAGCCCCCCCCCCCCTTTCGATGAAACTAAGGCACGAGGATTCCTTCAGGACCCAAATGCCACTTTCCAACTGGAAAAGCTCAACTGGAAGCACTTTCTTGTCAAACAAGATGGCGGCGCCCAGCAAACCAGCGGTCCGGTAGGAAATGTTCCACGGCCCGGTACCGGGCCGCGGCCAGGTGGTTGGGGACCCCTGTTTTAGAGTAGAGAGTTTTTTCCCCCTATGACTAAAATCCTGATTTTGCTCTTCATCCTCTTCCAGCAACATTTTATCATTTAATTTCTAGAAGGCCCTTTGAAAATCACAGCTCTCTGGAATCAAGCCATATAGAATTTTGGGAGTTGAAGTCCACAAGTCTTAAGTTGCCAAGTTTGGAAATTTCTGCCATATAGGCACAATGTGATCCAAAGCTGTCACACTCTCAATCCAAAGTAGCAATTAAGGCCTCAGTAAAATCACTGATCAGAATCTCAGAAACAAACTCAAGTTCCCTCTGAAATCCACAAGGTTCCATAAAACTGTCCTAAGAATGATGTGGAATTCAAGTGTTGGTTCTTGCTTAAAAGTAGAAGTTCAAGAATGTACCAGCTAGGCAAAGTGAAACATTTAATGTATGCATTAAAACCCATGGTGCCTTTTCTCATTTTGAGATGTTTTTGTATTTTCCTCTTTACAATAACTTATACAAAGTGGAATGTGATGTTTGTATGTGCAACGAACACTGCGCATTTGTATTTTTTAACGCTATACTGTCCCATTCATTTAGAAATCAAGGCTTCGGTCGAATTTGTATATATCTTAAAAGATGCTTAGTGATATATATGCACTTTGTAAATAGATTCTGCATTGCAAATCAATTGTACAAAGTACAGCTGCAACTATATTTATTCTCGCTGCACTGCATGGAAGATATATCCCCGCGTATGTGGCTCCTTGAGATCATTTATCAACTGCCGATCTAAAATAAAATAAACTAAAATAATTTTTATTTACGTTACTTGATCTCCCTCAATTATTATACTGCAAATGCTAGATCGCTAAGTATTTGCATCATTAAATAGTATTCAAGTGAATCTTAAAAGCTGCCGATTTCGGGTGGAAAAACCGGTCTAAACCAGCACCGCGCGGCCCTGACTCCCTTTTGCCTCTCTACGGTTCAACCGGCGTCTCGCTTCAACCAATGAAACGCCTAGGAGGGTTAGAGCGAATCAGCGCCGAGGGAAGGGAGGGTCTGGTCAGAAGCCGAGTCTCCCTTGTCGCAGCGGGTGGATGACGTCTAATTTTCGCGTCCTCGACATGCTGCGCGTTTCGGGGCTGGGGTGGACTCTGGTCTCCTTGCAAGCGAAGGGCGCCCTGGTGCTGCAGGTGAGACGGGCGCTTGCCTGGAGGCGATGCCGAGCTTGAGCCAGTTTACCTGCAATGGTTCTGCTTGCGGCCTATTTCCATCCAGGTCACCAAGACTGGAGCAGGTTCCCACGTTTTTTTTAAAGGAGGAGGCTCCTCTTTGCCTTTAAAACAAAAGGATTGTCTGCGTGGGAACTTAACGTGGGGCTTTCCTATTTCCGCCTGCGATTCAAATTTCATTTTATTCTTTTTAATTTCCAATGGCTATAGTTAAATCTAGAACGAATCTTCTGTTCATCTTTGTATGGAATGGCAGAATATAAATTATAGTTTGGTGTAGTGGTTTCTAAGGCACCAAGTTAGAAAGCGATAGGCTGTGAGTTTTAGTCCCCCCCTTGTTTGAGTACAAAGCCAGCTGGATGATTTAGGGCCGTTCCCCCCACCCACCCAGCTCCAGGGACAATGCAAACCACTTCCGAAAACTCCTACCAAGAAAACCGCAGGAACTTGTTTAGTCAGTCACTCGGAATCAAGGCTGATACGAAGGCACAATAAGTTAATTCAGTGTCTCACTAATGGGGATTAGTTGAAATTGGCAGATCTAATTCATGTCCTCATCATCTCAAGGGTGGACTTCTTCCATGGGATTTAAGTAGGGCTGCCGTTGAGAATTATTTGGAAACTGCAGTCTGTGTAAAATGATCAACAATTTACTGGCAACTAAGAGCTGCTACAGTCACATGACATCAATTCTATGCTGCATTGTCTTATGGGTACAATTCAAAATGTTAGTTTTAACCTGTAAAACCTTGAAGAGTTTGAGTCTCAGGTTTCTCTGGACCATCTTCTTCAAATTGAATCTGCCCACAAATGAAGGAAAATATGTGTGTCCTAGGATAACTTTGCAAAATCCAATGTGGGTCGGTCACTGGGACCAGAGGTTTAGTAGAGGAAGAGTAAACCTCTGGTCCTGTTGGCCAACCCAGATTGGATCTTCAGTCTTTCTACTCCTTGTGAACAGCAAGAAAGAGGAGCTGCCTCTCTGCTGGGTTGCAGGCAGTTCTTTTCAACAGTTGCTTTTACTCAAGAAAACTTTCCCTCCAAAAGTGCAAATGGTCCATATCATGTTATTCTTTAGAAAAGTAGTAAAAACTATATTTTTGAAAAGGAGCTTTGGGGGTTGATTTGGTTATCTATAGAATTGAATTGAATTGAATTATTTATTGGCCAAGTGTGATTGGACACACAAGGAATTTGTCTTTGGTGCATATGCTCTCTGTATATAAAGAAAAAATAAAATACATTCATCATAAGATACAACACATAGTGATAGTGATAGGTAACTAATAAGCAATCAAATCATACTAAGAAAACAAAACAATATAAATTGTAAAGATACAAGCAAATAGTCATAAGTGGGAAGAGATAGGTACTAAGAAGGATGAGAAGAGTAATAGTAATACAGGTTTAATAAATAATTTGACTGTTTTGGGAATTAGTTTAGCAGAGTGATGGCATTTGGGGAAAACACTGTCCTTGTGTCCAGTTGTTCTGGTATGCAGTACCCTATAGCATTATTGAGGGTAGAAGTTGAAACAATTTATATCCAGGATGTGAGGGGTCTGTAGATATTTTTACAGCTCTCTTTTTGACTGTTGCATTATACAGGTGCTCAGTGAAAAATGCAGGTCCTCAATGCAGTATACAGTCCTCTACAAGGAAAGGCTAATTAAAGTTGGATGTTTTATAGTGGAATTGTGTGTTACAGTTTTTAACTTTTGAAATACATTGTGATTTTGTAGGTGTTGTATTTTGTATTGTAAACTTCCTAGAGTAGTTTATTACAACTCTACAAACGTAATAAAGAATAGAAATTTGTTCCCATATTCCAAGCTTCAGATGGTTGGGAAAAACTGAAGTTTTTTCCGTGCTTCAGAAGACAGTTTGGCACTATGGACTACATTTCTTCAGCATCTGAGAAGAGAGATGCATCTCTTTTCTGTAGGTTCTCACCAGATCAAAAAACAGCCTTGGCTACAGGTGAATTGGTACCTGCACAGTCTCTTTGGGAATATGCCTTTCCTAACAGAACCTTGTCAAACCTTTTCATTTTATTCGTTGTTTTTCCCCATTCAGCAATGGCATTTGCCTCGTTTCTTTCATCCTGGCATTCCTGTCCTGGCAGCAAAGGAAGCACTGATGAAACTTAGGAAGAAAACTGGCTATTCCTTTGTAAACTGCAAGAAAGCCTTGGAAAAATATGATGATAATATTGAAGAAGTAAGAATAATTTCTGTGTGTGTATGATATTGTAATCCATATCTTTCATTTTCTCATTCTTTCACCCTGAACATGCTTCAAAAAAATTTCTTGTCTTAAAATCTGAGGTACAATTTTGTCTTAAAGCAGCAATCTTGTGCTTGCTGATAAAACAGTAAATCCTATTGACATTAAAGAATTTAGGCTGGAGTAAATATAATTAAATTTTTACTGACTCTTGTTTCTTCTTACCTTGTGAATTTATGCATACTTTCATAGGCAAACATAATAGAATTCTTTATTGGCCAAGTATGATTGGACACACAAGGAATTTATCTTTGGTGCATATGCTCTCAGTATACATAAAAATAAAATATATTCATAAGGTACAACACTTAATGATAGTCAAAAAAGCAATCAAATCATACTAGGAAACAGTCAATATAGATCGTGTAAGGATACAAGCAACAAAGTTACACTCATACAGTCAGAAGTGGGAGGGGATGGGTGATAGGAATGTTGAGAAGTGTAATAGTAATGCAGACTCAGTAAATAGTTTGACAGCGTTCAGGGAATTATTTGTTTAGCAGAGTGATGGCTTTCGGGGGGAAACTGTCCTTGTGTCTAGTTCTGGTGTGCAGTGCTCTATAGCGTCGTTTTGAGGGAAGGAGTTGAAACAGGTTATGTCCGGGATGTGAGGGGTCTATAAATATTTTCACAGTCCTCTTTTTGACTCGTGCAGTGTATAGGTCCTCAACGGAAGGCAGATTGGTAGTAATTGTTTTTTCTGCAGTTCTAATTATAAAAATTACATTTTTGGTGTTGCCTTTTCTATGCAAACCTTTATACAGTTAAAGAGTAAACAGGAAGGGAAGTGCTCAGATAATGGAACCACCCACTGCTATTCCTGCTACTCTGAAAATCCATATATGGGAAAAAACTGAAATGTGACTGAGGAACTTTTCAGTGATTTTCTTTCTATTTACAAAATATCTTTGCAATAGGGACATGTTCAGAGCTATTCACTTTTGTAGAAGTATAATGGGAAAATATATTTGTTTTTATCTAATATCCCCTCAATTAAACAATGTCCCTGGGGGATATTGGAAGTGGGCATTCTTTGTTTCTTGAACATTATTCCTGCCAATATTTATATATCCCTCTGTCCTATTTACATGAGCCCTTTAACACGTGCCTATCTCTAGATCAGAACGGGTGGTAATTCCCTTGTGAGATGTTTGATGGTTTAATTTATCTTGTTTTCTCTGAATTTGCTTCTGGATTATATATCTTTTTCTCTATATATATAGGTAGTCCTCAGTTTACAACCACAATTGAGCCCAAAATTTATGTTGCTAAATGAGTTTCCTCGCCACATTTGCTAAGTCATTCACTGGAGTGGTTAAATTAATACCATGGTTTTTAAGTAAATCTGATTTCCCCAGTGACTTTGCTTGTCAGAAGGTTGCAAAAGGTAATCCCACGATCACCAGACGTAAATCTGAATCAGTTGCCAAACTCCTGAATTTTGATCATGTAACCATGGGTCATGCTGCAACGGTCACGTGAAAACAAGTCATAAGTCATAATTTTTTCAACGCCATTGTAACTTTGAACGGTCATTAAACGAACTGTTGTAAGTCGAGGACTACATGGGTATGGGTGACTAGATGGGTGAATAATTAGATTATCTCTCATGCTGGGATTTGTCTTCAAAGGCTGAAATCTGGTTGCATGAACAAGCACAGAAGGAGGGATGGAGCAAAGCGTTGAAACTTCAAGGGCGGAAGACCAAGGAAGGTCTAATAGGACTGCTTCACGAGGGAAGCTCAGCCATAATGGTAGAGGTAAGTCTTTCCTTTGACCTGATGGATGAAGACCTTGTCCAGGCACGGAGGCCAGAAAGTTTACAACGATGGCATGGGTGGTTGGATTATTTTATCAGGGTCTCGGTGCAGTTTACTGCTTTAAATGGCTTTATTGAATTGTATTTTTGTGTTGTTCACTGCTTGTCAAACTTAAAATTACTGCTTCCAAAATGGCCTATTTCAAATTCACAATGGTATAATTTGAATTTGAAAGAGGTCTCTCCACCACTGCTGTCTGACCCCAGGCAGCAGGACTAGTGATCAGGGATAGCGAGAGAGTCAAAGACAAAGAGAGACAAACGTTTGCATTATAGTTTGCTGTAATTCCTAAAAGCCTCTCTGGGTATAAGTTTGGAAGCAAGTGCTCTCCTTAAAAAGCCACTTTAGGGTGTAACACTGTAAACATAAATACTTGCTTTTGAGACTGCTTGAGGCAATGCAGGAAATATTCCTGGCTTTTCCCAGATTCAAATATCAGGAAATCTAATTTATCTAAAGCATAGGTCAGTTCACCGGTCATAGGTTTTTAAACACATGGTGTGCTTAACTTCCTTGGGTTTTCCCCTTTTATTGTTTTTGTTCAGCAATACTGGCATTGAATAAAATGATATGGTGCTGGGATCCTGCTTTTCTGTAATAGGATGCTGCTCAGAGTCTGTGTCAAAAATAAAGAGATAGCTGCAACTGTTTGGCAACCATTTTCATTTTCTCTTAGTCTTGTGGGGGACAACAGGCAATGGAGCTACTAATAATCCTATTAGCAGCCATTTTACATCCAGTTCTCAATAGACAAGCACAAACCGTACAAAGGTGGGACTATCTTTAGAAGTAGATCCAGATAATAACTAACTAGTAGTATTGAACACACAGTAAACAGAGAGCTATTTTGGACATTAAAATAGTATTTATCAATTACTTTGCAAGTGCTATGTTTAGCTTTGATTCATTGTAGTTTTAGAGTACAGAATATTCTTACAAGGTAAGGAAGAGAGAAGAATGTCAGATTTCTAAAAATTTAGGATCTCACTTTCACTCAGCTTGACTTTGGGAAAGTCTGTGTGTCTAGCTAGCTCTGTTTTAACCTCTTTAGTAATATAACTGCTGGTGAGATATTTCTAAGTTAGCCATGCTTTTCTGACAGGTAAACTGTGAGACGGATTTTGTGGCCCAAAATGTTAAATTTCAACAGCTGGTTCAGCAAGTAGCTATTGGAACAATGATTCACCATAAGGAGACCGTAGACCAGTCAAACACGTATGCTAAGGTAAGAATGATATAAACACATGTCTGTGGACCTCAAAACTGTCTAGTAATTTTGAAGAAATGATACTAATATTTCAAAGCACTGCATTTAAATGTTCTTGTTGGTTGGTTCTTTAGGAGCACCTTCAAACAAAACTTTAGTTGGGCAATTAAAAATGTAGGTGTCAAAGGGAGCTTTTTAGGTGGAGGCTGGCCAGCATGGCACATAAGACTTAGTCTAAGAAACTAGTGCATTGCTGATCAGAAACAGGTATGTATTTTGAAATAATAGAAAACAGGTATGTATTCCAAGGTGATACTATCCTCAGAAACACCTGCAGAAATGCAATGATTCTTTGGCATTAAGTCCTTCAGAAGACAAATGCAGTGTTGCAGCACAATTGCCTCGTGGCCCATGCCTTGCATCTATTAAGTAAATGGATGAAATTTATTTATTTACTATTTCATATATTTCTATATTGTGAGAAAACCTCAAGTAATCTAGGCCATTTCCTTGTTCAGGTTCTTTTTAGCCTGAATCCACCATTCTCTGTTGTTGTTTTGTTTTTCCCCAGGCTAGAAAATGTTCCACTCTTACGGTGGATAAAACTCTCCAGAAAACATAGGAGCTTTATACTCCAGGACAGGGATGGCTCAGGGTTTTTTGTTCATGGCAAGGGGGGTCCATTGTTGACATCTTTTGGTGGGGTGATGGCCATAGTACATGGGCCAACGATGCAAAATAAACAGAATTTGTATATCAATCGGTCTGGGGTTTTTGTTCTAGTTTGGGACGTGGACAGTTTTGTTGTAGTAGTGGTTTTTTTTCCTTTTTGAGTTGTGTGGAAAGTAGCCCAAAACACAGATTTCAAGCGCTGCTTAGCGTAAAATGCTATAAAACATGCCACCGATTATGACTACTGTCAAAATCCAGCAGTGAAACCAAAGAGAATTCTCATAGGCTACACAACCTTCTGTGTCTGTCGGTTCCTTCCCTTTGCTATAGAAAAAAGTATTGTTGAAATAGGGGAGCTGCAGAGCATCCTTTCTTGGATTCCCAGCGTCGTTTTGCATCTCTTTAGATACTGGTTGCTAAGCATATGCAAGAGAGAAACCGGTGTGATTTTAAGAGGTAATTAGTAATAGTATACAAACAAAGTTATAGTGCTCATTTTCCTTGCAGCTTTTTCCTTTTAGGGGCATAATTATACTACACCCCGTGTTTGTGTTACTCTTCTGTAAAACCTACAATGTTCAAGCAGTAGCCAGGAAGCATTTTTAGCATCTCTCTGTTGAGAGCACAGGTTTTGCACATGAACCTTCCTGTATAATGCAGCTTTTTGCAGGCAAGGATTTGGCAATGGATCAGGTATCCCGATTCCACAAGTTCCTGCACACAAGTCCTGTGTTAATGTTCCTTTGGAAAAAACTCTATGCAGTGAGATGGAGATCAGCACTTGGGCTAAAAATACAGCCTCAGTCCTGTTGTACGACATAGAAACCTTCCCCTCAAAAAAACACACCTCAATTGAGGCAGAGGCCCTGTCTGGCACATATAGGCAGCCCAGCATCACTCTCGATAGTGAAATGTGTAGCATGTACATTTAGTATGCATGTAGGAAAGGCTCAAGGTCTCCGATGTATGATTTTGGCCTCTTCGCAAGCTTATTTTTGTAATGAGCTTATTTTCTCATTTTTTAAAATAGAGTTAGAAGTTGTCAGGAAAGATAGAGTTTATGTGCATCATCTGTTCAGTGAAGCTAAAGAATATCTAGCAGCATGTGTCAAAGGCTCTGGAAATTGCTGCCACTTTTGACAGTGGTTAATGACCATTTTGTATTTTTATTGGATGCCCTGTTCCCATCTCCATCAGAAACTGGGCTAGAATGAAGATTTCCTCAGTAATTCTTTTATGCGTTGCCTTCCAAGAAAAGAACAGCACCTATAAGTCAATTAGGCCTTTTTTCAAGTGCTTGTCCACCAGTGTTGTTGTACTTATGTGTGTTTTAAATATGTGTTTAAATTTTATTTACTGTTTTTTTTTTTATGATTCTACTGTTTAACTTGGTTGTAACCCATCACTACCTTAGCTAGATAGCAGGTGGTCTTCTAAAAAACCTAAATACATTTTAACTTAAATAACTTTTAAAAACCAGTAGCTGGCAATTTCTGAAGCTTTCTAGATATGATTTGCTGTAAGAGCACAACGGCCCTATTTCTATTAGTGAGTGGCAAATTGGATGAGTTGGATAAAAGAAAAATACTGCAGGAAAATATTGTAGAAACCCTGCCAGGGCATTAGACTATTGCTTCTTGCTGACAATTTGCTGCTGCAATGGTTGGCACCTTTTTCTTCATTCCATTTTTTCTTATTCCAAATTCCTTACCACATCTGAAGAAAAGCAATGCATCCAGCCGAGTCGTTAAAAGGAACTAGTCCCTGGATTTACTTTGCAGGTTTCCATTAAAAATAATTAATTGACACCATGCTTGAATATTTTCTAGCGTTTCTTGAATTCTGATGAGCTTTCTCAACTCAGGACAGGACCAGGCGGATCTTTGCTTACTGACCAACTTGCTCTGGCAATAGGTGAGTGTTTGGTGCCCAGTTAAATAGCCAGCAATGAGCAGAAGTGGGTAGCAGCAATTTTCTGTTTTCATGTACTGTGTTTTACTTTTGAATGGATGGAATTTATGACAGATGATGGAGAGATGTAGTATTTTATTGATTTATATTCTGCCTGTTCTTCCAAGCGCTCAAGGCACGTAATGTAGACTTCTTCTCATTGATTCCTCCACCTACAACATCCCTGGGAGAGGGAGGTTGGATTGAGAAAGAGTAATTGGCCTAAAGAGACCCAGTCCAGTCTCCGCCATTTGTGGGACATCCAACTCTTAAGCTGCTGTCGTAATTTTAAAGGGAAATATTCAAATATTCCATCTTACTCATATTGTTGCTTTGCCACCTGTTGGTGAGCCCTGAAACGGTCTCTGCACCTTTATTGGTAAATGCTGTCCTCTCTGCTGCTGCTTCTCCTCCCCTTTTTAATTTTTTGTTCTCTTTTCTTTTAAAGGGAAGCTAGGTGAGAACATGATTGTTAAGAGGGCAGCATGCATATCGGTGCCTGAGGATTTCTTCATTGGCTCTTACGTACACGGGTCACCCTCCGAAAGCAGCTCGTTGCTTTCTAACATGTTATTTGGCAAATACGGTGCCCTGGTGATCTGCAGTTCCTTGGAGGAAGACCCAAAGTCTGACATTACAGAACTGAGCAGAAGACTGGCCCAGCATGTGGTTGGGATGGCCCCTCTCTCTGTGGGCTCTCTGGAAGACGAACCTGGAGATGAATCTGAAACAAAGATGCTTGCCCAACCATACATTATGGAGCCAACTATTTCCTTGGGACAATACCTTCAGCCAACTGGTATGTCTGTGTTGGATTTTGTGCGGTTCGAATGTGGAGAAGATCCAGAGTTGTCCGAATCAAGCTAGGCACAAGATTGGTTTGTCAGACTGGGAACGTCAGACTAGCTTGGGCTTGGGAGCGATTCACAGAAGTAGCTGGTAATGGTAATGCCAGTAATGCATCTAAAGCCAAGAATGAAGAACATTGAATGCCTTTTGAAAACGCAGAAAACGCTTTGGTAGAATGTAAACAACAAAATATGGCAAACAGATGTTAATGTGACAAATAAAGTATGAGTTCCTTCTGGGATTGTAATGGTAAATTTATGAGGGTTGTAACTCTGATTCAAGCCTCTGTCATACTGTTTCCATTAGCCTCCTGAAATGTGACAAATTTGTATTTTCTCTAAGTGAAATCAGTAGGATTCTTTGAAACTTACTGTCAGCAAACGGCATGTCCCTTTTGCATACCTTTAAAGCTTTTAACTGGAAGGAATAGAATATTTATTTTGCTGAGTAGTTAATAACTCTTGTTATTCTGATTAACGAAGCATCTTTATGAAGAAGCAGTAAAATACGGTAAAGGATTCATGAGGGGGAAGGAAGGGGTGGATTTTTCCAAATGTCAGTGACAAGTTGAGGCTGGGACTGACAGGCATCCGGAAGACACCAAACGAGAGAGAATTGTCTGTGATATAAGTGGCTGAATCATGAAGAACAGAAATTCCCCATACCCATTGGAAACTTCCTACAGCCCCTTCTGAGAAGAGCATAGGAACAACTCTCCTCAGTTGTAGTGTGTTAACAATGAAGACTAGAATAGCAACAGCAATAGCACTTAGACTTATATACCACTTCACAGTGCTTGACAGCCCTCTCTAAGCAGTTTACAGAGTCAGCATATGGCCCCCAACAATCTGGGTCCTCACTTTACTGACCTTGGAAGGATGGAAATGGCCGTCTTAACACATGGGCCTGATGTGTAGGGGCCCCACACTAATCTCTTAAGTGTTAACCCTTCAATGCACTTTGTATCATATAAATACAGCAACATATTTATTATATTCTACTGCATTTTTATTAATACTACTAACATGCAAATATATATGTTTACTTTTATTTTTATTCCTGTGAGTAGTTGTCACAGGGGCCCCAGTATACTGCTTTGCCCGGGGCCCACAATGCTGTTAAGACGAACCTGGTTGGAAGGCTGAGTCAACCGTGAGCTGGTCAAGATCGAACTCCTAACAGTGGGCTCTAATTAGCCTGCAATATTGTATTCTACCCACCATGGCTCCTAACCAGCATAGTTACTGGGAATCACGGGAGTTATAATCCAAGAACGCCTCAAAGGTCTCCCTTTCACAGTTCCAATATTCCTTGAAAATAGATAAAGGTCAGAGCAAATAAGGTACTATTCACATATTTAATGATGATCATCTAACAATACATGTTTCAAAGCAGTAGCCCTGCTAAAAAGCTTGGATTTCCAGGGGGTCAACCCAGTTGCTATTTATAGGGTAGATATTTGCCCAAAGCACAGCATCAATTACTAGTGGATCTGCCAAGTTTCAGCAGTTCAATTTACTTCACAAGCAGTGAGTTTTCCGCTAATGGAAGCTCTAACAAGAGAGTGGTAGTCAATGACAGCGAGGAGAATAAACTTCCTGGACAGCGGCAGCCCTTAATAGATTAAAACAACTTTCTGAATGTACTTAGGCCCAATATGGATAATGCTCTTAAAAGAAAGACAGCTCCTGAAGGAAGCTGCTTCTGGACTTGGCTCCTCCAACACACGAGAAACCCAAGAAGGATGGTTCCTTTTTTGAGTTTGAGAAATGACATATTTTCTTTTTTTCTCAGAAAAGACCCCTTTCTTTTTTCATATGAAGTTGCTTCCAAGTAGGGAGGGCAGCGAACTTTTCCTGGGGGATTCCAAAGACTTTCATAAAATCATCATCTGACAGGAAATTCTATGGATTGGGGAAAAACAACAAGAGATGAGTAAGAAGGATGAGGCTGGAGCAGAGTGTAGAAACAATGGGATTTCTCCCAGTTCTGCTAAAATTAGCTTTATGGATCCCACCAGACTCAATTAATCATGCTAATTGCTTTTAAGAGACTTATTTTGATTACAGAAAGAAACCACACTGGATAGTCTATCCTACTGAAACATAAAGGCTTACCACACTGAACATTATGCACTGAAAAACATAACTTCATGCTGTCATGAGAAACCTTTGGCAAAGAACTAAAAAAAATTGATTGAGGTAATGATAAAGGAATTATCATGTGCTGTCCCAGTTATTTACTGCAGGCTGACTATATAACAGGAAAAAAATAAGCTTTCAATGAGAAAATTAGGGCTAGAATCCTTCCTGATATACTAATTTTGTAGATAAATGAGATCTGGGGAGATATACTTGGCGGTGAGTTGCGATTCAAGCTTCTGAAATTCCTATGGGGGGGTGTGTGCCTGTGTTTTAAGTCCAGGTTTATCTCTTAATCTGCCGTTTATGACTTCAGAAGCCTGGCTTGGCTGTTTATATGGATATTGAATTTTTATGTCTTATATTGTAATTTTTTTTAATTATATAAAAAAAGAAAGAGAAGCCAGGCATATTTACCAGGTATAATCCAAAATATTTGGAGCTGACTTTGTACAGCCATGAGAATTGGGAATATACTACCTGCAAGTCCAAAATGGTAAATCCTGCCCCTCAGTTCTAAAACAACTCATTTAAGGGATGTCTTTATAGAATCTTTGAGGCTAAGTCTGGTTACATTTCTCAGCCCGTGGCAAATGCTCGATAGGACTCACCTCCTTCTTAGCAGGATCCACATCTTTGGGCAAGTCCTCCAGGCTGGAAAGCAGAACTTCAAGAGGATAGATTGCATTCTTGCTGCTGCTCAGGGTCTCAAGTCCGTCATCCTAAATAGAGCACAACAGATTCTTAAAAGCTTGCTGAACATTTTATCTCCTGGACCAGCCTTCTGGTATCCTCAAAACAAGTGGAATGAAAACTCCCAGGGTTCCCAGCTAGAATGGTTTCCCAAAACATCTAGAGGTTATTGGCAGGACATTCGATAGCAGGGAGAAGACATTATGTGGCTTCTCCAGATGCAGCCTTAGATAACAATCAGTGATGCTGGAAATGGTAGCTAAAGTTTATGGAAGGTCACAGGTTCCCCATCCCTCTTCTAGCCTAATGTTTGCTTATCCTATTGCAAAGATTTAGTCATATCTCATTGTTAAATACCAAATGGCTTAAAGAGTAAGAATCACTTTTTCTACCACGTGTTGTTGTCACTGTTTTAGGTGTGCAGTGTTTTCTCCTGCTGATTCCCTGCTTTGGGGACAAGTTGTGCCTGATGCAGTGATTAAGCAGAGCAGCTGGTCCCCAGTAAAGGGGTTTGGGAGGAAAAATAACAATGAACTGTGTAGGATGTTGTGGAAACCCTTCTCTGAAAATAGATCCTTTGGTCTTTAACAGGAGCTTTACGTTATTCTATCACTGCCATCATCTTTCAGCAGCACACAAGCTCTGAAATAACTTTTGCACAGGCAATTCACAAACATGTCATCAATCCAAAGCCGCCTTAACCGAGGAAGCTAAGAGGAGGAGATGGATAGAGGAAGATGAACAAAAGTGCACCAGCACGAGCCCAGTGTGCTACACTGGTTTATAAGGCTGCAGGATGGAGTATGTAATGGAATCAGAGCTCATAAGCAAATCATGTTTTCAGTTTCCAATATTTCTTGTTTGAAGGATCTTAGGGAGCAGCTTCTGAGAAAGCCTCTCTACCTGAGGCCATGGAGAGCTACTATAGAAAATACAGGAAATGTATCATCTTGGATCACATGTGTTTCTTTGGTATTATTACTGAATTTTAATGTCTAGTATATTCCCATAATGCCTGGTATCTTTTGGGCATCAGGTTTTAGCAACATCTGAAGGATCACTACATCTCCACCTCTGGGCTCATAGGATCAGTGACTGGATATGACTGAAATACCACAGTTTTCCATTTCTCTTCCAGCCAGTTGCAGTTATAAGCAAACTGACTTACAGCTGTGATTCTGATAACGTCATTGGCATCTCTCAGTTCCTTCTTCAGCTGCTCATACGTCTTCCCTTCCTACAAAAAACACAAAACCCCATCATTTAGAGAATGATTTCACCATTCAATATGAATGCTGGGAACTGAATTTGTGATGTACACATGGAGGAGAGTCACTCTCAAACTTCTGCCCTGCCAGTCCCTTATTATAAGAGTATTGTACTGGAATGATAAGAAGAAGTATATTAACCCTTGGAATGTTCAATATTGCTATCAAATGTTGTATTTGGTTTGTGGATTACATTCTCTTTCAACATTAAATAGAGAAATTCTATATTCACCTAACAAAATTTGGACCTACAGGTAGTTTCTAATACTAATAATACTCTGAAGGAGATGAGCAGTTCTTAAATATGATAAAGGAATAGAATACAAATAAATATTTGTAACACTAAATATCCAAATACACAAAATATGTGTTTTATTCATTTTAAAAAGTCATATGCTGATGGCTTCAAATCAAATATTCCTGTTGTGGTCTGCTGGCGGCTTGCGGAGCTGGCAGCAGAGTCGGACAGTGGGAAGGAACTTGGGCCAGTCCTGGAGTCTGGGGAAGGTTCAGATGAGGGATCTCCATCCAACACAGAGATGGGGCCAGGGCCACCTAAGAGTTGTGTGCTGACTCTGGAGCCTCCAGAATCTGACATCAGTGAGGCAGAGGAACAGGGGGAACGTATTCCCAGTGTGCACTTACGCAGATTTGCCAGAAGGCAAGAACAGTTAAGACAAAAGGGGCTACTTGGGAGTAAGGCTTGGAGGTGATTGCCCCTCCCATAAGCATAAAGGAGGAAGAAAGGGATATGAGCCTTTGCAGGAAGCAACTTTGTTCATCCTGGTTGGTTTAAAATCTGAAGCTTTGTGTTGACTGTGTTCTGTTTGGCCTTGTACAGCTAATTGGCAATTTAATCGTTGGCAGCATTTCAAGGGAGATAAAGGTGGATGCCTTATCCTGAAAGACTGTGGCAAATTTCTGTTGGACTATTCATAAACTGTTTGGGACTCATTATGGGCTGTGAATGCATATAAATCACAGATGTTGAAACAAAAAAAATGGTTTTGGGGAACAGCGTGTGACTGTTACTGTCTCAGGAAGCCTTGGTCAGAACAATTCCAAGGCTGAGGTCATAATCCTCAGAAAATAAGAAACGATGTGTTTCGTTTTTACTTACGCTCCATTTGTTAGGATCCCAAGCCAGGAACCAGCCAGTGAAGTTGGGCGGTTCAAAACCTTGCTTAATCATTAGGATGGGAGTATCAACCTCCCGCCCACTCGGGTGGGTTTGCAGATATGCCTGAGCAGTTGCCAGTGCCTCTTTCTTCTCAACTTCGTTGGCTTCTTTGCCAACCCATATGAATACCTGAGGAGGGTGAAAGGGGAGAAGATGAGCAGCATTTTTCAAGTAACTTGAGCAAAAGACGAAACTTTTAGATTGGAAATGGTAAAAGTTAGAAACTCTTCTGCTGAAACAAGACTCTAACCAGATGTGAGTTTTAAATTATGACTAGTGCTGTAGGAAGAGTTTACAGTAGTCTATTGTAATAAAAAAAAATAGAAGAATCTGGTAACATCTCTTCTAACTAACACATTTTATTAAAAGGCACAAAAGGGAGCACACTTCAGCAAATGTGGATACACTAACAGCATTTAAATTAGGAAGTGGTGAGGTTGGTGATATAAACATATGAGACCAATTCCTAGTATTGTATCAATTACCAATTGTGTTAAAATCCCATTGTGTTTGTTGAAACATTGAAATAAATCTCTAAGTGACCCTTTGGATAAATAGTACAATTGAGTGAGAGTTTGCTGAACCCACACAGATAAAATGAATTCAGGCTATTTTTTCCCTCCCTTCCTCACCTCATTCCCATTTAAGTCCCACATCTATCTAGCTACCCCATGTTGAGATTGGAGGAAAATCTGGAGGGGCCACAAGTTTCCTCATTCCCAGTCAATAAAAATACTTTCCCCAAGTTTAATATTTTTCCAGTCAGTTGTTCAAATTTAGCTGAAGGGCCATCAGTTTTGAACTCTCATGAAAGGATATGTTGGCCTTCTCTTAAACCTAGTGAGCAGGGCCATATCATAATTCAAATTCATTTCCAAAGAAACTGTTCTAGAATGTGGAGATACAAGCCTAGCACAATTCTTTGAAACAACATTTTTTCCTTTTCTGAATCATTCATTCATTCCCTGACAGAGGTGGCATTCAGCAGGTTCTGACCAGTTCTGGAGAACCAGTAGCAGAAATTTTGAGTAGTTTGGAGAACCAGCAAATGCCACCTCTGACTGGCCCTGCCCCTCATCTTTTCTCTGCCTCCTGCATCCCAGCTGATTGGCTGGGTCTTCTTTTGTTGCCCTGCCCAGGAGAATGGAGCTGGAAAGCAGGTTAGTGGGATGGGGAATAGGGAATTTACAGTATCCTTCCCCTGTCATGCCCACCAAGCCATGCCCACAGAATTGGTAGTAAAAAAAAACTGAATCCCATCACTGTTCCCTGAAGTGAGATGGGTGGTATATACATTTAATAAATAAATAAAAATAAAATTATGTGGCAGATGCTGGCGGCCAATATAAGGAAAGATATGGAGGCTTTAAAGAATCACAAGCAGGGACTATCTTTGTCCCACTGCTTGCTTCAAAACCTAGTTTGCATTGACTGTACAGAAATTTCCATACGATGTCAGACTGCAGGTAGTCCTGGACTTACGATCACAATTCAGCCCAAAGTGTCTGTTGCTAAACGAGACTGTTGTTAAGTGAGTTTTTCCCCATTTTTACGACCTTCCTTGCCACGGTTGTGAAGTGACTCACTATAGTTGTTAAATTAGTCACACAGTTGTTAAGCGAATCTGGCTTCCCCATTGACTTTGCTGGTCAGAAGGTCACAAAAGGAAATCATGCAACCCTGGGACATCGCAACCATCACAAATGTGAGTCAGTGGCCAAATGTTGTGTATTGACAACCAACATTTGATTGATTGATTGATTGAAACTTTGATCATGTAACCATGGGGATGCTACAACGGTTGTTAGTGTGAAAACTGCTCATAAGTCACTTTTATCAGTGCTGTTGTAACTTTGAATGGTCACTAAATGAACAGTTTTAAGTCAAATATAGGAGCTCCACCTTTCTTCCTAGAGTCTACCAGCTGCTCTTGTAGAACTTTAGAAGCACAGAAATACAGTGACAGCTATACCCTGCCCTAAACAGTTATGGATATATTAACCCAGTTATCTAGAAGTGCAATGTGGTATGGCTATTTTCATTCTATATCCTATTTGTCCTTCATGAAGCCTATGTCAGAAAAGCTGTTTTTGTTATCTTAGAAGCTTAACATTTTGAGCATGAGGTTGATTCTGGGTCAGGCCACCTCCCTTTCCATCCCTTTCTAAATATCTGGCATTTGAGAACTGTCCTTAACATAAATATTCATTAAAGGCTTAATCCTCCAAGATTTTGTGAGTTCCCTCAAGTCCATCCAAGCCAGTAGCCATCAATATATCTTGTGACATGACATTTTAGTGAAACAGAGGTACATTACAAAGCTCCTTGCATTTAGCTTCAGTGGAGTGAAGCACGTTGCACGCTCTAGATCAGGGGTCTTCAATCTTGGCCACTTTAAGACTTGTGGACTTCAGTTCCCAGAGTTCCTCAGCCAAGCTGGCTGAGGAACTCTGGGAGTTGAAGTCCACAAGTCTTAAAGTGGCCAAGGTTGGAGACCCCTGCTCTAGATGGGAACATTTGAACATTGGAGTTCGTAGTTTTGTTTTTCTGCTTTTAGCTAAATTTTTACCTCAATTGCTAAATTATGTATGTATCCATGTATCTATCTTCTACCTATCATCTATCTTTCATCTATCTTAGAATATAACTCAACTGTCCAATGCTAAAGGGAACTAAAGTGTCCAAAACTGCCTTTAACTTTCTAATCAGCAAGATTAAAACATGGAGGTATTGGAGATATGAACTACAGCACATCTTTAAAAAAGTGATAGAAGTTGAACATAAGGAGGTTCTCCTGCTCCCTAACATCACCTGGTCCCAAGTATCCAGCAGCATAACATCACTTTCACTCAGATCATCTTGAGTAAAGTCAGTTATCTCAATGACCACAAAACGTCCAGTTTTGTTGGAGCATTCAAAAAGCCGTGGAGGGTGAGCAGGAATCTCTTGCTGCAGTCTGCAAGACAAAGATGGCTTAGATGAGCTAGATCCTTCAAGGTGGCCAACCACTGAGGTTGCTAAACTGTCCCTGCGGATCCAGCCAATTCTGCAAAATAATAAATAAATAACGAACCTTGGAAACATCCTCAACAACATCTAGAGAGCCACAAATCCTGCCCCTGTCAGCGTTCCAACTAACCAAGTCCAAACCAATAAACTCTGAGACAACCACTCCTCAAAGTTCCACTTTATTAGAGTTATCATCTTGGCACATCTGGGAAAACCCGAATCTGAGAGTTCTGGGTTTTCCCTTCCCAAAAGAGAAATCAAAGATCCATCCCTTGCACCCATCAGTCCATCACATGGCCCAATCAAATCCTCATCCCAATTGGAGACATCCACCCCCAGTCACTCCCCTCCAGGTGCAGGGTGACATGTCCTTTTCTCCTCCAGGTACAGGATGACATGTCCTTGACTCTCTGAGAAAGAATGTTGTTGTATCCAGTCTTCTACCCCGCTATGAAATCCCCACTCCCAAATTCCCAAGCACTGAATGTGGCAACCTCGAAGCTTCCAAGGAAAAAATGGCTTCCCAGGCTGACAGCCCACTTACTCTAGGTCTCACTTACACAGGCTCCAAAATTGTATGGATAGAGGCTGGATGACAAAGCCTCAGATCAGCTGACTCTTTCTCTGATCTCTTTATTTATATTAGTTTGTATCTAGCAGAAATCTCTCATGGATGAAATAGTTTACCGCATCTGGGGGAAGCTTTTCATCTAGTGAAGCTTTTCTGCTTTCCTTGCAGTCTCAAGAGTCCCTCAAAAATCTACTCTGGGTGGTCCTTCTTTCTTTTAGTTAGAGGATTTTTTTTGAGTAGAACTCTAGCAGGAAGATCCTGCCAATGGAATAATTTTTAAAAGTTCTTAATTCAGCAGTACTTTTTACATTTCATCACTTAGTTCTTGCTTGTCTTTTACCATTTATCTTTCAAAAGTGCTACTGAATCCTTAAAATCAATGGGTCAGATTTCCAGTAAAATATACTTAAATATTTGAGTCAGTGCACAAATACACAAATTCAGACATAAACATTTAACTCAAAAAATTATGCAGCAATAACTAGTAGCTATAGAAATAATTTCAGGCTTATGAGTTAAAGACCCTATAAAATTTTTAAAAATGGCCTCTTTAGATTTCACACTAGATTTCACACTTAGTGAACATTCTGAAGAAGGCCAAAATATTAATGATTGAGATCTAAGTCACCAGAATGTTTCAGTGGCCTAGAGGTGGAGCTCTTGCCTCACAATGAGGAGGCTGTGAGTTCGATCCTAGGTGGCAGCAGATATTTTTCTCTCTGGGCACAACGTGAAAATATCTGCTGCGAACTCTGCATTGGTGACAGGAAGGGCATCCGGCCAGCAAACACTCAGCTCCATACAGTTGCCCTGATTCTACCCCAATGCAAGGGATTATGGGGTCATTAAAAGAGGGGAAAAAATAGAAGTCATTACTTTTTATCACTTGAATAAGGGGCTTTGCCTCCGAGCAGCTCCCAAAATTCAACTGGTTCTTGTCCCTCAGCCACAGTCTCTTGAAGTCCGTCACAGATAATATCAGCCAGCTCCTTAGCCATTTCTCGTTCGTCTCCACTAGAACCCTGCCATGAAAACCACAGAAGTGGGGGGGTGGGGGGGGAGAAGTAGAGCCATTGAATAGAAATACTACCCAGTTTCATCTCCCCTCAAACTTTCTTAAATAAAAACCAATTAATTCTCCCTCTTCCCTAAAAACCTAGATTCTGCATGCCAAATAATCATTTTATGTTAATTGTGCATGTACGAAAGCACACTTTTCCTTCTGATGTAAAATCTATATATATAAAAAGCGAAATACTACTCACACAAAATCTCTAAAATCTCCAGAACCTTTTAAAGCCTACAAACTTGAAATTTGGCATGTATGTTCCTTTTGGCTTCTAGGTACTCACTAAGAAAATTTTTTTTCGAAATGACCATCAGAGCATTGGTACTTCGTATATTATTATTAACATGCTCTCATGCTAAGGCGTTCTACTCCCCTTCCCCACCTGAAAAGAAATCTGTTTCAAATGCAAAACACAAGCAGAGGAGAGGAGTTTCGGTTTCAGTTTTAGTTTCACAGCGCCAAGCAGCAGAACAGTTGAGCTAAGCCACGCCCAGGCTTCTTGCTCACATAGCAAATACTATTTCAGTTTCCAAACAGCCCTGAACTCTCTACACACTGATAGGATGCTAGCCAGATGGATGCTGGTAGGCAGAGGCAGAATTTTTTCCCTTTATTCTCCCCTCAAAAAACCAAACCCGACCACATAGTTTCATAGCAAAGCACTGGTATCGAGCTAGTAGCAAAATAAAGGCCATAATGTCATAATGACTTGGAAGTTAATGGAAGGCTAATGTAGAAATTCTCTCCAACTCCTAAACCTCTTGGTCTCACCTTGCCATACCAGAGGTAATGGTGTCCCTGTGTCTTAAGCAAGAAGACATCATTGGAATTGAGAGATGCAGCAGCAGCTGGCACTTCCACTGCTTTTCTGTTGAAAGTCTCTATTCCACGGATCTGGAAGAGCCTCACTGGGGGTTCCAATTCATTTCTGTCTTTCCTGGATGTCCCGCCCTGCAGAGAATGGGACAAAAAGGCAGAACAAACCAACTTTGCTGCAAACCAATTCCCTGATGCAAAAGTTGTTTTTTGACCAAATCCCATCAGCACAGCTGATGGCAAAGGATTCTGGGAGTTGTAGGCTGAAACGTCTGAAAGACACCATGTAATTTAGACTTTTGTTACCAGGATGATCTGAAGTTTTGTTCAGGTTAAAACTGGCTGAGTAATTTTCATTCATCATGCAATCACTGGAAGACTTGAAGGACCAGGCTAGGTTATTCTAGAGAAAATCTGAGTAGTAACTAAGGATCAACATTGACTTGATGACACACAATCAATTAAAATTTAATAAAAAAAAATTTCAGGATGGAACAATATTATGACTTTCAAAAAATTTCTGTGATTACTTATTTTCCAATGTCATTGGAATTATGCAACATTGTCACCATATATGGAAGAAAGGTCTAATCTGTTTATTGTATTCCCAACATTTCAGGGAAACCGAGCTGCTAATTTTAACAACTGTAACTGGAATAACTATATCAATAGTAAGATATCTTAAATTTTATAATTTTAATACATTTTCTGTTTCACTGCTCCGCCTCTATTAGCATATTCAACTTTTACATCCATTTAATCATATTATCTTTGAGTTGTTCAGATTCTGAGACACATTTTATTATGTTTCACTGTGCCTAACAAATGTTGAGTATTATGAATTGTAAGATTTTTCAGATTCTCAAAATTCCCTTTTCTTTTCCTAATTCTTTTGTTTATTTGAAGGTATTGAAAGCAGTGAAGTGTGAGAATGGACTGGGTAGCAAAAGAATAAAAAAAAATTTTTTTTAATGCTGTCCTGTTCATAATAAAATCTTTTAATCTGAACTTTCTACTTTCTACTTCTTTAGTATCTTTCCCAACATAGACATTCATAGGCAAGAACAGGAAACACTGAGTTTGTTGCTTTCCTGTATTTGTCTCAGGCATTCAATAAGTTATTTAATAACAGAATAACAGAGTTCGGAGGGTCCTTGGAGGTCTTCTAGTCCAACCCCTACTATTTCAGACAAATGGCTGTCCCATCTTTTCTTAAAAACCTCTGGTGTTGGAGCACCCACAACCTCTAAAGGCAAGCCATTCCATTGATTAATTGTTCTCACTGTCAGGAAATTTCACCTTGGTTCTAGGCTTGTTCTCTCTGTTAAGTCCTGGGCATGGGCGCAAGGAACAGAGACGAGACATCGAACGGTGACTTCAACTCTTTATTGTAAAATAAGAACAGAGCAAATACTTGGGCAGCAGCAGCTCTTTTATAGAGCTGACTGCTGTCAAAACAACCAATGGTTTGAGTTTACCGCTTTCGCAAGCGTCCAATCAGAGGGGCCCATTAACAGCCAATCAGACCGGCCAAAAACGACCAATCACAACTCGCTATCTGCGGGCCAATGAGAAGTGCAAGATTACAAGCCTGCTGTAAAGTAAAAGCTGTTTAGGGTTGTATCGCTGTGTTGGCTTAGTCCATAACACCCCTCCCCCCTAGGTTCCGTCTGAGGGGTGGGATGACGTATTCTTGTAAATAGGCAGGTCGCTTCACCTGTCTGCTCGACCTGCGCTGTTCCACCGGTTTCTGTCCTGGCTCTGGTTCCGGTGGGCTGCTAGCTGGGTTGGATGGTAAAATTTGTGGCCCTAGGCTGCTTTCTCTGCTTACGCCAGTGCTGTCTTCCGGGTTCCCTGAATCCGTTTCCATCGCAGTGCTGTCACGCGGCAAGGCCACTCCCTGGCTCAGTTCTTCGTCTGACGGTGAGTATCCCCTGGTTGGTTTTGTAGACTGTTGGGTTTCGATTGTTAATGCTTCTTCGGCCTCCTCAATATTCCCTTCCCCCCCAGCTAGAGATTCTGGGGCTGAGATAAGACTAGGTACTAATCTGGAACGGAGTTGGTCTATGTGGCGTTTCCACATCTTACCATCTGTAGTTTGCAGGCGATAGGATCGGGGTCCCGTAAGTTGCGTTATGGTAGTGGGAACCCACAATGGGTCTCCCGAGAAGTTTTTCGCAAACACGAAAAATGCCCGACACTTGCTGGTGGATCTTGGGGGTTGTTCCGGCGTGTAGTTTGGGCGGAGGCAATCGAGATGCGAGCGAAGTTTGCGACCCATCAGGAGTTCAGCTGGGGTTTTGTTCGTGGTACTGTTTGGGGTTATGTGCTGGAGGAGAAGCATCTGGTTTATTCTGTCATCAATGTCGCCATGGTCCATTTTCTGCAAGGTCTTTTTCACAAATTGAACCATTCGCTCAGCCCTATCATTGGCTGCAGGGTGAGCTGGCGATGTTAAAGCATGGCGGATGCCCCGATCTGCCAGGTACTGTTCGAATGGCAGGGCAGTGAATTGGGGGCCATTATCGGAGACCAGGACATCCGGAAATCCATGGGTAGCAAATAGTTTATTCAGCTTTTTAGTGACTGCCTCTGTGGTGGTGCTTTTCATCCTGTGGACTTCGAGCCAGTTTGAATAGGCATCCACTGTTAGGAGGAAAGTGTGTCCTCTTGTGGGTCCCGCAAAATCGATGTGGATACGGGACCAAGGACCTCGAGGCGTTTCCCACTGGGTTGGGGGAGTTTTTGGAGGAGTAGAGCGAGTCTCCTGGCACTTGCTGCACTTTGCTGCCCAGGTTTCTATTTGTTTATCTAACTCAGGCCACCATGCGTAACTCCTGGCCAATGCCTTCATCCGCACGATGCCTGGATGTCCATTGTGCAACATTTTTAATACTCTATGTTGCAATTTCTCTGGGATTACGACTCTGTCTCCCCACACTATGCAGCCTTTTTGGGAGAATAGCTCTGTTTGACGATTCTTAAATGGCTTGAACGTATCATTGGTTTCGCTGACCGGCCAACCCCGTTCCACCCAGCTGAGGACTCATGCCAAAACAGGGTCCTTTTTTGTTTCTAAGGCAATGTCTCGAGCGGTCAGCAGCGGCAATTTGAGGGTTTCGATTTGCAATACAGATAAGGTTGGAATTGGGTCCTCTATGATGTCTGGTAGTGGGGACCGGCTCAAAGCGTCAGCGTGGGGAATGGTTTTTGCCGGGCGGTGTTGCAATCGGTAATCGTAGGCGGCTAAAAATTCTGTCCAACATGTCATTCTTGGTGATAAGACATGGGGAGTTGGTTTGTTTCCCGCCAAAATACTAAGTAGCGGCTTGTGGTCTGTAATTATGGTAAAGGGTCTCCCATACACATATTCATGGAAATGTTTAATTGCGGATACAATAGCGAGAGCCTCTTTATCAAGTTGACTATAGTTCCTTTCAGTCTTAGACAAAGTTCTTGAAAAGAACGCAATAGGTGCCTCATTCCCATTTGGTAGGACATGGCTTAAAATGGCTCCCACTCCAAATGGTGAGGTGTCACAGGTAACTGTCAAAGGTAGAGTCTCGTTGTATTGTATTAATACAGCATCGGAGGTTAAGAGGTCTTTGACCTCTTGGAATGCCATCTCTTCACGCCGTCCCCAGACCCAGGAAGCCTTTTTGTCGAGAAGTCTATGTAGGGGCTCGGCTACGGTCACCTTCTAGGGCAAGAAGATGTTATAAAAGTTAATGAGTCCCAGGAAGGCTTGGAGGTCTGTCTTATTCCTAGGTCTCGGGGCGTTTTTGATTGCAGTTAGTTTTTTTTCGGTGGGATTGATTCCCTGTCTGTCGAGAAGATATCCCAGGAGCTCCACTCTCTCTGTACAAAGTTGATACTTGTCCCTTTTTACCCTCAGACCAGTGTCTTTAAATTTCTGAAGAACTTTTCTGCGTCGTTGTACTATTTAGTGGGGGCAGCTATTAGGACGTCGTCAAAATAAGGTATGACGCCTTTTATGCCTTGTAATAGTCTTTCCATTAAACTTTGGAAAATGCCCGGCGCCACGCTTACTCTGAATTGGAGTCTATTGCACTTGAAAGTGCCTCTATGTGTAACTATTGTCTGGGCTTCTGCAGTTGTCACGTCTACAGGTAGTTGCTGGTACGCCTGAGCTTAGTCCAATTTCGCAAATATTTTTCCGCCATCCAGGGAATGAAGAAGGTGTTGAAGCACCGGTACTGGGTAAGCGCTCTGTTGAAGAGCATGATTTAGGGTGGCCCGGTAATCCCCACAAATTCTTAATGAACCATCTGGCTTCATGGGCATTACTATTGGAGTTTCCCAGCGGGCATGGTCAATCGGTTCCAATATGCCCTGGGCTATCAGTTTATATAGCTGCTCGTCGATCTTCGGCAGAAGTGCAGGATTACAAGCCGGCTGTAAAGTAAAAGCTGTTTAGGGTTGTATCGCTGTGTTGACTTAGTCCATAACACTCTCCTTGATTAATTTCCATCCTTTGCTTCTTGTCCTGCCATATGTGAAAATCTTGAAAATAACTTATTTCTGTTTGTGTCAACCCAGATGTATTTATGCAACCTCTTTGGAAAACCTGCCTCTCCTGCAGTCATGACAGAACAAAAAAGACACAAGACTCATTCTTGAACGCATGTATTCATAACTATGTTTTTATTTATCTTGTAAGCAATTATCAAATACAATAAAATAAATAAATAAATAAAGCTGAGGCCTAAGCAGAGGTTTTTACCCAGACATTTCCCCCAATAATTTTTTTACAAGAAACAATTGTTGCTATCAATCTCTCAATCTCATTTGAAGCCTGAATGTCAGGGGAACCTAACCTGAGGGTAACTATGCCATTTCTTTTATACCGAATAGCTTTTTTTCACTGTTTCTGTCCAGGAGCAAAACAGAATCAAAAAGCAAAAAGCTCATTATCCATAAAATGTCATCCGGTATTTCTCTCATGATCATTTTCAGAGAAGCCTCATTCTACCTAAAATTGCAGATTTTATTTGATTGAGGGCTTGATTTGTTTTTATTTATTTGTTTGTCTTGTTGTTTTTCCTCCCACAGGAAGAAAACTGAATCAAAATGAAAATTGAAGAATCCCACTGTCCATTAAAACTTACTCTGAACCTAGCAGTCACAATTGTGTTGAGTTCAGACTTTAAGGAAACCTAATTCTAAGGACAGGTTTTCCACCTCAGAATGTTTTTCCCTGCAGAAAAAGTGAGATAAAATGGAAACAGATGAGGCCCACTATATTTAAAAAGGCACCCCACTCTAGTTGTCAAAAAGTTATTTTCAGTCAGGACTTCAAAGACTTCTAATCCTAACTATAAGTTCACAGTTTCCTCAGGGTGGGTGTTTCCATAGGTTTTCCAATTGAATCAAAATAGAAAGGTACGGCTTCCAATTATCAATATTATGGCACCCTGAATTTGACTGTGACACTTGTTTGATTCTAGACTCAAGAAAGTCTAACCTAAGGGCTGATTTTCCTCTCATTATCAGTTTCTAGACATAGAATAATAGAGTTGGAAGGGATCTTGGAGATCAACTAGTCCAGCTCTCTGCTCAAGCAGGAGACACCATTTCAGGCAAATGGCTGTCCAGTCTCTTCTTGAAAGCCTTCAGTGATGGAGTACCCACAATTTCTGAAGGCAAGCCATTCCACTGGTTGATTGTTCGTACTGCTAGGAAATTTCTCCTTACTTCTAGGTTGCTTCTCTCCTTGATTAATTTCCATCCATCACTTCCTGTTTTGACTTCTGGTGTTTTGGAAAATAGGTTGACCTATTCTTTGTATTTTCTTTGTAAAAGCCCCTCAAATATTGGAACACTGCTCCCCTAGTTATTTTCAAAGACAGGACATACCCAGTTCCTGCAATCATGTTTTATGATTTCCCCTGAATCATTTTCATTGCTCTTCTCTTCACTCTTTCAAAAATCTCAACATCTTTTTTTATATTGCATCCAATATGTTTATATTTTATATTGCATCCAATTTGGTTTCCAAAATTGGATGCAATATTCCTGTTCTGACCCAGGCTTAACAGAATCACAAAACAGACTCTTTATTCAAAAAAAAAAAAACACCTTTTTTATTTGGCTGATGTGAATTCTTGACCTTAGGACATGTTGTAATTATGCGGAGATGTTCTATTAGAATGTCTTTTTCTCATAGCTTTTCCCTTGAAGGAAAGGTGAACAAAAAGGGAAATGTGAGATTCTTGTGTTGAATATTAAAAAGCACCCCAAATCTAACCATCACAATCCTTAGAATTCAGGTGATCTTTATCCTAAGCCTCAGTACAGGATATTTTTCTCAGAATATATTTGTCCCATAGTTTTTTCTATGCTTAAAATTAAGCAAAAAGAAAATGTAATATGTTCACTATACAAACAATCTCAACTTGAATTTAAATGTCATGCTTATTCTAAATTAGATTTCAGGAATTGCTAACCCTACCCCTAGATGCAAATCTTATCTCAGATTTAGTTTTTTCCCATAGCTTTTCCATAGGATAAAACTAAGCCAAAAAAAAAACCAACCCCAAAATGTAGCAGCTCACTGGGGATAAAATGTCAACTCCAATCTTACCGTCCACTGCTTAAAAGTCATTGTCAAAATCAAATTAAATGAGTGTTGGCACGCAATGTAATTAAAAATCACCCCTCTGAATAAGTAGTTTGTGGGAGTTTCTAGCCAAGCTTATTACCCTGAATCAGGCAAAATCTGATTTTGTTTAAAGTATTATGTTAGGAAAAAAGAGCTGTTGATGGGGTACAAGTTTTTGTGCAGAATTATACTCCATAAATGGTCTCTAGATTAAAAAAAAACCATTAACAGATTAGTTATTTAAATAAAAGGTTAGTTCTTGACATTGAAGCATGCTCACAAATCTTAGTCTGCCTTTCTTCTAGGGAAGGAATTATAATTTTCAGTAAGACGCATAAAGTAACTTAATATCTTTTATCATCTGTAGAGCCAATTCTGTATACTTTTTCAGAAATTGCTTAACAAGAAAATTAGTGGTGAGAGGGAGAAGTCAGCATTCAAAATTTATTTCAACCTTTCACAGTCTTTGAACTTTGTACAAAATGTGTCACTCTGGACAAAAAGTGATCCAGCCTGATTATTGCATTTCCAGCAGTTTTTGAGCATGAATTATCTATTTTGGCAATCAACTCGGTGGCAAGAAAAAGCCAATGAATAAGCATCTTGCACCAATTTTCTCTGAATATCAGATCTTTGCGGTAAATGTAATATTTATCTTCTGTTGGTATCGTCATTGCTGCGTATCAAATTTACAGATTTACAGATTAACAGAGTTGGAAGGGACCTTGTAGGTCAAGCAGCCCAACCCCCCACCCAATGGGAGACCCTACACCATTTCTGACAAATGGCAGTCCAATCTCTTCTTAAAAGCCTCCAGTAATGAAGCTCCCACAACTTCCGAGGGCAAACTGTTCCATTGATTGATTGTTCTCACTGTCAGAAAGTTTCTCTTTATTTCCAAGTTAAATCTCTTCTTGTTCAGTTTCCATCCATTATTCCTTGTCTGTCCTACAGGCGCTTTAGAAAATAGCTTGACCCCTTCCTCCCTGTGGCAGCCCCTCAAATATTGGAAGACCACTATCATGTCTGCCCTGGTCCTTCTCTTCACTAGACTAGCCCTGCCCAGTTCCTGTAACCGTTCTTCATATGTTTTAGTCTCCAGTCCCCTAATCATCCTGGTTGCTCTTCTTTGTACTTTTTCTAGAGTCTCAACATCTTTTTTTACAGTGTGGTGACCAAAATTGGATGCAGTGTTTTTGTGGGAGAGTAGATATAGCCCTGTTTCCTACCTTAAAGATAACAAGCTTGCCTTTGAAGATGGCCAGGAAGTGACGTGGCTCCTTGCCCATATTCACTCGAACTTGCATAGGTTCCCCATTGAATTGCTGATCCATTTGTACTGCAAGATAAGCCGAGGCTGCCAGCTCATCCACTGTTGCATGACGTCCCTGGATAACATAGGAAAAACACCATATGGTTTAATTCGGAAGGAATTCTAGCCACTATTGTCATCTTACACTTACAGTATGCATTGGTTAAGAATCACCACTTGTATGTTTCATTAGCAGTCTTAGATGTAGACTGGAGTGATCTGGGTTCAAATCTTCATTTAGCCCTATCGACTCTGGCTGACTGTAACATCAGGATCCCTCTGTCTAATTTACTTCACAAAATGTTTTATGTAGATGAAACAGTGGTGGGATTCAAAATTTTTACTACCAGTTCTGTGGGCGTGGTTTGGTGGGCGTGGCAGGGGAAGGATAGTGTAACATCCCCATTCCCTCCCCACCCCACTAACCTGCTTTCCAACTCTGTTCTCCTGGGTAGGGCAACCAAAGAAGACCCAGACAATCAGCTGGGACTCGGGAGGCAGAGAATAGTTGGGGCGGGGCCAGTCAAAGGTGGTATTTGCCGGTTCTCCGACTACTCAAAATTTTCGCTACCGGTTCTCCAGAACTGGCCAGAACCTGCTGAATATCACCTCTGAAGTGAAATTTCTACCTGTCTACTTAAGCTTGTTATGGAAAGATTTAAATTCAGATTTTTATAAGAGTTGGCACTAACATTTTGGATTAATCACAAGAGATGATATAAATCTACATTACAAGCAAATAATACATCCAAGTTTGAGCTTCTTCGGCGACAGACCGAAACCTCGTTTCTGTAAGGCTTCGATCTGTGCTCACTGCTGCAGTGCCCCAAGCCAGTTGGCTTCAGGGCCAAGCCACCCCGTAAAGGTGGTGAGAGGGGGAAGATTGCCTGCAGGGTTGAGGAGAGCCACATCTCTCCTCCCCAGCTGGCTATTACTCCCTTTCCAGAAGGCGGTTATAGCGGTGGTCAGAAATGGCCACCACAAAGAAGAACTCGACCGGAAAAGAATGTGCAGGAGGAAGATAAGAAGAGAAAGTTTTGGTTGACCCGGTCAAACAGCAAAAGCAACAAATAAGGTACCCTGGAATTGAAACTATTAAAAAAAAACAATAACATTGTTCCCTAAGAAGATTTTTAAGCTGCGAAGGAGAGAAAAGGGAAAAGATTTGGGGTTTTTTTTTCTCCTTTTCCTATACTGACAGCTAAGAGACTTAAGCAAGAAATTGGAAAAAAATCCACTTTGACATTAATAGGTGTTTAATGCTGAAAATAAAAAGTCAAATGGATAATAAAGATTTCTGGATAATCAAAAGCTTTTGAAAACAGGAAAGGAGAGAAAAAGAATAAAAGGGCAGGATCTGGAAGGGAGGAGACTACCTGGAATTAAAAAGAATTTACAGCAAAATCTCAACAAGACTTCCAAAAGATACATTTTAACTGAAATATTGCAACAAAAACCCCAGGAAGAGAAAGTGGAAAAAGAAATAAGAAGAAATAATTTGGGACCATTTGGATTACTTGATGATTTCTGGATTTTTGGTTATTGTATTTGAATGACTAAAATCAATCTGGTAATTGTTTAAAACTGTTTAAAATGGCTCCACTTTTAGAAGAACTGAAAGAAGATGCACAAGAAGGGAGAGGTTCTTTTGGCTTTGTATTTCAGCTTTTAGAAATGGAGATTTGGAATTATGAGAAACAACAAGAAATGCCTGCAGAACAAGAAGATTGTGACAAAGAAGAAGCCATCTTTAATGAACAAGTAATCTTAGGTGGGGGGGGGGAGGAAAGGGGGAAAAAAGAATGGAACATTTAAGATTGGGAAAAACAACTCCAAAAAAAATTAGAGTGAAAAATAAAAATAAAATCAGAAAGCAACAGAAGAGGGAAATGCAGAAGAGAGAATCAGAAGTAGAGAGACAAGGGAGTAAAAAGGGGAGGGAGAAGAAGAGAGAGAAGAAAGAAAGGAAAAGAAGTTGTAAAGGACAGAAACAAAATATAGAGAAACAGGGTCTATTTAGAGATAATGGGTGGAAATTTAATGGAAAAAGGGATTCTGCAAAGGTATATAAGATAGTATTGTTATATTAGAAACAGAAATAATTTTAGAAAATATGAAACAATGTATGATTAAAATGTTTGATAAAATAACTATCGTAATTCAGTGGAATGCTTGTCAATAAATAAATGTAACAAAATGAATATTTAATGATTTACAAAACATATGTGAAGAGAAATAAGAGAAAAATTAATTATGGAGATTATATGTGTCTTTAAGGAAGTATGATATTTAATTGAAAAGAAGTGTTCAAGATGTTAAGATTTTAATGATTATTAATGATAGAACTGAATTGGAATGGAATGAGGGTTTATCATTACATATATTTATAATCTTTTTTTTTAAAGAATATAGGGTGCATTATAAGAATGAACTAGCAGAATTTGATTGGAAGTTATGTATTATGTATTATATTGAAGGTCATAACCTTAAGGTATATATTGAAGTTTAAATAAGAGTTGAATGGATGTAATTAAAAGATATAAAGGTGTAATTCTCAATTAGTAGCTACAGGAGAAACTTTGTTTAATGAGAAAAGATAATATGAAATTGAAACAGAACAGACAAAAGTATAAATAAATTATTTGAATTGAGATACGATAATCAAAATAAAATTGAGAAAATTAAAAGAGGGGAAAAACTATATAGAAAATGTAGAATAGTATAAGATATGGAATAGACTACAAAAAGGAGCATGAAATTGAGTTTTGTGTCTGTATAAAGAAGTTCAACCCGGGACCATGCTATTTTCAAAAAAGATGTTTTACTTCTATTTTGTATGTGTGAAAACCCAAATAAAACTTTATTATTAAAAAAAAAAAAGAAACTGCTGAATATTACCTCTGAAGTGAAATTTCTACCTGTCTACCTAAGCTTGTTATGGAAAGATTTGAATTCAGATTTTTATAAGAATAGGCACTAACATTTTGGATTAATCACAAGAGATGATATAAATCTACATCAAAAGCAAATATATATCCCTGGCTAGTTTTGAAATTTCAGTTGTAAAATGCAGAGATGAGATGTCTGTGGCGATTCCCAGTCTCTGAGAATCTATGATGAAATCTGAGACATCTATGATGAAATCAGCAAACCTGAAAAGGGGTTGTTCTGTACCTTAATTTGAATTCTTGAGATCCCCGCGCTTTGATTGGCCAAAGCGCGGGGCGATCGGATTGGTTAAGCGAGCCGCGCCAATTGGCTCGCTGAGAATCTCCCGCGATTGGTAGATTCGAATTGCGGGAGATTCAAAGCGGTGCCATTGGCCATGGCCGCGGCGGCTTGGAAATAAAAAGCCGCAAAAGTTTCCTAAGAGCCAGTTCGGTTCCAGCCTTCAATAAAGAGCTTGATACAAAGTCACCGACTCCTGGCCTCCTTCCACACGGACACAACACTGGCGACGAAGGTGGGATCCTGATCCTGAACCGAAGCACATGTCTGACGGAAGCCAGCCAACTGATGAGATGGCCAGCATCGCGCCACCAACCCCCTTCAACCCCGCTAGCGAGGACTAGGAATCTTACACGGACAGATTCCTCATGTTCCTCAAATGCAATGACCTGAAGGATGCCACCGGACCAAAGAAACGAGCCATCTTCCTAACGCACTGCGGGCCTGCAGTGTTTAAGATGGCAAAAGCGCTAGTCAAGCCCGCCGATGTTACCGTGATGGATTGGGATGACCTCGAGCCATTACTCCGGAGACACTACGCTCCAGCCGTACCCATCCTCATCCGACGACACAAATTTTATCGGCGGGACCAGCGGTCGGGCGAGAGTTTCAGTGACTTTGTCGCTGAGCTGCGGCGCCTTGGAGGACTATGCGAGTTCTCCAATATGAACGAGGCCCTGCGGGACCGAATTGTGCTCGGCCTTTGGGACCCCATTCTTCAAAGTCGGTTGATGGCCAAGGGCAACATCATCCTTGCCGATGCCATCTCCAAAGCCATGGCAGCCGAAGCAACCCGACAATCAGCAGACCGCATGTGGAGACCGAACGCCGGGGACCACACCGCAAACAACCACCCTGCAAGGTCGACCGAGGCCCAACCTGAAACTACCACCCACCAGGGCGAACTCCACTTCACCTCGGGCACTTCAGACGAGGAGGAAGACATCCACCGTCTCCAGGCAGGCCGCAACCAGCGCAGCCGATGGAGTCGTAAGTTGAGGACCGCGTGTGCCGGTTGCGGAGGCGACCACCCCAGATCCGAATGCCGGTTCTTCGACTCAGTTTGCCGGCACTGCGACAAAAAGGGCCACATCGCCCGCGTCTGCCGCTTCAAGAAAACCCACAGCCCCAGACGATGGGACCCGAGCGAGCGGAGACGAGAGAGCACACCCCCCAGGACCAGAGACCGCCCAGCAGACAACCGTTGGGAACGGAATGGATGAGCCCAACGAGGTGGCGAGACCCGGCAGAGAGAAGAGACACATCAGACGGTCACCATCGGCCACGCAACAACCACAGATGCCAGAAAGGTCTACGTGGAGGTAGGCATCGAAGGCGAACCCTGTAAAATGGAGGTGGACTCCGGGTCCTACCTCTCAATGGTAGCCTGGCAAGAAATTAAACGTTTGGTGCCTACCATCCAGAGAAGGGAACTAGAAAACCAGAGACTAATCTTCAAAGACTACCAGGGAAACCGCATCTTTGTAGTCGGAACAGGACAGTTCACAGTGACCTACAAGGGGCACACCGAAAGACTTCCCTTGACCATCGTCGATCGAGACCGGCCTAGCCTGCTGGGACTTCAATGGTTCGCACCGCTCGGCATCGCAGTCATGGGCATCGACCACATTGCCGAAGCCAACTGGGAGCAGAAACTGGCCCGGGACTTCCAAGAAGTGTTCGACGGCACCCTAGGCAAGTACCAAGGGCCCCCTATATCCTTCAGCCTAGACCCAAACGTTCCCCCAAAACGCCTAAAACCAAGGTGGGTACCTTTCGCACTCAAACCGAAAATCGACGAGCAAATTGACAAGCTCATCAAGCAAGGGGTCCTACAGCCCATAGACCATGCCCGGTGGGAGATCCCAATAGTCACCCCAATCAAGCCTGATGGGTCAGTGAGAATCTGTGGGGACTATAAGGCCACCCTAAATGGCGCCTTGCAGCAATGCGCTTACCCCGTCCCCGTAGTGCAACATCTCCTACACTCACTGGGAGGGGGCAAAGTTTTCGCGAAACTCGACCTGGCCCAAGCATACCAGCAACTGCCGGTCGACGAGGAAACTGCAGAGGCGCAAACCATAGTCACCCAACAGGGAGCCTTTAGATGTAACCGACTCCAATTCGGAGTCAGCGTGGCGCCTGGAATTTTCCAGAGCCTCATGGAAAGACTCTTACAAGGCATCAAGGGGGTGGTACCCTACTTCGACAATGTACTTGTATCGGCAACCAAGCAGGCCGAACTAGAGAGTCGCCTAAGGGAGGTGCTAATGATATTCAAAGAAACTGGGCTTAAAGTGAAGAGGGAAAAATGCCAGCTGTACACAGAGCGGGTCAAATTCCTAGGATACCTCCTAGACCGACATGGCATTCACCCCCCCGACAAAAAAATTAAAGCCATCACAGAAGCCCCCACACCCAGGTCAAAAACAGAACTGCAGGCATTTCTGGGGCTACTAAACTTTTATAATGTCTTCCTGCCCCAAAAGGCGACCGCAGCGGAGCCTTTGCATAGGCTTTTGGACAAGGTGGCTACCTGGACTTGGGGGAAACACGAGGAAGCCGCCTTCAGGAAAACCAAGGACCTGCTCACTTCGGATGCCGTCCTCATCCAGTACAACGAGACCCTACCACTAGCCGTCACATGCGACGCATTACCCTTCGGCGTCGGCGCTGTCCTCAGCCACACTCTCCCCGACGGAAAGGAAGCACCCATCGCGTTCTTTTCAAGGACCCTCACCAAACCGGAGTGGAACTACAGCCAGCTGGACAAAGAGGCTTTGGCTATCGTCGCTGCAGTAAAAAGATTTCACGAGTACCTCTATGGCCAGACGTTTACCATCATCACCAACCACAAACTGCTGCTGGGAATACTCGCAGGGAACAGGGCCACCCCAAACATTCTGTCTCCCAGAATGACAAGGTGGTCCGAATTCCTGGCCGACTACAACTACGGGCTCACACACCGACCCGGTAAGACTATCTCCCATGCGGATGCCTTAAGCCGCTCACCGTTACCTGAACCAGACACTGACCCAGCACCCAGGACGACCACCCTCAGCATAGAGACTCTACCCAACCTACCCATAACCGCATCAGACATTGCCCGAGAAACTAATAAAGACAAACGTCTGGCGCAGGTTTTGCATTGGGTAGAGAAAGGGTGGCTGGAAAAGGACAACGACGAGACTTTCAGGACATTCCGGAACCGGCAAACGGAACTCTCACTACTAAAAGAGTGTGTACTATGGGGGCATAGGGTGGTCATCCCGGAAAAACTGCAAGGGAAGGTACTGGAACTGTTACACAAGGGGCACCCGGGCATCGTTAGAACGAAAGCCCTGGCCAGAAGTTACGCTTGGTGGCCAGGGATGGACAAACAGATCGAGGCCTGGGTAGCAAGGTGTCAACGATGCCAGGAAACTAGACCAAGCCCACCCACAGCACCCATCCTAGAGTGGGAAACCCCCAGGGGACCTTGGTCTAGAATCCACATAGATTTTGCCGGGCCCACAAAAGGACACACGTTCTTAATAACCGTAGACGCTTACTCCAACTGGCTGGAGGTAAGCAACATGAGAACAACCACCACGGAAGCCGTGACCAAAGAACTCTGCAAACTCTTCGCAACACACGGCCTCCCGGGCGTCCTCGTATCCGACAACGGGCCCCAATTCACCTCGCTGGAATTTGAAAAATTCCTAGTGGAAAGGGGCATACGACACACACTGACAGCCCCGGCGCATCCGGCGGTGAACGAAAGGGCGGAACGGATGGTTCAATTCACAAAAAAAACCATCCAGAAAATAGACCACGGGGAGATCCAGGACAAAATAAATAAATTACTCTTCATACAGCACATAACCCCGAACACCACAACAAATAAAAGTCCGGCAGAACTGCTAATGGGGAGGAAAATAAGGTCCCCACTCGATAGACTACTCCCCACTTACAACTCAGAGAAACCCCCAGACTCCACCAGCAAACACCGAACCTTCGCACCAGGCGACGCCGTCTACGCGAAGAACCTAAACGGAGACCCATTATGGGTACCAGCAATCATAACACAGCTAACAGGCCCACGCTTGTACCGGCTACAAACAACCGACGGATGAGCGTGGAAACGCTACATCGATCAGTTAAGATCGAGGACTGCCACACAAGACACCACCGACACGCAACCAAACAAAACCAACCCCCTCAACACAAACCAAGAGGGGAGGGGATACCCCGGGAACCAAAACCTAGAAGAAAGAAACCAGCCATACTCACCTGCAAGCAGCCAGCACGAAACCTCGCCAGGAAGAGACAGCCAGGCCAGCTCAACCAACCTGGGAAGACCGAGCGGGAGCAGCGAAACCCGCAGCTCAACCAACCCGAGTAGCCCAGGAGGGAGCTGCGGAGAGCGGCCCGACCAGACAGACCAGGCGGTTCCCAAGACGGAGTCAAGAGAAACAGAGACCCCGACCGAACCGGCCGGGATCCAACCTACGACTGACCTGCGCAGGTCCAGTAGGCAAAGACGGAGCCCCGCCTACCTACGGGACTACGCTACGTAGGACTGAACCAAGAGGGGAGGGGTGTTCTGTACCTTAATTTGAATTCTTGAGATCCCCGCACTTTGATTGGCCAAAGCGCGGGGCGATCGGATTGGTTAGGCGAGCCGCGCCGATTGGCTCGCTAAGAATCTCCCGCGATTGGTAGATTCGAATCGCGGGAGATTCAAAGAGGTGCTATTGGCCGCGGCCGCGGCGGCTTGGAAATAAAAAGCCGAAAAAGTTTCCTAAGAGCCAGTTCGGTTCCTGACTTCAATAAAGAGCTTGATACCAAGTCACCGATTCCTGGCCTCCTTCCACGCGGACACAACAGGGGTGATCCAATTTTCTGTGCTCACATCAATTGTCTCACTGAAATACTGACATTTATCCTTATATTTTCTCCTCCACTGCTAAAAACATGGGAGGGGGAAGGGGGGAAGGTTGGAACAAGGCAATGACAGACATAAATAAAGATCTGGCCCTGTTCCTAAACAGTCTGGCTTCAAATCAAAGTATCCAGTGCCATCTATATGGAGGACATTCTGTTGGAACTGCTAATATATATTGTGGACCTAGGAAGATGCAGAGAGGATTCAAGGAAACAAATCACTTTATAGAAGATTTTAGCACAGCATAAATATTCTGAGGCCTAGGTTTTATTGCCTAGCCAGATCCAGTGCATCAGCCCATGCTTCCAATTTTTTGTCTTTCATGACCCCAAACCCTTAGCAGATGTCCTTTTTACTCAATGCAGAGAAAACACTTTCAATCAATGCATCCCTGTTGTGTGTGGTTCATGGGTTGTTACCCAAACAAAACCCACTTTTACCCAATTTGGGATAATTGGAATGAGCAATAAGTAACTCTTGAGGTGTAATTCAATGATATCAACTGTGCGCAACTCAGTCCTGGTCTGAATTCAAAGAAATTGCATGGGTATCCCAAAGAGGCTTTTTCAAAAACCAACTGGACTTTTTGTTTTTTCCTTTAAGACATTTCGCTTCTCATCCAAGAAGCTTCTTCAGAGCAAGAACTGAAGAAGCTTCTTCAATGAGAAGTGAAATGTCTTCAAGGAAAAAACAAAAAAGTCCAGTTGCCTTTTTAAAAAGCACCTTTGGGACACCTGTTTAGAAGCTTTACATTTGAGATTCTACACCTACCTGCCAGATGTAAAGTATGTAATGTGGCTTATTTTTCAACTCATAGGTATACAGAATTAAATAGCAATCTCCACCATAGAAAAATCCATGCCATTGTTTGTCCACTTGTACCAACTCCAGGTTCTCAATCCTCCAGACCTAGAGATGATGAAACAAAGGACAGATATAACTGTTGTTCGGGGGGAAATGTGTAGCCTTTCTAACTTTTGACTTCTTGAGATAGAATAATCATAATGATAAAAAAAAAAAAACATGAGGGACTTGCTTTGTGGACTGGTAATTGGAATGGATGCATTACCTTACCTTACCAACACCACTTGACCTATTAACATTTCAAGACCTGCATATATATTATAAATATTTCCTATAGCTCCTTACTTGTAATGAAAAAAGAGCACATATGAAATGATAAGAAAATGTGGGATAGTTAGAAAATGATAATAACTGTGTCTGGGCTTTCAGTAAGAATCTGTGAATAAGATAGTGTGCTTGCACATTGATAGTTTTGTCTGAAAGCACACCAGATTCTAGCAGGCATATGTTTCATGTTTCCAACTTTCTAGCATTTGTGACCTTGCACATGTATAAGCATAGATATGGATCCCTCCAAATGTCAAAGGCTAACAGACAAACACTCCTACTCTATAGTCAATGTAGGAGTCTCTGCAGATTTTACTTTGCTAGTCATTGCTGACTATAGGGGGCAGCAGTGCACATTTCTGTTTCAAGGCTGTGCAGCCAGCACTGTCCAAAGATGTTTCCGGGGTCATGTGGCCAGCATGATGTCATGGTGTGCTGTTACGGAGCACAGAATATATAATGCCTGGCGTGATAATTGTTAGATCTGGGGTGGATCGGCTCGAAGGAGACGTGAGACCATCTTAGTGAGTTCAGCTCTTTATTTAGGGTAAGAACAGTCTGGGGATACGAGCCGCGGCAGCCCTTCATATAGGGCTGGCTAGCGGCTCGGCGGCCAATGGCAGCGCTTTGAATCTCCCGCAATCGGCGCAGCCAATCGCAGTAGATTCCTAGCGCTCCAATCATGGCCGAGGTTTCGACCAATCGGGTCGCTGTCCGTCCGGACCAATCAGTCGCGAGAGTTTGGAGTATGCTAATATAGTACACCCCTCCCCTCTTGGTTTCGTCTGTCGGTGCATCGTGACGTAGTCGCGTAGGTAGGCGGGACTTTGTACCTGCCTAGTTGACCTGCGCAGTTCAGTTCTAGCGTGGTCGTCGACCAGTTTGGATGGCTTCTCTGTCGCTCCAGTCCCTTGGGAGGGAACCGCCTGGAAGGTTGAGCTGGGACTTTTTTGGTAGCTCCCTCCTGGTCTACCCGGGCTGGTTGGGCTGCCGCTCCTGTTGTTCCCGCCGGATCTTTCCGGGCTGGTTGAACTGGCTTGGCTGCTCCTTCCAGGTGAAGATTCCGGGGTTTCATGTTCTGTTGGTCCTGCGTTTACAGGTGAGTAGGACCGGTTTATTTGTGGTTTATTTGTTCTGGGTGGGGGGTGTTCTGCTTGTGCTAGGGGGTTCCCTTCGATTCTTTCCTTAACACTTGCCGTTCCCTCCCCCCCGCTTCTAGTTTCTTGCTCGGGTGTATGGTTGTTGGTGACAGCTATTCTTGATCTTAACTGGTTAATGTGCCATTTCCAGTTTTTTCTGTCGCTTGTCTCTAATCGGTATAATAAGGGGCCGGTTATTTGGGTGATCGTTGCTGGTACCCAGAGGGGTTCCCCTGACAGGTTTTTCGCGTATACTGTGTCTCCTATGTTAAATTTACTGTGTTTGCTGGAGGAGCCCAGGGGGTTGTCAGGGTTGTATGTGGAATGCATTCTATCTAGCGTTGACCGTAGTTTCCTGCCCCTCATTAGCTCTGCTGGGCTTCTATTTGTGGTTACAATAGGTGTGATATGTTGAATGAGGAGCATTTTGTTGATTTTGTCCTGTATGTTGGCTGCTTCTATTTTCTGTATGGCTTTCTTCGTGTATTGGACCATGCGTTCCGCCTGCCCATTCGCCGCTGGATTTGCTGGTACGGTTAACGCATGGCATATTCTTTGGCCTGCCAGAAATTGTTCAAACGCTAGTGTGGTGAACTGGGGCCTGTTGTCTGACACTATTATGTCTGGCAGGCCGTGTGTGGCAAAGAGTTTTCTCAGTTTCTTTATTACCGCCTCTGTTGTGGTAGACTTCATAGTGCTTACCTCCAGCCAGTTGGAATAAGCATCTATGGTGATAAGGTACATGTGTCCCTTGGTTGGCCCTGCGAAGTCTATGTGAATCCTAGACCACGGGCCTCTTGGTGTTTCCCACTCTTGGGTTGGGGCGGCGGGAGGATTTGGTCTGGATTCTTGGCATTGTTTGCATTTGGCCACCCAGGTTTCAATCTGTTTATCCATTCCTGGCCACCATGTGTAGCTTCTGGCCAGGCTTTTCATCTTGACCATCCCTGGGTCTCCTTCATGCAGCATCCCCAATACCCTATCTTGTAATGTTTCTGGAATTACCACTCTGTTCCCCCCAAAGTATACAGCCCTTCTCGGTAAAAAGTTCAGTTTGTCTGTTTCGGAAGGGTCTGAACAGTTCGTCCCTATCCCCTTCTGGCCACTCTTTTCCAACCCAGCTCAAGACTCGTGCCAGCCGCTTGTCTTTATTTGTTTTTCTGGCAATGTCTGGCGTGGTCACCAGTGGGTTGGATATTGTTTCTATTTGAAGTACCTCTGTCGTGGGAGCCGGGTCGTCTTCCAGGTCGGGTAGGGATGAGTGGCTCAGGACGTCTGCGTGGGTAATGTCTTTTCTGGGTCTGTGTACCAGCTGGTAATTGTATGCTGCTAGGAATTCGGACCACCTCATCTTTCTTGGTGATAGAATGTTCGGTGTGGCCTTATTCCCTGTCTGGATTCCTAGCAGCGGCTTGTGGTCTGTGATGATTGTAAAAGTCCTACCGTAAAGGTATTCGTGAAATTTCTTGACACCGGCGACGACTGCGAGGGCCTTTTTGTCGAGCTGGCTATAGTTTCTCTCTGGTTTTGAAAGTGTCCTTGATGAGAAGGCAATAGGTGCTTCCTTTCCATCTGGTAGCTGGTGGCTGAGGATGGCGCCAATTCCGAAGGGCGATGTGTCACATGTCACTGTTAGCGGCAGGGTCTCGCTGTACTGGATTAGTACCGCATCAGATGTTAGCAGGTTCTTTGTGTTGGTGAAGGCGCTCTCCTCCCGTGCTCCCCAAGTTCAGATTGCTGTTTTATCTAACAGCCTATGCAATAGTTCCGCCACAGTTGCTTTTTGAGGTAGGAAGACATTGTAAAAGTTTCACAGTCCCAAGAAAGCCTGTAGCTCCGTTTTGTTTTTGGGCCGTGGTGCTTCCCTTATGGCTCTCAGTTTCTTTTCTGTGGGGTGGATCCCTTGCTTATCTAGGAGGAACCCTAGAAATTCAACCCTCACTGCCCGTAGTTAGCATTTCCCTTTTTTAACTTTGAGTCCCGAGTCTCTGAATTTCTTGAGTACCTCCCTTAACCAGGCTTCCAGTTGTTTTTCATTTTTCGCGGTCACCAGCACATCATCAAAGTAGGGCACCACCCGTTCTATGCCCTGGAGGAGTCTTTCCATGAGGCTTTGGAAGACCCCGAGTGCCACGCTGACTCCAAATTGGAACCGGTTGCAGCGGAAGGCCCCCCGGTGTGTTACGATGGTTTGGGCTTCTGCGGTTGTGGCGTCGACCGGCAGTTGCTGGTAGGCTTGTGCCAGGTCAAGTTTTGCGAAAATCCGGCCTCCCCCCAGTGAGTGCAGAAGGTGCTGCACTACTGGGACAGGGTATGCGCTTTGTTGGAGCGCGTGGTTTAGGGTGGCCTTGTAGTCACCATAGATTCTCATGGACCCATCTGGTTTGATGGGTGTGACAATTGGGGTCTCCCACTGGGCGTGATCGATTGGTTCCAGCACCCTTTGTGCGATGAGCTTATCTAGCTGCTCATCGATTTTAGGCTTGAGTGCAAATGGCACTCGCCTGGGTTTAAGGCGGATTGGTGCGATGCTCGGGTCTATATTGAATGAGATAGGGGACCCCTGGTACTTGCCTAGGCTGTCATCGAAGACTTCCCGGAAGTCCCTCACGAGTGCCGCTTCCCAGTCTGCCTCTCCGATGTGGTGGATGCTGGTTACTTCGATGCCCAGGGGTGCAAACCACTGCAGTCCCAATAGGCTCGGTCGATCTCGGTCGACGATCGTCAGGGGTAGCACTTTGGTGTGGCCCTTGAAGGTGACTTTAAAATGACCTCTGGTGACTACAGGGATGCGGTTCCCTTGATAGCCTTTGAGAGTTAGTGTTTGGTCTTCTAGTTTGTGGCGGTGGATGGTGGGGACCAGGTGCTTGATGGTGCGCCATGAGACCATTGAGAGGAAGGACACGGAGTCCACCTCCCTGTCACATGGCTGGTCTTTTATCCCCATTGTCACGAATACCTTTCTGGCGTCGCTTGTGGAGGAATAGCCGATGACGACGGTTTGGTGTGTTTCCTCCCTTTGTCTTGCCTCGTGGAGTCGCCTGTTCTGACCCTCTTGGCTCCAGCAGTTCTCTGTCTGGCGATCGCGGGTTCTGGTGGGGGTGCTCTCTCACCGTCAGGAGCTGCCGTCTTGTCGCCTGGGGCTGCCTTCTCGTTGTCGCGGGCTGTGGTGTCTTTTATTCCGGCACACCTTGGCGATGTGCCCCTGTTTCTCACAATGCTGGCAAATGGCATTGAGAAAGCGGCAGTCCGCCTGGGGGTGATCGCCGGAACAGCCGGCGCACTGGAACCTCACCACACAACCTCGTGGTTCCCACCGCTCCTGCGCTGCTTGAAGGTGGTGGATCTCCTCCTCCTTGTCCTCAGTCTCCGAGAAGGAGTCGATGTAGCCGTGGTGTGTGGTCATGTCTCGATGGTCGGTTTCGGGTCATTTCTCAGGGGTTGAATTCGTCTCTCCAGCCGCTGGTCGTGGTGTGATGCTCGATTGTCACATCTGAGCCGCTGATTTCTTGGTCACTTCAGCCGCAGCTGCCTCGGTGAGGGCATCAGAGAGGGAGATGTTGCCCTTTGCCATGATGCGACTCTGGAGGACGGGGTCTCGGAGTTCTAGGATGACGCGGTCTCACAGTGCCTCGTCCAGGTCTGCGAACTCGCACAGGCTGCCCAAGTCTCGTAGTGCTGCCATGAAGTCGCCAAGCCCCTCGCCCTCGCGTTGATCCCACCTGTAGAAATCATGCCACTGGATAAGGATGGGCACGACGGGGGTGTAGTGGCTTCGCAGTAGGGGCTTGAGGTCACCCCACTCCATGGTCTTGATGTCTTCTGGTTTGGCCAGGGCTTTGGCCATCTTGAACACTGCGGACCCGCAGTGTGTGAGAAACACGGCTCGTTTCTTGTGGCCGTTGGCATCTTTAAGATTGCTACTCTCGAGGAACATCTGGAACCTATTGGTATAGGATTCCCAGTCCTCTGTAGCAGGGTTGAAGGGTGCGGGTGGTGAGTTGATGCCGGCAATGCTGCCTGCTGCCGCATGCCACTTCGCCACGTGCTGGGTGGTCTCCTTGTCTCACGATCCCACCTTCATCGCCAGTGTTAGATCTGGGGTGGATCAGCTCGAAGGAGACGCGAGACCATCTTAGTGAGTTCAGCTCTTTATTTAGGGTAAGAACAGTCGGGGGATACGAGCCGCGGCAGCCCTTCATATAGGGCTGGCTAGCGGCTCGGCGGCCAATGGCAGTGCTTTGAATCTCCTGCGATTTGCACAGCCAATCGCGGTAGATTCCTAGCACTCCAATCACGGCTAAGGTTTCGACCGATTGGGTTGCTGTCCGTCCGGATCAATCAGTTGCGAGGGTTTGGAGTATGCTAATATAGTACAATAATGATGCTATGTTGTCAAAACTGCATCTCTGTGCCTGCAGAATTCGCTATTCCTATCAGAGATAGAATAGAATGAATGAGCTGGAAGGGACCTTGGAGGTCTTCTAATCCAGCCCCTGCTCAAGCAGGAGAACCTATACCATTTCAGATAAGTGCCTGTCTAGACTCTTCTTTAAAAAAAATCCGGTGATGGAGTGCCCACGATTTCTGGAAGCAAGCTGTTCCACTGGTTAATTGTCCTCACTGTTAGGGAGTTTCTTGTTCATTCCTGTTTGCTTCTCTCTTTGATTAGTTATCAAGAAGATTCAATTTAAGAAACGGGGGGGGGGGGGGGAAGCTGGGTTATATTTGCAAGAAAGTCAACAGAGAGAATCCAGAATTCCACACCAGAACAGAAATTGTAACTCTTACCTCAGTGTTTCCTTCCCCATCATCTACCATCCTCTCCTGTGCTGCCAGCTGTGGCAAAGCATGTAAGGCCATAATGTCAAATCTCTCCTGGCTCACCTTAGCTTGAAAAGAAGGACGGGATCATTCAGACCAAAGCTCCATAAAGTGGAAAGCATGCTCTCACGGGAAGATGGGTGAAATTAAAGAAATCCAAAGCATTCCCAAATTATGATTAGTATGGACACGTAACATCAAAAACATCATCAAAAAAGCACAACAAAGAATGTTCTTTCTGCGCCAACTCAGAAAGCTCAAACTACCCAAGGAGCTGCTGATACAGTTCTACAGAGGAATTATCTATCATCTGCACCTCTATAAGTGTCTGGTTTGGTTCTGCAACCCAACAGGACAGATACAGACTTCAGAGGATAATTAGGACTGCAGAAAAAAACAATTACTACCAACCTGCCTTCAATCGAGGACCTGTATACTGCACAAGTCAAAAAGAGGGCTGTGAAAATATTTACAGACCCCTCACATCCCAGACACAAACTGTTTCAACTCCTTCCCTCAAAACGACGCTATAGAGCACTGCGCACCAGAACAACTAGACACAAGGACAGTTTTTCCCTGAAAGCCATCGCTCTGCTAAACAAATAATTCCCTCAGCACTGTCCAACTATTTACAAAGTCTGCACTACTATTGCTATTAATCTTGTCATCACTCTTTATCACCCGTCCCCTCCCACTTGTGACTGTATGACTGTAACTTTGTTGCTTGTATCCTTACAATTTATATTGACTGTTTCCTAGTATGATTTGATTGCTTATTGTACCCTATGACTATCATTAAGTGTTGTACCTTATGATTCTTGACTCTTGACGAATATATCTTTTATGTATACTGAGAGTATTTGCACCAAGACAAATTACTTGTGTGTCCAATCACACTTGGCCAATAAAGAATTATTCTATTCTATTCTATTCTATTCTATTCTATTCTATTCTATTCTATTCTATTCTATTCTCTCTATAGTTTTAGTTGATCACTGAAATAGCAGCAAAAAATCCAGACTGTTCTAATTCTTTGGTGCCATCTAATGGCCGTCTGAATTTTTGTAGCCCTGGAATTCTGTAGTCTTGTTACAAGATGGTTTCAATTACAGAAAAGAATCAGATCAGGATGTTACATAATTCTCTTTTCGGATGGCATACACAGCATCATATGCAGCAACAACATCTTTCTTACCGATTCTTCCCACGTTGTGGGCTATCCCTAGCCCTACAGTCTGATCCTGGACTGTCCAATTTTGAAACAGTTGCTTGAACATGGCAGACTCTGCTCCATCGTGTACAGTTTCCACATTGGTGCTGGAAGAATAGCCTTTCTTCCCGATAAATTCCTATAGGAACAAGACAAACAGCATAACAACTCTGTTTACACACCCTAACTGTTATCACCCTAACTCAGCGTGGGCAACCTTAAGATGTGTAGACTTAGGAAACTGGTTGGGGAATTCTGGAGATTGATGTCCACCTATCTTAAAGTTGCCAAGGTTAAAACCTATTGCTTTAAGTAAATCTGGCTTTTGCTTTTCACAACAGGACATTGACGAATGGTTTGTTAATAGAAAAGCTGTGAGGAGATCTGTTCTGCCAAATTAGATAACAGAAGTGAAAATGTTCATTCATATGAGCATGATTCTGCTGACTTGATTCTATGGAAGTGACAATTGTGTGGGTCTTGAGAAACATAAAGTAAGTCAAATGCAATGGAATGGAATATATCCAAAGTGTGTATGATAAAACAGAGGTTTTTTCTGAATGGGTGATGAATTAAGCTGGATTGAATCCAAATCATTGGTTAGCTGGAAGAAAGTCTATTGCCGTGTTTGGGTTATATAGAAAGAATGACTTAGGAGAACAGGTTGAGGGAAAGGAGAAGACGCTGAAAATCGTGGTTGGACAAAATCCTACAAAAGTTAAAACAATAAAAGGGAAGACACAAAGTAGTGGGCGTGGATGGTGTAGGAGCAAAGATGGTTTGCCATGAGAAAAGATTCCACAGAAATAGAGTGAATAGTGATGGCATAAATCAAATATATTTCCTTTCCTTTTCCATATGCTGTATTTTTTTGGTTTTGGCTTACTATAATTGCGTACTTTACGCAGGCACAGAGGCTTTCTGACTCACCTCCTGCAAATTCTCCCTGTCGCTTCAGCAGCTGCCACGCAGCAATCTACTATGCCACGCAAAGCAGCTGTGCTTCAAAAACAGGACATAAAGGTTAGTATGGGAAGCCTGGGCAGGCCCAACAGCAGACTGTTGGAGAGAACCAGTTAGATCTTTGCTTCTCATCGGTGCTACTGGCTCCGCAGAACTGGGCCGAACTGGTAGAATTCCACCACTGCTGCTCTACATGTATGTGTACAACCTTCAAAAGTTTGTATTGTTCTATTAGAGTAGAGTCTGCTGCAAATTAACACTGATCTTTAAAAAAAAAAAAAACACCCAAGTGTACTACAATTTTTTAAAAAATATTTCCACATCACTACCAACTGGAGCATGTAAGCTTTACTTTCTAAAGTACCACATTAAGAAATCTATTTAGAACCTATTCTTTTTAATCTGGAACAATTGGTATAAATGGCTAACAAACAGAACTAAGAAGGGAGACAAGAGATTTAATTGAAACAATCCTTATGAGAGTAAAATGTAAATGTGTAAATTATACAAAAAATAACAATTATAGTGGAAATTATTATTTAATATTAGTTAAACGTAATGTAATGTATTATGATATTTAAGAACCTGTATAGATGCCAAAAATGCTGTTGGAATTGAAATATTTTATCATGTAATAAAAGAAACAATAAAAATATATATTTAATAGAGAAATCTATTTAGAACCTAGTTTTAAAAAGAGAAAGAACTGGGAAGCAGCCATTGGAGTTGGAACAGGTTGCTCTACCATACCAGGGCTTTTGACATGGCTGTTTGTTTCTCCAGCTTAGTGGCTCCTTTTCCTTTCCAGACATAGATTTTCATCCCACTGTGATCCAGAATGTAGCAATCCTAAGGTCCAAAAGAGAGCATTAAGAGCATGGTATAAATAGTGTAAAGCATTTATTGCAAAACAAAAAACAAAAAAGTTTAAATCAGTGCAAAAATAGCTTTCAGGGCCTGCTGAATTGGTTTTACAGCAATTGGGAAATTGGTAAAAATGAAGAATCCTAATTTCCTGCCCTCACTCCTGACAAAAAGACTACAGGAAAACGCCTCTACGCACCTATGCCATTCATCTATCTGGCTCAATTCTCCAATGTTTTAAGGCTGAAGCCTTGGTCTTACCAGAAATCCCTCTTCAGCGAAGGCTGAAGCTCAGATCCCTCATGAGCAAAATAGGTGTCTGCTACTAAACTAAGGCCCCTGTGTCAGGCTGCGCTCCTTCTAGATCCCAAGAAAGAAATACTCAGACTCCATGGTGTAGAGCAAAGTTATCCTTTTACTGGGAAATAAAGTGGTAGCTACAAAGCAATTCCGAAACTGAGAAATTGGCGGGTAGAATGCACATACAAAGAAATAGGTTTGCTCCCACCCCCCAAAGTTCAAATGATTCTTCCAATTAAAACTTTTGAAACAGCTCATGTGGTCATCTCCAGATGGTGATGAGGCGTCTTGTCAAATGACCTTGACATATTTTGATAAAAGTTCGCAGTTGTGCAAAAGAGGAAGAAGTTAGCTAAGAAACGGAAAGTTAAAGACAAGAATCCCCCCTCCCCTTGCTAGCCCAGCAAGGAATGCAAACACCTCCAGCTTTCTTCCCATCTAAAATCCCCCCTCCCACCGTTGCCATGACAGCTGAGAGAAATAATGAAACAATAGCAGAAAGGTAGGAGGGGAAGGTATCTTGAGGCTGATATTCAGACCTCCTAGAAAAAGGACATAAGTCCCTGAAAGAAAAACAAAATAATTACATGTTAACATTATTGTACATCTCTATGGTTTATCAGGATATTTGGCATAAAATTTCTTTAACAGTTCAGGAGCTCCAAGGTCCTTTTCATTTACCCACTCAGAATGGGACGGAGGAAAGTGTTTCCAAGCTACAAGGTATTGGGTATGACCCCTCCATTTTCTAGAGTCCAGAATTTCTTTAATTTCGAAATGCTGTTCCCCCTCAATTAATATTGGCACGGGGGGATCAGACTGGATCGGTCTCAAGGTACAGATACGTTCTGGTTTCAACAAACTAACATGGAAAACAGGATGAATACGACGAAGAGTCTTTGGTAAAGTGAGTTGAACAGTTACAGGATTTATAATCCTCTCAATGGGGAAAGGTCCTACATACTTAGGACCCAACTTCTTTGATTTTTGGGTAGTTTGTAAATACTTGGTCGAGAGAAATACTTTATCGCCCACTTGATATGACATCTGAGGAGCTCACTTTCTGTCAGCAAATTTCTTATGAGATTGGTGCGCCTCGTCCAAAGCTTTGCGGACGACTGGCCAATTAAGTTGAAGCTGAGATATCCAATCACTCAATGACTGGACAGTTGGGTTTTCACCAGGCAGTTCAGGTATGGGTACAAAGTCTTGCCCCGTTGCTATTTTGAAAGGAGTGAACCCCGTACTACTGTGAACAGAGTTATTATACGCCATCTCCGCAAAAGGTAACAGATCCACCCAGTTGTCTTGTTGAAAATTTATGTAGCATTGGAGATATTGCTCTAGTACCCCATTAGTCCTCTCGCAGGCTCCATTAGTTTGGGGATGGTGGGCGGAGCTTAAGCTTTGGGTGGAGCCTATTAACTTCAGAAATTCCCTCCAGAAATTCGAGGTAAATTGGACTCCTCGATCAGAAACTACACGTTCAGGTACACCATGCAATCTGTAAACATGAAGAATGAAGAGTCTGGCTAGGGATTTCGCTGAAGGGATCTTTGAGCAAGGGATGAAATGAGCTTGTTTGGAAAACAAGTCAGTCACCACCCAAATGACCGTGTGTCCACTGCTTTCAGGTAGATCTACTATAAAATCCATGGAAATTTCCTTCCAAGGGGCAGTTGGTCTGGCCACATTCTGCAACAGTCCTGGTGGCTTACCCGGAGGTCTTTTTGCTGAGGCACAAATCGGACAACTCTCCACATAAATCTCGATGTCCTTTTTCAAGGAAGGCCACCAAAACTGTTGTTTCACCAAATGTAAGGTCTTCACAAAACCAAAATGACCAGCCACTTTGGAATCATGGGTTTGTTGCAATACATGGCTTCTCAGGTTTTTTGGTACATACAATTTCGCCCCCATCCAGGCTAGGCCATCTCGAATGGTGCAGTTGTTCGCATTTGCCAGAAACCACTCATCCATCTTCAAAGCCTCCTTAAACTGTTCCATCAGATCAGTGGGTAGATCCCTCTCCTGGTTTCTTTTCTGCGCGCGGGTAACTACAGGGGCAGCCAGTTGTGTAGTGGACACGATTAGCCTTATCACTTCTTTACGGATACTGTTGTATTGAGACATTCTAGACAAAGCATCTGCCATAAAATTTTTTCCCCCTGGGATATATTTCAAGGAGAAGTTGAATCGCTTGAAGAACTGAGCCTACCTAACTTGTTTAGGGGATAGTTTCCGAGGGGTTTTTAAAGCTTTTAGATTTTTATGGTCAGTCCACACTTCAAATGGGTGTTTCGCTCCTTCCAAAAAATGCCTCCAAGCTAATAAAGCCCAACGGACTGCAAACGCTTCCTTCTCCCAAATGGCCCATCTCCTTTCAGTCTCAGTGAATTTACAAGAAGTGTAAGCGCATAGTTGTAGTGTCCCCTTCTCGTTCAATTGGAGTAAGACTGCCCCCACTGCTACATCACTTTCATCAGCTTGGATCACGAAAGGGGCGTCCGTGTCGGGGTGTTTCAGTATTGGTTCTGCAGCAAAAAGTCTCTTAAGTTTTTCAAATGCAGCTTGGCACTCCATAGTCCAATTCAATGGTTGACTGGGCTTTGGTTTCAATTCCCCCTTTGTTTTTAGGAGGTTGGTGATGGGCATAGCTATTTTTGCAAAAGACGGGATGAATTGGCGGTAAAAATTGGCAAATCCCAGAAAACTTTGAAGCTGTTTACGAGTTTTCGGTGGGGCCCAGTCCAAAACGGCTCGCACCTTTTCTGGGTCCATTTCAATGCCTTCGGGGGAGATACGATATCCCAAGTAGTCGATTTTTTCTTGATGGAACTCACATTTGGATAGTTTGGCGTACAGTTTGGCGGCCCTCAGCTTGTGCAACACAGAGCGTACCAACTTCACGTGGTCGTTTCTTGTCTCCGTGTAGATAAGAATATCATCAAGGTATACTAGAACCCCTTTGTATAAATGTTCGTGAAGCACGTGATTGATCAGTTGCATGAAAACAGCAGGCGCCCCCTGTAAGCCGAAAGGGAGAACATTGAACTGGAAACAACCCATTGGGCAGTTGAACGCAGTCTTCCACTCGTCTCCCTCCTTTATCCGGATTTGGTAGGATGCCTCCCTCAAGTCCAGCTTTGTGAAAATCTTCCCCTTTGCCAGGTGGGCTAACATGTCCTTCATCAGAGGGAGGGGGTACATGTTCTCTACAGATACTGCGTTCAGGTTTCTATAGTCAACTACCAGACGTTTGGAGCCATCTTTCTTCTCATGGAACATCACAGGGGCCGCCACTCGAGGTCTGGCAGGCGTGATGAAACCCCGTTTCAAGTTCTTGTCGATAAACGCCCTCAATTCCTCCAACTCCCCCGGTGTCATCGGATACATCTTCGGTTTCGGGAGCGTCACCCCCGGCAGGAATTCAATGCTACAATCGGTCGACCAATGGAGGGGGAGTTCGTCGGAAGCCTCTTCACTAAACACCTCTCTTAAGTCCCAATACTCCTTCAGGATTTTCTCCTCTCCTTCCACATGTTCGGCACCCATAGAAGCTATCTCGGCGGGTACCCGGGACTTCAGATGGGATTTCTCCTCCCCTTCCGGATAGGGTTGCTCCTCCCCTTCCGGTGGCCAATCGGTGCAGATGCGTATCCACCCCTCTCTCCAGTTTACATGGGGATTCCACTTCCGAAGCCATGGTAGTCCCAATATTAGAGGCTGTTCCATCCCAGGGGCCACAATAAAACACAGGGTCTCATGGTGGTTTCCCATGGTCATCTCTAGGGGTTCTGTTACAAAACGTGCGGGGCAACCTCCCGCCACCGACCCATCCAGTTGGCAAAAGGATATGGGCGTTTTTAAAGTTCTCAGTCCGATGCCCATCCCCTTAACCACTTTCATGTTAATTACACACCTCGTGCACCTCGTGCACCCCGAATCCAGTAAGGCCAACATCACTCCCTCAGTCCCCGAGGTGGGCCGCCTTAACTTTATTGGGATGGTCATGGGCCCTTGATTAGGACTTACCGGGACGTCATCTTCCAAATCTGTCTCATTCTCGTCGAGTGGGGTTGGAGGTCCCAGCTCCTCTCCCGCCAAAAGGGCGACTTCTACAACCTCTCTTGTCTTCAGCCCAGTCTCACGGGGTTTGGTTGAGGGGTTTTTTGGCTTCCTCCCGGGGTCCCGCGCTTTCGGTGGGTTCACCTTTACCCGACAATCCGCAATCTGGTGGCCCTCCTTTCCACAACGGAAACATGCCGTGGTCTTGGCTCCTGCCGCCATCCCTCTTGGTTGGGGGCCTGAGGTCTCTCGGAGACGGGGGGGAGCGGTTTTCTCCAGGCGGGACCTCCTCTGCGTCTGTTTCTGGCTAGATCAATGTCCACCTCTTCCACCAGCAAGTACCATGACTGTAACTCACGTGGATCCCTTCTGGAGATGCACGTGTGGTATACATCTTCATTTAAGCCATCTTTGTAGGCTTCCACCAGGGCCCCCTGGGACCAACCTCGGATGTGGTATACCAGCTGCCTGAATTCTTGGGTATAGTCTGCCACCGATCTCCCCCCTTGGACTCGGGTCTTCATTCTGATTCTGGCCTTTCTCTCTGCCAGAGGGTCCTCAAACCTTCTCCTCAGTGCAGTCATGAAAACATTGAGGGTTTGCAGTTGGGGGGAGTTATCATTGTACAAAGTCACCACCCAATCTGCTGCCATCCCTTCCAGGGTTCTGGTAACACATCTCACTTTGGCTGCTTCAGAGGTGAACTCCAGCTCAAATTCTGCCATATAACTCCCAACTTGTACCAGGAAAAATCCCAAATCTCTGGGATTTCCTCCAAACTTTACATCTGGGGGGGCAGGTGGTGTCTTCCAGGAGCCACCCCTATTGCTGGGGCTCCCTGGGCGGCAGCGGGCGGCTGCGCTGGTGGAGGCTGGGCAAGGGGGGGTAGAGGTAGCTTGGCTCCCCCGGGCTGATCTCGCTCCCTCTTCCCCCTCATACCTTTGAGTCATGCCGGGCTCCTCAGGGACATCCATAGAGAATTTCTCAGCTTGATCCAGTTTGCCTTCCATCTCCTCCCCCTCCTGCCATAGCCGTTCCCTCACACCTTTTCATCTTAAAGTGATTCTGGGAGGAGGGGGGTCTTCAGGGTCTCTCCAACCAACCCCCAACGACCATCTAGGCATCTCGGCTGGGGTTTCTTCCAGAGTCAAATCGGCCAGCAGGTCAGTCACCGACGTCTGCGGTAGCCGCCTCGACTGCCCCCCCCCCCCCCCCGCAGCTCCCTGATCCTCTTCATCGCTGGTTGGAGACGACATGAGATAAAACCCCCTCGGAAGAAAAATTGCTGTTTTCTCCGGGTGGGTCGATTTGGCAGTTTCGGAATAATGTCAGGCTGCGCTCCTTCTAGATCCCAAGAAAGAAATACTCAGACTCCATGGTGTAGAGCAAAGTTATCCTTTTACTGGGAAATAAAGTGGTAGCTACAAAGCAATTCCGAAACTGAGAAATTGGCGGGTAGAATCCACATACAAAGAAATAGGTTTGCTCCCACCCCCCAAAGTTCAAATGATTCTTCCAATTAAAACTTTTGAAACAGCTCATGTGGTCATCTCCAGATGGTGATGAGGCATCTTGTCAAATGACCTTGACATATTTTGATAAAAATTCGCAGTTGCGCAAAAGAGGAAGAAGATAGCCAAGAAACGGAAAGTTAAAGACAAGAATCCCCCCTCCCCTTGCTAGCCCAGCAAGGAATGCAAACACCTCCAGCTTTCTTCCCATCTAAAATCCCCCCTCCCACCGTTGCCATGACAGCCAAGAGAAATAATGAAACAATAGCAGAAAGGTAGGAGGGGAAGGTATCTTGAGGCTGACACCCTGTTTAACACCAACCCTAAATTGAACAGTGAGATATTTGATATATTTTGTGTGGTAGCTAGATAAGGTCAGGTTTATTGTAGGGATCAGCAACTGACAGACAAGTGGACAAATATTTCCACTTGTAGCATTCACGTATCCCCAGCTGTATTTACACAACACACTGAGATACAACTCAGCCAGTCATATTTTAGCCTAGCCAATTGTGCAAACCCAAGCTATGTTATTAATGTTCAAGAGTATCATTTGGCAGAAAATAGGGTGGGGTTTTTTTTTTTTTTTTTGACTAAACTGATTACATTGACCATAGCAAACACAAATTTATCTCTCCAAAATCTTGTACTTCCCATATGTTTGGGTTTTATCAAATATTTCTAGGAAAAAAATTGTCTGCAAATGAATGTAGGTCTTCAATCCACATTATGTAATAATCCAATAGGCTACTCTGTTGATGTATTAGAGCTAAGAAACTCAGTTTAGCGCCATTTATGCCATGTCAATCTTAGACTTACATTGTGGTTTAATAATTCCTGCCTGAGAGGACGTTTGGCTTCTTCTGTAATTTCTATTTGTCCTCCAGAGTCTGTAACACTAGAAAAGAAGACAAGATTGCTTGTTTGATTAGTTTGAGTGCTGGGAATGGCAGAATTCCTTAACTATTTCTTTTAGAATTTCTTACAGATTTGATTCATTCTTCCCAGAGTATCCAGTGTGAAGTAGGAGCATGAGGCCACACAAGTAAATGTTAATTAATTGATAGATTAAATATAAATTAACTATTACAAATTAAATACTTCCCATTCTGATACCTTTCAATAGAGACAATTATTACCATTTCATCTCTAATGCAGGGACCGACTGAGTTACTATAAATAACTGATGGATAAGCATGTCTAAATCCACCCAGAGAGACCATCATTCAGTTGTGTGATTCATCAGCTATTCCTTCTCTGTTTTAATACCTTGGTAGTTAGTTTCTGATCGTATTAACTACAGTCTGGCAAGGTGGAATGATTTGTGAATTTTCAGCAAGTATATATCCCTGACCTAGAGCACAAATGGGTATTAAGTTACTATCTGATTATAATTTTATAGAAACAAAACAAAACAAAAAAAATCTTAAAAAAAACAATTTCCCTTAAAATAAGACCTATCCTGAAAATAAGCCCCAGCAAGTTCCCCCTTTGTGCATCTAATATAAGGCCTAGTCCTCAAAATAAGCCCTACTTAAGGGACTGCACAGCTGGATGCGCAGCCGGATGCTCACCATGCTATGGTGCCATGCTATGGCAATGAGGCGAGGCGGGGGGTGGAGCCCGGTTTACCGCAGGGTCCCCACAGCCAGGCCATCCATGCCCCAACATCTGCGTCGCAATGGCAGCACCAGCAGTCATGTGCAGCAGGAGCCCATGTGGCTGTCGGCCCACTTCTTCTGCTTGCTTGTGGCCGCAATAGAGCAGGAGGCTGAGCAGCATACTGGTGCTCTAGCCGCGAAGCGAGGCAGGTGTCAAGAGTATGGATGGCCTGGCTGCGAGTGCCCTGAGGTAAGCCAGTGCAGGGCCTGTAGAGTAGCTCCAACCCCGCTCCCATGCCTTGTGGACATGGCACCAGAGTGTTGCTTGGCCTCCTGCTCTGTTGCAGTCACAAGCAAGCAGAAGAAGTGGGCCAGCAGCTACGCAGGTTCCTGCTGGTTGAGGCTGTTGGAGCTGCTGCCATGAGGCATGGCATAAGTGGCCTGGCTGTAGGGGCCCTGAGGTAAGCTGATGCAGAGCATGTGGTACAGCTTCATCCTCCTGCCTTGTGGTGGTGGAAATAGCACGCCACACAGCCACCTGCCCCACCACAAACAAGCAGATGAAGTGGGCCTCCTGTACATGGAAAAAAATAAGAAACCCCCAAAATTAAGCCCTAGTGCTTGTTTTGGAGCTCAAAAGAAAATAAGACCTGGTCTTACTTTTGGGGAACCATGGGTAGCAACTTATCAAGTAAGTAGCATCCGTGAAGAAGTTCCAATAAACTTCAGATATAGTTTCAAAGATAACTACAGTAGCTTCAGAGATAATTTTGTTTTTGGTTTTGAAACCATTCACAGACCTACAAATTGGGACCAATAAGATTTATTTTATCAAGATTGACATATTTATTCCAGCTTTTCTTGCCTGGCTGACATTATTCTGGCTTTACTATCACCCTGAATGCTAGCTCTACATACTTCCCTTTAAGTTGCCATCTATTCTAGTCTGCCTCTTTCCTTGCCTTGACACACCAAATTTATAATCTCCCATGCATGATTCTCCAGTTTCCTCAAAAATCTCACATTTCCTTTCCTTTCCTTTCGGTGAAAGCTGAAGTTGGAAGTTTTCGCTTTCTTCCAATCTAGACCCATTTAGGTGTTCTATAACATCTTTTCAATGGAAATATCATCTACATTCATAATCCATCCCAGTCGTACAACTGCTGCATCAATAACAACTATGGTGAAGTCTCGGCCATAAGTAAAAATTTTCAACACACCAATAGAGGAAGAGGCTGGCCTTCTGCTGTTGGTCCACCGTCTCATCAGAAATGGCAGGTTTGATTTCTTGAGTCCTTTCTCCCAGCTCACTCTCCAACACTTTCATCAAATCTGAACTAGCTTCTTCGTCGTCACCCTCTATGATCCCAATTTCAGCACGGCCTCCACGTTCTCTATCACGGATATCTTGGGCAAGAAGCATAGCCTAAGAAAGTGAGAAGGAACATGGGAAGTCACCTCATATGAAATTGGACCCTTGGCCAGTCCAGCTCAGTTCAGCTGATCCTGAGTGACATGGATGTCACTCTATGAGGAAATTTATTTATTATTGGTCAAAGGTATAGAGCCACCAATCTCACCCAGTAAAACCAAGAACAAAAACATTCTGCAAATTGATTAAAAGTATAAATATGGCTAAAGAAGACCATGAGAGAGACTATGTTTATATGCAATATAACTGTTAAGTCCTGGGCATGGGCGCAAAGAACGGAGACGAGACATCGGACGGTGACTTCAACTCTTTATTTAACAAGAAAGAACGGAGCAAAAGACCTCTTTTATAAAGCTTGCTGCCGTTAAACAACCAATGAACTGAGTCTATCGCTTTCACAAGCGTCCAATCAGGGGTTCCCATTAACAGCCAATCAGACTGGCCAAACCTGACCAATCATGACTCGCTATTCACGGGCCAATGAGAATTGCAGGATTACAAGCCTGCTGTAAGACGAAGCTGTTTAGGGTTGTACTGCTGCGATGGTTTAATCCATAACAATAACGAGCATGCAGGTTTTCTACCAAGCTTGCTGGGGGAAAAAAAACCACATTTTGAGAACTTTATGGAAGGCCATAAGTGTTGGGGCCAGGGGTGGGCTTCAAAAATTTGAGCAATGGGTTTTCTGCCCGGTTGCTGGGTGGGCGTGGCCATGGTGGACGTGGTCTAGTGGCTTCCTGCATGACCAGGAGGGGTGTTTTTGCTCTCCCTGGGCTCCGGAGGCTTTCCTCAAGCCTCCAAGAGGGCGAAAATGGCCTCCCTGGGCTCCAGAAGCTTTCCTCAAGCCTCCAGGAGGACGAAAACGGCCTCCCTGGGCTCCAGAGGCTCTTTGGAAGCCGGAAAAGGGCCTGTTTCCGGCCTTGCCAAACTTCCGGGAGGCCCATTTTTCACCCTCTCTGAGCCTCTGTGCACGCCTGCACTTACCTGCATCCAAAACGGGCCATGTGGGGAGACTCTTGGGAAGGGAGAGGAGGGGTGAACAGGGCCAGCCAGGAATGGGATTTGGGGGTTCTCCGATCTTAGCTACAGGATCTCCTGAACCCCTGCATACCCCTGGTTGGGGCTAACCTCACCTCAGGAAGGATTATGTGTAAGAAGATGAATGTCATGGCAGAAAACAGTCACCTACTAGAGCCTTTCAGATTGAATGCAGACGGGACCCACAGCATATCTCTCTGTGGACTTGATGGGACCAGTGGGTGTCCCTCAGGGAAGAGATGGTCCTTCAGGCAACCTCAAACCTGTCTCTGCCTTTTCTGAAGTTGCTAGGGATTGAACACAAGGCCTTTTGCATGCTAATCATCCACGTGTCCTCTGAGTTTTGCTTGCCGTGGTGTTACCATAAGCAGATCTAGCTCATTTCATCACTTCTTGTAGCTGTGTGTGGTTTCATGTACTCCAAAGATACACCAGATGAAGCCCTAGAGATCCACATTGCCGCAAAAGGCTTAAGTATGATCCTCCAAAACAACATTAAATAGAACAGAATATTTGTAGCTCAGGATTGAAATGTAGAGTCCTTGGTGCACTCAGAGCTTGGCTGTTTTCTTTCAGAGGTTTCATTATCCACTAGACACTGGTTAGGTTACCTAGTCTGGTAATGAAACGTAGGAAAACAACCAAGCTCGGAGAGTACCAAGAACCCCACACAACACCAAATGCTGCTCTTAAAATCTACCGTATATTTGCATGTGATAAGAGGGAGAAATAGTTAAACACATGAAAATTAATCTTGATAGTGATATTAGTTTAATTTATATTCAAATGATAGGAAATGATTTCATTAAATATTAAACTTAGTTTTCTGGGACAGCACCAATCTTTATCCTAGCAATTTCTGGATTTGCAATTAGATTTTCAGCTCAAGGAAAGTCCTGTATCTCATATACACAGAAGCTGATCTATGAAAACAATTGTGCTATAAAACTTATGTTTATAATGATATTGGAACAAGTATAACAAAAGAGTATTTGCCTTGCATTTGTTTTACTTTTTTTTCCCCTTTTCCCTAATGAAGAAGAATCTTTTCTTCTCTACTCCATGGCCTTAAAAAGGGACATGTCTGATTCAGGGACAACAGGAACAAAGAGAAACCCAAAGGTGCTTTTTCAGGAGGCAACTAGAGTTTCTGGTTTTTCTTTGAGGATGTTTCACTTCTCATGCAAGAAGCTTCTTCAGCTCAGCTTCTTGGATGAGAAGTGAAACACCTTCAAAGAAAAACCAGAAAGTCCAGTTGCCTCTTGAAAAAGCACCTTTGGGACAGCCATGACCTGGAGGACTGAGAATCTCCATAGGCATGAACAAAGAGGAAGTTTTGCAAAATCCCCATGTGAACAGATTAAACAGATTAAACAGATAATCAGAATTGGCAGGGACCTTATAAGTCATCTTGTCCAACTCCCCCTGCCCAAGCGGGAGACCCTACACCATTTCTGACAAATGGCAGGTTAATCTCTTCTTGAAAGTCTCAACTGATGGCGCTCCCACAACTTCCAAGGGCAAGCGGTTCCATGGGTTGATTGTTCTCACTGTCAGATAATTTCTCCTTATTTCCAGGTTAAATCTCTCCTTGATCAGTTTCCATCCATTATTCCTTGTCTGGCCTACAGGTGCTTTAGAAAATAGCTTGACCCCTTCCTCTCTGTGGCAGCCCCTCAAATATTGGAAGACCGCTCTCCTGTCTCCCCTGGTCCTTCTCTTCACTAGACTAGCCAAGCCTAGTTCCTGTAACTGTTCTTCATATGCCTTAGCCTCCAGTCCCTTATCATCCTGGTTACTCTTCTTTGTACTTTTTCTAGAGTCTCAACACCTTTTTTATAGTATGGTGACATGTGTCATAGACTCTCATATGGAATTGAGAAGAAATATCCCAAGCCAAGCAACCTTGCTACCCTTTTGGTCAGGGTCTAAAACAATACCTTCAGTCGCTCCTGCTTGTTGCTTTCTGGAGCATTCCACTGGACAATGATTTTACCCAGATCTAGGAGGAACACATCACCAAGGTTAAAGCTGTGCCAGCTTATCTTCACCTGCAGATGAGGCACATACAAGAGCAAACAGGGAACGATCAAGAGATGCAGTTAATCAAAGTGGGTGGTTTATGTGAAATTCAGGAGCCCAACCACGGTTGGGGCTCAAACTCACCTCTCTGGCCATAACGTTCCTTTTTCCTTTGACATGTAGAAGCCGCTTGACATTGTAGGCATTGGTCTCTGTATGGTTGAACCCAGATGCCCGGCCTCCTTTCTTGTAGCTGTCCCAAATTAAAGGAAAAGGAGAAAGGTACAATAGCTAGACAAGCTGGATAACTGTTACTCAAGATTAAGAACACTTAATTTTGATTTTGTGCTAAAGATGACCCCTAGAGTTTTATACAACTAATACCACCTTCGTGGCTAACTGTTTCAGCCCAGGGGAATTCAGGGAACTGCAAGTGACTGGGAAGAGAGAAAGTTGAGATGGGCTAGAGATTAGGAACGGAGACAACCAATTCTCACCAGTGTAGTTCTCTGTCAATTACTGTAAAGCAGGGGTTCCCAACCTGGGGTGCGAGACAATATTCCAGGGGGTGCGAGAAAAGTCCAGGTAAATAATAGGATATTGGCTATATGTTGGCATTTTTATTTATTATACAATGGATTAACTTTGTTTTCATTTTAGAGTTAAGTATTGTTATTTAATGGCCATCATATACATAGCTGAAAATATTAAATCCTACCATATATTTAATGTGTTCAGTAGTTCCTAAAGTCTAAATTTCAGGGGGTGCGAGGTTCGATTGAAATTTCTTTAAGGGTGTGGGGCGAAAAAAAGGTTGGGAACCACTGCTGTAAAGGATGGGTGGAAGGTGTTTTAAGTCCACAATGGGAAAGTCTATTGTTTGTATCAACTGTGGTGTAACTATCCCCATCTAGTGGTTGGATTAAGTAATGCATATCCTGTGTAAACTCACAGGTATTTCGAGTAAAAGCAAATTCAGCAGATAACAGTTATATGATATAAAATAGATATTAGAAACTGAACGTTATAATTGTATAATGTATAAACTAAATGTTAAATGAGATTTGAATGGATAATAACTATAAGATATAAAGGTGACCCTCTCCACTTGGTAATTACAGGGGAAAAACCTTGGTTTTTAATGCCTGGAAGGGGAGGGAATTGCTTTATTTCTTTTCCCTTTTGGGACGATGATGGAAAAAGAATGTATGAAATTGTAAGCAGGACAGACAAAAGTACAAACGTAATGACTAGAAAGATATAGAAATGTAGAAAAAGGTATGTAATTGAATTAGAAAGGAATGAGTTAATTAAAAATAAGGTTGAGGAAAGTAAGGGTAGGAAAAAAATTATTGAGAAAATGATAAAACAGTGACAAGATATGAAATAGAATATAAAGATGAATATGTAATTGAGATTATCTCTGTATGGAGATGTGATAACCTGGAATCATGCTCCTTTCAAAATAAGATTTTTTATTTGTATTATGTTTTGTGAAAACCCAAATAAAACTTTTATTTTTTTTAAAAAATGTTTGGAACGGGTTCTCTGCCCAATTGTTGGGTGGGTGTGGCCTAGTTGGCCTCCTGCACCATGGTGGGTGGCGTTTTTGCCCCCGGCCTCCAGACGGTTTCATCAGGCTTCCAGGAGGGCAAAAACAACCTCCCCAGGCTCCGGAAGCTCTCTGGAAGCCGGAAAGAGGTCCGTTTCTGGCCTTCCCAAACTTCCAGGAGGCTGTTTTTCACCTTCCCTGAGCTTCCATGCACACCCTGCACTTACCTGCATCCAAAATGAGCCACGTGGGGACTCCTCCTGGGAGGGGATAGATGGGCAGGGCCAGTCTGGAGTGGGATTTGGCGTTCTCCAGACTGTGCAGAATCTTAGCTAGAGGATCTTCCTGAACCCTTGTGAACCCCCAGCAGCCCTGCCCTACCCCCCCAAGGCCTTCTTCTCATGTGACCTTTTCAGCCTTTTGGCAAAGATCAAGCATACTCACATGACCCCTTTCTTAAAGTAGCCCTTGAAGAGCTCCGATTCACAGCCTTGCACCTCCCGGTGCTGCACGGGGACTCCACCAAGATAGTCGTCCAGTTGGATGGTATAAATGGCAGCAGAGCCCTGTTCATCTTTTGAGGAGCAACTTCCAATCCAATAGTGAACGTCATAGGAAAGGATGCTGCCCAATTTACGGGTCTGTGGATAGGATAAAGGTTATGGGGCACACAAATCGAAGCTAAATACTTGGGGGTTGTAAGCAGCTGGAGTACCCTTACCCGTTATGCTCTTTCAGAAAATTAAAGAGGGGATGCTTCCATCTTAGTATTCCAGTGAGTTTGTACCCAAAGCCCAAGAATATTTTTTTAATCCTAGTGGTACATCAATATTGCCACTAGACAACTTCACAGCAGAATTTCATTTGCAGATAATCTGAGCTTCATATTCCAGATTTTAAAGCATGTTTTTCAACCTTGGCAGTATGGACTTCAACTTCCAGAATTCCCCAGCCCATTGGGTGTTGTCGTCTGCACATCTTCAGGCTGCCAAGGTTGAGAAACCACTTCTCTAAAGATTGAAGAACTATTAGCTGTAGAGAATAAAGGCAGGGGTGGGATTCAAATTTTTTAACAAACGGTTCTTTGGGCGTGGCTTAGGTGGTGGGTGTGGCTTGGTGGTCATGTGACTGGGTGGACATGGCTTGGTGGTCATGTTATTGTCTGGGCGTGGCCAACTCAATATCACTCACATCGAGGCACGCATCTCCTCGCCTGGCTTCTCATGACTCTGGGGATGCTGCAACAGTCATTAGTGTGAAAAATGGTCATAAGTCACTTTTTTCAGTGCCATTGTAACTTTGAATGGTCACTCCACACAAGCAAAGTACCAGCAAAGGAGGGGAAAAAAACTCCAGAGAAGTTCCTGAGATAGAAAGTTCAGTCCTGCCAAGAATGTAATAAAGGTTAATGGAGAGGCAGTTTCTGTAAGCAACACCAGAATGTTTCCTTCCTGCCTTCCTTACAGGATTAGGCCAGTAATTTCTTCTAACAACTGGTTCTCCGAACTGCCTAGAATGTTAACAACTGGTTCTAGTGAATAGGTGCAAACTGGTAGAATCCCACCCTTGAGTAAAGGCTTCTTTGGCTGTGCTCTTCGCTGCCTCCCCTAGCCAGTCAGTTCTGGGATTGGATCCTTTGTCTTTTCCTGGAGTTACACAGTGCTCATAGCCATATGACACCATAATATTTGGTGTTTGGTCTATGACTGCAAGTACAGTCTTTTGAGTATGTGGCAGGTTCAATAAAAAAGAAAGAAAGAAAAAGAAAGGTTAAATTGTACAGTAATGCATAATAGCCAACTTTCAGGTTACTTACTGAAAGGAGGACATAGCAGTCGCCTTCATAGAAGTTGCCGTGAGCTTTGGGAGGCACCAATACTAGATCCATTTTCTTGAAAGAAGAACATAACATTAAAAGATGTGCCGTAAGAAAACCATGGCTTCAGTCAACTTCTTGACCTGTTGGGTCTCTGCCCAATAGCACTTAGCACTTAGACTTATATACCGCTTCACGGAGCTTTACAGTCCTCTCTAAGCCATTTACAGAGTCAGCATATTGCCCCCAACAATATGGCTCCTCATTTTACCGACCTCAGAAGGATAGAAGGCTGAGTCAACCTTGAGCCAGTGAGACTCGAACTGCCGAGTTACTGGCAATCGGCAGTCAGGAGAAGTAGCCTGCAGTACTAACCATTGTGCCACCATTGAGCCACCATGGCCCAACCTCTCCAGCCTATAAGCATCCCTTGTTCCTGAAGCCAATAAGTATATTCAGGGCAGCTTTGTTCTACTGTAATTAAGAGTGTACCAGACTTCTATTTCTATTGTTTACTTCGGCTTTAATAATCTATTCAAGGAACGCTCAGAAAGTAGAATGGCATTTCCGGATAGACATCTGGAGAATTTTCAATGAAATTGCAAAGGTTTTGATGCATGAACACACAAGAATAGCAACTTCAACGCTATTACCATGCCATCTGGTACTGAAATGTACGGATACTTACAACCACAATTGAACTCAACATTCCTGTTGCTAAGTGAGAAACTTAAGTGTGTTTTGCCACATTTTGCAACCTTTCTTGCCACATTTGTTAAGGGAATCACAGCAGTTGTTACCTTAGTAGTGTGATTGTTAAGGGAATCTGGCTTCCCCATTGACTTTGCTTGGCAGAAGGTCGCAAAAGGTGATTACATGACCCTGGGACACTGCAACCATCATAAATATGAGCCAGTTGCCAAGCGTCTGAATTTTGATCATGTGACCACAGGGATGATGCAACAGTCTTAAATGTGAAAAATGGTCATAGGTCACTTTTTCAGTGCCTCAGGGATGGGATGCTATTGGTTCGGCCCGGTTCTATAGAACCTATAGCTGTGAAGAGCAGCTGACACTGAACTGATTTGGTGTTTGGCCCACCCGCCTGTCTGGGCTCTAGGCTGTCCTTTATTCCCTGCTTTTCCCTCCTCAGTTGCTTTGTGCAGCACAGCTGAGGTTGAAAAAGCAGGAAACAAGAGGATTTTCAAATGCTGCGCACCCGAGCACAGCATTTGTCAGCTGTCCAGGCGGCACAGCTGAGGATTTCTTGCAAACGCTGCACACACGATTGTCCCCAGTTCAGAGAACTGGCAAATCACTCCACTGGCTGCCCCCCCCCTCACTCCTTACCTGTATGCAAGCCATCCAACTTGCCTCATTTGGTAAGTTGATATTTGTCCTTTTTTTTTACCCCTGACCATTAGCTGTTCTGCTCTGCCAGGAGATTTAGATTAGCTAGAAAGCAGGAAAGCCTTGGAGCAGAGCCGAACCTTCTTTAGGACTGAAGCTCTTCAGTGCAGACTCAGATAGCCGATTGCAGATAGATAGACCTCCAAGTTAATCTGTGATTCTGTGAGCAACTCAATCTGCCTGACTGCTTTACCTGTTTTGGGGTAAAAGTTGCTCTTTTTTAATAAAAAAGTCAATATTTACATTCATGGTATGTTGCGAGTTAATTTTCTGAGTTTGCTTGCAAGCAAATTTTATGTGACAGACTCAGATAGTCAATTGCAGATAGATAGATCTCTAAGTGAATCTGTGATTCTGTGAGCAACTCAAAAACCATCTAATTCTGCCCCAAAACATAAGCACCTGAATCTTTTACATTCAATTTTAAAAGAAGCTGACCACAAGATGATCCTTGTGTCTATTTTATAAGTATTTTGCAAGGTGGGGGTTTTTTGTTTTTTTTTGCATGTTTTAAACTTCTATAGAGTCTACTATTTTCATAAACTGTACTCGTCTAACAATGAGGTGGGTGGGAAATACATTTAACACTTCAGATTTAATCTCAAACACAAAAAATTTCCACCAGATGAATGAGCCAGTCCATAGTGCGATTGGGAAACACCTTTACAGCTAAGATGTTGCCTAGATGTGAGGTTCTAAACATGGAACGAAATGGTCAACATTCAATACCGAGAGATACCTTCAAATGGACATTGCAAGAGCTGCATTTATCCTACCTCAACCCTCCAGATCAGCAGTCCGGGCATATTGGTTACAGCCTTGAAGGCGCTGGCCAGAGCCATGGTATCTTCCAGTCTTTAGTCTATTCACAACCTGCCAAGCAAGAACAAGGACATCTTCTTTAGCATTCTCATGAAACCACTGAGAAAGGTCATCCGTTGAATGAGCATTATAGCACTTAGCACCTAGACTTGTATACTGCTTCACACTGCTTTACAGACCCCCTCTAAGCAGTTTATAGAGCCAATCTATTGGCCCACAACAATCTGGCTCCTCATTTTACCAACCTCGGAAGGATGGAAACCTTGAGCCAGTGAGAATCGAACTGCAGGCAGCCGGCAGTCAGCAGAAGTAGCCTGCAGTACTGCATTCTAACCACTGCGCCACCACGGTGGCCCCCAAATGCTGTCTTCACTCCAGATTTTAGCTAGGAGAAGCTGACTGGTTGTGGAGAGATCCAGAATTTTACTAACCAAGAGGCAGCCTCATAGAATTTCATAGAATAACATAGTTTGAAGGGACCTTGAAGGTCTAGTTCAACCCCTTGCTGAAGCAGGAGATTCTATACCATTTAAGACAAATGGCTGCCCAGTCTCCTTTTTTGACAGCCTCCAGTGATGAAACACCCACAACTTCCAAAGGGAAGCTGTTCCACTGGTTGATTGTTCTCACTGTCAGAAAATTTCTCTTTACTTTTAGGTTGAATCTCTCCTTGATCAGTTTTCATCCCTTCTTTCTTGCCTTGCCTTTTGGTACTTTGGAAAATAGTTCGACCCATTTAAACAGTTTGACCCATTTGATCCTTTAAGCCCAGGCATTCTCTCTGATACATACGCAAGCCAATGTTTCCTATTCAACATTCCTCTAGGCGCCGAGGTCTCCAAACTTGGCAACTTTAAGACTTGTGGACTTCAACTCCCAGCTGGCTGGAGAATTCTGGGAGTTGAAGTCCACAAGTCTTAAAGTTGCCAAGTTTGGGGACCCCTGCTCTACATCATGGCTGAGAAGCCGAGTTCAAATGGACAAGTTGAGGCAGACAAGGGACATCCTGCATGATGCTAGTATGGAGATGTGTGACTTTGGATTTTCACATCTCTGTGTGAAAGATAATACTTGTATGTGCACGCAGATGATGATGATGCAGAGAGACTAGTTGGCCACTCAAGTTTCAAGATTTTCCATTGTCCTCTATGGCAATTTTAGGGAATTTCTAGGTTTTCAACTATTGTTGGCCTTTTTCTCCACATCCTTAACAAGCTGGCTGGAGCTGATGGAACTTGGAATCCAATAACAATGGGAAGAAGAAAACTCAAAGCTTTCTGGCTGTATGACAGCAGGAGTACAGGGTGCATTGCTGTATGTCAAGCATAGTATAGGAGAAGGGGTTCAAAGAAGGGATCAGCATATCAGTCGGTTTCAATTTTATCAGGTTCCTCTTCTGCCTGCCGTTTAATTCATCTTCCCAACTTCAATTCGGTTTGCAACCAGGAAAACATGCATCCGAAATGTATATATTTCTCCTTGCATGTCTACTTTTGGCAAGGAAATTTTAGCTCAAGCATTACTTAATTTCCGCTACACCAAGCCCCAAAGGGTTGCCATCTTGCTGTTTATAGGGCATTTATTTTAAAAGCTCTCTGCTTAACAGGGTTGCAGAAAAGGATATTAGAATTCCCCAATGTCATTGGCTTTGTGGACTGGCGGGTCGGGGGGGGGGAAGGAGGAGAAGGGATGGTTCTCTGCAGGGGTGGGTTTCCACCGGTGTTACTACTGGTTCGGTACTTAAGTTTCACACCAGACACACGCTGTGCGTGCGTGTAATACAACAAAAGCTGTGCCTCCCAGACAGCTGATAAGTGCTGTGTTTGGGTGTGCAGCATTTGAAAAATGCCTTTTTTTTTTCGTGCTTTTTCAACCTCAGCTGCGCAAAGCAGCTGAGGTTGAAAAAGCAGGAAATAAAGGGCAGCTAAGAACCCAGGTGGGTGGGTGGGCCAAACAGCAACAAACACAGAACCGGTTCTGTGTCTGCTGCTCTTCAGAACTACCAGTTCTATACAACCGAGCAGAACCGGTAGCATCCCACCCGTGGTCCTCTGTGAGCAGCCAGAAAGTGCACACACGTGCAACTCCTTTTGTACAAGTGATGTTCACGCATGCCTGCCGCTCACTTAAATGGAGCACGCACATGCTCACTACTCGCATAAGTGTGCGCATCTTTGCTGGCCATTTCCACGGCCCGGTTGCAAACCCCTCATGGCCCATTAGTGGGCTGCAGCCCACAGGTTGGGAACCCCTGCAATATGGATTCGATTGGAATGATCTAGCTTCCATTAAACTCTCAGGACAGAGATACAAATAATACATTACTCCATGCTGTGGTATATAGGAGAAGGGGTTTCACCTCCCATTTTAGGGGGAAGGGGCAGGGCATTTCTCTATTTTTATATATTGTATATCTACCTGTAACATATGGACCTCTAGATCTAGAAGATAATATTTATAGGTCAGGGTTGAAAGGAGGGGTCCTTGATGCTCTCTGATCTTGATAGTTTTCTTGCAGACGTTTCATTACCAAATTAAGTAGCATCATTGCACCACTGATGATGTTATCTAGTTTGGTAATTAAACGTCTACAATCCCTCCCCCCACCAAACTCAGAGTCCCCATATGGACGTCTGTCTATCTCTGAGAGTTTAAGGAAAGGTAGACTGTGTATGGCAGGGGTCTTCAAACTCGACAGCTTTAAGGCTTGTGGACGTCAACTCCCAGAGTTCCTCCTCCTGTCATGTTAGCTCAGGAATTCTGGGAGTTGAAGTCCACAAGTCTTAAACTTGCCAAGTTGGAAGGCCCTTGGTGTATAGATTCAGATGAAGTAGCTTTTCGGAGCTTATCCCTGACTCTTTGCTGCCAGGAGTTGATCAGAGTTGAATTCCAAAGCTCACACAGAGACATCGCTAAGATGTTTTATGGAGCACTTACAGGGCGCCTTTTAGCACGTCTACCCTGCCCTTCCCCTGGTATGAAAAATAGACAGTATTAGTTTCTGGGATGGAGAAATTAACATTGCAGCAAGTGTGTGCACCACTGCCAATTCTTTCTAACACACACACAAACATGCTTTTTTTTTTTTTTCTTTTTGTTATAACTGGGCCTTTCTTGTCATGCATGCAGAGCATCGGAAGTGGTACAAATATTTACAGTACAAATCTCTATTCTTCTTGTAACGGGCACAGTACTACTTTTCTCCTGAGTGTAGCCTGGAGAGAGAGAGAGAGAGAGACCAAAGCCAAGTGAAACATTCTGGGAGATCGAAGTGGACTCCACTGGCTGCCTCGGACCAGGCAAAGCCATAAAGGCATTTTTCCTACTTCTGTGTTCTCCTCAGTTCATTGAAGGTGGTGGGGTTTAACAGGAGCCCAGCCAGGAGTGGGCTGCTGAGGGTTCACAGGGGTTTTGGAGAGCCCCTAGCTAAGATTTCCCCAAAACCCACTCCTGGCTGGCCCCTCCTACCCCTCCCCTCCCAGGCATCCCCATGTGGCCCATTTTGGATGCAAGTAAGTGCAGGGTGCACACAGAGGCTCAGGGAGGGCAAAAAACGGGCCTCCTGGAAGTTCAGGAAGGCCGGAAATGGGCCTGTTTCCGGCTTCCAGAGAGTCTCCGGTGCCCAGAGCGGCAGATTTCAATCCTCCTGGAGGCCCAAGGAAAGCCTCCGGAGCCCGAGGAGGGCAAAAACGCCACCCCCACTATGGTGGCTAACTAGGCCACCCCCACCCAGCAACCAGACAGAGAACCCTCTGGCCTGAACAAGGGGCAGACCTTGGAGACATTCCCTAGGGATGTCCCAAAGGTGCTTTTCCAAAAGGCAACTGGACTTTCTTGGTTGTTGTTTTTTCCCCCTTAAAAACAATTCGCTCCTCATCCAAGAAGCTTCTTCAGTTCTGCACTTGGATGACAAATGAAGGGGGGAGGGAATCAAGGCAGTCAAGTTGAGAATCTCTATGGACATTCCCCAGGGATGAAACGGATTAGTCTGGACCAGCTGGACTTCCAGAGATAAAGGCAGGGATGTGGGCCTTGACCCTGGAAAGAATTGTCCAGCCTTCCGTCTCTTGGCTAAGGTTCAGACTTGAGATATCTGGTGAAGATCTTTCACACTCTGGAAGCAGAGCGTCTTCTATGCAAAGATTAGGGAAAGGCTATTGTCCTTTTAAAACAGACTCCCTTATGGAGCAAAGTGAAGAGCAAACTTCCTCCTGAAGACAAACTTCCATAGAAACAGTGGCACCAGAATGGGTCAGCACCACCCAGAAAGGTTTCTGCAGGAAAGACACTCAGGGAAGGATGCTGAACTCTCTGTCCTGTTTGTGGGTCAATCCTGCAAAATCAATGAGTTTTCTATTCATACCTCACATTTCCTTCAATGCACGCTTCAGAAGAATCATCCCAGGGCATTCAGTTTAAAAGTCATAGCAGAGAAAGGCCTCCTGCCTTCTTTTCTCAATCCAATTTGAGAGATACACACATACAATATTTAGCAGGCATATTGGCTATTTCTGAGCTCTGTCAAACTCTGCAAAATTATCCCAGATCTCATGAGTTCCATTTCCATCCACATCATCCTTAAACTGTGCTCATCATAGACCTTTGTTGAAACTCAACCGGGGACTCTAGAAGTCAGAAGAACAAGTCACTGGCAATCCAACTAAGTTCCTCTCATATGATCAAGTTCTGGACTGCTCAAGAGTTTTCTCCAGAATTGCTGATGGTTGGAGCAACTTTGGAAGCAATGAAGTTGTCCAACACCAGTGACTGAATTCTGTCTGGAAAACATTTCACGTATATGCAGCCAAATTTTAGATTCTATCAATGACAAAGAGTCATATAGTAACTCTATCCAGGTCTTGCATCAGGTGTTCCTGCTCCCTTTTAATTACAATGACACAAGTGGAGGGATCTGTAGGACCTTCTGAGAGCCATGCCCAGTGGCATTCAGCAAAGAAATCTGGTATTCTTCTGGTAATGTGTATTCCATGAAGGATAACCTATCCTCTCAAAATATGGATAGAATTTCCAGAGAGGTGTTTGGGTTTTTTTGTAACACCAAAGCAGAGGTGGGTATTCAAACAGGTTCTGACCAGTTCTGGAGAACCAGTAGTGGAAATTTTGAGTAGTTTGGAGAACCAGCAAATCCCACCTCTGACTGGAGATTTTATGGGATCCTTCCCCTGCCGCGCCCACCAAGCCATGCCCACAAAACCAGCAGTAAAATAAAATTGAATCCCCCCACTGCATCAAAGGTGTTTATGTACTATGTCCTTAATAGCTTTAGATATTTTCTCCAGGCAAAGGTAATCTGCTTTGCACTAATCTGTTACAATACTACAAGCTACTTAAGTGCTTAAAGAAGAAAGTGATCCTTCCTTTTGTCAGTGTGCTGCTTGTGGAATTGACTCTCTCCCAAAAGTATGATTTGAACCAATGCTGATTTTTTTTTTCAAGATGCCAGATATTCCATTTTTCCCCCGCTTGCTCTGGCATACCATACGTGGCTTGTCGTGTTTATTGGTTTTATCTACCCGTCTACTTTGTTATGATGACTTATTACTCTGATCAGATATTTCACTCTATGGTTTTCTCAATGTTGCTGAACTACAGCTTGCAACATCCTCAACTAGCATAACCAATGGTGAGGAATGCTGGGAACTGTGGTTCAGCATGGAGGGGCCTAGGTTGCCCACTCCTATTCTGCATTATTGATAAAGGATTTCAGGATTGAAATGAGGGGTCCTTGGTGCTCTGTGAGCTTGGCTGTTTTCTTGCAAACGTTTCACTAGCCAAGCTAGGTAACATCATCAGTGCTAAACTACTTGTGTTACCTCTCATTTTGGGGGTGGGGTGGGGACACATTTCTCTCTTTTTATACAGTGTATATCTTCCCAAAATGTAACATGTGGATCTCCAGAAGATATTATTCGTAACTTAAGATTGAACTGTGAAGTCCCTTGATGCTCTCGAAGCTTGATGGGTTTTCTTGCAGATGTTTCATTACCCAAACTAAGTAACATCTTTGGAGCACTGATGATGTTACCTAGTTCGGGTAATGAAATGTTTGCAAGAAAACAAGCCCAGAGACTACTAAGGACCTCTGTTCTGTGTTGTGCAACCAATTCTAATCATGCTTTTCCGTGCCATTCTCTCACTACCCACGAGTAAGATTTCAAAATAAACCAAAAATAAGTTTGACAAAACATCTCCTACACATAGCCAACCCCATCTAAAACAGGCATTTTCATAGGGCCTGATGTCTGAAGCCGTTTACTGCTTGCATTAATGTCTCATTTGCATTGCTCTTGAAGGAATCCACAGCACAAATACTTTCTGAAGGATTGGTGATGCCATCACCCTGTGGACCAGCTAAGCATGATACAAATAGGACAGCCAGCCTGCTGGGTGGCTAAAAATGGGTAGTGGTATTGAAGCTGCAAGGAAGGAGCGTCCTGAAAAAAGAGAAGTAAGTCCCTTGAGGCAACACTGAAAAGAATGCTAGAGATGGAATGGGCATTGCTGAGTGGTGGAATATCTGCTTTTGATGTAGAATATTCTAGGAACAATCCATGCATTCCAGATGCGGTTTAGAACACTTGGAAAATTCTGGGGAACCAATGTCAAACCTTATCAACTCTTGTTGGATTGGGGAGATCAATATTTTGATATACAATATGACAGCTCCTTCTTCTTCCATAACTTTCGATTAACAAGGGTTGGTTAAAATTGAAAAAAAAAAGAGGGTGGGTGTAAAACTGTATATATGGCACAGTATCATCTCATTTAGCTCTGACATAGTCCTCTGGGGAATTGCTATTCAGATGTTGGTACAGTAAAAGTTAAGGATGCCCAAGGGAGAATGAGCAGCCTTGGGAGATGAAGATACGATAATCAAACTGGTATAAAGTCCGAAGCCATTGGTGCATATTTTAGACATACTACAGCTTTTGATATCTTGGAAGGATCTCTGTCAGCTCTGAAGTAACAAAAAGCAGAATCATTGTGATCAGTCAAATTTGAAAAGCATTCTGCTATCAAAACAAATGCCGGAGAATGGGCTTGTAATCATGTTGATTAATCTGGCTTCTTCATATCTTTCATTTGGTTTTTCAAAGCAAAAGTCTGATCTTATTGTTTTGCTTTGAGCCGAAGGCTTAGTTAGCAGGCTTGGTTGTAGCCTCTCTCGATCAAGTACTGAAGTTTGCTCTTCAAGTAATTTTTCTCTGCTCCATACTCTTTCCTTGTTTTCTATCATCTAGCTTTTGTTCCGATGTTTTGCAATTTGCAAAATGTAAAACTTGTTGTAAGAATGCATTTGGTTGGATTGAGTATACCCAGACCCCCTTAGTGCATTTAGACGTTATTCCAGTGCTGCCCTCTGAAACACCAAAGCCCCCCAAATCAGATGGGCCTTGATACTTCTGGCCTTTTCAAAACCATTGAAGATCTGGATGTGCTGTACAGCCTGGACTGGGGAAGTTAGATTAAAGTGTTTGTGTCGATCGGTGGTAGATTTTTATCCTTTGCTACTATTTTTTAACATTAAGGTGTCCGCGGCTCAGAGCCACATTTATGAGATGACCAGCCATATAAATTGATTAAATAAATAAATATAGAGCTGCCCAAGGAAATTTCAAAGAGCCACTGACTGACCTTAGAAGCTGTAGGCAAAAATGCCACTTACTGGGGGCCAAATTCATATCAGGCATGTGTTCACACAACCACATGGAACTGAAGGTAGCCGAGCCCAAATTCTGTCCCTGACCCTGACTTCATATCCCAGTTTCAACCTTGTAACAAGTGACATCCCAGCAAACAGAGGGCGTTTAAGGATGTACAAAGTGGATCCTATTTGAAATGAAAGTAAAGCTGCTTTTCAAAGGCTGAAGGTTGTAATTAAAGCCATTAATTACAGCCACAACTGGGCCACACCTATCTCGGAGACTTAATTTGCTTAAAGAAATATATTCTAATTCTGTTCACACAGTTCAGTGGATTGCCTTGAATAAGCTCCTTTCGGGCATTCTTAAGGCTGCAACCTTTGGTGGGGGGGCTCAAATATGCGTAAGACTGCACTGCTATTTAAGTGCTCACATTTTCAGAAACCTTGCCACTTCTTTCTTCAGTCTGATTTTCCTCCTGGGGCTGTTCTGGGAAAAACAACTTCCACCAACATAGCTTGATACCCATCCCTTATGGAGGGTCTCCATCTCCTCCCACTCTTTCCCATCTTCCTCCTATGCATGGCTTCAACCACCGCATACATCAAGCCCCACTTACCCAAAATTTGCTGGAGATCACTTGCACTTCTCTCTAGGGTCGAGTCTGCCAGGCAGAAGAAAATGGTCCCTTCCCATTAAGAGCCGCTTCTGAGCAGAGGATCCAGGCTAGCTCATATAGATTTGATTATATTTGCATTCTGCTTGTCTATGAGCTGCCTAGTCCAAACAGAGCTGGCCTTGCCCAATGACTGGATTCATGTAGGAAAAACATCTTTTTTTTTTTTATATCGTCGTTGTTGAAAACCTTGAACTAGGAGGAGCTATAGGGGTTCCTAGGCCAGCCCTCTCTCTTTTGCTGCCATCCCAGTTTTCCATTGATTTTTCTGAAATGCAAGGTTGCATCAATAATGCAACAAAATGGGAGCAGGAAGGGATATGGCATTAGACCACATTAGAGTGGTTTGCTCGGAAATGAAAGGCAAAAGACAGTAGACAGAAAGGCAGAGCAGCACATCTTGCGGGCAAGAAGAGCCAACAGCCAGAAATGGGACTGTATTCTTGAAGCTTCCCATGATCCACAGAACAGCTAGATTGGGAATGGTTGGGATTTGGGGGCATCGAATTGTAGTGGTTGTCTTCCTTTCTTTGCAAATGGTTCCTGGTGGTGAGGGTTGGGGGGGGGGAAGAGGTCACTCCTCAGGGCTCTGCTACTTGTTTTCATATCAGTATGGAGGTGATATATATTTTGATCCCAGGCTAGCCAAGTGAGACTGTTGAAATTCAGTATCAGTGCCTGGAGACTTTCTCCTCCTCCTCCTCCTCTTCCTCCTTTTCCTGTGTCGAGATCCAACTTTAAACTGACCGACCTTAGAAGCTGTAGACAAAAATGTCACTTACTGAGTGCCAACACTCAATTCATATCAGGCATCAAATCAAGCCACCTTCTTGATTTATTTTTGGCCAAAAATAAGTCACTATCAGCACATGTTTCAGGTAGTAGTCGATACATCAGCTGATGGGCCAGGCTTTGTGTCTTTCCACATTCACATAGTATGTTGTTATCTGCTAAGAGCCTCCACTTGAGCATGTTACACTTAAGCACTCCAAGTCTCAACCCATTCAGGGCCCTCCAAAGAGTATAAGAGAGGCCAGGTCTTTGGGCCATATCCTCCTTTAATGTTATTCCTTGCTCAACTGTCTCCTCCCTCCATCTTTTAATTCAATTTTGTTCTCGTGTCCCCTCAAGAACATTTGTCTTGCACATAAAGTTGTTCCTAGAACTGAGTCAGCGGATGAGGAGCATACAGGAAGTCCATTCAGAGGATGTTGAGAATCCTTCTCTTGTTCGCTCGGCATCTGCTGCTACTTCTCTCCTGGCCTTAGGTGCGGCAATGCCAAGGGAGAGGACATATTTTCTCAATTGGTATAGGTTTTCAAACCACCTGTCACTAAGCGTGCTGCTTCATAGATGGTGACACCAACTTATTTCGCATGTGCAGATCATGTGTGCCCTGAATCGGAGCAGCGTACTCTGCTGCAGAGACACTTAAGGCCAAATTATGTGCACAACGTAGATGTCCCCCTGTGTAGTTAATCAATTAGAGGCTGACTGGGGAGAAACTAACTGCAGACCAGTCCTCCTGTTCTGACCCAGGTTTAGCAGAACCAAGAAACAGACTCCTTATCCCGAAAAAACCCTCTTTATTTAATTACTGTGAATTCATGGAATTCACATACAGAAAAAGCCCCGGCAATAATCCTCTCAAGGGTTAATTGCAAGAACAGAGCTTCACAATCCTTAAATAGTTGCCAAGCAGAGAGCTTCCAGTCTCAAAGCTGTAAATTAAATACCTGGCAAGGAGTCTCTGTGAGGCACGAACTCTGATAAGTGAATCTTCCGCAAGAAATATGAGCTAATTTTCTCCTGCAACCACCACTCCCCTTTTACTATTTATTCCTTATGGGAGGGCCATGCAGTGTCCACATGTCCCTTTCCTTCCGAGTTGGCCCCAAAATTGTTCTGCTCTCCTGACAGCTCTGTGTATACGCGCATCTGGAACAAGCTCCAGCTGTTCTTCTTCCCCACTTATCTCTGACTCCAAAGGCAGCTGGGAAATGTCAGACGACTCCAGCATCCAACACAGAGCACCCATCAGAGCCTTCCCCAGCCTCCAGGACTGGCCCAAGTTCCTCTCCATCCTCCTCACTGTCCGAGTCTGCCACCAGCAGAGCTGGCAGGCCACAATACCTACCAAGAGTAATGGGCTGTGACTGTTGGGACTGTCCAGGCAAACACACACCATACTCTTCTTTGGTTTCTGCCTACATAATGTGATCCAGTAGGGTGGCTCATTCTGACTGTGTTGTACTTCAGGAACCAGGAAAGCTGACTTGCCCTTTAGAATAGGGCTCCCACCCAAGATCCATGACTTCCTGGAAGGTCTTGGAAACCTGGCTATTTACCCAAGACTTTGGATAGGGCGGATGGGGTTCTGGTTTGTAATGTTTTATATTGGTTATTTGAACTGCCACATTACACTTATTTTTGCAATTATGTCTGTACACGCATGGGTGAATTCTTCATCTTTTGTTGGTTTTAATGTTGCTCCTACAATCAGACAGCATTCAAACTGAATGGATGAATAAACACAACTGCTGTTTTTCTCATTCCCTGCACTTAAAGGTTATTCAAGACATCAAGAGGAGCTGGGTACCCTTGGCCTGTGAGCCAAATGCAGTTTTCCAGGCCTCTTAGCTACCACTTCCAGACTCTTACAAAGTGTATTTCACCCCCTCTGCTCTTCAAACTGGTTAATGTATTTGCTTGCCTCATCCAGCTCTGCCTCACAAACGAAAAACTGAAGTGTTAACTTTGTACAGACAAGTACCTCAATCACATTAAATCCAATTCCTTTTGATGAAACCCCCTCCCCAATCTCTTCTCCCAACACTAGTTCTACTCTACTCTGCAAGGAGGGTACCGAAAAAGTTCAATTAAATAATTTGGATTACGAGAGAGGAGCAGCTACTTCTAGAACCACCGCGATGGAAAAGAGCTTCATTCCCAACACTCTCAGGACCTGTTTTTGGCAGAAGTTAAGGATATAAAACAGAAACAATGGAGAGCAAATTCTCAGATTTATTTCCTGATCTTTGCAGAGTGATGCTTATTTGTTTGGCTCCAGTTCAAACCAGGTAGTCCATCAATGCTTACATGGTTCATAAAGGTTGTCTGAAGGCTCCTGCAACTTCAAAGGATGAGTAGTTCTGGGAACAAGCCTTCCAAGCCCCCCAAAACACAATTGATAAGGCAGGAAGCATATCTCAAAAGTTCCTATTCTCCCTCCCAAACCCAGATGTTGGTTTATCAGTTGAGTAAACTGGGGCTGTCAGATGTATCTGAAGAATGCTAGGTTGGAAAATGGAAAGCAGGCCTTACATTCAGTATCATCTGGTTGCAATGCAGAAGTATACCTATGTTTTATTTATAAACCAACAATTATGACTTTGAAACAGAGTTTAACATAATTATACTTGGCTTTAAAGTTAGGATTTGACAGCTGAATTATGCAAACTGATTCTTCAGAGGAAAACATAATCAAAAGCAATTTTTACATTGGGTTCTTTATGCATACATCCATTGCCTGATGCTAGTCACTCTATGAGAACCACACTTTTTGTGCAGCTTTGTGCATTTCTCCACTGAATACTATAAAAGATATTAAGTATTATAGACTTACCTGCGCAGCTACAAAACCTTATTTTTTTTCCCCCTCAGAGAGCTACTCACTCAAACGCTTAATGAAAAGACACCATTTGATCTTTTTATTTCTTTAATTGCAGTTAATACAAAGATTCCAAAAATAGAAAGAGTTCATAATGGCAACAAGTGCCAAAGCTTCAAGTTTTGGGATTTTTTTTTTCAATTAAAACATTTAAAAACAAAAAAACAAAAAACAAAAACCAGCAAGTGATGACATGTGATTAAATTTGTACAGTTTAATGAAAAGGGAGAGAAGGGAAAGCTGGAGGCATTTTTTTTTTCTTCAAAAGCCAACAGCTTCCATTTCTTGTATGAAATGGGAGCACCGAACATGACTGGATGTAAAAAGGTACCATAACAAGCGTGGGTAGATGTGTATGTGTCTTTAGTGTAGTCAGTATATGGGGCAGCCATTAAAGGCATGGCCCTGGTAAAGTGCTGGGACCACCTCTTGGCTGGAGTTCTACCCTTATTAACCATGGTTCAATCAAGGCACAATCCCAACATGGTAGTTTGGACCCAGGAATCCTTATGGCTCTGAAACATGATTTACAATCTTGACTCAAGAGTGGGAATGAGCATTTATGGGCAACCTGGCAGGTACTGCTACTTACTGAAGTCCTGCAACCACTGCTTTTCCCTCCATGCAGGATTGTCCAAAGGGATTCCTCACCATGTCCACATGGCTCTCAGCAACCCCTTTCTTTCCCCCCCACTTGGTAAAACCAAATACCCCCCCACTCCCAATCTGCCTCTTTTCAGATAACTCATTTCATAGAGATCCTTCCATGCCAGGACTGCGATGTTGCCCACTGCAATTTAGAGGAGAATAAATGGGTTGCCTTCTTCTCATCGTAATCCCACCCTCTTTAAGGCTTAAAAAAAGTGATTTCTGCAGCAAATGTAGAGCACGTTGGACTACAATCCCCAGCATCTCCCACCTACGAACATACACTGGCTAAGGTTACTAGGAATTGGTTTTTCTTTTCTTTATTTTTTCTTCCTTCCCTTCAGGGGGCAGAATCTAACCTTGGTCCAACAAAGGACTAGAAACCTGTTTGTCTTGAAGAAAGGGTTGGGGCAGCTGCTGGCATGAGAAGGAGGAAGGGAGGGAGGAAGAGAGAGGCAATTGGTCTTCGGCTGACACAAAGCAAAAACAAAGCTGTGAAAATAGGAAGGGAAAACAAAAAGGGTTTGTTCTTCCCAACATTCATTAACTTTGCAAAGTTTAACGGCTCCTCTGATTTGTGTGCGTAAGTAGCTGCTGGCTTGAACTGCGAGGGAGGGAAAGGACTTCCTTGTTGGTGTCTGAAATTGAAAACCTATCTCCCCCCCCAAACACAGGAATCCAGACCCTCAGCAAGGGAGACCAAACGGGACCAGAAAAATGAAGTCAGGGGAAAATTGGGGAGCAGGGCCCATTCCACTCAAGAATTGACTGAAGTTTGACTTAAGTGTGCACGCACACACTCTCAGGACTCCACTGAAAACTGATCAGCACACTTAAAGCAAGGATGAAAATATCAAGTAGCATGTTGGTCAGGCTAACAGCTGGCTGGCCAGCCAAGAGCAAAGGTCAAAACTTTGGTCCTGAGGTGATGAGATGACCTGCAATTTTCCCGCCAACCCTTAACGAATAAGGCAGCACCATTTTTTTTTTAAAGAGCCCTACGGACTCTCCCTCCCCTCTTTGCTATCAGGCCTACAATGGCTCGACACAGATTATCTTGCACTATACTGCTGGGGGAAGGGAGGGGAGAAAAAAAAGCAAGCCGGCAACTGTTGATCCGTTTGGTTTCCCTTGCTCCCAGTGGCACTTGAGAAACACATGTTCACAGTATGTCAGGCACAGTTCGAAAGGACACAGGACCTTAATCCTGGGAAGAACAAAACCAATGTCCACGGGCAACTCCCTGCGATATAAATATTAACAAACTCTCCCAACTACTTTTGGTTGCTTGGAGCTGGAACCAGCTTGAGAATGCATTGGGGTGGGGGGGGGGAAGAACGGGAATTGGAGAGGCCACACCAAAAGTGGCACAGTTGCTTTCCACCAAGCAGCTGCAGCACAGAGAGGATAGCAAGGCAGTTGTTAAGGCAAACGACATATGAAGCAGGCTTGTGCGTACATGGAACAATCTCTTGGATTCACCCCCAACTCATTGTCACCATCCAAGGGGGGCTAAGGGGCTGTCATGTTATAATGATGGAAACCTAGAACAAACCCCGAGTGGGAAGTTATGCCTTCAGCGTCATCAAGCGAGACAAAACCACCAGGGGACGAACAGCAGAATCCTTCCTTCTTCCAGGCAATCATTCACACTGAAAGGCAGTGGAAGAACTGGGTCCCTAGTAGGCACCCTACTGACCTGGCAGTCTCCTAACTAGGTGCTGTTTAAGGCAATGAAGTCACTTCCTTCACCCACCCACCCACCCCCAAAAGAAACAGGTCAAAGCTGGAGTGCAGGGACGCTTTATCTCTGAGCAAATAAGGAGTGTGGCATTGGTGGGACTGGCTAGCTTTGTCCTCACTAATGCTATGTGCTACTCGTGTTGGGGTGGCGTGGGGAGGTTGTTGCAAAGGGTTTTTCTAAGTCCAGGGGCCACCCCTTTCACCAGAGGCAAAACACAACTGCAAGACAGAATGTTAAAACGAATAAACACACAGGTGGGGAAGAGTTTCCCAAAGCCAGCAGGGCGATGAGGCCTGGAACCAGAGGTGGTGAATCAAAGGCAGCTTCACAAAACAGGCAAAGAAAGCAACAACTTCAAAACAACCCAGAAAGATCCTCTATATCAGAAGATCAGGCAAGAACAGAAATATCTGAGAGTGGAGAGGCGGCCATCCTGACTCCCCGGCCAAGAGATGAGAAAGAAGTCTTCACATACTTTCGCCTGGGGGCTGTGTAAGAAGCACTGCCAAGAATATGTAAAAGCAACTGAGGAGGATGTACCTTTTAAAGAATCCATCCAAAACATTTGGCATTGCCTTGGGGGGGGGGGGGGAGGAAGGATCCCCTAAAGGTTGGGGAGCAGTGCATAGATACTAGCACTATTGGGAATGGGGTGGGGTTATTTTGGATGTCCCTGCTCTTGGTGGAAAGGCTAGAAGCTCTAGCATCCAGCCATACCCTGGTTGGAAACTGCTCTGGCATTGCACAGAAGGCAGCCAGGCAGGTTATTGCCTCCAAAGTGCTTGTATCTGCCTTGTGGCAGGGTGATGGGGAGCAATTGCACTGTTCCCTTTCCCTCCTGGCCAATACTGAAGGCACAGAGTGAAAAAAAAAAGGTAGTTTCCCCAGCGGCCACAGCACTAGGGAAATGTTAGGGTGCCCTTAGTTGGCCGAGGCTGGTGTAGACATCTTCCGCTCCACTCAACTCCTCAAACACAGGAATCAGGTTCAGCAGCTCAGTGTCTGTCATATCATCAAACCAAGACTGGACCGGCACCTACAGGGCAGTCAAGAAAGATAAAGAGAAGTCAACCAGAAGCATGCAGGCAGGGAGCAAAGTGTTATAGTTTGGAGAAGTAAAACAACCCAGGCAAAACTAGAATCTGAGGAGTGGCATTAAAATGTAAGAACAATTATTTAACTTTTGGCTGCACTCCATCTGGCCCCTGCTGGATCGGTCCAGGGCTAGTTTCTCACAGTGATCAACAGATGCTCTGGGGGTCCTAGTAAGCTAGAGATGGAGATATAAACCTCCCTGCTTTTTTCCACCTGTAATGGGCACTTGTTCCCAAATGGTTGGGAGCCACGTGGAGATTTTTAAGACAATTCGCCCTTGAGAAATCTATCTTTCAGGAATTTGGTCAAGCCTTTTAAAGACTGTTCAAGTTAGTGCCTATTAGCATGTATTGTGTTAATGAATTCCGCTACATCGTTTTATGGATTGTGTGAATAAATGGGGTTTTTTTTCTGTCTTAATTCTCCTTCCAATCCAGCTCAGTTGGATGGCCTCTGGTTTTGAGAAAGGAAGGGAAAAAGAAACCCCAACCCCTGTCTAGAAAGAAGTGTGGCGGTGGGAGTTTTCCCACACTGGAGAGTTAAATCTGAGAACAGCTTGAAATTGATTTTAAGAAAAAGGGAAAATACTTCAAATATTAAAGAGGGAAACAAATGTTGCTGAGATGAGGCCACTTTAAAATGCAAGAAGCTAGATAGGGGCTATAGGAATGCCAGTCAACAAGAGGGAATTAGCTGAATTCTTTCTGATTATAATCCTGGTGGATTGAACAGCATTCAGTAAACTGGGAAAGGCGGAAGGAAAGGAAGGGAGTTGGATTTCTCAGCCATCTCTACATGAAGACTAGAAAGTCTTGCAATGACAAGGCAACTAAGATCAGCATCTGCCTCCACACCGCTCTTATACATCTCTGGCTAGGGATCTGAGAGGAAGCATGTCCCCTTTTTCTGTCCCTGAAGAGGGAATGTCACTCCCAAAGAAGACCATTCCATCACTTGTATTGGGCTCAAGAATGCAATGGTTTTTTTAAAGTTCTTCCCCAAAACCAGATTAAAATATTTTTTTTCAGCCAAGAGATCTACCAAAATCAGAACATCATTTATGGAAGGTTAGAGAGCAAAAAGCCCACCGCATTCTCTGGATGGAAGATGTAGGAAGCTGGAGAATTGTCCAGGATCAGGGTTTTGCGCAGGTCACGGCCCAGCCGGCTGAGATCCTTCACGTAACATCCCTGGTGGAACACGCATGACTCCCTGAAGAGGCGGGCCCGGAAGACGCCACACTTGTCCAGAAGGTCAGTCACTGGGTCAGCATACTACCCAGGAGAGGGAGAAAGAAAGAGATGAGGGGACTGCTTTGTGTGTAGAAACAAAACTATTACAATGAAAGGACCCAGCAGTCAAGATAATCTGAATACTACACCTCTGCGACCAGATCTCATAAAAGCAGAATTTGTTACTTGGCGTTGATTCTTTTAAGTGAAGTTTTGTGGAATTGGCTATCCTTATGTCTGTCTGTCTGTCTGTCTCTCTCTCTCATCTCTCATTTTTATAAATCACTCAAGATGGTGAACATAGCTAATACTCCTTTTTCTCCTATTTTCCCCACCTATGTGAGGTGAGCAATTGCGAGTCTGTACAGAACCTTCTCTGGTTAGTTATTAATAAGAATTTAAACTCCCTGCTAATCTATAATTACATTGTACTAATTTCACAAAATTTAAATGAGAAAGGCAACATTGAAAGCACCAGACAAGCCACGCGTTCGGCAAAGCTATCTGGAACTCACTCACCTTAGCTAAGCTGGCAGTGAAGAGCACACACTCAAACAGCTCCCCCATCCGCCTCAGGAATTCATCTACAAATGGCCGCTTCAGCACATACACCTAGAGATTAACAGAAATGTGAGGAGATGGTATATAAAGTACTTGCTTATATCTGCAGTGTGCTTTAGAACTCAAATAGCTGAAGGTCAGGCTTAATTCCAGCGTTGCCAAAATATGCAAAGCATGGCAAATATTTTAAGGGTGGAAATGGAAGGTGGAAAAAGGTTGGCAGAATCGCTTCTCCAACACATAACCCTTTTTGTATAATTTTTATTAAATGTTTTCTTAAAAGAAGATTAAAAATGAATACAAACTAATATAAGTGAGAAAAACAAAAGGAAGAAATTAAAGAAAAAGCTAAAAATGCAAGAAAGGAAAGAAAAGTGGAAGAAAAGTAGAATACAAAGAAATAAGGTTCAGTCTTCTTTACAGCAGTTGTAAGTCCAGTTATAAATGTACCTCTTACTCTTAAAGTTACCACATAGCTTTTCCTTTTCTATATATCTTGTTTAATCAACAAATCCATAGATCATAAGCTCGTTTTTTTCCTGTTTCAGTCAAAAAGTCTATAAGGGTTTTTTTCCAGATCGCAATAAATGCAGACATTGTCTTTTCTCTGGTCAGAGATCCAACCCATAACTCTTGTTTCATAATCTATCCCACCACACACTCTTCCCTTCATTTCCCTGCCTTCTTTTATCCCTCAGGGTTTGACACATAGGGGCAGTAAGTCACATAGGGAGAATAACAGCATTTCCAGACTCTATTCATGTTATTATTTGGCAAGCATCCAGTTACAGAGATCTGTGTTTGCTCAATAAAATGAATGAAGGGTAGAGGAAAACTTTAGCAGGACTAGAAATCTAACTTTGCAAACACAATAAGTGATCTCAGCCTAAGTTTCTGGAATGGCTGCATCAAATCTTTTTTAAAAAAAAAAAAAATCTGGGAATTGCAATCCCAATGCGTCTTGAAAATACCGATGTTTTGGAAGGTTGCCTTTGACATTCAGTGTCTGATCACCTCAAGAGGTGAGAAGCTCCTGGAGGAAACGTGGAACATAAATCTAACAAATAAAATAGGAAGGGAAGGGAAGGGAAGAAGGGCAAATCGCTATGATGGAACCACATACTGGTACCTCCCCAGTGTCACCAATGAAAGCCAGATGATGAACTGGTTAAGCCTTGGACAGGGAGACCTTGGTTCAAGTCTCTACTCAGGTGCTACACTCAACAGAAGACACCATATTTTAATCTAAAGTATTTCACAGGATTTTTCTATAAAGATAAAAAAGGCAGGAAGGACCAATCCTAAATTCCCTGGAAGAGGAAATATATCATTTGAACAGGAACCATGCATCATATAATTATATTTACTCTTGGAAGCAAGCTGATATGCTATCATAGACCTCAAGCAAGGTACATTCAAGCTACTGCTTTATACTTAGCTATATATTCCCTATAAAAGACATTCCCCAAAGAAGCAAGAGGACAAGTTGCTGGATGGTGTAGAGTAAAGGTCATATAAGTAACTTTACTTATTTTAAAGAGGGCAGTTCCTTGCTTATTAAGAAGCTGCACTAATTGGCTGGTTTATGACAATCTGCAGAATCTTTTAAGTTACATTTCCAACCTTTGCTACAGCCTACCATTTTAAAATCTGCCAAGTCTATTGCAAGAACACCGTCTCTTGTTGATAGGTAAGGAATAGCTAGGTTATCAGAAACCAATTGCAGGATTACGCAGCTCCTATTTCAGACATTTTAGGGAGCAGAGAACCGAAGCAAATGTAGATTAAGTCCCAATGGTGGTCTCTGCCATTCTTCACCTGGTGACTTTTCTTCTCTGGAAGCTCCTGCTGTTGCATCATTCAATCAGGGGGGTCACTATGGTGGAACATCATTCCTTGGTTGCAAGAAGCCGCCTCCTGAAACAAGTAATCAAGAATAGGCCGTGTTGCCTGGTAACAGCCTATCCTGGATTACTTGAACCAGGCTGAGGCCTTCACCGCAGGCCTTCCTCCTCTTCTCTTTTGCAGGTGGTCTTGGCTAAGAGAAGAGACCTAAATGCACACTTGGTGCCAGAAGCAAAATAGCACCAAACCCATTCTAACTCCCAATTGTGAAGACCAAGAGGCTTACCTCATGAGTTGTTCCCTCTATCTCCACCGGCACAATGAAATCAGCGTTGTTGATTGGCTGAGAATTTTGTTAAAAGGAACATGTTAATTTGGCAAACAAACCTTGCGCTCATGTCCCCATCCCTGGCAGGACCCACTTCCCAAATTTTCTGCCTACAGGCGGCTCCTGACTTTTTCCCAGGATTTTTTAAATGTTATTTAATAGGGCTTTGCTTCCATTTCCATTGCAAGATTCTGCATTTTTTCTTGTGTTTTTTTTTTAAAAGAACTATCTTAAATGTTTTGATATATATCAAAACCCTAAATTCCTGATGGGTCAGGCATCGTTTAGTCATGCTAACTTCTGACAGATTCTTCCCATTTGTTGATGGGAGCCATCAACACAAATTTGTTGTTATATAATTCAGTGTCCCTTAATATCAGTGAATTTATGATACATGGGCTTCATCCTCCAGAATTTCTCAGCCAGCATGGTGGCTGGAGAATTCTGGGTCTTGCAAGTACACACATCTTAAATTGCTAAGATTAAAAAACACTGACCTAGAGTAAGGAACACAGTGCCCCCCACTCATAATTTCTAACATTGCTCTTACTACTTGGGGCTTAGAGATGTAGTTGTAACGATGGAGTAAACTTGGATCTTCTTTAGTAAGAATATCACAGAAGAGATGTGCTGAACCTATGATAGGGGTTGTGCTAGGCTTAATTCCTGTTGTTCAGTGACCATTTGAAGTTACAAAAAAATATATCTTGGAGCTACTTATGAATAGACTTCGAAGCTCCAATGGTCAGCCACCCCCTCCCCCAATGCGGTCACATGGCTGAACTTTGGGTGCTCGGCAACACGGCTGAATTCACAGCATCCTGCAATCTCATAACCACATTTTACTATCATTTTGCAGAAAATTGGCTCTCCCAGATTTGGGGCAAAATTGTGCTCATAGCAAACCATTGTCTTGCTTAACGACGCAGTGCTCACTTAAAAATGGACTTACTTAACGGCTGTTGCAAAAAAAAGGTCATAGAATTGGACCATGGGCCAGTCACATGACCAACCCATTTTGCAACCATTACAACTCATGACCATGATGAGCAGACTCGTAAATCAAAGACTACCTGCATATCGGCCAATAGAATTTAAAGGCATCAAACAGGAGGAAGGAAATTTAAATCAGATATTCCCCTGATTTAGCGTGCCCTCTGGGTCGTCTTGTATTGTTTATCCATTATGCAACAAAACAATCAGGGAACTACTCAAGGGTTTCACCTTGAAGGAACTGTGCACTAAGGTCTCATCCAGGTCAATCACCACACATATTCGGCCCTGGTCTTGTTGAGTCACCTCAGGGAGAAGGCATGTTCCAGGAATCTAGAAAAAGAAACATGAGCTTAGCTTCCGCCGGCTGCAAGAACCACATTTTGTGATATGCATTGTATCCTGCTTTTATTCTACAAGTTTTAATTTTGGGACTTTATCTTACAGCTGTTCAAAAGCGCATGAACATTACAACTGTCAGCAACTTTTTCAATCCAACATCAAGCTGCAATTGCCTGGAACAGAGGCAGCTGCTTTAAGGAACACATGTATGCAAATCTTACTCGAGCCCTGTCTCATGCATCATATCCCATATCTCCCTTTCATTTTAAATTTCTGCCCTGCCCTGCTTTATATGCCATGCATTCCCAAATGCTTCTGGGCAGCATATATATATATATATATATAAAAGATGCTGTTGGGAGGCACATTTAACAAGCTTCATGCAGTTATATTAACAAGTACAATATTTTGCCTTTTGGAAAGTTCTTGTTTCAGCAACTAATCCACCCTGGGAAGAGGTTTCAAAGTATTTCTAGCAGGACTACCAGATTCCGTATTAGCTTTGTTGTCTGTGCCATCTGTCTGGTTAAACTCGCATTTATTCATTTTTCTTGCCATGTACATGTATATATCCGGACTAGACTGTATTATTTCTCTGTGTCATAGAATATATATGGGTATATGCATAATTTTGTATTTAGCTATTTATTTAGTCATGTTTATGTAGTGTATATTGGAGGGGGTGACTCTTTGAGAGCTGTATGCAATGAAATTGCATTTTAATGTATGCCGATTAGTGTACATTCGAAGTGACAATAAAATTATTCCAAGAACTTTAAGTCTGTTTGCACAGAAAAACAGCATGGCCAAAAAGCAAAAAAACAAACAAACAAAAAACAAACCCTAGGCCTAATATTTAAAATTTGCATATCACCTCAGGTTTTAGACCTCTGAGATCCTTAACTCCTACAATAAAGATACAAGTATCCTTGACTTATGACCATTCAATTAGCCCCCATTTGAAATGATGGTGTTGACAAAAGTGATTTACAACTGGCCCTTGCACTAATAACTGTGTTCTCGGGTTTCAAGTGATCAAAATTTACCTGCTTGGCAAGGGCCTTACATTTAGGGTGGCTGCAGCATCCAAGGGTCATGTGATCACCATTTGAGACCTTCGCAGCTGGTTTCAAAATCAATGGGGAAGGCAGCAGGGAATGTTGCAAATTGTAGTCATGGGATATCTTGCTTAATGAATGAGTTTCTTAACAACAAATTTTCTGGTCTTAAGTCAAGAATGACCTGTATCTCAAAAATGCTCTTCTTCCCATTAACTAACAGATGTATTTTTAATCAATGCTTATTTTTAACGTAGGAGTACAATTAATACAATGCTTTTTAAAACACAGAATAATTCCAGTATTATATACTCTAGGCTCCCTATATCTTACCATTGTCTCTTTCTCCATCCAATAATCACCTCATGCCCATATTAAAGCCTCAATGACTTTATTTTTAGGCTAAGGATGTACCATTGTCCAGTCAAGTTTCAATTCTTTTTTCTAAAACTTTCTAAAAGCAAAGTGATTTCCATTATGTATTCTTTCAGACAGGTACTTTTCAGAATTTGGCCAAAGCCATTTATGAATAGGTGAATATGCCTTGAATTTGCATACTGTGTCAACATATTAAATTTTTTTACAGCAAACATTGGATATCTTTTCAAAGTAGTCACTGCCGTTTGCAGTTCCTTTATTTATTTTTAAAAATTAAGTCTACTATTGTGCTATAAATTGACCTATAGATGCTGCAAATGGTATTAATTGGATATTTTTATTTAGTTTACCTGTCTTGTTTTTAGCATTGAAATGTATTTTTCCATTTATACTGTTTCATTATACTTAATAAATATATTATATCTTTATTAATGTTTACTGACCCTTGCCCTAAAAATGATTTGCTGCCACTTTTAGGAAAGAAATATATACTGAGCCTGTGGGAACACTGTCTCGTGTTTCTATTCACTACAATATTTCTCCTACGCTTCAACAGAACTCGCAAATTTTCAGGCAAACAGGAACAACTTTTCTTCATTCTTCATTATTTTTTAATTTTTTAAGCTCCAGGGGAAACTGTCTCTATTTATTTGACAGACAGCTACATTTTCCAGGAGCAATTTACATGTTGATCCATGTTGCTGGTATGTGGCAGGTCATCTCTACAAAGCAGAGAAAGAGTGCACCCACTAAAGAAGGAGCAGCAGTTTGCATTCAAGAATATGTTCTGCAAAACCCCAAATTGTTGTGTTGGGGAAAACACTTCCACAAGATATTCCCAGCTGTCTCGATGACTTCATTTACACAAAACTATTGATAAACCCATGTCTGAATTCTATCATTTCTGGCTGCAGAAATGGCTTGAGAATATTAACTTCCTACTAAGGATAACATAAGCTCTTGTTGTAGTCCAATCTTCATTAACACATTTGCTGTTGGTGTGAATTACACCATGCCACATTCCTGTTCTCAGAAATTTGCTCTCAACAGCAAGGCAAGCGGAAACCCCACCACCTCTTTCACAGAAGAAATTTGCTTAGTCAGAGTAGGATCATTTTCCTTTGTTCCCATATACAAATGTGTGAGTGTGCGTGCACAAAGAGAGGCAAGGGTGTTACCACCAAGGTACAGCTGGATATCTGCTCCATTATTTTCCTTCCTTGCTGCCACACACGTTATTCGGATTATCACATCAAATTAAAGTTAACTGCAAATAAGCCTCACTGAAAATACTGGCGATGTTAAACCAGCAGAAACATTGAACTCCTACTTGATTCACAGTAAACAGGACCCCTGAATGCCACCGTTTGCTGCCCCTTACTGGAGATTTTTTCTCTCGATAGGTTAAAAACTCCCTACACCTGCCATTTATTTCCAGAGGGCAAATGAAGACTTAGCTCAAGAGCATATGCAGATCTCTCTTGCCTTTAGAACAAACACATACCTGATAAAACTGGTATTGAAGACACTGCAACAGATCAGACTAAAAGGGGGGAAAAAAGGAGAGCAAAGATGTAGGTTTATGAGAAAGATGAGACTGTGATACTATTCTTCGGGGATTTCAGCAAAACCTCTGTCAAGGAACAGCCTGGTTTCACACATTATCATATATATTTCTCACCCAGAAGAGCCATGGCACGAGAAGAAAAGGGTAGCTGAGGGAGTCTGAAAAATTACAGGGGCTACATGCTTGAAAAGCTTAGAGGATGTTTTAGATTAATACACAAAGGGGACTTTAAGTCTCTTAATGCAGCCCTAATTTCTTTGAACCTGCTGCAGATATTTGGGGCAACAGATGGAAATCAAGCAGTGCTCTTACCTACAGGCGTTTTTCAAAACAAAGAAATCACAAGCAAAATAGGTGCACTGCATCTCTGTTAGATTTATATCTTAGTCAAACACAGGCCAAATTTAAAAAAAGAAGGGAAAAGCAGATGACATATGATTTTAAGAGCTTCCGCCCACAAAAAGGTTCCTCGTCCTTGCTATGCATAATGAAAGTTTTCCCTCCCCCCTCCTTTAATAGTGAAAATTAATGTCCTCTTTTTTTTGACGAAGATATTTATCCACAGTACAGAGATGACGAGGCAACTAAACTGTGTAATTTTAAAGAAGGGATAAATAACGTATTTTCCGAAGTATAAGACGCACCTTGGTTTAGAAGAGGAAAACAAGAAAAAAAGATTTTGCTTCCCTGAGTCCTGTTTTTGCCCTCCCCGGCGTCCAGAGGCACTCTACAGGCCAAAAACGCACCCATTTTTGGTCTCCAGAGGCCTCCGTGGATCCCGAGGGTAAAAACAAGCCTGTTTTTGGCCTGCAGAGTGCCTCTGGACGCTGGGGAGGGCAAAAACGGGACTCACAGAGACTTTGGGAAGCCAAAAATTCCCCATATTCGCTCTCTAAGATGCACATACATTTCCATCCACTTTTTGAGGGGGAAGGGGGAAGTGTGTCTTATACTCCAAAAAATACAGTATATGTTATCAACTGTAATATCTAAGGAATTTTCTGTCTGCTTACACAACTATAGAAAATAGAACAAAGTCCATTTCTAGATAAAACAGGTTTGCTTTTCACTGTTCTACTCTTCTGGGACTAGCTGTGGCTTCCCAACCCACAGAAAAGCAGAGAAATCTTAATATGGGCAATTTATTTCCTTATTCTATATTATAGCACTCTCCATAGATACCAGTACAGATACCACAGCTTTCTTCAACTGGCATTTTCTAGATATGTTCAGACAGCAGCTTTCAACATCTCCAGTTGCAAATTCTGGGAATTTCTGTCCTTACATAGTGACAAAATGTTGGGTTAGGAAAAGCTGCCGTGATTTCCAAAACAATTCTAAAAACAATTGCTTTCAATACAACCAGGTATTTTCCTGCTGCAGGCAATTTTATAAAAGAACAAAAGAAAGAGCAACTGGCGGGGGGTTTTTTCCCCAGGAGCACAGGACCAAGGGTTTGTTTATGTAACCAAAAAATGGAGAGATACACAGGCGGGAAAAAATTAAAAGCAAGAAAGGACATTCAGAGACAGAATAGCAAAGTGAATATTTGATGCCTGGGGATGCAGGTAGAGGTTAAATCCTAAGGACACCCATTTAACAGCTGGCATGCCAGAATCCAGAAAGAAAAAGGAAGTAGATAAAGTAGTTCCCAAGCCCACTAGTTGTTGCATTTGCAAACCCTCTAGATAAGTGGACGGAATCAGCTGTTAAGCGCACCTGCACGTTTTCCTCACCTTGGCAATGGTGTTTGTCTCTTCCTTATGCAGCCCATGATTGTTGCCAAAGGCCGTCTGTCCCACATTCTGTGCACGAAGGCAACAGAAAAGAGCCTTGAAGATGCTCCGGCCACGAGGCTTCTTTGGAGAGGATTTGGACACCAACACTGCAAACAGAAGAATAGTTACAATAAGAGCTTGTTGCAGGTCTGCAGCTCAGGAGAACTTTTCATCCCCCTGAGGTAAGCATTTTTGGCAAGCTAATCACAGGGACTTTGGATGATGACTAGTCAGAAATAATCAACTTTTTTTTTTTTTTTTAAAAGAATCCTTTTTCACATTCTCAATTGTACTTTACATAGAGTGGGACAACAACATGGATCCATCAGCCATCAATACATCTCTTCTCTTCTTTTCTTTATTGCTGTCAATAAGCCAGCTTTGGGGAAAGGACTTCATTTTGTCAGAGCTTATGAAAATAATGAAGAGGCTGAATCTTGCCTCCCTTTTCTCACAATGTTCAGGAGAAACCAGCAGGTGGCACTATAGATCCACAAATATTGACCAATCCATGCATGCTCTTCCATCATTGACATTTTGGGAAGACTGGGAAAACTTAGGTAGGTTATAGGCAAGTCCTTGACTTACAATTGGTCCTTTAGAGACCATTTAAAGTTACAATGGACTTCCACACAGCTACTTACAACCCAGTTCCAAAGTTCAGTGTTTTATTTCTATTTCCAGCAAAAAAAAAAAAAAAGACCCATTGGGTTCACTTAAACGACTGGTGTAAAAAGGATTGTAAAATCGGGCACGGTGACGTGGAAGCTCGCTTAATGAACACAATTTATGAACATAATTCTGGGTTTAATTATGGTCACAAGTCAAGGGCTACCTGCACAAGAATACAGTTGGATGGAATTACCTAGAGGTTAAAAAAAAAAGGGGGGGGGAGAAACTGCACTAATCTGGACCTGCCACGGGCTGTGGCCATTGTGTCACTGCAGACAAAACATATCCAGAAAGGATTACTAAAGATAGGGGCTGAAAATCATGATGCTCCCCATGCAAGGAAATAATGGGACAATTTCACAGGCAGCCAATGAGAAGCAGGGAAAACTCAGGAGCTGCAGGACCAATTAGATACTTCAGGGCAGAACTGTAGGTTACACTCTACAAGCCATGTATGCTTTCATGAGTCCGTCCAGTAGGACTGGATATGGAGAGCTAAGCCCCACCCCATATTTGTTACATTAGCCATATACACTCATTGTTCATACTAGATTTATCCAAAAAAGTGATTGTTGTCGCTGGGCTTTTGAGCAAGATCCTGGAATGATTCATCCCAATGAGTAGGAAAAAGCATATTGTTTCTGGACAGTGTTACATTTAGTGTTTGTTCTTACATGCATTCTCTCATGTTTTGTTTTTAATCTGCATTTTTCCCAAATAGCTAGGAAAAATTCCATCTAAACATACAATGTTGAGTGCATTTTCTCATAGTGTATGGTTCTCTCTCTCTCTCTCTCTGTATGTGTGTATTCTAGAAGTAAGCACAATACTGTAGCACCAGATTTACTTTTATAGCTGATTTGCAAACTTCAGAGAGGTCTATAAGAAGACTAACAATGTTCACACCTGCACTCTAGCCTGGAAGATCTTCCGGCTCGGCTCATCTTCCATTGGAATTCAAAAACTTAACCCTGTTTATCTGCATTCCACTAACAGTAGATAAAAATTATTCTGCAAGACCTCTCTTGCAACAAAAAGAGTTGATCCAGGTTTTCTGAATGTAACAGCGTCGTGATTTCAAAAAACTGCACTGTGAACCATCAAATCCAAACTGTAATTCTGACTTATGCGGGAAGATAACCTCCATATCTGTACGAAAGGAACAAAGAATGAAGTGGCCCAATGGATAGTCCAAAATACAGTAGCCCCAAAGCCTTTTAAAATGATCTGCAGAGTTTTGATTATTCCTCTGCATTACTGAAGTCCCAAGAGTTTCCATTTAAAGGTAAATATTTTTTCATATTCTTCAACTGCAATACACGTAGAACTCGAAATACTCCGTATGATACAACAGAAAGTAGTACCATACTGCTTTCTATTTCTTTGCCATCGATAAACAGGGACTCTTTGAAACAACGAACCTGAAGTCTTAAAACTTCTGCAAAAGCAGAGATATTTAGACATGCTCATTCTGCAAACCACGGAAGGATCTCTGAGAGGCTGAGTAATCAAAATCCTATTTGTATGTGAAACAAATTGGAAGAAAGAGAAACAGAAAGTCTAAGAGAGATTTCAATGTTAAAAAGCAACAAACCTTGTTCTTATGTGAAGGAGGTAAATTATCAGAAAAAAGCATACCAAATTTACATTCCCAAACCTACAAGGGAACTGCCCCCCCCCCCCAATTAAACCCAGACCATGCTTTGGATGGATCCCCTTGGGGTTGGTTCTCAAGGTCACTGTATAATATCTGGAAATAAATCCATAGATAGGTACACCCTTACACTTCAAATTGGTCATCTGAAGTCAGCCCTTGGGCTCTGGCCTTGGTTAATGGAAAACTTTTCATTTGCTCTGTTAGGAATCCCAAATAACCTTTCATTGAGTAAGAGGGGAGGGGAAAAGCCAGAGATGCAGATTTGGGCATCAAGGGGTTGGTTGAAAAGTTCAGGGCATGATTAGAATGATAACTGATGGTCAGCAGATACTAGTTTTTGATGGACTATAATGTATCGCAAGAATGGATGATCTGATAGCCTCCAAATATTTTGAGGGAGCTTCATTAACTTGATGGCTCAGAGAGCTGGGCACTGTTAGCCAAGATATGAACCTATATAGGTTGCAGAATGATGTGAATTAACTGACCATTGTTACCTATGCGGTCTTGTTAAGAGCTCACTGTTTCCTGATCAATTTCCATGAGTGAGCAATGCCCCTACCTGCTGAATGATCATAGGACATATTCCTGATTTACCTCTGGAAATATGCACTGAATCTAGGTTAACAAGAATACAAAACCAGTCAATGCAAGGAAGACCCAAGTAGCTATCGACTCCTCCTTGATTTCAGGTTTAAGGATCAGATGGCCTAATCCAGCTTCATCTAAATAAAAGCTAAATTCTTATCTCAAGTGGAAGGATGACAACAGCTAAGAAAATTCTGGAACAGATTCTTAAATATAAGCTTTTGACAGAAAAAAAATAACATGTGGACTGGACTAGGTCACCATTCAATAGACAAGAGAGCAACTGCATCTGATGGGTGTTATACCAAGGGTTTCTTGTGAAGCTGAAGAGTCAAAGAGCAAAGAGGAGAGGTCCATTCTAGACACTGTGTTGTTGGCCACAAAATCTGTTGTGATGGATATGGGACTTAGCAAATGTCATAGAGGATAATATCAAGATTTTGCAGGATCAAGTAGGAACACATCAGGCAAAAAGAAGCAAATTGAATTTCAACGAAGAAAATCAAATAAGAAAATCAAACATATGAATACAGGATCAGAAAGAGCAGCACACGCAAATAGGAACTGGGTATCTTGGGGACTCAGAAGCTGAATATGACCCAATCATATGATACAGCTGCAAAAAATTACATGGAATCCTGTTGCATCCACAGAAAAATAGCATCAATATCAAGAGAAGTCGTTGCTTTTGAATAATCTGCATTGGTCATTCCATACCTAGAATACTGCATTCAGGTTTAGACATATTTTAGAAAGGACATTAACAGACTGGAGTGTGTCCAAAGGAAAGCAACCAAGCTGGAAGAATGGTTGGAGATATCAAGTGTATTTAGTCTAGAAAAGACCGCAGGGAGACCTGTCAGTTGTCTTCAAGCATCTGAAGTATGTCACATATAAGGAGGTATTATTCAAAACAGTTGAAGACAGGACAGAACAAATCAAAGGATGAATTGATTACAAACTAAATTTTAGCTGTAAATTGAAAAAGTGTCCTAAAAGTAGGAACCATTCAATAATGGAACAGACTATATCTTAGGAGATGGTGAATTCTCCTTCTCTTATATCAGGGGTCCCCAAACTTGGCAACTTTAAGACTTGTGGACTTCAACTCCCAGAATTGAAGTTGAAGTCCACAAGTCTTAAAAGTTGTCAAGTTTAGAAAAACTTCCGGTTCGCGTGGCTTCGGGGCAGCAGGAATTCGCGACAGCTCGCGATTCCTGCTGTGCTAGCCGTCGAGGTACCCCCGATCCAGATGGGTCAGGGGGATATGGCTGCCCTGTAGGGACAGCTGAAGATAGAGGGGAGTCGGAAAGGGAGGTGGGGGCATCGCAGACCCCCCCTTTCTCCGGGAAAACCCCTTTTTCCCAAGGCGGTGGAGCGGCGGTCAGCAATGGCCGCCACGAAGAAGCCAGCAACCGGGTAAGAACTGTGCTGGAGGAAGTGTGAAGAGTGAAAGTTCTGTCTGAGCCGGGTCAAGTAACACCTTTTAAATTGCCTGGAATTGAGCTGTTTGTTGCTGGAGGATACATTGTATCCCTAAGAAGAGCGAAAAGCGGCGGAGAAGCTGTTAAAGGGAATTTTTTTTTTTTTTTTTTACTCTCCCACCCCACGGAAAAAGCAGAAATATTTGGATATATTAGACATTGAAAGTGGATTGTTTTGAAAGCTAAGATAAGAGACAAAGGGATTTTTGGACATTAAAAAATGTGAGAAATTGGAAAATTTCTGCTGGAGGTATGGATTTTTGATTATTAAAATTTTCATTGCAAGTGGGAAGGGAGAAAAAAAAAATTGGAGCAGAAGCTGAAAAAGGAGGAGATTGATTAGAAGTCTTTGTGGATCCCAAAAGAAGATATATGGTAATTGGACCTCTTTGATTAAAAATTAATTCAGAAAGAGAAAGAGAAGAAGGAAGAAAAGTATTAACTTTTGGAATTTTTTTTCTTTTTTTAATTGCTTTTGATTGTCTTTGATTAAAAATTCTTGTGGTTGTTTTGGAAAAAGTTTCCCTTTTCATAATGGCATCGTCTGTGGATGAACTAGAGATTGAATATCAAAAATATAAAAAAGAAGATACTTTGGGCGCTTTGTTTCAATTCTTAGAAATGGCGTTATGTTCCTTTGAAAAGTTGATTACGCAACAGAAGGACTGGGACAAGGAAGAAGAGGAAGAAGAAGCCATCTTTGATGAACAATGGGTCCCTTCTGGAGAGGAGGACAAAAAGGATAAGAAAAAGGGGATTTTAAGAATTATAAAAACAACCAAAAGAGAGAAAAATGAGCAAAAAGATGGAGGCAAGGTTAGAAAGCAAAGGAAAAGGAGCAAGAAAAGCAAAGAGAAAAAACAAAGGGGTAGAAAGGGCAAGGAGAAGAATAAGCAAGAGAGAAAGGGGGGGAGGAGAAGCCTTAATGTGGGGAAGCAAGACCTAAGGAAAAAAAGTTTATTTAGAGATAATGGGTGAATTTAATTTAGATTAAAAGAGGGATTCTGGAGGGTATATAAGAGTGTGTTTTTATATGTATATTTAGAATATAAAATTTATTATGTAATTTTAGAATTTTTTTAAAACAGAATCCCAAGAAAGATTGCTATATGTAGTATTTCTAAGTTAGGGTAATGAGTTATAGATGTTACTCCAATTGGTGTACAGGAGAAGTATAGTAAAAGAAAAAAAAGATGAATGGATAATTGGAAATAGAACAGACAAAGAATGTTATTGAAAATGGTAATAAGATATGGAAGGATATATATGCTTTTTTTTTTTTGGATTTTGTGTATTGATAAAAGGCAATAAAATTTTAATTAATAAATAATTTGGATGGAAAAGAGAAGTAGGGACAAGATATGAAGTTAATATTATATGAAATATTGATATTATAATCTGGAAATGTTATGCTTTATTGGTCTATTATTATTATTTTTTCTTAGAAAAGAATTTATAAGCTGCTATGCCTTGATTTTTTGTGCATTGTTTTTATAAAACTGATAAAAATGGTTTTTATATATTTATATAAAAAAGAAAATGATAATAAGATTTGGAAGGAGATATGGGTTGAATATGATGTTTGAATTTGTGTCTGTGTAAAGAGTTTTAACCCGGGAACAGACAACCTTCAGAAAAGATCTTTTAGTTTTGTTTATGTTTTGTGTTTGTATGTTTGTGTATTGTGCTTATGGTAAAACTAACAAAATTTGTTTTTTATAAAAAAAAAAAAAAGGAAAGAATCAATAAAACCTTGGAGGAATGCTAGACGAGAATAATTTATACAAGCCAGAAAGAAAAGAATATGATGACTATAAAATGGATAAATATGGAAGAGAAATGAAATTGAATAGGAGTAAAGAGAAAAAATGAGAAACTTGCTGAAAGATGTTTGTGTGTCCATATGGAGATGGGATAAATTGGAATTATGCTGTATAAAAATAATGTTTTGTTTGACTTGTAAGGATTTACAATGTTAAGAGGTTTTATGTGTTTATGTATTTAATGGTTAATGATGTGTTGTTTTATCTTTAAAATTAATAAAAATTTGTTTCCAAAAAAAAAAAAAAAGTTGTCAAGTTTAGAGACCTCTGTCTTATATGATATAACCAAAGCAAAGAGGTAGTAGGAAGTAATTGCCAAGAAAATGGTGTTACTTATTGTCCATGGAGATTCTCACTCAGCCAGGTCATGGTTGTCCCAAAGGTGCTTATTCAAAAGGCAACTGGCCTTTGGTTTTCCTTGAAGATGTTTCGCTTCTCGTCCAAGAAGCTTCTTCAGTTCTGACTGAAGAACTTTGTTCACAGGCACTGTTTTCCTTCTGGATTAAGGTTGAAGTCTCTGCTGAAGGTTTCCCAGGATAGGAGGTAGGATTTTGAAGTAGACATGAAGGCTTATGTTAACATTTAACCAAAGAACGAAATTTGGCGATGGATGATAAAATTTATCTTGGGAAATGTTAAACCATGGCCCTAGAACCTAAATATGTTTGTTGATTTCATGCTTTCAGCAAACTGCACCTTAACCCTAGTTTAAAAGGAAAAAAATCCAGTCAATATTGCGACAACTGGAGCAAAATTAAAAGCTGGCAATAGGCACTGTAGAAAATGTGTTTTCTTTTCCTTCATCTACACTGCTGCTGCCACCAGTTTCTCTTTTCCTCCCCCTTCTCTCGTCTGTCCCATCCTTCTCTGAAAGCTGTCAAGTTCAGCAAAGGTATATCTGCAGTAGATATTATAACTGGCAACAAGTAAGACCCTACAAGGTAAATTCAAGTAGGTATTTCTGATCCTCAAAGTAGATCTGAAAAATAATTTGTGCGCATGTATTTGCCATCTTTGCAAATTAGTTTTGGATACTATCAGTCACAGAAAGCAGCAAAAACATATTGGTTGAGTTTGGGTCAATGATTCCAGATGGCCCAGGAAAAATATTCTACTCAACCATGAACTTAACTTCACAGGATTGTAAGGAGGACAAAAAGGTTACTAAGAAGGATGGTATCGCTGTGCAATTCAAAAATCAAAAGGTTGGTCACACTTAATGTTGGAGATTTCACAAGGAGTCGTCTACATATTTTCATGTCTTTGGTTACCCAAAAAATCTGGAAACTTCTTTTTAAGAGAAGTAGAATAAACCTTCTTGAGCAAACTTATCAATCACTCAGTGCTCTGCAAAGAATTGCCAAAAGACAGAAACTCCACATCTAGCACTTTTCAAATAAAAATCAAACTTGCACTTTCCAATGTATGTCTCTGTTCCTTCCATCACAGATCTTCAAGATTCTTTTTCTGACTTTTGAAACAACATAATGAACAAGCAATGCACAGATTTTAAGAGGACCACAACAAACTTCTCTAGACAAAATTTGTAGTTGATAAGGAACTTCACACCAAGGTACAGCTTTTTTTTTTTTTGGCTTTTGCTTAGCACAGGGGTGTCAAACTGGTAGCCTGTGGGTCAGATGTGTCACATGCAGGCCACACCCACCCCAGTTCCACGTACGGGAAAATGTCACGAAACGTCACGTGACGGCAATGTGACGTGGTAAGTTTGACACCCATGGCTTAGCAAGTTATTTAAAACCAATCTTATATGGCTTAGTCAACAAACTATGGCCAAGCAAATTATGGTTCTCAGCACAATGTGCAGAGCTAATCAATGTAAGGTAATTCTAGCATGTAGGCTCATAGAGTAAAAATCAGGTCATAAAATGAAAGAGAGATCTGGAGGGAAGAGGAACAGAGCAAAATTAAGTAATAATTATTAAGCATAAATATCTCATATTTCATTAATGGTAGAACACAGATCGCTTTAAAGGATTTTTTTTTTTTCTCCAGAGGGATCCAGGAATCTTCTATCTCATGAACTTGGGTTAAACTGAAAAAAGTGTTCAGGGTCACAAAGGAAGGGGAGAGAGACAGGTGAGAACGTGTGCACTATGATACAACTCTACTCCTTCATACTTGCACGCAACATTACAATGTGGGTACAAAAGGAGAGGGCTTCGCTGTGATGTCACAATGCATGTTTTGATACTTTGGTGACATCATAGTTTGCAACAGATACTTAAGTGTAGATAATTTCAGACAGGGAAAAGATATGAGGATTCAACCTCTCTTAGATATACTGCTTAGGTAACAAAGCCCTTGCACCATTAGGAGATGTTTTAAGGTGTTAAAAAGTAATTAGCATCTATTTTAACTCCTGCCCTGTATTTTGAGCAAACCCCCACCCCCACCCCCTCCAAAATCCAAACACCAGGCACTGAGACAACCCACACTTTTTTTCTCCATGCCGATTCTCATTCTCAAAGTACATCCATCTTCCTCCCTCCCTCGCTAATAGAAATTCTGCCTTTTGGAGATTTTGTTCTGCCAAACCAGTTTCTCTATTCTTAGTTTCACATCCGAAAGCCTACAATGATCATAATTACTATCCAACCAATGCCTCAAATTCAATCACAAATCTTTATAACATGCTAACTGGGTGAGAAAAAGATGTCACTATGAAAACATTTTTTTCTCTGTAGTACTTTTATCCTAAATGTACACACTTTCTGCAGGTTTAGACAGGTATTTTGCATTCTGCCCACTTCAACTGAAAATATAAATTGATTATATCATAAAATGCTCATCCGTGAAAGGCAAACATCTACAATAAGGGGATTTTAAAAACTCAATGCTGTATTATTTCAACATACTCTAGGAATCACGGGCCAAAATATCTTGCAAAAATTTTCCTTTGCTTAAATCTTGCTACCCTTTAGGCCTACAAGTTTTATGAGTATAGGGAATTTACAGGTAGCCTCGACTTATAACCATAACGGAACCTGTTTACTATGGCTGTTAAGTAGTCATGGTCATAAAGCAAATTACTTATGTGACCATCCCGATTTTATGATTTTTATGGCAGACATAAAGTGACACCCAGAGTAGTTAAGCAAATGCTGTAATTTTTTTTTTAAATGACACACTGCAAACAGCCATAAATGCAGGCCAGTTGCCAAATGTGTGCAAGAAAATCAGAACTGGGTCATAATATCCCAGGAAAGATCCATTGTAACTATATACAGTCGCTGAGCAGCCTTAAGTGAAGGACTACTCTATATCTTGACTTCTTTCCACATGCACTATGGGACTTTTCCCAAGCAGAAGATAAAAGCTCTTCTGCAATTGTGATTCTTACATGGGCAATACAATAAGGAAGGAACAGGAAAATACTATTTTTGGATTCTTAGCCTTTCAGAGCTTAAAAGAAAGAAAAAAAGGCTACAGTAAAGTTAGCCCTCTCAATTTTGCACCATCAATGACAAGGAAGGCTGACAGTTGTAGCTCGGCCACATCCAATGGTCAAGGCATCAGGCTAAAAAGCAGGAGGCTGTGAATTCAAGTCCCACCTTAGCCATGAAAACTAGCTGGTGGATTTTGGGCTAGTCATTCTCTCTCAGCCTAACCCAACTCACAAGGTTGTTATTGTTGTGGGAGAAATAGGAGGAGGAAGGTGTGTTGGATGTTTGCCATTTGAGTTATAAAAATAATAAAAACAGAACATAAATAAAATAGTTGTGTCTAAAATGTTCTACTGCTTACATCAGGGATGTCAAACTTGCAACCTGTGGACCGGATGTATCACATGTTGGCCCTGCCCCCACCTGGTTTAGTGAAGGGGAAAACAGTCCCAATATGTCATGTGATGCTGCCAGTTTGACACCCCTGGCCTACATTTACAACGTGAACTAAAGATAAGCCTCAGGATACTGGAGGTATAGGAGGCAGTGGTGGGATTCAAAATTTTTTACTATCGGGTCTGTGGGTGTGGCTTGGTGGGCGTGACAGGGGAAGGATACTGTAAAATCTCCATTTCCTCCCCACCCCACTAACCTGCTTTCCAGCTCCGTTCTCCTGTGCAGGGTAACAAAAGAAGACCCAGCTGATCAGCTGGGACTCGAGAGGCAGAGAATAGATGGGGGGTGGGGCCAGAGGTGGTGTTTGCCGGTTCTCCGAACTACTCAAAATTTCCACTACCAGTTCTCCAGAATTGGTCAGAACTGCTGAATATCATCTCTGATAGGAAGGAAAAAGTAAAAAGAGAAGAGGAGCTCTAAAATTACTTTCCCAATCGGCCCTTCCTATACTATACTATTCCTTATCTTTACCACACTGAGATTCTTTCAAATCAGTGCAGTCTCCTGCCAGTTATGCTCCACTTGTACTGTATGAGAGGCCAAATATTGTAACAAATGCCGCCGTTGCTTTTAAAGTGCAAACACATGCTTTCTCCATTTATTAGCATTATTTCAGCTGGCTGCATTATCTCCACTGTTTTGACCTTTAACCAAGAACAGCCACCATCTTTTCTTTCTAGCCAACTCTCTATTAGGTGATTAAGAATTAACCAGTGGAACGGCTTGCCTTCAGAAGTTGTGGGTAATCCATCACTGGAGGCTTTTAAGAAGAGACTGGATGTAAGGCATGTCAAATTTTTCAATTTCCAAATAATTAGGGGTGCTCAAAAGTTGTGGCATGCCTTAGGGATTGTAAAGATATTTTGACATAATTAATATAATTTAGATGTGCCTGGTAAGTAACTACATAAATATCATAACTTTTTAACATTTTAATTTATCTGTCTGGAATAGTATAAAGTCTATTTCATGAGCGGGGGGGGAGGGGGGGAGAAGAGATAAATTACGTTTAAGGATGAGCCATTTGTATAACCTCAGACATGTACTTTGGTATTAGCAAGCCAGTGTGGTATAGAAACCAGGAGACTGTGAGTTCAAGTCCCACCTTAGGCATGGAATCCAGTTGGGTGATCTTGGGCCAGTCACTCTTTCTCTGATAAGCCTACCTCACTGGGTTGCTGTTGTTGTGAGGAAAATATGAGGGAGAAGGGATATTAGGTGTATTGAGCACCCTGAATTGTTTATAAAAATAATAAGAGTGGGATAAAAATCTAATAAATAAATATTGGAAAGCCAAACAAGGTTTTCGCTCTTGAATAACTTAAAGCATCAAACTTGAATGGTGGCTACACTTTTGAGGAGTATGTGCTCAACCACTTCAAACTTTTCTTAGCCCCAAAAGCCACCATTTATAGAAATCGTTCTTCAAATTAAAAAAAAAAAATCACCTAAATCACAGCTGTCAAACTCCCGGCCTTGTGTCACGTGCTGGCCAAACCCACACCTGATTTAGTGAAGGGGAAAAAAAGTCCCGATATGTCACATGACTCTGCCATGATGACATGAGTTTGACACCCCTCACCTACATCAGTAACTTTGAAAGCACAACAGCTGAAGTTTATCTGAATACTAAAAGTTTGAAGGGAGACATTCATTAAAACCTTTTTGAAAACAGTGGATTTACACCCCAAAAAAGCTTTCTATTCCATCGGCATTACATAAAATTATCTTGGCAAAGCCATCAGAGAAAATCCCATGACATCCTTATTTGATTCCTGGTTCACACTTTATTATCATAAAACTGCACAAAACAAGTTTCCAGGTAGATACACAAAATGGCTGAAGAATAGTCGTGGGGAGTCTACAAAATTCGGTGTTCTCCTCCTACAGACAAGTTAGTTCCCTTGCCTCTTATCTGGCTTTGGTAAGCAAAGCCAGAGCCCAACATGGCTGAAGGAGTCAAAGGTAATCTGACTCCCTCTGGCAAATGTACCATTTATTCTACAGACAAGTTCATGCATGCATGTCATTACATGACAAGATGCAGGTGTGAATGGGCTGGCTGATGCTGCAAGAAGAGTCTACTTAACTTGCAGCCAGCACTCTTCCGTGGGGGTGGGGATAATAAGAATATTGGAGAAAATTTATGAAAAAATAAAAGTAAAGCTATGATATAAAATTGAATGTGAAAGATAAATATATTCTAAGGTCATGTTTGTATTGAAATGCATAAACCTGTAACCACATTGTTCACTGAAAGAGATGTTTTTAAAATGGAAAAATAAAAAAAATTATTACAAAAAAAAAATCCAGATGCTTGGCAATTGGCTTGTACTTATGACCATCACTGTGTCCCAGGGCCATGCAATCACCACCTTTTGCAATCTTTTGACAAGCAAAATTAATGGAGAACCCAGATTCACTTAACAACCGAGGTACTAACTTATCAACTGCAGTGATTCACTGAACAACTATGGCAAGAAACGAATATGGGGCAAAATCCACTTCAAAATATCTCACTTAACAATAGAAATTTTGGGCTCTATTGTAGTCGTAAGTCAAGAACCACCTGTACTGAGCCAGATGGCTTACCTAGTTCAATTTTGCCAATACTGGCAGCAAGTGGCCATTATTGCTTTTGTCCAAATGCTGAACTACAATTCCCAGCTAGCTAAAACAATGTGTACAATAATAAACAATACCAACGTGTAATGCAACAACCTCCAGAGGGCAACCGGTTCCTTGTCCTAATTGCATTGATACCTCATATTAAACCCTAATAGGATTTGTTTTAGCAGGTCCAGTATGTCAAGTCAGATTTGCCAACTGCCAATTTGCCAATGCATGAATCCAACCACTGCCAGGGTTTCAGGTGGAAATCTTTTGATGTGGTGGATTGAACCGGAAACCTTGTATGAGCCCTATTCCTGAGCAACCTCCATTTCTCTGTCTATTGTATGAATCATATTGCATTCAGAATAAACCATCCAACTGCCTCAGCGTAAGATTTAGCTGAAACCCAAGCAGGAAAGTCTGCTTGCATAAAATCTCCCTCTAGGAAGGGAGGTTAGGTTTCCTCCATGTACAACTGCCATGATACATTGCAGCAGAGCCAGAGGCTGCTCAGGAACTAATTACAAAATGGCGTTTATATTTTAAAGGCCTCTCGGTGCTGGAAGACGACAATCTGGAGGGTTTTCAGACTGCTTGGCTGTGTTTTGATTCCTGAACAAATAGCAGCAGACCCGGGGCGTCTTGCTGCTGTCAAAATTGTAACAATGGGACAAACAGGAAAATTGCACAAGTTGTTGTTATTCCAGGTTTTTTTTTAATGATAACTCTGCTCTCAAAAAGAAAAATGAGAAAGGGAGGGAGAAAGATGTTAGCAGACATTTTAAATGGATCCAGATTTGGTGCTCAAAATAATGGATGTAAAAAAAATCAATTTTTAAAAAATCCAATTTAATTTCTGAGCGTAAGTTTAGTTCGTTATGAAATTTGGGAGGAATGAAAATAACTACGTAGTAGTGACAGGAGGAAAAAACTAGAAACAAAAAAAAAAATTCCACCTGGTATCCATCGGCAGAAGACAAGTGAGTCATGCTGGGAAACAGAATTCCATCGTTCTTTTCATGAAAATATTTTTGCAGATTTCCACAGCTACCTTTGAAACCGCTCTATCTCTCCGTGTGTGCATGTGTATTATCTATAATTAACTGCCTTAGATACTGTGTTGCTATTATTTACATTTTTGTAAATCACAAACACATTCTTAAAAAATGAACAGGGAAAAATAAATATGCTTGATGCCTCTACGCAGTCAACAACATACAGGAAGAGGTGGAGGGAAAAAGGAAAAGGAAAGTTATTCTATATTGTTTCTGTTTTATGCATGGTTCTGACATCTGGCCAAACTGTCAATCGCTCCCCAGTTGTCATACAGCCAATGATGTTTACCAGGCATTCTGTCGAACTAATAGTCACATCTAGCATGACCCCATCTTGTGTCCAAAGTAGATGTCACAATACATCCTAGACATAACAAACCCTTTCTCACTTACCTCCTGAGGAGGAGAGGAAGCAAGAGTTTACAGTGCCAAAGTGGCAGACTTCATGCTTTATGCAGATTTGTGACCGCTGTTCAAATGCAGAAGTAATCAAAATCTATTTAGAACAGAAGTTGTCTCCTCCCAGTCAGACCCACAGTGCACTGAATCTCTGCAATGGAAAGAAGATACTACAAAGAAGGGCACAGCTTAGAACGGGTTGGTTCAAAGGAGCACCATGAACTTGTGTGCTAAAAAATGGTCTTGGACCGCCATGTGTTCACTTGATATTCAGAGCTAACCTATCCAAGAGAGTTTTACATGGTTGCTGAGCTACATCCATGCTGGATTATAGTTGATTCCAATGGTCAACTCACTTCTACCATGCCAGCGCTATGAAGGAATTCATCCTCGCCTCATCCAAAGGATTGTCTCAAACTTGTCCTTGGATGCCCATGATGCCCAAGGTGGTGACTTCATGGCAATAATAAGGAAATAGGTTGTGACTTCTTCTTAACTTTTCTCTTTAGATTAAAGCCCTAGAATTCTTGGTAGTCTCTCATTCTAGTAGTAAAGGTAAATGTAAAGGTAAAGATTCTCCTCGCACATACATGCTAGTTGTTTCCGGCTATAGGGGGCGGTGCTCATCTCTGTTACAAAGCTGAAGAGCCAGTGCTGTCCAAAGACGTCTCTATGGTCATGATGTGCTGGCACGACTAAACGCCGAAGGTGCACGGAATGCTGTTATCTTCCCACCAAAGTGCTCCCTATTTTTCTACTTGCATTTTTACATGCTTTCGAACTGCTAGGTTGGTAGTAACCAGTAAAAAGTCTGCATGACTTTTTTTTTAAGAATAGTATATGCTGACAGCTAGCTGGCCATTACAATTTTACTGTAATGAAAATCACATAGGTTGATCTTATACATCCTTTACCCCAGGGCTGTCAAACTTGTGGCCCGCAGGCTGGATGTTGGCCATGCCCGGTTTACCAAAGGGGGGGAAAGTTATGATATGTCATGTCACAACGCCATGATGTGTGTTTGATGCCCCTGCTTTACACAGAAGAAAACCTCAAATCTGGGATACCATTAATGTGTAAATATTTCCCTTGTAGTTCAGGTAATATCTAGTTATATTGATTGTACTGTTTTCCACTCTATAATTCAATATTCTCCATATTCAATATTCTGCCCTGTGCTGTTGTAACTGCAGGAAACATGGTAAGTCCAACTGCTTCCGTACCTTTTCTCAGTCTTGGAATACAATTAGTCCTTGTTTAGCAACTGCCTCATTTAGTAACCATTTTCAGTTATGGTGATGGAAAACAAACTTTACAATCAATCCTCACATTTCATAGGTCTATAAAAGCAAAAGGAGAACTGAAAACTGATTGTAAGCAGAGTTATGGTTTCACTTAGTGAATACTTTGTTTAATGACCGAGTTGCTAATCCCAACTGGTCACTAAATCAGAATGTTCACAACATTGAAGGTAAGGCTGATGACTGTGACAGAATGAAGTTAGCAAGTAGAACAGTTTTTTGATCATTCCTGTCTGGACAAGGAGAGGACTTGAGACTGCCAACAAGTGGGCAATGGGTTTGCTTAATGACTATGGTATTCACTTAACAACTACCACAAAAATGTATATAAAATTGGGTCAATCATGTGATGATCGGCTTAACAACTGGCATGACTTACAATTGTAATTCTAGGCTCAATCATGATCACAGACCGAGGACTACTATAGTACAAGGGTTCCCTCTTCCCCATTTTTCCCTATTGCAACAACACTGGGAGATGGGTTGGGCCTACAGGAAAGAACCAGCCCAAAGGGAAGAGTCAAAACCTGCATCTCCTGACTTCTGCTGCACAAATCCCCTGAGAGAAGGTGACCCACATGCTAAAAGCCAGGTCTTACAGCATTGATCGTAACAGGAGTGGCACTGCACACCCTATCAAATATCATTGCTAATAAGACGCTGTCTTTGGCTTTTAACTCACATAAAGAAGCAGCTATTACAACAGCTTTTCTTACCCATCTAATTTTCAGCCGGTTGAAACTGGATTTCTGTTTAGATAGTCTATTTCATACGTTTGATTTCCTCTCTCCAAAAGCATATATTCAGACCCAATTAAATATCCAAGTGATGACATTTTCAATTATTTGGATCCATACATGGAGTCTGGCTTCAGATTGCTATTTAGGCATCGCTGGATTTCACCAGTTTGTCAGCTCTTTCCAAAGAATGAATGAATGATTTATCTTTCTTTCTTTCTTTCTTTCTTTCTTTCTTTCTTTCTTTCTTTCTTTCTTTCTTTCTTTCTTTCTTTCTTTTTCATTTTCTTTCTCTCTCCCTCTCTCCACTTGTGTAAGATGTATATTTATATTTTCTAAAGCAGACATACCAAAAATTATTTGCCCAAAGAAGCCATGTAATTTGATCAGACAACTTGCAGCATTAATCACCTGCAGCGCCATTCTGATGGCAATTCAGCATGTTGGAGGCCACTAACCCTGCACTTGAAATTGTCACCCTTCAATCATGACTTGAAAGAGGCATAAAGAGGTACCATGGTGTTTTATGAGTTTTTCCCTATCCAGTGGCCTCCAGAAGTGTTCAACCAACAACTAATATCCTTAACATGCAGCTAGCAATTGAAATCCAACACATCAGAAACACAGCAGAAAGCTTGGTTTGTGCTGAAATTATTGGGGTGACCAAGTCTAGTGTCATCTTAAATCCAGGTATACATAAAATTTAGAACACAACTGGCAAGCACCTGCAATTATTGAGAAAAAAAGTCTTAAAGCAAACTATGGCTTTGTTTTCAGATATGGTTTAAGATTTAACAGCAAATAATATGCCAGATATGGTTTTAAGATATTCAAATAAATTTCAGTTAAGTGACATGAATTCCACCTAAGCATGGTGTGTGAACACTATAGTCCAAGTGCTCCTCAGATATCTGAATAAAGAGAAATAGACATTCACATTTTCATTTCAGACGGTCATCTGAACTGCACATTGGAATATAGGAAAAGGATGAGAAACCTGCTCAACCCCAAAACTTTAAGAAATCACCATAGATTACAAGCAGTCCTTGACTTATAACTGTTCATTTAGTGACCCATTCCGAGTTACAACAGCAATAAAGTGACTTATATGACCATTTTCCACACTTATGACCATTGCAAGATCCCCATGGTCATGTGACCCAAATTTGGACACTTGGCAACTGGCATGTATTTATGAGTTGTCATGTTCTAGGGATGTGTGATCATTTTTTGCAACCTTCTAACAAGTAAAGTCAATGAGGAAGCCAGATTCATTTAACGATGGTGTTACCAGCTTAACAACTATGATGATTCACTTAATAATTGTGGCAAGAAAGGTTGCAAAATGGGGCAAAACTCACTTAACAGCTCTTGCTTAGCTATGAAAATTTTGGATTTAACTGTGGTTGTAAGTCGAGGAATACTTGCATACAATATATTTCAAGATTGTCCTTTTATAGAAAATTGAGAATAATTTACAATAAGAATATAAGCATTTCCCAATCCTTGTCTGGCATTTTTAGCTCCAAACGATTTTGGCCCTCAATCCCCAAGAATCTGGGATTCACGATTGTTAAAAGCGAGTGGCTCTGAAAACTCTTGGGGGGGGGGGGGGAGAGAGAGGGGATTTAATGCAATGTAAATGAATTAAAAGATTCACGATCACTCACTTAGAACAAACCATCCTTTCTTCTGGCAAATTGCAGGCTTGATATTAAGAGTATATTGCTGCAAAATGTTAATGAGGGACACACCTGAAACTGGTACTTTGACAAACACAGCAGCTATTTTACCAACAGGGGTGGTAAAAGCTATTGCACGGATTCCAAAATGAGGCCAGGCCAGCCTGACATCCAGATGCAAGCAATTACAACTCTCATATCCCAAGCCAGTAGTCCTGAAAGAGTGGGAGTTGTCAACTCCAGCCTCTGAAAGACATCGGCCTGGGGAAGGTGGCTCTAGGCTGAACAGCAAACAAACTCAAAAGACGTGAGTCCTTTGATCTGTGCTGTTGAAAGGGCCACTGTCCCTTTTTCCAGCACAATCAAATTTTCCATTCTTATCCTGTTTTCTGACAGATAAAATGTCAATATCCTTACAGGAATGTTCCACTGAAGTATCCAAGCCATGTCAGGGGAAACTGTACTTTTGTCCAGAGAAAATAAAATTGCTATTAGGTTTAATAATATTGCTATCAACACTTGGGAATATCGCACCTTAGTCACTAGAAATCCAAGGTACGATTTCCTGCTGCAAGCGTCAATTGAAACAGGCCCAGTTCAACTTAAGTTCTGCTTCTCTCTGAGGTGAAAATCTGTCTGAAAAAATTATCTTCCATATGTTCTTTATTATTAAAAAATGCAACTAATTGTAAAATAACAATGCAGATGTTTATGCACACAGCAGTACCGTAATGTTTTTGTTACTGTGTATTGGGGAAAAAAATCTGAAAACATATAAACCATTAACTTGGAAAGGATGTTAATTGTTTAAAAGGGGGGTGGGGTGGGGTTGGCTGTTGTTTCTGAAGTCAGTACACGATGTTTCAAACTCTCTAAAAATAAAGGAAACGGTGAGGGAAAGATAGAGACATTAAAAAGGTAAGGAGATGAAAACACCCCATAGATTTCCTTTGGGGCAAGCCAAATTACATTCAAACTGATTTTTCCTCTGCAGATTATGTTTAAAAGAATTGCAGATGGCAGCACAGTGCCCACCCATATAACAGAGTTGGATCAATTAATACTTGGATGAGAGATCACCAAAGAATTTTAGGTTGTAGGCTAGACTAGGAAGTTAAAAAAAAAAACTTAAAAGGCACAATGGCCAACCACCTCTGTACAGTTGCCACGAAAAATCCCAGTAGACATTGAGCTCAATCTTAAGGAAAATTTTCCTTTTGAAGAAAATACAAGGTAATTCCAGAGGCAACACAGAATTCTGGAAGCCTTAATCAAGCTTGAATACAGATAGTCTTCAATGAGTAACCAGAATTGGAACTGGCAACTCAGTCATTAAAGGAAGTGTCACTATGTGAAAATGTGACTGTCTTTGGGTTCTTCAAGTTTCCTTTGCTTTGCAGATCAGGAAAGGTCATAAATGCAAATATTTGTCATGAAGTTACTTTTTCATTAACATAACTATGAATGGTTGCTGTCTGCAGCACTTATTATCTATATAGTTACACTGAGATCCAGCAGCAAGGGTATAACTATTGCTTTCTTAAGACAGATCTTAGAGGGTTTTGAGGATAATGAAAATGAGCTCAGTACATATAAACTCTGCACCATTTACAGGCCTGGAGACCAAAACCCAATCTTGATGTATCTCAAACTTCCAATGGAAGAAAAATTCCACATCCTACTTGAAATTAGCCGTTATATCTGAAAAGGTTCAGCTGTAACAACACATTTCATATGGACTTCTTGTACTCTTGAAATTCAAGTCACAGGGTTGATGTAAACAGCAGCCATCTTTGATTTAATCTTGAACAAATATGCTATTTGACCCAAGTTACAAAGACTTTGACTGCAATAGACAAGTTTGATTTTCTATATCTCCATATAGCAGAAAATGAGACTTGATGGATTGTTGTGTGGATCTGAAGGTGGAGAACAAGAAGACAACAGGGGTTTTGCTGGTATATGTTCTGCTTGCTCATAGCTTAACTTTCCCCTATTGCCAGCATAGCCTTCCAAGACAACTTGGTGAAAACACATATAACTGTTTCCTTCAGAAGGAAGTTCTGTTCTCAAGAATTAGCACTTACGTCATTCTCCAGTTCTCCCTCCTACCATGGAGAATATTTGTATAAAAGTTATCCCCATGTTCCTAATGTATTAATTGGAAGGTCTGTTTTAAATAAGGCATCTTTGGTAGCAAAACTCTTATTTTCTGCAGGTGGTTTTAAAACCAGCTCCAGAGGCCTTTCTGAAAGCTGTTTTGCCAAGAAACCATTACTTATTGCAGCTGGGACCAGAACCATTGTTTTTAAATATAGAAAAATAAAACATCAAACTTGGTCAGATGTATTCTTTGCCTCCATACACATGGCTACAACCAAATTCAGCACCAAATGCATTATTCATATTAAGGTTTCCTTCCTTCCTTCCCTCCCTCTCTCCCTCTTTCCTTCTATGGAAAAATATATGGAAGGGATTTGAGAGAGAAATTGATTTAAGGTTAGCTTTTTTTTTTTTTTTTTACCTTTAATCCACCTTGCAAATGGTTTTTTTCCCCATCTAGGAAATTCATGTAGGGCAGGGGTCACCAATCTCCAGACTGCAGCCCATTAGGAACTGGGTCATGCAAGTGAGGGAAGCTTCATCTGCACATGCACAGGATCTAGGTAGCACATGAATGCCAGGCCCCTCCCAGTCCACGGAACCATTGTTTTTTCCATGGAACCAGTCCCTGGTGCCCAAACATTTGGGGGCTGCTGATGTAGGGAATCTTCCTTATTAGAATGGCACAATCACCTTATTTTTAAAAAACAAAGCAAGACAGTCATAGGGAAGGAGGAAGGAGACATTCCTGGATGGGAATAACAGGAAAGTCAGCATTAATATATAATTTCAGCCAGGGGCAACATTGGCTTGGATTCATCCAACCTAACTGTTCTCCAAATATATGATTTCTATCAGGCTTCTATAGCAACCTAGGCAGAAAGGGTTTCTCCAAAGTTTCTCAAAGCTCTGATTATTAAAATCAGGAAGAAGGTTAGTAACCACACAGGGACTCTACTTTCATGTAAGATATGCATAGGCAAATTAAAAAGGCATGTTTCTGGTGAAAGCCTACACATATTCAATGTAAAAGCAGGGAAGCTTGGCTCTTATATAGTAATGTAAGTGAGGAAGGTTTTCCCTCGTGATTGCTTTGGAAATGGCTTCCAGTCTTCTCATCAAATGGAGAACCACCTCCTATATCCTCCACATCCTGAATGCTAACTATAGTTAAATACATCAGATGGGTATCAGGCTGAAAAAGGCTCTGAAAGGATGAAGCTAAATGGAGAAATATGCAGGCACTATTCTACCTAATTATCAAGCACTTGTTAAACTTGTTTAGGGCGTTCCTTGAAACAAATGCAAAATCATCCAAATAATTTTATAACATCCCCATCTTCCTTCTAGAGAGCTACAGAAACCTCTTCCACATCACCAGTATTTTATTCTTATATAGCACAGGTTAGAAGTAGGCTAACCTAGGTTAAATACATGACCATGTAAATTTAAAATAACTTGGCATTTATCTCATTAGTGTTATTTAATATTACTTTTAATAATAAAATGTCTTTTGAAAGTTGGAGTTTTTTTTTCCGAACTTCCCTATAGTTAGTCTATAGTTAAGGGATTCCTTGGTTGTCTTCCACCCAAATAAGAGGAATTTGCAAAATCTATTGTTCTAGGAAACACCAGATTGTTCCATTGCCTTTTATAGATCTTACTAATTCAGCTGGAACACAATCACAAGGAATTATTTGGTTCTGGAAAACTTTGGAACCACCCCAGAATGGGTGGATCAGCATGGCTGATAAGAAGAACAGAACATTCCAGAATTCCTCAGAATACTATGTTTGTACATAGTTGCCATTTATTAACCCTGCTTGGTTGGAAATCAAAAAGCATCAGACAAAACACACAGTATAAACTCTGACTATTTTGAGCTGCTCTATATCCAATGGCTATCTTGGAAAAAAAAAAAGCAGACTTGGTCAGCACCTATATGGAAGAAATTCCAGGGCTGGAAATTGGAATGTGGTTTTTGCATGACGGAATGGCTATCCTTTCTGGCCAATTCCAAAGAAAGCTACAAAGTCATTGTGGAGAATTTCTCATTTCACAGCTATGATCTTCTTCAACTCAATGCCCTTATTTGTATTCCCTTGGCTCTACATTCACTTTGCCTTCATTCTAGTCATTTTTCCCTTTCCAAGTTATATGGACAAAAAAAAATGTAACCCTCTCCAGGTTATATGGACAAAAAAAAATTTCAAGCTCCAAAATATTTTCATGAAATATGCTGTGTGCATCACAGTATCTCTCTCTCTTTCATTGTATGTGTGTGTGTGTATGTGTAATGACAAAACAAATGTGACATCATAATCCAAACATCATGACTTACCTACTTGCATGAGATATCTAGACGTGTGTTGTGGAGCAACTACCACCAGCAGCAATGATATCAAAAATACATAGGTCAGAATTTAGTGCTATGATGCTTGCTGTGCATTCTGTTAAACAGCTGAACCCAGAATAAGCATATCCAGCAACTTTATCAAAAGATTTGAAAACAAGTTAAGTAAATAAGCGCCCCTTATCTATTTGTGCACACCTAGCTAGTTTCTATGCATCGAGACACCAGTTGCTCCTGGGTGAAGTCCATACAACTGCATCAAACCATCTTCATTTTGCAGGTACCCTTAGTGGGAAACAACATTGGTAGCTCTAACTGGTGAACTCTGACTGCTGCTAGCTGCAGCAGAGTCAGAGTTCACCAGTTAGAGCTGGTGCAAAGAGCTGAAAAGAAGAGGAAGAGAAAAATCAACGAGAAAACACTGCAAAGACTGATCAGAAAACTCATCAGAAACCCGTGTGTGTACATCTTCTAGACAGGAGGGTGCCTGGACCTTCAATTCCATTTTAGATCCACTCTGTCCGAAATAAACTTCCTAATGGCTCTCTCAGAAGACCTTTGAAAGTAATATCCTGTAATTTCCATTTTAAATTGAGACTGGGGGAGCTTTGTTGATAGCAGTAGCAAGATTATTGAATGAATGCACAAAGATGGAAAGACTTGGCAATCCCCCCAATGGAGCAATGGTTGGTGAAGATAACACTTGCAGAGGTGACCGAACTGAATTTGTTTGATTAGAGAAGACAATATCTATGTTTATGGCTGACTACTTTACGTATTTTTTGTGTAAAATGAAAAAAAATATGAACTTATGATTTATGGTTTTCATGATTAGACAGGATAAATTATTGAAGGAAGAAATGATGTAATTTTAGAAAAAAAGTAAAAAGTAAATTTATATTTATACTGCTGTTAAAAAAAAAAAAAGCTACTACCATGTTTCTCATATAATAAGGCCCCCTTGCATCTTTAGGTGGGCAGGCAGCGACGGCTTGATGTTGACCTCGGCGTTGGTGGGGCACTTCATATTGGGGTCAACGCAGGCAGCACCATATCCGGGTGTGCAACAAAAGTGCTTCCTAACGGCAAGCCCCCCCACCATTCCCCCCCATTTCTCATGTTTTAATATAGGCCTTAATTTGGGGGAAGGGGCTTAATTTCATTTCATGCCTATAAAACATGCTGGGACTTCCTATTGGGGGAGGCCTTATTGTTGGAGAAACAGGGTATTTCTTTGTATTCTTTATTTCTTGCTTTTTAGCCCTGTCTTTGATTTCTTTCTTTTTATTCCTGATTCTGTATCATTTTACAACCTTGTATTTAAACTTTTAATAAAATTATTTATAACAACAATAGCAAGAGGAAGAGACTGGGGATATTTGTTCTCAGGCAGACAAAATATCTACTCTGCTGCTAAACAATGAGCCCAATAAAACAGTAACAATGTCCAGTCACCACCAAGAAGACAAAGCAACCTTAATAAAACAAAGCAACCTTAATAAAGACCCATATAGCAGCTTGCCTGAAAACCTCAGAGATTTCCTTCTTGCTGCCAATTCCTCTTATTTCAGCAGAATGGGGTGAGGGATGATGGAAAACACAAGGATGCAATATTTTAAAACTTTTTGTTTCCTGGATCATCCCAAATCACGGGTTGCAGTCTCTTAGAGGGAAAAGTGTCCCCCAGATCATTGACAAAACAGCAAGAACCATTTTAAAGTCTGCAGGAAGAAATAGACATATATGCTAGGCACAGCCTATACCAGCTGTCCCAATCTGGCATTATGTTAAACTACAACTGTCATCATCCCAGCCAGTACTGCCAATGGGCAGACTTGCTGGAGACTATATAAGTTATATGTGCTAGATCCTGAAGGAGCGCAATCAAGGAAGACCAGTTAGTACAGTCTACTACAAGGAGAATTCTTCAAAGAAAAGAGTACATTCTAGAGAAACCATTCCTGCAATACTGTACTTTCAATATGTTAAGACAATCCAACTCAATCATCAGCGCAGAAGATAAAGACTTATCTTTTCTTACTGTTATCAAACCATTGCACAACACAAGGACAAATTCCTTCAAGGCCAATTGTTAATGTCCCACTGCCACATTGCCCGATCTGCATTTAAATGTTCTATTGCCTTAAGCAAAATCAAATGAACTAAGAGAGCACCTCAGTTACCCAACCACAAAAGAGATAGAAGCCCCACCTCTAAGGAAAATTTGACATATTATGGGGGCTACAGCTAATCCCCTTTTGGACAATTATATTTTTTTTTTGTTTCTTAATTCAAGATATACAGCAATCAACTGTATTCAATCTTTGGACCCTCATTTTGCACAAGTCCAATTAAGTTGGGAAAGCTGTAATTAACTATCATTTTGGAGAGAAGTTATGGTTACCAGCAGTGAACCAAGCCAAATTCTAAACCATGTTTCAGAACTGAATAATCATTTCCAGGTTAAGATGAATCCAAAAATTATGTTTTTTATTTAATTTAGTCTCCCTCATCTTTTCTCCAGGAGCTGAAGGAAACATACATAGTAGTTCCTTCTCCGATTACAGTAGCTTTCAAGATATCAACCTAAAATAACAACTCCATTAGGTAGCTTGGATTGAGAGAAGAATGGATGCATCCATTCATGGTAGGTTTGTTTGGTTGTTCAATATCATGTGAACCATTTTGTGTGTAAAATTTTATGGCCAGGTGATAGACTATTCTGATGTCAGGAGTGATTATTCTGGAATGGGACATAATTGGTAGCATGCTGGACTAGGCCCAGAACTTGATCTTGTCAAGTTCCTAACCACTGAGCATAATTAAGAAAACCAGATTCACACGAAGTCTCATTAATCAGGTTTATAATGCCAAGGGGAAAAGGTTAGGTTACAGAATCTTGGAAACTAAGTTAGTATACCTCAGCCCACATTTATTTGTGAGTTCATTAAGGTGATTTTTCTATTAAATGATTGCTCCCCTTTTTCAGAAAACCCCTCCCCCGATGAATATTGATGCCTCCCTTAACAGATAAGACTGAAATGTCTCTGATCCTTGTCCGCTATGTTTCTGAAGCCATTGCGAGACACTAGATGTTGTTACTGGACTACAGAGTTCTTCACATCCTTAGAGCGTGCAAAGTTACTACATTTTGTAGGCCATGACTTAGCATGTCCATTAATCCCTGTTGTTTATTGGCTTCTCCAATAAACTATGGCAGAAGACAGTGCATTAATCCTACCAGTAGCTCAAACCAATTTCCTTGTTCCACGCTCCATGCTCCACCAGGCTCATTAATTAGATTTTTGCAGAGGTTGTTCACAAACAGGCTGCTTGCACAGGTAAAAGGTTCCTTCATATCTTGGCCAATGTCCAATAACAGCAATCAGAGATAGAAGATTCCAAGGCAGACAACATTTTAGTGATGCATCTGCCCCCTTGCTTCATCTTTTCCTGACTTCGCCTCGTATTTTACATGCAGACGCCTATTTGACACATCTCAGAACTGCCTGATCCTCTGCATGGATTTCAGAGGAAGCAAATCCTTCATGGTTCTGCACTGAGGGAAAAGGAGAAATTCTCCATCATCTTCTTCAGAGCGCTCACAGCTGCACGAATAGGGAGCTGCACTTTCAGAAGACTGCTTCCATTTTAGTAATGTTACAAGGCTGAAGCTTTCTACAGCTCATCACTCCATAGAGATGAGAGAAGATAATGACTTCCCTACTGCTGGTAACAACCAGTTATGTCAGGAAGCATAAAGGACAGAACTACTCCTCTCTGAATCATGAGCAAGTTGTTTTCAACCCTGCTAGCGGTCAATCCTTTCCTTCAGCCATCTTAGTCTAGCATCAATTACTAGCTTCTAAGGAGGAACTTGGAGATCTGCCAAAGCTTTTAAAGGAACATAAGTTATCTTTTTCAATTGCAAGGAGCAAATTCGGGAATTGGAATGGCTACGGACATATTTCTGCAGCATAGTTTCAAATCTGTTTCTATTTCTTTAAAGTGCCTGTTACAATAGGAGGAGCAGGAATCAGAAAATAAAAGCTAAAATGAGCCTTATGCCCGGTTCGCGATGATATGTGTCAGCAGTTCAACTAGAGTGGGATAAGACCACCTCCTGCTTTAGGGGGACAACTGGGAAATAGCTGTGGAAATAATTATGATAAAGTGTTGGCTGTGATTAGAAAAAGGATATGTTGTTTTGTTTTCTGTATGAAGCGATTAAGGTTGTTTTCAGAGCAAGGGATGAAAAATGAAGAGATAGCTAATTCAGAGGCTTTGTAAGAGCAATGGAATTGTATCCTGGCAGCTTCTCATTGGCTTTTCCCCCGCCCTCGGCAACCTAATACAGCAAACCATAACTCAAGCATCTCTCTCTAAAAAAGATGCCCAGAAGCAAATGTTTTAGCACCAACCACACAGTTTTGAGCAATCCTACAACCATGCATCAGGGATTGTTCCAACTCCTGTGACAAGTCTTCAATGGTTCAGTGGCAATACTGCATTGCATTTTGAGAATAGAGGTTTATACATATTTCAAAGGAAAAAAGAAAAACTTACAGATGCAACAGAATCAACAGCTTCCTTTAGCAGCAGATTGTCCTTCCTACCTACTACTCAAAGTGTTTGTCCTGATAAAACTGAACTCTTCAGAGGAACTAACGGTAATATTGAAAATGGAAACCATCACACAATGATGATAAGATTGCAACTTCCAGTTTGTCAACACATACAGAAAAGAATACTGTGACATCTAACTAGCTTATTATGCCTGGTTTGAGACTGCCCGGTGCACTACTCCTTTGGTGCATTTTCTAATGCTGCACATAAACAGAGAAAGACATATGCTCAGAGGAAAACTAGCACTAGGGTCCACAAAATGCAGGCAGTGATAACAACCTAACACCAGAAATGTGGATACACATTAAATATACTAAGAGGAGCCATTTCCTCCCTTATGGAAGGCAGAGCTACAGTATAAAAATATACAGTACTTTGGCAGCAAAGTCATTTGTCTTTCAGAAACTTAAAAGAAAAATGATGTGGGTATAGAAAACGGAACATATTAAATTCTCCAGTAAGAAATAAACACGCTTCCCACTTTCTGATGATCTTAATAGTATATAGATTACTAACAAAAATTTGCAATACTAATCCTTTATGCAATCAGAACTCTTCTTACAAAAGGGAATAGCTGAGTATTCTCAATGATTTGATTCACACTGTTAGTTCTAATGTGCCCTGCTTACTTTTGGCTTTATGGACCCAGCCAACAAGATATAGATATAAACTCTGTTCAACTAATTACCTCCATAAATTCCCATTATGTGCAGAGGAAGCCATGTCCCTTGAGAATATCCCCAACATCCCCTATTTGCACAGATGTAACCTCAGAAATTCACTATCAAGTCTGAACAGCTGAACAGTTTCCATTCCGCAGTTAGTGGGCATTCCCAATATCGACCTCTTTGAGGATTCTGGTGGGTTCAGCGAGATGTGGAAAGCCTTTCCTTTCAATCTTCTGTTTACCCTATAAAAGCCTGAAGCGGCAGCTGCTGCGGATAGGCAATCGGTCTTGCACTTCCTCATTCATTCTATATAAACCGTCCAATAAAGAACTTTTACTGCCAAAGCAGGTGGCAGCAAATGCCAGATCCTGGCTGATTACTGAATAAGAGACATTAGGAAATCCCAAGCTTCTTGGATTGTGGAATAGGGTGGGGATCCCAGAAAAAGGAAAGGTCAACCATTTCGTAGTGTTGAGAAGAAAACAGATGGGTTCATGACGTTCTCAAGAGCTGACCACCATTCAAAGTGTTTCTTGACAAGACAACTAGGCAACTTAGAACAGCCTTACTGAATTACATGACTTAAGGTATCCACCTCCCAATAACACCTCTTGAATTTTGCTGGCACGATAGGCTTCAGGGTTAATGGAAGTTAGTGGGAATCGACAAATTCACTTTCCTGCCATAGATTCATCATCAACAAGTATTTTCTGTGTCATCTCTTCTTCCTTTTAGCAGAAGACAAGAGAGAAGCTTCCTTTTGAGCAGATCCAGGCTGGGGAAGGGAAGAGGAATCTCATGTATACTACTTCTCGAATTTCTAGACTTGACTTTCAGATGCTCAAGCTCTGGTTGTGGTTATAGGGCAGGGTGAGAAGAGAAAGGTCCTAGCTGCTGGAATCACATTTTTATTGCTGAGTTATTTCTAAGCTTTTCTGGTCATGGCATTTTTTAAACTTGACAAGTCCAGAGGTTTAAAGCACTTTTTGACATTTTAATGCATGGAAAATAAGCCGATGCATTAGCTAAGCGAAGACTTCATATTCCAAAGCAGCACATACCACAAAACCAGTTTTCGAGGATCACATGTCCTGCTTGAGCATTTCAATGAAGTATCTACTAGATACAAATATCTATGGAGATTCTCAATTGCCCAGGTCATGACTGTCCCAAAGATGTTTTTCCAAAAGGCAACTGGACTTTTTTTTTCCTTTGAAAATGTTTCATTTGTCATCCAAGAAACTTCTCCAGCAGCAGCTTTCCGGATGAGAAGCGAAATGTTTTCAAAGAAAAAAAAATCTAAGAAAGTCCAATTGCCTTTCACAAAAAGCATCTTCGGGACTACTAGATACAAGGTGAACAAGGCATCGGCCCAGCCTTACCTCTTTCTAAGATGATTGTAAGAAACATATCATGTCTTCTCTCTGTTAGTCGCTAAATCTGCTGGTTCTAACAAAATTAAGTGCTAACTGGCAATAGCTGGATGTAAACTTCCTGTAATTTTGCATACTACTATCATGGAATTCATTAATGAAAGGGAAGAGAAGGAAATGTGGAGTGAGAAAAATAGCTTATGATGCAACTGAAATTCAGAAATTGCCTTTCCTTCAATGTTTCACTATGGAGTCTTCCCCAGAAGAAGAGACAACGTGGGGAACCAGAATAGCTTTTAGGCAAATGAAGGCAGGAAAACGTTTTATGTCTTTGTGATATTTTTAGGAGGGAAAAACCTCGCTGAGTCCCCAAACTACTGACTCTATCAGTGTTTCCTAACCTTATGAACTTGTAAATGTGTTTGACTCTTATTTTGGGAGTTGAAAACCAGAGATCCAAAACCAGAGTTGCCAAATTTAGGAAATACTGTACTAGTAAACAACAGGGCACAAGATTTTCAACAAAATGACAGGCAAAAACACCCCTTTATATAGGAAAAAACAAGACAAATCTTTTGGTGAAAAAGTTGAAAACATGTATCATCCATAATTTTCAATTATTAAGCAAGCGTTTCTGAAGACTGAAGGCAGATTTGAAGTGGAGAAGAATGAGATAGGAGATTCTTGTTCACTTTGGTACAATTCTTATATAATTTTGTATATAACACTGGAGTCATTTTAACCTGTTCCTTCCTTTTATCAGCTGCAGTTTCCTCCTATAGCATGTTTTAAATTTCAAACAATTGTGCAACCGGATGCATTTGTGAAGAGCCTCTTCCTCCCTTCTTTTCTGGTTCTTTCTATACTGGCTTTCTAGTCCTTCTGGATTTAGATCTGGTTGCTAAAATATCAAGAAATGCACAAAGAATATAAAATAATGTTTGGAAATCCAGCTTTCTCCAGGTCCTAATTTAAGCCATGCAACCACTTTTCTCACTCTTTGACAAATACTTTATTAACCAAGTATACATATGCTTAGATTCTAATACAGGTAGCCCTTGAGTAATGACCACAATTGAGCCCAAAATTTCTGTTGCTAAGCAAAACATTTGTTAAGCAAGTTTTGCCCTATTTTACAAATTTTCTTGCCGCAGTTAAGTGAATCACTGCAGTTGTCAAGTTAGTAGTAGGGTTAAGTGAATCTGGCTTCTTCATTGATATGGCTTGTCAGGTGGTTGCAAAAGGTGATCGCATGACCCTAGGACACTGCAACCGCCATAAATATGAGTCAGTTGCTAAGCGCCTGAATTTTGATTGTGCGACTATGGGATGTTGCAACTGTCCTAAGTATGAAAAACTGTCAGTCACTTATTTCAATGCCACTGTAATTTCAAACAGTCACTAAATGAGCTGTTGTAAGTCGAGGACTATCTGTAACCTATTTTCAAGATTGTTCACTAACTTGATGGCAAGAACATACGTCAATATATGAGATACTATTAATATTTCATCCCACAGACTTGTTCTACCAATATATCCAACTGCACAGATCCCAAGCGGTCTCTTTTCCAGGGATCTCCTGGAACAGCCTTTCCCAACTTGGGCACCCTTCAGAGATATAGCCTTCAACTCCCAGTATTTGTTTATTAGTGTGTCAATTGCTAAGAGTTCTTCAAGCTAAGGTTCTGTGAAAACACGGAAGACTGATCTAATACCTAATCCATCAACAAGTTGAATCCATTATGGATACCTTCCGAGACCCCTGCTAACATTTCAAAAACAAGTAGAACCTCAAATTAGAATTGGACAGGCATACTATGCTATCTCCTAAAATATAAATATGGTGCCAGAAGAGGAGTTTTCCAGATTAATTAAAATGTTGATTGAGGGGATTTTAAGAATTCAGATTCTGGGTGAAGGATTCCCTCTGAGGAACAAATGTTTTTTAGGGAATTTCAGAATTGTGATTATTATAATTTTTTAAAAAGGAATTTGTCCCTTCTATTAGCCCCTGCTAGCTCAAATGTGAAATTCTGCTACCAGATGTCCTTGCATGACATCATTGCTGTCATCAAATATATTTTCTTTAAAGTAGTTTTTGTATAGCTGTTTTCTTGGAAGGGGATGTTCTGTAATCAAGACTGGGTTTCTTGGAGCTACAACGATAACTCTGTCTGAGGATGCTTGAAATCCATTTAGCAATTCTCATCAGGCAATTACCCTCCTCTTTGCTCGAGCATTAGTCTACCTCTTTAAAACATGGGGCAGAATATAAGGCTGCTCCTTTCATCACAATTACTCAGTGGAAAAAGCTTCATTGGTGAAGAAACTCACCACAATCACAATGCTATGAAGCAACTGCCCCATTAAAGGCAATGTTTAATATTATCCATTTGTACAAGTCCCTAGGTTTTATTAGCAGCCTCACCCAGTTTTAAAAAAAACAGTGTATGTATGAGTGTGCGTGTTTGTGTCTCTCACACAGGTATACAATTTAACTGAAAGTTCCAGTGGCCTATTATTAATATATTAATATCATTGCAAAAGTTTTATACTCTCAAGGAGGTAGACATTTTTAAAAAATGATTTTAAAGTTGAACTGCATTAATTAATCCTAGTTTATATGATTCCACATTATGTGGTTAATGATTTTCAACCCATCACTTTTGGATGACAACTCTGGAAGTCTTACCCAAACTAACAAGGTCCCGGAACTTTAAGTAATTCATCTCTGAGACTTTGTGTGTATTCATCCCTAATGTTTAACCCGCATGTTTGTTTCCCACAGCATTCTTCAACTAGTTTTTTTTTTAAAAAAATAAGTACTTGCAGTACTCATTTCTTTTTTAAAAAAAGCCAGCCAAAGCTTTGTATTCATCTGTAAAACATACAAAACCCATTAAATTCAGGAAAAAGTTCTTTAGGGAATATTCTAGGCAGCAATCTTCAGTTATTCAGCTTGTATCAACGCATGCTCTGAGAGATGCCTTTGCTTTTTGGGAAGCTGTATATGGTATGACCTAAACAGAAAGGAATGCCATTCCAAACATTCCTGTACAAATTAAACCACCATCTCTTTTACTTTTCAAACTTGCCTTCTTTTAAACATAACTTTCACAAACTTCTAAAATTTCTCAAAGCCTTCCTGCTAAAAGCAGCTAAGGAGTAAAAAGACATTTGCTACTGTGTTCAAACATTTCCCATTGAATTCTACATATTAAAATAAAGCAGTTTGGCTCTGAAACCAATCCTCTCTCCTTATGGGGTGGGGTGTAGGAAGAGCACTTTGCTGGCTTCATCTGCTATAGGGATCCTCTTCTCTCCATTTCATACATTTCTACACACATACATGCAAGTGAGGTATCCCACCATTTGAGAACTTCTATCCAAACAACTCTTAATTCTTGAAACCATGAGACAAAAGACAGAATATTAAAAAAAAAAAAAAAAGGATGGCAGATATCTCAATTAAACTAATTCCTACTAAATTCCAAAGACAGATTTTCAGTCTTCAATATTAATTTTAAAAAACTGTGGATGCTACAACAAAAAGCAAAGGCACGCAAGGAGCATGGCCTCTATTCATAAATAGAAATCACCCTGTCCCATTAAACCAAAGTTAGCTTTGTTCCAATGATCCTGGGAACAGAGGTGGGTGGACTCCCAAATGGCGGTTCTTGGTTTACAGAACATGAGATACAGATGCCCAGCTCCGGAATGTGAACCTAGCAAAGGGAAGGTAAACTGAAAACCTGAATGCGTCACCTACTCGCCCTAGATCAATCTCAGAAGCAACTACTGTCTGCAAACATGAGAGCTTCCTACATCAGTCTGTGCTAATAACTCCTGCACAAAATTTAACATCCTTGTTACAGGAGAACAAAAGAGCTCATGGCAACAGCCGATTCCTCCCGTGGTTCCCATTTAATGGATCCATATGCTCTCCCTCCAACAGAATACAGAATAATAAAAAACTAGGAAGGTATGTAATAACTGGGACAGATTTTGCTCTGGACTGATCCTCACAAGCCCAGCAATGTTAGGAACAATAAGGATCCTTTGTTGTTCTTTGGTATATTACTATGTTGGACAATGAGAAGCCTCCTGCTTGCTTACCCTCACGGATAACCTGATAATATGCCAATTTCTGACAAACTGTTCCCCCCCCCCCCCAAAAAAAAACCTTTGCCCTGCTTCTCCCAAAAAGCATTCTGTGCATATATTTCATATAACCCATTTTTTCTGTCCTCTCTAGCTTGTATGAATGGCATCCCCTGTTTCTAACTCTGATATACAGCAGCAGCCTTCTATTTGACAAATGGACTTCACATCCCAAAAATGTACTTCTAAAAGGAGAGGAGTGTAAGTATTGATTGGAGACCCATGGCAAATTGTAGCCAAGTTCACATTAGACCGAAGATTCAATGGCTGTGCCATATTCATACGAGCTGAAATACTGCATTCTGACCTAGGTATATGTTGTGTATAGAATGGATTGTCTTCCCCCGTTTCAGATTCCACTGATTTCTTAAATTTGCATTTATTAATCTGTCCAGCATTGATGATATGTAATGATATGTGGATATGTAATGCTTTTCTTGTCAATAAAAATAAGCTTGCCATCATTTTCCTCCCAGAATCCACATGCTTCTTCATATAAAATGTTGTGTTTTATTTCTATCTCTTCTTTCTCTAAAGTTCAGAGCTATTTGCAACAATTCACAATGTTTCACAAAATAATTCTTCTACAAAAATATTTAGCCAGTCTTTAAATATCAACACCAACTTACTTTAAGTTTAAATTCATCCAATTTAAAGGTGACCTTTAACGAAGAGAAATTCCATAACTGAGGAACAGCTATTGTAAACAATCACCTACCAATTTGTCCTCTTCTTTCTTTCTGGTTAATGTTGAAATAGTTGAGAAGAAATCTCAGTGCTCTTTTTTTTAAAAAACCACTTTTTCTACTTTTAAACTAAGCACACAGCCAACAGATCCTTAGGACACTAGCCTATTTTATTTTATTTGTATCCTTCCTTTATTTTTAATTTTTTTACAAATATCTCAAGGGTGTGAACATATGCCTTCTTCCTCCTATTTTCCCCACAACAGCACTGCAAGGTAAATTGGGCTGAGAGAGTATGACTGGCCCAAAGTCACCCGGTTGGCTTTCATATCTAAGGTGAGACTAAAAATTATGGGCTCCCCTTTTCTAGCCTGGTACCTTAATCACTAGACCAAACTAGTTCTCTTTTGGTAAAACAAAAAACAAAAAAACCCCTAACATTTACCACTTTATAGTGGAAGAGTGGTGGTGCAGTGGTTAAAAAGCAGTACTGCAGCCTACTTCTGCTGACTGCAGGCTGCCTGCAATTTGGCAGTTCGAATGTCACCAGGTGCAAAATCGACTCAGCCTTTCATCCGTCCAAGGTGGGTAAAATGAGGACCCAAATTGTTGGGGGCAATAGGCTGACTCTGTAAACCACTTTGAAAGGGCTGTAAAGCACTGTGAATTGGTATATAAGTCTAAATGCTATTGCTATAGTACATTTCAGTAACTTTTCTATTCAATTGTGTTTGATTCTTGAAGATTGCTGCATTTTTCTTGGTAAGGGTTTTCAAAAAGTGGTTTGCCATTGCCTATTCTTAGGGCTGAGAGCAAATGACTTACCCAAAATCACCCAGCTGACTTTGTGCCTAAGACAGAACTAGAACTCACCCCCCACCCCAGCCTATGCCCGAAATACATCACCAAACTGGTTCTCTTTCAGTTAAAAAAAAAAAAAAAACCAGCATCAAATATAGACTTGGTTCAGAATCCAGAATCTTCTCTCAAGTAGAAATCTTCACCAATCCTTTCAATTAAAAAATAACCTGCATTCTCTATTTGGTGCCACCTATACAGATTGCTAACAGAATGCACCCAGCCCCCAGGCTTTGCCCCAAGGCCTTTATCAACAAGTCCTCCTAACAAGCCTTTATTCACATTCCTTGATCAACAAAGATTGCAGAGAACACTGCCTGTTAAATTACAGGGGAGAGCTGCAGTATTTGGAAACTCGCTAGTGGGCTTAAATGTACTTTGGCAGGCCCTGCTAAGGCCTTAGCTTAATTTGCATCTTGTTTGTTCACCAGAGGCTCCCATATCCAAGCTTCTCTGGATGGCTGCCACCAAAAACCTCCATTTCCCTGAAAAGAGACAACTAAAAAAAAATGGGAGGGGGGGGGTGTAGTAGGGCAAATGGAGAGCTGGCAATGAAACTGCTCCAGGCATTGAGAAGGGGGGGGGGATATGATGAAGCATTTCATTAAATGCACCAATTCAATTTTATGCATGACTGTTTATTCCAAAAACACCAGCTATTTCCCCCTCGCTTCAGCCTTTTAATCTTACTCTAAGGACCCTATTGCTTTGTGGGTCTTCCTCTAGTCATTATGCACGATTACTTTGCTCTTTCCAAATCAGTCCTTTTTACTTTTCTTGATACCTACTGCATTTACTCAGGTTTGAATTCTTGGCAAATAAGAACTTTCCAACCATCCTCCTTTTCCTCACAACCTTTCAGCTTGTAAAGAGAATTTGACAGATGACCCCTTCTTTTGGAACATCTGAAATTCAGATTCCATCACAAAATGCATCCAGCTCTGCAGACTGCAGAGCATCCAATTTTTTGACCTGGCAAACTTTTATTAAGACCAGTGACAAAATAATGGGATGTTATCAATGATTAGATGATTAGATTGTTATTCACAAATCGCCATAAATGCAAAAGATTCAGAAGCAGCTGGGAATAAAATAATCTGGGCTCAGAATAGCTGTACTGGGTAGGAGAAACAGAACTCCATTTTTCATTCCTCTCCACCCCAACAGAGAGCAGGTATGCCCAATCCTCAGAAACAGCCTGCTCTAACCTGACATCCTGATAGGGCGTAGGACTGCAACTCCCACAGTTGGCAAACCACCTGGAAGGCAACAGTTTGGAAAGAGCTGCCCAAATGCATCTGGGATAACTTTTACATATTTAGCTGCATGTAAATCTGCAAGGTTACTGGAGGGGGAAAAAAAAATCAACCCCTACTTTCATTTACCTGGGGAAAGAGTGGGAGGTAGCTCCACCTAATCTAGATTTGCAACTGGAGAGCAATTAAGCTACACCCAACAGAGGACAAGTTGTCCCACCTCCCGGTTGCTTGTCCCCAAGACCCTTTCTGTCAAGAACACAAGGGGAGGGGGAGTCCTTTGGCCAATAGCGAAGCATAAAAATCTGGTTAGCCAACATCAGCTGAATAAACACCAGCACAAACGAAAAAGGTGGGGGGGGGGGTGTAGGAGAAAAACAATATAAATAGGTGCCAACATTAAAACGCAAGGATCCCATCCAATCCTGTGCGAACCTCCAAAGAGGAAAGCGTTTTTGTTTTGTGGAGAGCTTGTTTTAGGAATACCGAAAATACAAGTCTCAAAAGACTAGTAACAGGGTATTTCGCCGTCCGCTCAATCGATTTACACGGTGGCATTGCACTATGCGGAGGAAACCTGTTCGGTAGCCCCGTTTCCTCGCTACGTAGTCAATGTAATCTGGATTGTCAACCTCAAAAGCCCCCGTAGTACTATGACTACAGTCCTCGGGATATATTCTAAGCACGGCAAGTCGTCGCTCAGAGAATATGGCTATGCCGTCATCGACACTTTCGGTCTTTTTTTTTAAGATTTAAGGAGATGTGCGGGTTACGTGCTTGTTGTTTGTGTATGTCAAAGCAAATGGCTTCGTCTTCATTTTAGATAATAAGGAAAAGACTTGGGGTGGGCCAAAAATAAAATAAAATAAAATGATTCCAATGTGGCTTTTAAGATTTGGGACTTGAAGGGCGGGTACAAATAAATAAATAAAACCACTACCACCACCCACCCGCTCCAAATCCGGAACGATTCAAGAGCAACGTTTGGAAAGGGTTCAAGTGCCTGTTTAGCTACGCACGCGCGGAAGGGCGACAAGCGGGGAGAGAGGGGAGAGACAAGAGAGATGAAAAACAAAACGTTCAGAGTTTTTTCCTCCCTTCCTCATGAAAGAGAGCGAGAAGCGCCCACATTCTCCCCTGCCTGCCTCCCTCCCTCCCCTCGGACCAAGCGGGGGTGGAAGGAAGACGCGGGAACGGGGAAAACCGAGGGGGGGGGTAAACAAAACAAAACACAAGGCCGTTCCCAGGGGAGGCAACCAAGGGAAACCAAGTTCACTTCTCTCCCCCTCCGTCCCACCTCCACCCCCACTTCGCAAAAGGCCCGGTCGATTTCGACATTTTTTAGGGGGGAGGGAGAGGAGGGGAGGAGACATCTCGCACGGACCTGTCGCTGCCCCCCCCCCACAAAAAATCGAAACGGATTGACTGACAGCTCTACGCGATACATCCGGACGCGAAAAGGGGAGGGGTGGGGAGAAGCAGCTTTATTTTTCTCTTAAGAAACGCGCGTACCCTCCCCACAATTTGGGAGGAAAGTGGTTTTTTTAAAAAAGAAAAAAAAGAAAAAAGAAACACGCCATCTCCCTCCACCCACGCCAGGACTTCAGAGCTCCTCCTTCATGACCATTATTATTTTTGCACGGAGCAAATAGTGTAGTGAACCACCACCCCGCGCGCGCACTTTTTTTGGTTAACCGAGGCTGTTTTAAGGGGGGGGGAAGGAGGAAGAAGGGAGGGGGTGTCTCTCCGCCCCCACCCCCTCTCCGCCCCCACCCCCCCACCCCGGGACGGGTGGCCAGCTAGGAAGAAAGCAAGTTTCTAACTTCGACTTCCCCTCCTTACCTTGTTTTGAAAAGACCAAGGCTTCGTCCCTCTGCACTTGGGTGATGATAGACCGGCTTTCCATCTAACAATCCCACAGACCCTGGGGATCCTTTAGTCCGGAGGAGGGAAATATCCGAGGAGGAGGAGTGGAGGGGGGTGGGGGGAAGGAAGCAAGAGAAGGAATGAACGCGATGGAGAAGGGAGCCCGCGCCCCGCTCCTCCTTCAGTTGCAAAGCCGAGGAGTAAGCTCTTTGCAAAGGCAGCCGTGTAGATGCTCCTCAGATCGGGTCCAACATGGAGAATCCAGGGCTGAAGCAAAGGTGGTGGTGGGGGGCACCCCACTCACTCTCTCTCTCTCTCTCTCCCGCGCACACAACACACACACCCCACACGAAGAAGCGCGGGCGCGCGAGGAAATGGGACACAGGCGGTTTCCAGTCCTCTCTCTCCAGATAAACAACAAGCCGAGCTTCGGATCCTTTTCTGCGCTTCGCTTCCGCCCGGCGGGTTTTCCACAAAATCGGACCAAAACGTGCTCTCCGCCGTGCATAAGGGTCCAAAAGCGGGGAGCGAAGCCGAGGAAGAGGTGAGGGGTGGGGAAAGAAGCCCCGTTACTCTTGCAACCTTCGACGCTTTTGTTATTTTGTTACCACCAGTCCAGTGGCTCTCTTACACAAGGGAGTAGCCTTGAAACCGCTCCAGCGTTTCCATTGGCCCAGAGAGAGAGAGAGAGGGTGAGCGAGAGGAGAGCGAAGGAGGCGTGGCTAAAAACTCTACTCTGCGGTGTTTACCTAACAAACATTCCAGGCGCCGGAGGAAAGAGAAGGGCAGGGGTGGCCACGCCCCTTTTGGGGCTGGCCGCCTTGTAGGACGACGGCTGGCTTCTCCCAACAGGCACCGCTGGCTGGAGGAGGGAGGAAGTGAAGATTTTGAAGTTTACGTTTAGGAGGCTGCAACGCCCTCCCGAGTGGAAGAAAATAAATTTTAAATTACTGCAAGGGATGTACAGCACTCCAGGGATAGAGAGAGGCGATCCTTGTCTTCCTCGGGTACTTGTATACCCCCACGCTACTGGACTATATTTGGAGTAAAAGAAAAATATAAAAAAGCACACCAGGGTACTACGCCCATTAAAACTGCAGGTCGGCGCCTTCCCTGAGAATCTGGGTTTTTTTTTTTTGGTTTTTTTTTTAAAAAAGTTTAAAGTCAATTCTGAAACGAACAGGAAACAACAGTGGCTCTGCTTTCCGAAGGCTCTTGTAAATTCACGAGTAAAGTCCCATCTTGTAGTAGTCTTGTTTGTTTCTTCTCATTGATGTATCTGCCCTCTTTTTCCGGAAGAGGGGTGTGTATTGTATTTATAGACAGGGAAGCAGGCAGAACTCCGAGGAAGTGGGTAACTTTTATTAGATGAAACCCTTACTACAATATATGCAATTTTTAAATATACTTCAGGTCCCGCAATATTTCCCTGTTTGGTTTTAGAATGATTAAAATGGCTCTGGTCGCATGTTGATATCTCTCTTCTAATGCTCCACTAGATCCATTAAAAATCCACCAGTTAAATTTGGAAAGAATTAAGAGTTTAAAAATCGCAGAAGATGTGATTGGTTGAGCGACTGAGCCTTAACTAATTTTCCTAAGGCACCAAGCAAAAAAAAAAAAAAAGCAGTTGGCAAACTGATGTAGGATCAGCTAGTTCATCAATCTTCTCTTTCTTTTCATTTCTGTTGACATTCAACTCCAAAGCAAGCAGAGTTAACATTTGGTCAGAACTGAAATACAAACGATTCATATTAAGCTTTGTGTCCCCTAGTAAATATCATTCCAAGTTATACACTGCTCAACAAAGTAAAGGTAACACAAAAATAAGACAGCCTAGATCTGAATGAATGAAATATTCTTATTAAATACTTTGTTCCTTACATAGTTGAACTTGCTGACAACAAAATCACACAAAAATTATCAATGGTGTTCTGTACCTTTATTTGCATTCTTGAAACCCCGCCTTTTGATTGGTCAAAGCGCGGAGTGATCTGATTGGGTTAGCGAGCTGCGCTGATTGGCCCGCTGAGAATCTCCTGCGATTGGCGGATACGAATCGCGGAAGATTCAAAGTGGTGCCATTGGCCGCGGCCGCCGCGGCTTGAGAATAAAAAGCCGCAAGTTTTCCCTTGGAGCAAGATCGGTTCTGCGGGCCTAATAAAGAGCTGAAACCACAGTCACTGCCTCCTGGTCTCCTTGCCGAATGGACACGACACTGGCGACGAAGGTGGGTTCCCAAGGCTGAACCCCATCAAGCACGTGTCTGCCGGAAGCAAGACCGACAAGATGGCCAGCATCGCTCCGCCAGCGCCTTCAACCCCGCTAGCGAGGACTGGGAATCCTACACGGACAGATTCCTCAGGTTCCTCAAATGCAGCAACATGAAGGACACCACCGGACTGAAAAAACGAGCCGTTTTCCTGACACACTGCGGGCCCACAGTGTTCAAGATGGCGAAAGCCCTTGGGAAACCCGCCGACGTCAAAGCGATGGACTGGGACGACCTCGAGCCCTTGCTCCGCAACCACTACGCCCCCGCCGTGCCCACCCTCATCAGGTGGCATGACTTCTACCGGCGGGACCAGAGACCAGGCGAAAGCATCAGCGACTTTGTTGCCGAGTTGCGGAACCTAGGAGGCATGTGTGGATTCTCCGACATGGATGAGGCCCTACGGGACCGAGTCGTGCTCGGACTTCGGGATCCAGTCCTCCAGAGCCGACTGATGGCCAAAGGCGACATTGCCCTCGCCGACGCCATCGCTGAAGCCACCGTAGCCGAGGCTACCCGGAAGTCGGCGAACCGCATGCGGAGATCGGATGCCGGGGACCACACCGCAACCACCAACTCGGGACGGGCGACCGAGGCCCAACCAGAAGCAAGTCACCGCGAGACCACCACCCACCCTGGCGAATTCCACTCCGCCTCCGACACCTCGGACAAGGAGGAGGAAATCCACCGGCTCCAGACGGGATGCAACCAGCGCAATTGGCGGGGTCGTAAGTCGGGGACCGCGTGTGCCGGTTGTGGAGGTGACCACCCGAGATCGGAGTGCCGTTTCTTTGACGCAGTCTGCCGGCATTGCGACAAAAAGGGCCACATCGCCCGCATCTGCCGACGAAAGAAAGCCTACAGCCCCAGATGGCGGGACCACAGCGAGCGAAGATGGGACAGCACACCTCCCAGAGCCAGAGATCGCCCAGCCGACAGCCGATGGGACCGGAGCGGGCAAACCCGACGAGGCGGAGAGACCCGATGGAAGGAGGAAACCCACCAGACGGTCATCATTGGCCACGCATCAACCATTGACGCCCGAAAAGTCTATGTGGAGGTAGGCATCAAAGGCAAGCCATGCAGGATGGAGGTGGATTCCGGGTCCTACCTCTCCATGGTTGCCTGGCAAGAAATCAAACGCTTGGTGCCTACCATCCACAAGAAGGGACTGGAGAGCCAGAGACTAATCATCAAAGACTACCAGGGAAACCGCATCCCAGTAGTCGGAACCGGACAATTTGAAGTAACATTTAAGGGCCGCACTGCAAAGCTTCCCCTAACAATCGTGGACTGAGACCGGACCGGCCTTTTGGGACTGCAATGGTTCGCGCCGCTTGGCATCGAAGTCACGGGGATCAACCACATCGCCGAGACCGATTGGAAGCAGCAACTGGCACAGGACTTCCAGGAAGTGTTCGACGGCACCCTAGGCAAGTACCGAAGGCCCCCCATCTCCTTCAGCCTAGACCCTAACATTCCCCCGAGACGCCTAAAACCATGGCGGGTACCCTTTGCACTCCGGCCAAAAATTGACGAGCAAATTGACAAGCTCGTCAAGCAAGGGGTCCTACAACCAATTGATCATGCCCAGTGGGAGACCCCAATAGTCACCCCAGTCAAGCCCGATGGGTCGGTGAGAATCTGTGGGGACTATAAGACCACCCTAAATTGCGCCTTGCAACAAAGCGCCTACCCCGTCCCAGTAGTGCAGCATCTTCTACACTCACTGGGGAGAGGCCAGGTTTTTGCGAAGCTCAACCTGGCCCAAGTATACCAACAGCTGCTGGTCGACGCAGAAGCCGCGGAGGCGCAAACCATAGTCACCCACCGGGGAGATTTCCGATGTAACCGACTCCAGTTTGGAGTCAGCGTGGCACCTGGAATTTTCCAGAGCCTCATGGAGAGACTCTTGCAGGGCATCAAGGGGGTGGTGCCCTACTTCGACGATGTGCTGGTATCGGCAACCAACCAGCGAGAACTAGAGGGTCGGCTAAGGGAGATGTTAACCAAATTCAAGGAAACCGGGCTAAAAGTGAAGAGGGAAAAGTGCCAACTTTACACAGAGCGGATCGAGTTCCTGGGATACCTCCTAGACCGGCACGGCATCCACCCAATCAAAACTAAAATCAGAGTCATGAAGGAGGCTCCCACACCCAGGACTAAAACAGAACTGCAGGTGTTTCTGGGACTGCTTAATTTTTACAATGCTTTCCTGCCCTAGAAGGCGACCGTGGTGGAGCCTTTACGTAGGCTCTTGGACAAGGCGGCTACCTGGACTTGGGGGAAATGCAAGGAAGCCGCCTTCAGGAGAACCAAGGACCTGCTCACCTCGGATGCCGTCCTCATCCAATACAATGAGATCCTACCACTCGCCGTCACATGTGACACCTCACCCTTCAGCGTCGGCGCCGTCCTCAGCCACACAATCCCAGATGGAAGAAAAACACCCATCGCTTTCTTCTCCAAGACACTCACCAAACCGGAGCGGAACTATAGCCAGCTGGACAAGGAGGCCCTAGCCATCGTCGCAGCAGTGAAGAGGTTCCACGAGTACCTCTACGGCCGCACCTTCACAATCATCATGGACCACAAGCCGTTCCTGTGCATCCTGGCAGGAAACCGGGCCACCCCGAACATTTTATCTCCCAGGATGACAAGGTGGTCCGAATTCCTTGCCGCCTACAGCTATCGGCTCACACACTGACCCAGTAAGACTATTACACATGCAGACGCTTTGAGCCGCTCACCGCTACCCGACCTAGACACTGACCCAGCACCCACAACGAGCACCCTCAGCATAGAAACTCTGCCCGATCTACCCATATCCGCATCAGACATTGCCCGAGAAACCAATAAAGACAAACGTCTGGCGCGGGTGTTACATTGGGTAGAGAAAGGGTGGCCGGAAAAGGACAACGACGAAGCATTCAAAACATTCTGGAACCAGCAAACGGAACTTTCGCTGCAAAAAGGGTGTGTACTGTGGGGGGATAGGGTGGTTATCCCGGAAAAACTGCAAGGGAAGGTGTTGGGGTTGTTACACGAGGGGCACCCAGGCATAGTTAGAGCGAAAGCCCTGGCCAGAAGTTACGCTTGGTGGCCAGGAATGGATAAGCAAATCGAGGCTTGGGTGGCAAGGTGTCAACGCTGCCAAGAAACCAGACTGAGACCTCCCGCAGCACCGATCCTGGAATGGGAAACCCCCAGGGGACCCTGGTCTAGGGTCCACATAGACTTTGCCGGGCCCACCAAGGGACATACATTCCTAGTAACCGTAGATGCTTACTCCAACTGGCTGGAGGTAAGCAACATGAAATCCACCACCACAGAGGCCGTAACCAAGGAACTTTGCAAACTATTCGCATCCCACGGCCTCCCGGATGTCATCGTGTCAGACAATGGGCCCCAATTCACCTCGCTGGTATTTGAAAAATTCCTAGCGGAATGGGGCATACGACACGAACTGACAGCTCCGGTGCATACAGCGGCGAACGGAAGGGCGGAACGGATGGTTCAATTCACAAAAAAAAACCATCCAGAAAATCGAACACGGGGAAATCCAAGACAAAATAAATCCAATGCTTTTTATCCAACATATAACCCCGAACACAACAACGAACAAAAGCCCGGCAGAGCTACTGATGGGGAGGAAAATAAGGTCCCCACTCGACAGACTGCACCCCACATACAATCCGGAAAAAACCCCAAACTCCTCCAGCAAGCACCAGTCTTTTGCGCCAGGTGACGCCGTCTACGCAAAAAACCTAACTGGAGACCCACTATGGGTACCAGCAACCATAACCCAACTGACAGGTCCCCACTCGTACCGGCTGCAAATAACCGACGGACGAGCATGGAAACACCACATCGATCAAATAAGATCAAGAACGGCCACAAGAAACACAACCGACACACAACCAGACACAGAAAATCCCCTTAACACAAGCCAAGAGGGGAGGGAATACCCCGGGAACCAAAACCCAGAAGAAAACCAACCATACTCACCAGCAAGCAGCCAGCTCGAAGCCTCACCAGGGAGAAGCAGCCAGGCCAGCTCGACCAGCCCAGAAAGACCGGGTGGGAGCGGCGAGAACCGCAGCTCAACCAGCCCGGGTAGACCGGGAGGGAGCTGCGACAAGCGGCCCGGCAAGGCCTACCAGGCGGTTCCATCAACGAGGCCAAGAGACACAGAGAACCCGACCGAACCGGCCGGGAGCCAACCAACAACTGACCTGCGCAGGTCCAATAGGCAAGTGCGGAACCCCGCCTACTTACGGGACTACGTTACGTAGGACCAAACCAAGAGGGGAGGGGTGTTCTGTACCTTCATTTGCATTCTTGAAACCCCGCCTTTTGATTGGTCAAGGTAATCTGATTGGGTTATCGAGCTGCGCTGATTGGCCCGCTGAGAATCTCCCGCAATTGGCGGATATGAATCACGGGAGATTCAAAGTGGTGCCATTGGCCGCGGCCGCCGCGGTTTGAGAATAAAAAGCCGCAAGTTTTCCCTTGGAGCGAGATCAGTTCCGGGGGCCTAATAAAGAGCTGAAACCACAGTCACTGCCTCCTGGTCTCCTTGCCGAATGGACACGACAAATGGAAATCAAATTTAGCAACCTATGGAGGTCTGGATGTGAAGTTACATACAAAATTAAAGTGGAAAAAAATATATATATAAAAAAACATTACAGGCTGATCCAACTTCAATGTAATGTCTTTAAAACAAGTCAAAATGAGGCTCAGTAGTGTGTATGGCCTCCACAGTGCCTGTATGACCTCCCTACAACACCTGGGCATGCTGATGAGGTGGCGGATGGTCTCCTGAGGGATCTCCTCCCACACCTGGACTAAAGCATCCCCCAACTCCTGGACAGTCTGTGGTGCAACATGGTGTTGATGGATGGAGCAAGACATGATGTCCCAGATGTGCTCAATTGGGTTCAGGTTTGGGGAACGGGTGGGCCAGTCCATAGCATCAATGCTTTCGTCTTGCAGGAACTGCTGACACACTCCACCCACATGAGGTCAAGCATTGTCGTGCATTAGGAGGAACCCAGGGCCAACCGCACCAGCATGTGGTCTCACAAGGGGTCTGAGGATCTCATCTCGGTACCTAATGGCGGTCAGGCTACCCCTGGCGAGCACATGGAGGGCTATGCAGCCCCCTAAAGAAATGCCACCCCACACCATTACTGACCCACTGCCAAACTGGTCATGCTGGAGGATGTTGCAGGCAGCAGACCGTTCTCCACGGTGTCTCCAGACCCTGTCACGTCTGTCAAATGTGCTCAGTGTGAACCTGCTTTCATCTGTGAAGAGCACAGGGTGCCAGTGGCGAATTTGCCAATCTTGGTGTTCTCTGGCAAATGCCAAATGTCCTGCACAGTGTTGGGCTGTAAGCACAACCCCCACCTGTGGACATCACGCCTTCATACTACCCTCATGGAGTCTGTTCCTGCCCGTTTGAGCAGCCACATGCACATTTGTGGCCCGCTGGAGGTCATTTTGCAGGGCTCTGGCAGTGCTCCTCCTATCCCTCCTTGCACAAAGGCGGAGGTAGCAGTCCTGATGCTGGGTTGTTGCCCTCCTACAGCCTCCTCCACGTCTCCTGATGTACTGGCCTGTCTCCTGGTAGCACCTCCATGCTCTGGACACTACACTGACAGACACCTTCTTGCCATAGCTCGTATTGATGTGCCATCCTGGATGAGCTATACTACCTGAGCCACTTGTGTGAGTTGTAGACTCCGGCTCATGCTACCACTAGAGTGGTAGCCAGCATTCAAACGTGACCAAACCATCAGCCAGAAAGCATAGTAACTGCAGAACCACTCCTTTATTGGGGATGTCTTGCTAACTGCCTATGCTTTCCACCTGTTGTCTATTCCATTTGCACAACAGCATGTAAAATTGATTGTCAATCAGTGTTGCTACCTAAGTGGACAGTTTGATTTCACAGAAGTGTGATTGACTTGGAGTTACATTGTGTTGTTTAAGTGTTCCCTTTATTTTTTTTTTGAGCAGTGTATTTGCTGTAACATGTCCAACAGAGTCAAATTAACCTTGAAGTATAGAAGAAATGCTTCTTAAAATGGCTGCTGTGCTGACCCTGTTACATAAGAACACAAAGCATATTGCAGAGATTGTGGATCCTCTCCCTGTCTGGATTGTAGCAGTTGTTATTCCAGATCAGGGCCTTTCCTGGCTTCCAGCTGATGGAGAAGAGGAACTTTCTGGAAAATAATCTGTAAAGAATTGATCACCATCGAAAAATAAAACGGCAATTTCCAACTTGAAGGACCAAGGATATTGAAACTAGAGAGGCTAAACTGTTACATCTGAAATAAACTGGAATGCCAGCTTATGAACCATAGTAATAGCTGTAGAAAGTTGATTTATATCACAACTAAAGCAGGACATACAAAGAGAAAGAAAATGAATGGCAGAATTGCAGTAGATAGGCCTGAACTTTGGTTTTATAAGCCAGAATCTTTTCATCCCCAAAAGACTTTATTTTAGCCTTTGTTAGAACATGCTTCTTTTGCAGCTGGGTCTCCAAAATCCGCTTCTACCTTTCCGTGAAAAAACATAAGGCAAAAAGCTAGAACTTTGAACGTTGATGGTGTTACTTTGGGATGGGAAAGGAAGCAGCCCCAGCAATGAGAAAGTGCTGGAATGGGGCCTTAAAATGCTTTGGTGGTTTAGGTCAAAACCTGTCTGGTCCTGTGTCGTAATGACGAGGCAGTCAAGTTGTTTGATCATGAACAACTGAATCATGATGAACTTTATTGGAGTCTAGTCTTGCATTTATACATATTTTTAATTATCCTCCATCATTGGTTAACTTTGGTTACTGCTTAACTTTTGTTACTGTTTAGCACAATAATCCATACAATTAATTATCTCTAGTTAAAGTCTAATATATGTTTACTTCCTCTCTCTAATCCTCCTTTAGATTAGTGACTTTGTTTACCTGAGTTGTATTTGCTTGGAAACATTCTTTATCTGAGATTTGCCATCCGAGATTGGAACATTCCTGCAATTACAACTCTACAGTCCTGCATTCTCTTTGCCACAAAAACCAGCCATCTGCCTTGGAGCATATCCCACAAGCAGACCATGTTCCTGAGGTTTGCAGTGTGGAATCAGCAAAACAGGAATAGTTCTTTACATATTTTATTTTTATTGCCTCTCATTAACTAATTTCATTTAAAAAAAAGTTTCATATTTTCATTTTTAAAAATGCCCATCATGATGCGGTGAGAAAGATTTTTCTAGCCAGTAAAATTTAGTGCATCTTTTTAAACAGGGTTGAAATGTCTAAGCCTTTATTATGCCTTTGTGTCATTGTGCTCTGTAGTTAGTCCCATAATATGGCAATCTAAGCTAAGGCTACTCATGCACACATTTTGCACGTATGCAGAAGATCCTAACTTCAGTGACCAGACTCTCCAGAAGAAAGCATCTCTAAAATTCTGGAGAAATCTGATCGAGTCTGATATAAAATTACTTCTGGTGGATCTATAACTAGATCCCAAGCATTAGCCAAATCTAGCTTGCTGCAAGACATTACAGAATTAAAATATGAGCCTGGAAATTTATTTAAATATAAAATCTCATACCTTTTCCACACACACAAAAATATACTCTTGAATAATATGAAGTTTTTTTGGTGGGGGTGGGAGAAGTTTTTAACTGTTACGATTACTATGCAATTGGGTATATCTTTTTGATCTTCTACAAATCAAAGCTACCAATAGATTTAATTTACTCTCCTTACCAGAATAAACTATTAATTAATGGATGACCAACCTTTTGACTTGCCTGCTGGGCTGCATTGAGTGAAGATGAATTGTCCTGGGCTACATATAAAAGATACAGTATTGCTAAAAAAACGCTAAAAATTACATAATGTTAAAAGTTTATGATTTTGTAGGGCCATATTACTTGCTATCCAGAGTTGAAGTCCACAGGTTGGACACTCCGGATCTAAAGGAATCATTGATTTATTTCAGTGACTTGATTTCCACATTGCATGGTCTATTTTTAACATGGTTTGTTGAACAAGTAATCATAGGATACTTCACCCCTAACTTCAAGCACCTACGTAAGCCAAAACTAAGCCACGTTTTAGTTTAGTACAGCTAGGTATAATGTAGCTAGGTAGCTAGGTATAATGTAGTTTCCCATATTGCCAAATCCCATGGTACTCTAATGCAGAGGTCTCCAAACTTGTCAACTTTAAGACTTGTGGACTTCAACACCCTGGGAGTTGAAGTCCACAAGTCTTAAAGTTGCCAAGTTAGGAGATCTCTGTTCTAATGTGTGTGTGCGTTTGTATGAGAAAGAGAAAGTGAGAGACCAGCACACAAATGTGTTTGGTCCCTGAAATGTCTCAGCAGGTGGCAGCACCTGGCTGATCAGGTCTGGGCTCAAAACCTTAGAGGGCTTGAGCCTGAGTACTGTTGGGATGGGGGACCACCAAGGAATTCCATGAGTGTATGCTAGACTGAGAAGTAAGTAATCGTCTTGGAAAAAGGGATTTGCAAAGGGAACTTCCACATTATAGTCAAGAAAACTTTATCTCCACGTCAGCAGGAACAAGTGTGACTTGAATAAGATTTTACCTTATACAGGTAGTCCTCGACTTACAATAGTTCATTTAGTGACCTTTCAAAGTTACAAGTGTGTTGAAAATGTCTCGCATAGCAATAGTTTAACTTCAGGAGTTGTAGGGGCTCCATTACTAGAGACTTTCAAAAAAAGAGACTGGATAACCAATTTGTCTGAAATGGTATAGGCCCCCTTTCGAGAAAGGTCCTTTCCAACTCTATTATTCTATGTTCTACGTTCAACAGAAAATTTGAGCACAATTGTCAGAAATCGTGGGCTGTCTGTATTCTAATATAGAATTCCTCCCAAATGCTATTATATTTGATAGAGATATCTATCAATTTTTTATTGATATCTTTATAAATATCTCCTTTCAAGAGAAAAAAGATGACTTAAATGCCTTTTTAATCATGGCTGCAGAGAAAGGCTTCCCATGCAAAGGGAATGAACAATGTAAATCTAAGATGTTCTGATGGATGAAATGGTGCTTACTCTCTGGCAAGTAAACAAAAAATTATTGGTCAAACTGCTTTTATATTTAGGGGGAAACTTGAGAGGGAAATCCAACTTAGTTTTTACTCTGTTTTTATTGTTTCCTGCTGTTCACGTTTTTCTTTCTGCAGTACACATATAAATCGGTATGTTTTTTAAACATGTCAAGTGCATAGCTAAGATAGTCTTTAGACAAGGGTCTTCAAACTAGGCAAGTTTAAGACTTCTGCACTTCAATTCCCAAGAATTCCTCCTCCAGTCATGTTAGCTCAGGAATTCTGAGAGTTGAAGTCCACAAGTCTTAAACTTGCCAAGTTTGAAGACCCTTGTCTTAAGGTCACTTCCAAACTTCGTATTTTTAAAATAAGATTTCTAAACTGTACAAGTCTCCAAAATTGTGCCAGGAAGTCGGGGTGCGTGGGCGGGGAACCTCAATCAGGTAGCAATACCTTGCTGACTTTGTCCCGAAAGCTAAGCAATATTATGCCCGGTGAATCCTTGGATGGAAGACTTCTAAGGCAATACCGAAGCTGTAGACGAGACTAGGGAGATGAAAAATCCCAGAAGATGACGATGTGGCAAACCACTTCCGTGCTGTTGCCAAGAAAACATTAAGGGTGGTGCATTCATGAAATGCCTTGGAAGAGACTGACCAGAGTAAACATATCTGGGGTTGTGCTGTATTGCCACTCAAATAAAATCAGACATAAATGTTTATATTCACCAGTTACGATAACTACGCTGCTATAAGCAGGAGATCCAGAAAAGAAAAATATGGGATCTCCTAAGTAAACGATTGTCCAAGGGAGGGGATGCGGGATGGGACTCCACTGGAATTGTGATGGTTTTGCTTGGAAGACTAGCTAGCCTGACTCTGGTTCTGGCATTGAGGTCACTGCTAGAGATACTACAGGAAACAATGGAAGGTGATCATTCATACCATTTACACCTCTCTCTCTCTCTCTCTCTCTCCCCTTCCCCCCCCCCACTCTGGTGCTGCTGGCCTTGGGCTTAATGGGACAATGGGGCTTTTCCCCTTTGGCAGCAGCTCCTCCCCTGCCTTTGCCCTTTGCCCTCATTGTCAAGAACAGTTATCCTTCTAAATCAGAGGACGTAGGCCTGTGTGACCCTGGGGAGACACAGATGGGCTTCTCCGGGCCATCTGGAGAAGAATGAGTCACAGTAAGGAGCCCAACCAATCGTTTCTCCTCTTCCTCCTCCTCCTTCCCTGCCTCCTTGACCCCTGAAGAGTTCGCCCTCTTTTTGGCCTGGATCCTTCTGTCTCACTTTATCCCTTTCACAAAGCAATGAGGGTATGACAGCTTCCCTGCACTCCAGGGGGTCCCCCATAAGGAGTTTAGAAAGCTCACTTGTGGTATTTTCCCAAGTTCATGCGGTAAAAGAGATGCTGCAAAGGGCTACCCACCGGTATGTTTGAAACCATTGTTTTAGGACTGCTAACATACGCATTTTTTTATTTTTATGGTATGGATGACGAGAGGCTCTTTTTAGGAGATGTGGATTAATTTCAGATTGGTTAACAATGAACGTGGGAAGGCGAAATTTGTGAATGCGATTATTGTGAATGCAGATAGTGACAGGTAGCGAGAGATAGGACAGAAGATTGTCAGTGAAGGAGTGACCAGGTGTGCATAACTAAGAGCTAAGTGTGACTGTGTGCGCGCTCCAGTGGTGGGATTCAAATCTTTTTGCTATCAGTTCTGTGGCTGTGGCTTGGTGGGCGTGGCAGGGGAAGGTTACTGCCAAATCCCCATTCCCTTCCCTTCCCACCCGCTAACCTGCTTTCCAGCTCTGTTCTCCTGTGCAGGGCAACAAAAGAAGACCCAGACGATCAGCTGGGACTCGGGAGGCAGAGAATAAATGGGAGCGGGGCCAGTCAGAGACGGGATTTGCTGGTTCTCCGAACTACTCAAAATTTCCGCTCCAGAACTGGTCAGGACCTGCTGAATACTACTGCTGCTGTTGTATTGCTGCATAGCAACATCCCTGCCTGAGATTCTTGACTCCCTGGGTCGGTAAGTGGTGGAGTTCTCTGGGATTATGGTCTTGAGGGACTTCAACTTGCCTTCTCTGGTTGCAGGGTCTCAAATAGCTTACAAGCATGTGGCCACCATGACAGCCATGAATCTCTCCCACGACATCCAGGGCCAGATGCACAATAGAGACCATTCACCTGACCTGTTTTTTCTGCCTGGGAAGAGTGGCAGGATGCCCTGGAATTGGGGGAGATGGTTTCTCCCCTGTCGTCATCATCAGATCACAACCTGGTGAGCCTTAGAGAGTGATCTGATGATGGCACCAGCCCCTCCACAGGAAAGCTATTAGATCAACCCACCCCAGGAGACAGATGAACCCAATTGGATTTAAGGAGGAGCTTGGGATTGTAGTCTGACTGAAACCTTGGAATGGGAGAGCAGCTGTGGTTTTGGACCAGATTGTGCCTGAGCAGCCTCTCTGCAACCCATTGTCCCCACAACTCTCCGTGGTATGTGGACGAACTAAGGAAACTAAAGAGAGCTATATACAGGGGTTGGCTGCTGGGAGTTCTCAGGGGTTTGGGAGAGCCCCTATGTGGAGTTTGAAGAACCCCCAAACCTCATTCCTGGCCGGGCCCGCCCACCCCGCCCCTCCCAGGAGTCCCCAAGTAGCCATTTTGGATGCGGATAAGTGCAGGTCATATGTGGAGGCTCGGGGAGAGCAAAAACGAGTCTCCTGGAGGTTCAGGAAGCCTGGAAATGGGTCCGTTTCCAGCTTCCAGAGAGCCTTTAGAGCCCTGGGAGGGTATTTTCGCTCTCCCAGAAGCTCGAGGAAAGCCTCCGGAGCCCAGGGAGGGCAAAAATGACCGCCCTGCTGTGGTGCAGGGGGCCAACTAGGCCGTGCCCACCATGGCCACGCCCCCAGCAACCTGGCAGAGAACGCTTTGCTAAAATTTTTGAAGCTCACCCCGGCTACTGTGTTTCTCACATAATAAGGCCAGGCCTTATTTTTTTTTTGAGCCCCGAAAAAATGGCTAGGCCATCTTTTCAGGGGTGACTTAATTCCCCCCCTTGCATCCTCGCCACCAGCTGCTCCTAACGGGTGATCATGGCGAAGCGCAGAGAGCTCCCTACTCCTACCTTTGGCACCCACTGCTGTTGCTTTCCCTTCTGCCCATTCTGCCACCACGTTTGGAGCTGCTGCTTCCATGTTTGGAGTGCTGCCACCATTTGGAGCTCCAAACAGCGGTAGTGCTCCAAACGCGAAGCTGGTTGCTAAAGAGCCAGAAAGCAGCAAGGGCGCCAGGTGGAAAGGACAGGGTCGCGATCACACGGAGATGCCCAAAGTGCGGAGCACACATAACTAAAGGCGGCACATGCAGTTGGTTTGGGGACTACAAGGCAGCATCTGCGCCTCTTCCCGGACGCATCTCTAGGCTGCTTCCGGAGCTACGGGATGCTCTCCGTTGCCTACCAGCCCTTCTTCCTTGGGCTCCCTGCAGTGGGGTATACCCACTTCCTCCTGCAAATTACACCTCGCAACTCTTTTCTCCCTTTCCTCTCTCTCCAAAAGGATCGCCATCGTTTTCCGCAGATTCGTGCTTCCAGCACATTGTGATCCACTAGTGAGGTTGCCATCTCGGATGGAGGCATCGCAGTCTCCCTATCTTGCTCGCTCTGAACTTCGCGCAGACCAAAATAAATTGCCCGCCATCATGTTTGGAGCTGCCACTTCCGCGTTTCGAGCTGCCGCCATGTTTGGAGCTCCAAATGGTAGCGGCACTTCAAACAGGAAGCAGTAGCTCCAAACGTGGCGGCGGAATGGGCAGAAGGGAAACCAACAGTGGCGGGTGCCAAAGGTCTTGGATCTGCAGCAAAGGTGTTTGGTGGGAGTAGGGAGCTCTCTGCGCTTCGCCATGATCTCCCGTTAGGAACGGCTGGTGGTGAGGAATTGCTGCCCACGGGGAGCTCCTAACGCCCTTCCCCCTTATTTTGCACATTTTAAAATGGGCCTAAATTTGGGGGGAGGGGCTTAATTTGATTTTATGCCAATAAAACATGGTGGGGCTTCCTATTGGTGGAGGCCGTATTGTTGGAGAAACACGGTATATACCTACAGCACTAGTGGAAAACAACAAGAAACAAAGAGGATAGGACACAAGCTACAACTGCTATTGGAGCCTACTGCATGACAATGAGGGCAGCAGCCATGACTTCTCTGTCATTATTACATCCACAGATAGTTGCCCAGCAGTCCTGTTTCAGATGACTCGGTCTTTTCTTCAAAGGAGTAATATTACTGTGAGAAATACACAGTACCTCTGGCAGATGGTCAAGGCTGCCTGGGAGAGGACATGAGACTGAGTCTGAGTGATGGTTAATCCTTCCTGGGGGAAGGCAGAGTCCTGCCAGCTCTTAAGGAAGGAATGGTATGTCCTTTCCTCAATTGTTGCTTTAAGTTGAGGACTACTGTACTTGGACTTGGTCTTTAACTGATTTATTATTGTTCACCATCTACTTAATAGAAGGTTGAATCACAGGGCTGGAAGGGACCTCAAAGGTCTTCTAGTCCAACCCCATGCTGATGGCAGGAGATCTTAGGCCAGCCCAGTCAAATGGTTGTCCAGTTTGCTCCAGTGATGGAGCAGCCACAACCTTAGGAGGCAAGCTATTTCATTGATTGTTCTCACTGTCCTGTCAGAAAATTTCTCCTAGGCTGGATTTCTCCTTAACCAGTTTCCACTCATTACTAGTTGTCCTTTCCTCTAGTGCTTTGGAGAATAAGTCAATCTCCCCTTCACTGTGACAACCCCTCAAGTACTAGAAGACAGTTACCATGTCCCTCCTATTTCTTCTCTTTGATAAGCTAGATATTCCTAGCTCCCTCAACCATTCATATTTGAAATGGGCAGTTAGTGATATTGAACCAGAGGTGGTATTCAGAAGGTTCTGATCAGTTCTGGAGAACCAGTAGCCAAAATTTTGAGTAGTTCGGAGAACCGGCAAATCCCACCTCTGACTGGCCCTGCCCCCATCTATTCTCTGCCTCCCGAGTCCCATCTGATTAGCTGGGTCTCCTTTTGTTGCCCTGCACAGGAGAACAGAGCTGGAAAGCTGGTTAGCGGGGTGGGGAGGGAATGGAGATTTGGCAGTAACCTTCCCCTGCCACACCCTCCAAGCTACGTCCATAGAACCAGTAGTAAAAGAATTTTAACCCGACCACTGTATTGAACAAACAAATACATTCTGGTTTAAACGATTAATGTCTTGGCATCCTTCTGCTTTCCAAACATAGTCTGTTTTTCCTTCAAAATTGAGCTGTGATGTTTACATCAATAATTATTCTGGTCACCATTTTTTGTTCAACATTTCTGCAGAACATTTGATGGGGCAAGGAAATGGCAGCTGTGTGGTTGAGTGAGATTCAGCTTTGGTGTAGCGTGGAATCGGTTGCCAATGTATCACCTCAGTAAAATCCTCAGAGAGTACTAAATTCATCTGAGTCATAGAGTTCCTGTTTCTGCTTTAGGTACTTTGATTGTTATTATTTCTTTGTTAAATTGATACTTGATAGTTTAGAAGTGTAGTAACCTTCTAGCTCCTTGCCTGGAGTATCTTTAAAGCTTTGCATGACACCATCCAATGACACCTATAAATCCAGTTCCATTCTCTTCTCCCAAATTCCAGCACAGGGGTAACCCAGTCAAGAAAGAAAATCCAAAGAGCAGACATGCAGATTAAGGGATGTGTTGATAAACAACAGCCAATTCTTGAAAGCAAGGGAAAAAGTTATCTGAAAAGCTAGTTTAGTCTTCTGTAAATATTGCTCTGTGTATCTTTTCCTTTTCCCACCATAAAAAATGAATAGCTGCTTATTCTTAAGAAGATGACCTACTCTGTGTGAGAACATTGCTGGTGAAAGGGCAAAGTTTGCCTTCCATTTCTGAAATTATAAATTTGACCACCAGTCATGCAGACATCAAGGAGGGATAGAGGTTCATGCACACAAGTTAAAAAAAAAAAAACCACCCAAAAGTGTTGTGTTTTATGAATGTCTAAACATCTTCAAGGTTTTTGTGAATACAAGCCTTCCTGGGCATATCATAGTGGTTATATTACTAGAAATGAAAAAACAAATACATTTTTTTTTAAAGGAGGAAATAAATTGCAGGACATCTGATTCTAGTTAATTCTGTTTCTGCTAAGAAAACACTGTGTTTGTATATATATTTAGTACTTTACATTATGCAGCTCCTGGACAAGAGGGAGGTAGGTTGGGAAAGACCAACATTACTGTTGTTTTAATAGCAGCAGCACAGTTGAAACGAGCACGTTGTGTTCCAGCCGTACATGTTTGTAACACATCCGTTACAAGGCGTGCACACACACACACACACACACACACACACACACACACGCGCACTCAAGCATACTTGCACAACAAAATGCACACTAGGACTGTCTAGGTTAAAGAGGCCCACTGAGAATATTTGGCCAGGATTTCTTTTACCAAATCCTGCAGCTGGCACTGAGGCCCACGACAGGAATCTACTATTTTCAGTAGACAGTAAAAGAGGCAGCTCAACTTCATAAGCTCACAATTGACATGGCTGAACTGAGATGGCCTGATTTTGAGAATCAATCTGAAAGCATGGCAAAAGGCAAGCTTTCTCCTAGTCAGGCAAGGATGGGTTTCCTTCTCAAGCAAGGAGGTTTAAGGTAGACTCTCCAATCTAAAGTCCTCCTTAACTTCAATTCCCATAACTATCACCCTCCCTTAAATCAATTTTTGAAATCTTGTAATCAATTTTGAAAATGTAGATGGCACCACAATTGGAGGGCACCAGGTTGGGTATGAGGTTGATAAATGGAAATAATAAAAGCGAAATACCACTCATGTATCATCCCAAAATCTCCAAAATCTCCAGAACCATAAAGTCTACAAACTTGAAATTTGGTACATATGTTCCTCTTGGCTTCTAGGTACTCACTAAGAAAGGATTTTTCGAAATGACCATCACAGCATTAGTATTTCCTATATTATTATTAACATGCTCTGACACTAAGGAGTTCTACTCCCCTTTCCCACCTGAAAAGAAATCTGTTCCAAATGCAAAACACAAGCAGAGGAGAGGAAGTTCAGTTTTAGTTTCACAGCACCAAGCAGCTTTAGTTCAGAACAGTTGAGCTAAGCCACGCCCAGGCTCCTTGCTGTCTTCTTTTTGCTCACACAGAAAATACTGTTTCAGTTTCCAAACAGCCCTCAACTGTCTCACACACTGGCAGGACACTAGCTAGATGAATACCAATGGATGCTGGTAGGCAGAGGCAGAATTCCCCCCCCCTCTTATTTTCCTCCCCAAAAACTAAGGCCGACCACATAGTTTTGTAGCAAAGCATGGGTACAGAGCTAGTTAGGTAATATTTTCAAATGTTCAGAACACTCATATAATTGTGGGTGGTGGATGGAATTCTGATGGACTTTTTTATAGGGTCTATGTCATTTAATATGCTGCCAGTCTGGATGTCTTTGAAAGCTATTTGGGGACTCCTGGAAGTCCCAAATCACGTATGATCCTATTCTCCTAAAACCTGGCATCTTCAGATGCATTGGTTACAGCAATAGCAATAGCACCTTGACTTATATACTGCTTCATAGTGCTTTTACAGCCCTCTCTAAGTGGGCTCTAATCTGGATTCTCATTTTCCAACCTTGGAAGGATAGAAAGCTCAGTCAACCTTGAGTCATCAGGATCGAATTCCAGGCTGCGGGCAGAGTTAGGCTGCAATACTGCACTTTAACCACTGCACCACTGGGTCGTTGGGAATTGTGAGCCAGCACATTTGCAGCTGGCTGGGTAAAGCTGCACTCCATCCTTACATAGCTGGGGATAATATGCTTAGAGAGAGCTATGGAGCAGTATACAAGCCTAAGTGGTATTGCTATTAGATACACGGAATATGCCCTTCCACTTTTGACAAGCTGCTGCTCAACTCAATTTGAAGGACTGCATCTCTCGAAGGCCTTTAATTTTAAGTGAACCTACCTGGGTTAATAGTCATCTTCTCACTTCCTCTCTGGGCATCCCTTTAGTCAGCAATAGTTCAGGAAAGAATCATTGCTATGTGATCTCCTTCCAAAGTAGATCTCCCTAAAGAGGTTCCATCTTTCTGGGAATGGTATTAGCAGTCAGAAGACACTGTATGTGTTGTCTAGTCTATACTTCATTAAGCAATCACAAGTGGTGGGAAAATGTAAGTCAACTGCAAATGGAAAACCATCCTCAGCTCCTTCCTTCCCCTAAAATTCTATAAATGAGCAACTGTATAATAAAAATTCTAACTTGGAAACACCCTAGAGATCTAGCTGTAAAGCCCACCTTCAGCTGGATCCACCTTGATTTAGGGAGCTCTTGCTGCATTGAGACGCAAACCAATAATTTACAGATTTGTGTACCTGAATCGCAGCCATGAGAAAAGTAAAGAATTAAAGCAAAGGAATTCAGCAATTCCAGACAAGAAATCACCCAAGGAATGTTCAAAAATATCCAGCATTTCCTCTCCCAGTGTCATAATTCAGGGGTCTCCAACCTTGGCAACTTCAAGACTTGTGGATTTCAACTCCCAGCTTTGCTGGCTAAGGAACTCTGGGAGTTGAAGTCCACAAGTCTTAAAGTTGCCAAGGTTGGAGACCTCCTGCTCTAATTGGTTCACCCGTTGCAGGAGCTTTGAGAAAAACGGCTGCCTGCAGGGGTGGGATTCAAATTTTTAACAACCGGTTCTGTGGGCGCGGCTTAGGTGGTGGGCATGGCTTGATGGTCATGTGACTGGGTGGACATGGCTTGGTGGTCATGTGACTGGATGGGTGTGGCCAACTCAACATCACTCACACCAAGGCACGCATCTCCTCACCTGGCCTCTCATGACTGTGGGGATGCTGCAACAGTTGTAAGTGTGAAAAATGGTCATAAGTCACTTTTTTCAGTGCCATTGTAACTTTGAATGGTCACTCCACACAAGCAAAGTACCAGGAAAAGAAGGGATAAAAACTCCAGAGAAGTTCCTGAGACGGGAAGTCTAGTCCTGCCAAGAATGTAATAAGGGTTTTATAATAATAATAAGAGAGGCAGTTTCTATAAGCAACACCAGAATGTTTCCTTCCTGCCTTCCTTACAGGATTAGGCCAGTAATTTCTTCTAACAACCGGTTCTCCGAACTGCTTAGAATGTTAACAACCGGTTCTAGCGAATAGGTGCAAACTGGTAGAATCCCATCCCTGGCTGCTGTCCTTTTCTATTGGAGAAGAACTGCAGTCCAGCGTAAAGGAGATGCTTTACACAACTAAACATAAATGAACATGCAAATTATAGTAAGAGTCAAGAAAGACTCAATGGTGCACCAGCTTAAAGTCTTGGTCCAATTACAGGTAGTCCACAATTTATAACCATTCATTTAACAATCCTTCAGTACAATGGCACTGGAAAAAAAAGTGACTTATGACCGGTCTTTGCACTTATAACCACCAGAGCATCTATACCACAGGGATCAAACTCAATTTCAGGGTTGTGTTTGAACCTCAATGGGCGTGGCCAGAATAGGCGTGGCCAGCTTGATATCACTTGTGTCAGAGCACTTGATGGCCCAAGTGCTCTGCCAGCGAAAATGGGCTCCCAAGCTCCGTTTTCGGCTTTGATCACCTCCTGCAGCCCTCTGTCAGTGAAAACAGAGCTCGTGAGGGGGCCCTCCCGAGTTCCATTTTCACTGGCAGAGGCATCACAGACCAGGTCTAAGCATCCCATGGGCCGGATCCTGCCCCTGGGCCTTGAGTTTGACACCCCCTAATCTACACAGTAAAATGATCAAAATTCGGGTGGTTGGCAACCGGCATGTATTTAAAAATGGTTGCAAGCATCCTGGGTCATGTGATCACCACTCGTGATCTTCCCATCTGGCTTCTGACAAGCAAAGCCAATGGGAGAAGCCAATTTGCTTAATCCTTGCACTTAACAGCTGCAAGGATTCACTTATCATCCGTGGCAAAAAAAAAAAGTTTTAAAATCAGGTAGAACTCATTTAACAACCTCCTGGCTTAGCAGCAGAAATTCCGGTCCCAGTTGTGATCATAAGTCAAGGACTACCTTATAGGGATCATGTCAGAGTATATTCATGAACCGGAATAGAGCATGGTAACAAGGTCAGCCAATGAATAGGCATAGCAACTAAGTCAGCCAATGAGGACTGTTTGGAAACTGAAACTAGAAGTAGCCTAGGTGTGGCTCTATATTAAGCTCTGCACCTCTGAAGCTATGTTAAGCTCTGTGTCTACTGAAAATGAAACTGCTTCTCTCCTCTGCTTGCCTGCTGAACTAAAGTGAAACTGATGTCTGCTTCTTTTTGAGTTTGCTCCGTATTGGAGAAATCTACAACTGGTATTATAAAATTTACTTTGTGTTTATAAAGAAGTTAAATTAAGCTCAATCATCTGTGTTTACTTTTCTGGCATTGAATTTATGCTGCAAAACTCTGAACAGATCATTATATATGTTTTGTCCTGCAAGGAACGTATCCCCGCTCTTATCTCCCCTATAACAATAATGTAAGCATGATATTACATCACCATACAATATTAAGGATGGACAGAAAGCTGGATAAATAGACAATATAATGGCCATAGACCCAGCACAAAAACAATATGTAGCAAAATGTGCTGTTCACCAAGAACAATCTCAACTATTAACACATTACTAAACAAACCATTATACAAACTAAAGGACAATAAAAAAAATAATGAGACTATATTTAATGTGAAGACAATGAAGGCTTCACAAATATATATGCATGTCACAAAAACGAAGATTAAAAAGCTTAGGTAACTTGGATGGTAATTACAGAACCTAAAAGGTGACTTGACTAGTTGTTTTAATTAAGCTTATCACAGGCTTCTGAATTTAACACGGGGAGTTGCAGCAGCCCTGCCAGGACGCGCTAGATATATCATACATCACCTTTAGAAATCTGAAATAAGCTTCCTGCCCAAAAGTGGAGTGATGAGCAAAGACCAGTCAATCATTATTGTCAGTGCATAACATTTGATGTCAATGCACAACATGTGTACAATGAGATTGTCTGAGCCTCCCTTCGTGCACACACACATACCCCCAACACAACTCACAGTGAGGACACAAGTCCCTAACCCAGTCCCAATCTTATCACACGATGTGACCTTGTTGCACAATGCGCCAGTCATGCAAGACTGTCATACTACATTGACATGAAGTTATTTTCCATTCAGAAGTCTGACAGCCCACAGGTAGAAACTGTTCTTCAGCCTGTTGGGGCAGCTGGTTATGCTTCTATATCTCCTCCCCAATGGTAGGAGAGTAAAGAAGTGCTGACCAGAATGCGAGTCGTCGCTGAGAATTTTTAGAATCCTAGTCTAATGTTGGATTCAGCCAGCTTCCAGCCAGCCAGCCAGCCATACCAATTCATGGGACTGTGCAGCAGTTCAGACTCAAAAGAAGACTTTGGGGCGTGCGTGGGTATGCAGTTGCCACCTGTCCACAATTCCTTCAATCAAAAATGTCTGTTCCCAGAATTGCCCTGCAGCTGCAAACGGCAGCTGTGCAACCTTGAGAAAAGATGCAGCTGCTTTAAGAAGCTGCTAACAGGTGCAACACAGATACTCTCTTTGAAGCACCCTTTTCCTCTTCAACGCCAAACAGCTGCGGAGTCTTCTGATCTTGTCCTAATCAGGCAGCAAAACATCCTGACTGGTGGTGGGGAGAATGTCTACAGGACCCCCTGTTTCAACTTGGAGCCAATTCTCTCAGAGTCAAGGAAATAAAGGTAATCCTCAACTTATGACCCCAATTGAGCCCAACATTTTTGTGTCAGGATTTCAACAGTTTCCCCAATTAAATCATGAGTCTTGCACCAAAACTTCCAAAACTTCAAAAGAATTTATTGAGAGTTAACATGTCCGGCACTGCCTGGGTGCAGCTGACTCTGAGACACATCATTCATTGTCACCTGGTTTTCCCCCACCCACTGGGTGTATCGTAATTCGTATTCTCCAATGGGACACATCCATAGCCAAGAGTCATCAATCATGCTCTCCAGTTAGAATTTTGTGCAGCAGAAACTTCAGTTACCTAGTTACTATCTTTGAAAAACTATGTATAGAATGCACTTTCGATTTCCAAGCTGGCGCACTGCTCCCCCACTCCTCCTCCGTTGGCAACTCTAAAAAGACCATAGAAATATTTTATGAGTTGACATTAAGCAAGATGGTTGTTAAATGGACTTTGGCCCATTTTACAAACTTTCCTGCCACCATTGTTAAGTGAATCACTGCAGCTGTTAAGCTAATAACATGGTCATTAAGTGAACCTGGCTTCCCCCAATAACTTGCTTGTCAGAAGGCCGCAAAAGATGATCACACAACTGTTGCACACACTACGATGGTCACAAACACACTCCAGTTCCCAAGCATCCCAATATTGATCATGTGATGAGAAGATGCTGCAATGAACCGTTCTTGCCACAGCTGTTAAGTAAATCCCTACCGTTGTTAAGCTAATATAGTTGTGAAGTGAATCCGTTCCACATTGGCTTTGCTCATCAGAAAGTCGCAAATAGTGTTTTATATGACCTCGGGACCCTGCAATGGTCATAAGTGTGAGTCCATTGTTGAGCATTGGAGTTTTGATCTCATGATCATGGATGATGCTCAATGGCCATCAGTGTGAAAAACAGTCATAACCCACCACCCAGAATTCAGTGGTGTTGTAACTTTAGTCACTAAATGAACTGTTGTATTCAGAGGTGGTTTTAGTAAGTTCTGACCAGTTCTGGAGAACCGGTAGCGGAAATTTTGAGTAGTTCAGAGAACCGGCAAATACCACCTCTGACTGGCCCCGCCCCCATCTATTCTCTGCCTCCCAAGTCCCAACTGATTGGTTGGGTCTTCTTTTGTTGCCCTGCAGAGGAGAACAGAGCTGGAAAGCAGGTTAGTGGGGTGGGAAGGGAATGGGGATTTCACAGTATCCTTTCCCTGCCACGCCCACCAAGCTATGCCATACCCACCAAGCCATGCCCACAGAACCAGTAGTAAAAAAAATTGAATCCAACTACTGGTTGTATTGTTTTCCAGTCATGCCATCAACACTTTGGAACAGCACTAGCTGGAGAGATTCAGCAGCAGAGAAATCTAAATAACAATGGCAACCATATAATAGAAGATTTTAGCCAGATGAATTGGGGGGGGGGGGTTAACCTCCTAATCCAGCTCAACTCCATTTAGAGCACATTTAGCTAGTTCCTGTTCCCAGAAAATCTTCCCTAGGGCAGTGTGATATGTTCTCATGACCTTGGGATCATTACTGCTTTTCCATCTGTCCAGAAGGACCTACTTTTCTTCTCCCCCAGTGCCTGGCTCTGCTTAGAAAGCATAAGCAAGGGGGGAAATTTCCCCCACCCACAACGAATGGCCTGCACTGATGTTCCCTACATGACTGGCTTTCCTTCCTTAGGCAGCAGGGTGGGGCTGTAGCATTCTCCTTTGCTGGGGCCAGAGGTCAAAGCATCCCCCATCAATCAGCAGCAATTACTCAGGTCAACCAACAGCATGAATAATGCACTATGAACTTTAGAACCAAAAGGTCCAAACTTCATGTTCCAGGGAAATAATATGCAGAAGCCACAGACCGTATCTCCCTGGTAACATTTTGTTAAGGGGAGAAAAGGTGAAAAAACATGGCCTCATCACAGTGGCCCTTGCTTTGCCATTGCTCCAGGCTGTGGCTGGGATCAATTAAGATCCATCAGATGTCAAGATTTCCCAGGTTGTTAGTGGCCAGAAAGGAAGGAGGGAAGGAAGGAGGGAGGGAGGGAGGGAGGAAGGAAGGAAGGAAGGAAAGGAAGGAAGGAAGGAAGGAAGGAGGGAGGGAGGAAGGAAGGAAGGAAGGAAGGAAGGAAGGAAGGAAGGAAGGAAGGAAGGAATTACCTTCACAGCTCAGCCAGCCGAGACCAGAATGAAAAATGAATCTAATGCCCTAATAAGACAAATTATGACACTAAAGTCCACGACGGATTATGCTTAAATTTCCAAACATTTCATGAGCTAATCATTTCTTCCTATTATCCTTTAGCTGCTGACCAATGTTTTTTGTATTCCGCAACCCTTATGACTAAAGTGCCCAAATGTGACAGTTGATCCTGTACATAAGCCGTGGAATTCACTGCGGCGATTGATCATTCTCATCTGTCATTCTCAACAAAAGTGAGAATACTTCAACCCCTGATGACCACAAGTTCAGCATCTGGTGAAATTTCCAAAGAGGTTACATGGCTGGGAGGCAGTGGAGAGAAGTTGAGCTTTTCCCCCAGGAAGCAGACTTCAGTGCCAGCCACATATTGTTCTTTGTTCCTCCTGGTGTTTAGAGGGGGCAGGGTAAAATACCCACATCTGAACCAATTTTCCGGATAGTTTTCTAGAGTTCACCCCATTGTCAATGTCTCTTTCTTTCAGCTCCTTAATTGCTTCCCATATTAGTTCTCTCTGCTCCCTTATGGGCAAGCAAGCAAACTTAGAGGGCAGTGGGACCTGCAGAAAACATTTAAGGACTGTTGTGGTGTACTTTTAATCTCAATGAATTCTCCCAGGATTCACGTGGGGGAAAGCTCCAGAGTCCCTGTGTCTTTTAGGAACGAGTAGAGCTGGTTTGCTGTTCCTGCTTGGAATGCAGAGAAACTGCTGGAAGGGGCTGATTGACAGACTGGTGTCTTTCTGCCTCAGGAGTCATGGTCCCCGGTGACATCTGGAGATGTAAGAAGCCTTCAGATTTAGTGCTGCTTGATCAGGAGACCTGTCATATTTGACAGCTGGAAAGCCTTTTTAGTACAACTAACATTCACTCCCTGGGACTAGGCGAGAAATTTCAAAACCACATGCTTGATTCCTCTAGATTGAGAGTAGCGGGGGGGGGGGTGTAAAACCAGGGCAAAATAACAATTTAATAAGGTAATGGAGCAAGTGACTTGAAGTTTGAATGTTAACCAAAATGCTCCATGGGAAAAATCAGAGAAAACCTTCCTGTTTATTGAAGCCAACTTGTTGCTGCTGCTGTTATTATTGTCATCTTTTTCAACATTCAAGGCATTCCTGTTTGCCTTGATAATCTGTACTGTAACTAAAGCAGTAGAGCTTGCTTCTGAGTAGATGTAGCACTGTATGACTGTGCTCGAAGAGAAATGACTTTTGAAATGAAAAATAGCCAGTGAACACTTTCATGCCTGTCAACTGTGAAAATCCAGAATTTGAGGCAATCACAAAGTATCCACCTCTCCCATTTATACTTGCAGTTATGCGTTTCAGATGCCATGCTGAGATACTCAGCGATATACTCCAATTAGACCGACTGGGCAGAATTCTAAGGCAAACAATGCAAAATAAACATGGGATTATAAATGGCAATTGAGAAATGGAAGATAAATAATGAACTTGTAATTGCAGATGATAAATTTGGCTGAATTAATTACCCTTTGGTGATTTACATAATCCAGAACAGCTTGGAAAACAGCATTAATGCTCAAGACAATCACAGTTCCTGTGAAGTTTCTAATAGGACGTGTTCATTCTGACTTGGTAAAACCCACATTTTCTTTCCTCCCATGTTTAGTTAAGACACGTGGGGAGGAGAAGCTGTGTTGCCCTTTTCATTAATACATTTATGCAAGTCTTGCTAATATTAAATGCAGAACATGTATGGACCTTTCCCTATTTGCACCTAATCATGTAGTAAGCATATCCTGGCAACATCTTTTTTTCTACCATTAAGTCCATGACTTTTCCTTCATCTTCTTTCCAGGCCATGACAGAAAAAGGCTTGAATTATGTTTACTTTAACTGCACCAACATTAAAGTATTCTTTCTCCTACTTATTCTAAAACTTTTCAGGAATTTAGAAAGCTCTTAGACCTTGTCACCCATTATCTCGGAGGAAAATTAGGGGATTGGGACTAATTTGAAACAGAGGCAGGATAGGAATCTGCAATGTAGTGAGGGAGCTGGGCAGATTTAAAATTAGATACATAGGTGATAGAATAGATAGATAGATAGATAGATAGATAGATAGATAGATAGATAGATAGATAGATAGATAGATAGATAGATAGATAGACAGACAGATAGATAGATAGCTAGATAGCTAGATAGATAGATAGATAGATAGATAGATAGACAGACAGATAGATAGATCAATAGATGATAGATAGATAGATAGCTTAGATAGATGATAGATAGATAGATCGATAGATGATAGATAGATAGATAGATAGATAGATAGATAGATAGATAGATAGACAGATAGATGATAGATAGATAGATAGATCAATAGATGATAGATAGATAGATAGATAGATAGATAGACAGATGATAGATAGATAGATAGATAGATAGATAGATAGACAGATAGATGATAGATAGATAGATAAATAGATAGATAGATAGATAGATAGATAGATAGACAGATAGATGATAGATAGATAGATAGATAGATAGATATATAGATAGATAGATAGATAGATAGATAGCTTAGATAGATGATAGATAGATAGATCGATAGATGATAGATAGATAGATAGATAGCTTAGATAGATGATAGATAGATAGATAGATAGCTTAGATAGATGATAGATAGATAGATCGATAGATGATAGATAGATATAGATAGATAGATAGATAGATAGATAGATAGATAGATAGATAGATAGATCAATAGATGATAGATAGATATAGATAGATAGATAGATAGATAGATAGATAGATAGATAGATAGCTTAGATAGATGATAGATAGATAGATCGATAGATGATAGATAGATAGATAGATAGATAGATAGATAGATAGATAGCTTAGATAGATGATAGATCGATAGATCGATAGATCGATAGATCGATAGATGATAGATAGATAGATAGATAGATAGATAGATAGATATGATAGAGAGGTGAGAGAGAGAGAGAGAGAGAATGTCTGTGTGTGTGTGAGAGAGAGAGAGGCAGGCAGGTAGACAGGCGGACAAAATATGGATAACAAATTTCATGCCAGGAAAGTTTTCTATTGAGTCAAGGATAGGTGGAGTGGATTATGATGGCCTTAAAAATTATATCTATTATCTTAGATATAGAAGTAGTTCACATTTAGCAATGACATTTGGGATTGGCAACACCATCACTGAGTGAAGCGGCCACCAAATAAATCCTATCTCTGCTTAAGATCTTCTTTCAGGGAGAAGGCGGAGCTTCGTTTCGGCGATACAGCTGCGATCTCGGGGCTCTGAGATCGCAGCCGATATTTTCGCCCCTGGTCGGTCCTAACGGACCTAAACCGTCCCGTAGAGACGGTGATTGTGAAGGGCACTGTTCCAGGATCCCAGAGATATCGCAAAATCTCTGGTTTGATCCGGAAGAAGCCCTTTTGCTGGCGGTGGAGAGGCAGCCTCCATAGCTGCTGAAGTCGGGACAGCTCCGGAAAGAAAGTGATTGGAGTGAAGTGTGTCGGCTGGGTGAGAAAAACTCTTTGGTGTTGTAAATTCGCTGAGGTTGGAAAGTTCATTCTGAAGAGAGAAGAAAGCTGTGAGATTTTTTTTTTGACTGAAATTGTTTGAGCGGCGTTTTTTAAAGTGATGTCAAATTGAGGCTTGAGCTTTTTTTTTTTTCTTTTCTTTTCTCTATATTTTTCGGGAAAGATTTTACTGTGACTTTGTAGGAAACCGGATTGAATTTTCTCTTATATATATTTTTATGCTCCCTTTGATTTTTTAACTTTCTTTAGGATAGAGGCTCCCTTTGGCTATTTTTTCTTTTTTTTTTCTGTATATATTATTCCTTTTTTCCGGCTGGGGGGGCGAAAGAGCATTAAGAAACTTTGTAACACTGCCAACTAGAGGCTTGAAAGTATTTTATTTGAATTGGAGAGAATTGCAAAAAGACCTCTTCTCAAGGACATTTTAACGTGATAAGATAGAGGGAGAGCACAGCAAAATATTATTGCAGGTGCTTTCCTGGACTGTTATCAACAACACTTGAGGTTTGGCTTTGAAGCTGCTGGAGAAGAGAGTCATAACAAGAGCCTTGGATAAATAAACAAAGTGCAGTGTGTTTTCTTATATATACCCCATTCGCTAGCCTTTTTCTAAATTTCAATTCTAGTAATATTTTTATTTTTGCCTTTTATTTTAAAGGGAAAGCCTCAGAGTTTTTTCTTTTTTCTTCTTTATTTTTCTTTTCTTTTTTATTGGGACTTTTTTGCTTTTCCTATTTATGTTTTTGGACCACTTTGTTGTTGTTGTTGTTGTTGTTGTTTTTTTTGGATTATTGAGACTTTTTAATTGGATTAAGGTGTGAAGAATCTGAAGGAACTTTTTGTTTTTTCTCTTTTTGCTTTTTCTTTTTTTTGCTCTTAATCAATATTATTATTTTTGGATTTGTTTGTTTTTTCCTTTCTATTTTTTCCTTTTTTATGGTGGACTATCTCATAATTGGATTAGGGTCTAGAAGAACCTGAAGATCTTTCTTCTTCCTTTTTTCCTGTTTCTTCTTTGGTTTCGTGTCTTTTACTATTGGAGTTCTCTATTTTGGATTATAATTGGCTGCTCTACCAGTTGGATTAAAAGTCAAGAAGAATTTGAAGTTTTGGAAACATTGAAATGAGCAGGAAACCAATACCATCTGGCATTTCTGCTTCTACCTCTGCTTCCCCACCAGTTGGAGGACAACGTTTAATTCAGACAATGTTGAAGCAAGATAAGGAACAAGAAAGAGTAACTTTACAGATGATTATGCAAGGAATCCAAGATCTCAAGACAAAATCAGATATCATTGAACAAAGAACAGGAAATATTGAACAAAGAACAGAAAATATTGAACAAAGAACAGAAAATATTGAACAAAGAACAGAAAATATTGAACAAAGAATAGAGAAGACTGATGAAAAAGTGGAAAATATTAAACAAATGATGGTCAAGTATGAGGAGAGATTCCAAAAAATCGAGGAAGAAGGATAACAAAGAGAGAAGAAGATTGGAAATATTGACAGTAGACTAACAGCGGTTGAACAAGAAAAAGGTGGGATGTTGAGGTGGGAGATGGAAAGGTCAGAATTTTACCTCAGATTTCAAAATATAGAAGAGGAAAAAGGAGAAAATTTGGCAGCGGTAATGACAGAAATTTTGGCAGATGCTTTGGAAATTACAGAGGAAAAGATGATGGATGGAATAGATGAGATATATCGAGTCTATACAAGATATGCGATGAGAAATAAATTACCCAAGGAAGTCCATATTAGATTTACCAAAAAATCCATTAAAACGCAAATATTACAAGTAGTAAGAGAGAAAACACTGAAATACAAAGGTAAAGAGGTTGTGGTTTTAAAACAAATACCCAGAAGAGTGAGAGAGATGAGAAGAGAATATCGATTTCTGACCAAAATACTATTGGAAAACGAAGTGAATTATAGATGGCTGATTCCAGAAGGACTAATGTTTAGGTGGCAAGGGCAGAGATATAGAATTGATTCAATTGAGAAAGCAGAACTTTTCCATGCAGAATTTTTTGGAGGAAGAAGAGAGGAAGCAGAGAAAGAGGTTTCATTAATTGAGTTTCAAGATGAACAACTGGAGACTGAAAAAGAGAAAGGAGCAGCAGGGGGACAGATGGATAGCAAAGAACAGCGTGAAGTGAGATCCACGAGAGCTGTTAGACCTAAATATAAAGCATAATCATGGAAGAAAAAAAACTGATTACAATGAATATAAATGGGCTTAATTCAGCTGTTAAAAGAAGGAAAACTTTTCATAAATTCGAGAAATTAAAATTTGATATAATTTGTTTACAAGAAGTTCACATTAAAAAACAACATGAACAATTGTTATTACAGCCAAAATTGGGGAAAATATTTACTTCTTTGACTCAATGTAAGAAAAGAGGAGTGGTTTTATACATTAAAGAGGCTATCCCAGCAAAATTGATTTACACGGATGAAGATGGAAGAGTATTAATGGTAGAAATAATGGACAATAATATAAAAATACTCTTGATTGCAATTTATGCTCCGAACGATAAACAAGAAGAGTTTTATAAAAAGCTACACATGAAAATAATTGGACTGGACTATGTTAATATAATTATGATGGGAGATTTTAATGGAATTGTGGACAATAAATTGGACTATATAGCAACAACAACAAAACAAAATAGAAAGGCTCTCCCAAGGTCTTTTTTTAAAATGACAGATTAATTAACTTTAAAAGATATTTGGAGAGAAAGAAATGTTAAAGCTAAACAATATACTTTTTATTCAAATAGACATTTATCATGGTCCAGATTAGATATGATTTGGATCTCAACAGAACTAATATCTAATATTAAAGAAACAAATATTGAAACAAGTACTTGGGCAGATCATAGCCCAATGACAATTAAATGGAAGGGACAAAAAAAAAGATCGAGATGGACATTAAATAATACTACTTTAAAGGAGAAAGATTTTATACAATGGATGGAGAGGAATTGGCTTTTTTCTTCAGAGAAAATAAAAAAGAAGATACTTCAACGCAGAATGTGTGGGATACAATGAAGGCATACGCTAGAGGTTTGATAATAGATTATACAAGAAAAAAGAATATTAGGAAAAGGCAAGCTTCTAAGGCCTTGGAAGATGAGTATATAATTCTTGAAAAAGAATTACAGAAAATGCCACAGAAAAAGGATATTAAATTGAAGCTGGATGTAATCAAACATAAAATGGAATTAATAGAGAAAGAAGAACTGGCACAGAAAATTAGAAACTCTAAACAGAATTATTTTGAAGATGCAAATAAACCAGGTAGATGGCTAGCATATAAATTGAGAAAAGAGAAGGAATCAAGAAAAATATTGAAGTTAATAGATGAACAAGGCCAAGTTTGTTATGGGAATAAGGAGAAAAAAGAAATTATTCGAGATTTTTATGGGCAACTATATAAACAAGAGAATATTGATGAAGAAAAAGTCAAACAGTATTTACAGGAAGCTAATTTACCAAAGATACCTAAAGAGACTGAAGAAATGCTAGAAAGCAATATAACAATGATGGAACTAAATGAAGCATTTAAGAGACAAAATAATGGGAAAGCACCGGGTCCAGATGGGCTTCCAGCAGAATTCTATAAAACATTTCAAGAATCATTGAGCATCCCATTGTTAGAAGTTATGAATGAAGTTATGTTAAAAAAGATGATATCTAAAACATGGTCAGAGGCCTATATTACACTCATACCGAAGGAAGAGACTGACCCATTGCAAATTAAGAATTATAGACCTATTTCTTTATTGAATGCAGACTATAAAATCTTTGCTTCAATCTTAGCAGAAAGACTTAAAAAATATTTAAATAATTTTATTCACTCAGATCAAAATGGATTTCTGCCAAAGAGACAAATTAGAGACAATATGAGAGTAATCTTGGACACTTTGGAATACTATGGGGCTCATCCTGAAAAGCAAATGGCTTTGATATTCCTAGATGCTCAAAAAGCATTTGACAACGTGAACTGGAGATTTATGTTATTATTATTGGAGCAGATGGGTTTCGCTAAAAAATTTATTCAAGCAATAGAAGCTATATATAATAAACAGACAGCAAGGGTAATGATGGAGAGGGAACTTACAGATTTTATTAATATAAGGAAAGGCACAAGACAAGGATGCCCCCTATCTCCTTTGCTATTTGTGTTGACCTTGGAAGTGTTGAATAGAAATATTAGGGATGATAAAAGCATAAAAGGAATGAAAATTAAGAAGGAAGAATTTAAGCTACAAGCTTTTGCTGATGATTTAGCTTTTATTTTGGAAGACCCTCTAGAAACAGCTCCAAAGTTATTGGAAAGGATAGAGGCATATGGAGAGGTGGCTGGTTTGAAAATAAATAAAGATAAAACAAAGATTTTGACAAAGAATATGCTATTGAGACAGAGAGAAGAACTGGCAGACCTTTTGAAAATTCAAGTTACAAATAAGGTTTAGTATCTGGGGATATATTTGACAACAAGATGGAGCACATTAAAGGAGAATAATTATATTAAACTTAAACAACAGATAATTACAGATTTGAAGAAGTGGGAAAACTTGCAATTGTCATTAATAGGGAGAATTTCAACAATTAAGATGAATATTTTACCTAGAATTTTATTTTTGTTTCAAACAATACCAATTAGGCTTGGAAAAGACTATTTTGAAGATTTAAATAAAATTATGTTGAAGTTTATATGGCAAGGTAAAAAAGCGAGAATAAAGCTAAAGCTTTTGCAAGATGCTAGAATTAGAGGAGGTTTTGGCCTGCCTAATTGGGAATTGTATCATCAAGCTGCAAGTTTGATGTGGGTCAAAGAATGGATAACATTAAGGAAACATAGGTTGTTGACATTAGAAGGGCATGACTTGCTGTTGGGCTGGCATGCTTTTTTATGGTATAAGGCAGGGGTCTCCAACCTTGGCTCCTGGAAGCCTGGCGGACTTCAACTCCCAGAGTTCCACAGCCAGCTGGCTGTGGAATTCTGGGAGTTGAAGTCCGCCAGGCTTCCAGGGGCCAAGGTTGGAGACCCCTGGTATAAGGGAACTAAAACACAGGGTTATTTTAGAAGACATTATGTACGGGAGTCTTTGTGGTTAAATTGGGAGAAGATAAAAAGACAATGTTATTTGAAAATTCCAGTTTGGTTATCGACCATTGAAGCATTTTCCTATCCTATAATCTACAAGAAGGAACAAACAGTTAGATATGGGGAACTTTTAGATGAAAAGGGTGAACTTAAATCGATCCAAAACTTAGAGGAACAAGGTATAAGGATGAATTGGTTTTCATATGCACAAATACATTCAAGGTATGATGAAGATTCCAAAACGGAGGGATTTTATGATAAGCAGACTGATTTAGATAAGATCTTGATGGGTACTGATGAGAAGGTGATTAAAAAATTATATGGTTATTTACTGGGAATGAAATTAGAGGAAGAACAAGTCAAAGAAACTATGATTGTTTGGGGGAAGAATTTTGGATATGGGATTGATTTAGAGAAATGGCAGAAATTGTGGTCTCAAAATTATAAAATGACAATGTCAATAGCATATAAAGAAAACTTGTATAAGATGTTTTACAGGTGGCACTTTCCTCCGACAAGAATAGCAAGAATGTTCAAGAACAAATCTGAAAAATGCTGGAAATGTCATCAGATACCCGGCTCGTATTACCATATGTGGTGGACTTGTGAGGATGCTAGAAAATATTGGACTATAATTCGCATGTGGTTGGAAAAAATGACAAAGAAACATATAGACTTGAAACCAGAGATCTTCTTATTGGGAATTTTACCTGATATATATAGTAAAGATTTGAAATATCTGATTGTAAATGTATTAACAGCAGCCAGGATTGTATTTGCTAAAAATTGGAAGAATGAGAAAATACCATTAGAGGAAGAAATTATTAAGAAGATATTGGAATGTGCTGAGATGAGCAGATTGACATTTGAAATTAGAGAGCAAGAGGATAAACAATTTTATGAAATTTGGGATCTTTTTTATAAATGGCTAGATGATAAAATACGACAATAGAATATTTAGAATGTTAGATAGTAAGGAATATCTTTATTTTGCTATTATTTTGTTATTTGACATTATATTTATAAAGGGTTTTTTAGGATTGATTTGATATGATTATATGATTTGTTATAGAGTAAACTGGTTTAAAGTATTGTTAGCTCATAAAGCATGAATGATTAAAAATACAGTCAAAAACTTCTTTTTTTAGTGATATTAGGATATATAAGTTTGGATTGACAATATGAGTTGTTATCTAACATAATTGTAATTGAGACTACAGAATGAATGCACAAAAATGATGAACCAACTGACACACTGGATGTACATATAAGAGTTGATGTTTTTATGTTTTGTTTGTCTTGTTTGTTTGTAGAAAATTAATAAAATCTTTTTCAAAAAAAAAAAAAGATCTTCTTTCAGCTTTCCTTTGCTTTGCAGACCTACAAAGGTGATAAAATGCAAAGATTGGTCACAAAGTTACTTTTTTCATCGTCATCTTAACTGTGAACTGTCACTAAACAAGGCAGTTGCTAAACAAGGGCTACTTGTTTTGCCATTTTAAAAAAAGAACAGGCTCTTTTCCTGTATTTTCTCTTGGTTTCTGAAAAGGTAGGAGAGATGTGTGAAAGCAACAGGTGCGAATTTAGTTCTTCTGCAAACTAAAAGGAATGTTTAAATGGAGAGGAGGGAAACTCCCATTCTCCTACAGTTCTTCCAGGATTAGCATAAACTCCCAGAATGTGTTTCATAATGCACATATGTGTACATGAATGTCTGCAGGGTATGTTGGTATGTTGCCTAAGCCAGTCCTGGTAAACTGTTGCATTGCACCAGATTGTAGTGCCCAAGTTACAGCAAGTTCTCTCCAAGTCATAACAGCCCAGGAAAGCATCAGGATATGAGGGCCTGCAGAGGACTTCCGCAGCCCAGCTTGGGTGGGCTGAAGAGAGTATCTATTCAAGGAAACTTTACTTGTGCTCCTCGGGTGCGGCAGCCAGGAGGGCTCCAAAAACTTGTTGCAAAGATTGGGTGGGGGATCAGGATGTTAGTATCCTGTTAAGACTGCCAAGCTGCACCATAAAAGACTGGAGATTTCCTCTGCGGGAAATACCTCTTCAGCACAAAGAGAAATGGAGTCAGCGAGAGGGCCAGAATGCCTTATTAAGCAGTGGTTGGTTTGATACGAAATCTTTGGCTGGTGTTTTTCAGTGATCGGCCTTAGCCCCTTAAGAGTTGCTCTGTTGCAGGGCTGCCAACCTTGAGTGATAGTTCGGAGTGAGACACTGCGAGGGAGCGAAGCGACCGAGGGGGGGATGGTGTGGAAGGGGGGTATCCCCCCTTCCACGGTAGGGAGCTTTGACAATTTTACATTTTAAATGGTGCAATCTGATGCATACTTTAGTCATGATTTGGACATATACATACATTCATACATTTTAACCCATAGGCATAAGAAAAAAAATGAGGACACATATTACAAAAACACATTTTTCTTCAGTGAGGGAACTTGACTATGAAAACCAATGAGACATAGCATAGGCCTTTTAGTTTCATAAAAGGTTTGAAAAAATAATTGGGTAATTATTTGAAATGGACTGTGATGTTTCTTTGTCATATATGTATGTGTATGTGGGTATATGCGGGTATATGCGGGTATATGCGTAATGGTTATATTTTGAGAACTGAATGCAACGAAATTTTGTTTTAATGTATGCTGATTAGTGTACATTTAAAGTGACAATAGTTTTCTGTTCTGTTCTATTCCAGTTCCATTCCAATTTATTCCATTCCATTCCAGTTTCATTCCAATTCTATTCCATTCTAACTTTTGAATAGCTGGTGCAGCTTGCATAAAAAGGGCAAAAGGAAAAATAAACCAGGGAACACTTCACCAATGCCCTTAGTACAATCGAAAAACAAATATATTTTTATCGGCGAGGCGAGCGGCTGCTCGGAGCCACCGATCCCCTGAAAAATCACATCTAAAGCAAAATTAGAGGCAAGGAGCTACGGTTTTTGAAGGGTTAAAATTCAGATTAGTTTGCTAGAGAGGTGTGGCCGCGGGGGAAAGAGATGGGGAGGGGAGTTTCTTTCTGTTAAACCTGCTGTTCTTCGGCAAATTTGCAAGCGGATTAGCCTGCTTTAAATTGCAAATCTAAGATGAATTAGAAATAAAATTTGGGGTGGAGGGGTCTTGTTCCACAAGCGCGCCTTTATTCGAGGCCGGAATTCCCATTGCAAGGAAGATCTCTCGGGCCTTTAGCGTGAGATTTCGTTTATCAGAGTGAGACAGTCAAAATTGGTTGAATTGCGTGAGTCTCACTCTGATTGCGTGAGAGTTGGCAGCACTGCTGTTGGATGAACCAATTTCCATCTCCTGCCCATGAAAGACATTCTCCTTGGGCTCTGTAAGGATTCTGATCACAGGTGATATCCAGCAAGTTCAGACCAGTTCTGGAGAACCAGTAGCAGACATTTTGAGCAGTTCAGAGAACCGGCCAATCCCACCTCTGACTGGCCCCGCCCCCATCTATTCTCCGCCTCCCAAGTCCCAGCTGATTGGCTGGGTCTTCTTTGGTTGCCCTGCACAGGAGAACGGAGCTGGAAAGCAGGTTAGTGGGGTGGGGAGGGAATGGGGATGTTGTAGTAACCTTCCCCTGGAGTGGGGTGGAAATGGAGATTTTACAGTATCCTTCCCTGCCACGCTCACCAAGCCATGCCCACAGAACCAGAAGTAAAAAAAAATTGAATCCCACCACTGGTTCTGCTGTACCTGAGGTCCATTCACATCACCAATGGGCACATAGTTTAACTTCAAGGAAACTCTTTCCCCCAGGAATTGCAAGGGTGATACCTACTGAGCATTTTGATGATCATGGATGTAAGAGGTTATATGGAGGCCATCACCATGGGATGCAAAAGGAATGTTAAGAAAGAATGGGAGGAGGAATGAGAGGAGGAGGAGAATACTTCAACAGTCATTTATTCTGTTTAAATTTCTTTTTTATTAAAGTTAACTGTCCTGGTGATGTTGCAATACATTTCTTTAATACAACATGCTTCTTTTCTTTTGCTTCTTTTGGGTCCCACAACTTCTTTGTTCATAACAAGAGCTCAAGCTTTGAGAAGTTAACATTCTATTAAAAGTTGAGGAACATCAACAGCCTTGAACTCCATTGTTGTCTGTTTGATTACTTTAATGTAGAATTCCCACAAACAAAACTGAGAAAAATATTTTTGTCCGCTTCTAATTATTTTACAACGTTCTGGAAACTGGTGCCTGCAATTGCTTAGTATGAAGACAGTTGTAGTCCATGATATTTAAAGGATACCACATCAGATTATCATCTGAATGATCATAATTTCGCTACCACAGGGGGATTTTTGAAAGATTGAAGTGTTCAGAATATGTTCAGATGTGCCCTTTTCACTATGCATGTAAGAAATTTCCCCAATTTTATTTACTTAAGCTATCCTCACTGCTGGAAAACCAACTTCAGGCAAATACCACTGTACTAAAACCTACTGCTTCTGCAGATCATAAATAATTCAGACAATTCAACGTGTTTTGTTCAAATAGGATAGTGTAGCATTTAAGTGCAAGCAGAAGAGGTACAACAGCAGCAGAGCTATGATTTTAAGCCTCTGCATCTCCAGCCGTTGAATTTTGCAGTTGAGGGGAACCTTCAAACCTTCGTGGTTGTTTTCCTTTTGTATTCCCCCTCTAAACATAGTTGCTGAAAATCAGGGGCCCACCATTGGAGCGGGATTGGGAAGCGTGAAAGCTGTAATGTAAACCCTAAAATAAATTTCACACAGATTTAAATGGAAGAAAAGAGATCCAACTGCCCACCCCCAGGAAACCTCAGAAAGAAATATGAAAAACCATAGTTCTCCTCATATGACACGGGCAACCCACTGTGTTCCCTCATCCTGCCCTGTATTGAATCACCAACAGTGTGCCACCCTCAGTCTAGAGTTACCCACAAACTCAAAATATGTTAGTATCTGGAATGCAGCCAGCTTCGTTCCATTTTATAGATAGAATTAGCTAAGTAGGGGGCACTTAAAGCTGTCCTCTTGTAAATATTGCATTTGTATCAGCCCTAAAATCTTGGTTTGCTTTCCAATCCCAGAGAGCACCTCCTTTTTCAATCATTTTTGCTTTCCCTAAGTTCCTTAACCCTTTCTGAAAATTAAAGGACATCATGCATATTCTGGCATCTTAAATATTCTCCTCTGGCTTCCCTATGTATTCTTGCAAAGTGCTGTATACCACATTCATTTTTTTTAGGGGAATATTGCAAATTAGAGATGAACTAATGCTATAGCAGAGGTGGTATTCAGCAGGTTCTGACTAGTTCTGGAGAACCAGTAGCGGAAATTTTGAGTAGTTAAGAGAACCAGCAAATCCCACCTCTGACTGGCCCTGCCCCCAGCTATTCTCTGCCTCCCAAGTCCCAACTGATCAGCTGGGTCTCCTTTTGTTGCCCTGCACAGGAGAACAGAGCTGGAAAGCAGGTTGGTGGGGTGGGAAGGGAATGGGGATTTTGCAGTAACCTTCCCCTGCCATGCCCACCAAGCTATGCCTACCAAGCCACACCACACCCACCAAGCTACATCCACAGAACCAGCAGTAAATAAATTTGAACACCACCACTGTGCTATAGGGTTTCCTGCTTAAGCAGGGGATTGGACTAAAAGACTTCCAAGTCCCTCCCACCTCTGTTATTCTGATGGCTGAATATAATTAAATATATAAAATATATTTAAATATATATAATTCCATGGCTAAATATAATTGGAGTACCCTGAGTTTTCCCATAACTTTTCTGTGAGTGTTCAGCTCCAGTTAAAAAGTCGCACATCGTGTGTTAGCTCTTCCTCACTACCGCATCACTGTCCCTACCATACTTAATAATTTGAAGACTAATATGATTTAAAAAGGAATATCTCCGGCCCCAAAAACTATAAGGCACATTTAGTGCTTTTGGTTGCACAGGCAGAGACACACTAAGAGAAATCCCACCACTAAATCTGTCTCTTCTGTGATCCCAGTTCTGACAGGGAGAACTGTTTTCCTTGCCAGCAAAGGTAAGGAAATTGCTGTGTCTGGATTCTCTTTTTCTCTCTTGAATGTGGGTGTCCTTGGTAAATCCCTTTTTAAGCCTCTGAAATAACCACCTATGTTAACTTCTGGCAATTCATGAGAAGAGGAAACATCAAATATCTCAGCCAACTTTGTGTTACTGGGAGTTTTAAAATGATTTTGGGCAGGTAGGGCAGAGGGAGATTTCTAGCTGTAATCATCTAATCTCCCGCAGCTTTGCTGGCGTCCCACAAGAAGGTGGGGAAGGGGTAGGCAAGTCAACCCTTTCCAAATTGCACCCCAAATCCAAAACACAACACCCTTTTGTCTTCTCTCCAGCAGCAGAAGTGTGAAAAATGAAGTTGCCTATTGGAAACTCTTGTCTTTTGCAGTAACCTGTATCACTCCAGATGTTGCCTCATTTCCAATGCTAGCAATGGGGAAGGTTGCTTGGAAAGGCAGTGCAGAAACTTCCAGAGTTCATCGATTTCATATTTCAAAATAGTATGGAAGTGTGCCATCTGTTTACTGCAGTCAAAATCTCCTACAGCCAACAAAGGAGGATTTGGGGACATTTGTCCACTTTCTGTGGCCCTGGGATTTCCAGTTGCCCAGCAGTGGTCCTGTCTGATGATCTCAGTTCAGAAGATCTTCTGAATTGCCTTGCACCATCCAATCTAGCAAAGACTAGCCAGGTAGTCTGATATTGACTGATTTCTAGTATGAATTGATCACTTATTGTACCTTATGACTATTATTAAGTATTGTACCTGATGATTCTTGACTCTTGACAAATGTATCTTTTCTTTTATGTACACTGAGAGCATTTGCACCAAGACAAATTCCTTGTGTGTCCAAATCACACTTGGCCAATAAAGAATTCTATCTATTTTCTAGTCTGATATGCTTCTGATAACCTAAGGAAAACAGCTCTCCCTTTTTATCTGTGAAATCTAGTATTCCAGGGACTAGGAAGCTGCAGGTCCCAGTGGATCTTCTGTCATTCAACGTCTCTTTTTGAAGTCTAAGTAAACATATTATGCACAGACACTCCATTAGTTCTCTGCAAGCAGTGGCCATTTCAATTTACCATTGTTTTTTCTCCTCATTCACTGTGCTTTATTACTTCGCAATACCCACTCACTACAGGGACTCTGTGTCCTCTTTAAACAGCAAATTTGCAAAAAGGCATTTAGAGAAGATAAAACACCTCCAGTTTTTATCTGGAAGGATAGAAAAAGATATAACACAATGTGTAATTTCGGAAATATGGAACTGTGACACTTCTATGCTACAACTGCTAGATTTACATTTTTTAAAAAACCAAGCAGCATTCTTTCATAGCATAAGGCTGGTATATTATACTACGGTAGAAGAGAGGTGTGAATAAAGGCATATGTTATTTTAAAATGTTATTGGCTAGTTAGTCTTTAAGCTTTTAACATATGAATTGCATTTTTAAAAAAGTCCGTAAACAATTAACAAGTTTGCCTATTTTTTTAAAAAAAGCACTGCCTGAGAAATATAATGGCTTTGTATAACCTGTTTAATATTAGTTTCTAGAAATAACACCTTTGAAAAATATGATTAAGATTGGAGGAAGAGGGTCACATATAGTCCAGAGGCCTGTGTGTGCAGCAGTTAGATATGATGTTGTTTTGTTTTGCAGAACAGACAAATAATACTATCAAGACCTCCAAGATCGCTTCAAACTTTGTTATTCTATTCTATTCTATTATTCCATTCCATTCCATTTTTTGAGAGTGCTGATTATTTGATGAGAGGTAGAAGGAAGATGTTGTCTGGAATCAATTTATTCCCCATCAAATATGTTATTCCCAATTGTTATTGCCAATTAATAGTCTGGAGGTCCCCAATATGTTAAAAAAACACCACCTTTCCCCCCCACTCCCCCCAAAACTATGCCTCTAGAAGCCCCCCTTGGTCTTTCTGTGACCCTCCATGACTTACTTTTTAAATGCTAAACACTTATTTTACCTTATTTTTATTTTCATTCGTTTTAAAAAGCCAAAGCAGCAGCCTCCAAATGCACTTGAGTTTGGTCCCTGCAGCAGCCATTCAGGGCTGCTTGGAAATATGCTTACGTGCTCTGGAAAAAAACCCCAAACATAAATAGACTGGGGCTGGCAATGAGTGGATCTCTCCAGGAAGCTGACCTAAGCTGCTGAAAGACCTAGCACTAAATTCACACAATATACTTAAGCATAGCTTGCTTTACCTTTTATGACTTTGTATCCTGGGTGATCCCTTCTCATATAATTCTATGCTGTGGGCACTTGGAAAATGCTGACACTTTAAACATGTCGTGTCAATATTGGTGACAGTTCTTGGGCGTGAAAGATCTAGCACTAAATTCACACAATATACTAAGCATAGTGTTAGATCTGTGGTGGATCAGTTCGACAGAGACGCGAGACCATTCAAGTGATTTCAGCTCTTTATTAAGAATAAGGAATAGTCTGGGGATGTGAGCCACGGCAGCCCTTCATATAGGGCTGGCTCGCGGCTCGGCGGCCAACGGCAGCATTTTGAATCTTCCGCGATCGGCTGTAGATTCCTAGTGCTCCAATCATGGCCGAGGCTTCGACCAATCAGGTTTCCACCTATCCAGACCAATCGGTTGCGAGGGTTTCGGAGTATGCTAATATCGTACACATAGCTTTTGCTTTACCTTTTATGACTTTGTATCCTGGGTGATCCCTTCTATGCTGTGGGCACTTGGAAAATGCTGATACGTTAAATATCTCATGTGAATTCAATTGGTGACAGTTCGGGTGGGGGGGCAAAGAGAGAATGGCTGAGAATAAGCTCATGTGTCCACAAATATAAGGATAGACGTCTACGGAGATTCTCAATTATCCAGGTCATGGTTGTCCCAAAGATGGTTTTCTTTTTTTCTTTCCAAAAGGCAACTGGACTTTCTTCATGTAGTCTTTGAAAACTTTTCACTTCTCATCCAAGAAGCTTCTTCGGTTCTTAAAATGTATAAGGATCAGATATTTTGCAAATGAATGGTTCAGCTCCACCCCATCTACCCATTGTAGTCATTTTCTCAGAGCACCTGCCACATGTCCTTAAATATCAAATGTGCCTGGTGGTGTTTGCGAATTGTTGGGCACCCCAGTGATAGAGCATCTTCTTAAAAACAAAAGAATCAATACAAGGAAGAGCCCAAGGAGGATTGCTATGTTCACCTGCAGGGCCCAGATGCACCTTTGCTGAGTGGCTGCCTTGTCTACTGTATGTAACTAATTGCACCCAAAAATAAAGTTCTCATTTAAGACAGGGGGAAAGGTTGGGGACAACAGGATATCCTGTCTGAAATTCTTTAAGAGTCTCACGATCATTTTTTTTTTTCCCCTTTCAGGATAATCAGCAAAGCAGAGGTGGCATTCAGCAGGTCCTGACCAGTTCTAGAGAACTGGTAGCAGACATTTTGAGTAGTTCGGACAACTGGCAAATCCCACCTCTGACTGGAGATTTTATAGTTCCCTTCCCCCTGCCACGCCCACCAAGCCACGCCTACAGAGCTGGTAGTGAAAAAATTTGAATCCCACCATTGGAGCAAAGGCTGAAGCCCACGTTCTGAGCAGTATTTATAATTCGTTGCTCAGGAAAAATACAGTGGTGTCACTGGAACAAGGCCCTGAAGTAACAGAATTATGTAGGAGAGTCTCAATATTGCAAGGATGACGGCAGCCAGTCCTGAGATGGTAGACGTTTTAAGAACTGGCTCTGCCAGTCCATGGTTGCCATTGCCAGCCATGGTACCACTGATCAGCGAACTAAGCATAGTGGCTCATCTCTGCTCCGAGCTGGCTTACAAGAGTCCAGAATATTTAACAATTGGTCCTCAGCGGTTGATATGATCTCTCCCCAACCTACCACTGATGGCAGTACTATCCGACTGGACTGCACAATTGCAGAGGGTCTAATCAACCAACGGCCAGTAGACAAGGTACAATTTAGGGAAACCTCCCTACATTGAACAAGGTGGTTTTGAGTGGCTCAGTATGGGTCGGAACCAGACCCAAACAGTTATTCTGCCACAAAGCTCATCCCAAATGTTTCACTGCCTTTCAGCCTCACCTCCTCAGTGGGCTTTTGCAAAGACGAGAAGCAGTAAATAAATGGAGAATTACCTGTTTTTTGTTTTTAAAGCCAGCCTCCACTTCATTTACTGCTTCTCATAAAAGAGTAATATTAAGAAATCGGAACAACGGCGCAATAAAAGAATGCATACTCCATCCATCCAAATAGCAAGTTATTGAGCAGATTAAAAATATTAGCGATAAATAAGCCAAAAGCTGTGCTCCCCGGAGGATGAAAACAATAAGTAAAGGCTTCAGATGGAGACTTCTAACATACAACCTCTTGCTGTGAAGCTTTGGGAGAATTTGCTAATCCTCCCTAAGCAACTGTCTTCATGCACAGACATTGGAAAAACAGCAAAGGTGAGTGAAAGGGAACTAGAATGGGTCTCCCCCCATTCCCTCCCTCCCTTATAATAGAAGGTTATGTGGGAAAGTAAAGCTTGACTGTTATTTAGAGAGAAGCATAAACAGGCATAAATAAGGATGGGTAGGCAGGCATGGGATCAGCCGCCTGCCTTCCTATTGGGTGCATTGCTGGAATGAATGGTAACCTTATGCCATAAGGGTCATATGACATCATACCCCAGGAGTCAAGAGTTAATTTAGCAGCCCCACTGCAGCAGGTTCTCCTAAATAGGGAAACTCTGGCAACAGATTGGGTTTCATCCCGACCGTGTTTATGGAGATGCTCTCACAACTCTTTCAACAGCAGAGGCCCCTCGGTGGGCTTCTGCCTTAGGGAGGCCTTGCTGCCCCCCTCCCCCCATACCTTTGCTAAGCCAACTGGAGTGCCCAAAGTCTTCTCTCAGGGTAATCGACAACTAAGAGGGTGCAGTCAGGGAGAGAAAATAGTATGTCCCTTTCATAGCAACATGGCCGCTTCCTCACATTGGCTGCCTCCCTCTGCTGAGTCTTGGCCATGTGGGGAATTAGAAAGGTTGCCGTCTCCCCCTCCCCCCTCTAACCAGGTTAGTGAAGGCTGGTCTCACCTGCAGAAATATAACATGTCGCTCATGTAGACACAGCCGATGCCCGTTGTCATGAGGGCAGCGGTGGAGAAAGAGCAGGTGTTACTGCACAGTACTGCGAGCAATTAAAATGTCCTGACTGTTGCCCAGCTATATTGCACAGGTTTGTTGCTGTGGGGATAAATTGATGGGTGAGCTACTATACTCTGTGTTGCTCTACGTTCCTTAAGAACAAAGGCAAGGTACGCGTTTAATTTCCAAAAACCCACTGCTCTGCTAAAAGTAAAAGAAATCGCAGCGTAGCTTTGTGCAATACGAAACAGCAGGTAACAGTTGTGGCCAAGAGGGCGGCAGACAATGATATCTTGCGCAGCACTCGAAGCCATTTCAGGAACAAGAAGCTTTCCTCTCATTGACTCATATCTTGGTTACCTTGTGGTTAGAGTATTGCAGTTTGGGCTACTTGGGGTGGCCTTTGAAGGCCATTCAGAACTTCAGCATGATTCATTATGCTGAACTAAAATAGCATTAGCAATAGCACATAGACTTATATACCGCTTCACAGTGCTTTACAGCCCTCTCTAAGCAGTTTACAGAGTCAGCCTATTGCCTCCAACAATGTGGGTCCTCATTTGACCCACCCTGGAAAGAGGGAAGGCTGAGTCAACTTTGAGCCTGATGAGATTTGAACTGCCAAATTGCAGTCAGTCGGCAGTCAGCAGAAGTAGCCTGCAGTACAGCACTCTAACCACTGCACCACCACAGCTCAAAATACAGGTAGTCCTCGTGTTACGACCACAGTTGAGCCCAAAATTTATGTCACTAAGTGAGAAATTGGTTACATGAGTTTGCCCCATTTTGTGACTTTTCTCACCAGGTTTCTTCAGTGAATCCCTGTAGTTATTCAATAAGTAACCTGGTTGTTAAGTGAATCTGCCTTTCCTGTGGACTTTGACTTGTCAGGAGGTCACCGAAGGGGATCCCATGACTCCGGAAGGGACACGGCTACCGTCGTAAATGTGAGTCAATTGTCAATCATCAGAATGTAAATCATGCGGCCATGGGGATTCTGCAATGGTCGTAAGGCTGAAAAATGGTCACAAGTCATATTTTTTCAGTGCTGTTGTAACTTTGAATAGTCACCAAATGAACGGTTGTAAGTCAAGGACTACCTGTAGTTATGGCAGTACCTAGACTGAATCATGGACCAGGGCTATCACAGGATCTGCATTGGTTTTTGGAACAATTCAGTGGCAGTTATCACCTCTAAATTCCCAGTTGATATCTCATTTTCTCCATTTCAGTCCTCCTGCCTGCCTGCCTACCCATTGAAACCTAGTGGAGAAGACGTGCTGAAAATCTTGAATACAATGGATTTACTGCATTTCTACGCAGTTGCCTCACAGAGAAAAAAGAGCAAAGCCTACGTCATGAATGGCACCACACTATTTTCATGTTTTGTAGGCATCTGCAGGACCTCAATGCTTTGGTCAGAATGATGAAAGAAGCATCATGTTGCTGGCTCCATCCCTTGCATATAACATCACCACACAGTTCCAAAAGAAGAAGGGCTTGCAATTAATTCCATGAAGCTGACTGCCTGTGGATGCCATCAGCCCTGGCAGCTATGTTAATTTAGTTAACTCTGTGCTAGTTGCTGTGCAAATATCACAGAGGTGGGATTCAAAAAATTTTACCACTAGTTCTGTGGGGGAGGCTTGGTGGGCATGGCAGGGGAAAGATACTGCAAAATCTCCATTCCCTCCCCACCCCACTAACCTGTTTTCCAGCTCCATTCTCCCATGCAGGGCAACAAAAGAAGACCCAACCAATCAGTTGGGACTTGGGAAGCAGAGAATAGATGGGGGCTGTTAAGTATTGATCATGGGTTGGAGTAAATGGAGACAGCCTCTGAACTGTGAACTTTCAGCTCTTTATTTGCATAGTGACTTCTCGAAACAACAACAGTGAACTCTGCCTTATACAGGCAACCCTTGTGAGAATTGTCCAATAACGAGCTATGAACGCTAGCTCTTTTAACCAATAAGAATTCTCTGTTAAGGGCCAATCAGATTCCTAACCAATCCGATCTGGCCGCCTAACAGCCAATCAGAAGTGCAGGGCCAGAACCCTGCACTTTACCTCAAGCTCATACTTCATTAACTATGGTACATACACAACACCCCTTCCCCCTGGCTTCTTAATTACGGTGTAGTTATAGAGTCCCTTAGATAGGACGGTTGTCTTTTAACTCTTTCGGATTTTCGTTGGATTGGTTGGTTGCAATCCTGTTGAGGTAGATTGTTGTTTGGCAGTGGTTCTGCTTCTTGCTCAGCTGCAAATTCTTGCGGTGCAAACGTTTCTCCTTCCTGCTCCATTTCCTGAGTATCACTTAGTTTGTCGCTCCCTTCGAGCAGGTTCCCTGGAACTTCATCTTCTTCCGTACCTCCCCCCTCCCTCGGTTTGGTCATGGGGGAGTTGTTGACTGGCCGTTGTGAGTCGTGACCGTAATTGATCGATATGCCGTTTCCACAGTTTATTGTCACAGCATTTCACTATGTAGGATTTGGGGCCGGTCACTCGTACTACTGTCGCCTCTATCCATAACGGGTCGCCTGATAAGTTTTGTGCGTAAATGCGGTCTCCTACCTGGAAGGTGCGACAGCAGCCGCTGGATCCTATTGGCTTTTCCGGTTCATAAGCAGGGTGCAACCGGTCGAGGTGGGAGCGGAGTCTTCGCCCCATCAGTAGTTCGGCGGGAGTTCTGCCGGTGACGCTATGTGGAGTTATGTGTTGCAAAAAGAGAATTTGGTTGACCTTGTCATCGATATTGTCATAGTCCACTTTTTGCAAGGTCTTTTTAACAAATTGGACCATGCATTCAGCTCGGCCATTGGTCGCAGGGTGCGCAGGCGAGGTGAGCGCATGGCGGATGCCGCAGTCTGCGAGGTACTGCTTGAACATTAGTGCCGTAAACTGTGGCCCGTTATCGGACACCAGGATGTCTGGCAATCCATGGGTTGCAAAGAGTCTGTTTAGAATCTTGATCACTGCCTCGGAGGTCGTAGCCGTCATACGATGAATTTCTAACCAATTGGAGTATGCGTCGACTGTTAGCAGGAAGGTATAGCCTTTGGTTGGCCCCGCGAAATCCAGGTGGATTCTGGACCAGGGTCCACATGGCGTCTCCCATTCAGTAGGCATGGCTTTTGTGGGGCATTGCTGACTTGTTGGCAATTGGAACACGCTTTAACCCACTGCTCGATTTGCCGGTCCATGCCTGGCCACCATGCGTAGCTTCGTGCAAGCGCCTTCATTCGCACGATGCCGGGGTGGCCCTCGTGCAGAATTCGCAGCAGCGTCTTCCGGAGTCGCTCTGGGACAACGACTCTATTGCCCCAGATGATACAGCCTTTTTGGGAAAAAAGTTCAGTCTGTCGAGATTTGAATGGTGCGAAGTCATCTGTTACTTGGTCCAATGGCCATCCATGTTCTACCCAGCCTAGGACTCGAGCTAGGGTGTGGTCTCATTTGGTTTCTCTCGTGATGTCTCGGGCGGTCAGAGGCGGCGAGTTGAGTGTTTCGATCTGCAACGTGGTTGCCGTTGGTGCCGGATCGTCGAGAATCTCTGGAAGCCGTGCTTGGCTTAATGCGTCAGCGTGGGGAATGGCTTTCCCCAGGCGATATTGCAGGCGATAATTATAAGCAGCGAGGAATTCTAACCATCGGGTCATTCTAGGGGATAATATGTAGGGGGTTGGCTTGTCCCCGGCTATTATCCCTAGCAACGGTTTGTGGTCAGTTATAATGGTAAATGTCCTTCCATACACATATTCATGAAATTTTTTTACAGCTGAAACGATTGCGAGGGCTTCTTTATCAATTTGTCCACAGTTCCACTCTGCTTGTGAAAGAGTCTTCGAAAAGTATGCAACAGGGGCTTCGTTCCCATTAGGCAGTACATGGCTCAAAATGGCGCCCACGCCGAAAGGCGATGCATCGCAGGTTATAACTAACGGCAAAGTCTCGTTATACTGCATAAGTACAGAGTCAGATGTGAGCAGTTTTTTAACATTCCGGAATGCTTGCTCTTCCCGGTAACCCCATACCCACAATGCTTTCTTATCTAATAATCGGTGTAACGGTTCAGCGACAGTTGCCTTGTGCGGTAAAAATACATTATAGAAATTAATGAGGCCTAAGAACACCTGGAGATCGACCTTGTTACGTGGCCTGGGAGCGTTTTTTATCGCTTTTAGTTTACTCTCGGTTGGATGAATGCCCTGGCTATCAATCCGGTACCCTAGAAACTCAACACTGTCAGTATACAATTGACATTTATTTTTTTTCACCTTAAGTCTGGCCTCTTGGAATTTTTTTAGAATGCATTTCAAATGGTCCTGTAAGATTTTTTGGGTAGGGGCTGCAATTAATACATCATCAAAATAAGGGACCATGCCCTTGATTCCTTGTAATAACCTTTCCATAAGGCTCTGGAAGATCCCCGGGACTACACTAATTCCAAATTGCAATCGGGTACATTTAAAGGCATCCCTGTGCATTACAATAGTTTGGGCTCGAGCCGTTTTTTCATCCACTGGTAATTGTTGATAAGCTTGAGCTAAATCTAATTTAGCGAAAACCTTCCCGGCCCCCAAGGAATGGAGGATGTGCTGCACCACCGGAACTGGATACGCATTCTGCTGTAGGGCGTGGTTCAAAGTGGCCCAGTAGTCCCCACAAATTCGGATTGACCCGTCTGGCTTAATGGGTGTTACAATAGGGGTTTCCCATGGAGAGTGATCGATGGGCTTCAACACCTCTTGAGCAATTAGCTTGTCGAGTTGTTCGTCAATTTTTGCTTTAAGAGCGAATGGAACTCGACGGGGCTTCAAGCAAATGGGAGCTACTTTTGGATCTAGACTGAATGAGATCAGGGTCCCCTTATACTCGCCTAAGCTGTCCGCGAAGACGTCACTGAACTCAGAGATAAGGTCTTCCTCCCACTCACAACCACCGACTCGGTTCACGCCGGCCACTTCAATGCCGAGTGGCGCGAACCATTGGAGTCCTAGTAGGCTAGGCCTATCTCTATCGATGACCGTTAGAGGTAAGTACGCTGTATGCTTCTTGAAGGAGACTCGGACTCGGCAGGACCCGACAACGGGGATTCGATTTCCTTGGTAGTCCTTGAGGATGAGGCGTTGAAATTGGAGGTCTTGGCGTTGGATTGTGGGGATGAGTTGCTTGAGTGTCTTCCAGGACACCATCGAGAGGGACGATCCCGAGTCGACCTCCATGTGGCAAGGCTGGTTCTCAATGGCTACCGTGACTCAGATTTTCTTAGTGTCTAAAGCTGAGGCGTGACCGATAGTGATAGTATGGTGAGCCTCTTCTTTCTGCAAAGCTCGATTTCTGTAGGAGTGGTTTACTGGCTCTCGCCTTACAGGACGGTTTCCTGTCGATTGGCGATAGTTAGCCCCTTTTGAGGCCTGGCTGAGTCCTGGTAAGCTGCGGCAGACCCGGCCGATGTGGCCTCGTTTCCTGCACTCATGGCAGAGTGCGTCGCAGAATTTGCATTCAGACCTGGCATGGTTTGCTCCACAGCCAGCGCAAGGGCGTAAGTGCTTTGGGCGAGGGTCCCGGTTGGACCGCAGTCAATGGACCCCTTCTTCGTCGCTGTCTGATGACGAAGAGAGGTCCTCATGGTGCGTCATCATGAGCTGTCCTTCAGACTTGGATAAAATGTCGCTTGTCGGTGGTGGTACCGGAGTGCGGCTTCGCCGTAGTTGTGCAGCCGACTTTTTGGTCGCCTCTGCTGCCATGGCTTCGGTGATGGCGTCGGCAAGGCTGATGTCGCCTTTCGCCATCAGCTTGCTTTGCAGGCCTAGTGCATCTAGTCCCAGAATTATTCGATCTCTTAGCGCCTCTTTTAAATCAGCGAACCCGCAGAGGCCCCCTAAATTTCAGATGTCTGCCATGAAATTGGCCACGCTTTCCCCTTTTCGTTGGTTCCTCTGATAAAACTCGTGGCGTCTCACGAGCGTAGGCACGGTTGGCGCGTAATGGTCTCTCAGGATGGGTTCGAGGTCATCCCAGCTCATGGCCTTCACTTCTTGAGGTTTGGCGAGTGCTTTAGCCATCTTAAATATGGCTGGGCCGCAATGCGTCAGGAACAACGCCCTTTTCTTTGCTGGCGTGGCGTCCTTCAAGTTGTTCGTCTTGAGAAACATTTGGAAGCGATCCATGTAGGATTCCCAATCTTCTTGGTTTGGATTGAACGGAGCGGGTGGTACGATGCCGCCGGACATGGTTCCGTTGTTGGCGTCGTCTGTCATGTGCTCGGTGTTGCTTCCTGGTTTCTTCGGTTCAGACGTCTCCAAATCCCATCCTCGTCGCCAGTGTTAAGTATTGATCATGGGTTGGAGTAAATGGAGACAGCCTCTGAACTGTGAACTTTCAGCTCTTTATTTGCATAGTGACTTCTCGAAACAACAACAGTGAACTCTGCCTTATATAGGCAACCCTTGTGAGAATTGTCCAATAACGAGCTATGAACGCTAGCTCTTTTAACCAATAAGAATTCTCTGTTAAGGGCCAATCGGATTCCTCAGAACTAACCAATCCGATCTGGCCGCCTAACAGCCAATCAGAAGTGCAGGGCCAGAACCCTGCACTTTACCTCAAGCTCATACTTTATAAACTATGTACATACACAACAAAACTCATGGCCCGCAGATGCCTCCCGTGCTGGCCACGCCCACCCCGAGTTTAGTGAAGGGGGAAAAAGTTGTGATATGTCACCCCTGTTTCAGGGGAAGCTGCAACTCTCCATTTAATTTCATTCCGTCCTCAACACTCCCAGTTTTTCAGGAAACTCCAATCCTGGGAATGACCTAGTCCTTTTTGAGAAAAGCTTCCTCTTACCAGCAAGTTTCATGTCTTGCAGTAAGCCACGGGTTATTGTTATCATGATTTCTTGAACAAACCTCCGTGGCTGGACTCATGCATTATGCTACCAGAGGTGGTTATTCAGCAGGTTCTGTCCAGTTCTGGAGAACCGGTAGCGGAAATTTTGAGTAGTTCGGAGAACTGGCAAATACCACCTCTGACTGGCCCCGCCCCATCTATTCCCTGCCTCCCGAGTCCCATCTGATTGGTTGGGTCTTCTTTTGTTGCCCTGCACAGGAGAACGGATCTGGAAAGCAGGTTAGTGGGTTGGGGAGGGATTTTGCAGTATCCTTCCCCTGCCACGCCCACCAAGCCAAGCCACAGAACCGGTATTAAAAAGAAATTGAATCCCACTACTGATCCCATCAAAAGAAACCTTGTGGAACTTTGAACCCAGATTACATGCATATGCAGACAAGAGGAAGAAAGAAAGCTATGCCAGAGCCATTTGGCTCTTATTCCCACTGTTATCACACTCAAATTTAGTTGGTTTTTCTCATAGGATAATGGTTTCTTCTGAGGTAGATCCCTTCCCCTCTTTCATCCACATTAGGGGAAATTCTTCATCTGTCAACTTTGCCTATTTCTGCACAACTGTGTGCTTCCTTGTGACGATCTTCACCTTTTTGGGATTTCAAGTCTGACATCCAAGAGAAAGGAGAGGAGGAGGAGGAGGAGGAGGAGGAAAATCCCATACATGCAGTAATTACTGTTTTTCCATTGTTTAAAGGAGAAATAGGATAGCACCATATCCTTCTTCCAATTGGAGCCTAGCAATTGTTCCCTCTGATTCTGGTTTCGAATTGAGTTCAATCAGTAATTTTCAAAGGTTAGGATTGTGAAATTATCCTCAGCAGGCAGGATTACCTTTAAGACCCTCTTGTTAAAATAGATTGCAGGAGAAATATTATTCAACAGTTTGGACATTAACCTTGGCCAGAGGAACTTCTGAAATGTCACTCTTCCGGAGCAAGTCAAAAATATACGCTTTTATCAGTGTCCAGTACCAGAAGCTTGAAAAAACAAGCAGGAAGCAAAGATACCATGGGTTCCTTTTCTATCTATTTTAGGACTAGGCATCTTTCCCCTGAGGAAAAACTTGGCTAATCTTGTAGATTATTATTGTTTAATCCTTTAGAACTGAGGGGAATGTTTCAGACTATGTTTTCATATGGCGGACTCAAATTCTTTCTTTTGCTTTTCAGTGTGGGATTAGGGGACAGAAAGACTTTAATGACTTTCATTTGCTCAGAACTTTTACCTCTCAAAATGATTCCTACTTTTACTTCATTGAGGGATATGAGCAGGGGTGAGATTCAAATTTTTAACAACTGGTTCTGTGGGCGTGGCTTAGGTGGTGGGCATGGCTTGGTGGTCATGTGGTGGGTGGACATGGCTTGGTGGTCATGTTATTGGCTGGGTGTGGCCAACTCCATATCACTCACATCAAGGCATGCATCTCCTCCCCTGGCCTCTCATGACTCTGGGGATGCTGCAACAGTTGTAAGTATGAAAAATGGTCATGTCACTTTTTTCAGTTGCATTAGCAAAGTACCAGCAAAGGAGGGGAAAAAAACTCCAGAGAAGTTCCAGAGACAGGAAGTCTAGTCCTGCCAAGAATGTAAAAAGGGTTAATGGAGAGGCAGTTTCTGTAAGCAACACCAGAATGTTTCCTTCCTGCCTTCCTTACAGGATTAGGCCAGTAATTTCTTCTAACAACCGGTTCTCCAAACTGCTTAGAATGGTAACAACCGGTTCTAGCAAATAAGTGTGAACTGGTAGAATCCCACCCCTGGATATGATCTGCTTTTGATTTTTGTACTGGAATGGCTTTGTGATGTCCCTTGCTTTGCCTCCTGGCTACCAATCAGCTGGTAATATGCTTCTAGAATAAGATGATTGAAGGTGTAGAAAACCAGTTTTTGATGAAGTAAGCAGCTGATAAAACCTTTGAGAAAGAATGTGAGGTAACATTTTCTTCCTACTCTGTAAAGCTTTCTCTTTGTACTCCAGGCTCCAGAACAGTAGAAGAATTCTGCATTATTCCATTACCTTTAATCACTGCATGGCAAATGATACATAGGTTTCCCCTTATGCCCCAAAGGGAAGTGGCTTCTATTGTGTATACAGGTAGTCCTTGACTTACAATCGTTCATTAAGCGACCAGTAGCCCTGGGAAAAAAAAGTGGCTTACTATTTATTGGTCCTCACACTTAAAACCATTACAATATCCTCATAGTCCTTTGTTCAAATTTTGGGCACTTGGCAACTGGCAAGCATTTATGACAGTTGCATCCCAGGGCCATGTGATGGCCTCGGTGGCGCAGTGGCTAGAATGCAGTACTGCAGGCTACTTCTGCTGATTGCCGGCTGCGTGCAATTTGGCAGTTCAAATCTCACCAGGCTCAAGGTTGACTCAGCCTTCCATTCTTCCAAGGTGGGTAAAATGAGGACCCAGATCGTTAGGGACAATATGCTGGCTCTATAAACCGCTTAGAGAGGGCTGTAAAGCACCGTGAAGTGGTATATAAGTGCTATTGCTATTGCTATTTGTGACCTTCTCAGCCAGCTTCTGACAAGCAAAGTCAGTGAGGAGAGACAGATTTGCTTAATGGCTGCATGATTCACTTAACGATTGCCTTGTTTGGCAATGGAAATTCTGCTCCCAATTGTGGTCATGTCAAGGACTATCTGCAGTATAGTTCTCAAAGGCACATATACAAATTGTTGTTCTCTTTAGCAGACATATCGGGGGGGGGGGGACAGGGCTGGGGTACTACTTCAGAGTTGACACGTCTTCTAATGTAAGCCACACTGTAGTGTGATGGTTTAGTTCTGACTTTGTGTACAAAGTCTAGTTAGGGAAGTTATATATTATAATTCTAGGCCCAGTAGTGGGATTCAAATTTGTTTACTACCAGTTCTGTGGGCTGGTATGGCTTGATAGGCGTGGCTTGATGGGCGTGGCAGGGGAAGGATACTGCAAAATCCCATTCCCTCCCCACCCCACTAACCTGCTTTCCAGCTCTGTTCTCCTGTGCAGGGCAACAAAAGAAGATCCAGCCAATCAGCCGGGACTCAGGAGGCAGAGAATAGATGGTGGGGGCAGTCAAAGGTGGTATTTGCCAGTTCTCCAAACTACTCAAAATGTCCACTACCAATTCTCCAGAACTGGTCAGAACCTGCTGAATACCACCTCTGATTCTGGCTTAGTTTTTGCAGTTTATTGCACAAACTAGGATTAAGCATTTAATAAAGCAAACATGATTTATCCCTTGATTAAACCAATGAACTAAGGTTTTGCATGAGGCATGAACCCAGTCACTGAGCAACTGTTAGTTGACTGCATTAACTGATTCTTTCTTCAATATTCTGCAAATGTATGTAGTTCCAGCATACAATTTCCCTTGATATATTAGTTTTAATCACTTTTTATACATATGCAATTTCCGCATCTGCAAGCTGCATGATGCAGCCCTGGGAAAACTGTCTAAGCATTTACCAGAAATAGCAGTATTTTCCTGGAAAGAGGACTGTTGAAACACAGAAATATTATCTTTCCAGGCCATTCCAAAAAGCTCACTTTACATCACTTTCAAACTGTTGTCCTAATGTTTCTTATCCTTCGTCTCACTTTAATCTCTCTTCTCTACTATAGATTATTCCATACAATATTTATTCTTAACCTTTAAGATAGGAATTGCAAAGTTTTGTCCCGCATATTACAGGGAGAATCTCAGATTCAGCTGAAATGATTTGTTGGAAGTTATCCAGGAAGTTTGCTTGGCAGTTAACTGTTGAATTACCTCACCTGCTTCCTGTTACTTCTTTGATCAAAGCAAAGAATTAGATTTTGGAGCGGTTCCCCCTCCCCCCCCCCATGCTATTCTGCAGTACTGGTGGGCTTAACGCCTATTCCACAGAAGGCTGTTAATTTTTTATTTTATTTTTATTTATTTTATTTTGTCAAGCGATTGTAAGATAACAGGTATAAGTATAAACATAATTGTGAATACATGAAATGGATATATATATATATATATATATATATATATATATATATATATATATATATGGATCTTTGGTTATTCGGGTTTTCTCCCGCGTAAGATTGGAAGTATCTGGGCAACGTTTCGATGAAGTCTCATTCATCATCTTCAGGCTTGGTCTTCAGCTCTGTGCTTCTCAGAGTGATGTGAGCTTGCAGCTGCTTCTTCCTTTTAACTGCTCCTGGGGGTGTGACTTGATTGGTTGGGGCTTGGCTGTGTTCTGATTGGATGGGGGGGTGTTCTCATTGGTTGGGGGTTTGGCTGTGTTCTGATTGGTTGGGGGTTTGGCTGTGTTCTGATTGGCTGGAGGCGTGTTCTGTTCAGGTGGGGGCTTGATTGTGCTCAGGTACATACAAGTACCTGCGAGAACCTCAGAAAACATATATATATATATATATATATATATATATATATATATATATATATATATATATATATATATATATATATGAAAAATAAAAAGAAACAATAGGACAGGGACGGTGGGCACGTTGGTGCACTTATGCCCGCCCCCTGCAGACCTCTTAGGAAAGGGGTGAGGTCAACAGTAGATAGTCTAAGGTTAAAGTTTTGGGGGTTTGGGGAAGAAATCACAGAGTCAGGTCGAATATTCCAGACATTGACCACTCTGTTGCTGAAGTCGTATTTCCTGTAATCAAGTTTGGTGCAGTTTACTTTGAGTTTGTATCTATTGTGTGCTCTTGTATTGTTATGGTTGAAGCTGAAGTATTCACTGACAGATAGGACATTGCAATATACTGTATAATTTTATGTACTATACTTAGATTGGACCGAAGGAGACATAGTTCTAGGTTTTCTAGGTCTAGAATTTCAAGTCTGGTGGCATAAGGTATTCTACAACGAGTAGAGGAATGGAGAACTCTTCTTGTGAAATATTTCTGGACTTTCTCAACTGTATTAATATCAGATACGTAATGCGGGTTCCAGACTGATGAGCTTGTATTCAAGTATTGGTCTAACAAATGTTTTGTATGCTCTAGTTAGTGTGATATTACCAGAGAAAAAGCTACATAGGATTAGGTTAACAACTCTTAATGCCTTTTTGGCTATATAGTTACAGTGGGCTCTAGCACTTAGATCATTTGAGATGAATACTCCAAGGTCCTTGACATTGGATCATCAACAAGGTCTTGACTATTCAGCTTGTTTTTTTTCTGATATTTTTTTTTGCCAATATGTAAAACAGAGCATTTATTTGTTGAGATTTGAAGTTGCTGTTATGGATTAAACCATTGCAGCGATACAACCGAAACAGCTTCATCTTAAAACAGGCTTGTAATCTTGCAATTCTTATTGGCCCATGAATAGCGAGTCATGATTGGTCAGGCTTGTCCAGTCTGATTGGCTGTTAACGGAAGCCCCTGATTGGACGCTTGTGAAAGTGATAGACTCAGTTCATTGGTTGTTTAACGGCAGCAAGCTCTATAAAAGAGCTACTGCTGCCGAGGTTTTCCGCTCCAGTCTTTCTTGTTAAATAAAGAGTTGAAGTCACAGTCCGATGTCTCGTCTCCGTTCTTACGCCCATACCCAGGACTTAATAGTTGCCATTTCACATGTTCACATGGGAAGCTTCCCCCTCCCCTGAACATGCCCCAGAAAGCAATTTGATTCTCTTTCAGCAGAGAAGTTCTTACTTCCGGAGTCACCATCAAATTGACCTGAATTTGTGTGGCTCAGCTAGTTATAGTGGCCAAGGCCACATTGAAACCAGGAGAAAACATTTCTCCATGTGTGCAGTTTTTTCCTGTGCCTAACTCTGGCAAGGAAACAACTATCCATCTGGTTAATCTCTTTATTTCAACCAAGTTCCTTGAACACTTTTGCTTGGAGCCTTTCTAAACCTTTATTGTCCCATCATTATGAAAACCAAAGGGTCCTTTAAGGCCAATGCCTTTCCTATTCATCTCAAGAGGGTCATGCATCAGAGCAGGAAAAAATGTTGCTGTCCCTCCACAGTTCCTCTCCCATTCCGGCCCAAAATCTGCAGCATTAAAAGACGTGTGTTGACATATGAAGATGGTGATCTCAGCACTTTGGATTTTGGTTTGAACCTGGGACAAAGCAAGCCTTTAGCAGCAGCTGAGCATTCCTATGTATGAATGCAGGGAAAGCAGATGAAGGAGCAGCTGCAGCTGAACATCCGGTGGTTTTCCCCCACCTCCAGGCAAAGGTGGTTTGTGTAGTAGACTTTCTTTTCGGCTTTGTTGTTATGCAACAGTTAGGAGAATGGTTCCAATCCACACCTGCTGCTTAGAAGGTTCTCTCCCAACATCTCTTTGGGGCATCCCCTTTCTTGCCCTTTCCCTTTTTCCCTCTCTTCAGAGGTGACCTTTCTGGACTTTTTTTTTTTTTTTAAACAAAACTTTTGTGATATTACAAATCTGCCTGCCTTGTGTTTGTTTGTTTTTTAAACTCCCTGACATTCAGCTTACAGAAGAGCTTTGGAGAGAAGTGAGAACAGTAGCAGAGAGAAGTCAACCAAAAATAACATTCAGAGACATGCAGGGCATACATTAAAAAAAAAAAAATTACAACAAATTTTGTTTAGTGCGGACCAAATGAAGATTGCACTATTTGATGTGAGCAAGATAGATTCTCTTAATTTCTTACCAAGGAGGCCTTTCCCTTCTAATTCTCAATATGTAATAGTATATTTAATGTGTTTCCAAAGCATGCCAGTTTTTTTCACCCTGGTGTGCTGAAACAAACTCCCCCATTCCCTGCCAGCATGGCTAGGGGCATTGACAGGATTGCAGAGTCCTGGACAATATGCCTTCCACTATTCCTGGTGGGCATTGCCCTATTCCCTGTGCACTTCTCTGTCTCCACTCCTCTCCCTCCAGGGATAGAGGGCATTGGTGGGATTCAAGTTTTTTTATCTACCAGTTCTGTGGGCGTGACTTGATGGGCGTGGCAGGGGAAGGAGACTGTAAAATCTCCAGTCAGAGGTGGTATTTGCCGGTTCTCCGAACTACTCAAAATTTCTGCTATCAGTTCTCCAGAACTGGTCAGAACCTGCTGAATAACATTTCTGAACTAACCTCCTTCTTTCTTACTGCAACTTGATAGAACAGCTACTGCCAGGTGCTAATGCTCAAAGGAAAGGGCTATATACTTTTGAACTTATGCTGTTCCTGTAAAATATTCTGTGAAAATGCCCTTTAAACTGGGGTCTTTTCAGTTTCATCAGGAAGCAGATAAGACCAGAGGTTCAAAGGGCAACTGTTTCATCCAATAGGATTTAAGGACAACTTACCATAGCCAACTGACCGCAGGACAATTCAACATGGCAACATCACAGGACAACTTGCTGTGGGACAATTGGAAGTTTTATTAATTTTGTTTCATTCAGGTACTTCTATTATTAGTGACCACATTTTCGTCCAAATTATTGTAACACTGGATTGACCTTCTTTATTTTATTATTTTTGGCCACAATTCCGTCGAAATCAATTTAACTTTTATATTGGTTGAATTGTCCAACTAATGGCGCGTTGGCCGTGGCGCGTTGGCCGTGGCTCGTTGGCTGTGGCAAGTTCTCCCATTTTGCATCAAACATAAGAGGATTATCTTTTCCATACTGGGTTAGTTCCAATCACTAGAAGGTGGGGAAAACCTTCTCCATCAACATTTGCTTCTATCAACTGCCCTCTGGCATCAGACAGACCAAAGAGGGAGAGAAGGGCGAAGGCTTTCTCAGAACAGCAACATTTTCTGGCTCTTCTTCAACCAAATAATTATAAAAACATTTAAATTAGGATCTAGTTGCTGGGTTGCTCTGTTTTGTAATTTTTTCCCCTTTTGATGCTGACTTTTAGATTATAATCCTGAGGGAAGAAACTGTTTAATTGTTCTGGAAACCTTCTCTTTTTTTTTTTTTTAAGTTATGTGCAGGAGTGACAAGTTACAGATTACTCAAGTATTCCAATTGGCTGGCTTCATTCATTCATTTCTGACTTGTAAACCACGTCAGTCAAAAAACCAACTCGAAACAGCAAGCACTCTGACAAAGGAGAATACAGATAGTCTCCAACTTACAACAGTTCATTGAGCGACCATCCAAATTTACATTGGCACTGAAAATAGTGACCAAACCCCATTTTTTACTCTTAGAACCGTCACAGCATCCCCATGGTCATGTGATCAAAATTCAGATGCTTGGTAATCAACTCATATTTATGACGGTGGTTGCGGCCTCCCGGGGATGTGTGATCACCTTTTGTGAACTTCTGAGGAGAAAAGTCCATGAGGAAGCCAGATTCACTTAACAACCGTGTTACGAGCTTAATGTCGTGTCCTCGGAAATGATGCCATGAGTCGGTGACTTCAAATCATGCTCTTTTATTAGTGTAGGAACCGAACTGGCTCTATAGAAAAGGTTCACGGCTTTTATTCCTTTAGCCGCGGCGGCCGCGGCCAATGGCACCACTTTGAATCTCCCGCGATTCGAATAGACCAATCGCGGGAGATTCTAAGCGAGCCAATCGGCGCGGCTCGCCTAACCAATCAGAGTGCCCCGCGCTTTGGCCAATCAAAGCGCGGGGATCTCAAGAATGCTAATGAGGGGACAGAACACCCCTCCCCTCTTGGTTTAGTCCTTACGTCGCGTAGTCCCGTAGGTAGGCGGGGCTCCTTCTCAGCCTACTGGACCTGCGCAGCTCAGTCGTAGGTTGGATCCCGGCCAGTTCGGTCGGGGTCTCTGCTTCTCCAGATGCCGTCGTGGGAACCGGCTGGTCGGTCGGGCCGGGCTGCTCTCCATAGCTCCCTCCTGGGCTTCCCGGGTTGGTTGAGCTGTGGGTTTCGCCGCTCCCGCTCGGTCTCCCGGGTCGGTCAAACTGGCCTGGCTGTCTCTTCCTGGCGAGGGGTCATGCTGGCTGCTTTCTGGTAAGTATGGCTGGTTTATTCTTCTTTGGTTTTGGTCCCCTGGGTATTCCCTCCCCCCTTGGTTTGTGATGTGGGGGTTGGTTTCGCCTGCTTGTGCATCGGTGGTCTCTTGGTTGGTCGTCCTCGACCTTAATTGGTCGATGTGGCGTTTCCATGCTCGTCCGTCTGCTGTTTGTAGCCGGTACGAGTGTGGGCCTGTTATTTGTGTGATGACGGCCAGTACCCATAATGGGTCTCCCGTCAGGTTTTTTGCGTACACGGGGTCGCCTGGTGCTTGCTGTTTGAGTCTGGGGGCTTCTCTGGGTTATACGTGGGGTGTAATCTGTCAAGTGGGGACCTTAATTTCCTCTCCATTAACAGTTCGGCTGGGCTCTTATTCGTTGTGGTATTTGGGGTTATGTGTTGGGTGAAGAGCAATTTATTTATTTTCTCCTGGATCTCCCCGTGGTCTATTTTCCGGATGGTTTTCTTAGTGAATTGCACCATCCGTTCCGCCCTACCGTTCGCCGCCGGGTGCGCCGGTGCTGTCAGCGCGTGTCGGATGCCCCTTTCCGCTAGGAATTTTTCGAATTCTAGCGAGGTGAATTGGGGCCCGTTGTCGGAAACGACGACGTCTGGGAGGCCGTGCGTTGCAAAGAGTTTGCCGAGTTCCTTGATCACGGCCTCCGTGGTTGTTGTCCTCATGTTGCTTACCTCCAGCCAGTTGGAGTAAGCGTCTACTATTTTAAGGAAGGTGTGTCCTTTTGTGGGCCCGGCAAAGTCTATGTGGATCCTAGACCAAGGTCCCCTTGGGGTTTCCCACTCTAGGACGGGTGCTGTGGGTGGGCTTGGCCTCGTTTCCTGGCATCGTTGGCACTTTGCTACCCATGTCTCAATTTGTCTGTCCATACCTGGCCACCAAGCGTAGCTTCTGGCCTGGGCTTTAGTTCTAACGATGCCAGGGTGCCCCTCGTGTAATAGTTCCAGAACCTTCCCTTGTAGTTTTTCTGGAATGACCACCCTATCCCCCCATAGTATGCACCCTTTTAATAACGAGAGTTTGCCGGTTCCGGAATGTTTTGACGGACTCGTCGTTGTCCCTTTCCGGCCACCCTTTCTCTACACAATGCAACACCCGCGCCAGACGTTTGTCTTTATTAGTCTCTCGGGCAATGTCTGACACGGTTATGGGCAGGTTGGGTAGAGTCTCTATGCTGAGGGTGGTCGGTGTCAGGTTCTGGGTCGGTGCTGGGTTGGTGTCAGGTTCCGGTAGCGGCGAGCAGCTTAAGGCGTCTGCATGGGAGATCGCCTTACCCGGTCTGTGTATGAGTCCGTAGTTGTAGGCCGCCAGGAACTCGGACCACCTTGTCATTCGGGGAGACAGAATGTTCGGGGTGGCCCGGTTTCCTGCAAGGATTCCCAGCAGCGGCTTGTGGTCGGTTATGATGGTGAATGTCCGGCCGTAGAGGTACTCGTGGAATCTTTTTACGGCAGCAACGATAGCCAGAGCCTCTTTGTCCAGCTGGCTGTAGTTCCGCTCTGGTTTGGTGAGGGTCCTTGAAAAGAACGCGATGGGTGCTTCTTTTCCATCGGGGAGGGTATGGCTGAGGACAGCGCCGATGCCGAAGGGTGATGCCTCGCATGTGACGGCCAGGGGTAGGGTCTCGTTATACTGTATAAGGACGGCGTCCGAAGTGAGGAGGTCCTTTGTTTTCTGGAAGGCGGCTTGCTCGCGTTTCCCCCAAGTCCAGGTCGCCGCCTTGTCCAGGAGCCTATGCAAAGGCTCCGCCACCGTCGCCTTTTGGGGCAGGAAAACATTGTAAAAGTTAAGTAGCCCCAGGAATGCCTGTAGTTCCGTCTTCGACTTGGGTGTGGGGGCTTCTTTGATGGCCTTGATTTTTTGGTTTGTGGGGTGAATGCCGTGACGGTCTAAGAGATATCCTAGGAATTCAACCCGTTCCATGTATAATTGGCATTTCTCCCTCTTTACCTTGAGCCCGGTCTCTTTGAATTTGGTTAGGACCTCCCTTAGGCAATCCTCTAGTTTGGCTTGGTTGGTTGCCGACACTAAGACGTCGTCGAAGTACGGTACCACCCCCTTGATGCCTTGTAATAGTCTTTCCATTAGGCTTTGGAATATTCCCGGTGCCACGCTGACTCCGAATTGGAGCCGGTTGCATTTAAATGCTCCCCGGTGGGTGACTATGGTTTGCGCTTCTGCCATTTCCTCGTCGACTGGCAACTGTTGGTATGCCTGGGCGAGGTCGAGTTTGGCGAAAACCTTGCCCCCTCCCAGTGAATGCAGTAGGTGTTGCACTACTGGGACGGGGTAGGCGCTTTGTTGCAACGCGCCATTTAGGGTGGCCTTATAGTCCCCACAGATCCTCACCGACCCATCGGGCTTGATCGGGGTGACTATGGGGGTCTCCCACCGGGCGTGGTCTATTGGCTGTAGGACCCCTTGTTTGACGAGCTTGTCAATTTGCTCGTCTATCTTGGGTTTAAGTGCGAATGGCACCCGCCTTGGTTTTAGGCGTTTTGGGGGAACGTTTGGGTCTAGGCTGAATGATATAAGGGGCCCTCGGTACTTGCCTAGGTTTCCGTCGAAGACCTCTTGGAATTCCCGGGCCAGTTGTTGCTCCCAGCTGTCGTCGGTGACGTGGTTGATTCCCGTGACTGCGATGCCGAGCGGGGCGAACCATTGCAGTCCCAGTAGGCTTGGGCGGTCGCGATCGACGATTGTCAGGGGAAGCTTTTTGGTGCGCCCTTTGTATGTTATGTTGAACTGTCTGGTTCCGACTCCCGGGATGCGGTTTCCCTGGTAGTCCTTTACGATTAGTCTCTGGCTGTCTAGGCTTTTCCTTTGGATGGTAGGCACCAAGCGCTTTATTTCTTGCCGTGCTATCATGGAGAGGTAGGACCCGGAGTCCACCTCCATTTTGCATGGCTCCCCCTCGATGCCTACCTCCACGTAGACCTTCCGGGCATCATTGGTTGTGGCATGGCCGATGGTGACCATCTGATGGGTCTCCTCTCTTCGCCGGGTCTCGCCACCTCGTAGGGATCGTCCGTTCCGGTCCCATCTGTTGTCAGAGGGGCGATCTCTGGTCCGGGGTGGTGTGCTCTCTCTCCTCCGCTCGCTCTGGTCCCATCGGGGCGGGCTGCGGTTCTTTTTGAGGCGGCAGACGCGGGCGATGTGTCCCTTCTTGTCACAATGCCGGCAGATCGACTCGAAAAACCGGCATTCGGACCTGGGGTGGTCGCCTCCGCAACCGGCACAGTTGGTCCTCGACTTACGACCCTGCCAGTTCCGTGGGTCGCGGCCTGCCTGGAGGCGATGAATCTCCTCCTCTTCGTCAGAAGTGCCCGATGCCGAGTGGAAATCGCCCTGGTGGGTGGTCGTCTCGGGTTGGGCCTCGGCCGACCTTGCAGGGTGGTTGTTTCCGCTGCGGTTCCCAGCGTTCGGTCGGCGCATGCTGTCGGCGGATGTTCAGGTTGCTTCGGCGGCTGCGGCTGCGGTGAGGGTGTCTGCAAGGCTGATGTTGCCCTTGGCCATCAGCCGGCTCTGGAGGACGGGGTCCCACAGGCCGAGCACGATTCGGTCTCGCAGGGCGTCGTTCAGGTTGTCGAATTCGCACAGCCCTTCTAGGTGCCGTAGTGTAGGAACCGAACTGGCTCTATAGAAAAGGTTCACGGCTTTTATTCCTTTAGCCGCGGCGGCCGCGGCCAATGGCACCGCTTTGAATCTCCCGCGATTCGAATAGACCAATCGCGGGAGATTCTTCGCGAGCCAATCGGCGCGGCTCACCTAACCAATCAGAGTGCCCCGCGCTTTGGCCAATCAAAGCGCGGGGATCTCAAGAATGCTAATGAGGGGACAGAACACTTAACAACTGCAGTGATTCACTTAACCACGGTGGCAAGAAAGGTTGTAAAATGGGGAAAAATTCACTTACCTGTCTCACTTAGCAAAAGAACTTTTAGGCTCAGTTGGGATCATAAGCTGAGGGCTATCTGCGCTTGTAGCTGAAAATTGGCCTGGGGGATCCTTGATGCTTGCTTGTTTTCTTGCAGGTGTTTTGCTTCCCAAGCATCATCGGTGCACCCTCCAGATCACTCCAAAGGTGAAAAATAATCCTATTAAAAGTAGCACCTGACTGCCTTAACTTCCTGCTGCTCAAACATTGAGAAATGATTTCTTTTAAAAGGTGTGCCACTGCAGGCTTGACCAGCTCACAAAAACTGGCCGCCGCCACTTTCTGTGCATTGTTTGAGAGTCTTCATAGACTGTGGAGCCTTAAATCAGCGCTTCTGATCTGATCCTAGCAGCACCAGCGTGGTGGTGGGATTCAATTTTTTTTACTACCGCTTCTGTGGGATGTGGCTTGGTGGGCATGGCGTGGCATGGCTTGGTGGGCCTGTGGCAGGGAAAGGATACTATAAAATCTCCATTCCCTCCCCACTCCCACTTAACCTGCTTTCCTGTTCTGTTCTCCCGTGCAGGGCAACCAAAGAAGACCCAGACAATCAGCTGGGACTCAGGAGGCGGAGAATAGATGGGGGCGGGGCCAGTCAGAGGTGGTATTTGCCAGTTCTCCGAACTACTCAAAATGTCCGCTACCGGTTCTCCAGAACCGGTCAGAGCCTGCTGAATACCCCCTCTGAACCAGTGGCTCCACCCTCTCCATCTCTCCTGGATGTTTTTAGGTGGAAACTCTTTAGCCCTCCACACAATCTGGAGGCAATTTCAGGACCGCTTTGCTTTGTCCAACCTTTAAACAGGGCAACATTGCATGGAGCTAAGGCTGGAGGATGCTGCAAAGGGTGGAGAGGGGAGGGCAGTTGGTGGCAGATGCTCAAATCCAGCGATGCTTGCAGCTAGAAAGCAGGCTCTGTGGCAGTTCTCAGGCAAGGCGACAAGGCGAAGCCAAGGTTTCAGCATATTAGAGCAGGAGATCTGCCCTCAACTCGAAATAGTTCTGTCAGCAGAACTGGTCTCAGCTGTCTCTGAAAGGGGCAGCTGCCAGGCTCACCGATTTGGGGAGGTTTGCATCATTCCTCAGCAACAGCTGTTTTGTTATATAGAGGAAGCCCCCACCACTTCCTGGTAAGCAGAAGGCTGGGCTTCGTGCAGGATCCAAGTCTCCACTTCCTGGTATATTCTGAAGGCTGAATGAGATGCATTCAAACTGCAGCAATTTGAGGAAGACAATCTGGCTGCTTCCCTTTTGCCTTTGCACCGTCTCATTAACATTTTTTTTAAAGGCATTGCTCCCCCCCCCCCCAAAAAAAAGCACTGAACATCTTCTTTTGCACATGTAGAAGCATAGAGGCTTGTCCAGGACTGAACAGCGAGAGAGCTTTGATTTATGCATGAATGTCCATTTTAAAGTGTGCCTGTAGGGATCAACCGCACCACCCATTATAACTTCTTGTATCTTGCTTCATCTTACATAAAGCTTTTGCATTAAAATATTTGCATATCCTGTTGTCCTTATATGAACAGAAATGAAAAGACAAAGAAGATCGGCATGTTTGTGTGTATCCAAATCGTCATTATATGTAAAGAAATGAAGAACAGAGGTGATTGGTGGGTGGGTGGGTGTGAGTATGGGTGTGTAAGCTAGCTATTAGCATTAAAGCTCTTTGGATTTTCCAAAGCATCACTCCCGATGATGTCAGATTTCCTATATCTGCAGTCTTATTCTTCCTTCTGCTTTAGAGAGAAAAAAAGTGGCTGGTTCACAGCATTTGTGAAGCACTCCTAAAGAACAATGCAGATAAATCTTAATGAAGCCTTTTGAACTGTTTGTAGGAAAGCATTGAAGCTACATAAGGAAAACATGGCTTCTGCATTTTATTATCACCCCTGCTAGATTGAGAGGTATTCTGTAAATGACTTTCTATAGACAAATTAGGTTTGTAGTTAGACCAACCATGCCTTTGCCTTGTGCATGCAAAGACACCTCTGCATATAATTATCCAAAACCTGCTTCAGAGTATTTTGTTTATATGAAGAGTATTCCACTCCCATCTATGCAGTAGGAATAGAGGTGCTCAGGCTTTTCTGTATCTGCAATAGATAGCTTCTACTTCCTGTAAATAAAAATGATTTGAAGTTGAACTGAATAGAATGCTAACAACTTGTTTTAATTCTCGTTTTCCCACGCAAGCTGTTCAAAAACATGGGCTTGCATATTTAATCAGCTAGACTTTATGGAGTACATATATGCATTTGTATTTTCATTCAAGTGGCAAATTGCTAAATTTCTGTGGTATATAACTGGAAGGTAGATCCATGGTTGCTCGCTCCAGCTTCTCAATGCGTTTGGTCTAACTAAAACTTCTTGGCTTGTCCTTCAACATGTCCTGAAGAAGATTCCTTTTGAAAGAACAAAATATTTGTTCTGTACCATGTAATATTTCTTCATCAAGAATAATTAGGGACATCGGAATTTGTTTTGCAAGTCTTTCATTCCTTTCGTTCTTTGCAGTTCCTCCTTGGTAAAGGAGAAAACAACTGCCATCTGTCTGAGTGAGCAAATATTGAGGCAAATAAACTTGTTGATCAACATAAAAGAGACAAGCATACCTCAAGCATTCTTCATAGAAGGAAAGGGAATGTATGGAGGATTAATGACATGAAGACCTAACATTTAACTGCAAAGACATTTAAAGTATGAGTACGGGTGAGAACTGCCTCTATAAGTGCTCTTATTAGCCCCGCCTAAAAATGCCAGTACAGGTAGTCCTTGACTTACAACTATTTGTTTATTGACCATTCAGACTTACAACAGCACTGGAAAAAGTGACTCATGATCGTCTTTCACAACTGCAGGATTTCCATGGTCACATGATCAAAATCCAGACACTTGGCAACTGGCTCATATTTATGATGATTTATGAGGGATCACCTGGGGTCAGGTGATCATCTTTTGTGAACTTCCGACAAGCAAAGTTAATGGGGACGCCAGAGTCATTTAACAACCATATTACTGACTTGACAACTGCAGTGATTCACTTAACAACTGTGGCAAGAAAGGTCATAAAATGGGGCAACACACTCAGTTAACACCTGTGTTACTTAGCAATAGAAATTTTGGGCTCAGTTGTGATCGTAAGTCAAGAACTACCTGTATCTAATACCCACTTGAGACATTCCATTTTCGAAACCAGGATCCTTTGTTACAAGGGTGAAATACAGAAGGTAGCAATAGCAATAGGACTTTATATACCGCTTTACCATGATTTACACCCCCTCTCTAGCAATAGCACTTAGAGTTATATACCGCTTTACAATGCTTTATAGCCCTCTCAGGTTACAGCAGGTTACAGAATCAGCATATTGCCCCCAACAATCTGGCATATTGCCCTCATTTTACTCACCTCCAAAGGGTGGAAGACTGAGTTAACCTTCAGCCTGGTGAGATTTGAACTGCCAAATTGCAGTCAGCTGGCAGTCAGCAGAAGTAGCCTGCAGTACTGCATTCTAGCCACTGCACCATCATGGCTCTAAGCAGTTTACAGAGTCAGCATATTGTCCCCAACAATTTGGGTCCTCAGATAATTGTTTATTGACAGTGGAGGAGAACAGGAAGTAAAGTGGGTTTCTTTGAAATATTACACCTGGTCTATCCTATCAAAAATTTGCCTACAGCTGAGCCAATCACAGAATGGCTATTGCACGTATCTCTGTGTGGTTTTGTAGTTTACTCTCCTTTTTGGGGGACAAGAATCCTTATTGTGGGTAGGCAACTTAGTATTCTTCGCATAGTTTAGATATCAGAGCCCCACGCTCCTCAATCATTGTTTATGGTTGCTGGTTGATATTGCTAAGCCACTAAAGGCAGACTCTAAAGAATTTTATTGGCTGGTTAAATCAGTAACCTCAAAAAATGGAGCTTATTCACAATGCAAAACTTCAGTGGTTGGTTACTACTGAGTGGTGGCTCTGATTCAGTTCTCAGATTCTCTTAAAGATGTGAAACTTCATTCTCAAACTTTGGTCTTCCTGGTTACAACTAATAATGACCAGAGTTTCTAGGTCCTTTTCTCTGCAAGAAAGCCTGTGCAAATGGTACTTGAAGATCCATGATTTTATTGCACCAATTCAAATGTAAGTAGTTAAAATTTCATAATGGAAATTAGCTTTACTTGGAATTTTGTGTGTGAGTGTGTATAAAACTCTCGTTTCTCCTTTTTCCATCAACATTTCCATCCAATAAATGGTTATTATATGTTTGATTTCTAACCCATTTTTCCTCCAGGAGCTAAATGTATGTTACATTTTACAATTTATCCCTGCAGGAACTCTGCAAAGTAGGCTGGGCTGTAGCTTTTCAGTGATTTGCATTGTGTTAAAATATCATTTCTCATTAAACCTTCCTTTATATGGAAGTCTTGCTAGTTACCCATTGAATTTTATAGATTTTATTTCTAGAACTCCTGGGCTTTGGGTAAGTAAATTCAAAGTGTGTTGTTTTTTTATTTTTTTGTTAATGTTATACTGACAGGAGCAGCTTGGCAGAATAGCTCTGAACTCCCCTGAGGCCTAGTGAGCCAAATGTTCATTTTGTACTGTGTTATTCATAAGTATGGTGCTTGTGATACTAAAATTAATCTATAGCCATATAAACCATTTGAAGGTGGACTCCAAGGAATACTGAGACTCCTGCTGCTGTAACCACCGCCCTGCTGAACTTCCTGGTGTCTTCCCTGCCTTAGCTATTCAAAGCCTTCACTAAGTAGGTGGAGAGGTGCTGTGCCTCAGTGGCTTAAAGATGCTGGAGATGGTTTCTGCTGCAGCAGTTTGAGTCCTAGCACCACATGGCGGAGTGAGCTCTTGTCACTTGCCTCAGCTTCTTCCCACCTAGCAGCTTGAAAGCATGCTACCTGCAAGTAGATAAATAGGTACCACTTCGCTTGGAAACCTGGCAGGGTTTCATGCAGTCAAGACTCCTGCCAAAACTGGATCTGTCCAGATGTGACGCCTGACAGGCAACGTTGGTGGTGAGAGAACGTCATAGATGACGCTACTTGGAGCATCTTTTTAGCTGACAGTTTACCTTTCTGCTGCAGAGCTAGTTTGCTGTGTAGTGCACGCTTATCACATGAGTGTGAAATAAATAGATTAGCAGTCTTCGGAAGCCAAATAACTAGGTACTAATACTGTAGTCTCCTGGCTAATAGTACCATCACTATATGATGATAGATAGATAGATGGATGGATGGATGGTTCAATGGATGGATGGATGGATGGATGGATGGATGGATGGATGGATGACAGATAGATAGATAGACAGACAGACAGACAAATAGGTTAGTAGGTAATAGGGAGGCAGGCAAATAGACAGATGGTGCAGTTTCCTAGGCTGATGGTTTCCTTCTCTTGTGAGGTTTTAGAAGGGCTTGAAATATCATCATAGAAACCATGAACCTAAACCAGATGACTAAGGGCCCACATGGGTGCTTGTCCATGAGATCTGATCTTTGTCTTGGGGTAGTTGTGACATGATCTGAGGATGAGTGACATTAACGTCTCTCCTTATTGTGATCAGATCGTCCTTGTTATGTCTGGAGCGTGGGTGCAAGGAACGGAGACGAGACATCGAATAGTGACTCCAACTCTTTATTAGTGACTTCAGAACAGAGCAGAGATACTGGGCAGCAGCAACTCCTTTTATAGGAGCTGCTGTCACAATAACCAATGGTTTGAGTTTGCCATGCTGGTAGCGGCCAATCAGCGGCAACCCGTTGTCAGCCAATCAGATTAGCCAGAAACAGCCAATCACAATCCGCTGTTCACGAGCCAATCAGAAGTGCAGGATTACGAGCTTGCTGCGGAAACAAAACTATTAGGATTTTTAAACTAAAGCGTTTGCTTAGTTTGTAACACCCCTCCCCCCTAGGTTCCATCTGAGGGTGGGGTGATGTATTCTCGCAGGTAGGCAGGTCGTTTCATCTGTCTACCTGATCTGCGTTGCTCCACCAGTCCTTGCCCTGACTCTGGTCTCGGTGGGCTGCTTGCTGCGCTTGTTGGCAAAGATGTTCTGCCCTCTCTGTTGGATGACTTGGGGTTGTCATCTCTGCTTCCGTTAAGGTTGTCCTCCGGATCCCTTGGATTTGCTGCTGTTGCAGTGCTGTTCTGTGGTGAGGCGATCCTCTGGCCCGGATCTCCTTCAGAAGGTGAATATCTCCGGGTTGGTTGTGCTGATTTCTGGTTTTCACGTACTGGGTCGTATGCTAGTTCTTCTCTGGTCCCCTCGATTTCTCTTCCCCCCCAGGTTTGAGGTTCGGGGTTTGTGACGGGGGTAGGTGCCAGCCTGGAGCGCAGTTGATTGATATGGCGCTTCCACATTTTTCCATCAGTAGTTTGTAAACGGTAGGAACGTGGGCCCGTAAGTTGAGTTATGGTAGCGGGGACCCACAATGGGTCACTGGAAAAGTTTTTTGCGAAGACTGGGTCACCTACCTTGAAAGTGCGATACCTGCTGCTGGACCCCATGGGCTTTTCTGGTGTGTAGGTAGGGTGCAAGCGGTCAAGATGTGAGTGAAGTCTCTGGCCCATCAGAAGTTTGGCTAGGGTTCTGTTTGTGGTGCTGTTTGGGGTAATATGTTGGAGGAGAAGCATCCGGGTCACCTTGTCGTCGATGTCCCCTTGCTCCATCTTTTGTAAAGTTTTCTTTATGAATTGGACCATTCGCTCAGCCCTTCCGTTGGCCGCAGGGTGAGCTGGCAATGTCAACGCATGGCGTATCCCCCGCTCTGCCAGGTACTGTTCGAATGCCAAAGCAGTGAATTGGGGGCCATTATCCAAAACTAGGACATCTGGTAACCCATGCGTAGCAAATAGTTTATTTAGTTTTTTAGTGATGGCTTCTGTGGTGGTGCTCTTCATTTTGAGGACCTCCAGCCAGTTGGAGTATGCATCCACTGCTATAAGAAATGTATGCCCCTTGGTAGGTCCCGCAAAATCGATGTGGATACGGGACCAGGGACCTCGGGGTGCTTCCATTCAGTTGGTGGTGCTTTAGGTGGAGATGAACGAGTGTCCTGACACTTGCTGCAAGTGGCCACCCAGGTTTCTATTCGCTTATCTATACCTGGCCACCAAGCGTAGCACCTTGCTAGTGCCTTCATTCGCACGATGCCCGGATGGCCATGGTGCAATAGTTTTAGGACTTTATGTTGTAATCTCTCTGGAATGACGACTCTGTCTCCCCACAAGGTGCATCCCTTTTGAGAGAAAAGTTCTGTCTGCTGGTTTTTGAACAGCTTGAAGGTGTCGTTTGGTTCGTTGTCAGGCCAACCTCTTTCTACCCAGCTGAGGACCCATGCCAAACAAGGATCCTTCCTTGTTTCTGAGGCAATGTCTTGTGCAGTCAGCGGTGGTGAAGGAAGAGTTTCGATTTGAAGTGTAGCGAGGGTTGGAGCTGGGTCGTCTATGACTTCTGATAACGGAGAATGGCTCAAAGCGTCAGCATGAGGAATGGCTTTCCCTGGGTGGTATAGCAGTTGGTAATCGTATGCAGCTAGAAACTCTGACCAATGTGTCATTCTCGGTGATAAGATGTGGGGAGTTGGTTTGTCTCCTGCTAAAATGCCAAGTAATGGTTTGTGGTCGGTAATTATGGAGAAAGGTCTTCCATATACATACTCATGGAATCGTTTAATCGCAGACACAATAGTGAGAGCCTCTTTATCAAGTTGGCTATAGTTTCTCTCAGTTTTAGATAAAGTTCTTGAAAAGAACGCAATAGGTACCTCAGTACCGTTTGGTAGGACATGGCTCAGGATGGCTCCTACTCCAAACGGTGAGGCATCGCAGGTGACAGTTAAAGGCAAAGTCTTGTTATATTGAATCAATACAGCATCTGAAGTTAACAGGTCCTTTACTTGCTGAAAAGCTCGTTCTTCACGATGTCCCCAGACCCAGGAAGCCTTCTTATCAAGGAGCCTATGCAAGGGTTCAGCAACAGTCGCCTTCTGGGGCAAGAAGATGTTATAAAAGTTAATGAGTCCCAGGAAGGCTTGGAGGTCTGTTTTATTCCTAGGTCTTGGGGTGTTTTTTATTGCAGTGAGTTTTTTCTCCGTAGGGTGAATTCCCTGTTTGTCAAGAAGGTACCCAAGGAATTCAACCCTCTCAGTACAAAGTTGGCAGTTGTCTTTCTTGATCTTCAGGCCAGTGTCTTTAAATTTCTGGAGGACCATTCTGAGTCATTTTTCTAGCAGGCTTCTGTTGGGGGCAGCTATTAAGATATCATCGAAGTATGGCACGCCCCTTTTATGCCTTGAAGCATTCTTTCCATCAGACTTTGGAAGATGCCAGGTGCTACACTCACTCCGAATTGGAGTCTATTACACTTGAATGCACCTCTATGCGTGACTATAGTTTGGGCTTCTGCAGTCTCTGCATCTACGGGCAACTGCTGGTACGCCTGAGCTAGGTCCAATTTTGCAAATATTTTCCCACCTCCCAGGGAATGAAGGAGATGTTGGACCACAGGTACAGGGTAAGTGCTCTGCTGAAGCGCGTGATTTAGGGTGGCCCGGTAATCCCCACAAATTCTTAAGGATCCGTCAGGTTTTATGGGAGTTACAATTGGGGTCTCCCACCGGGCGTGATTGATTGGTTCCAACATGCCCTGGGCTATTAATTTGTCCAATTGTTCATCAATCTTTGGCTTGAGTGCAAAGGGCACTCGACGAGGCTTAAGGCAAATGGGCGCAATGTCAGGGCTGAGATTAAACGATATGGGGGATCCTTTGTACTTGCCTAGCTTCTCGGTGAAAACTTCCTGGAATTCCTGAACGAGGGCCGCTTCCCAGTCATCACTTCCGGTTTGGTTGATGCCCGCTAGTTCAATTCCTAGTGGCGCGAACCATTGCAAACCCAGCAAACTGGGCCAATCTCAATCGACGATGGTAAGAGGTAGGGTTGCGGTGTGGTCTTTGAAGGATACTTGGACGTGGGTGGAACTGGCAACTGGAATTCTGTTTCCTTGGTAGTGTTTTAATATGATTTTTTGAGTGCTGAGGTCCTGGCGACGAATGTCAGGAATCAGCTGTTTCAAGGTTTTCCAGGAGACCATTGACAGGGATGACCCAGAGTCGACTTCCATAACACATGGTTGATTCTCAATGGTGACCTTCACTCGGATTTTCCTTGCATCAAGGGAGGATGCGTGGCCGATGGTGATGGTTTGATGGGCCTCTTCTCATCTGGTTGAATTGGCGGGTGCTCGATTTCTGTAGTATTGGCTCCATTGATTGTTTAGGTGGTCCCGATTTATTGGTGGAGTACCTGTTATATGCCAGGAGTTGTTTCCTCTTCGGATTGGGCTGGACCCTCGCCTGTTTCTGCAGACCTTTGCGATGTGGCCCCTCTTTCCACAGGAACAGCAGAGTGCGTCTAGGAATTTGCAGTCTGATCGCGGGTGGTTTCCCCCGCATCCAGCACATTGACTCGAAGGCTTACGATTCCGCTGGTTTCGCTGGTCGCGTTCGGATCTGAGTCTGTTGACCTCCTCTTCCTCGCTTTCTGATGAGGATTTGAGGTCTTCATGGTGGGTGGTCATTGTGTGTCTCTCGGAGAAAGGCGTAGTATCACTGGCGAGTTGGCGGTGCAGTGCGTTCGCTCGGCACATTCGAGCGGCTGACTTCCTGGTTGCTTCTGCTGCAGTAGCATCAGCGATGACATCTGCGAGGCTGATGTCTCCCTTCGCCATAATCTTGCTCTGGGTCGTGGGGTCTTTTAGGCCCAGAACAATTCGATCTCTCATGGCTTCCTCGAGGTTTGCGAAGCCACAGAGTCCCTCTAGGTTTCTAAGCTCAGTGATGAAGTCTCCAACATTTTCACCTTCCTACTGGTCCCTCTGGTAAAACTCGTGCCTCCTGATGAGTGTTGCCACCACGGGTGCATAATGAGCCCGTAGGATTGGGGCGAGGTTGTCCCAGTCCATTGTCTTGACTTCTGCTGGTTTCGCAAGTGCTTTTGCCATTTTAAAAACGGCGGGCCCGCAATGGGTCAGAAATACAGCTCGTTTCTTGCCAGGCGTAGCATCTTTCAAATTGTTGGTCTCCAGGAACATCTGGGACCTGTCCATATACGAGTCCCAGTCTTTATTAGCCGGGTCAAATGGAGCGGGTGGTATAGCACTGCTGGTCATTCTGCCGCTTTTGGTGCGCTCTTAGCCACGTGCTCTGTTAGCATTCGGTGAGTGTTCAATCAGCTCTATCGCCTCCGTATCCCACCTTCGTCACCATTGTTATGTCTGGAGTGTGGGTGCAAGGAACGGAGACGAGACATCGAATAGTGACTCCAACTCTTTATTAGTGACTTCAGAACAGAGCAGGGATACTGGGCAGCAGCAGCTCCTTTTATAGAGCTGGCTGCTGTCACAATAACCAATGGTTTGAGTTTGCCACGCTGGTAGTGGCCAATCAGCGGCGACCCGCTGTCAGCCAATCAGATTAGTCAGAAATGGCCAATCACAATCCGCTGTTCACGAGCCAATCAGAAGTGCAGGATTACGAGCCTGCTGCAGAAACAAAACTATTAGGATTTTTAAACTAAAGCGTTTGCTTAGTTCGTAACAGTCTTCTAATTGCTCTGGGAATTTGCAATGGAGCTCCCTCTGCTAGGGACGATGAGCCAATTTGATCAATCTTCCCCAGACTTGGATTCCAGAGGGAATTTGATGGAAGTTGTCAGAACATGTCACATTGTGTGCTCTGTTTTTGATTACGGTGGGAATTATTTTGGATTTGGCCTCTATATTCCCATCAGTCAGGTAATGTTACAGCTTTAGAGTTAATCATCATATTGTTTACAGCTTTTATGAGACAACCCATGATCTGTTGAGTCATTGTTTCAAAGATATTTCTGTACCTAAGCAGAGAAACAATGACCACAGGTGAACAAAAAAAGCAATGGAAGTGGGGACAACGTTCTTATTGATTGTCCTTGTAGAAAGTTGACAGGGAACATTGGAAATGGCAATCATGTGACTGTGGGACGGTGGCATTGAGGTAGCCACAACTTTGCTAAATTTCAATCCCACTGGAGTCATGGGTCATGGATTTTGGATGCATTAAATTAGCCCATGTAAAAATTGTTGCCTTATGTTGTAGGATTTTGCCCAACTGAAGGTTACAAGCAATTTGCAAAGATTATAAGTCAAAAAGGTTTATAACTGAACTGGAATTATTGGTCTTGCATCCATTTTAAGATAAAAAGGAAAGACACACACACACACACCAGGTTTGTTATTGAGATAACTTTTGTGTGATCTTGGTGTTTGCAATTTTATAAAATGCTCCGATAGTTTTACTACTACTACTGCTACATATTGCTAGATACCTTTCTACAAAGAAAGGAAATATATTCAAGGTGACTCCTAGCAATTAAAGAAGATATCCTCAAATCACCAAAATATGCATAAGGGTCGGGGTGGGTGGGGGGATACACTCAACAGAGCAGTCAAAATTGTATGTTCAAAAAAAGAATTTGGCTTCTCCAAGCAGCAGATTCCTAAATAACGCACAACCAAAACCTTCCTCCTGGGTCACCTTCTACATTTCGAGAGGCAGCAAATGTGGCTTTTAAACATTGGGTCGGCCTATGTGAAAAGTTATTATCCTTCCACAATGACCATGCTCTCTGTGGATGGTTGGAATTGAAGTTTATTGAATCTGAAGGACACCAAGTTGGACAAGGCTGTCCCAGCTTGGACAGTTAAATCCATCACTTTGGTACTTGGTCTTGAAATAGTTTGAGAACTAGAGATAATTTGAAGTATACCCACCTAGATACTTTCTTTGCTTCTACAAGTACTCCTTGACTTACAACCACAATTGAGCTCAAAATTTCTGCTATTAAGTGGGATTTGTTTAGTGAGTTTTGCCCCTTTTTACGACCTTTCTTGCCACAGTTGTTAAGTGAACCATTGCACTTGATTAGTTAGTAACCCAGTTGTTAGGCGAATCTGCCTTCCCCACTGACTTTGTCAGAAGGTCACAAAAGGTGATCACATGACCTCGACACAGCATCGGTCATAAATGTGAACCAGTGGCCAAGCATCTGAATCTTGATCATATGTTCATGGGGATGCTGCAAAAGTCATAACTATGAAAAACAGTCATAAGTCACTTTTTTCAAAGCTGTTGTACCTTTGAATGGTCACTACATGTAATAATTTCCAGTCCAAAAATAGTTCTTCAAAAAATGGTTTGCCTTAGCCCACATCAGCCCCATCTGCATATCTGACATTTTCCAAAATGGTAGCTAGAACACAGAATATTTGTATAAGATGAATATGTGTTACCTATTTAAATACAGATTTGTATCTAGCCCTGTAAAATATACATCTTTATTCTCTCTTTTTTTAAAAAAGATAGGATATTATTTTAACTCTGACATAACAGAAACACAACTAAGGAACTATCCACTCAAAGTAAATGATTGCATTTGATTTGTTACCAAAAGATGAAAGATGCAGGGAACACAGAAAGGTTTCCAGTACATAGCAAAAACTTAGGCCATTCATCACAATGATAATGTTTAATAAAAAAAAAACCCGTCCAGTCTCACATAGTATATTGCCACAAGGAAGTAGAAGGCTGGTTGGTTGAACTTGTTTCAAACACAAATATTTTTAATGAAGACTGTAGTCCCTATTGTGATGACATTCACCAACATCATAGGCAGGCAGCCTATGTGCTTATACAATAATCTCTTTATCCTAATCTTATTCTGTCAAGTTATATGCTTGAAAACGCTTTATAAATTGTATGTTACTTAAACTACAATGCTTCTAACCAAGTTGAAGGAAGGGGAAGATATTTGAAGTCCTTTACGGTTTACAGGCCAAGCTATATTAACTGCTTCCTGAAAGCTGACCTCACAGTCACATTGCAAATACCTTGAATCAGACATAAAATCATACATAAACACATTAGTAATAATGATGACCTTAAATAGGAGCCGTGAGGATGCAGTGGTTAGAATGCAGTATTGCAGGTTAAGTCTGCCCACAGAAGCAAGAATTCAATCCTGACCGGCTCAAGTTTGACTCAACCTTTCATCCTTTCGAGGTTGGTAAAATGAGGACCCAGACTGTTGGGGGCATTATGCTGACATTGGTAAACCACAAAGAGAGGGCTGTAAAGCACTGGGAAGAGGTATATAAGACTAAGTGCTATTGCTATTGCCGAATAGGATACAAGGGGAAAGTGTGCATTCTGCATTCAACTCGCACAAAATAGATTTAGATACATGATGGAGAATGGAGCCCTTTATATCTGCTTTATCAAATTCCACATGCGGAGATTAACGTAACAAGGGCATACACATGGCTACATGTGGAAACACATCAATTACCTGTCAATGTCATATTTTTTCACACCTAGGCAACCTCTTAATCAGGCTGGGCTCCCATGTAATCACTATTGATGAGTCCACAAGTGTGTGGCTCTGTCTTAGAAATATGAAAAATGTATACCTACCCGTGCAAATCTTTTTCTCAAGAAGAAGATTGTTTTGCCAGAAGTGTAAACTCTCTTTGAGCTTTGCTTTTATGCATCTTCAGATACAGATGCACTTCCTGAGGGCAACACCTGGATTTTTAGAAATGAGAAAGAGTCCATAGAGGAGGTTTGAAAATGAAATTTCTTCTATTATTAACTTCTTACAAGAACTAGTTCCGGAATAATACTCAAGTTGAAAGTTGCCCAGGGAACTCTAAGGATTATGAACAACTCTGCAGGCACCCATCAGATTCACTTTCTGCCCAAGGATAGGACTTATTAGAACAAAAGCTGAAATTACTCAGAATAGTGATTACACTGGAACCCAAATTCTTTACAGGTCTGAAGTAGCATCATACCTCCAGCTCTTGTCTGTTGGTATAAACCTGGGAAAGACAATGTATTTGCAGCTGCGACTACTTGTTTACTCCTAATATTTTTTAAAATATGATTTGACTTGTGGGAACAGGCCCAGAAATGTTCTCATTTTCTCTCTCTCTCTCTCTTAAAATTTATTTCACTTTATTGCTATTCTGGTACATGAATAGTACAATAGTCCACTTGAGGTTTTACAAACCTATTTCAGTGGCTGCTTATGCAGATAGAGAAAGTGTAGAACCTCTTAATTTAGTGTCCTAGTATGTTTTTTTTTTAATTTAGGATGTTAGAAAAAGAGCCTTATGGACGTGGTTCAAAGTACCTAAAGTTTGTTTCCTTCCACTGATGATGTTTGATGCTATTTCTCAAATTGCCAGTTCAAGATTTGCCATGAGTGTGAATCCTGATTGTTGTGAATCAATAAATACTTAATAAAGATCATTAAGAGCTTGAAGCAAAAGTGCAGGGTTCTGGCCCTGCACTTCTGATTGGCCGATAATAGCGACATCGGATTGGTCCGTTCAGGAGAATCTGATTGGCTATTTACGAGCCTCTCCCATTGGTTAATGGAGCTAGCACTCCCTGTGTTTTCATTGGTTAAATAAGTTAAAAGTTGCCTATATAAAGGGGCCCATCGTGGCCATGGAGCTGAGCTGTTTTCATATGTAAATAAAGAGTTTGAAGTTCACTGTTTCACTGGCTCGTCTCCATCCTTGCACCCATGCAAAGAACTTAACACTGGCGACGAAGGTGGGATGTGGAGACATCAGAGCTTACTGAATAACGAAGAACCATAACCGAGCACGTGGCTGAACGCACCAACGGCGGAACCATGTCCGGCAGCGTCATACCACCTGCTCCATTCGACCCGGCACAAGAAGACTGGGATTCATATATGGATCACTTCCAGATGTTTCTGGAAACCAACAATTTGAAGGATGCCACTACCGGAAAGAAACAAGCGGTATTCCTAACTCATTGCGGGCCAACCGTATTCAAGATGGCCAAGGCACTAGCAAAACCGGCAGAAGTAAAGTCTATGGACTGGGACGTCCTCGAACCACTGCTGAGGGCTCACTACACACCGACCGTGCCAACACTCGTGAGAAGGCATGAATTCTATCAGAGAAGTCAGCGGAAGGGCGAAAGTGTTGCTGATTTCATCGCGGATCTCCGGAATCTGGGAGGCCTATGCGAGTTTACCGACTTATAAGAAGCCCTAAGAGACTGAATCGTTCTGGGATTAGATGCACCAGGCACTCAGAGTAAATTAATGGTGAAGGGCGACATTAGCCTTAAAGATGCCATAGCTGAAGCTACTGCAGCAGAAGCAACCAGGAAGTCGGCTGCCCAAATGCGCCGCACCCACGCACCGGTTCGCCAACGAGCCTGCGGCATTTCACCTCAGTCAGAGGGACAGTTAGACGCAGCCCACCACGAGGACCTCGAATCGTCATCAGAAAACGATGAGGAAGAGGTCCATCGACTTCGGTCTGAACGGGACCAACACCAGAAATCGTAGTACCAATGCACCGGGTGTGGAACAAGTCACCCCCAGTCAGAATGCAAATTCCTCGACGCGCTCTGCCATGTGTGCGGGAAAAGAGGCCATATAGGTCAGGTCTGTAGAAGCAAGCCAGGACCCTCAAGGGGGGCTAACTATCGCCAACCGACGGGAAGTCATCCCATGAAGCGAGAACCCGTGAACCACCAATGGAACAATCAATCCTACAGAAACAAAACCCTAACCACCCAACGAAGTGAGAAGAGGCTCACCAAACAATCACGATCGGTCATGCCTCATCTCTGGACTTTGTGGGTCCTACCAAGGGACACACATTCTTATTAACGGTGGATGCCTACTCGAACTGGCTTGAAATCCATGAAATGAGGAATACAATGACCGAATCAGTAATCAGGAAACTAGACAGACTCTTTGCGACACACGGATTGCCAGACGTTCTGGTATCCAACAACGGGCCTCAATTTACCGCGCTGTCCTTCGAACAGTACCTGGCAGACCGCGGTGTTCGACATGCGCTAACTTCGCCGGCGCATCCTGCGGCCAATGGAAGGGCCGAGTGCATGGTACAATTCGTCAAGAAAACCTTGCATAAAATGGACTTTGGCGATATAGAAGAAAAGATTAACCAGATACTCCTTTTGCAGCATATCACTCCGCACAGCGTCACCAATAAAACTCCCGCCGAGTTATTAATGGGATGGAAGCTCCGCTCCCACCTCGACTGTTTATATCCATCATATGAACCTGAAAAACCACAAGGTTCCAGCGGGAAATGTCGAAATTTCCAGGTAGGCGATTTGGTTTTCGCTATTTTCGGGCAATCCGTTGTGGGTCGAGGCAACTATAGTACAAGTAACCGGTCCTAGATCGTACCGCGTGAAATGTCGCGACGATAGAATATGGAAGCGCCGTATTGATCAACTGCGTTCAAGGCTACAGTTGGGGATCTACGAGACCCCTGATTTCCAAACCGAGGGAGGGAGGAGATAGCGAGGAAGCTGAATTCAAAGCGGCAGAAAGTTTAAGCGGTGGTAATGACCGCTCAGAGGCAGCACATGATGGATCCAGAATGGGGGTGGCCTCGCCTCAAAGAGATGCCGAGAGCAGTTGCAACAACGAAAATTCAAATGTGGAACAGGAGGCATCCTCTTCACCAGATAACGTCCTACCCCAACAAGACTGTAGCCAAATACCGGGAGGACAACGAAAATCTAATAGACAATTGAAACAACCGGCCTACTTCAAAGACTACGTGACTGCACCCCTTAAACGGAACCCGGAGGGAAGGGGTGTTGTGAATCAATAAATACTTAATAAAGATCATTAAGAGCTTGAAGCAAAAGTGTAGGGTTCTGGCCCTGCACTTCTGATTGGCCGATAATAGCGACATCGGATTGGTCCATTCAGGAGAATCTGATTGGCTATTAATGAGCCTCTCCCATTGGTTAATAGAGCTAGCGCTCCCTGTGTTTTCATTGGTTAAATAAGTTAAGAGTTGCCTATATAAAGGGGCCCATCGTGGCCATGGAGCTGAGCTGTTTTCACATGTAAATAAAGAGTTTGAAGTTCACTGTTTCACTGGCTCGTCTCCATCCTTGCACCCATGCACAGAACTTAACACTGATAATACTGCCAAATGTAGCAGCTACATATCGTTATTTATACATGTATATGTAGCAGATCTTTTATTCCTTGGAACGTTCACGCTTGTGGATATAAGTTGTACAATAGCTGGGTAGGTAGATTGTTTTTAACCTCCTGCTTATTTAATTTTATTTCTTTGTTGGTTTGTTGTTTAATTATCTATTTATTTCCATTCTGTGTTTTTGTTCATTGATGTTCGTATTCCCTCTTCTGTATGACAGGCCATTAAGCAGAGGTGGGGAACTATGACTGGTGGACTTCAACTCCCAGAATTCCTGAAGTCCACCAGTCATAAAAGAGCCATAGTTCCCCATGGCTGGATAGGATTGTTAGAAATAGTCTACAGTCAAAATATGAAGTGGGGTAAATTTAAGACATGTAGAGGAAAAAAAAGAAGAAAAACCGGGGAACACTATTCAGCCAGTACAGTAAAAAAAGCGGGAAGATCAGGGAACAGTATTCAGCCTGTGTAGATTTATGATCTATCTTTGGCTTATAGTTATATTTGGAGATTCTTCTTTCTACCATATGTGATTGAAATAACAGATAATCAAAGTTGAAAGGGACCTTGTAGGTCATCTAGTCCAACCCCCCACCCAACAGGAGACCCTGCACCATTTCTGACAAATGGCACTCCAATCTCTTCTTGAAAGTCTCAACTGATGCTGCTCCCACAACTTCCGAGGGCAAGCTGTTCCACTGGTTGAATGTTCTCACTGTCAGAAAGTTTCTCCTTATTTCTAGGTTGAATCTCTCCTTGTTCAGTTTCCATCCATTATTCAATGTCTGGCCTACAGGTGCTTTAGAAAATAGATTGACCCCCTCCTCTCTGTGGCAGCCCCTCAAATATTGGAAGACTCATGTCTCCCCTGATCCTTCTCTTCACTAGACTAGCCATCCCCAGTTCCTGTAACCGTTCTTCATATGTTTTAGTCTCCAGTCCCTTAATCATTCCTGGTTGCTCTTCTCCGTACTCTTCCTAGAGTCTCAACATCTTTTTTGTAATGTGAACAAATTCGATGCAGTACTCTAGGTGTGGTCTTACTAAGGCTTCATAGAGTGGTATTGGTACCTCCCTTGATCTTGATTGTATCCTTCTGTTAATGCAACTTAGGATTGCATTAGCTTTTTTTGGCTGCTGCTGCACACTGCTGGCTCATATTTAGCTGATTTTCCACTAACACTCCAAGAAACCAGGCTGGTTTCACCCAGTCTATATGTGTACTTTTGGTTTTTCTTGCCAAAGGGTAGGACTTTACTTTTCTCTACATTGAATTTCATTTTGTTAGATATGGCCCAGTGTTCTAGGCTGTCAAGATCCATCTGGATCTTGAGCCTATCTTCTTGGGTGTTAGCTATTCCTGCCGGCTTAGTATCATCTGCAAATTTGGTAACTTCCCCTTCTATTCCCTCATCTAAGTCGTTAATGAAGATATTGAAAGAGCACTGGGCCTAAGACAGAACCTTGTGGCACCCCACTGCTAACTTCCCTCCATGTAGACTTAGACCCATTAAGGACTACTCGTTGAGTACGGTTCATCAGCCAGTGAGTCCATCTAGTGGTGGTGCTATCTATTCCACTTTTTTCTAGCTTACTAAGAAGTAGGTTGCAGTCTACTTTGTCGAATGCCTTGTTGAAATCTAAATACACTGCTCAAAAAAATAAAGGGAACACTTAAACAACACAATGTAACTCCAAGTCAATCACACTTCTGTGAAAACAAACTGTCCACTTAGGTAGCAACACTGATTGGCAATCAATTTCACATGCTGTTGTGCAAATGGAATAGACAACAGGTGGAAAGCATAGGCAGTTAGCAAGACATTCCCAATAAAGGAGTAGTTCTGCAGGTGGTGACCACAGACCACTTCTCAGTTCCTATGCTTTCTGGCTGATAGTTTGGTCACTTTTGAATGCTGGCGGTGCTGTCACTCTAGTGGTAGCATGAGACGGAGTCTACAACCCACACAAGTGGCTCAGGTAATACAGCACATCCAGGATGGCACATCAATGCGAGCTGTGGCAAGAAAGTTTGCTATGTCTTTCAGCATAGTGTCCAGAGCATGGAGGCACTACCAGGAGATAGGCCAATACATCAGGAGATGTGGTGGAGGCCATAGGAGGGCAACAACCCAGCATCAGGACCGCTACCTCCACCTTTGTGCAAGGAGGGACAGGAGGAGCTCTGCCAGAGCCCTGAAAAATGACCTCCAGCAGACCACAAATGTGCATGTGGCTGCTCAAACGGTCAGAAACAGACTCCATGAGGGTGGTATGAGGGCCCAACGTCCACAGGTGGGGATTGTCCTTACAGCCCAACACTGTGCAGGATGTTTAGCATTTGCCAGAGAACACCAAGATTGGCAAATTCGCCACTGGCGCCCTGTGCTCTTCACAGATGAAAGCAGGTTCACCCTGAGCACATTTGACAGACGTGACAGGGTCTGGAGACACCGTGGAGAACGGTCTGCTGCCTGCAACATCCTCCAGCATGACCGGTTTGGCAGTGGGTCAGTAATGGTGTGGGGTGGTATTTTTTTAGGGGACTGCACAGCCCTCCGTGTGCTCCCAGAGGTAGCCTGACTGCCATTAGGTATCGAGATGACATCCTTAGATCCCTTGTGAGACCATATGCTGGTCCTAATGCATGACAATGCTAGACCTCATGTGACTGGAGTGTGTCAGCAGTTCCTGCAAGACGAAGGTGTTGATGCTATGGACTGGCCTGCCCATTCCCTAGACCTGAATCCAATTGAGCACATCTGGAACATCATGTCTCGCTCCATCCACCAATGCCACATTGCACCACAGACTGTCCAGGAGTTGGGGGATGCTTTAGTCCAGGTGTGGGAGGAGATCCCTCAGGAGACCATCCGCCACCTCATCAGGAGCATGCCCAGGCATTGTAGGGAGGTCATACAGGCATGTGGAGGCCACACACACTACTGAGCCTCATTTTGATTTGTTTTAAGGACATCCAAGTTGAATCAGCCTGTGTTTTTTTTCCACTTTAATTTTGAGTGTAACTCCAAATCCATGGATTGCTAAATTTGATTTCCATTAATTATGTTTGTGTGATTTTGTTGTCAGCACATTCAACTATGTAATGAACAAAGTATTTAATAAGAATATTTCATTCATTCAGATCTAGGATATCTTATTTTTGTGTTCCCTTTATTTTTTTGAACAGTGTATATTATGTCCACAGTATTTTGCTGGTCTACTAATTTAGTCACTGTGTTTCACCTGAGGTTAGGCTGAAGGCCAGTGATATATAACTAGCGAGCCAGAAACTATCAGTATATGGTAGGGTTAGATCTCCATGAAGCATTTACATGAGGAGAAGTGTGCTATATTAGCATACTCCAAACCCTCGCAACTGATTGGTCTGGACAGACAGCGACCTGATTGGTCGAGACCCCGGCTGTGATTGGAGCGCTAGGAATGTACCGCGATTGGCTGCGCCGATCGCGGGAGATTCAAAGCGCTGCCATTAGCTGCCGAGCCGTGAGCCAGCCCTATATGAGGGGTTGCCGCGGCTTGTATTCTTCAGACTATTCTAATTCTAAATAAAGAGCTGAACTTACTAAGATGGTCTCGCGTCTCCTTCAAGCCGATCCACCCCAGATCTAACACTGGCAACAAAAGTGGGATTGTGAGACAAGGAGACCACCCAGCATGTGGTGCACCGGCAGGCAGCATGGCCAGCAGCAACTTGCCACCCGCACCCTTCAACCCTGCTACAGAGGACTGGGAATCCTATATCAATAGGTTCCAGATGTTCTTCGAGAGTAGCAACCTTAAAGATGCCAACAGCCACAAGAAACAAGCCGTGTTTCTCACACACTGCGGGCCCGCAGTGTTCAAGATGGCCAAAGCCTTGGCCAAACCAGAGGACGTCAAGATCATGGAGTGGGGCAACCTTGAGCCCCTACTACGAAGCCACTACACCCCCGTCATGCCCATCCTCATCCAGCGGCACAATTTCTACAGGCAGGATCAATGCGAGGGGCTTGGTGATTTCATGGCAGCGCTATGAGACTTGGGTGGCCTATGCTATTTCGCTGATCTGGACGAGGCACTATGAGACTGCGTTGTCCTGGGACTCCGAGACCCCGTCCTCCAAAGCCTCATCATGGAAAAGGGTGACATCTCCCTCACCGATGCCCTCACCAAGACAGCTGCGGCTGAGGCAGCCAAGAAATCAGCAGCTCGGATGTGACAATCGAGCATCACGACATGACTGGTGGCTGGCGAGATGACCTCGACCCCCGAGAGGCGACCCAAAGCTGACCACCAGGACACAACCACACACCACGGCGACATCGACTCCTTCTCAGAGACGGAGGACGAGGAGGAGGAGATCCACCGCCTTCAAGCAGCACGGGAGCGACGGGAACCATGAGGTCGTAAGTCGAGGTTCCAATGCGCTGGCTGTGGAGGGGATCACCCCCGTTCGGACTGCCGTTTTCTCGATGCCATTTGCCGGCATTGTGAGAAACGGGGGCACATCGCCAAGGTGTGCCGAAATAAAGGGCACTATAGCCTGCGATGATGAGAGGGCAGCCCCAGGCGACGAGATGGCAGCCCCCGACGGCGAGAGAGCACCCCCACCAGACACCGAGATCACCAGACAGAGAGCCGCTGGAGCAGAGAAGGTCGGAATAGGTGGCTCCACGAGGCAAGACAAATGGAGGAAACACACCAAACCGTCGTCATCGGCCATTCCTTCACAAGTGACACCAGGAAAGTATACGTGACGGTGGGGATAGAAGACCAGCCATGCGACATGGAGGTGGACTCCAGGTCCTTCCTCTCCATGGTCTCATGGCACACCATCAAGCGCCTGGCACCCACCATCCGCTGCCACGAACTAGAAGACCAAACACTGACTCTCAAAGACTATCAGGGGAACCGCATCCCTGTAGTTGGCAGAGGCCATTTCAAAATCACCTTCAAGGGCCACACCGAAGGGCTAGCCCTGATGATCATTCACCGAGATCGACCAAGCCTATTGGGACTGCAGTGGTTCGCACCCCTGGGCATCGAAGTAACCAGCATCCACCATATCGGAGAGACAGACTGGGAAACGGCGCTCGTGAGGGACTTCCGGGAAGTCTTCGATGACAGCCTAGGCAAGTACCGGGAGTCCCCTATCTCATTCAATATAGACCCGAGCATCGTGCCAATCCGCCTTAAGCCAAGGCAAGTGCCATTTGCACTCAAGCCCAAAATTGATGAGCATCTAGACAAGCTCATCACACAAGGGGTGCTGGAACCAATCAATCACGCCCAGTGGGAGATCCCCATAGTCACCCCCATCAAGCCAGATGGGTCCATGAGAATCTGTGGTGACTACAAGGCCACCCTGAACCACGCGCTCCAACAAAGCACATACCCTGTCCCAGTAGTACAGCACCTTTTGCACTCACTGGGGGGAGGCCAGATTTTCGCAAAACTCGACCTGGCACAAGCCTACCAGCAACTGCCGGTCGACGCCACAACCGCCGAAGCCCAGACCATCGTAACACACCGGGGGGGCTTTCCATTGCAACCAGCTCCAATTTGGAGTCAGCGTGGCACCCGGGGTTTTCCAAAGCCTCATGGAAAGACTTCTCCAAGGCATAGAGGGGGTGGTGTCCTACTTTGACGATGTGCTGGTGGCTGCGAAAAACAAAAAGCCATTAACGGTAACATGTGACGCATTGCCTTTCAGGATTGGCACCATCCTCAGCCACCAGCTACCAGACGGGAAGGAAGCACCCATCGCTTTCTCATCAAGGACACTTTCAAAACCAGAGAGAAACTACAGCCAGCTCAACAAAGAGGCCCTAGCTGTCGTCGCCGTCGTCAATAAATTTCATGAAGACCTTTATGGTAGGACTTTTACAATCATCACAGATCACAAGCTGCTGCTAGGGATCCTGGCAGGAAATAAGGCCACACCGAACATTCTATCACCAAGAATGACAAGGTGGTCCAAATTCCTAGCAGTATACAACTACCAGCTGGTACACCGACCCAGCAAGGACATCGCCCACGCAGACCCCTAAGCCGCTCACCCCTGCCCGACCTGGAAGACGACCCAGCACCCACAACAAAGGTACTTCAAATAGAAAAAATATCCAACCCGCTTGTGACTGCGCCAGACATTTCCAGAGAAACAAATAAAGACAAGCAGCTGGCGCAAGTCTTGAGCTGGGTTGGAAAAGGGTGGCCGGAAGGGGACAGAGACGAACTATTCAGACCCTTCCAAAACAGAGAGACTGAACTTTTTACCGAGAAGGGCTGTATACTTTGGGGGGACAGAGTGGTAATCCCAGAAACATTACAGGAAACGGTGTTGGGGATGCTGCACGAGGGACACCCAGGGATGGTCAAAATGAAAAGCCTGGCCAGAAGCTACGCATGGTGGCCAGGAATGGATAAACAGATTGAAACCTGGGTAACCAAATGCAAACAATGCCAAGAATCCAGACCAAATCCTGCCGCCGCCCCAACCCAAGAGTGGGAAACGCCAAGAGGCCCGTGGTCTAGGATTCACATAGACTTCGTGGGGCCAACAAAGGGGCACATGTACCTTATTACAGTTGTAGCTTACTCCAACTGGCTGGAGGTAAGCACCATGAGGTCTACCACAACGGAGGCGGTAATAAAAAAACTGAGTAAACTCTTTGCCACGTACAGCCTACCGGATGTGCTAGTGTCGGACAACGGACCTCAGTTCACCGCACCAGCATTCAAACAATTTCTGGCAGACCAAGGCATGCACCATGTGTTAACTGCACCAGTTCATCTGGCAGCGAACGGGCAGGTGGAACGCATGATCCAATAAACAAAGAAAGCCATCCAGAAAATAGAAGCAGCCAACATACAGGACAAAATCAATAAAATGCTCCTCATTCAACACATCACACCTAGCACGACCACAAATAGAAGCCCAGCAGAACTAATGATGGGCAAGAAACTACGGTCGACGCCAGATAGAATGCACCCAACATACAACCCTGAAAAAACCCCAGGCTCCTCCAGCAAACACAGAAAATTTAACATAGGGGACACAGTAAATGCAAAAAATCTTTCAGGGGAACCACTCTGGGTACCAGCAACGATCACCCAAATAACCAGCCCCTTATCATACCGATTAGAGACAAGCGACGGGAAAAACTGGAAATGGCACATTGACCAACTAAGGTCAAGAATAGCCGTCACCAACAACCATACACCCGAGCAAGAAACTAGAAGGGGGGGGAATGGCAAGCATTAAAGAAAGAGTTGAAGGGAACCTCCTAGCGCAAGCAGAACACCCCCCACCCATAACAAATAAACCACAAATAAACCAGTCCTACTCACCAGTAAACGCAGGACCAACAGGACACAAATCCCTGGAATCTTCACCTGGAAGGAGCAGCCAAGCCAGTTCAACCAGCCCGGAAAGATCCGGCGGGAACAACAGGAGCGGCAGCTCAACCAGCCTGGGTAGACCGGGAGAGAGCTACCAAGAAAGGCCCCGCTCACCCTTCCAGGTGGTTCCATCCCAGGGAACCGAAACGACAGAGAATCCCTCCGAACCGGTCGACGACCATGCTGGAACTGAACCGCGCAGGTCAACTAGGAAGGTACGAAGCCCCACCTACTGCGCGACTATGTCATGACGCACCGACAGACGAGACCAAGAGGGGAGGGGTGTGTTATATTAGCATACTCCAAACCCTCACAACTGATTGGTCTGGATGGACAGCGACCTGATTGGTCAAGACCCCGGCCGTGATTGGAGCGCTAGGAATGTACCACGATTGGCTGCGCCGATCGCGGGAGATTCAAAGCACTGCCATTGGCCGCTGAGCCGCAAGCCAGCCCTATATGAGGGGCTGCCACGGCTTGTATTCTTCAGACTATTCTAATTCTAAATAAAGAGCTGAACTTACTAAGATGGTCTCGCCTCTCCTTCGAGCTGATCCACCCCAGATCTAACAAGAAGGGCAAAGTTAGGAAGTGTAGCTTTCTGAGGCAATCTGGAAGCCCTGAAGGAGAGCAGGCTTTTGAGGGTTTTACATTCCAGCCAAGTTTGTGAAGCTGCTAGAGAAGAAGGAGGTTGCCTTGTGAGATTTGCTGAGACAATTGCAGTTGGATTATATTCCCCTGCTCTGCAAAGTTCAAACTGACCTTGGGGTTTTTCTGGACAGGAAGTAATACATAAAAGCTTTCTTGTTTGGGCTGGGAGTTTAACGTAGTCAACAACATTTTTCTGGCTCTGATTCCTATTTTAAACAGATCAGGGTTCAGTTCTGACAAGGTCACATTCATAGGACAGCTTGCAAAAACAGAGGCCCCATGACCTCCCAGGATACTGTAGATTGCCTGCGTATGCAGCTTCCCTCTCTGTCTTTCTTGTACGCACAGATATACAGAGGCAATAACAGCAGCGGTATTTCTGGCTTTTAGTCTTACAAAAAGAATCTTGGCAATTAGCCTAGCACTTGAAATTCTCCTGTCACATCAGAGACTCCAGCCCTTGACAAATAACCTCACATCTGGATATCTTTTTAAGCCTGCAAAGAGAGAGAGAGAGAGATAAAACCTTGCATGATGTGGGAAGAAAAAATAGGGAGGAACTTTCATTCCATCTTCTTAATGTAACAAACTTCAGTCATCCCATGAAAGGAAAGGAAGAGAGACCCAAACCAAACAGAATGAAGAATGCTCTTCAGTCAGTGCATAGCTAAACTGGCTGAAATGGGCATGGCCGTTCGACTGAGGCAAGTATGAAAGACAAGTGTGGAAGTGGGAGAGAAGTTTATTGAATGAATTTATTTGTTTATCTAATTCATAAGCCGCCGCAATCTCCATTGCAGGTGTAAGAAACATACAACAGTACCTGTAGTCTTCGACTAAATGGTTCATTTAGTGACCATTCAAAATTACAACTGCACTAAAAAAAAGAGACATGACTTTTTTTCACACTTACCACCATTGCAGCATCCCCAAGTTCATAGGATCCAAATTCAGGCACTTGACAACTGACTCATATTTATGATGGGTCATGTGACCAACTTTTGCAACAGTCTGACAAGCATAGTCAATGAGGAAGCCAGATTCACTTAACGATCATATCACTAACTTATCAATCAGAGGAATTCACTTTAATAACTGTGACAAGAAAGATTGTAAATTTGGACAAGATGCACTTAACAAATGTCTCACTCAGCAACAGAAATTTTGGGCTTAGTTGTGGTTGAGGACAGATATTCATTTGCAGGCTGAGATCTAGCTGTATAAATGAATACCATTTATTATTTATTTCTCATTTTCTAAGCCACCCTCTCAAAGAAACAACAGAGAAGGGGAAATAGTCGCAATCAAGATACCTAGCTTGGCAATTGTATTTTTGAAGAAAAGATATTGGAATACTAGTTCAGGGATCCCCAAACCCCAGTCTGTGGACCAGCACTGGGCCACAGCATGCCAGAAACCAAGTCACGCAAACAAGCGAAGTCCCACCCACAGGATGCAGGCAGCACACAAAACCACACTGTTATGGATTAAATCATCGCAGCGGTACAACCCTAAACAGCTTCGTCTTACAGCAGGCTTGTAATCCTGCAATTCTAATTGGCCCGTGAATAGCGAGTCGTGATTGGTCAGGTTTGGCCAGTCTGACTGGCTGTTAATGGGAACCCCTGATTGGATGCTTGTGAAAACGATAGACTCAGTTCATTGGTTGTTTAACGGCAGCAGGCTCTATAAAAGAGCTACTGATGCCCAGGTCTTTTGGTCCGTCTTTCTTGTTAAATAAAGAGTTGAAGTCACCGTCCGATGTCTCATCTCCGTTCTTTGCACCCATGCCCAGGACCTAGCACTGGCGATGAGGGTGGGATGCGGAGATGATAGAGCTGACTAGAACATATCGGACAAAGACAGAGCACGTGGCGAAAGAGCGCACGCAACAGATGGCAAGATGACAAGCGGCACCATACCACCCGCTCCATTCGACCCAGCAACTGAAGACTGGGACTCATATATAGACCGCTTCCAGATGTTCCTGGAGACCAACAATTTAAAAGATGCTACGTCTGGCAAGAAACGAGCGGTGTTCCTGATTCATTGCGGCCCCGCCGTTTTCAAAATGGCTAAAGCATTAGCAAAACTAGCGGAAGTAAAGACCATGGATTGGGACACCCTCGCTCCAATCCTCAGGGCCCATTACGCACCCGCAGTACCTATACTGATACGAAGACATGAATTTTACCAGAGGGACCAACGGAAGGACGAGAGTGTTGGTAATTTCGCAGCTGACCTCCGGAACTTAGGAGGCCTTTGTCGTTTTGCAAACTTAGAGGAAGCCCTAAGAGACCGAATAGTTCTGGGATTAAATGACTGCACGTGCAGAGTAAGCTGATGGCGAAAGGCGACATCAGCCTTACAGATGTTATCGCCGACGCTACTGCCGCAGAAGCAACCAGGAAGTCAGCCGCTCGAATGCGCCAAGTGAATGCACCGCTTCGCCAACTCGCCAACGAGGTCTCACTCGCCACTGAGAAGCACACTACCACTACCCACCACGAAGACCTCGAGTCATCCTCAGACAGTGATGAAAAGGAGGTCAACCGGCTCTGCTTGCAATGAGAGCAAAAAACCAGTGACGTCCGCGCCAATGTGCGGATTGCGGGGCAAACCACCCGCGATCGGACTGCAAATTCCTCAATGCACTCTGCCGTAACTGCGGGAAAAAAGGCCACATCGCGAAGGTCTGCAGAAGCAGATGAGAGTCCAGTCCCAACCGAAAGGAGAACAACCTCCATCGGGAGATAGGCAAACCTCCTGAGAACCGGGACTGTCTGAACCACCAATGAAACAACCACTACTACTACAGAAACCAAGCACCTGCCTTTTCAATGAGATGAGAAGAGGCCCACCAAACCATTATCATCAGCCACGCTTCATCGTTCGATGCAAGGAAGATACGCGTGAAGGTTACTATTGAGAATCGACCATGTGTGATGGAAGTCGATTTGGGATCATCCCTGTCGATGGTATCCTGGAAAACCCTCAAACAACTGATCCCTGCCATTTCCCGCCAGGACCTCAGCATGCAGCAAATTGTCCTGAAAGATTATCAGGGAAACAGTATCCCAGTTGTCGGTTCCAGCAATGTCCAAGTATCATTCAAGGACTGCACAGCAACGCTTCCCCTGACTGTTGTTGATCGTGACCGACCCAGCTTGTTAGGGTTACAATGGTTCGCCCCACTCAGAATTGAACTAGCCGGCATACACCATACCAGAAATGACGACCGGGAAGAGACTCTCATCCAGGAATTCCAGGACGTGTTCACAGGAACATTAGGCAAGTACAAGGGGACCCCTATATCGTTTAATCTCAGCCCCGATGTAGCTCCCATTCGGCTTAAGCCCCATCGAGTACCTTTTGCCTTAAAACCTAAAATCGACAAGCAGCTAGATAAACTGATAGCCCAGGTCGTATTGGAACCGATTCACCACGCACATTGGGAAACCCCGATAGTAACCCATGAAGCCCATGAAGCCAGATGGTTCGCTAAAAATTTGCGGGGACTATCGGGCCACCCTAAATCATGCTCTTCAACAGAGCGCTTATCAAGTACTGGTGGTTCAACACCTTCTTCATTCCCTGGGTGGCGGAAAAATATTTGTGAAATTGGACTTAGCTCAGGCGTACCAACAACTCCCTGTGGACGCAGCAACTGCAGAAGCCCAGACAATAGTTACACATAGAGGCGCTTTTAAGTGCAATAGACTCCAGTTTGGAGTAAGCGTGGCGCCGGGCATTTTCCAAAGTTTAATGGAGAGACTATTACAAGGCATAAAAGGTGTCATGTCTTATTTTGACGACGTCCTAAATAGCTGCTCCCACTAAAGAATTATTAGTACAACAACTCAGAAAAGTCCTGCAGAAATTCAAAGACGTGGGTCTTAAGGTAAAACGAGACAAGTGTCAACTTTGTACGGAGAGAGTGGAGTTCCTGGGATACCTTCTTGACAGACAGGGAATCCACCCCAACGAAAAAAAAATAACCGCAATCAAAAAAGCCCCGAGACCTAGGAATAAGACAGACCTTCAAGCCTTCCTGGGACTCATTAACTTTTATAACATTTTCTTGCTCCAGAAGGCAACCGTAGCCGAACCCCTACATGGACTTCTCAATAAAAAGGCTCCTTGGGTTTGGGGACGGCATGAAGAGAAAGTGTTCAAAGAGATAAAAGACCTTTTAACCTCCGATGCCGTATTAATGCAATACAACGAGACTCTCCCTTTGACGGTTACCTGTGATGCCTCACCATTTGGAGTAGGAGCCATCTTAAGTCATGTCCTCCCAAATGGAAATGAGGCACCCATTGCGTTCTTTTCTAGAACTTTGTCTAAAACCGAAAGGAACTATAGTCAACTTGATAAAGAGGCCCTCGCTATTGTATCCGCAATTAAACGCTTCCATGAATATGTATATGGGAGACCCTTTACCATAATTACAGACCACAAGCCACTACTTGGGATTTTGGCAGGAAACAAACAAACTCCCCATATCTTATCACCAAGAATGACACGTTGGTCAGAATTTTTAGCCGCCTACGATTACTGATTGCAACATTGCCTGGGGAAAACCATTCCCCACACTGATGCTTTGAGCTGCTCACCACTACCAGACATTATAGAGGACCCTGCTCCAACCATAACCATACTACAAATCGAAACCCTCAAATCGCCGCCATTAACCGCTCAAGACATAGCCTTAGAGACAAAAAAGGACCCTGTTTTGGCACGAGTCCTCAGCTGGGTAGAACGCGGTTGGCCGGTCAGTGCAACCGATGACACGTTCAAGCCATTTAAGAATCATCAAACAGAACTGTTCTCCCAGAAAGGTTGCATAGTATGGGGAGACAGAGTCATAGTCCCAGAGAAGTTACAATATAGGGTATTGAAAATGCTGCACGAGGGACATCCAGGCATCGTGCGGATGAAGGCACTGGCCAGGAGTTACGCATGGTGGCCTGGTTTAGATAGACAAATAGAAACTTGGGTAGCAAAATGCAGTAAATGCCAGGAGACTCCTCCAAAGACTCCCCCAACTCAGTGGGAAACATCTCGAGGTCCTTGGTCCCGTATCCACATCGATTTTGCGGGACTCACAAGAGGACACACTTTCCTCTTAATGGTGGATGCCTATTCAAACTGGCTTGAAGTCCAAAAAATGGAAAGCACCACCACAGACGCAGTCACTAAAAAACTGAATAAACTATTTGCTACCCACGGACTTCCTGATGTCAGATAATGGCCCCCAATTCACTGCCCTGCCATTCGAACAATACTTGGCAGATCGGGGCATCCGCCATGCTTTAACATCACCAGGTCACCCTGCAGCCAATGGTAGGGATGAGCGAATGGTTCAATTTGTAAAACAGACCCTGCACAAAATGGGCCACGGCGACATTGATGACAAAATAAACCGAATGCTTTTTATCCAACACATAACCCCAAACAGCACCATGAACAAAACCCCAGCAGAACTCCTGATGGGCCGGAAACTTCACTCGCATCTTGATCGCCTCCACCCAAACTACACGCCAGAACAACTCCTGGGATACAGCAGCAAGTGTCGGGCAATCCAGAAAGGGGACCCTGTGTTTGCAAAAAACTTCTCGGGCGACCCATTGTGGGTCCCCACGACAATAACACAACTTACAGGACCCCGATCCTATCGTCTACAAATGGCAGATGGTAAGATGTGGAAACGCCACATAGACCAACTCTGTTCCAGATTAGCGCCGGAACCTCCAGCTGGGGGGGGAAGGAACATGGAGGAGGACGAAGAAGAAATCGAAACCCAACAGCCCAGGGGATACTCACCATCCGAGGGAGAACTGAACCAGGGAGCGGCCTTGCCATGTGACAGCACCACGATGGAGGCGGATCCAGGAAACACGGAAGACAGCGCTGACGAGGGCAACCCGGAACCACAGTCTTCACTATCCAGCCCAGCGGACAGCTCACCAGAGCCAGAGCCAGAACCAGAACCAGAACAGAACCCGGTGGAACGGCGCAGGTCAAGCAGATAGGTGGAGCGGCCTGCCTATTTGCGAGAATGCGTTACCCCACCCCTCAGACGGAACCAAGGGGGGAGGGGTGTTATGGATTAAACCATTGCAGCGGTACAACCCTAAACAGCTTCGTCTTACAGCAGGCTTGTAATCCTGCAATTCTCATTGGCCCGTGAATAGCGAGCTGTGATTGGTCAGGTTTGGCCAGTCTGATTGGCTGTTAACAGGAACCCCTGATTGGATGCTTGTGAAAGCAATAGACTCAGTTCATTGGTTGTTTAACGGCAGCAAGCTCTATAAAAGAGCTACTGCTGCCCAGGTCTTTTGCTCTGTTCTTTCTTGTTAAATAAAGAGTTGAAGTCACCGTCCGATGTCTCGTCTCCGTTCTTTGCGCCCATGCCCAGGACCTAACACACACCCCTTCTGATCCCCGGAAAAAACCACAGAACCAGACCCTGGTGCCCAAAAGTTTGGGGGCCACTGTACTAGTTGACTGAAAACTGAATTTGAGTCAGCAATATGCTGGAGCTGTAAAAAGGGCACATTTAGTTTTAGACTTCATCAATAGTAGTTTCGGAATTGTGGAAAGTCCAGATAGTCCTCAATATACAACTACAATTGAGCCCAACATTTCTGTTGATAAGCGAGACAGTTAACTGAATTTTGCCCCATTTTACAATCTTTCTTGTCGCAATTGTTAAGTGAATCACTGCAGTGATTAGTAAAATGGTTGTTAAGTGAAATCTGGCTTCCCCATTGACTTTGCTTGTCAGAAAGTAACCATCATAAATGTGAGTCAGTTGCCAAGCATAAGCCTTGGTGGCACAGTGGTTATGAGTGCAGTACTCCGGGCTATTTCTGCTGCAGCCAGTTGCCTGCACTTTGGCAGAGCGAATCCCACCAGGCTCAAGATTGACTCATCCATCCAAGATGGGTAAAATGAGGACCCAGATTGTTGGGGCAATAGGCTGACTCTGTAAACGGCTTAGAGGGGGCTGTAAAGCACTATAAAGCAGTATATAAGTCTTAAGTGCTATTGCTATCTGAATTTTGATCACATGCTGCAATTGTGTGAAAAATGGTCATAAGTCACTTTTTTCAGTGCCATTGTAACTTTGAACGGTCACTCAATGAATTGTTGTAAGCTGATGACTATCTGTAATAGTTTACCCTTTATTTTAGATGGATCAGATCCAACCTTGCATACTTTGTCCGGTTCTGAGCGTCACATTTAAAAAACAAACAAACTTAAGTTCTTCAGAGAAAATCTGCAAGGCTAATCGGGGGTCTGGAAAGGAAGCCGATGAAGGTAAATCAATCTGAAGAAATTGAGAAGTTGAGTCTTGGAGGGGTGGGAGGGTGGAGAAGATCGAGAGGAGACTCTGGCAACATGTGAAAGGATGTCAAACAGAAGAAGCTCTGTTCTTCATCATTGCATGGGGCAGAACATCCCTCCCTGACAGTAAAAGCTGTTCAACAGTGGAAAGAATTATTCAGAGGAGTGATAGACTCCCCTTCACTAGGTCTGGAGAGGTGCTTTAATTTGGATTCCGGCACTGAGCATGGTTGGGATTCAGAGATCTAAATGGCCTCTTTCAACTTGATGATTGTGTGATGTGTGGACCAGCCAGGGAAACCAAGACACAAAATAAACTGGAAAGGAAAAGTCAACATTGGCAGAGACAACTTAGCGTCGCTTCAATTTATGTATACCTGTTAAGCCGGCAACAGCTTGATTGCAGTTTTAGCAATTCCCACTCAAAAAGTACAACGGAACAGTCCTAGCACTCCGATGGCCGGGCCTTGCCCCAAACGTAGCAGCTTGCTTTTCGAATTGGGAACTCAGATAGCAATGGGGCATTCCTTCTTTCAAAGTGACTCATGGTGTCTTTGCTGTTCAAATATGACCCACACAGCAACACAGCTGACGTACTCTCCTCGGGGACCCTACAGGAAATGCCAGCAGGTCAAGTGACAGCGCCCAGGAAGAGAAGCTGGCAGATGCTGGATACTTTCATCATCCAGTACATTTATCCAGCATGCCTGTCTGGTCTCTTGGACTTGTTTAGTTCATTAACGCATACCTGGATTCAGTTTCTGTGCCAAATCTTTTTTGGCCCTTTCCCTCCAATGGATCTGGTCAAGGAGGCATTTGTGTGGCCAATGTTTGTGGTCCAGTTTATGAAACTAGTGAGCATGTGGGTGGGAGAAGCTAAGATTGCAAATGAGATCCTGTTTGTATGTCAAGTATTCATGAATCCATGGAGTGTCTGTTCCTCGTGGAGTGTCCCAGCATCACTGACCTTTGAATTCAGGTTCAATATAAGGAAGTGGGGGGAAGCTGAAGGCCAGACCTGAAAGGAGGTTGCATTAGAAGTTTTTTTGAGGTCCCTTCTAACTCTGTTATTCTGAATCTGTCTATTTATTATTGCTGCCATACAGAGCCATCAAGTTGATTATCGTTAAATTGATACTTGATTAATTAATCATCACATTTGATCCCATACCCATTTTGCCTGGGAATAAATCCATCACAAAGAAGAATTCTCTCTTCGTTTTGATAAGACTCGCACCTGTCTTTTGGCAGACCTTAAAGAAAAGGCATTTCCTTCTTGCAAGAGAAGAAGGAACTTCTTTTCTTAGATGGCACTTACAGTTTTTTAACATACCCAGCAATTTCGGTTATTTTTACAAATGCCCTGCCTGGTTAATCACAATATTTCTGTCTAACTTGAATGTTCTAAACTCAATCAATCAACAGGCTGCTGCATTGGGCTTGTATTTATTTAGTCACCATGGCTCTCTTGCTGGTCTGAAAACCTCCCAGGGTAGGAGCTCTACAGTGGAGAAGAGGTTGTTTACATACAGTCTGTGTTTTGAATTTGCTGCCCCTTCATGGCCCCCACTATAATCTCTGAGGTTATTTCCTATTGCTGTCACATTGGCTATGCATTCCTAAGCGCTGAACAGTAACTTTCCCCCATAGGCAGATGTTATGGAGCTGCAGCAGACTGTTAAGTGAGCAATCCTGGAGCCCATTTCTCTGCTCCTGGTGGAAAAATACCACTGCATTTAAGAGTGCTCTTGAAGAGCTTCACTGATTATTCCCAATCACCTGTCCTACGCTTACAATTTTTCTGTTGTTGCTCTGCTAATGCGTACTTAAAAAGTAAATAAATGAACCTTTGAGTATTGAAGGAAAGAGAGAAAGGGAGAGAGAAACAGAAGTATACAAATAATAATTAAGCTACCCTTCTCATAACAGTTTCTCTTTTTTTGCCACAGTCAGTTTATAGAAGATTTATGGAGATGAAGGGAGCATTTCAAGCAACTTGATACAGTATACAATATCTGGGCCTCCAACAGAACTCATACAGTCTGTTTCTTTGTTTAATTGATTTGATTTCTGTGATCACCCATCTCACAACAGTACTCTGGGCAGCTAAAACAACGCAAAACACTCACCACAAATGATTACAGTAAAGCAAAAGCATACGAAAGAAAAGCATTAAATGGCTATGAAGGATAAACCAATCACAGTAAGTTAGAGCCACTTCACTGGCTCAACAAATTTCCTATCCACTGCCATAGCCAAACCTCTAAGCATAATCTTTGAAAAATCTTTCAGGACCAGCTCCTTGCCAAACCTATGGTCATAAGCCACAGTCATCCCCATCTTCAAAAAGGGAGACCCCAGCCTAGTTGAAAATTACAGACCAATCTCTTAAAGCTGCGTCACCTGTAAAATCATGGAATCAATTATTAACCAATCCATCATCCTCCACTTAGAGACAAACAACCTACTCTCCAATAAACAATTTGGTTTCAGAAAAAAACTATCATGTAATCTGCAACTCTTACACTGCAAAAACATATGGACTAGACAACTCGATCAGGGCAAAGCAATGGATGCAATTTACATAGACTTCTGTAAAGCCTTTGATTCAGTGGTATACGACAAAGTACTCCTAAAACTAAAATCTTATGGGATCTCGGGACACCCACATAACTGGATAGAAGCATTCCTGTCAAACAGACAACAAATGGTCAAAATTGGGAGGGTCCTATCAAATTTTGTATCTGTCAACAATGGTGTCCCCCAAGGCAGTGTTCTAGTACCAACTCTCTTCATACTCTACATAAATGACCTGTGATCATATCAAGAGCAACTGCGTTCTCTTCTCTGATGATGTAAAGCTATTCAACACCACAGACTATACTGCTAGCCTTCAAAAAGATCTTGACTATGTATCAGAATGGTCAAGCAAATGGCAACTTCAAATCTCAACAAATAAATGCTCTACATGTCCTACATACTGTCCTACATACGGCAAAAAAAAACAACAACCAGAAAATAAAATACAGGCTGAATAGTCAAGACCATGTTGATGATCCAAACTCTGTCAAGGAACTTGGAGTACTCATCTCTAATGATCTAAGTGCTAGAGCCCACTGCAACTACATAGCCAAAAAGGCATTAAGAGTTGTTAACCTAATCTTACGTAGCTTTTTCTCTGGTAATATTACACTACTAACAAGAGCATACAAAACATTTGCTAGACCAATGCTTGAATACAATCTCATCAGTCTGGAACCCACATTACGTATCTGGTATTAACACAGTTGAGAAAGTCCAGAAATATTTCACAAGAAGAGTTCTCCACTCCTCTACTCGTTGCAGAATACCTTATGCCACCAGACTTGAAATTCTAGACCTAGACAACCTAGAACGCCGCCTTCAGTCCGATCTAAGTATAGTATATAAAATCATACATTGCAATGTCCTACCTGTCAATGAATACTTCAGCTTCAACCATAACAATACAAGAGTAATCAATAGATACAAACTCAAAGTTAATTGCACCAAACTTGATTGCAGGAAATACGACTTCAGCAACAGAGTGGTCAATGTCTGGAATACTCTACCTGACTCTGTGGTTTCTTCCCCAAACACCAAAAACTTTAACCTTAGACTGTCTACTATTGACCTCACCCCTATCCTAAGAGGTCTGTAGGGGGCGTGCATAAGCGCGTGCATAAGCGCACCAACATGCCTACCATCCCTGTCCTATTGTTTCTTTTTCATTTTTCTTATATGTATCCATGTATTCATAACTATGTTTTTACTTATACCTATTATCTTGTAAGCAATTGACATAAATAAATAAATAAAATAAAAATCTCCCAAATTCAAGAAGACCGATAGGACTTAAGAGCTTTCTGGAAGGCCAGCAGGACTGGGCCCAAACTAATTTTGGGGGCTGTGATCTTCCAAAAAGCAGGAGCCATGGTAGGAAAAAAAAGAGTGGGGTAGCTTCTCAAATAACCCAGTCGCAGGTCATGTAAGATTGAGAACCAATATCTTGAAACTGCCTTGTAGAGTAGAGATGTAACATGGGTATCCCAAGTTCATGCCAATAACTACCTACATTCTTATGGTCTGGACCAACTGGAGCTTCTGGATTTCCTTCAAAGGCAGTCCCATTTAGCAATCCACCCAGATAACCAAAGTTTGAGTGACCAGGACAGATGGTACCCTTGTGAGAATTCATAAACTTGGATTCACTTGCAATCTCTCCACATGTACATTGAGCACATGAAGAAGAAGGAGAAAAGTCCTTGCAAGTCACCTCTTAGGTTCCTAGTATGTTCACCAGCTGTGTTATCAAGCAGAACCAAGCATCTGTAGACCTAGCTATCAGGCCCAGTCTCCTTTTCTCACCCTTTCACTGCATGCATCCATAGTTTTAATGTGTCGTGATAAACAAAATATTAAGGGATCCTATGATTTTTAAGGAAGCAACTTTTCCACTGAAGACCATGTTGCAACCACGTGTGATGCTTTGCTGTTTTCATCAGCCATACCTGAAAACAAGTTGTCCTTTGCATTTGGGCCTGATTGGATCATTCTGTTATTTCTAAGGTACTAAAGATGTTAAGTTCGCATGGAAGGAAGCCAGGAGTCGGTGACTATGTATCAAGCTCTTTTATTTAGTCAGGAACCGAACTGGGGCTAAGGGAAAACTTTGCGGCTTTTTATTTCCAAGCCGCTGCGGCCGCAGCCAATGGCACCGCTTTGAATCTCCCGCGATTTGAATCGACCAATCGCGGGAGATTCTCAGCAAGCCAATCGGTGCGGCTCGCCTAGCCAATCCGATCACCCCGCGCTTTGGCCAATCAGAGCGCGTGGATCTCAAGAATTCAAATGTGGGGACAGAACACCCCTCCCCTCTTGGTTCAGTCCTTACGTCGCGTAGTCCCATAGGTAGGCGGGGCTCCATCTTTGCCGACTGGACCTGCGCAGGTCAGTCGTAGGTTGGATCTCGGCCGGTTCGGTCGGGGTCTCTGTTTCTCCGGACTCCGTCATGGGAACCGCCTGGTCTGTCCGGCCGGGCCGCTCTCCGCAGCTCCCTCCTGGGCTACCCGGGTTGGTTGAGCTGTGGGTTTCGCCGCTCTCGCTCGGTCTTCCCGGGTTGGTTGAGCTGGCCTGGCTGTCTCTTCCTGGCGAGGTTTCGTGCTGGCTGCTTGCAGGTGAGTATGGCTGGTTTCTTTTTTCTGGGTTTTGGTTCCCTGGGTATTCCCTCCCCTCTTGGTTTGTGTTGAGGGGGTTGGTTTTGCTTGGTTGCATGTCGGTGGTGTCTTGTGTGGTCGTCCTCAATCTTAACTGATCGATGTGGCATTTCCACGCTCGTCCGTTGGTTGTTTGTAGCCGGTACGAGCGTGGGCCTGTTAGCTGTGTTATGATTGCTGGTACCCATAATGGGTCTCCGTTTAGGTTCTTCGCGTAAACGGCATCGCCTGGTGCGAAGGTTCGGTGTTTGCTGATGGAGTCTGGGGGTTTCTCTGGGTTGTAAGTGGGGTGTAATCTATCGAGTGGGGACCTTATTTTCCTCCCCATTAGCAGTTCTGCTGGGCTTTTATTTGTTGTGGTGTTCGGGGTTATGTGCTGTATGAAAAGTAATTTATTTATTTTGTCCTGGATCTCCCCGTGGTCTATTTTCTGGATGGTTTTTTTTGTGAATTGAACCATCCGTTCCGCCCAACTATTCGCCGCCGGATGCGCTGGGGCTGTCAGTGCGTGTCGTATGCCCCTTTCCGCTAGGAATTTTTCGAATTCTTGCGAGGAGAATTGGGGCTGTTGTCAGAGATGAGGACGTCCAGGAGGCCGTGTGTTGCGAAAAGTTTGCAGAGTTCTTTGGTCACGGCCTCCATGGTGGTTGTTCTCATATTGCTTACCTCCAGCCAGTTGGAGTAGGCGTCTACGGTTATTAAGAAAGTGTGTCCTTTTGTGGGCCCGGCAAAATCTATGTGGATCCTAGACCACGGTCCCCTGGGGGTTTCCCACTCTAGGATGGGTGCTGTGGGTGGGCTTGGTCTAGTTTCCTGGCATCGTTGACACCTTGCTACCCAGGCCTCGATCTGTTTGTCCATCCCTGGCCACCAAGTGTAACTTCTGGCCAGGGCTTTTGTCCTAACAATGCCCGGGTGCCCCTCGTGTAACAGTTCCAAAACCTCCCTTGCAGTTTTTCCGGGATGACCACCCTATCCCCCCATAGTATACACCCTTTTAGTAATGAGAGTTCCATTTGCCGGTTCCGGAATGTCCTGACGGACTTGTCGTTGTCCTTTTCCGGCAACCCTTTCTCTGCCCAATGCAAAACCCGCACCAGACGTTTGTCTTTATTAGTTTCTCGGGCAATGTCTGATGCGGTTATGGGTAGGTTGGGTAGAGTCTCTATGCTGAGGGTGGTCGTCGTGGGTGCTGGGTCAGTGTCTGGTTCAGGCAACGGTGAGCGGCTTAAGGCGTCCGCATGGGAGATAGTCTTACCAGGTCGGTGTGTGAGTCCGTAGTTGTAGGCAGCCAGGAATTCGGACCACCTTGTCATTCGGGGAGACAGAATGTTCGGGGTGGCCCTGTTCCCTGCAAGGATTCCCAGCAGCGGTTTGTGGTCAGTGATGATGGTAAACATCCGGCCGTAGAGGTACTCATGAAACCTTTTTACTGCGGTGACGATAGCCAAAGCCTCTTTGTCCAGCTGGCTGTAGTTCTGCTCCAGTTTGGTGAGGGTCCTTGAAAAAAACACGATGGGTGCTTCCTTTCCATTGGGGAGAGTGTGGCTGAGGACAGCGCTGACGCCGAAGGGTGATGCGCTGCATGTGATGGCTAGTGGTAGGGTCTCATTGTACTGGATGAGGACGGCATCCAAAGTGAGCAGGTCCTTGGTTTTCCTGAAGGTGGCTTCCTCGCGTTTCCCCCAAGTCCAGGTAGCCGCCTTGTCCAAAAGCCTATGCAAAGGCTCCGCCGCAATCGCCTTTTGGGGCAGGAAGACATTATAAAAGTTAAGTAGCCCCAGAAACGCCTGCAGTTCTGTTTTTGACTTGGGTGTGGGGGCTTCCTTGATGGCTTTAATTTTCTTGTTGATGGGGTGAATGCCGTGTCGGTCTAGAAGGTATCCTAGGAATTCAACCCACTCTGTGTACAGTTGGCATTTTTCCCTCTTCACTTTAAGCCTGGTTTCTTTGAACCTCGTTAGCACCTCCCTTAGGCGAGTCTCTAGTTCGGCCTGGTTGGTTGCCGATACTAGTACATCGTCGAAGTATGGGACCACCCCCTTGATGCCCTGTAAGAGTCTTTCCATGAGGCTCTGGAAAATTCCAGGTGCCACGCTGACTCCAAATTGGAGGCGGTTGCATCTAAAGGCTCCCTGGTGGGTAACTATGGTTTGTGCCTCTGCAGTTTCCTCGTCGACCGGCAGTTGCTGGTATGCTTGGGCCAGATCGAGTTTCGCGAAAACTTTGCCCCCTCCCAGTGAGTGTAGGAGATGCTGCACTACTGGGACGGGGTAAGCGCTTTGCTGCAAGGCGCCATTTAGGGTGGCCTTATAGTCCCCACAGATTCTCACTCACCCATCAGGCTTAATTGGGGTGACTATGGGGGTCTCCCACTGGGCATGGTCTATGGGTTGTAAGACCCCTTGCTTGACGAGCTTGTCAATTTGCTCGTCGATTTTTGGTTTGAGTGCGAAAGTTACCCACCTTGGTTTTAGGCGTTTCGGGGGAACGTTTGGGTCTAGGCTGAAGGATATAGGGGGCCCTCGGTATTTGCCTAGGGTGCCGTCGAACACTTCTTGGAAGTCCCGGGCCAGTTGCTGCTCCCAGTCGGCTTCGGCGATGTGGTCGATGCCCGTGACTGCGATGTCTAACGGTGCGAACCATTGAAGTCCCAGTAGGCTAGGTCGGTCTCGATCGACGATGGTCAGGGGAAGTCTTTCGGTGTGCCCCTTGTATGTCACTGTGAATTTTCCTGTTCCGACTACAGGGATGCGGTTTCCCTGGTAGTCTTTGAGGATTAGTCTCTGGTTTTCTAGTTCCCTCCTCTGGATGGTAGGCACCAAGCGTTTAATTTCTTGCCATGCTACCATTGAGAGGTAGGACCCGGAGTCCACCTCCATCTTACAGGGTTCGCCTTCGATGCCTACCTCCATGTAGACCTTTCTGGCGTCTGTGGTAGTTGCGTGGCCGATGGTGACCGTCTGATGTGTCTCTTCTCTCCGCCGGCTGTCACCCCCTCGTTGGGCTCGTCCGTTCCATTCCCAACGGTTGTCTGCTGGGCGGTCTCTGGTTCTGGGGGATGGGCTCTCTCGTTTCCGCTCGCTCGGGTCCCATCGTCTGGGGCTGTGGGTTTTCTTGAGGCGGCAGACGCAGGCTATGTGGCCTTTCTTGTCGCAGTGCCTGCAAACAGAGTCGAAGAACCGGTATTCGGATCTGGGGTGGTCGCCTCCGCAACCAGCACAAGCGGTCCTCGACTTACGACTCCACCTGCTGCGCTGGTCGCGGCCTGCCTGGAGACGGTGGATGTCTTCCTCCTCATCTGACGTTCCCAAGGTGGAGTGGAAGTCGCCCTGGTGGGTGGTAGTTTCAGGTTGGGCCTCGGTCGACCTTGCAGGGTTGTTGTTTGCGGTGCGGTCCCCGGCGTTCGGTCTCCGCATACGGTCTGCTGATTGTTGGGTTGCTTCGGCTGCTGCGGCTTCGGAGATGGCATCGGCGAGAGCGATGTTGCCCTTAGCCATCAACCAACTTTGGAGAACGGGGTCCCAAAGGCCGAGCACGATTCGGTCCCGCAGGGCCTCATTCATATTGGAGAATTCGCACAGTCCTCCCAGGTGCCGCAGCTCTGCAACGAAATCACTGAAACTCTCGCCCGACCGCTAGTCCCGCCGATAAAATTCGTGTCGTCGGATGAGAATGGGTACGGCTGGAGCGTAGTGTTTCCGGAGTAATGGCTCGAGGTCCGCCCAATCCATCGCGGTAACATCGGCAGGCTTGGCTAGCGCTTTTGCCATCTTAAACACTGCGGGCCTGCAGTGCGTTAGAAAGATGGCTCTTTTCTTCGGTCCCATGGCATCCTTCAGATCGTTGCATTCGAGGAACATGTGGAATCTGTCCGTGTAAGATTCCCAGTCCTCGCTGGCGGGGTTGAAGGGGGTTGGTGGCGCGATGCTGGCCATCTCGTCGGTTGGCTGGCTTCCGTCGGACACGTGCTTCGGTTCAGGATAAGGATCCCACCTTCGTCGCCAGTGTTAAGTCCGCGTGGAAGGAAGCCAGGAGTCGGTGACTATGTATCAAGCTCTTTTATTTAGTCAGAAACCAAACTGGGGCTAAGGGAAAACTTTGCGGCTTTTTATTTCCAAGCCGCCGCGGCCACGGCCAATGGCACCACTTTGAATCTCCTGCAATTCAAATCGACCAATCGCAGGAGATTTTCAGCGAGCCAATCAGTGCGGCTCACCTAGCCAATCCGATCGCCCCGCGCTTTGGCCAATCAGAGCGCGGGGATCTCAAGAATACAAATGAGGGGACAGAACAAAAGACTCTTAACAAAAAAATATAATTGAGAAAAAAAAAAGACTCTCAAGTGTGGGCCTGGAAAGTACTTCCCTTCTCTAGGCCCTCATGACATCTTCCTGCCTTTCCTTTCTTCATGACTCTCCAGATCAGGAATCTGTCCTCCTCACATTTGGACTGGGAAAATTCTTTTCTAATTTTAAATCTTGACATTAAATACTTTAATATGCATAGTTTGGATTGTAGAGCTGAACTGAAACAACTTTCAGGGGCTTTTTATATGGGCTTTTGAGGAAAATGAGTAAAATCACTATCCTGCACTTCTATAAGCCATAGGAACTTTCAAGAGCTTTCATTCAGCCATTCCCCTAATGTTTAATGAGACACTGATGATGGTTTTGTCACATCCAGGGACAACCAGGAACTAGAGAATTGGGCTGCCTAAATATTTGATCTCTATCACTGGAAGTTTTTAAGAACAGACTGGACAGTCACTTGTCTGAGATGGTATATATGTTCTCTTGCTTGAATAGGCAGGTGGACTAGAAGACCTCCAAGGTCCCTTCCAACTCCAGAATTGTAGGAAGTTAACACCCACCCCTCTCCTAGAAAATTGAAATATCCTAGGAAATATTAAAAAGGCACAATATTTCCCCTAATAAGAGTAGAAACTCAGAAGCAAAAACTCACCTCAGAAATAAAAGCTCAGCCCCACCTTTGTTAATGGGTGGGCCATTAAGGCCTGGGTCAGAATAGATTACAAAGCAAAGATCTACTCCAGGTAAAGCTATAGCAATTGCCTAAAGCTCTTTTCATTACATCATCATCCAGCAAGGCTCAACCAAGCCTGGGACTCAGGACAGCCTACAGAGTTGCCCCTGCATGGCCCCATGGGAGTCTGACAACCAATCAGAATACAAGCTCCAATTCAAATCCCAACAAAGGTTATGAAACCCAGCCACTCTCAGCATATCAGCCGTTCTTGATCTTTTCCTTCTCCTTGAAGCATGTGATCATCCTTTTCACTTTGGAGCTTCAAGCCATGTGGTCCTACTGTCCACCATTAAGCCATCTTCCCAAACAGCCTCCATGTTTCCAGGGTCTTCTTCCCCACTTGGAACTGAACCCAGAAGAATAATTCTTCCAACAGAATAGAATAGAATATTATTAGTATAGTATAGCATAGCATAGCATAGCATAGCATAGCATAGCATAGCATAGCATAGCATGGCATGGCATGGCATGGCATGGTATGGTATAGTATGGTATTGTATTATTCACCAGAAAAGACTTCAAACTTGGTGTGTATCTCTATGAGATCATCAGAATCTTTGCACCAAAAATCTGGTAGAACTGTGCCTAGAGCATTTCTTATGTTGACCATTATTTTGCCAATAGTTTCCCAAGAGTATATTATAATGGTCTTTTTGTACGCCAAAATGACTGATGATATGGTTCCCCCCCCCACCCAAAAAAAAAAAGATATTGGTATAAAATATTAATACTTCCACTACTAAGCAAGTATTTTAATATCTGTAGCAAAATAAGTCCGTATCGGAAAAGTTGTTTCTTAAGGCGACATAGCACAGTGACATTCTTGTTACATTTTAAATTGGACAGCCACAAAATTATAGCTTGGCAAATATTTCCTACCTGTCAACCTAATATTGGAGGTAGGGTGTTATCACAAAAACACAAGCACAGTTTCCCCCCACTTGCTCTCGTCAAACAGGTTTTTGTTGCACTTCAGAGTAAGCCTGGGAAAACCTGTTTGTTTCTTTGAGAAAAATGATTCCACAGATCAGAATTTGGTATTAAGCCTGCACTAACCAGTTTAATAAATTAACATATATTTTCTCAGATACTTTGATTGCCAGTAGATTTCTGGACTGAATTCAAGTTACTGATGATTACCCATTAGCCTTATATGGATTGGGCCCTTCCTATTTCTGAGAGGAGCTTCTCTAAGAATCTTTTGACCAAGAATACTAAAAATTTTATGACATATTATAACAGAATAAGGATATTTTGAATGCTGACCTTGTAAGAGATCAAGGGTATCTAGAAAACAGCAGTAATTCCCTCTTTCTGGAATAGCACAAGCACACAACCTTTTAGTGTTTCTTAAACTGGTAATGACGGTTCTTTTCAGAGAGCATTTACCGAACACAAAATAACACAGTGGGAAAGGACTTTGGAGGTCTTCTAGTCCAAACCCGTTCAGGCAGGAAACCCTACACCATTTCAGACAAATGGCTGTCCAATCTCTTCTTTAAAAATTCCAGCGTTGGAGCCGCCACGACTTCTTCAGGCAAGGCGTTCCACTGATTAATTGTTCTACTTGTCAGGAAATTTCTCCTTAATTCTAAGTTGTTTCTCTCCTTGATTAGTTTCCACCCGTTGCTTCTTTTCTTGCCCTCAGGGGCTTTGGAGAATAGCTTGACTCCTTCTTCTTTGTGGCAGCCCCTGAGATATTGGAAGACTTCTAGTGCTTTTCATTAAACTAGCCATCCCCAGTTGCAGTCACCATTCTTTATATGTTTTAGCCTCCAGTCCCCTAATCATCTTTGTTGCTCTTTTCTGCACTCTTTCTAGAGTCTCAACATCTTTTTTACAATTGATTAAAAAGGCCTTAATCAAATGGCAAAAATGTTTTTTATATATAATAGGTTTTTAATGTAAGTTATTTAGCTCTTAAAGGTAACCACCTAAACTCCTAAAGCAGCAGCTGTGTTTGTCCAGGAGCAGGAAATCCTTGGTTCATTCGACTTTCATCCACCATCACAGTAAACCAACTTATTGAGACACTTTGGGCCAATCCCTTTTTCTTAATTTAAGGTATCTCACAATAGCATTTAGCAATAGCAATAGCACTTATATATACAGCTTCACAATGCTTTACAGCCCTCTCTAAGCGGTTTTACAGAGTCAGCCTATTGCCCCCAACAATCTGGGTTCTCATTTTATCCACCTCGGAAGGATGGAAGGCTGAGTCAACCTTGAGCCGGTCAGGATCAAACTCCTGGCAGTGAGCAAACTCAGCCTGCAGTACTGCAGTCTAACAACTGTGCATTCACGGCTCAATGGCTGTAGGGAAAAAAGAAGGAAAAAAAACACTAAATATACTGCATTTTATTCTTGTACAAAAAAAGAGAGATGTGAAGAAGTAAATAATGTTGATGACAAATATGTAAAAAGTACCTATGTCAGGGAATATAGTTCTTATATCAGCAAAATTGGCTACATCCCCAATACCTCATTTTTGGAGTAACTTTCACATTTTTTATATAACAAAGGAAACTCAGAAATGCATGAACCAACATACATATTTAGCCACCCACAAAACTCTTTGTAGTAAAAGATTCACCGAATTAACTGAGTAAGTGTGGTGGAATTACCAGCTACAGGGGGAGTAAAAAGATGAACCAGCTTGGTGTCAGCTTGGTGTCGCTACGTGGGAGGAAATGACAGATATTGCAAGCTTCATCTGCAGGTTTCCAAGTGAATGTAGTCAGTCTGGTGAGATTCTTGTAAACAGACAATCGATAAAGAAACTGTTTAGCCCTCTTATGGAATTGTTCTGGTTCATTGAGCCTGACAGGACTAGAGACCTTTTAAAGAACTGGATGACCAAGGAGAGAAGCATGCTTGAGCCAAGAAATAGTACAGGACACTGGCAGAGACATCTGGGGAAGGAAGGAAAATAAAGTCTAGGTGACCAGTGTGGCACTTGCCCTTTTTTAAAGTGTGTGCAAGGACTGCAATGGAGGTTAAAGAGAGGTGATGCTGTTATGAACCAATAAAGGCGTTTAATAAAGTTTTAACAACCTTAAGAAAAAGCAGGGTTCTAATCCTGCACTTCTGATTGGCCGATAATAGCGATATCAGATTGGTCCTTTCTGGGACATCTGATTGGCTGTTAACAGACCAACTCTCATTGGTTCAAGGGTTTAATACTTCCATGTTTCTCACTGGCTAATAGGTCAGCAGCCAACCCTATATAAGGGCTGCTGCTGCCCTAGGGTTTTGCTCTGTTCAGATTGATTAATAAAGAGTTGAAGTTCACTGTCACTGCCTCGTCTCCGCTCCTTGCACCCATGCACAGAACTTAACACTGGCGACGAGGATGGGATGCGGAGACATCAGAGCTGACTGAGCACTACAGAGCACCAAACAGAGCACGTAGCTGAAGGTGCATCGACAACGGAAACCATGTCCGGCGGCGCCATACCACCCGCTCCATTTGACCCAGCACAAGAAGACTGGGACTCCTACATAGACCGGTTCCAGATGTTTCTGGAGACCAACAACTTGAAGGACGCAACTACGGGGAAAAAAGCGAGCAGTGCTCCTGACCCATTGCGGGCCTGCCGTCTTTAAGATGGCCAAGGCACTGGCAAAACCAGCTGAGGTGAAATCCATGGACTGGGACATCTTCGTGCCCCTTCTACGGGCCCATTATGCACCCGCCGTACCAACGCTTGTCCGAAGACATGAGTTTTACCAGAGGGACCAACGGAAAGGAGAGAGCATCGCGGATTTCATCGCAAACCTCCGGAACCTGGAAGGCCTCTGTGGGTTTGCAGACCTTAAAGAAGCTCTGAGAGACCGAATAGTTCTGGGATTAGATGACCCAACGGCGCAGAGCAAGATCATGGCCAAAGGGGACATCGATCTTGCTGATGCCATCAAAGACACTACTGCAGCAGAAGCAACCAGGAAGTCGGCCGCCTGAATGCGCCGCACCAACGCAACACTCCGTCAACTCACCAACGATACCTCATCTCGCCCAGAAAGACACACAACAGCAACCCACCACGAGGACCTCGAATCTCCATCAGAAAGTGAGGAGGAGGAGGTCAACCGGCTCCAGTCTGAACGCGACCAACGCAACCAGCGGAATCGTAGATTACTGCACCAATGCCCGGGTTGTGGGGCAAACCACCCGCGATCAGACTGCAAATTCCTCGACGCGCTCTGCCATTCCTGCGGGAAAAGAGGCCACATTGGGAAGGTCTGTAGAAGCAAGCAAGGATCCAGCCCAAGTCGGAGAGAAAACAACTACCGCCAGACCACAGGAAATCATCCTGTGAGTCGGGAACACTTGAACCACCAATGGAACAACCACTCCTACAGAAATAAAACACTGGCCACTTCAACGAGACGGGAAGAGGCACACCAAACCATTACAATCGGTCACGATTCATCGTTAGATGCAAAGAAGATCCGACCGAGGGTCGCCATCGAAAACCAACCTTGCGTGATGGAAGTCGACTCAGGATAGTCCCTCTTGATGGTTTCCTGGAAGACCGTTAAACAATTAATCCCTGCCGTCCGGTGTCAAGACCTCAGAGCCCAAAGAATCATACTCAAAGATTATCAGGGGAACCGAATTCCGGTCCTTGGATCCAGCCAAGTCCAAGTATCATTCAAAAATCGTACTGCGTCGTTACCACTGACCATCATTGACTGCAACCGGCCTGGTTTGTTAGGCCTTCAATGGTTCGCCCCACTCGGGATCGAGGCAGCCAGCATTCATCAAACCAGAAGCAACGACTGGGAGGAGGCCCTCGTCCAGGAATTCTAGGACGTCTTTGCAGACAAACTAGGCGAGTACAAGGGGACCCCGATATCATTTAACCTTAACCCTGAAGTAGCCCCCATCCGCCTAAAAGCCTCATCAGGTACCTTTTGCCCTAAAACCAAAGATCGACGAGCAGCTTGATAAATTAATAGCCCAGGGTGTTTTAGAGCCAACTGACCACGCCCGTTGGGGAACCCCAATCGTAACACCCATCAAACTGGATGGATCGTTAAGGATTTGTGGGGACTACCGGGCCACCCTCAATCATGCCCTTCAACAGAATGCTTACCCGGTGCCATTAGTGCAATACCTTCTCCATTCCCTGGGGGGTGGAAAAGTCTTCGCTAAATTGAATTTAGCACAGGCGTACCAACAACTGCCTGTAGATAAAAAAACCGCGGAAGCACAAACGATCGTTACGCGCCGAGGCGCCTTTAAATGCAACCGACTCCAATTCGGAGTGAGCGTAGCCCCAGGGATTTTTCAAAGTCTGATGGAGAGACTCTTGCAAGGGATCAAGGGGGTTGTGCCATACTTTGATGACGTTTTAATTGTGGCCCCGAATAGAGAAGTACTAGAAAGGCATCTTAAAATGGTTCTCCAGAAATTTAAAGACTCCAGCCTAAAGGTTAAAAAAAATAAATGTCAACTGTGTACAGAGAAAGTAGAGTTCCTGGGGTACCTAATCGATAAGCAAGGAATTTAGCCCACTAATAGCAAACTAAAAGCAATCAAAAACACCCCAAGACCCAGGAATAGGACAGACCTCCAAGCTTTCCTGGGGCTCATTAACTTTTACAACATCTTCTTGCCCCAGAAAGCGACTGTAGCTGAGCCCCTACATAGACTTCTCGACAAAAAAGCAACCTGGGTCTGGGGACACCGAGAGGAGCACGCATTCCGACAAGTGAAAAACTTACTAACCTCCGATGCTGTTTCAATGCAGTATAATGAGACTTTGCCTTTAACAATTACACGTGATGCGTCACCATTTGGAGTAGGAGCCATTTTGAGTCATGTGTTACCAAATGGTAGTGAGGCCCCTATTGCCTATTTTTCAAGGACCTTATCGAAGGCTGAACACAACTATAGCCAAATTGACAAAGAGGCTCTTGCTGTTGTATCGGCTGTGAAACGGTTTCATGAATATGTATATGGATGAGTTTTTACTATTATTACTGATCACAAACCTTTGCTGGGGATTATAGCAGGAGACAAGCCAACCCTCTATATATTGTCACCTAGAATGACTCGCTGGTCGGAGTTCTTAGCTGCGTACAACTATAAATTACAACACCGCCGGACTTCCGGTTTGCGTGGCTTCGGGGCAGCAGGAATTCGCGACAGCTCGCGATTCCTGCTGTGCTAGCCGTCGAGGTACCCCCGATCCAGATGGGTCAGGGGGATATGGCTGCCCTGTAGGGACAGCTGAAGAGAGAGGGGAGTCGGATAGGGAGGTGGGGGTATCACAGACCCCCCCCTTCTCCGGGAAAACCCCTTTTTCCCAAGGCGGTGGAGCGGCAGTCAGCAATGGCCACCACGAAGAAGCCAGCAACCGGGTAAGAACTGTGCTGGAGGAAGTGTGAAGAGTGAAAGTTCTGTCTGAGCCGGGTCAAGTAACACCTTTTAAATTGTCTGGAATTGAGCTGCTTGAATTGCTGGAGGATACATTGTATCCCTAAGAAGAGCGAAAAGCGGCGGAGAAGCTGTTAAAGGGAACTTTTTTTTTTTTTTTACTCTCCCACCCCACGGAAAAAGCAGAAATATTTGGATATATTAGACATTGAAAGTGGATTGCTTTGAAAGCTGAAGCTAAGAGACAAAGGGATTTTTGGACATTGAAAAATTTAAGAAATTGGAAAATCTCTGCTGGAGGTATGGTTTTTTGATTATTTAAAATTGTCATTGCAAGTGGGAAGGGAGAAAAAAAAATTGGAGCAGAAGCTGAAAAAGGAGGAGATTGTCTAGAACGTCTTTGTGGATCCCAAAAGAAGATATATCGTAATAGGACCTCTTTGATTAAAAATTAATTCAGAAAGAGAAAGAGAAGAAGGAAGAAAAGTATTAACTTTTGGAACTTTTTTTTTAATTGCTTTTGATTGTCTTTGATTAAAAATACTTGTGGTTGTTTTGGAAAAAGTTTCCCTTTTTATAATGGCATCGTCTGTGGATGAACTAGAGATTGAATATCAAAAATATAAAAAAGAAGATACTTTGGGCGCTTTGTTTCAATTCTTAGAAATGACGTTATGTTCTTTTGAAAAGTTGATTACGCAGCAGAAGGACTGGGACAAGGAAGAAGAGGAAGAAGAAGCCATCTTTGATGAACAATGGGTCCCTTCCGGAGAGGAGGAGAAAAAGGATAAGAAAAAGGGGATTTTAAGAATTATAAAAACAACCAAAAGAGAGAAAAATGAGCGAAAAGATGGAGGCAAGGTTAGAAAGCAAAGGAAAAGGAGCAAGAAAAGCGAAGAGAAAAAGCAAAGGGGTAGAAAGGGCAAGGAGAAGAATAAGCAAGAGAGAAAGGGGGGGAGGAGAAGCCTTAATGGGGGGAAGCAAGACTTAAAGAAAAAAAGTTTATTTAGAGACAATGGGTGAATTTAATTTAGATTAAAAGAGGGATTCTGGAGGGTATAGAAGAGTGTGTTTTTATATGTATATTTAGAATATAAAATTTATTATGTAATTTTAGAATCTTTTAAACAGAATCCCAAGAAAGATTGCTATATGTAGTATTTCTAAGTTAGGGTAATGAATTATAGATGTTACTCCAATTGGTGTACAGGAGAAGTATAGTAAAAGAAAAAAAAGATGAATGGATAATTGGAAATAGAACAGACAAAGAATGTTGTTGAAAATGGTAATAAGATATGGAAGGATATATATGTTTTTTTTTTGGATTTTGTATATTGATAAAAGGCAATAAAATTTTAATTAATAAATAATTTGGATGGAAAAGAGAAGTAGGGACAAGATATGAAGTTAATATTATATGAAATATTGATATTATAATCTGGAAATGTTATGCCTTATTGGTCTTTTTTTATTATTTTTTCTTAGAAAAGAATTTATAAGCTGCTATGCCTTGATTCTTTGTGCATTGTTTTTATAAAACTGATAAAAATGGTTTTTATATATATATATATAAAAAAGAAAATGGTAATAAGATATGGAAGGAGATATGGGTTGAATATGATGTTTGAATTTGTGTCTGTGTAAAGAGTTTTAACCCGGGAACAGACAACCTTCAGAAAAGATCTTTTAGTTTTGTTTATGTTTTGTGTTTGTATGTTTGTGTATTGTGGTTATGGTAAAACTAATAAAATTTGTTTTTTATAAAAAAAAAAGGAAAAAAGAATCAATAAAACCTTGGAGGAATGTTAGACGAGAATAATTTAAACAAGCCAGAAAGAAAAGAATATGATGACTATAAAATGGATAAATATGGAAGAGAAATGAAATTGAATAGGAGTAAAGAGAAATAATGAGAAATTTGCTGAAAGATATTTGTGTGTCCATATGGAGATGGGATAAATTGGAATTATGCTGTATAAAAATAATGTTTTGTTTGACTTGTAAGGATTTACAATGTTAAGAGGTTTTATGTGTTTATGTATTTAATGGTTAATGATGTGTTGTTTTATCTTTAAAATTAATAAAAATTTGTTTCAAAAAAAAAAAAAAATTACAACACCGCCCAGGGAAAGCCATTCCCCACGCTGATGCATTGAGCCATGCCCCACTTCCAGAAACCATCGACGACCCAGTTCCAACCCTTACGACACTCCAGATTGAAACACTACATTCACCGCCACTAACAGCCAGAGACATCGCTATTGAAACAAAATGAGATCCTGTCCTGGCGTGAGTCCTCAGCTGGATCGAACGAGGATGGCCAGTAGGACAAACCCCTGATGACTTCACCCCTTTCAGAAACCGGCAAACAGAATTTTTCTTGCACAAAGGCTGCATCCTATGGGGAGACAGAGTCGTTGTCCCAGAGTGATTACAATGAGCAGTTTTGAAAACATTGCATGACGGTCACCCCGGCATCGTGTGTATGAAAGCGCTCGCATGAAGCTACGCCTGGTGGCCGGGCATCGATAAGCAGATCGAAGCCTGGGTAAAGACTTGTCTAAAGTGCCAAGAAGTCAGCAGTGCCCCACCAAGAGCAACTCCAACGGATTGGGAAACCCCCCGGGGGGCGTGGTCCCGCATCCACGTTGACTTTGCGGGACCTACTAAGGGACATACGTTCCTCCTAACAGTGGATGCCTATTCCAACTGGCTTGAGATCCACAAGATGAAGACTACTACAACCGATTCAGTTATCCGCAAATTGAATAGGCTATTCGCAACGCATGGGCTGCCAGACGTTCTGGTCTCTGACAATGGACCCCAGTTCACCGCCCTGGTGTTTGAGCAATACTTAGCGGACTGGGGTCTCCGCCCTGCGCTAACCTCGCTGGCACACCCTGCAGCCAATGGCAGGGCCGAGCGCATGGTCCAATTTGTTAAAAAAAACTCTCCACAAAATGGACTATGGGGACATTGATGACAAACTAAACAGAATACTCCTACTCCAACACATCACCCTGCACAGCGTCACCAACAAGATTCCAGCTGAACTGTCAATGGGACGCAAGCTCTGTTCCCACCTCGACTGGCTCCACCGATCCTATGCTCCAGAGAAACCCTGTGGATCTAGCAGAAAATGCCGCGAGTTCATGATAGGCGACTTAGTCTTCGCTAAAAACCTTTCCGGCAAACCATTATGGGTCGAAGCAACCGTAACTCAAACCACCAGGCCCAGATCGTACCATGTGCAAACATTGGACAGAAAAATATGGAAACGCCATATAGATCAGCTTCGCTCTAGGCTACAACCCAGTTCCCGCGACTCCTGTGACTCTCAAACTGAGGGGGGAGGGGATGTCGAAGAAACTGAATTCGAGATGGTGGAAAGCGGAATCGAAGGAAGTTAGCAGCCAGGCATGTTACATGAAGAAGATTCAGGGAGAGGGATGGCCTCGCCACAGAGGAACACCTCAACGGAGGCGAGCCCGCAGAGATCGGAGGACAACAACAACAGAATTAGTGGCACCGAGTCATCCAGTGAGGATGCGGAACCGCCTGTACCAGATAAATCAAAAAACTTCCCGCCGAAACCGGACTACAGACAGGAACCGGTGGGACAGCGCAAATCTAATAGACAGTTAAAACAACCTGCATATCTTTGAGATTATGTCACCACACCCCTCAAACGGAACCTAGGGGGAAGGGGTGTTATGAACTAATAAAGGCGTTTAATAAAGTTTTAACAACCTTAAGAAAAAGCAGGGTTCTAATCCTGCACTTCTGATTGGCCGATAATAGCGATATCGGATTGGTCCTTTCTGGGACATCTGATTGGCTGTTAACAGGCCAACTCTCATTGGTTCAAGGGTTTAACACTTCCATGTTTCTCATTGGCTAATAGGTCAGCAGCCAACCCTATATAAGGGCTGCTGCTGCCCTAGGGTTTTGCTCTGTTCAGTATGCTTAATAAAGAGTTGAAGTTCACTGTCACTGCCTCGTCTCCGCTCCTTGCACCCATGCGCAGAACTTAACAGATGCTTCAATCACATTATTGCACCCATCCTCCTGAGGGTTTTTTGTTTTGTTAAACACATCTCCCAGTCTCCTGGCAAGCATTCCTGATTGCCAGATTTATTTAGAAGGAATAAGAAGACCAGGAATGGGGGGAAATCTCAATCTTTGCCATTCCTTTTAAAGCATTATACCAGGAGAGAGGAATACATTATGTTTTATTTTTTTTTAAAAAACCAGAGTTAACTGAATGTCTTCTCCACCCCTGGGTTTTAAAACACGGATAAATGAAGAAGAAAAATCCCGCTCTTATTCCACCTTTCATCTGTGCTTCCCTGTCCTTTCAAAGCTAAAATAGTACTGTGCCTTTCAGTGGTACCGTATTATTAAATCTCATATTGTTAGGCATTCTAATTACATAGCAAAAGCGTTCAGCTGCCTTCTTTCAATATAAATCAAATAGATTAATCTCTCCCTGTATAACAGACCCACACAATATATGGGAAACAGATAGATTTTGTTGTTTGAAAATGTGTATTTCCAGACACCTTGAGGAATCTTTGCTTAAACCGGTGTGTTTGTTTGTTGTTGTTGTTTTCAAACTTGGCAACTTTAACATGTGTGGACTTCAACTCCCAGAATTCCCCAGCCAGCATGCTGGGAGTTGAAACCTATACATCTTAAAGTTGCCAAGTTTGAAAAAACACTGGCCTAGATAGCATTCAGATGGGAGATCCGCAAGGAATGCCAGACCCACTGGCTAGACTAAGAAGTCAAAAAAAAAAAAAAACCAATTCTGGATGAATACTGCCAAGGAAACTACCTGGAATTGCCCCAACAATCACTTATCCTCAAGATAGGTTCTACCTTCTTTAGATTAATTAATAGGCTTTAATAGCAACTTGGAATGCGTAATATCTTCCTGTCCTGTTGACATTGCAGACTGGAAGGGATGTACTTACCCTACTCATACACAGCAATAAATGAAAATACAAATTCTACTAAACGCAGCGAAACCCATTTCTCTGGACGCTTGTTTATCAGAAAAAAATAAAACTCTTTGGTTTTTTAATTTAGTTTGCCAAAATACTTCTGGCTGGAAACACTCAAAATTTATTGTTCATATAATTTAGAAAAATAATTTATTCACTTGACATATTTTTAAAAAAATCTTCCCATGCATTGTTTAAGGCAATATATTTGCTTTGCTTCCTTTCTATTACCTCATCTTGTAAGTAGAAGGCTTTTAAGCTACTCAGCCAATAACACTGAGGTTTCTAGATTAGGAGATCAACAACAACAAACATGTATAATTTCAATATAACTTGTCCAGTGCTACCAAAATTGCATTCCTTTAGAACACGGGTGTCAAACTCTTTCATTGAGGGCCACATTCAGGGTTGTGTGTTTGACTTCAGGGAGGGCGGAGGGGCGGGGCCAGCTCGACATCACTCATCGAGGCTCCAGTTTTGGCCACACATGGCCTCTCTGAGCTGTTTTTGCTGGCAGCGGGTGGCAGGAGGCCATCGCGGCCAAAAACAGAGCCTAGGCAGCAGCCTCCCCAAGCTCTGTTTTCACTGGCAGAGGCACCGCGGGCCAGTCAACTCTTTCCAGGGTGGGCCTGTGGGCCTGATCTAAGCACCCCACGGGCCTGGAGTTGGGCACTCCTGCTTTAGAATAAATTGCAGAAAGGCCTTAGGCATGTTCTAGAGAGGCACAGCTACACCATGGACAAATGTTACTCTTCCTTCCTTCTTCATGAAATAATTCAAAAGATATAGATTAGTGGTAAGAGCCAGAGAAGTCTCAGTAACAGTTCCCCCAGTTCATTGGAAACGGTTCTCTCCACGGCCCTACATTATAGAATCCCCCAGGATAAATAGGATCAAAAGCCACCTCATCATCTCTTTCTCGTTTTTTTCTGTGCAGGCCAGCACACTTATAAAATACAGGTAGCCCTTGATTTATGACTGTTTGTTCAGTGAGTGTTTGAAGCAGAGGTGGGATTCAGCAGGTTCTGACCAGTTCTGGAGAACCAGTAATGGAAATTTTGAGTAGTTTGGAGAACCAGCAAATACCACCTCTGACTGGTCCCGCCCCCATCTATTCTCTGTCTCCCGAGTCCCAGCTGATCGGCTGGGTCTTCTTTGGTTGCCCTGCCCAGGAGAACGGAGCTGGAAAGCAGGTTAGTGAGGTGGGAAGGGGATGGGGGTTTTGCAGTAACTTTCCCCTGCCATGTCCACCAAACCACGCCCACCAAGTCATGCCATGTCCACCAAGCCACACCCACAGAACCAGTAATAAAAAAAATTGAATCCCATTGCTGGTTTGAAGTTGCATCAGCACTGACAAAAGTGACTTATGACCATTTTTTTTTACACTTAACGACCATTGCAGTATCCCCATGGTCAGAGGCTGGACAACGCATGTATTTATGACGGCTGCAGTGTCTGGGGGTCACGTGACTATCTATTGCAACCTTCTGACAAGCGAAGTCAATGGGGAAGAAGCCTGATTCACTGGACTACTAACTGAAGAACTGCAGTGATTCACTTAACAACTGCAGCAAGAAAAGTTGCAAAAAATGGGGTAAAGCTAAATTAACAACTCTCTTGCTTAGCACAGAAATTTTGGGCTCAGAAATTTTGGGCTCCTAAATCACAGATTACATGTAAATGCATTAGTGCTATCTAGATCTTTATTTTTCAAGGAAGCTTATGGCCTCTACTTCAAATCCAAAGACACAATTTAATTTTTTATTTTTTTTAATGGTATTTTGGCGCTTTCTGGCTTGATAACTTTCCCTGAATCTTTTCAAAGTTGAAATAGCCTTCAAATTTCAAAGTGCAGAAGCCTAACGGCTGACGAGAAATGTTCACAAGCACCCTCCCTTTAATGAAATTCCACTGTCAGACATGAGTCCTCTGATGCTTGTTCAATTTAACACATTAATTTAATACGATTATAAGTATCAGCTTATTATAGTAGTAAACATGTTTGTTTACTTTACGTAGTAAACTATAAATACAAAAAAGCAGCCTATCAATATTTTAAGCTAATAAACTAAAATGAGGCCCCCGAAGAATCAAGGTCGTGAAATGTATGAATCCAAATAAGAAATAGCCAAAAAAACAGTACCATGTTCCTTGCCTCTTAGGGTTTTTTCTGTAGTAAATCTACCAGAATAAAAGTTCAACGGTGATTAATTTACACCATCGGGACATTATCCTGCAGAAACTAGCCCTTCCCCTCCCTGCTTCCCTCTGCACTTCTTGAACTTGCAGGCTTCTCTTTCTGATTTACAAGCATGTCCGATACACAGGCTTATCACAAAAAGCTCACAGCTGCACAGGACAGCTGCACAGGGCCATGCAAATGTCTCAGGCTATTCCACCAGGAGGGAAACCAGATGAAATATAATGTCATCTTGGTTACTTCCTGCAGAGGGGGGATGGTTGGGGGAAATCTATGACAACTGCATGTGTGGAAGGCTAAAACCGGGTGCAAGAAAGAGAGCTAAAGGCACACTCTACAGCCCGTGACTCTGCCCTTTCCATTTTAATAAGCACCAAATGAATTGTTCTTCAAATTTCCTAACTTGCAGTGGGAGAAATTTCGATTCATGCGCTTGACTGCTTGTTTGGGTTTGGATCTCTTTCTGTTTTGTAATTAGGACATCCTTTTGCCATCTGTGGAGTGGAGGGAAGAAGTGTTTACCAAAAACCTGTGAGAATTGTGGATGTAACTGCCTTGGTTCTCCAACTCACCTGTCCTTTTGTAACCACTTTTACTAGGGTGATGGAATTTGGGCTGCAAAATCCAGGCAACTATTGGTAGAAGCAAGGAGCATCTTGCCTGCCATCTAGCAATTGTCTGGAGTTTTGCACTTCAAATAGCGCAGTAGTCTTAATTTGAACATCTACCTTCCTTCTGCATTTTTGAATTGAAGAGCGGAATAAGAGGTTAAGGCACCAGGTTAGAAACTAGGAGACTGTGAGTTCTAGTCCCACCTTAGGCATGAAAGTTGGCTGGATGACTTTGGGCCAGTTACTCTTTCTCAGTCCAACCCACCTCACAGGGTTGTTATTGTGGGAAAAATAAGAGGAGGAAGGAGCATTACATATGTTTGCCATCCTGAATTATTTACAAAAACAATACATAAATAAATAAAATAATTTCAAAGCATTACAATTCCTGCCTGCATGGTTGAAATTTAAACCATTCAAACTATTCAGACATCTGTTCTTAAAAGTTTGATAGAGGTTCTCATCTATAAGAGTGCTTCGTGACGAAACCATGTGCAGTAATAAACAGACTATCGTTACAAATTTAATGCATTGAATGTATAAATTGCAGGGATCTGTGCTTGTGTATAGAGGTATGCAGATCCACATTAAAAAGTTCACAAAAATATGCTGTAGTTCCTAAGGTGCTGTAACTGATTAATGCCAAATGAGCATGTTGATTATTTTCTCATCACAAGTTTATTGAAGTGCCCATAGGAGACAGTGAAACCAATTACTTATACCAGGGAAAAGTGGTAGGTTACCCTCAGAGCTCATGCTTGTGGTTTCCGATTTGTGTAATAGATTTGTGAAGCCATTGCTTGGATCACAATTTGACATTTTCTTTTTTTTTGAAACAAATTTTTATTGATTTTAAAGATAAAACAACACATCATTAACTATTAAATACATAAACACATAAAACCTCTTAACATTGTAAATCCTTACAAGTCAAACAAAACATTATTTTTATACAGCATAATTCCAATTTATCCCATCTCCATATGGACACACAAACATCTTTCAGCAAGTTTCTCATTTTTTCTCTTTACTCCTATTCAATTTCATTTCTCTTCCATATTTATCCATTTTATAGTCATCATATTCTTTTCTTTCTGGCTTGTATAAATTATTCTCATCTAACATTCCTCCAAGGTTTTATTGATTCTTTCCTTTTTTTTTTTTTTATAAAAAACAAATTTTGTTAGTTTTACCATAAGCACAATACACAAACATACAAACACAAAACATAAACAAAACTAAAAAATCTTTTCTGAAGGTTGTCTGTTCCTGGGTTAAAACTCTTTACACAGACACAAATTCAAACATCATATTCAACCCATATCTCCTTCCAAATCTTATTATCATTTTCTTTTTTATATATATATATATATAAAAACCATTTTTATCAGTTTTATAAAAACAATGCACAAAGAATCAAGGCATAGCAGCTTATAAATTCTTTTCTAAGAAAAAATAATAATAATAGACCAATAAGGCATAACATTTCCAGATTATAATATCAATATTTCATATAATATTAACTTCATATCTTGTCCCTACTTCTCTTTTCCATCCAAATTATTTATTAATTAAAATTTTATTGCCTTTTATCAATATACAAAATCCAAAAAAAAAAAGCATATATATCCTTCCATATCTTATTACCATTTTCAACAACATTCTTTGTCTGTTCTATTTCCAATTATCCATTCATCTTTTTTTTCTTTTACTATACTTCTCCTGTACACCAATTGGAGTAACATCTATAACTCATTACCCTAACTTAGAAATACTACATATAGCAATCTTTCTTGGGATTCTGTTTAAAAAAAATTCTAAAATTACATAATAAATTTTATATTCTAAATATACATATAAAAACACACTCTTATATACCCTCCAGAATCCCTCTTTTAATCTAAATTAAATTCACCCATTGTCTCTAAATAAACTTTTTTTCCTTAGGTCTTGCTTCCCCCCATTAAGGCTTCTCCTCCCCCCCTTTCTCTCTTGCTTATTCTTCTCCTTGCCCTTTCTACCCCTTTGCTTTTTCTCTTCGCTTTTCTTGCTCCTTTTCCTTTGCTTTCTAACCTTGCCTCCATCTTTTCGCTCATTTTTCTCTCTTTTGGTTGTTTTTATAATTCTTAAAATCCCCTTTTTCTTATCCTTTTTCTCCTCCTCTCCAGAAGGGACCCATTGTTCATCAAAGATGGCTTCTTCTTCCTCTTCTTCCTTGTCCCAGTCCTTCTGCTGCGTAATCAACTTTTCAAAGGAACATAACGCCATTTCTAAAAATTGAAACAAAGCGCCCAAAGTATCTTCTTTTTTATATTTTTGATATTCAATCTCTAGTTCATCCACAGACGATGCCATTATGAAAAGGGAAACTTTTTCCAAAACAACCACAAGAATTTTTAATCAAAGACAATCAAAAGCAATTAAAAAAAAGAAAATAAAGTTCCAAAAGTTAATACTTTTCTTCCTTCTTCTCTTTCTCTTTCTGAATTAATTTTTAATCAAAGAGGTCCAATTACCATATATCTTCTTTTGGGATCCACAAAGACGTTCTAATCAATCTCCTCCTTTTTCAGCTTCTGCTCCAATTTTTTTTTTCTCCCTTCCCACTTGCAATGAGAATTTTAATAATCAAAAATCCATACCTCCAGCAGAGATTTTCCAATTTCTCACATTTTTCAATGTCCAAAAATCCCTTTGTCTCTTATCTTAGCTTTCAAAACAATCCACTTTCAATGTCTAATATATCCAAATATTTCTGCTTTTTCCGTGGGGTGGGAGAGTAAAAAAAAAAATAAAAAAAATTCCCTTTAACAGCTTCTCCGCCGCTTTTCGCTCTTCTTAGGGATACAATGTATCCTCCAGCAACAAACAGCTCAATTCCAGGCAATTTAAAAGGTGTTACTTGACCCGGCTCAGACAGAACTTTCACTCTTCACACTTCCTCCAGCACAGTTCTTACCCGGTTGCTGGCTTCTTCGTGGCGGCCATTGCTGACCGCCGCTCCACCGCCTTGGGAAAAAGGGGGGTTTTCCCGGAGAAAGGGGGGGTCTGCGATGCCCCCACCTCCCTTTCCGACTCCCCTCTGTCTTCAGCTGTCCCTACAGGGCAGCCATATCCCCCTGACCCATCTGGATCGGGGGTACCTCGACGGCTAGCACAGCAGGAATCGCGAGCTGTCGCGAATTCCTGCTGCCCCGAAGCCACGCAAACCGGAAGTTTGGATCACAATTTGACATTTTCAAGGCCCAGCAGTAATTACATTTAGGAGATGCATACAATGACAGTACAATGCATCTTCTGAAAGAAGAGAGCCGATTGCAGATTGACCATACCAGCCACAACTGTGAGAAAAACTACACAACTATTTATTCATAGGCCAATAGGTAGATTTCACACCCCTTATTGGGCAAAGTACCTATTTCCAGCAAATACAAGCCATCTCTGAATAAGTCATATCCTGGGTCTATATATCACTTCTTCAAGTTTCTTCAAGAGTTGTGTGTTACCATGCCATCATTTGTTTCAGCAGCAGAGCAGATTAAACTCTAGTTCTGCTGCAATGTATCCATTAAATAAATAAAAATATAAAGTACCTGTTTGCAGTGCTGAGGCTCTACAAAACATCTTTTACCCCATTGCTGAGAATGCTTGCTTCCGTGCTTCCATTCACGTGACCATCTGTTCACCGATTTTTAAAGAGGAAAGAAGGTTTAGTGGCTATAGAGATTCTCCTTCTCAGCAACTTCCCATATTGGTTTCTATTTTTATTTTTATTTTTGTACTGTCATACAAATGCATACCCCTCTGCTGATTTAATTTTAAAACACAGCTGGGATTGATCTGGGATGTTTCATTCTTTGCAGAATGAACCCCCCCCCCCCCCCCGTCCAGTAGCCCAGATGAAGTGAACATGGATGGCCTCCCCATCTACCTACCTCTTTCTTTTTGGATAAGCACTTTTTTCTTCTTCATCTTCACATTTGTGTCTGATTAGCGATAACAGAATAACAGAGTTGGAAGGGACCTTAGAGGTCCAACCCCTTGCTCAAGCAATTGACCCTATACCACTTCAGACAAATGGTGTCCAATCTCTTCTTAAAAACCTCCAGAATTGGAGCACCCAGAACTTCTGGTGGCAAATCATTCCCCTGATTAATTGTTGAAACTGTCAGGAAATTTCTCCTTAGTTCTAGGTTGCCTCTCTCCTTGATTAGTTTCCATCTACTGCTTCCATCTATTCCATCTATTGCCTTCAGGTGCTTTGACCTCCTTCTTCTTTGTGGTAGCCCCTTAGATATTGGAACATTTGATATGCTTTTCCTATTGGTCAGTTGGAGGAAGAGCAGCCCTGATTGGTCCATGGTGTTGTCTGCCTGTTTGCTGGCTTCTGCAGCAATGAAGCTTGTCACACAACTTTCTTCAAAAAGAATTGGAAAGTTAACTGGTGCTATATTGAGGTCACTTCAATATTATACTTTGCCCTGGAAAGCACCCAAAGAAAGGATCAATGTATAATTTGACTCCAAGGGAGAACTTAATTCTTGCCTTGAGGGACACTATCCACTGAAACCTTTCCCAATAACATTTCCTCCATAAATATGCAGGGATCAGGTTAATGTAAAATTTGGTTGACATATACTTTCTTGGTAGATAACCTTTATCTGGACATTTCAATCTTGGCAACTCGTGTGGACTTTCAGAATTCCCCAACAAGTACACACCCAGAATTCTGTGAGTTAAAATCCATACATCCTCAAGTTGTCAAGATTAAGAAACTCTGGTCTAGACAAATGTCTTTTTGAAAACAAATACAGACATTTCCCCCAAACTTCCTTGAGATTTTTCCCCCTTATTATTTTCCTTTTCTTGGCATGCCTGGTTTTTATTCTTCTTATGCCCCTTTTCATATTTGACTGATGTTTTGTTTAAAAAGAAGCAGGGGGAAATTCACAATCACGCTATCTCATCCTTTGAGCTAAGAGAACTAGCAGACTTCAACAATGCTCTTGGTGATTCACTTGTTTTCCATTACTGAAGGCAGAAGAACACTAGAAATACAGCAGAAGGCAGTTGGCACGAGTACAAGAACTGAGTCAAGGAGTTTATGAATAGTGAACAACTATTTTAGAAAGTTGCTATATTCTTTTCAAATTTGTCTCAGTAACTGGAGAAGCCTGTTTTCAGAACATGGGTGATACTCAGTGAGATTCATCCCACGAGGCTAAAATAAGTTGGGAATGGTGAAGTTGTAATTGTTGCTGCATTACAATTCCCAACCTTCCTCACCATTAACCAGGCTGGCTGGGAGCTGTAGGTCAACACATCATGTGTTCCAATTAGATGGGCAGAAACAAGCATTGCATTTGGCTTTGGGTTAATAGGTTACATGAACTTGCTTTTTTTCATAATCTTCCACTTATTAACCCTAGAACCTGGCAGGACTTTATGGACTAACAAATATATAAGTAGATTTTTTATTTTAATACAGCTACCTGTCTAGAAACACCTGACTATTAATTCTCCTGATTACCTAGTTAGAATCTAGTTAGAATCTGATAGCACAAAAGTATTAAGATGCCACTACACTAAATGCATTTTGAAGCTGTGCTTTAAAAAAACACAAAAACACCCAAATACAAACACACGTTTTCTTGAAAAAACTGAATCCCAGACCTAAAGGTGGCTATAGATTTTCAAACTAATTGCAAGACATCCTCTATTCAAAATATTTTTTTTTTTGAAACAAGTTTTTATTAATTTTAAAGATAAAACAACACATCATTAACCATTAAATACATAAACACATAAAACCTCTTAATATTGTAAATCCTTACAAGTCAAACAAAACAATATTTTTATACAACATAATTCCGATTTATCCCATCCCCATATGGACACGCAAATATCTTTCATCAAATTTCTCATTATTTCTCTTTACTCCTATTCAATTTCATTTCTCTTCCATATTTATCCATTTTATAGTCATCATATTCTTTTCTTTCTGGCTTGTTTAAATTATTCTCATCTAACATTCCTCCAAGGTTTTATTGATTCTTTTTTCCTTTTTTTTAATAAAAAACAAATTTTGTTAGTTTTATCATAAGCATAATACACAAACATACAAACACAAAACATAGACAAAACTACAAGATCTTTTCTGAAGGTTGTCTGTTCCCGGGTTAAAACTCTTTACACAGACACAAATTCAAACATCATATTCAACCTAAATCTTCCATATCTTATTATCATTTTCTTTTTTATATATGTATATAAAAACTATTTTTATCAGTTATCTAAAAACAATACACACAAAATTAAGGCATAACAGCTTATAAATTCTTTTCTAAAAGAAATAATAATGATAGACCAATAAAACATAACATTTCCAGATTATAATATCAATATTTCATATAATATTAACTTCATACCTTGTCCCTACTTCTCTTTTCCATCCAAATTATTTATCAATTAAAATTTTATTGCCTTTTATCAATATACAAAATCAAAAAAAAAAAAGCATATATATCCTTCCATTATTACCATTTTCAACAACATTCTTTGTCTGTTCTATTTCCAAACATCCATTCATCTTTTTTCTTTTACTATACTTCTCCTGTACACCAATTGGAGTTACATCTATAACTCATTACCAAACTTAAAAATACTACATATAAATCTTTCTTGGGATTCTATTTAAAAAATTCTAAAATTACATAATAAATTTTTTATTCTAAATATACATACATATAAAAACACACTCTTGAATACCCTCCAGAATCCCTCTTTTAATCTAAATTAAATTCACCCATTGTCTCTAAATAAACTTTTTTTCTTTAAATCTTGCTTCCCCCCATTAAGGCTTCTCCTCCCCCCTTTTCTCTCTTGCTTATTCTTCTCCTTGCCCTTTCTACCTCTTTGCTTTTTCTCTTCGCTTTTCATACTCCTTTTCCTTTGCTTTCTAACCTTGCCTCCATCTCTTCGCTCATTTTTCTCTCTTTTGGTTGTTTTTATAATTCTTAAAAACCCCTTTTTCTTATCCTTTTTCTCCTCCTCTCCGGAAGGAACCCATTGTTCATCAAAGATGGCTTCTTCTTCCTCTTCTTCCTTGTCCCAGTCCTTCTGCTGCGTAATCAACTTTTCAAAGGAACATAACGCCATTTCTAAGAATTGGAACAAAGCGCCCAAAGTATCTTCTTTTTTATATTTTTGATATTCAATCTCTAGTTCATCCACAGACAATGCCATTATGAAAAGGGAAACTTTTTCCAAAACAACCACAAGTATTTTTAATCCAAGACAATCAAAAGCAATTAAAAAAAAGAAAAAAAGAAAAAAGTTCCAAAAGTTAATACTTTTCTTCCTTCTTCTCTTTCTCTTTCAAAATTAATTTTTGATCAAAGAGGTCCAATTACCATATATCTTCTTTTGGGATCCACCAAGACGTTCTAGACAGTCTCCTCCTTTTTCAGTTTCTGCTCCAATTTTTCTTTCTCCCTTCCCACTTGCAATAACAATTTTAAATAATCAAAAATCCATACCTCCAGCAGAGATTTTCCAATTTCTTAAATTTTTCAATGTCCAAAAATCCCTTTATCTCTTAGCTTAGCTTTCAAAGCAATCCACTTTCAGTGTCTAATACATCCAAATATTTTTACTTTTTCCGTGGGATGGGAGAGTAAAAGAAAAGTTCCCTTTGACAGCTTCTCCGCCGCTTTCGATCTTCTTAGGGATACAATGTATCCTCCAGCAACAAGCAGCTCAATTCCAGGAGATTTAAAAGTTGTTACTTGACCCGGCTCAGACAGAACTTTCACTTTTCACACTTCCTCCAGCACAGTTCTTACCCGGTTGCTGGCTTCTTCGTGGCGGCCATTGCTGACCGCCGCTCCACCGCCTTGGGAGAAAGGGGTTTTCCCGGAGAAGGGGGGGGTCTGCGATGCCCCCACCTCCCTAACCGGCTCCCCTCTATCTTCAGCTGTCCCTACAGGGCAGCCATAACCCCCTGACCCATCTGGATCGGGGGTACCTCGGCAGCTAGCCAGCAGGAATCGCGAGCTGTCGCGAATTCCTGCTGCCCCGAAGCCACGCAAACCGGAAGTTCCCCCTCTATTCAAAATATTAAGCAATAGTTACTGAAACTTGTAATCAATAATGAACATTCTTACTTTATAAAACATATTGGTTTGTTTTTTTTAATTCTTTAGTGGGCTGCTGCCACATACCAGAATGCAGTAAGATGGGCAATGTGCCATATTTTAATTAAGCTATTAACCCTTCCAAATTAATCAGTTTCTTCTCCATATATACCATCCTTTCATGTCTTTTTCAATATTTTTATTTCTTTCTGTTCTCTTTATACACATCAACACAATCAAGTAAACAATAATAATTATAGAATCATACGGCTAAAAAAGGCAATTCAAGTCATATAACAGAATCCATACTATACCATCAGAATACACAACAAGAAATTTAATCACTTCCCATTCTTTTTAATTCCATAAGTTCTATTTAAAAGCATCCAATTAGCAGTTCAAATGATCCTTTGTAAAAGTGTATTGCATAAAAGACTACAAGATTTTATGTCTTCGGTACTAAGCAATTAATTTCCAGTGGTGAGATGCCAATTTCCCATTTCTTTCACCAGCAAAAGGGTAAGAGTAATAGATGCAACTTGGCTTGGTCAAAAGGTATGTGACAAATATAGATACTCTAAAAATGGTGGCTTGTAACAGGAGTACAGACAGACAGTTTGTCCACAAGGATGTTGATGCCATTTTCCCAGATACCTCAGGGGGAAGAGTTACAGACACCAAGCAATTATCAAAGTGGAAGCCCTACCAGTCTACAAAAGTCAGTATAAACAGAAAAATGACTAGGAATGTAAAGAATTTATGCTATGTTGTGTTTTATGACTAAATCCTCAAGCCAGAAAGTTAGCTTCTCCAACTGTACTGGACAAGATTCACCATGAATCCACAATATGAGTTAATGCCAATTACTTGAGAGCTTCTCTTTTACTGGTTTGATATCTGTGAATGAGCAGTTAGGCCCTTTGCAAAAATAATATTATCCTTAACTATCTGCACGTCTGTAATTTTATGGATTATGTTTCTACAAAACACTGAATCCAAACCAAACACGGGGCTCAGTGCTTGGAACACACTAGGTTAAAATGTGGGTGGTCAATTTTGCCCTAGTATGTGCAAAATATGGTGTGTAGATCAGGGGTGGGCTGCTGGGGGTTCACAGGGGTTCACAGAGCGCCTAGTTAAGTTTCTGTGCAGTTCAGAGAACCTACAAATCCCACTCCTGGTTGTCCTCTCCCGCCCCTCCCCGCCCCTCCCAGGAGTCCCCTCGTGGCCTGTTTTGGATGCAGGTAAGTGCAGGGCCTGCGTGGAGACTTGGGGAGGGTGAAAAACAGGCCTCCCGGAAATTTAGGAAGGCCGGAAATGGGCCCATTTCTGACTTCCAAAGAGCCTCTGGAGCCCGGGGAGGTAGTTTTCACCTTCCCGGAAGCTCAAGAAAAGCCTCCAGAGCCCGGGGAAGGCAAACACACACACACACACACACACACCGCCGTGGTGCAGGAGGCCAACTAGGCCACACTTACCATGGCCATGCTCACCTAGGAACTGGGCAGAGAACCCATTGCTAAAATTTTTGAAGCCCAACCCTGGTGTAGATGCTTCCTGAATATGCAACAGACCTGCCTGAATTGAGTCAAGAATTCTGCATAATAATATATCTGTTGTGTATGCATAAAGATTTAATAAAGTGTGAGCTTGGAGTTAAGTGCAGGGTTGTGGCCCTGCACTTCTGATTGGCTGTTAAGCGGCCAGACTGGATTGGCCTGTCCCAGGGAATCCGATTGGCCCTTAACAGAGAGTTCCTATTGGTTATAAGAGCTAGTGCTCCTAGCTCGTTATTGGTTAAAAGTTACAGGGTTTGCCTATATAAGGCGGGTTTAACTGCTATTAAGAGAGAAGTCACAATGTAAATAAAGAGCTGAAGTTCACCGTTCAGAGGCTTGTCTCCATTCTTTCTCGCCCATGCTCAAAACTTAACACTGTTGACGAGGATGGGATATGGAGATATCTGAACCAACGAAACTTCGAAGAACACCGAGCACGTGACAGACGACGCCAACAACGGAACCATGTCTGGCAGCATCGTACCACCCGCTCCGTTCAATCCAGCACAGGAAGACAGGGAGTCTTACATGGATCGCTTCCAAATGTTCTTAGAGATGAACAACTTAAAGGACGCCACAGCCGGGAAGAAACGGGCGGTGTTCCTAACGCATTGCGGTCCAACCGTATTTAAGATGGCTAAAGCACTAGCCAAACCCCGAGAAGTGAAGGCCATGGATTGGGACAACCTTGAACCTATCCTACGAGACCACTACGCCCCGATCATGCCTACGCTCATGAGACGCCACGAGTTTTATCAGAGGAGCCAGCGGAAGGGAGAAAGCGTGGCCGACTTCATAGCAGACCTCCGAAATTTGGGAGGCCTCTGCGGATTCGCCGATTTAGAAGAAGCACTAAGTGATTGCATAGTTCTGGGATTAGATGCACCAGGCGTCCAAAGCAAGCTGATGGCAAAAGGCGACATCAGCCTTGCCAACGCCATCGCTGATGCTACTGCAGCAGAAGCAACCAGGAAGTCGGCTGCACAACTACGCTGAAACCGCGCTCCGGTACCACCACCAGCCAGCGACATCTCACCTAGTTCAGAAGGGCAGCTTGCAACAATGCACCACAAGGACCTCTCTTCGTCGTCAGACAGCAACGAAGAAGGGGTCCATCGACTGCGGTCCGACCGGGACCATCAACCGAAGCCCTTACGCCTTTGCGCTGGCTGCGGAGCCAACCATGCCAGGTCCAAATGCAAATTCCGTGACGCACTCTGCCATGAGTATGGGAAACGAGGCCACATCGGACGGGTCTGCCGCAGCTTGCCAGGACCCAGCCAGGCCTCAAAAGGGGCTAACTATCGCCAATCGACAGGAAACCGTCCTGTACGGCGAGAGCCAGTAAACCACTCCTACAGAAATCGAGCTTTGCAGAGAGAAGAGGCTCACCATACTATCACTATTGGTCACACCTCCGCCTTGGACACTAAGAAAATCCGAGTCACAGTAGCCATCGAGAACCAGCCTTGCCACATGGAGGTCGACTCAGGATCGTCCCTCTCAATGGTGTCCTGGAAGACACTCAAGCAACTCATCCCCACAATTCAATGCCAAGATCTCCGCTCCCAACGCCTCATCCTCAAGGGCTACCAAGGGAATTGAATCCCCGTTGTCGGTTCCTGCCGAGTCCAAGTCTCCTTCAAGAAGCACACAGCATACTTACCTTTAACGGTCATCAATAGAGATAGGCCTAGCCTACTAGGCCTCCAATGGTTCGCACCACTCAGCATTGAAGTGGCCGGCATAAACCGAGTCAGCGGCGGTGACTGGGAGGAAGACCTTATCTCTGAGTTCAGGGACGTCTTCGCAGACAGCTTAGGCGAGTACAAGGGGACCCTGATTTCATTCAGTCTAGATCCAAAAATACCTCCCATTCGCCTAAAGCCCCGTCGGGTTCCGTTTGCCTTAAAATCGAAAATCGACGAACAACTCGACAAACTGATAGCTCAGGGGGTGTTAGAGCCCATCGATCACTCCCCTTGGGAAACCCCTATTGTAACACCCGTTAAGCCAGACGGGTCAATCCGAATTTGTGGGGACTACTGGGCCACTTTGAACCACGCCCTGCAGCAGAACGCATATCCAGTTCCGGTGGTGCAGCATCTCCTCTATTCCCTGGGGGGCGGGAAAGTCTTTGCTAAATTAGATTTAGCTCAGGCATATCAGCAATTACCAGTAGATGAAAAAACGGCACAGGCCCAAACTATTGTGATGCACCGAGGTGCCTTTAAATGTACCCGGCTGCAATTCGGAGTAAGTGTAGCCCCGGGGATTTTTCAGAGTCTTATGGAAAGGTTATTGCAAGGGATTAAGGGTGTGGTCCTCTATTTTGACGATGTATTAATTGCAGCCCCTACAAAAAAAATCTTACAGGACCGGTTAAAATTAGTCCTAAAAAAATTAAGAGGCCAGTCTTAAGGTTAAAAAAACAAATGTAAATTGTGTACTGACAGTGTTGAGTTTTTAGGGTACCTGATTGATAGCCAGGGCATTCACCTTACCGAAAATAAACTAAAAGCGATAAAAAATGCTCCCAGACCACAAAACAAGGCCGATCTCCAGGAGTTCCTAGGCGTCATCAATTTTTATAGTGTATTTTTGCCGCACAAAGCAACGGTCGCTGAACCGTTACACCGGTTGTTAGATAAAAAAGCAAATTGCCTATGGGGTTACCATGAAGAACACGCGTTCTGAAATGTTAAAAAACTGCTCACTTCTGACTCTGTACTCATGCAGTATAATGAGACTTTGCCATTAGTTATAACCTGTGATGCATCGCCTTTCGGGGTAGGCGCCATTTTGAGCCGTGTACTGACTAATGGGAACGAAGCCCCTGTTGCATATTTTTCAAAGACTCTTTCAAAAACTGAGCGAAACTATGGACAAATCGATAAAGAAGCCCTCGCAATTGTCTCAGCTGTGAAAAGATTCCACGAATACATGTATGGCCGGGTTTTTACTATTGTGACTGACCACAAACCATTATTGGGGATAATAGCCGGAGATAAGCCAACCCCCTACATATTATCCCCTAGGATGACCCGATGGTCAGAATTCTTAGCTACTTATAACTATCGGCTGCAATACCGCCCGGGGAAAGCCATTCCCCATGCCGACACATTGAGCCGAGCACCGCTTCCAGAGACTCTTGACGATCCTGCACCAACGGTAACCACGTTGCAAATCGAGGGACTCAAATCGCCGCCACTAACTGCCCGAGATATCGCGAGAGAAACCAAACGTGACCACACCCTAGCACGAGTCCTAAGCTGGGTAGAACGCGGATGGCCATTGGATCAGTTATCAGATGACTTCACACCATTCAAGACTCGACAAACCAAGCTCTTCTCCCAGAAAGGCTGTGTCATCTGGGGTGATAGAGTCGTTATCCCAGAACGACTCCAGAAAATGCTGCTGAGAACCTTGCACAATGGCCACCCCGGCATCGTGCGAATGAAAGCCCTTGCACGAAGCTACACATGGTGGCCGGGCATTGACAAGCAAATCGAACAGTGGGTTAAAGCTTGTCCCAAATGCCAAGAAGTCAGCAACGCACCACCAAAAGCCATGCCTACTGAATGGGAGACACCATGTGGACCCTGGTCCCGAATTCACTTGGACTTCGTGGGGCCAACCAAAGGCCACACCTTCCTGCTTACCGTCGACACCTACTCGAATTGGCTCGAGATCCATCGCATGATGACTACGACCTCCGAGGCGGTTATCAAAACCTTAGACAGACTCTTTGCAACCCACAGATTACCAGACGTCCTGGTATCTGATAACGGCCCTCAATTTACCGCACTAGCGTTCGAGCAGTACCTCGCTGACTGCGGCATTCACCATGCACTCACCTTGCCTGTGCACCCGGGAACCAATGGCAAAGCAGAACGCATGGTCCAATTTGTGAAGAAAACCTTGCAGAAGGTAGACTACGACAACATTGATGACAAGGTCAATCGAATCTTCTTCTTGCAACACATCACCCCACATAGCGTCACCAACAAAACTCCCGCCGAACTGCTAATGGGATGGAAGCTCCGCTCCTACCTCGACCAGTTGCACCCAGCTTACGAACCGGAGAAACCACTAGGATCCAGCGGCTGAGGTCATACCTTCCAGGTAGGAGACTTGGTATATGCTAAAAACCTATCGGGCGGCCCATTGTGGGTGGAAACGACAGTAGTACGTGTAACTGGCCCCAGATCCTACCTTGTACAATGTCTTGACGATAAACTTTGGAAATGTCATATCGATCAATTACAATCGCGGCTTCCAGCGGCCAGTCCGCAACTCCCCTATGACCAAACTGAGGGGGGGGAGGTACAGAAAAAGATGAATTCCTAGAGAACCCGTTCGAAGGAAATGACGGCTTGATAGAGACTCAGGAAGCGGAGCCGGAGGGAGAAACGTTTGCACCTCAGGAAATTGCAGAGAATGTGGCCAACGACGTAGAAGTGAACTCTGAACCAGAAACAGCCTCACTGCCAAAGAACGATCTACCTCAGCGTGATTGCAGCCAGCCGATACAACAGAAATCAAAGAGATTAATAAGACAACCGTCCTACCTAAGGGACTATGTAACTGCACCCTGCAAATAAGAAGCCAGGGGGAAGGGGTGTTGTGTATGCATGAAGATTAATAAAGTGTGAGCTTGGAGTGAGTGCAGGGTTCTGGCCCTGCACTTCTGATTGGCTGTTAAGCGGCCGGACTAGATTGGCCCATCCCGGGGAATCCAATTGGCCCTTAACAGAGAGTTCCTATTGGTTATAAGAGCTAGTGCTCCTACCTCGTTATTGGTTAAAAGTTACAGGGTTTGCCTATATAAGGCGGGTTTAACTGCTATTAAGAGAGAAGTCACAATGTAAATAAAGAGATGAAGTTCACGTTCAGAGGCTTGTCTCCATTCTTTCTCGCCCATGCTCAAAACTTAACAATATCTTTGACAGTCTAGGGGGCATGATATTTCTCTGGGAAATTTTCTGTAGGCCTGTTATAGAAATACTTCTTTGTATGCTCTTTGTTTGTACATAAAACAAAGGGGAGCACACATCTCCAGCGTAGAACTTATCTCATCCTAAGAAAATTTTATTTCTTGTAGAACATCCCAATATTCATGAATGATAAGCTATGGGTTAAAGCAGTTGACCTCAAGTCTATGGACTAGTCAAGGGAGCAACTCAAGGAGGACTGCAATTTTGCTTTTGTTCTGATAGCCATGAAACACTGAGGCTTTTGGTCTATTTACCTAGGAATGCCCACTTGGTCCTTCTGACTAAAGTTCAGGATAAACCTTGCATATAATAACTAGCCTTTTCAGGTTGAACCCCTCCAAATGTGTGGGCCATGCTTGGGAGAGGAATCCTATAAAATCCAGTTTACCTTGAGGGTCTCAGTATTAATCAGAGGGGTCCCCTAAAAAAACACACAGTGCCTCAAAATGCTCAAACTGTTCGGTGCATACAGGTAGTCTTCAACTTACGACCATACTTGGGTCCCAAATTTCTTTTGCTCAGTGAGACATTTGTAAAGTGGATTTTTGCCCCATTTTACAACATTGCCATAGCTGTTAAGTGAACCACTGCAGTTGTTAAGTTAGTGACAGTCGATAAGTGGCTTCCCCATTGATGTTGCCTGCCAGATGGTCACAAAAAGTGGTCACATGACCCTGGGACACGGCAACCCTCACAAATATGAGTCAATTGCCAGGGTGTCTGAATTTTGATCACGTAAGCGTGGGGTTGCTTGCAACAGTCATTAAGGGTGAAAAACGGTTTGTAAGTCACTTTTTTGTCTGTGCTGTTGTAACCTAGAACGATCACTAAATGAACTTTTGTAAGTCGGGGACTACCTGTACCTTGTTTTTAGGTTTCTTCTGATTGTTACTCACGCATTTCCTTCTGTTGATAAAAAAAAGGGGGGGGAAGTCTTTGCACTAGTGTTTCTACATGAAGATTTAATTACCTTTTCCTACAGCACCACCAAGACTGAAGATGCTTGAATCTCAGCTAAGGTTGATAGTTGCAGCTCAAACCTAAGCTAGATTTTCACACTATATTGAGTTTTAACACCTTCCCCGCAGTGGAGAATCTGGAGGCTCTGTATTGTTCTGGATATATTCTTCCTGGGGGGAACTGTTCTATATTAACATTCTCCAAATCCTAAATTCTGATTGGTCCTCATGGACCGCAACCTGATTGGCCAACTAAGCGGCCATGATTGGCATGCTAAGAATCTACCGCGATTGGCCGAGCCAATCGCGGGAGATTCAAAGTGCTGTCATTGACCTCCGAGCCATGCGCTAGCTCTATATGAAGAGCCACCGCAAGCGCAGGTCCTGTACAGAACTGTATGTTCAATAAAGAGCTGACTGTTCACTTTGGTCTCAATGGGACCGATCTACCCGATCTAACAGGAACAGAGGGGAAAGGGGAAAGTCATAGAATCAGAAGGAAGGGGACAGAATGAAGACCTGTTAACCTCTGAACCATAATTGCTTGCATAACCCCTCTGGACAACTCCGCCGAAAGTCAGTGGAAGAAACTGTCAGGAAGGAAAGATAAATTTAAAGGCTTCCTGTTTTGCATTTCTCCCGATAAGCTTAGAAGCAGTCATTTTATTTAGTCTTCCTGTGTTCAAGAGCAGTTCGCTTTCATGCAGAAAAAGTACGTGAGGCCATTTTGGCTGATCTTTAATAGTCTCTGAGGGTCGTTGCTGGATGCAGCCAGCCTCAGGCAAAATGCTGCTCTTCCAGATCCAGAATGCGCATGTTTACAACCACACAAACAGCAGTCAGGTTTGAACCTAGGATAGAATCTCTTGTGCGACAGTGGTAAGAACTGATGATTGCAGGGCAGTGATGGGATTCAATTTTTTTTTAACTACCGGTTCTGTGGGTGTGGCTGGTGGGTGTGGCATGGCTTGGTGCCCGTGGCAGGGGAAGGTTACTGCAAAATCCCCATTCCCTCCTCACCCCACTAACCTGCTTTCCAGCTTCGTTCTCCTGTGCAGGGCAACCAAAGAAGACCCAGCCGATCAGTTGGGACTCGGGAGGTAGAGATTAGATGGGGCGGGGCTAGTCAGAGGTGGTATTTGGCGGTTCTCAGAACTACTCAAAATTTCCACTACTGGTTCTCCAGAACTGGTCAGAACCTGCTGAATACCACCTCTGTTGCAGGGCATAGATGGCACAGACTGGGGGGGGGGAGAAAGCCCCCAGATCCAGAGAGAGCTGCAGGAAACATAGTAAATGATATGTTTTTAAACTTTTAAAAAATGGTTTTCTTTAAAAAAAAAAAAAAAAGAGTTGCTTCCACTTAATAAAAGCAGCACTGGTAGCAATTAAGCTCCTGAGGCGCATGTGTCATTCTCAACAGCAATACTCCCTCTTCAGTCTCTTCTTCCCAGCATCCATCCCCAGGGTGGATGACTCACCCTGCCCAATACTAATGGGGTCCTAATGCACAAAGTATTTTCACTCAAGCCTAAGGCAATATCCTAACCATACCTTCCTCTACAGAAGGCATACAACTATATTGAACATACCTCCAAAACCACTTATCTCCTCAGTTTATAGCCCGATATGAAACAGAAAATGCAAAGTTTGTTAACCACTCCCAATGATAAACTTCAGGTGTAGATTTCCTCAGCTAATTTAGAATACAATTTTTTAGAAATCCTACACAACTAGGAGACACTTGAGTGGGAATAATCTAGGATAGAGATAAGAATGCATGAATCTAAGAAAAAAACTCAGTAATTTACTTCAAGGGTCCCCAGTCCCCAGGCCATGGACCTACACTGGGCTGCGAGATGCCAGAAACTGGGCCGTGCAAAAAGCAAAGCTCCATCCATAGGATGCAGACAGCACCACGAAATCTTGCCCCCTCCAATCTGCAGAAAATCCTCTCTCCACAGAACCGCTTCCTGGTGCCCAAAAGGTTGGGAACCGCTGACTTACATCATCTAGTAAAATGCCCTAACAACCTTAAGAAGGCATCAAACGAAGTTTCATACTGTTTCCCATCATACAGTACACCATCACACTTACTATTCCTCTTCTAGATAAGCAATGATTTGTAGAACATCAAAACGTGTAAGAAATAGTTAAGGCAAAGACAGGAGATCAGAAAAAGGGGAAGCTAAAACTAAAACTTCCATTATGTATCCCAGTATTTTTATATCCTTGCAAACCATATTTGCTTCTACTGTATTCACACAGTTTCATACACTGTCTTTGTTCTTTAAACTTATCACTTCTCTTTCTCTGGATCCCATCAGTTTGGTTTCTCCTTCCGCTCAATGTATTCACCTTTACTTCAAATGTATCCCCATTCCATAAGATCAAATCATCTCAATATTTTTCTTTTATACTTTTGTTTTCAATCCACATTTCCTATTTAATCTGTACCCATCTCTTTTAATTTTATTTCTTATATCTGTACCCATCTCTTTTAATTTTATTTCTTTGTATTCCATCTTTATCATTTTTTACCAAGAACTCAAGGTAGTGAACATATCCTGTTATGTATGTACCATAGTTAATAAAGTATGAGCTTGAGGTTAAGTGCAGGGTTCTGGCCCTGCACTTCTGATTGGCTGTTGGGCGGCCAGATCGGATTGACTAGTTCTTAGGAATCCGATTGGCCCTTAACAGAGGATTATTATTGGTTTAAAGTACTTGCATTCATAGCTCGCTATTGGACAATTCTCACAAAGGTTGCCTATATAAGGCAGGGTTCACTGTTGTTGTTCTGAGAAGTCACTATGCTAATAAAGAGCTAAAAGTCACTATTCAGAGGCTGTCTCCATTTACTCCAACCCATGTCCAAGTACTTAATACTGGCGACGAGGATGGGATTTGGAGACGTCTGAACCTAAGAAGTCAGGAAGCAAGACCGAGCACCTGGAAGACGACGCCAACAACGGAACCATGTCCAGCAGCATCGTACCACCCGCTCCGTTCGATCCAAACCAAGAGGATTGGGAATCCTACATGGATCGCTTCCAAATGTTTCTTGAGACGAATAACTTGAAGGACGCCACACCAGCAAAAAAGCGGGCACTGTTCCTGACGCACTGCGGCCCGGCTGTTTTTAAAATGGCAAAAGCACTCGCCAAACCTCGAGAAGTGAAAGCCATGAGTTGGGACGACCTCGAACCCATCCTGAGAGATCATTACGCGCCAACCGTGCCTACACTCGTGAGACGCCACGAGTTTTACGAAAGGAACCAGCGAAAAGGAGAGAGCGTGGCCGATTTCGTGGCAGACATCCGAAATTTAGGAGGCCTCTGCGGGTTCGCAGATTTAGAAGAGGCACTAAGAGACCGAGTAATTCTGGGATTAGATGCTCTAGGCGTGCAGAGCAAGCTGATGGCGAAAGGCGACATCAGCCTTGCTGACGCCATCGCCGAAGCCACGGCTGCGGAGGTGACCAAAAAGTCGGCTGCACAATTATGGCGAAGCCGCACTTCGGCAACACAACCAACTGGCCAAATCTTACCCAACTCAGAAGGGCAGCTCGTTACGACGCACCACGAGGACCTCTCTTCGTCATCAGACAGCGATGAAGAAGGGGTCCAACGAATGCGGTCCGACCGGGACCCTCGCCCTAAGCCCTTACGCCCTTGCACTGGCTGTGGAGCAAACCATGCCAGGGCCGAATGCAGATTCCGCGACGCACTCTGCCATGAGTGCGGGAAATGAGGCCACATCAGCCGGGTCTGCCGCAGCTTACCAGGACCCAGCCAGGCCTCAAAAGGGGCCAACCATCGCCAAAAGACAGGAAACCGTCCTGTAAGGCAAGAACCAGTAAACCACTCCTACAGAAATCGCGCTTTGCAAAAAGAAGAGGCTCACCATACTATCACTATAGGTCACGCCTCAGTCATGGACACTAAGAAAATTCGAGTCACGGTAGCCATCGAGAACCAGCCTTGCCACATGGAGGTCGACTCGGGATCGTCCCTCTCGATGGTGTCTTGGAAGACACTCAAGCAACTTATCCCCACAATCCAACGCCAAGACCTCCAATTTCAACGCCTCATCCTCAAGGACTTCCAGGGAAATCGAATCCCTGTGGTCAGGTCCTGCCGAGTCTGAGTCTCCTTCAAAAAACATACAGCGTACTTACCTCTAACGATCATCGACAGAGACAGGCCTAGTCTATTAGGCCTCCAATGGTTCGCGCCACTAGGCATCGAGGTGGCCGGCGTGAACCGAGTCGGTGGTTATGAGTGGGAAGAAGACCTTGTTTCTGAGTTCAGCGACAACTTCGTGGACCGTTTAGGCAAGTATAAGGGGACCCTGATCTCATTTAGTTTAGATCCAAAAGTAGCCCCAATTCGCTTGAAGCCCCGTCGAGTTCCATTTGCTCTTAAAGCTAAGATCGATGAACAACTCAATAAGTTAATTGCTCAAGGGGTGTTGAAGCCCATCAATCACTCTCCATGGGAAACCCCTATTGTAATGCCCATTAAGCCAGATGGGTCAATCCGAATTTGTGGGGACTACCGGGCCACTTTAAACCACGCCCTACAGCAGAATGCGTATCCAGTTCCGGTGGTGCAGCACCTCCTCCATTCCTTGGGGGGCAGAAAGGTTTTCGCTAAATTAGATTCAGCTCAAGCTTATCAACAACTACCAGTGGATGAAAAGACGGCTCAGGCCCAAACAATTGTAACGCAGAGGTGCTTTTAAATGTACTCGATTGCAATTTGGGGTTAGTGTAGCCCCAGGGATATTCCAAAGCCTCATGGAAAGGTTGTTACAGGGAATCAAGGGTGTGGTTCCGTATTTTGATGACGTGTTAATTGCAGCGCCTCCCAAAAAAATCTTGCAGGATCATTTGAAAAGTGTTCTTAAAAAATTCCAAGAGGCAGGACTTAAGGTGAAAAAAAATAAATGTCACTTATATACTGACAGTGTTGAGTTTCTAGGGTATAGGATTGATAGCCAGGGCATCCACCCTACCGAGAGTAAATTAAAGGCGATAAAAAATTCCCCCAGGCCAAGTAACGAGGCCGATCTCCAGGCATTCTTAGGCCTCATTAATTTTTATAATGTATTTTTACCGTATAAGGCGACTGTTGCTGAACCGTTACACCGGTTATTAGATAAAAAAGCATTGTGGGTATGGGGTTACCGGGAAGAACAAGCGTTCCGGAATGTTAAAAAATTGCTCACATAGGACTCTGTACTTATGCAGTATAACGAGACTTTACCACTAGTTATAACCTGCGATGCCTCGCCCTTCGGGCGCCATTTTGAGTCATGTACTGCCTAATGGGAACGAAGCCCCTGTTGCATACTTTTCGAAAACTCTTTCACATGCAGAGCAGAACTGTGGACAAATTGATAAAGAAGCTCTTGCAATCGTTGCCGCTATAAAGAAATTTCATGAATATGTGTATGGAAGGACATTCACCATTATAACTGACCACAAACCGTTGCTAGGGATAATAGCCGGGGACAAGCCAACCCCCTACATATTATCCCCTAGAATGACCCAATGGTCAGAATTCCTCGCTGCTTATAATTATCGCCTTCAATATCGCCCGGGGAAAGCCATTCCCCACGCCGACGCATTAAGCCGAGCACCGCTTCCAGAGACTCTCGACGATCCGGCACCAACGGCAACCACGTTGCAGATCGAAACACTCAACTCGCTGCCTATGACTGCCTGAGACATCGCAAGAGAAACCAAACGAGACCACATCCTAGCCCGAGTCCTAGGATGGGTAGAACACGGATGGCCATTGGACCAAGTCCCAGATGACTTCGCGCCATTTAAAGCAAGACAGACTGAACTTTTTTCAGAAAAAGGCTGTGTCATCTGGGGCGATAGAGTCGTTGTCCCAGAACAACTCCAGAAGACGCTACTACAAACCCTGCACGAGGGCCACCCCGGCATCGTGCGGATGAAAGTGCTCGCACAAAGCTACGCATGGTGGCCGGGCATGGACCGGCAAATCGAGCAGTGGGTCAAAGCGTGTACCAGTTGCCAACAAGCCAGCAACGCCCCACCAAAAGCCATGCCTACTGAGTGGGAAATGCCACGTGGACCCTGGTCCAGAATCCACCTGGATTTCGCAGGGCCAACCAAAGGATATACCTTCCTGCTGACAGTCGACGCATATTCCAATTGGTTAGAAGTTCATCGTATGACGGCCACAACTTCTAAGGCAGTGATTAAGATCCTAAATAGACTCTTTGCAACCCACGCATTGCCTGACGTCCTGGTGTCCGGTCACGGGCCACATTTCACGGCATTGATGTTCAAGCAGTACCTCACTGACTGCGGCATCCGCCATGCGCTCACCCTGCGACCAATGGCCGAGCGGAACACATGGTCCAATTTATTAAAAAGACTTTGCAAAAAATGGACTATGACAATATCGATGACAAAGTCAACAATATTCTCTTTTTACAACACATAACTCCACATAGCGTCACCGGCAGAACTCCCGCAGAACTACTGATGGGACGAAGACTCCGTTCCCACCTCGACCAGTTGCACCCTGCTTATGAACCGGAAAAGCCCATGGGATCCAGTGGCCATGATCGCACGTTCCAGGTAGGAGACCGCGTTTACGCACGGAACTTATCAGGTGACCCCTTATGGTTAGAGGCAACGGTAGTACGAGTGGCTGGCCCCAAATCCTACGTAGTGAAATGCTGTGACAATAGACTGTGGAAACGGCATATCGACCAATTGTGGTCACGACTCATAACGGCCAGTCAACAACTCCCCCATGACCAAACCGAGGGGGGGGAGGTGACAGAAGAAGAAGATGACATTCCAGGGAACCTACTCGAAGAGAGCGACGAATCAAGTGAGACTCAAGAAATGGAGCAGGAAGGAGAATTGTTTGCACCACAAGAAATTGCACCTGAGCAAGAAGCAGAGACACTGCCAAACAACAATCTACCTCAACAGGATTGCAATCAACCAGTCCAACGAAAATCCGAAAGACTTAAAAGACAACCATCCTACTTAAAGGATTATATATCTACACCATAAATAAGAAGCCAGGGGGAAGGGGTGTTATGTATGTACCATAGTTAATAAAGTATGAGCTTGAGGTTAAGTGCAGGGTTCTGGCCCTGCACTTCTGATTGGCTGTTGGGCGGCCAGATCGGATTGGCTAGTTCTTAGGAATCCGATTGGCCCTTAACAGAGGATTATTATTGGTTTAAAGTACTTGCATTCATAGCTCGCTATTGGACAATTCTCACAAAGGTTGCCTATATAAGGCAGGGTTCACTGTTGTTGTTCTGAGAAGTCACTATGCTAATAAAGAGTTAAAAGTCACTATTCAGAGGCTGTCTCCATTTACTCCAACCCATGTCCAAGTACTTAATATATCCAAAACAAGTTCCTCCTCTCTTACATTTCTTAAGCAGCCTATGCCCAAAAGTAATTTGATTCAAATTACTTTTATGTTTCTCCAGACTGGACTCGTTTGCATAAAACAAGTGGGCAGGAGGAACATATTTATGTCAACTCATTTTCACTTCTTTCAGAAAACATTCATTTCTTTAGTAGATCATATGCGACTCATCTCCCTACCAGCATTGGCATGTCTTAAGATTTCTCTGTGCATATTCCCATCATTTTGAAACATTCTACAAATATACCCAATTCCATCTACTTCTTCTAGTTTCCCCCCATGTATTATTTGCAATTGTTCATTTCTCTAAAAAGACTACCCTGGATTTTCATATATTAATTTTCGGTTCCATATTCCTTCTTGTATTATACAATCTAACCATTCAATACAAATCATTCAGTCAGAATTGTCCACATAAAGTACATGTACATTCATGTTTTCAACCAACACACTTCAAACATCACCATAAACATATAATGAATGCATTCAAAAGTACACTAACCAAGGAAGAAGACAGCAAGCATCCTTGCCTTATTCCTTGCTTAATGCTAAACCATTTGCCGTTGGTACCTCAGAGGTCATCTTGTCCAACCTCTTGTTTAATGTAGGAGTCACTAGAGCTTCTTTAACAGATAACCTCCAGATTTTCTTTGAAGACTCCAGCAAAGAACTCACCACTTCAAATGCAGTCTGTTCCACTGATAACAGTTATGCAATCATGATGTTCCTCTTGATGTCTAGTCTGAACTACTTTCTAAGAGCTGTGGTGGTACAATAGTTAGAATACAGTACTGCAGATTAATTCTGCTGACTGCAAGCAGTTTGGAAGTTCAATTCCCACTGGCTCAAGGTTGACTCAGCCTTCCATCCTTCCGAGGTGGGTAAAATGAGGACCCAGATTGTTGGGGACAGTATGCTAACTCTGTAAACTGCTTAGAGAGGGCTGTAAAGCACTGTGAAGCGGTAAATAAGTCAAAGTGTGTTATGATATGTACAGAATAACCCTTGAGTAACAAGGATACGCACATGGAAACGTTTATGAGAGTAGTTATGAATAATTATTCAGCCACACACAGATACACTAAATTGGGTTAAACTTTACTTTGAGGAATAGCACAGTCCAATAAATGGTCCAAGTCATATATGTTTAACAGTCCAAAGAATATCCAATTACAAAGTCTTCTTACCAGTTGCCTTTCTCATTTACAGTAAACAAAGACATCAAAGTATAAGCACAGCAGCAACAGAATATCAGAGAAACAGAATGTCAGAGAGACAGAATGTCAGAGAAACAGAATGTCAGAGAGAGCAAGCCATGATCAGTTGAGTTCAGATTGCAAAATCTTTGAAAGAAAACATTCAAAATTTCAGACAGCCTCTGTCATAATGAACTCACTAATAAAGGGATAACTGGGGGTGTCCATTGCAGTTTTTCTCTGTAAGAATCCACTGGTTCTTCCATTTCAATAACTTATTGAAGTCTATACAATTCTTGTTTTCCTTCATTAGGCCCTGTAAGTGGCTTGACACTCAACATGTTCCTTCACACGGGTCTATCTTTTGTGCCAATTACAATCTAGAATGGGAGACTCTCCTCAGAATCGCTCCTGCCTTAATCATCTCTCAGTTGGATTATTGCTATGTAAACTGTAGGGCTGAAGCGGCCCTTGTAAAGTGTTTGGAAGCCACAATTGGTTCAGAATGCAGTGGTTTTAGTAGTCATGGGCATATCTCAATTTAACCACTTCTTCAAGAACTACATGCATCACAACCCTAAAAATAAAAGATAAAGGAGATACAGAATACTATTTAACACAGAACAGGTTTTTATCAATGGTTAGAAACATGAGGTAGAAGTTGGAAGGCGAAAGAATCAGGTCAGTGGAACTTGGAAAGAGACACTATTTGTATTAGTGACAGAGAAATGTAAGTATTAGAATGATAGATGATTTTACATACTGGAATATGATGGTCAGAAACTATTGTACAACACTAGCACTGTTTAAAGTAGTATATATGTTGTTCTGTTTTTATTTCTGCTTTTTGGCAATTGGAATGCCATGGCCAATTACACTGTATTCAATATATTTATATGTAAACAATGAAAAAAATGTTAAAAAAAGAACTATATGCATTTCCAATTAGTTTCTAGGTGCAATTCAGTGTGCTGGTTGTCACCTTTAAGAACCTTCATGGAACGGGAGTTGGCTATGGGACTTCTGACTCCCAATTCCATCTGCCCGTCCCCTAGATTATGGTGCAGCACTCCTACCATAGCCCTTTGCTGAGGAAATGTCATATTCTCCTTTACTTCTCCCCTCAGATAACTGGATAACTCTTAATTGATTGTCCCAAAGGTGCTTTTTCAAGAGGCAAGTGGAATTTCTGGTTTTTCAAACATTTGAAGATGTTTCGCTTCTCATCCAAAAAGTTTCTTCAGTTCTGACTGGATGACAGGGAAATCTGGATGACTGATAGACTCTAAATCGATTGCTTTTCAGAAAAGCCATTAACAGTTAGTTATTCCACCAGGCCTTTGGAGGCTGGAATTTGTGATTCCCAAAAATAAAACGCATTGATCACTTCACCCAGCGTTATATGTGTTAGCTGTATGATGTTGTTGATATATTTTGATTTTAGAGTACTTCTATGTTTTAGCTTGACCTATGAACTTTGGGATGTATATCATTCAAATTAATTTGTGCTTGGAGTGGCTTTTAAGTGTAGAGAAGAGAGTCGGTCAATAAATAACCCATTCTTGGCATCATCATCATCTATGAAGGCACTTGATGACTTTTGGGGTTCTGTTTCTTCTCCTTATGTCACCACCTTGAGTGGAAAAACAGACAAAAAACAGTAACAGTAGTAACATTTCTCCAGAAGGTCTTTGTCTATCTTTTCATCTATTTTCCTTTATAGAATCAGTTTCAGTTTTCTTTTTCAACATATCTTTCACAAACAATTTTTCAATATGCTCCTTCTGGCATTCTCTCATTTTAGTTTTATCCCAAATGATTTCATCACTTTATTTTTTAATTCAGTTCATTCTATTGGAATTTTCTTATTGAGCCCCTTTCATCTATTTCCAAAACATGTTTTTAAATTTTACTAAAACTGATCCACATTTTCTTTATTCTCGTTTTAACTGTCTTTTGTTCTCCTTGATTACCTTCTTTGAAACTACCTTTTTTCTGTTTTTATACATTAGATATGCTTCTCATCCTCATTTTGGCAACATTCTCTTTTATGGATATGTATGCATGTATGCATGCATGCATGTATGTATGTATAATTCACAACTCTTTCACATTTCATCAAGCATCTCTTTTCCTGATTCCCATCAGCCCATCAGCCCATCAGCCCATCAGCCCATCAGCCCATCAGCCCATCAGCCCATCAGCCCATCAGCCCATCAGCCCATCAGCCCATGCTTTTCTCTAATATTCTGTGTTATTGTTTTCACACTGTCTCCAGCAGCTTTTACTTCTATGGTATTTTTCTTACCTCTACAACTTATTCATTCTTTCAGGAATGTAGTCTTCCTTTTAATATCTTCTCATTCAGGTTTCATATTTTCTCTTCAAGTTTCTCTTTCTCCCTTTCCTTCTATTCTCTATTTTTCCAAGTCTCATACTTGATACTATTAAAGAAATATCCACTGTTCACATTCAGAATCTCTCCTTTTTATCTTGCACTAATTTATTTAGTCTTGGATTAAAAACAGTCAATTCATTCATGACTTCAGATGTATTTGATCATTTTTCTGGCTTCAGTATTATGAATAGACTTAAACTACATATTTGAAACATGCAACTTTTTGCTAAGCAGATTTTTATTAAATTATCACCATTCTCACTCATGCTTGGGTCTCCAAAAGGCCCAGTAATGTTGACTCTACGGTTTTCTTTTGTACCTATTTGTTTGTGTCATCTAACAGAATTATTTCCCCCCTAAATCACATTTTGAATGTTACACAATTCTACCCAGCATTAATTTCTGTTTCTTCCATTATCACTATTCATTGGAGCATTATATGCCATGGTGGTACCTATTCCCCCCGGCAACTTTACCTGCTAGCAGTGAATGACAGTCAGCTTGAGCAAATTTTGGACACTTTGTCACAAGCACAACCAAAGCTCATTTGACTCCAGTCATTGGAAGAAGAAACATTAATAATCTACACTACTTTGATATGACTGCACTGGTAGCCAAAAATGCAAAGGATCTGCAAACACTAGTACTAGAAATTAAAGTTTACAATGAAAAAAAATGGGAATAGAATTAAATATAATGAAGACCAAACTACTGACAGCAGAAAAAACTACTAGCCTCAGTATATATTTATACATTTCTCAAAAATATATCCTTTTTGAAATGCTGGTGCCTCTGAGCAGCTCGTTACAGAATGTAAATAAATGGGCCATTAGAGGGAACTCAAATATTTATTTATTTTTTGTCTAAAATAGATCAAATAAATTCACTCATTCCTTTCTGGCCCATGCTTACTTTTGTTCTGATCTTTTGTTCATATTAAAATGCCATGAAAAACAGTGATTCCAGCCAGGTCCAAATTAGATGGACATGTTGCAATCAACGGAACAACGCTTGGTTGGTCTGAAAAAAAAAGAGAGAAGATTCTATTCAGATCAGGCTTGATTACATACAATATAAGTTCCCATCTGTCACTGCCCTTTCAAATTGTGCACTAAAGAGTTTGCACAGTTCACAATCTCATTTTCCCCTTCTCTCTCTCTTTCTCTTTGTACCACGGGGACATGCTCTGTAATTGAGATCACAGCCCCTACTGAATAATTCAGGGAGCATCAGGTTTATTATAAATAACAGAGGCCAGAATTGGCATCTTTTCTGATCAGCACCAAGGCAGAGATCAATAACCAAACTCCTTGTCCCAATGTCTCCTCAGTTTCTTCCCAAGTCCAGCTCTAATTCCATTTTCATCTCTCCTCACCCCCACCCATCCCTGCCACCGGTCATTTGCTATTCAGCAATCTGATCTCACATCCATCCCACATTGGACTTATGTTCTTTTCAACATCTAGCACCTCGAGTTCAGGGGCCTTCATTGTCTTCACATCCAGCATCTGTTCTGAAAGGCTGCTCTGAGTGACCTCTTCCTGCCCTTGAAAAAATCACCTCAGTTTAGTTACTGCGTTACTGACCACCGTCCCTTAATCCTCTCCTTCTCTGGCACAATACCACAAGGCAGACCCCTCATTGACAGACGAGATGGTTGTCGTGTCCTCGAAAATGATGCCAGGAGTCGGTGACTTCAAATCATGCTCTTTTATTAAAGTAGGAACCGAACTGGCGCTATGCAAAAGGTTCGCGGCTTTCATTCCTTTAGCCGCGGCGGCCGCGGCCAATGGCACCACTTTGAATCTCCCGCAATTCGAATTGACCAATCGCGGGAGATTCTTAGCGAGCCAATCGGCGCGGCTCGCCTGACCAATCAGAGTGCCCCGCGCTTTGGCCAATCAAAGCGCGGGGATCTCAAGAATGCTAATGAGGGGACAGAACACCCCTCCCCTCTTGGTTTAGTCCTTACATCGCGTAGTCACGTAGGTAGGCGGGGCTCCGTCTGACCCTACTGGACCTGCGCAGCTCAGTCGTAAGTTGGATCCCGGCCGGTTCGGTCGGGATCTCTGTTTCTCCTGATGCCGTCGTGGGAACCGGCTGGTCTGTCGGGCCGGGCCGCTCTCCGTAGCTCCCTCCTGGGCCTCCCGGGTTGGTTGAGCTGCGGGTTTCGCCGCTCCCGCTCGGTCTCCCCAGGTTGGTGAGCTGGCCTGGCTGTCTCTTCCTGGCGAGGGGTCGTGCTGGCTGCTTTCCGGTAAGTATGGCTGGTTTATTCTTCTTTGGTTTTGGTCCCCTGGGTATTCCCTCCCCCCTTGGTTTGTGTTGTGGGGGTTGGTTTCGCCTGTTTGTGCGTCGGTGGTCTCTTGGTTTGTTGTCCTCGACCTTAATTGGTCGATGTGGCGTTTCCATGCTCGTCCGTCTGCTGTTTGTAGCCGGTACAAGTGTGGCCCTGTTATTTGTGTGATGACAGCCGGTACCCATAACGGGTCTCCCGTCAGGTTTCTTGCGTATACGGGGTCGCCATCGTGGAGATTCGTCTGGCTTCCATCGGACACGTGGTTCGGTTCAGGGTCTGGATCCCACCCTCGTCACCAGTGTCGTGTCCTCGAAAATGATGCCAGGAGTCGGTGACTTCAAATCATGCTCTTTTATTAAAGTAGGAACCGCTATGCAAAAGGTTCGCGGCTTTTATTCTTTTAGCCGCCGCGGCCGCGGCCAATAGCACCACTTTGAATCTCCCGCGATTCGAATAGACCAATCGCGGGAGATTCTTAGCGAGCCAATCAGCGCAGCTCGCCTGACCAATCAGAGTGCCCCGCGCTTTGGCCAATCAAAGCGCGGGGATCTCAAGAATGCTAATGAGGGGACAGAACAATGGTAGTGGACTATTTCACATGCTTGCTAAGCCCTTCCCTGCTGTCTCCCTTTCAAGAACCCATATCATGTTTTCTGGTATTTGGAAAGTAATGAGCACAGTCCCAGTCCCTATCAGAGCCAGAGTGGTAATGCACATTCAAGATTAATGAAATTCAGTGATATTTCAGAACTGACAGGCCTATTTCTAGCAGTCTCAGAATTTATGTGCCTGCCAATGTACGGCAGTTGCTTTGAGCAGCATTCTGAATCTTCCTGCCCCACCACACCCCAAAATGTGAATAGGGCTTTTTTAGAGCGAAACTCTGCAGCCATTTTTCCTGCTAATGTGTTCATCACACCATGATTTGGAATTGCAGAGGCCACCTTAAAAAGCACAACACAACATCCAGCATGAAAAATACTGAGTATTTTAGGGGTGGGGGTGGAGGGGATGTTAAACATTTTGTAGCAGAATGTGTGGGTGATGGGACACGAACTTCCTAAACCAATGCAAATAGAAAAACATAGAAAGAATAATGATTGGTCTAACTATTTTAAACTAGCCAAAACCAAACCAACCCACACCTCTAATTCATAAGTAACATTTGTAATTAAAATGTAAAATGCTCAATCCATTATATCAGGGCTTATTTGAAAACCACCTGATTTCCTCAAGTTCAGTATGTTAATTATAATTGTGCAGGTTCCTTACTACCATGTTTCTCACAAAATAAGGCCAGGCCTTATTTTTTTTTGAGCCCCGAAAAAATGGCTAGGATGTCTTTTGGGGGGTGAATTAATTTCTCCCCCCCCCGGCGCACTAGTGCCGTCTCCAACAACAGCATCTGAATCACTCCCGCTTTTCCCCCGTCCCCATAACAACAGGAAAAAAAAAGACTTTGAGGTACCTGGGAGTGCTGTGTGCTGCGTTTTGGTTTAATCCCGAGTGGCTGGGTGGGTGTGAGAAGAGCCGAGCAAGCATCTCTGATGCTGCTACCCTTGGTGCTCCAGCCTCGGGCTCTGCAAGTTTGCAAAAGTCCCAGTGCGCAGCCCGTTCCTGCATTCCAAGCACCCAGGCTGAGCTGCAGCTGTTCCTTTCTTGCCAGTGCCATCTCCAATAACAGCGGCAGCAGAGGCGGGAACCGTGGAAGTTATGGAGGTGGCTCCCTTACCTGAGAAGCGGCTAAAACGCTTCCATGGTTCCCGCCGCTGTTGCCGCTGTTATTGGAGACAGCACTGGCGAGAGAGGGACAGCTGCAGCTCAGCCTGGGCACTTGGAATGCAGGAACAGGCTGCGCACTGGGACTTTTGCAAACTTGCAGAGCCCGAGGCTGGAGCACCAAGGGTAGCAGCAGCAAAGATGCTCGCTCGGCTCTTCTCACACCCACCCAGCCGCTCGGGATTAAACCAAAACGCAGCACACGGCACTCCCAGGTATCTCAAAGTCTTTTTTTTTTCCTGTTGTTACGGGGACGGGGGAAAAGCGGGAATGACCCAGATGCTGTTGTTGGAGATGGCGCTGGCAAGAGAGGCGCCAGCACCAGTGGGAACCGTGTAAGCTACGGAGGTCTGAGAAGCGACTGAAATGCTGCCGGACATCCACACCACCGCCGCCCACCTGCTGACCCGTGTAAGGGAGGGGTAAGGGAGCCCTCCGTGCTCCACAATGGTGTTAGGAGCGGCTGATGGTGAGGCGTAGCTGCCCGCAGGGCACTCCTAATGGCAAGTTCCCCCCTGCCTTCCCCCCCAATTTCGCATGTTTTAAACTAGGCCTAAATTTGGGGGGAGGGGCTTAATTTCATTTTATGCCTAGAAAACATGCTGGGTCTTCCTACTGGGGGGGGGGGGGCGTATTGTTGGAGAAACACTGTATTATTCTTAATTTATCTTTTTTTTTTCCTTGAAAGGTACACTTAAAGCTTATAAAACAAATTCATGTTAAAATGTGCAAAATGCAAGAGCTATCTCCTTGTTTGTAATTCATTGGTTTTATATTTGTGTTCTTTTTTTCCATTTTGATCTTTCGGTGCATTATTTTTTATTTAAAAAGTTAAAAGCAAGAGCCACTAATTCTAATACTTCACTGGAAGAACATTAAAAAAAATGGGAATAGCTTTACTTGTTTCTGAATATACTTCAACAACACCTCTTTTTATAAAAGGAGTCAAGACTTAATGTTTCTTTTTTCTTTTTTCCTGAGCAGTCCAGCCCTAATACAGACACAGACACACACACACACACACACACACACTACAGACTTGCAGACATGAGGCTTTTTCTGGACATTGCAGAGATTAAAAAAAAAAAGCTACAGCTTAGGAGTTCCTCCACCAACTCCTGTTTTTCTTGCCTTCAAGTTCCCCTTCAGTCAGCTTGAACTTTCTATCTGCAAACATTTGACATTTATTTCCCTACAGATTAACACAAGGGCTGTTTACATCAAGCAGTCCATAAATTCCTGTTGGCCTGTGTTTCGAATCTCAATCAAAAGCAAGCAAACAAACAGCAATTCTTCTGAAGAAGTTCACAGTCAAGACCTCATAAAAAGCTTAATGTTACTGCAGTTATGGATGATAGTACAAAACAATAACCTAGGAGGGTAGATGGGAAGAACCAAAATCAAAACAATTTTGACCTTAGCTTGTTTGTTTCAAATTCCTTCAACGCATGAAACACCAATTGTACCTAAAACCAGGATTATATAAACCACTATGGATTGAAAAAGAATGTTATTTCTATGCAGTTGGGTACACCTTGGCCAGGAAATTAGTGAACAAAGACGGTAAAAGTTTTTGCATTATCCCCCTCTGTGATTTTTATGTATCCATCCCTTTTCCTTGAAGTTGCCCAGGAACAATGTGCATGACTGTTTCCTGCTATCTAATTTATCTCCACAGCAAACTTATGGGAAAGGTTAAGTTGAAGGCACTTGCATATTGCCAATTTTCACTCCCTACTGTCTAGAAATACTTAGAGGCAAAACATGGTAATCTTTTCTTTATCTGAAGCTGAAATGCTTTGGATAATAAGGAAACATCATTAATCAGGATTTGCTCTCAGCTACCTACTCTACAACTGGTTCTGACAAAACCCCCTGTGCAAACAAAAGAGAAAAAAAATAAATTCCCAGTGTTTTCTCTCTCTACTCTTACGTTCTTGCTGACTACACTACATTCATTTCTCTATGTGAAATGATCCAACAGTTGCTATGAGCGGGAGAGCTGCAAAGCCACTAAGCCACCTTTTTGCAGTATGAAATATTAATAAGTGGTCGGACCTGAGAAGCTGGGAGGCAGATAAGACAAGAATTCCTATTAATGAAAAATGGATCACTCACAGGTCTTGCCGAAGAAAATATCAGTTTTATTTCTGGTTTCAGCCAAAAATAAAACAAAACCCCACGAGATCTAAACTGAAACACGATGGTAGAATTCCAGAGATCTGGAAGTGTTTCTGAACTGCTGCAAAAACATTTTATATGGAGATGCCTTGAGAGAAGTAGATTTGCCCAAGATAATTTAATTCTTCCATTCTGGCTCTTAACCAATAAAATATAGAGCATATTTGACTTCATAGACCATTCATCTTGAACATCAATTATTTCCTTAAGTAATATTGTTCTTTGCCACTTCACTCTGAGTGATTGCATTCTGAGGCCCCTCCAAATAGGAGCAATAATGAAGCACAACCACCCCCATGTTTCTAACCAAGTAGGATTATTCCTCTGAAGGAACAACTTCTCTCAGGTTTCTGTGTTATGGATTAGAATTATTTCTCCCATGCCATCACTTAAATGGCAATTTATTCACTTGCAAGTTTGATAGAAGGCTATCAAATGGGTTTGCGCCCCGTCCTAATCTAAGCTACAATGAGGTTGAAAGATTGGCATTCAACATATTGATGGGAAACCTGGTATCAACTAAAAATATACTCCTTTGGTCTTTTTAGCTGCTAGAAAAAGGGAGTAGGGGAAAACAGTACATTCCTTAAGTGCCTAAATAATCACCCTGGCAGCCCAAAGTTGTCGGAGGGCAAGAATATTCCTGGAGAGCAGATAGTGTGAATCAGGCTATCAGGATAAACCATTACATGGTGTCTTAGCTGAAGAATAGCATGATATGTGACTACAATAATTGTGTTTTGACACTTGGCTTCGAGTTCAGAAGATTTCACTTTGTGAAGTAATGGGGGAGATAAGGGAGAGAAACACTCATCTTTCTTCAACTCTGTGTAATCTGATTTTCCTTATTTTAGTTCACTTTATAGCATCACAATAAGAAAAGTAAGTATTGCTCTTCTTTCATTCTCAGTTTTACATGAATCAGAAGATAAACAAGTGTCCTCTTGAATCTAATCTGGCAAGAAGCAATACTTGTTAAAAGTTAAATAAGCCAAGGGACTATACAAGATGCAAGGCAAAGGCACAAAAACATTTTGTGTTACTGTTGACTCATCCCAATAAAATGCTATTAGAAGTTTAGAAGAACAGCAGTAAAATTAGAACATAAAAATTAAAATCAATTGGAATGTGTATGGGAGGGCGTGGGATGGCAACTGAAGCCATAGATTTGGTCCTGAGGTCACCATTGGCCGATTCCTGAGATTCTCATTTCTCTATGAATTATTACCAGATAATAATTGTACTTAGTACATAAATGTATAAAAAAAAATCTCAGCCCTTTTGGATGCAAAATATGGCAGGAGCTTAACACATCCACAGTGAAATGAAGGAAAGCTGTTTGCAGATAATTAAAATACAACAGTAATAAGGCAAGAGGAGGAAGTGATTCTAATGGACTGGGGCTAAAAATTGCCAGAATATCTCAAGCACAGTGCACTTCAGCACAAGATCTCTGAACAGAAACAGTCTTTCTTCTGACTCCAAGCTGCTATTTTACTAATGACTCATTATTATATTTATAGCTGATTGGGGAGAGGGAAGATATTTTAAAAATCGTGATTTGTCACCTGTCTCTTCCTTTTCAGCAGACACTAAGGAAAGCTGTATTTATCCTCAAGAGCGGATGACGCTAATAAGAATGCCATTCGAAGAAACTACTTTGCGTTTGGGTCCTTGTCAACAGCCATACTTGCTGATTTAAACACAGCCTCTGTTTACATGCATCCCTATTATAAATATGTGCCCAGATAACTTAATGATATTCTAGGCAGATCTTAGCAGTGGGAGAATTGACAACACTGATCCCTGGAAATGGTGGCAAAGAGGGCAAGAGTTAAAACACTGGACATGTGTGCTAGCAGATTAGCTGCAAGAGACATTGTCTTTTTTTTTTTCTTTGCAAGAAAGAAATTGTTATATCCATATTGCCAAGCTTCTTGTCTTCCCCCTTAGGCACCCACATTCTTTACTTCCCTACATTGTATATTTCATAGTTTGCTTGTTTATTTTTACAGGACTCCAGCTGTCCTCATCATAAAACTTACAGAACATTACAAATTAATGGCAAGTGAAAGAAACCAGGAGTCAGAAGAACTTCCTGATAATACTTCTCGGGCAAGCTCATAATGCCAATAGGGCTGTTTTGCTCTATTTAGAATATAGAACATAGAATAAATAAAGTTGGAAGGGACTTTGGAGGTCTTCTAGTCTAACCCCCCTGTCAAACAGGAGACTCTATACTGTTTGAGACAAATGGTTGCCCAATTTCTTTTTGAAAGCCTCCAGTGATGGGGCACCCACAACTTCTGAAGATAAGCTGTTCCACTGGTCGATTGCTCTCATCGTTAGGAAAGTTCTCCTTAGTTCTAGTTCTTTGTTGTACTCTTTTTAAAGTAAAATATTTGGGATAGTCTTATTTTATGCTTATTCAACAGGTGAGATAGGTGGTCGGAAGATATTATTGTGCAATAATTAGCCAGAATTCTGAAGAATCAAAGTTTAATGGAACCAAACATTCATACCAATAGAAGCTGGCTGATAACTTCTGTTAAGTTCTGCGCATGGGTGCAAGGAGCGGAGACGAGGCAGTGACAGTGAACTTCAACTCTTTATTAAGCATACTGAACAGAGCAAAACCCTAGGGTAGCAGCAGCCCTTTTATAGGGTTGGCTGCTGTCCTATTAGCCAATGATAAACATGGAAGTGTTAAACCCTTGAACCAATGAGAGTTGGCCCGTTAACAGCCAATCAGATTTCCCAGAAAGGACCAATCCGATATCACTATTATCGGCCAATTGGAAGTGCAGGATTAGAACCCTGCTTTTTCTTAAGGTTGTTAAAACTTTATTAAACGCCTTTATTAGTTCATAACACCCCTTCCCCCTAGGTTCCGTTTGAGGGGTGTGGTGACGTAATTCCGTAGATATGCAGGTTGTTTTAACTGTCTATTAGATTTGCGCTGTCCCACCGGTTCCTGTCTGTAGTCCAGTTGCGGTGGGACGTTTTTTGATTTATCTGGTACAGGCGGTTTCACATCCTCACTGGACGACTCGGTGCCGCTAATTCTGTCATTGTTGTCCTCCGATCTCTGCGGGCTCATCTCTGTTGAGGTATTCCTCTGTGGCGAGGCCATCCCACTCCCTGATTCTTCTTCATGCAACGCGCCCGGCTGCTGACTTCCTTCAATTCCGCTTTCCACCATCTCGAATTCGGTTTCTTTGACATCCCCTCCCCCCTCAGTTTGAGAGTCACAGGAGTTGCGGGAACTGGGTTGTAGCCTAGAGCGAAGCTGATCTATATGGCGTTTCCATATTTTTCTGTCCAATGTTTGCACACAGTACGATCTGGGCCCGGTGGTTTGAGTTACGGTTGCTTCAACCCAAAATGGTTCGCCGGAAAGGTTTTCAGTGAAGACTAAGTCGCCTACCATGAACTCACGGCATTTTCCGCTAGATCCACAGGGTTTCTCTGGTGTGTAGGATGGGTGGAGCCGGTCAAGGTGGGAACAGAGCTTGCGTCCCATCAACAGTTCAGCTGGAGTCTTGTTGGTGACGCTGTGTGGGGTGATGTGTTGGAGTAGGAGTATTCTGTTTAGTTTGTCGTCAATGTCTCCATAGTCCATTTTGTGGAGAGTTTTTTTAACAAATTGGACCATGCGCTCGGCCCTGCCATTGGCTGCAGGGTGCGCCAGCAAGGTTAGCACATGGCGGATACCCCGGTCCACTAAGTATTGTTCAAACGCCAGGACAGTGAACTGGGGTCCGTTGTCGGAGACCAGAACATCTGGCAGCCCATGCGTTGCGAATAGCCTATTCAATTTGCGGATGACTGAATCGGTTGTAGTAGTCTTCATCTTGTGGATCTCAAGCCAGTTGGAATAGGCATCCACTGTTTGGAGGAATGTATGTCCCTTAGTAGGTCCCGCAAAGTCAACGTGGATGTGGGACCATGGCCCCCAGGGGGTTTCCCACTCCGTTGGAGTTGCTCTAGGTGGGGCACTGCTGACTTCTTGGCACTTTAGACAAGTCTTTACCCAGGCTTTGATCTGCTTATCGATGCCCGGCCACCAGGCGTAGCTTCGTGCGAGCGCTTTCATATGCACGATGCCGGGGTGACCATCATGCAATGTTTTCAAAACTGCTCATTGTAACCGCTCTGGGACGATGACTCTGTCTCCCCATAGGATGCAGCCTTTTTGCGAGAAAAGTTCTGTTTGCCGGTTTCTGAAAGGGGTGAAGTCGTCAGGGGTTTGTTCTATTGGCCAGCCTCGTTCAACCCAGTTGAGAACTCGCGCCAGGACAGGATCTCGTTTTGTTTCGATAATGATGTCTCTGGCTGTTAGCGGCGGTGAATGTAGTGTTTCAATCTGGAGTGTTGTAAGGGTTGGAGCTGGGTCATCGACGGTTTCTGGAAAAGGGGCATGGCTCAATGCATCAGCGTGGGGAATGGCTTTCCCCTGGCGGTGTTGTAATTTATAGTTGTATGCAGCTAAGAACTCCGACCAGCTAGTCATTCTAGGTGACAATATATAGGGGGTTGGTTTGTCTCCCGCTATAATTCCCAGCAAAGGTTTGTGATCGGTAATAAGAGTAAAAACTCATCCATATACATATTCATGAAACCGTTTCACAGCAGATACAATAGCAAGAGCCTCTTTGTCAATTTGGCTATAGTTACGTTCAGCCTTTGATAATGTCCTTGAAAAATAGGCAATGAGGGCCTCACTACCATTTGGTAATACATGACTCAAAATGGCTCCTACTCCAAACGGTGACACGTCACATGTAATTGTTAAAGGCAAAGTCTCATTATACTGCATTAAAACAGCATCGGAGGTTAGTAAGTTTTTCACTTGTTGGAATGCGTGCTCCACTCAGTGTCCACAGACCCAGGTTGCTTTTTTGTCGAGAAGTCTATGTAGGGGCTCAGCTACGGTCACTTTCTGGGGCAAGAAGATGTTGTAAAAGTTAATGAGCCCCAGGAAAGCTTGGAGGTCTGTCCTATTCCTGGGTCTTGGGGCATTTTTGATCACTTTTAGTTTGCTATTAGTGGGGTGAATACCTTGCTTATCGATTAGGTACCCCAGGAACTTTATCTGTACACAGTTGACATTTATTTTTTTTAACCTTTAGGCCGGAGTCTTTAAATTTCTGGAGAACCATTTTAAGACGCCTTTCTAGTACTTCTCTATTCGGGGCCGCAATTAAAACGTCATCAAAATATGGCACGACCCCCTTGATCCCTTGCAAGAGTCTCTCCATCAGACTTTGAAAAATCCCTGGGGCTATGCTCACTCCGAATTGGAGTCGGTTGCATTTAAAGGTGCCTCAGTGCGTAACGATCGTCTGTGCCTCTGCGGTTTTTTTATCTACAGGCAGTTGTTGGTATGCCTGTGCTAAATCCAATTCAGCGAAGATTTTTCCGCCCCCCAGGGAATGGAGAAGGTGTTGCACCACCGGCACCGGGTAAGCATTCTTTTGAAGGGCGTGATTGAGGGTGGCCCGGTAGTCCCCACAAATCCTTAACGATCCATCCGGTTTGATGGGTGTTACGATTGGGGTTTCCCAATGGGTATGGTTCTAAAACACCCTGGGCTATTAATTTATCGAGCTGCTCGTCGATCTTTGGTTTTAGGGCAAAAGGTACCCGACGAGGCTTAAGGCGGATGGGGACTACTTCAGGGTTAAGGTTAAATGATATCGGGGTCCCCTTGCCTAGTTTGTCTGCAAAGACTTCCTGGAATTCCTGGACAAGGGCCTCCTCCCAGTCGTCGCTTCTGGTTTGGTGAATGCTGGCTACCTCGATCCCGAGTGGGGCGAACCATTGAAGGCCTAACAAACTAGGCCGGTTGCAGTCGATGACGGTCAGCGGTAATGATGCAGTACGATTTTTGAATGATACTTTGACTTGGCTTGAGCCGACGACCGGAATTCGGTTCCCCTGGTAATCTTTGAGTATAATTCTTTGGGCTTTGAGGTCTTGATGCCGGATGGCAGGGATTAACTGTTTAAGGGTCTTCCAGGAAACCATCGAGAGGGACGACCCTGAGTCGACTTCCATCACGCAAGGTTGGTTCTCAATGGCGACCCTCATTCGGATCGTCTTTGCATCTAACAATGAAGCGTGACTGATGGTAATGGTTTGGTGTGCCCCTTCCCGTCTTGTTGAAGTGGCAAGTGTTTTATTTCTGGAGGAGTGGTTGTTCCATTGGTGGTTCAAGTGTTCCCGACTCACAGGACGATTCCATGTGGTCTGGCGGTAGTTGTTTTCTCTCCGAATTGGGCTGGATCCTCGCTTGCTTCTACAGACCTTCCCGATGTGGCCTCTTTTCCCACAGGAATGGCAGAGCGCGTCAAGGAATTTGCAATCTGATCGTGGGAGGTTTGCCCCACAACCTGCGTATTGGTGCGGTAATCTTCGATTTTGCGGGTTGCGTTGGTCGCGTTCGGACCGGAGCCGGTTGACCTCCTCTTCATCACTTTCTGATGGAGATTCGAGGTCCTCGTGGTGGGCCGCTGTTGTGTGCCTCTCCTAGGCGAGGTGAGGTATCGTTGGCGAGTTGACAGAGTGGTGCATTGGTGCAGCGCATTCGGCGGCCAACTTCCTGGTTGCTTCTGCTGCAGTAGCGTCTTTGATGACATCGGCAAGATCAATGTCCCCTTTGGCCATGATCTTGCTCTGCGCCATTGGGTCATCTAATCCCAGAACTATTCGGTCTCTCAGAGCTTCTTCGAGGTCTGCAAACCCACAGAGGCCTCCCAGGTTCCGGAGGTCTGCAATGAAATCCGCGATGCTCTCTCCTTTCCGTTGGCCCCTCTGGTAAAACTCATGTCTTCGGACAAGCGTTGGTACAGCAGGTGCATAATGGGCCCGTAGAAGGGGCGCGAGGACATCCCAGTCCATGGATTTCACCTCAGCCGGTTTTGCTAGTGCCTTGGCCATCTTAAAGATGGCAGGCCCGCAATGGGTCAGGAACACTGCTCGTTTTTTTCCCGTAGTTGCGTCCTTCAAGTTGTTGGTCTCCAGAAACATCTGGAACCGGTCTATGTAGGAGTCCCAGTCTTCTTGTGCCAGGTCAAATGGAGCGGGTGGTATGGCACCGCCGGACATGATTTCCGTTGTCAATGCGCCTTCAGCCACGTGCTCTGTTTGGTGCTCTGTAGTGTTCAGTCAGCTCTGATGTCTCCGCATCCCACCTTCATCGCCAGTGTTAAGTTCTGCGCATGGGTGCAAGGAGCGGAGACGAGGCAGTGACAGTGAACTTCAACTCTTTATTAAGTATACTGAACAGAGCAAAACCCTAGGGCAGCAGCAGCCCTTTTATAGGGTTTGCTGCTGACCTATTAGCCAATGAGAAACATGGAAGTGTTAAACCCTTGAACCAATGAGAGTTGGTCCGTTAACAGCCAATCAGATTTCCCAGAAAGGACCAATCCGATATCGCTATTATCAGCCAATCGGAAGTGCAGGATTAGAACCCTGCTTTTTCTTAAGGTTGTTAAAACTTTATTAAACGCCTTTATTAGTTCATAACAACTTCTGTCTGGACTTTCCTGCTAGTTGAAGTATATCAAGGAGGTACATAAGCCTTCGGTTGTTAGAAAATTTACATTTGTAGCATCCTGTGTAACATGCTAGCTGGAATAACTGGTAAAGAATAGACTTCAGCAACAACTGGTAGAATACAGGCTTCCCAACCTTGATCTTAAATATTCACATTTACCAAATAAGCTAGAATCTAAAGCAAGTGTTGTTCCACAGTTCAAGCATGATAAGATGCAATGATTCAAGATGATGCATCAGTCTGCATGTTTGATTATAAGAGATGTATATTCTGAAGATATTTGGCTTCTTGTGCTGTTTGATCTGGATCAGGAAATTGGCATCACAGGACAGGGGTATAGAAGCACTCCAGATGGAGAACCACAGATTCTTAGAAGCTCCTCTGTTAGTTTGTATATTTTGTTCAATATGCAGGATAGATACAGTCTCCCTTATCAGGAGGTAACTCAAGTTGAGCTACTTCTTTTCCCCAATAGTCCAGGAACAAATCACCTGTACTGCCACCCACTACAAGAAAAGAGCTCCATAGAAGAGAAGCTGTAGCTCCATCAACCTCAGATATAAAGAAAAGATCAAGGCTGCAGCCCAGAAACTCAACACATGTATCTATCTTATTATCGTAGAAATTATCATTGCTATTCGCACTGCTATTTCTGTCGTGTCCGCAAAAAGACGATTAGAGTCGGTGACTTTCATTCAAAGCTCTTTATTAACAAAGGGAGAACCGAACCGGCGAAAGGTAAAAAGCCCGCGGCTTTTATACCTTTCGCAAGGCGGCCGCGGCCAATGGCAGCGATTCAAGTCTCCCGCTCTTGGTTTGCACCAATCGCGGGAGACCTCAATCGGGCCAATCAGCGCGGCTCGCCTGGCCAATCAGAAATCCCCGTGCTTTGGCCAATCAAGGCCCGGGGATTTCGAGTATACCATTTGAATACATAACACCCCTCCCCCCTTGGTATGGTCCGTCAGGTGGTGTAGTCACGCAGGTAGGCGGGGCTCCGTCGAGTCCTAGTTGACCTGCGCAACTCACTTTTCTGTTGTAACTCGGCCGGAGCGGTCGTTCCTTTGGCTGCTCCTGCCTCTTCGCGAACCGGCTGGATGATCGGGCCGGTTCTTTTGCCGTGGCTCCCGCCTGGGCCTACCGGGTCGGTTGAGCTGCGGATTTCGCCGCTCCCGCTTGGCTTCTCCGAGTCGGTAGAGCTGGCCAGACGGTTCTTCTCCGGAGGGGACTCGCGATGGCTGTTTTCTGGTGAGTATTTTTGGTTTATTTTATTTTGCGATTGTCTCTCCGGGTATTCCCTCCCCCCTTGGTTCGCTTCTTGGGGGTTGAGGTCAGTCGCCGTTCGGGACCTTAATTGGTCGATGTGCCGTTTCCAGGTTCGCCCATCCGTGGTTTGGAGCCGGTACGACTTTGGACCAGTGACTTGTGTTATGACGGCTGGGATCCATAGGGGGTCCCCCGTCATGTTTTTTGCGTATACCAGGTCACCTGGGTTAAATGTCCGGAACCTGGAGCTGGAGTCTGGGGGCTGCTCCGGGTTGTAAGTCGGGTGCAGTCTGTCAAGTGGAGACCTCAGCTTTCTGCCCATCAACAGCTCTGCCGGACTCTTGTTGGTCGTAGTGTTGGGAGTGATGTGTTGTATGAAGAGTAGGCGGTTGATTTTGTCGTTGATCTCCCCGTGGTCCATTTTCCTGAGGGTCTTTTTTGTAAACTGGACCATCCGTTCCGCCCTACCGTTCGCCGCCGGATGCGCCGGTGCTGTTAATGCGTGGCGGATCCCTCTTTCCGCCAGGAACCGTTCAAACTCGATGGACGTGAACTGGGGTCCGTTGTCTGAGACGACGATGTCTGGGAGGCCGTGAGTGGAAAACAGTTTACACAGTTCTTTAATGACGGCCTCTGTGGTAGTGGACTTCATGTCGCTGACTTCCAGCCAATTGGAATATGCGTCGACTGTGATTAAAAATGTATGTCCATTTGTGGGGCCCGCAAAGTCAAGATGGATTCTGGACCAGGGCCCCCGTGGTGTTTCCCAATCCCGTATGGGTGCTGCGGATGGGCTGGATCTGGTCTCCTGGCATCGGTGGCATTTGGCGACCCATGCCTCAATTTGCTTGTCCATCCCTGGCCACCAAGCGTAGCTTCTGGCCAGGGCTTTAGTCCTGACGATGCCAGGATGACCCTCATGTAGCATCCTCAAGACTTTTTCTTGCAATCTATCTGGAATTACCACCCGGTCACCCCATAGAATGCATCCTCTCAGGAGTGACAGTTCGGTCTGGCGCTGGCGGAATGTTTTAAAAGTCTCGTCACTGTCCTTTTCCGGCCAGCCTTTTTCTAACCAGTGCAAGATTCGTGCCAGACGCCTGTCCTTAATGGTTTCTCTGGCAATGTCGGATGCGGTAATAGGTAAACTTTCTATGCTCAAGGTATTTGTTGTTGGTGCTGGGTCAGGTTCTGAGTCAGGTAAGGGCGAGCGGCTTAAAGCGTCCGCGTGCGAGATTTTCTTACCTGGCTTGTGTAGCAGTTCGTAATTGTAGGCTGCCAGGAATTCCGACCATCTTGTCATTCGGGGTGACAAGATGTTGGGAGTGGCTCGGTTTCCCGCGAGGATGCCCAGCAGAGGCTTGTGATCCGTCACGATGGTGAACGGGCGGCCGTACAAATATTCATGAAAACGTTTAACGGCGGCAACTATAGCCAAAGCTTCCTTGTCCAGCTGGCTATAGTTGCGCTCTGGTTTGGTCAGAGTTCTGGAAAAAAAGGCGATGGGTGCTTCTCTCTGGTCTGGGAGGGTGTGGCTGAGGACAGCGCCGACGCCGAAGGGTGATGCGTCGCAAGTGACAGCTAGGGGTAAAGTCTCACTAAATTGCATCAGGACAGCATCGGAGGTGAGGAGGTCCTTGGTTCTTTGAAAAGCGGCTTGTTCTCGCCTCCCCCAAGTCCAGGCTGCTTTCTTGTCTAGGAGTCTATGTAAGGGCTCCGCCGCCGTTGCCTTTTGAGGTAGGAAAACATTATAGAAATTTAGTAATCCTAGGAACGCTTGTAATTCCGTTTTGGATTTTGGGGTGGGGGCTTCCTTGATGGCTTTTACTTTTTTAGTTGTAGGGTGAATGCCCTTCTGGTCTAGGAGATAGCCCAAAAACTCTACTTGCTTTGTACAAAGATTGCATTTTTCTCGCTTAACTTTAAGTCCTGTTTCTTTAAATTTTGTTAAGACTTGTCTGAGTCGGTTCTCTAATTCGGCTTCATTTGGCGCCGCAATTAATACATCATCAAAATAGGGCACCACCCCTTTTATGCCCTGTAACAAACGTTCCATCAGGCTTTGAAAAATGCCTGGTGCCACGCTGACTCCAAATTGGAGCCGGTTACACTTGAAGGCCCCTCGATGGGTTACTATTGTTTGGGCTTCCGCCGTTTTCTCGTCTACAGGTAGTTGCTGATATGCCTGGGCAAGGTCGAGTTTTGCAAAGACCTTGCCCCCTCCTAGCGAGTGTAGTAAATGTTGTACTATAGGGACTGGGTAGGCGCTTTGTTGTAATGCGTCATTTAGGGTGGCCTTATAGTCCCCGCAAATTCTCACGGACCCGTCAGGTTTTACTGGGGTCACTATAGGGGTTTCCCATTTGGCATGGTCTATCGGTTGCAATACCCCTTGTTTGACGAGCTTGTCGAGCTGCTCGTCAATCTTTGGTTTTAATGCAAACGGTACCCTTCTAGGTTTAAGTCTTTTAGGGGGAACCCTTGGGTCTAAGTCAAACGAGATAAGGGGCCCCTGGTACTTGCCCAAACCTCCATCGAACACCTTCTGGAACTCCTGGGTTAGCCGCTGTTCCCAAGCTTCGATGGTGACTTGGTTGACACCTGTCAGCGCGATGTTAAGCGGGGCGAACCATTGTAGACCCAGTAGGCTTGGGCGGTCGCGATCGACGATTGTGAGTGGTAGTTGTTCATTGTGGCCTTTGTAAGTTATGTTGAAATTCTTGGTGCCCACTACCGGGACACGGTTCCCTTGGTAGTCTTTAATGATGATCTTTTGCGTCTGCACGTTTCTCTTTTGTAGAGTAGGCACCAGTCTTTTGATTTCGCGCCATGCAATCATGGAAAGGTAGGACCCAGAGTCCACTTCCATCTTGCATGGCTGGCCTTCTATATGTACTTCTACATGTACCTTTCTGGCGCCGTCGGAGATGGCGTGGCCGATGGTCACCGTCTGGTGGGTTTCTTCTTTCCGCCGACCGTCGCCGCTTCTTTGAGATCGTTGAGCGCGGTCCCATCGACCGTCTGGCTGGCGTTCTCTGGTTCTGGTGGGGGAGTTTTCTCTCCGTCTGTCGTGCTGTTCCCATTTGGGCGGGCTGCGAGTCTTCTTTTGGCGGCAAACTCGGGCGATGTGACCCCTTCGTTCACAATGCCTACAGATAGAGTCAAAAAATCGGCATTCTGACCTGGGGTGGTCGCCGCCACACCCGGCGCAACTGGTCCTCGACTTGCGACCTTTTCGGCTTCGTTGGTCGCCGCGTCCCGTCTGTACTCAGTGAATGTCCTCCTCGTCTTCTGACGTGCTGGAGTTTGACTGGTATTCACCGTAGTGTGCGGTTGCTTCACTTCTTGCATCGGCCGACCTTGCCGGGTTGTTGTTTCCGCCCTTCGCGTCAGATCTTCGCATGCTGTCTGCCGACGTGCGCGTTGCTTCAGCAGCTGCGGCTGCTGTAAGGGCATCGGCTAGGCTGATGTCGCCCTTGGCCATAAGTCGGCTCTGAAGTGTAGGATCCCATAATCCGAGTACGAAACGGTCTCTTATGAGACTGTTGAGACCCTCGAACTCACAGAGTCCTCCTAGGCGCCGAAGTTCTGCGACGAAATCGCTCAATTTTTCGTCTGGTTTCTGGTTTCGGCGGTAGAACTCGTTGCGCCGTATCAGGATGGGGACTTCGGGAGCGTAATGGCGCCGTAGTATGGGTTCCAGGACGTCCCAGTCCATGGCTGGGGCGTCTGCTGGCTTGGCCAAGGCTTTGGCCATTTGGAAGACCTCTGGTCCGCAGTGTGTAAGAAAGACGGCGCGTTTTAGCGGGGCCGGGGCGTCCTTCATCCCGGCGCATTCCAGGTACATCCGGAATCGATCCGAGTATGATTCCCAGTCCTCGGCTGCGGGGTTGAACGGGGCGGGCGGTGCTATTTTCGCCATCTTCGCGCTGGAACTGGTTCTTGGACACGGGGTTCGGTTCAGGGGCGAGATCCCACCCTCGTCGCCAGTGTCGTGTCCGCAAAAAGACGATTAGAGTCGGTGACTTTCATTCAAAGCTCTTTATTAACAAAGGGAGAACCGAACCGGCGAAAGGTAAAAAGCCCACGGCTTTTATACCTTTCGCAAGGCGGCCGCGGCCAATGGCAGCGATTCAAGTCTCCCGCTCTTGGTTTGCACCAATCGCGGGAGACCTCAATCAGGCCAATCAGCGCGGCTCGCCTGGCCAATCAGAAATCCCCGTGCCTTGGCCAATCAAGGCCCGGGGATTTCGAGTATACCATTTGAATACATAACAATTTCCTTGAGCCATATTATTTGAAATACATGAGAGCCAGGGGGAAATTGACAAGAATTTGTTTAGCCTGAAAGGCAGTAATAAGGAAGGGTATGGGGTAAAACTTGAGGAAGATTGTTTAATGCTCCCTGCAGGCATTCCAATGTGCTGATGGTTTGTCATTTGGCGCTATTTCTGGGCTTATAACTACAGAAGCAATCTTTTAGAAGACTACAGTAGTAAGTCCATGTCCAAAGATAATACAGCTGACAGATTGGTGGAACAAAGGACAGGATAAAGCAGGAGATCACACAATCTAGCTTCCTTCCCAGTTCACCCATCATCCACTCCACCAACCTTTCAGTCAGACTATTTCAGATGTGGTTTTAGTAACTGTTGTCCAGAACCGGGGTCCCCAGTCAACAACCCATTAGGATCCGGGCTGCACAAGTGGTGGGCAAGTGTGTACATGTATGAAGTTGAATTTGTGCCCGTGAAACCATGCCCTCCCCCTTGCTCCACCTGCCAATCTGCAGAGCTGAAAAGGTTGGAGACCGGATCGCTGGTCCAGAAGACCACTAGAGTGGTTTCATAAATAGCCTGACTAACAGATAACTGGTACAGATAATTCCTGCACCAGAAACTTGCCACTTTGACAGCTTGAGATAGGATTCAAGCCTCTGCCCTGGGCACTCACCCTATAGCCAATTAAACCAGCTCCTCCACCACACATCAAGGACCATGGTTTGTCTTTTCCCAGCAACAGATGATATTGGGTAGGAAGAGAAATACACTCAAGGGAATGCACCAATTATTTTCCTTAACACACTTAAATTGTAAGGACAGCAAATAGAGCTCAGCCTTTTGGGCAAATTATACTGGTATTCTTTTCTGCCACTTTAAGGAATGGAGGAACACATGTTAGCATGAGAAAGAAAGCATGAGAAAGAACTCTTAAGCATTCATGTGCAGTACAGTTGTTTGCAAGCACTAAGCAACACCATCTAGCTTCCTGAGCAATCATTCCCTGCTTGCACTAATAGTATGGCTATCTCCTGACAGCCTCTTTTCCCCGCAGTTGTAGCCAGAGGTGATATTCAGCAGGTTCTGACCAGTTTTGGAGAACCAGTAGAGGAAATTTTGAGTAGTTCATAGAACCGGCAAATCCCACCCCTGACTGGCCCTGCTCCCATTTATTCTCTGCCTCCTGAGTCCCAGCTGATTGGCTGGGTCTTCTTTGGTTGCCCTGCACAGGAGAATGGAGCTGGAAAGCAGGTTAGTGGGGTGGGGAGGTAATGGAATTTTGCAGTAACCTTCTCCATGGAGCTTTTACAGTATCCTTCCCCTGCCATGCCCACCAAGCCATGCCCACAGAACCACTAGTAAAAAATGTTTGAATCCCATCACTGATAGTAACCCTTATCTTATTTCCATACTTGAGTAGCTTAAAGTCATTGGTAGTTGCTTCATTGTTAAAGTAGGATTTTATACAATATGTTTTACCATGGGCATAATTTTTTAAGCATGCTTGCCAAGTGCTACAATCAGTCACCTCTAACAAGAGGGATCAGTTTAGCATCTCATAGCCATCTTAGTTTGTTAGACATCTGGGACACCTCCTCACACCCTATCTTTGTGCTCTCTCCTCCAGAGCCATCCTGTTTGGGGCAAAGAGGAGATTCCAGCCCCTTCAAATTGGGTTCTCCCCTATAGCCACTAGATCTCTGAGCTGATCCCTGTCTTGGGAGCCTGAATAGAGATGAACATCAGTGGCAGCAAGGATGGGAAATATATGGTGAAGCAAGTGAAAGAACTGGTGTCCTCTTTGTTTTGGGCTGTCAGCGATTCAGCCTGATCTAGATTTCTGAGATGAGGAGAGCTTAAAAGAGCAGGCGTGAAAGGAGCCTCTTCTACCTATTTGTTTAGTGTCAAGGTTTGCAAAGGGGGAGAATGGCTGGATCCCTGGGTCTGTGACTGGAAGCCGTGCTCTGGCTGATAGGTGGCTTTCCTGCTACCTGGAGAATTTTTAGGAGCTGGAGAAAGTACAACTTTCTCTGTATGAGACATCAGGACACTGCCCTCAAGCTATAAACCAGAATAGAGGGGACTTGACTTAATAATGGAGACAGCAAAATCTATGCTAGTTTAATTTTGCACTGGACACAGATAGAAAAACATTTTTTTTAAACTAAGCCATAGGGAACAGCTCTGAACGTTTTTCATTCTTCCTTCCTCTTATTGCTTTTTTTTTTTTTAAATAATAGGTATGACAGGCTCCTTCTTTCTCAGAAAACAATTAGATAAGGAAATGTGGAACCTGATAAGGACAACAAGCAAGGGAAAATTTCCACATATGGAAAAAAGAAAACAACAATTTCTCTGGTCAGTTAGTTTTGGCAATTAACAGATGGCTGTTGCGTAAACATAGAATTTGTTTAATGCAGCAGCATCACAAAAAGGATTAGTTTGATGAAAAATTAGCGTAGACCCCGTAAACCAATACGAAATCTGAGTTGACATGAGATAGTATATATATATATATGAGTCAGAAAGTCCTTGGGAAACAGCAGAAGTGCTATTTGATGCCTATGAAAAAGTAATTCAGGGAACTAATCATAACTAATGGGGATATAAAATTGAATGGGCATGGATGAAGGCCAGGTGCAGACGGTTATACTAGGCATGAGCGAGCAAGCCAATAGAAGGCAAAAGTGTCCCATGAAATAAAAACATTTGCATAATCAAATATTACGAAAGTAAAATATAGCACGAATTACACATACATGATAGGACAAATTCCACCAGTGGAACACTGAGTATATATACCTACACTTTGAGTACAAAGGAACCAGCAAGAGAAAAGAGAAGGTGGTGCAGCCTTATATATCAGGAATGAGTCTGTCTGAGCTGATAGTAGCACAAGTGCTGAAAGCCAACAGAAGGGATATTTTGCTAGGAGAGATACTGTTAAGTTCTGCGCATGAGTGCAAGGAACGGAGACGAGGCAGTGAACAGTGAACTTCAACTCTTTATTAATCATTCTGAACACAGCAAAAACCCTAGGGCAGCAGCAGCCCTTTTATAGGACAGGCTGCTGACCTATTATCCAATGAGAAACTTGGAAGTGTTAAACCCTTGAACCAATGAGAGTGGTTCATTAACAGCCAATCAAATTCCCCAGAACGGACCAATCCGATATCGCTATTATCGGCCAATCAGAAGAGCAGGATTAGAACCCTGCTTTTTCTTAAGGTTTGTTAAAACTTTATTTAAACGCTTTTATTAGTTCATAGCAGATACTTTTAGCAGACAGAAGCATTTTTAAAAAACTATGTGAGTGGAGATTTCACCTACAAAAACATTCAGCAGAAGACAAATCCTGCTAAACACCATGTCAGATAAATTCTTGGTGATAATTTTCTCTCACAAATGTAAGCAGGTGTCCCAGGATAATGTTGCAGGGTTGGTCACTGGGACCAGAGGTTTGGTCTTCCGAGTTTTTGGACTCGTTTTGGAGCCCATACTCAGGGAACTTCTCTCCATACATTCCAGTAGAGAGAAGTTCCCTAAGAATGGGCTCCAACATGAGTCTGAAAGCTCAGAAGACTAAACTTCTGGTCCCCGTAACTGATTCAGATAGGATTCTGATAATTTTCTCTTTCAAAACATTTATGTGGGCACTAGGGGATCAGTTCCTGTGGTGGGATTCAAATTTTTTTTACTACTGGTTCTGTGGCCGTGGCTTGGTGGGCATGGCGTGGCTTGGTGGGCATGGCAGGGGAAGGATATTATAAAATCCCCATTCCCTCCCCATTCCTGGGGAAAGGTTATTGCACAATCCCATTCCCTCCCCATCCCACTAACCTGCTTTCCAGCTCCGTTCTCCTGTGCAGGGCAACAAAAGAAGATCCAGCCAATCAGCTGGGACTCGGGAGGCAGAGTATTGATGGGGCGGGGCCAGTCAGAGGTGGTATTTGCCGGTTCTCCGAACTATTCAAAATTTCCGCTACCGGTTCTCCAGAACTGATCAGTTCCCTAGGATTTGAACCTTAGGAACAAGGAAGAGTTAGTTGGAGATATTTGAAGTGGAAAGGACTTTGGGTGCAAATATTTTAAAGTTGTTAATTGCAAAAATAAAAAAAGGAAATTGAGAATTAATTGTGCGCTCTTAGAAAATTTCAGTGAAAAAGAAAACTAAGAGACTTCTAAAGAAACCAGAGGGTTGAATAGGCAGTGTGTGAAAGAAATGAAACTAAAGAAAAATGTTTGTTGGCCATGGAAGGAAGTGTTAATTACCAAGGAGGACAACAAAGCTTCACCTCAAAAATGCAAAAATGAGGTCAGGAAAGAGAGAAAATGAGCTAAGGCTAATAAGAAAAAAAAATCATTAGAAAGGCCTTATTCAAATGTCAACAGCTAAAAGAAGACAAATTAGACAAGGTATTCGCTGCTTATTCCAAACAGAGAAGTCTTAATCAAGGCTTCTGGTGACCCAGAGAAGATACGACCATGAAAAAGCAGAGAAACTCAACTCTTATGGAGAATAAAATTAAAATTTGAGAAGCATAAACTGGGAATGAGCACAACAGGGGAGGTTGTAGGTCAACAAGGATATGGTAAAAGAACTTCTTGGTAATTTGAATGCCTTCACATCCCAGGCCTTGATGAAATGTGCCCTAAATAGTAAAGGAACTTGTCGAAGAGCTGTCAGGACCTCTGTCAGTTATCTTCAAGGAAAACTGTATCAAAGAATTGAAGAACCAGTGTGGTTCCTCTCTCCAAGAAATAAAAAAAGAAAAAGAAAATCCAGATAAAGAAAATAATAAAGCAGGCTAGTAGTTACCATGAGGGAGACAATGCCATGATTTTTAAGAGTCAACAAGGCTTTGTTAAAAACAAATCATGTGAAAAAGTTTCATCTCCTTTGACAAAGCAATTATGTTAGCAGAGAAGGGGAATGCTATGGATGTACTCTACCTTGATTACAGCAAACATTTTGATAAGGTGTTTTTATTGACAACCTGTTCAAGTGTTTTAAATAACAAATAAATAAAATTATTTATCAACTATTATTAAATTAAATAACATTTAAATAAGTGTGTTTTAAGACACCAGGTTAGAAAGCAGGAGACGGTAAGTTGTAGTCCCGCATTAACCATGAAAGCCAGGTGGATTATTTTGGGCCAATCATTCTCTCTGAGCCCAACCCACCTCACAGGGCTAATGTTGTGGGCAAATAAGAGGAGGAAGGTGTGCTGGATATGTTCATCACTTTTAGTTGTTAAAACAATAAAGGTGGGCTACAAATAAATAAATGGTAAATAAGTTAAGTCCACAACTGGCTGGTCAATTGCAGTGAGAGAATTTGCCCTGATGGTTCTACATTGTTGGACTGCAGTAATTGCATGTATCTATCTTAGGGCAGGTATTATTAAATATTTTTATTAATGAACTGAATAATGGAGTTGATGAGCTGCTTATCAGATTTGCAGATTTCATAAAATTGAGAATTCTGATCAACACCCGGGATGATAGAATGAGGTTGCAATCTACTCTGGACAAGTTATGAAGATTAGAATAAGAGGAATAAGATGCTCTTCACTAGGAAATAATTACTATTTTTTTTCTTTTTCAGTAGGAAATCATACCTGTATTTCGTAGCAATTTATGGCTATTGGTATGATTTCCGAAGGTTATAGGGCCAATCCAAAAAGGGCATAGGACCACATGCAGTATTGCAGGTTACTGCTTCAGGCAAAACTATAAGCAGTAGATCACACAGCTCAGGTATTCCAGTGGGCAAGCAGTACTTCTTCAGGGATTGCATGCAGCACCAGATAATGAGTTGGAGGCTGCAAACACATACATATATGTGTCAGCACATGTCTTTGCACAGACCAAAAGATCTTTGTTGATTATAGTGCAATGACTGAGAACAGGCCTTAGAAGCAAGTGCCATTGCACTTCTAATTTCAAAATAAGACCTTTGATGTTAGCTAAAGCTGAAACCTTTATCCCACAGAGAAAAGTTGTTTTCTTTCCTCCTGGGAAGAGAGTTCCCTGAGATCCAGGAGGAATAAAGTCAACTTGGGGTTAGGAGATGAATTAAAATTTCAAATCTCCAGAATGTTCCCCATCAAAAGTGCAAATTATTCGTTTCTGGTTCTGCAAAAAAATAAAACAACAAAACCCAGATATGGCTGTATTTTCATAAAATAGCTAGCTGTAATCTAGTTTATGGCTCAGTGAATGGGTTATCAGATCTGGCCTGCATAAATCCAGATGACCATTAAATGGTGACTCAGAGATACAGAAAACTAAGGTGTCTTGCTCCTGTCCAATGATCATTCAGATTGTTATAGTTCAGGCATAGCAGTAGTATGGTCACCCAAACTAGGTGGGGTGATTAGTTTGGTACGTCATACAAACTCAACTGCAGATAGATTGTGAAGGCTGCATTTAAATAATCCATTCATAAACATGTATGAAAGCAACCATTGTTTATTATTATATTCCCAAATCAATAGACATAATTTGATAACTAGATATGGAAGAGTGAGAAAACCAAATTAAGTGTCAAGTTTGCACAACATAGCCGTGATTAATATAACCACACATCATGGTTTCCAGACCACAGTGGTTGGGTTGACACAACATAGTAAACCAAAACAAACAAAACATATGTGGCTGTAAACTATTGCTTTTTTCAATTGATAACATTAAATAAACCATAGCTTGGCACAATCTTTAAACCTAGTAATTATGTCTCTGCAGTTTTACAGAAGAAAATGTCAGTCTAGGCACAATGAAGAAAGCAGTAACCAACTTCTGACACCAAAACAGTTCTCTACATGGAGGAATACTTCCATATGAAAATTCTTTTGATAATCACCAGGACCTTCTCATTAAAATATCTAACTAGGGATGTCAAACTCACATTGTCATGGTGGTGTCACGTGATGTATTGGGACTTTTTCCCCCTTCGCCAAACCAGACGTGGATGTGGCCAGCACATGACGCATCTGGCCCGGAGTTTGACAGCCCTGATCTAACCTGTCTCTACACTCAGCCTCTGTAATTGAGAAAAGTAAGACAGCCAACATAGCTTCAATTTTTAAGAAAGAATCATGGAGAGATCCAGAAAATTAAAAGTTTGTCAGCTGAAGATCTGTTCTAGGGAAGATAGTGGAAACTGCCATTAAAGATAAATTTACCAAACATCTGGAAACGCAGGCCTTGTTCAAGTATGTGCAACATGGCTTCACTTAGGGAAGGCCCCACCTAGTCTATTTACTGGAGTTTTTAAGGATATTAATAAATACGTTATGTTCTTAAACACATTCCTCTCAATAAATGAAGTTTGTATGTTACCAACATTTAACATGTGTCATTTACAGCAATCTTGACATGGTGTTTCTTTTTCAGTCTGCTGCCTTAACCTGTAACATGATTTCTTACATTAAATGATGGGATGCCTTTTCAGTAGCCATGCTGAAAACAGGTTAGTAAAATGAGGACCCAGATTGTTGCAGGCCAATATTCTGACTCTGTAAACTGCTTAAAGAGTGCTGTTAAGCACTATGAAGTGGTATATAAATCTAAGTGCTATTGTTATTGCTGTTGCTTTCTAGGATGAAGAGAGAACTGAAGGAGTGCTCTTGTATCTAACAGAGTAATGCTAAATGCTTTGCAGTTTTATTATTCAGGAAGGCTTATTCCACCTCATTCTCAACCACAATAAAGGGACACAGACAGATTTGAACGATTAACCAAGATGGCATTAATGAGGGCACTTTTACATAGCTTACAAGCTCTGCTTGCCAAGTAAAACAAAGATGCTTTTAATTAAGCAGTAAAGGTGGCAAAAAGTGTTTCACTTGCATGCCAGCAGCGACATTCTGATTATCTTTTAAAATGTCTATGTACTGTATGTTTCTATGGTTTATTGTGCCTCAACTTGTTCATCAATGTTTTCCAAAGTAGCAAATAACTGCTATTGGTCTTCTTGGTGCCTCTTTATGTTCCCTCTGAACTGTCTCAAAGAGCAAAATCTACAAAGGAAGTGCTTCAACAAAACGCTCAAGAAAAGACAGCACATCATAATCTGATTGTAGTCATGTCTGTTAAATCATGGGTGCCAAACTTGCATTGTTATGGCATCATCACATGACATATCACAACTTTTCCCCCCTTTGCTAAACTAGGCATGGGCGTGGCCAGCGCATTACACATCTGACCTGTGGGCCATGAGTTTGACACTCCCACTTTAGATGGTCCAATTGTAATATTTCAGCATGGAGTACATAATTAACTCATCTTTTCTCCTCCTCACTTCCTCCAACACGATGCTGGTCCATCTTTTCCTATTGTTTCAAATGACCATTTCCAATCACTTGAGAAAAAGAATGTATAATGAAGCCTTTTAAAACCATGGCACCATCATGGATACTAAAATCAAATGGAGATTGCTGCTTGCAAAACAACATGACTCTATAATAGATGCCATTTGGTGTATAAAAAAGAGAAATATATATTTCCAGTAAAACTACAATTGTTTTGCTTGGAAAAATGATAGCATCCGTCCCTGATATTTCCAGTTAGAAATATGGAACCTGGGGTAGAAGAGACTGATGTGAGAGCCATTGGCACTTGTTCACACATGCCCACACCGTTTGGTGAGGCTGTTTTCTCAGACTGCCTGAAGGACCCCCCCAACCTCAGAATCTTCTGAATCCTTAGAAGATTTATCAACAGTTGCACATTCAAGAAAACCTTGCATTCCAGCTTTGCCTGGCACATTTATGGGCCTCTTGTTATTCCCTGGGTCTATTTATTTGTTTGATTTGTATCTTGCTTTTATTCAGAAACCCAAGATAGCGGCATTTTCCTTTTCTATTTCTCTTCAACCAAATCTACTTCACCAGGGGGTGTTATGAGGAGAAATGGAAGGAAGATGTTCTACTTATGTTGCTTTGAACTTACACAGTTTTCTCTAAAACAAATAAATAAAATGAGCAACATTTCTGGGAGGGAGGTTGGATGACAGTGTAGGACTGGTCCAAAGTCATGCAGTGAGCTTCTTTGGCTGAAGGTGGGCTAGATCCTGGCTTTTCCCACTCAATCCAACTCCAGCCATTAAAAAACAATGGTTTATTGAAGGAAGGATTCTTGAGTCTATAATTATTGTTTGCAATGAAGTTCGCTATACTGACTTTTTAACCAGGAATACCCAGTTTGTTCATCCCTGAGAACCGAAGGCAATGACATATTCCTGTGAGGGGCACATTCAGACATATACCCATTTTCCATTCCATCCTCCTCATCCCCAGATCCTCCCATGCTACTACAAGCTGGTTGGGCAAGAGAATGCCTGAGGGTATCTATCCTTGTGCACACCGTGCTGTGGCAGCCATACTGGACCTCCACCAACCTGCCTGAAGGCTACAACTTGACAAGTGTGAGTTGAGAAGAAGATGGTGGCATCAACATGGGAGTAGGAAGCTGTGGGGAACCATAGCAATCTAGTTTGCCCAGGAGAACACTGAGGAGAACACTAGCCGTTCCTTAACAACTATTCATTTAAGCCTACACAGATCTGTTTCAGACTCTGGAGAAGTCATTCATCATGCAGGATTTCTTTTACCTTGTATTCTTAACTCATCTGCAATTGGCTTCACTCACACTTAGTGTGATAAGCCATCAATCATGACTTATACACCACATTGTTCACATGAGAGCCAAACCCCAAAACAGCACATTCTGAGTTAACACAAAGAATAACAACCCCCTCTCTTTTTTATGTTCTGTGGCCATTAAGCCACTTCATTTATAATTTCCCTTCCTCCCTACTAAGATATGGGTTTTAAAGACATGCATCTGATGAACTGAACTTTAGACAGCTCTGAAGATCATGTTGTAAGAAGCCTGATCATCCTCAAGGAGCTTCAGTTTATCCTTCTGACTCATCCTGTCTTGTGGAATTTACTTGACCCCTTTGGAAAGGGCTGGCATTTCAGAAGTGAGTGTACTTTACTCTATATCCTTACCCTATACACTGTGAAGTTTATGCAGCACAATGGAGCCTTCATGCTTCTTGTGGGGAAAAAAATATGCAAACACAAAGAAATAATGCTGCAACCACACAACCAAGAGTCCATTAACAAGCTTTTTACAAAGAAAAGGAAGCAGTTGGAAATGGAAAACCATGTTTGTGTGCAAGGGAGGGAGAGGGAGAATTCCATGAAGTAGCACTTTAAAAGAAGTTCTGTATAGGTTCAACAGGTCACTCTGACAGCTATACAACTGCAGGCACATGAGAACTGTGGATGAAGAAAAGGGATATTACTTAACATTTAAACAAGTGCAAAAGGGGTCCATACAGATTATGGGGTTACATAGTAATCCTTAACTGTTTAAATAGACCAGCTTTAATACTCCTATACTGACAACACTGAAGAGACTTGCATGTCAAAGGTCATGGCAAAAGTAAACAAGAGAGTGGCCCAGTTTGTGACACACAGCGTTTCTTATTTCAAATCAGATCAGGAATTGTTTGGAAGACTTTGTAGAAAACTCCCAAGAGCCAGTTGCTTTTCCAAAATAGCCAAGTCTCTAGATCAGGGGTGTCAAACTCAAGGGCCGGGGGCTGTATATGGCCCACGGGGTGCTTAGATCTGGCCCACAGAGCTGCCCTGGCAACAGTGAAGGACTAGCTCATGGTGCCTCTGGCAGTGGAAATGGAGCTCGAGAGAGCCACATGTGATCCTCCCGAGCTCTGTTTTTGCTGGCAGAGGATTGCAGGAGGCTGTGGAAGCCTAAAATGGAGCTTGGGAGCCCATTTTCTTTTCTTTTTTCTTTTATGTATATTTTTATTGAGTTTCTTTTGTTACATCGTAAAACATCATGGTATCAACAGCATTCTTGGTATCTATACAGGTTTTTGCTTTAAATATAATATATTATATCACATTTGTCTAATATTAAATAATAGATTTAACTATGATTACTATTCTTATATCTTTATATAATTTACAAAATTTTGTTTTACTTTCTTAAGGATTATTTCAGTTAGGCTTTTTGTCTCACTTCTTAGTTCTGTTTGTTTATACCAATTGTTCCAAATTGAAAAGAATTCAGAGTCATCTTTTTCCTTCAGTTTCATTGTTAGCATGTTCATCTCAGCGCTTTCCATTACTTTACGTATTATTAGTTCTTCATTAGGAGTATTTGGGGTTTTCCATACCTGCGCAGGGAGCCCATTTTCACTGGCAGAGCACTCAGACCACCACAGGAGCCCCCGATATGAGTGATGTTGAGCTGGCCATGCCCACCCCGGTCACCTGAGGCCAAACACAATCCTGATGCGGCCCTCAATGAAATCGAGTTCTCTAGATCATGATTCAGGTTCTACAAAAGATATCTATCAGATGCCAGCAGAGCTCTTTGCCCTGGAAGTGATATTGCACTGACTGCAGTTTCTATACTGCCCAATGCAACCATCCCCAATCTTGCCAACTCAGCTTTCTCCAAACTGGTGCCCCTGTCTGAACCACAAAGCTCATCATCCACAGCTATGTTGGTTAGCAGTAATAAATGCATCCAGAGCAAGACATGTGAGAGGAAGCTGGGTTGATTGTTCTGCTGCTGTTAGTTTGGACCAGATATCTACCGCCTGTGAATAATAAGGGAAAGCAGCTGGAATCCTTATGTGCTTGGGCTGAGTTGCTCAAAGGTGGCCTGAGCTCATAATCTTTTGGCTAAGAGTCACTACGAGGAAGATCATCTCTGCTGGAAGCTAATCCTCAGAAAAGAAGATGAAATTATTTCCATTAAAAAATGAAAAATGTAAATACCACATAATACCATCCATCTAATACATTGCAGGAGGAGGTGGGAGGGGGAGAATCTCTTTAGCCCAGAATTGTTAAAGTGTGAAAATTAGTCAACTGTTTCTCTCAGCCTATTTCCCAAATGAAGAAGAAGTGGGGGAAAGGTGGGGAGAAAGTTGGGCAAAAGAAATAGGTAAAGAAAGTCTTTTTGAAGGTACAGTAAATAAAGAGCTGGAATAACTGAGTGAAGAAAACAAAAGAGCCATCTTACACACAGGAGTAGACCCTACTGGGTGTAATGAGACTCCTTCCCAAGTAGACATTCATCAAAGGAATTCATCAAACAAACCTCTTTCTTCAAAGTGGTTTTATTTGCGTGGGAAGATGTCTGTGGATATTCTTAATCATGCAGGTCATAATTGTCTCAAAGGTGCTTTTTCAAAAGTCAACTGGACTTTTTTTCCCCCTTGAGGAATAAGAGCGAAATGCTTTGTTTCTCATCCAAGAAACTTCACAATGCACCTCTTGCAGCAGTTCCAAAAAGATTCCACAACCAACTGCTCTCTGATTCAGGTGACCCTGAGGGCAAGAGAGCACTAATGACCAGATGATTGCAAAGAAACACAACCCTTCCAACCTGCTCTCCCTCCATCTGGTCAGAACCAGGGGTGGGATTCAAATTTTTTAACAACCGGGTTCTGTGGGCGTGGCTTAGTTGGTGGGCGTGACTTGGTGGTCATGTGACTGCCTGGGCATGGCCAACTCAATATCACTCACATCGAGGCATGCATCTCCTCGCCTGGCCTCTCATGACTGTGGGGATGCTGCAACAGTCGTAAGTGTGAAAAATGGTCATAAGTCACTTTTTTCAGTGCCATTGTAACTTTGAATGGTCACTCCACACAAGCAAAGTACCATCAAAGGAAGGAAAAAAAAACTCCAGAGAAGTTCCTGAGACAAGAAGTCTAGTCCTGCCTAGAATGTAATAAGGTTAACGGAGAGGCAGTGTTTGTAAGCAACATCAGAATGTTTCCTTCCTGCCTTCCTTACAGGATTAGGCCAGTAATTTCTTCTAACAACTGGTTCTCCGAACTGCTTAGAATGTTAACAACCGGTTCTAGCAAATAGGTGCAAACCGGTAGAATCCCACCCCTGGTCAGAACCCATCCTTCCACCCCCTCACCATCCAATCTCTACTGTCAGTACCTATCCTCCCATCGCCCCACCCACCATCACAACTGATGAAGCTTCTTGGATGAGAAACAAAACGTTTTGTTCTTCTTTCTCAAAGAAAAACAAACAGTTCAGTTGTCTTCTGGACTTTTGAGTTTGCTTGGGGAGAGTTTAACAAGAGATGTAGGTTGACAGTGCACAGACCTAGGACATAAAGAGATCAAGTTATCCACACTCTTTTTTCCCCCCTCTGAACTAAGACCCGGCCTGAAAGGTTTTCTTCCAATGTTTGCATTGCTGTACCTCTTTCGATTAGAGCAGTGGGGTGGTTTTTTTTAAACTTTGGCAGCTTGAAGATATGTGGACTTCCACTTCCCACTGGCTGGGGAATTCTGGGAGTGGAAGTCCATATCAAGCTGCCAAGACTGAGAAACACTGAATTACAGCAAGTTTCTCAGACCAAAGGATGAGCATAGCCCACTGCTGGTGATAGAACTGCAACCTAAAATAGATGTCACGAAATCATGGGTGAACCTTATGTCCTCTTCAAGGCTTTCTAAATGGTCCCAGCTTTCTTCTCCATCTGCTACTTAATTTCAGTAAATAAGTAAGATTAATTCAGCCCTTTTTTCCTAGCTTGTTTTTTCTACATTAGTCCCCAATGGTGGCCTTGGATCCAAAAAAGTTAGTACACCCAGCCTTTATATCAGAGACGAGCACTTTTCTTCACTGGGATGACATATTTTTTAGCCAACTATAATTTCAGCTGCCAAGAGTTACAATGCATCACTCAAGAGGGGGGTCTTTATTGGGGGTCCTTTTTCCCTACTGTTTGGTTGGTTGGTTTCGGCTAAAAGAGGCCGTATAAGCCTATTTTTTTCTTGGCTGATTAGAACTCTGTGCCATCTATTTAAGAGAACTCTGGATATCAAAAGTCACACACAAATGGCCTCACCCAAGGGAGCTGGAGTGGCAATATTTAGAGTTTAGAAGAATAGAGTTGGAAGGGACCTTGGAGGTCTTCTAGTCCAACCCCCTGCTTAGGCAGGAAACCCTACACCACTTCAGACAGGTGGTTATGTAAACTCTTCTTAAAAACCTCCAGCATTGGAGCATTTACAACTTCTGGAGGCAAGTTGTTCCACTGATCAATTGTTCTGTCAGGAAATTTCTCCTTAGTTCTAAGTTGCTTCTCTCCTTGATTAGTTTCCACCCATTGCTTCTCATCCTGCCTTCAGGTGCTTTGGAGAATAGCTTGACCCCCTCTTCTTTGTGGCAGCCCCAAAGATATTGGAAGACTGCTATCATGTTTCCCCTAGTCCTTTTTTTCATAAGACTAGACATACCCAGTTCCAGCAACCGTTCTTCATATGTTTTAGCCTCCAGTCCCCTAGTAATCTTTGTTGTTGCCCTTCTCTGTACTATTTCTAGAGTCTCAACACCTTTTTTTACATCGTGGCAATCAAAACTAGATGCAGTATTCCAAATGTGGCCTTACCAAGGCATTATAAAGTGGTATTAACGCTTCACGTGATCTTGATTCTATCCCTCTGTTTATGCAGTCTAGAACCGTGTTGGCTTTTTTGGCAGCTGCAGCACAATTGCTGGCTCATCTTTGTCCACTAGGGCTCCAAGATCCCTATCACTTAACTCATCTGAGTTAAGACTGGCGAACCTGCATTGCTTTCTTCAACCTATGCCATCAGTCTGAGTTCCCCTCTCTTCATCCTTACAGGGTGCTTGAAAAAAGGTATGTGACCATTTGAAATGCTCACATATAAAGATACAACCATGTACCAATCATAGTGTTTCCTTGTGAGGAGAGCCACACTATGCAAAGCAACAAAAAGGAGAAAGAAACAGTAAGACAAATAAATTAGGGATAAAAAAAAGGACACAGAATAACAGGGTTGGAAGGGATTTTGGAGGTCTTCTAGTCCAACCCCCTGCTTGAGCAAGATACCCTGTAGCATTTGAGACAAATAGTTGTCCCATCTCTTCTTGGAAACCTCCAGTGATGGAGCACCCACAGCTTCTAGAGGAAAGTTGTTCCACTGATTAATTGTCCATTGGATCTGTTTGAGTCAACTATCTGAATTTGCTTTATTGTGTGCTTCTTTTTTTAGCACAGCTTTTCTCACATTCATACATTTTGGGATTACCTGTTGAGAAACAAAAATCTGGTTTGCACACCTTCTGCTAAGAGCCAGGGTGGAATAATGGTAAAGAAGCTGGACTAAGAGTAGAGAAACGCAAATCTCCCCTCTGTAAGGTTAGCATATATCTGAACAGGCAAAAAAAGATCTAAACAATTAGAAAAGAATGGGGGGTGAGGAGGAGGAGAATGGAAACACATTGACTGTTTGACTGTTTTGGCACCGTGAGAAAAATTACAGCAAAAACCTGCAAAAACTGTACTTAGGCCTATGTATACATCAAATTAATTTTTGTAGCATCTGGTTGTTTGATTGTAATTTTTTTTTAAACAGATCCTGATTTTTAAAGAACATATGCTAATGATAACATAGAATTAATGTGAACCATGGCCTACTGTAATTTTACTTTTGAAGGTGCTGGATTGAAACTGGTTGCTGGAATCAAGAGAGAAATAATTTAAATCTAAGTGGCTGAGTCAATTGATGATGGGTGAGGGGGGGAAGGAGACAATTATCAAGGTTGCAATATGTGAAACTTTGAATAACCATTGCTGTGCAAACAGTCCAAATTTTTAAAAAAACCAAAGACACTCAAAAATGCTGGACAATATTTGATTTGAGGCTATATCTGTTGGATGAAGGGGATAAAGGCAAAAGGAGGTCATGTTGTCCTTACACAGAATACCTGGTAAGCCAAACAGTATCCACAGTGTTTGATTTTTACTGTTTTTTTAATGATTAGCCCTATTATTTAGGATACGTTGATATAACGCTGAATATTTAAGCTATATTTGACATTTAGCATATTTAAGGCATTGCAGTAAGTTTTCAGCGAAATCTTATAACAAATTAGCCATATGAAGGTAGATTACTATTTATCCTACACTTCTTGAAATTGGGAGCTGAAAGAAGAGTCTTTTAGGCTAGGTGCAACTAATCAGTCGATGGTATATAGAAGATAAGTTGAATCAAGGCTTTTTCTAGATTTCAGTTTAATTTCTTTAGCGATCATACTGATTTTGTTCCCATTGGCAAAGACTCTAGCCCAAGGACTCAGAAAAGACTGCATTATCTTTGAAAGTGCTTCAAAGAGATTGGATGATCTTCAGCATTTTTTTCCAATTATTCACAAATATCTTACATTAGGTTCAACTCCATGAACTTACAGGGAAAACTTTCCAAAATAAGAATATCTTGCAAAGAGCAAAAAGTAGTGCTGTTTTTTAGCCCAGTATGTCAGCTGCATACAGTATTTGGGACTTGTATCTGCATTTATCTCCAATGGAAAAACAGAATTTTCATAAAGGCAAAATCCAGCGCAGTAGTCCTGGACTTACAACCACAACTCAGTCCAACATTTTTGTTGTGAAGTGAGACAATTGTTAAGTGAGTTTTGCCCCATTTTATGACATTTCTTGCCACAGTTGTTAAATGAATCGCTGCAGTTGATAAGTTAGTAACCCGGTTGTGAAGTGAATCTGGTTTCCTCATTGCCTTTGCTTGCCAGAAAGTCGCAAAAGGGAATCACATGACCTTGAGGACACAGCAACGGTTATCAGTATAAAACCAGTTGCCAAGCATCTGAATTTTGATCACATGATCATGGAGATGCTACAAAGGTCGCAACTGTGAAAAAAGGGTCATTAATGTTCTGTCCCTTAATTAGCATTCTTGAGATCCCCGCGCTTTGATTGGCCAAAGCACGGGGCACTCTGATTGGTCAGGCAAGTCGCGCCGATTGGCTCGCGAAGAATCTCCCGCGATTGGTCTATTCGAATCGCGGGAGATTCAAAGTGGTGCCATTGGCCGCGGCTAAAAGAATAAAAGCCGCGAACCTTTTACAAAGCGCCAGTTTGGTTCCTACTTTAATAAAAGAGCATGATTTGAAGTCACCAACTCCTAGCATCATTTTCGAGGACACGACACTGGCGACGAAGGTGGGATCCCGACCCTGAACAGAACCACGTGTCCGACGGAAGCCAGACGAACCACCCCGATGGCGAAAATCGCACCCCCCGCACCCTTCAACCCCGCCACCGAGGACTGGGAATCGTACTCCGACCGATTCCGCATGTTCCTTGAGTGCAGCGATCTGAAGGACGCCACCGGCCCCATGAAGCGCGCCGTCTTCCTGACCCACTGTGGGACCGAGGTTTTCAAGATGGCCAAGGCGCTTGCCAAACCCGCCGATGCGACCGCGATGGATTGGAACGTCCTTGAGCCAATACTTCGGCGGCACTACGCTCCAGAGGTACCCATCCTAATTCGACGCAACAAATTCTACCGTCGGGACCAACGGTCGGGTGAGAGTTTCAGCGACTTCGTCGCCGAACTACGGTACCTAGGGGGGCTGTGCGAATTCGACAACCTGAACGACGCCCTGCGAGACAGAATCGTGCTTGGGTTGTGGGACCCCGTCCTCCAGAGCCGGCTGATGGCCAAGGGCAACATCAACCTAGCAGACACCCTCACAGCAGCCGCAGCCGCCGAAGCGACCCGAACGTCCGCCGACCGCATGCGCCAACCGAACGCTGGGGACTGCAGCGGGAACAACAACCCTGCAAGGTCGGCCGAGGCCCAACCCGAGACGACCACCCACCAGGGCGATTTCCACTCGGCATCGGGCACTTCCGATGACGAGGAGGAAATTCATCGCCTCCAGACAGGCCGCGACCCACGGAACCGGCAGGGTCGTAAGTCGAGGACCAACTGTGCCGGTTGCGGAGGCGACCACCCCAGGTCCGAATGCCGGTTTTTCGAATCGATCTGCCGGCATTGTGACAAGAAGGGACACATCGCCCGTGTCTGCCGCCTTAAAAAGAACCGAAGCCCGTCCCAATGGGACCAGAGCGAATGGAGGAGAGAGAGCACACCACCCCGGACCAGAGATCGCCCCTCGGACAACAGATGGGACCGGAACGGACGATCCCTACCAGGCGGCAATAACCGGCGAAGAGAGGAGACCCATCAGACGGTCACCATCGGCCACGCCATAACCAATGACGCCCGGAAGGTCCACATGGAGGTAGGCATCGAGGGCGAGCCATGCAAAATGGAGGTGGACTCCGGGTCCTACCTCTCCATGATAGCATGGCATGAAATAAAGCGCTTGGTGCCTACCACCCAAAGGAGGAACCTAGACAGCCAGAGACTCATCGTGAAGGACTACCAGGGAAACCGCATCCCGGTAGTCGGAACCAAACACTTCAACATCACATATAAAGGGCACACCGAAAGGCTTCCCCTGACAATCGTCGACCACGACCGCCCAAGCCTACTGGGACTGCAATGGTTCGCCCCGCTCGGCATCGCAATCACGGGAGTCGACCACGTCACCGACGACAGCTGGGAGCAACAACTGGCCCGGGAATTCCAAGAGGTCTTTGACGGAAACCTAGGCAAGTACCGAGGGCCCCTTATATCATTCAGCCTAGACCCAAACGTCCCCCCAAAACGCCTGAAACCAAGGCGGGTGCCATTCGCACTTAAACCCAAGATAGACGAGCAAATTGACAAGCTCGTCAAACAAGGGGTCCTACAGCCAATAGACCACGCCCGGTGGAAGACCCCCATAGTCACCCCGACCAAGCCCGATGGGTCAGTGAGGATCTGTGGGGACTATAAGGCCACCCTAAATGGCGCGCTGCAACAAAGCACCTACCCCTTCCCAGTAGTGCAATACCTACTGCACTCACTGGGAGGGGGCAAGGTTTTCGCCAAGCTCGACCTCGCCCAGGCATACCAACAGTTGCCAGTCGACGAGCAAACGGCAGAAGCGCAAACCATAGTCACCCACCAGGGAGCATTTAAATGCAACCGACTCCAATTCAGAGTCAGCGTGGCACCGGGAATATTCCAAAGCCTAATGGAAAGACTATTGCAAGGCATCAAGGGGGTGGTACCTTACTTTGACGACGTCCTAGTGTCGGCAACCAACCAAGCCGAACTAGAGGGTCGCCTAAGGGAGGTCCTAACCAAATTCAAAGAGACCAGGCTCAAAGTAAAGAGGGAGAAATGCCAATTATACACGGAACAGGTTGAATTCCTAGGATACCTCCTAGACCGTCACGGCACTCACCCCACAAACCAAAAAATCAAGGCCATCAAAGAAGCCCCCACACCCAAGTCGAAGATGGAACTACAGGCATTCCTGGGGCTACTTAACTTTTACAACATTTTCCTGCCACAAAAGGCGACGGTGGCGGAGCTTTGGAAGTTCTTTGCCTTCCAAAGAACAAAGGACCTCCTCACTTCGGACGCCGTCCTTATACAGTATAACGAGACCCTACCTCTGGCCGTCACATGCGACGCATCACCCTTCAGCATCGGCGCTGTCCTGAGCCATACCCTCCCCGATGGAAAAGAAGCGCCCATCGCGTTCTTTTCAAGGACCCTCACCAAACCGGAGCAGAACTATAGTTAGCTGGACAAAGAGGCTCTGGCTATCGTTGCCGCTGTAAAAAGATTCCACGAGTACCTCTACGGCCGGACATTCACCATCATAACCGACCACAAGCCGCTGCTGGGAATCCTTGCAGGAAACCGGGCCACCCCGAACATTCTGTCTCCCCGAATGACAAGGTGGTCCGAGTTCCTGGCGGCCTTCAACTACGGACTCATACACAGACCGGGTAAGACGATCTCCCATGCAGACGCCTTAAGCCGCTCGCCGCTACCGGAACCTGACACCGACCCAGCACCCACGACGACCACCCTCAGCATAGAGACTCTACCCAACCTGCCCATAACCGCGTCAGACATTGCCCGAGAGACTAATAAAGACAAACATCTGGCGTGGGTGTTGCATTGGGTAGAGAAAGGGTGGTTGGAAAGAGACAACGATGAGTCCGTCAAAACATTCTGAAACCGGCAAACGGAACTCTCGTTATTAAAAGGGTGCATACTATGGGGGGATAGGGTGGTCATTCCAGAAAAACTACAAGGGAAGGTTCTGGAACTACTACACGAGGGGCACCCTGGCATCGTTAGGACTAAAGCCCTGGCCAGAAGTTACGCTTGGTGGCCAGGGATGGACAAACAAATTGAGACCTGGGTAGCAAGGTGCCAACGATGCCAGGAAACTAGGCCAAGCCCACCCATAGCACCCGTCCTAGAGTGGGAAACCCCAAGGGGACCTTGGTCTAGGATCTATATAGACTTCGCCGGGCCCACAAAAGGACACACCTTCCTTATAACAGTAGACGCTTACTCCAACTGGCTGGAGGTAAGCAACATGAAAACAACAACCACGGAGGCCGTGATCAAGGAACTCTGCAAACTCTTTGCAACGCACGGCCTCCCAGACGTCGTCGTTTCCAACAACGGGCCCCAATTCACCTTGCTGGAATTCGAAAAATTCCTAGCGGAAAGGGGCATCAGCAACGCGCTGACAGCACCGGCGCACGCAGCGGCGAACGGTAGGATGGAGCGGATGGTGCAATTCACAAAGAAAACCATCCGGAAAATAGACCACGGGGAGATCCAGGATAAAATAAACAAACTACTCTTCACCCAACACATAACCCCAAATATCACAACGAATAAGAGCCCAGCCGAACTATTAATGGGGAGGAAATTAAGGTCCCCACTCGACAGGTTACACCCCACGTATAACCCGGAGAAGCCCCCAGACTCAAACAGCAAACACCGAACTTTCGCACCAGGCGACCCCGTATACGCAAGAAACCTGACGGGAGACCCACTATGGGTACCGGCTGTCATCACACAAATAACAGGCCCACACTCGTACCGGCTACAAACAGCAGACGGACGAGCATGGAAACGCCACATCGACCAATTAAGGTCGAGGACTGCCAACCAAGAGACCACCGACGCACAAACAGGCGAAACCAACCCCCACAACACAAACCAAGGGGGGAGGGAATACCCAGGGGACCAAAACCAAAGAAGAATAAACCAGCCATACTTACCGGAAAGCAGCCAGCACGACCCCTCGCCAGGAAGAGACAGCTAGGCCAGCTCGACCGACCCAGGGAGACCGAGCGGGAGCAGCGAAACCCGCAGCTCAACCAACCCAGGATGCCCAGGAGGGAGCTATGGAGAGCGGCCCGGCCTGACCGACCAGCCGGTTCCCACGACGGCATCAGGAGCAACAGAGATCCTGACCGAACCGGCCGGGATCCAACCTACGACTGAGCTGCGCAGGTCCAGTAGGCTCAGACGGAGCCCCACCTACCTACGTGACTCCGCGGCGTAAGGACCTAACCAAGAGGGGAGGGGTGTTCTGTCCCTTAATTAGCATTCTTGAGATCCCCGCGCTTTGATTGGCCAAAGCGCGGGGCACTCTGATTGGTCAGGCGAGCCGCGCCGATTGGCTCGCTAAGAATCGCCCGCGATTGGTCTATTCGAATCGCGGGAGATTCAAAGTGGTGCCATTGGCCGTGGCCGCCGCGGCTAAAGCTATAAAAGCCGCGAACCTTTTACAAAGCGCCAGTTCGGTTCCTACTTTAATAAAAGAGCATGATTTGAAGTCACCGACTCCTGGCATCATTTTTGAGGACACGACAATTAAGTCACATTTTTCAGTGCCGTTGTAACTTTGAACGGTTACTAAATGAAATGTTGTTAAGTGGAGGTCTACCTGTACTTTAGAAAGCCACGTTTATGATTTAACCCACCCTAAAAGAAGTGTGAAGTGAGTTTTCCTCCTGGCATTCTTTGTTTGCAGACCCCTGTACTTTCTTTTCTGAGCACAAAGAGTCATCACTACACTAAAGTAAATGGTAATTGGGAGGAAAAAGCAGCTTGACAGCCACACGCGCACAAAAATCAAAGGCTAGATCCTCAATTAAAGCATATTATACGTCTTCAGACTTCATTATCTATTTGCGGTTCCTGGGAAAGAATTTCCAAGGCAAGGAAACATGGAAGGGCTCGACAGAAGTATCAGCCTACAAGATAAACATGTGGATGTGAACTTTCATAGGCCACGTGCCTAAGTTCCAGACTCCAGGGATGTGGCCAAGGTTTTCCCTACTGAACAACAAGGCCTCCATGAACTTACATATGTTTAAACATTACGACAGCCTTCCCCAATCTGCTAGAATTAAAACTAGGAATGTAGCCAATTAGGATTGCATGTCTTAAATCTGACCTTGGGGGTGTGGGGAGCGGGTGCTGGGAATTATGGTCAAGTCTCAACCCATCTGGAAGACCTCAGGCAGGGTGAGACCTCTTAAGACCCAGATCTGTGAACCACCAGCAGAATTGCAGCTCTCCTTCTGCATTGGTCCTGCTTAAAAGTGGTTCCTACAGATTAAAAGACCTTTAAGAAAGAGTATTCAAAATGAACAGGATGCAAATTTAGGGGAAAGAGGGATTAATAAAAGTTGAACATCTTGCTTTTAGAAAAAGTGGAACAGTAGGACCAAACTTAAAAACACATGTCCATAAAATCTTCTAACATTCAAGGAGTGATGGAGAATACCTTCTTTATTTGATGTATCAAATTTTTAAAGCTGCCTGACTCTACTGCAGTTCTGGTCAGTGTAGAACATTAAAAACAAGGTTAAAAAACTTAACAGAGAAATAAAAACAAAGCCCTCAGCCTCCCATATTCCCAAAACAGACCTGCCATGCTTCTTTAACCCAGCCAGGTCTTCAAGGCGCACATAAATAAAGTCACAGAAAACATGTGTTTTCAGAGAGGTAAGCAAAGTCTTCCTTCTCACGACATTTTTCATTCCAATAATGAACAAAACCCAATTATCAATACAGTATTAACAGGCATCCCTCTCTAATTGTAACACGCTCAAATCAATGTCATTTCAGTGGATTAATATAATGCCATAAGGGAGCAATGCATATTTACAGTTCTACTGGTTTCTCAGTTAACTACCACATTAATCTTGTGTTGCCCAAAGCAAACAGATAAGAAATTTCATAAGACTCCATTTCTCAATTGTTAAGCCCTGGAAAAGATGGGGGATGTTGTAATTAAATTGCAATTATTTTTTAACCCATAAGTATATCAGAAAATATTATGGGAAACAACATTACTAGATGCCCTACCACCATGAGGGCAAACCTATGGCACACGTGCCAGAAACGGCACGCAGAGCCACTGTGGCTGGCATGTGAGAGGTCACCCGGAAGAGCCCCACTGAGCATGTGCACACGCTCCGCCCCCCTCCCCCCCAGCCAGTCAGGTATCTGCCACACAGGTGGGGAAGGGGGGGAGGATGCATGTGGGAGATGCGCATGCAATGAGGCAATGCAGCCTGCAGGGGGTGGCATGAGCATGCACACAGGGATTTGGTGTGGGGGGTTGCGCAGGCAGGGGGTTGTGTGTGCGGAGGGAGTCATACGCCACTTGTGTGCCTACACCCATGATACAACACGTGCATGACTCCCCCAACCCTGCGCATGCATACACAAGTCCCTGCCTGTGCACCACGCACCTCTGTGCATGTGCCTGCAAGCCCCTGCACTACCAAATCCCCATAGTGTATTTCCTGGCCACAAAGCACAGCTAATGTCAAAAAACCAAGGAGAGTGGAGGGACTAGATTAGTATTGAAGGGGAAACCTTTCAGAAACACGCAGGGTTATATAGGCTGGATTGTGAAGTTCAAAAAACAAAACAAACACTTGGAAGAAGCCATTGCTATACAATTACCAAGAAAACAATCTGGATGTGTGCACAGAGTCACCAGGCATTGATCTGAAGACTTTATGATGTGGAAGACTTGCAGGGCAATAAACTACATCCAGACTATCAAAGGTAATAAATAACTTAAGTCACCAAAGTAATAATCTTCAGAGAGTAAACACACACACCCACGGAGGGAGAGAACAACTGTTGTCATTACACAGATACTCTTAAGGCAGCCCTTCTGTTTCGTGGACCCTAATCTATGCTGAATGGGATCTGGACTTCAGCACCAAAGATTTCTCACATAGGCATCACTCCATGACGCGTAAATTGGAAGAACTAACTACCCTGTGCAACGGCATACACTGTATTCTCTTCACTTAGATTTCAGCCATTCTAAACCCTTGATCTTCAAGCTTTTCCTTCAGTAATAATCCAAAGGCAACTTTAATGCTGATTCTGCTTTTCACATCATACATTTTTAAATTCTGAATTTTTAGATAAAAGGTAATCTTTGCTTGGATTAAACACACTGAAATCAATAGAAATAAATGATTTGCTTTAAATAGCGCTAAGCTATATTTCGGCTTTAATTTTGACAATAAATTGCTTGAGCAAGCTTTTTAAAAAAATACACACACACAAGGTTTTAGTTTCTACAAACGTTGAATACCAACAGGCAGAAAAGCAGGATACAATTTGTAAAAAACAAAAATCATGATACAAAATATTCAGTAATATTCTGTCTCCTGGATACCTGAATCTCAAAGACTCTAATTATGGTCACAGATTTGACTCAACATTCTTAAACTGATTGATTGGAGTCCCATTGATAGGAGAAAACTTGGTTTAATGAAATGGGCTGTCCCAAAATTTTCCTTCTCACAATAAAGTTGCTGATGCTTTTGCACGTTTACTTAAGAATATCATTCAAGCATTAGAGGCTTGTTTCACTGGCATGCCTCAGATTGCACCATTGGCATACCCTAAAGCAATATAAATACCTTTGAAATAAAGCATTTTTGTTTTTAATGCAGTTCAGCAATGTCTCTAGAGGGTCTGCTAAATTAACTTCCTGCTGGGAAATCTGACGGGGCCAGATGTTATATTTTAACCTTCCATAATAATTTACGTTAGGACTTTATTTTATAGCCTACCCATCTGATTACAATTGGAAGGCTTTGTGTAAATTGTATGTTTGCAGTTGTTAAGAAAGATAATTAAGAGGTCAGGTTAAGTTTTCGATTTGTTGGTTAGTTTATTGACATCAAAAATGCAGGATATTATATAACTGGACAAAAGAGTCTCCACTAGCGGACTATTTTCACAAAACTCAGATTCTTATATAAAAATGACTTTGCTTTCTGCCTGAATCTTTCTAATAGCATCTTGTCAGAGGCTAAATATTATTTCTATGAAATACCTAGCGAATGTTCAAAAACTCAAAATGTGTACAAGTTGATAATCTATGTCTAGTAAGTTAGATTGAATGTATGTATTTTCTAAGGCATTTTCTCTGTATAATGTTATTGTCCTCTATTCTTCTCTTTCCAAAATAAACTTTTTATTCCCAGAAATTTGGCAGGGAATTTCTACGAACAGGATTGCATTGCTGCAATCTAACAAAATTCTGGTTAATTCTGTTCCTGAGGTTTTGGAATGAAAACAAAAGTGTCTTTCTTTTAACCTCTTCCTATATCTGGGTGAAAGGGACTGATCTTTAAAGCCCAGAAATTTTCCGAACTTGGTATACTGCAGTCTAATCAGGAAAAGATTCATCTGGAATCCGCAAGTAAAGAACATTTCACACTCCATTTATTACAAAAGTGAAAACAAAGCAGCTGGGTTTCAGATGAGTGACACAGGTGATAAATGCTGCAGGCCAGCTTAATACATCCATCCTTGTAATGGTGCCAAAATTATTTGTACAGGGAGGACAAAGAACTTGCAGACCATTAAAATGCAATGCTTATCCTCAGCATCTAGTTGACAATAACCAAGTTTAGCACAGGTACAGAGGTGGCAGTTAAATAAAAGCTATGCTGATTAATAAAGTGTAGGCCAAAAGGGGGCTAAATTCTCCATATTTTGTGCAAATATCCTTCCAAAAAGGCAAGAGGGGAAGGGGAAGATACTTCCCCTAAGCAATTGAGTTTGGATGGAAGGAGTCTGTGAGATGCAGACAATATTGTACATAGTTCTTTACACAGAGTGGCCTGGTTCATATCCATTTATGAAGGTTCACAGCAGTGAGCCCTAAAACAGGCTGTGTGGTGACATAAACTGAATCAGTCTGGTTGCTCTCTAAGGATAGATTGGAGAGGCTGGCAATGTGCTCTCCCCTGTGTTTCTAAAGGCTTGTTTACTAGATATAGTGTATTGACACATACCTTCCAATGTACTGTCAATACACAAAGACAAGTAATGGCTAGTTGTCTTTATGTATTGACAGTGCATGAAATAAAGAGGTTGTTCATCTGTAGACCATCTTCAAACTCTTTCACTCACCAGGAAAGTGACCGGGAGACCACTGCTCCAACTTCCTCCTTTCTGCTGGATCTAAACTAATAAATGAAAGCTCAGTATCTGAGTATCCGATTGTGGGGATCACTACAGTCACAAGCATAGATTTTTTAACTGATCCACAAACAGCCCCAAGACTGAGCTAAAAGTAATCTCCTCAGAGATGGGTCAATTGTCTGGGTTTGCGGGCTCTTTCAATATGTTAGTCACCATTCCCCATGATCCAATTAAGGTGTGTCGTGCAAAGAAGACCAGTGTAGACCCTCTCAGAACAGGAAACCTGGACTTGAATGAGATCAGATGCTAATGTTCAGCTTAATAGATCACATGCAGATGTGATCCTGGGAGCCATCTTGTCAACTTTGGCTTCTGCAATTAATAAGGCATACGAAACCTCTTAAAAAGCCAGTTGGTCTAAAAACCAGGCAGCTATTTTGCAGATTAGGTGAAGAGAATCAGATCCTGTACAATGTGCATTAGCTTCTCAGTAACATTACCTGATTTGGGGAAGACCCGGTTGGTGAACGTTCATATCATGACTGGAATCCTTTGGTAAGTTACCTTTGATCTTGGACCAGGGCTGGAAAAATTACATTGGAGTTGGCCGCATACAAAAGAGGATACTAAAATCTCAAATTTTATAGCTTTCCTCTGAACGGGTTATTTTAAAATCAGGTTAACCTCATCTAATGCTATGCAGAGTAAATCTGGATTCCTTTTTCGGATGCCACTGAAAGTTGTTGATTTTCTGTCTTTTGAAAAGAATCATAAGTAGCTGAAGGAGATTTTCTACAGCAATCAGATAGCAACAATATGAATTATTTTTCTTAGAAGGGGAGGGCTTTTACTTTGGAAATGAGAAACAGGGGGAAAGGGAGGAGCAGCGTTTGGAGAAATATGAGTCTTTTCCACAGAAACTATTTGGGGAGTATCTCGCATTGAGGTCTTCTGTGGCCATAAGGAATTCATATTGCACAATTTCTATGAAACTCTTTAAAAAAAATTTCATGCTTCACAATTACCTTCAGGAAAGGGAAATTACTTGCTCTTTTTTTCCCCCCAATAAAACGCCCTATTAAAACAAAATAACATTCTTTTTGAGAGGCGGCTTGTAAAAGTTGCTAAGAAGAATGCCACTGGAGAAACAGAATGTGTTAACAGAATAAAAATATACACATCTCCAAGCCTGTCTTCGCTTAGAAACAAATGTCACATGATACATTTATGTGGCATGGTAAGAAATTGTAAGAACACTCTCAGCAATGAAGGCAAATAAATATACACGTCCCAGGATAATGTTGCAAGATCCAATCTGGGTCGGTCACTGGGACCAAAGGTTAAGTCTTCCGACTCATGGTGGAATCCATCCTCAGGGACTTCTTCAACACATTCTGGAGAGAGAGGTTCCCTGAGGATGGATTTCAGCACAAGTCCAAAACCTTGAAAGACTTAACCTCTGGTCCCAGTGACCGACCCAGATTGGATCCTGCATATAACCCTCTTGTTATGTATGTACCATAGTTAATAAAGTATGAGCTTGAGGTAAAGTGCAGGGTTCTGGCCCTGCACCTCTGATTGGCTGTTAGGCGGCTGGATCGGATTGACTAGTTCTTAGGAATCCTATTGGCCCTTAACAGAGGATTATTATTGGTTCAAAGTACTTGTGTTCATACCTCGCTATTGGACAATTCTCACAAAGGTTGCCTATATAAGGCAGGGTTCACTGTTGTTGTTTTGAGAAGTCACTATGCAATAAAGAGCTGAACGTTTACCAACAAAGACTGTCTCCATTTACTCCAACCCATGTCAGAGTACTTAACACTGGCGACGAAGGTGGGATTTGGAGACATCTGAACCTGAGAAGCCAGGAAGCAATACCGAGCACGTGTTAAAGACGGCACCATCAACGGAACCATGTCCGGCGGCATCGTACCACCCGCTCCGTTCGATCCAAACCAAGAGGATTGGGAATCCTACATGGATCGCTTCCAAATGTTTCTCGAAACGAATAATTTGAAGGACGCCACACCAGCAAAGAAGCAGGCACTATTCCTGACGCACTGTGGCCTGGCTGTCTTTAAAATGGCTAAAGCGCTCGCGAAACCTCGAGAAGTGAAAGCCATGAGCTGGGATGACCTCGAACCCATCCTGAGAGACCATTACGCACCAACCGTTCCTACACTCGTGAGACGCCACGAGTTCTATCAGAGGAACCAGCGAAAAGGAGAGAGCGTGGCCGATTTCGTGGCGGACCTCCGGAATTTAGGGGGCCTCTGCGGGTTCGCAGATTTAGATGAAGCACTAAGAGATCGATTAATTCTGGGATTAGATGCGCTGGGCGTGCAGAGCAAGCTGATGGCGAAAGGCGACATCAGCCTTGCTGACGCCATCGTCAAAGCCACGGCTGCGGAGGCGACCAAAAAATCGGCTGCACAATTACGGCGAAGCCGCAACCCGACAACTCAACCAACAGGCGACATTTTATCCAAGTCAGAAGGGCCGCTCGTTACGACGCACCACGAGGACCTCTCTTCGTCGTCAGACAGCGACGAAGAAGGGGTCCATCGAATGCGGTCCGACCAGGATCCTCGCCCTAAGCCCTTACACCCTTGCGCTGGCTGTGGAGCAAACCATGCCAGGGCCGAATGCAAATTCCGCGACGTACTCTGCCATGAGTGCGGGAAACGAGGCCACATCAGCCGGGTCTGCCGCAGCTTACCAGGACCCAACCAGGCCTCAAAAGGGGCCAACCATCGCCAATCGACAGGAAACCGTCCTGTAAGGCGAGAACCAGTAAACCACTCCTACAGAAATCGCACTTTGCAAAAAGAAGAGGCTCACCATACTATCACTATAGGTCACGCCTCAGTCATGGACACTAAGAAAATTCGAGTCACGGTAGCCATCGAGAACCAGCCTTGCCACATGGAGGTCGACTCGGGATCGTCCCTCTCGATGGTGTCTTGGAAGACACTCAAGCAACTTATCCCCACAATCCAACGCCAAGACCTCCAATTTCAACGCCTCATCCTCAAGGACTACCAAGGAAATCGAATCCCTGTGGTCGGGTCCTGCCGAGTCCGAGTCTCCTTCAAAAAACATACAGCATACTTACCTCTAACGATCATCGACAGAGATAGGCCTAGTCTATTAGGCCTCCAATAGTTTGCGCCACTAGGCATCGAGGTGGCCGGCGTGAACTGAGTCGGTGGTTGTGAGTGGGAGGAAGACCTTGTTTCTGAGTTCAGCGACGTCTTCGCGGACCGTTTAGGTGAGTATAAGGGGACCCCAATCTCATTTAGTTTAGATCCAAAAGTAGCGACAATTCGCTTGAAGCCCCGTCGAGTTCCATTCGCTCTTAAAGCTAAGATCGACGAACAACTCAATAAGTTAATTGCTCAAGGGGTGTTGAAGCCCATCGATCACTCTCCTTGGGAAACCCCTATTGTAACACCCATTAAGCCAGATGGGTCAATCCGAATTTGTGGGGACTACCGGGCCACTTTAAACCATGCCCTACAGCAGAATGCGTATCCAGTTCCGGTGGTGCAGCACCTCCTCCACTCCTTGGGGGGCGGAAAGGTTTTCGCTAAATTAGATTTAGCTCAAGCTTATCAACAACTACCAGTGGATGAAAAGACGGCTCAGGCCCAAACAATTGTAATGCACAGAGGTGCTTTTAAATGTACTCGATTGCAATTTGGGGTTAGTGTAGCCCCGGGGATATTCCAAAGCCTCATGGAAAGGTTGTTACAGGGAATCAAGGGCGTGGTTCCGTATTTTGATGATGTGTTAATTGCAGCCCCTACCAAAAAAATCTTGCAGGATCGTTTGAAAAGTGTTCTTAAAAAATTCCAAGAGGCAGGACTTAAGGTGAAAAAAAAAACAAATGTCACTTATATACTGACAGTGTTGAGTTTCTAGGGTATAGGATTGATAGCCAGAGCATCCACCCTACCGAAAGTAAATTAAAGGCGATAAAAAATGCCCCCAGGCCATGTAACAAGACCGATCTCAAGGCATTCTTAGGCCTCATTAATTTTTATAATGTACTTTTACCGCATAAGGCGACTGTTGCTGAACCGTTACACTGGTTATTAGATAAAAAAGCATTGTGGGTATGGGGTTACCGGGAAGAACAAGCGTTCCGGAATGTTAAAAAATTGCTCACATCTGACTCTGTACTTATGCAGTATAACGAGACTTTACCATTAGTTATAACCTGCGATGCCTCGCCTTTCGGGGTGGGCGCCATTTTGAGTCATGTACTGCCTAATGGGAACGAAGCCCCTGTTGCATACTTTTCGAAGACTCTTTCACATGCAGAGCGGAACTATGGACAAATTGATAAAGAAGCTCTCGCAATCGTTTCAGCTGTAAAGAAATTTCATGAATATGTGTATGGAAGGACATTCACCATTATAACTGACCACAAACCATTGCTAGGGATAATAGCCGGGGACAAGCCAACCCCCTACATATTATCCCCTAAAATGACCCGATGGTCAGAATTCCTCACTGCTTATAATTATCGCCTTCAATATCGCCTGGGGAAAGCCATTCCCCACGCCAACGCATTAAGCCGAGCACCGCTCCCAGAGACTCTCGACGATCCGGCACCAATGGCAACCACGTTGCAGATCGAAATATTCAACTCGCCGCCTATGACCACCCGAGACATCGCGAGAGAAACCAAACGAGACCACACCCTAGCTCGAGTCCTAGGCTGGGTAGAACGCGGATGGCCATTGGACCAAGTCCCAGATGACTTCGCGCCATTTAAAGCAAGACAGACTGAACTTTTTTCACAAAAAGGCTGTGTCATCTGGGGCGATAGAGTCGTTGTCCCAGAACAACTGCGGAAGACGCTACTACAAACCCTGCACGAGGGCCACCCCAGCATCGTGCGGATGAAAGTGCTCGCACGAAGCTACGCATGGTGGCCGGGCATGGACCGGCAAATCGAGCAGTGGGTCAAAGCGTGTACCAGTTGCCAACAAGCCAGCAACGCCCCACCAAAAGCCATGCCTACTGAGTGGGAAACGCCACGTGGACCCTGGTCCAGAATCCACCTGGATTTCGTGGGGCCAACCAAAGGATATATCTTCCTGCTGACAGTCGACGCATATTCCAATTGGTTAGAAGTTCATCGTATGACGGCCACAACTTCTGAGGCAGTGATTAAGATCCTAAATAGACTTTTGCAACCCACGGATTGCCTGACGTCCTGGTGTCCGATAATGGGCCACAGTTCACGGCATTGATGTTCCAGCAGTACCTTGCTGACCGCGGCATCCGCCATGCGCTCACCTCGCCTGCGCACCCTGCGACCAATGGCCGAGCTGAACGCATGGTCCAATTTGTTAAAAAGACTTTGCAAAAAATGGACTATGACAATATCGATGACAAAGTCAACCAAATTCTCTTTTTGCAACACATAACTCCACATAGCGTCACCGGCAGAACTCCTGCAGAACTACTGATGGGACGAAGACTCCGTTCCCACCTCCACCGGTTGCACCCTGCTTACGAACCGGAAAAGCCAATAGGATCCAGTGGCCGCTGTCGCACGTTCCAGGTAGGAGACCGCGTTTACACACGGAACTTATCAGGCGACCCGTTATGGATAGAGGCAACGGTAGTACGAGTGACCGGCCCCAAATCCTACGTAGTGAAATGCTGTGACAATAGACTGTGGAAACGGCATATCGACCAATTACGGTCACGACTCATAACGGCCAGTCAACAACTCCCCCATGACCAAATCGAGGGGGGGGAGGTACAGAAGAAGAAGAAGAAGATGACGTTCCAAGGAACCTGCTCGAAGAGAGCGACGAATCAAGTGAGACTCAAGAAATGGAGCAGGAAGGAGAATTGTTTGCACCACAAGAAATTGCACCTGAACAAGAAGCAGAGACACTGCCAAACAACAATCTACCTCAACAGGATTGCAATCAACCAGCCCAACGAAAATCCAAAAGACTTAAAAGACAACCATCCTACTTAAAGGATTATATAACTACACCATAATTAAGAAGCCAGGGGGAAGGGGTGTTATGTATGTACCATAGTTAATAAAGTATGAGCTTGAGGTTAAGTGCAGGGTTCTGGCCCTGCACCTCTGATTGGCTGTTGGGCGGCCAGATCGGATTGGCTAGTTCTTAGGAATCCGATTGGCCCTTAACAGAGGATTATTATTGGTTCAAAGTACTTGTGTTCATACCTCGCTATTGGACAATTCTCACAAAGGTTGCCTATATAAGGCAGGGTTCACTGTTGTTGTTTTGAGAAGTCACTATGCAATAAAGAGCTGAACGTTTACCAACAAAGACTGTCTCCATTTACTCCAACCCATGTCAGAGTACTTAACACCTCTCTTTGCTTGTTCTATATCCTTCTGCTTCTAATGGTTATTTCCATGTCTCAGAGGAAATGCTTTCCTCACTTTAACACTTAATTGCTAAATGGCAGATTGGGGCTGTATTCATTTAGGGTCATTCACAAAAGCTCCCATAAATCTTTGGGTCAAAGGTCTCTTGCTACCTGTGGCCATGTTTCAGTCAGAGAGTTTGCTGCAGCAGAGGCTTGCAGCCAATTCTTCCCAGCCTTCTTCAGTACTACTTCTACATCTCCAGGATAATATTAGCATGCATGGTAGCAGGTAGCTGATTGATAGGATAGGGGCACATGTGGTGTAAAACAGAGAGGAAGTTTTAATCAGAACCTGTATAGCTTAGGCCTATATAGATTCTCAATCATCCAGGTTATGGTTGTTCCAAACGTGCTTTTTTTAGAGGCAACTGGACTTTTCTTGGGTTTTTTCCTTGAAAATGTTTTGCTTCTCATCCAAGAAGTTCTTCAGAACAGAAAAAAAAACCAACTGTCCAGCTTGTTTTTGTTCCTAGAGAGTACCTCACGTAGGTAGATTCATATAGACCCCATTGTTTGAAAAAAAGGGCTGTTTTAGAAGCATTATTTGAATTAACTCTTACATGGCATGATTGGTAAACCTTTTCCTTTTTCTGAGCCACTACAATCAGAAAATTTCTACAAAAACCATGTAGTGCCGAATAGACAATCGTCTGTTAGCTAAGGATTATGAATAGATGTAATTTTATATGATAAGATAATGACAATAATGAAACTGCATGCCTCAAGACATTCTTTGTAGAGTGGGAAATAACTCATCACTATATCCTTATTCAACACTGGAGGAGATTGAACAATGCATTAAAACATCTTTCATATAAATGTCAGAAAGATTGAATTGCTAGGAGAAGGTGAGTCTGAGTTGGTTAATGATCTGGTTTGTATATGTCTAAGTTTCATTAATTTTCCTAAAGAGAAAAGGAATTGGGTTTTGATTTGTGTGTCTGTTTTTTCATAGAAGGTCACACACTCATACAGCAGAACTAGAAAAGGAGAGTTGTATTAATTACCAATATCAGACAATATATGAGCAGTGACAGATGGACCCCAACTTCTAACTGGTTGTTAAATACAGATGGATGCAGATGTCCAAAATTAAGCTAATGAAGTTTCTGATCCCTAGTATTTTCCTGATGCTTACTGGGACTTAAGAATTATTTTAAAAATCATGCGAAGTGTTAGTACTACTTTAAAATGCCTTGGTAAGATTACACTTAGAATACTGCATCCAAATTTGCCACAATATAAAAACGATGTCAAGACTCTAGAAATAGTGCACAGAAGAGCAACAAAGATGATTAGAGGACTGGAGACTAAAACTTATGAACAGTTGCAGAAAGGAACGCGCTAGCTCAGTGGCTAAGACGATGAGCTTGTCGATCAGAAAGGCTGGCAGTTCGGCAGTTCAAATCCCTAGCACCGCGTAACGGAATGAGCTCCCGTTACTTGTCCCAGCTTCTGCCAACCTAAGTTTGAAAGCATGTAAAAATGCAAGTAGAAAAATAGGGACCACTTTGGCGGGAAGGTAACAGCGTTCTGTGCGCCTTATTGTTTCATCATGCCAGCCACCTGACCATGGAAACGTCTTTGGACAGCGCTGGCTCTTCAGTTTAGAAGGATATGAGCACCACCCCCAAGAGCCAGAAACCACTGTGAGGGGAACCTTTACCTAGTTTAATGAAAAGGACTAGGGGCGACATGATAGCACTGCTCCAATATCTAAGGACCTGCCACAAAAAAGAGCTGGTCAACCTATTCTCTAATCTACTTCTATTTGTTGCCTTTGTGTTTTGTGATTTTTCTCCTGTACAATTTTCTCTAGTATTCTCCCTATTCTGTTCTTTCTAGGTACTGTAACATTCACAACGCAGACTGTGTTTTTCTTCTCAATCATTGTTAAGTTGAGATGTTGTATGGCAGATATTTGTCTATTTGAATTCTAAAATCCCTGAGTACTTTAATTTCATTTCCTGCTATATTGTCTACTGCTTGGTCCTCAGTTCTTGCTTGCAGGCAAATAGTATTTCTTACAGATATTCCAATGCACCGTTGTTGCTACTTGCCATGCCATTGTTTGTAGTCAGTCTGCGCAATCTTCTTGCAACAGCTAAGTGATCCATTGTTTCTTCTTCACTGAGGTGGCCTTTGCCATCACGTCAATTCTAGCTTTCTATGCATTTGTTCTTACAGCATGGTCTTGTGTGCAGGCAGAAGTAGCCTGTCTCTTTTTTCAACTTTTCTGCTGTTAGCCATTGCCAGATCTTATTTGCCTGTGTGTGTGTGTGTGTGTGTGTATACTGGCCATATAATACTTTGCCTACCAAATTAAAATTCTTCATTTGGTCTTTCTTGTAGGCCTGTTTGGCTTCTTTTGTATTCTAGTACATCTTCTACACTGTCCTTCAAATAGTCTTCCAATGCTCTTTTAAATTCTTCAACTGTCTGGTATACTTGCAACATTCCATATGCTTTTTGACAAATCCATCAGTGTTACTACCTGGATGAATACATTTTCATCATTTTTCTGGTCTTCCTTTCCAGGGCTTTTAGTTCTGCTTGAGTCTAGTCCATTATTCCAGTTGTCTTCTATTATGAAATTACCCACATTTCTACCATATTTCCTCTTGAGAATATGGCTGTATTTTTATGACTTTCAGGAAAGAAGTCTTAATAGTATGTTCCTAGTTTCCTTACAGAAAGGAAGTCTAATAGCTGAAAAGTTGTTTTTTTTAAAGTGCAGCCACCCAACCAACATTTTTCTTCTCAACCAGACTCCTTTATATGGCATAACTTCCTGCTGCTTTCTTACCAGCAAGGGGTGAACTGTAACAACTTCATTCCAAGGGAGTTGTAATCTATCAGCACAACAAACAATTTGCCTGAGTTAATTAATTGAAAAGGAAAGTTATATTGGTTAATGTCCCTCAATGTATCTGTAGGTTACTGGTTTTTTTTAATTGTGTAAATGGATTTCCTCAGTTCAAGAGGAAAGTAGTTAATTAGCTTTGCAAAGAAGGCCTCAGACCTTATTTGGGGGAGGGGTTTCAGGACATCTTTCTACAGGGGATGTCAATCACAGGAAGCTAAATCAAGAGGCTGAAAGAGGCTGCTATGGTATGAAATATGGTGTGTGGAAACACTTTCTTTACGGCTCTTTTTTTTCCCTATGCATATTAACAGAGAGAAAGAGAGGTACTTAGTAAGAGATACTAGATGCAAAGAGAATGCTGGGTCTGACTGAATATTCTAGCCAGAAATTTGGGGGGTTATATACACAACAGATCTGGAAGGTTACACCTTGGAAAAGGCAGCTGCAAAAAAAGGCTACAATTGGTGACCTACTTATTGGGGCAATGAGGTTTGTCACACTTGTTTACTTTCCTTTGGTATGAAACCATGATGAATGAGTAATTATAAAATATGGTTGTTATCTTTACAAAACATTTAAAGATTTTGAGTTTCAGTGCTGAAGCTGCTGGGTTTTAATGGGTTGCTGCTTTTGATTTATCATACCCAGACATCTGTAAGCCAACTCAAGTCACAAAATAGAAGTTTGAGGAATATAAATTTTAAAATAAAAACAATTTATGTAAAGTCATTAAAAAGCAGCAATCTTTTTTGTAGCATTCAGAACCTTTCTTGAATGGCCACTTGAATTATGAGGATTTTTTTTTTTACATGCCACTGGCTTAAATTACACATTATACAAGGCTTACATAAAATTAGGTCACCCCATGTTTTTGTTTTTTTTTTAATCAAGCATATGTATGTATCAGAAGTAATGTTGGGGTATCTAAGAGGAAACATATAACTCATCTGATACACTGGAGAGCCCTCTTCGCAGAATAAACAAGACTAGAGAACACTCTTTCAAAAGAAAAATCAATTTGCCCAATGCAAAAAAAAAAAAAGCTATTGAGCAATCTACATACTCAGATTTCTCAAATAAAAGGCTATTATTCATACACCTGAATCTCTCTCTCTCTCTCACACACACACACACACACACACACACAAACACACAATTGGTAAAAACTGGGGACAGGCTCTGGAGAAAGCAAGAGCAGATAATGGATAACCTGTCTTACAAAAAGAACGTTCAGGCACAAGATTCCTGGGTTAACTAAATGTTTAGCGTTTCTTTCCTGCATCAAAGATCTAATAGCAGGATTGGACTTAAGGTCAAAAATGAAAACAAGCACATCTTTCAGCACCAGTGAGTTCTTCGACAGCCTTTATTGGATCTTGTTGAACTGAGACATCTGGCTTGGAGATGTTCAATTCAGAAGCCGATGTCTAGAAGTAAATCTATTCATGTTTGTATTAGTTTGGTGTGTGTCCTTCTTAAGAACAGTCTGTTACAGAGGTAATAATTTTGATTTACCTTAATGCATGCACTCTCATTAAGTCTTGAACATATGCATAAGCAGCAGACAAGGAAACTTAAATTTAAGTTTCCAAAACACCAGAGGGCAGGACAAGAAACTATGGATGGAAACTAATCAAGGAGAGAAGCAACCTTGGAATTAAGGAGAAACTTCCTAATAGGGAGGACAATTAATCAGTAGGACAGCTTGCCTTCAGAAGTTATGGGTGCTCCATCACTGGAGGTTTTGAAGAAGAGACTGGACAGTCACTTGTCTTAAATTGTATAGGGTTTCCTGTTAGAGCAGGGGGTTGGACTAGAACAGTGGTCGCCAACCAGTGGGCTGGGGTCCACTGGTAGTCTGCAATAAAATTTTGGTGGTCCACAAAGAAATGTCACCCCCAAAGCATCCCCCAAAGCAATTAATCCAGGTTGCGTGGAAACACAAGGCCACACTGCCCACATGGCCCACAGGAACACAAGGCTCCTGTCGCTTGCATTGCGAACAACATGAGGTAGTGAGGGAAGGGGGTTAAGAGTGGAGGAGGGGAACTTGCCCCACGCGCCTCGCCTGGCCACTGGGCTGCTTCTTTCCACTTCTTTCTTCTGCTTTTGGCTGCATGCAAGGAGAACAGCAAAAGTCTTTCTTTCTCTCCCCCAAACTCCGCCAGGAATGAGTCTTTGGGACCCTGCAAGACATCCTGCTCCAAGAGGCTGCACTGGTGAGACAAGTCTCACAAAGACTCATTTCTGGCGGAGTTTGAGGGAGAGAAAGGCTTCTGCTACTTCTGCTGCTTTCCTTGCATGTGTGATGACCCGGGGTGTGGCACAAAGGCAACACAGTCAAATAAGCAAGACCAGTCCCTTTATTATCTCCAACTTTGCCCCCAATGTCCAGGTTACCTTCAGCTGGAGAAAAACTCTCCCAGGAACAGCTTTAACTGTAGAAAATTCAGTCCAAAACAAGATACATACAGACTGTAACTAAAAATCCAAACAAAGCTGCAGTAATTAACTTCAGAGGGCAGGAGAAAGATTTTCAGACTTGAAAGTACGGCAACACTCACACAGTTGGGAAGACGCCAGGAACACAGATAAATCACGATGATACCAGATAAATTCACGATTTGCTCCCAACAACGTGCTGCACGGAGCTTCTCTTTTTAAACACTGTGTTCCCAGCTGCAGCTAATGAAGGGAATCAGGGCCCTTTCCTCCCACATAAGCCACGCAACTCATGTTGCTCCCTTCTGTTCCTCCCTATGTGCCCTAGGATGAAGAGGGGGTGGGTCTGGGTCTTCCTCTGAATTCCCTCTCCCTTGCTATACCTCTCCCCTGCTCTGCCCAACCAGACTGTGCCCTTCCCCAGTTTCTTCCATAGCCAACGGAGCCACACCCCCACTCCCTGTCAGCTGTCCAGCCTCCCCCTCCAAATCAGATTCCAACAGGGGCATGACAGCACGAAGCCAAAAGTCAGTCTCTCCCTCTCCCTGAGAATGGAGCTGGAGACAGTATCCTGCGATCCCAAATAAAGATTGATCGGTAGAAAAACTGGGTGGGGAATTTTCCTGCAGACTTTTGGGGGGATTTTCCCAGGGTCTCTGGTCCACGGGATTTAAAATTATGAGTTTGGTGGTCCCTGAGGTCCAAAAGGTTGGCGACCCCTGGACTAGAAGACCTCCAAGGGCCCTTCCAACTCTATTCTGATTGATATTTTCATGAAGCCATGTTTAAGCTTTTCACTATAAGATTCCCTCTCCCCTCCAGTTTTCATTATTCTACCCAGCATGCTAAACTCTCAGCTGTATACACAGCCTAGTTACTAAATGAATCAAGTTTAAGAATACTTTGAAGCAACATGCCTCACATAACAGTTTGAAGCATGAATTTGACAGTGTAAAGGAATGTGGTAAGACTGCTTCTAGCAAAATACATAAACACCTAAGAACATAAAGCAAGATCCTCTCAGATCGTACTAACATTCTGATCCCAAAGGGCCAAACAGATGCCATTGTGTGGACTGCATATGAAAGAGGACAATAAGCTCTTTCCCACTTGTGTATCCTATTCACTTCCATCCAGAGATATATACTAAGCTTGGACATAGCATAAAACCTTTAGGATTAGCATCCATTGGTAAACTTACTCATTCATGTATTTGCCCAATTCCCTAAGTTTTCCTTGTTGGCCATCTCTGTTTTCATAATGTCAGCATCATGAAGCAGTGAAAAAACCTCACAAGCAATTCAATGACTGTTTAACTGGGAGCAATTCTCACTGAATTCAATAGAACCTATAACTTTCACATATCACACTAATGTATCAATGTGCTATTTTGGCTTTTGCTTAGTGGAATATCTGAACCAGACCACTATGGGATGCTGGGCAAACAATCCATGGCTTAGAGGGACGAGTGAAGCCAATTAGGACTGGACTAGTGACAGCATTGTATCTGAAGCTGAATCAAACTGAAAAGGAAAGAAAACCATCTTTTTTTTTAAAAAAAAGGTAATCAGAAAGCATTATGAATGACAGTAAAATGAGCTGCCTTGTAACAGTTAAAAATAAATTGCAATCTCAGCATTAAGAATAATTAGCAAAGCAACTGAAAATAAAGTATTGCCATTTTATACCCATAATGCAACTCTAATCCAGTTTTCCTTCCTTCTCAGAAAAAACAGCATTGATTTTGTAAAAGCTTTAGAAAGGGGCACATTTAATTAACAAAGAGTTGAATTTCGTTATTTAAAAGGAAGGACTAAGATATTAGAGAGATGTTGTGTTTAATGAAAACATATTGTAAAAGATAAGAGATACAGGAGACGAACTTGCAAAATGGCAAATGGGAATTCCCCTCCCCTTCCTTCTCTCTGATAATGGTGAAGCCCAAGAGTAAATCATCAAGCTGGTTGTGTGATCAGGGCAAATTTTTGAAAAAGGAGTTTAATTACCAGTAATGATTTAATTTGTTGTTCAAAAAGTATGGTAATACCCCCTAGCTTTAATCTTTTAAAAAATAAAAAATAAACAAATCATCTACATATCAAGTTAGCGTATCTCTGATTTCCAAATACAGCCTCAGAAAAAGCAAAAGGCCCTATAAATTTTCTCCTTTGGAAAGAGTAGCTGAATTTTCTGCTCTGATCCAGAGAAGTTGTAGTATTAAAAGTCAAATTGAACAGGATGCCCCCAGAAACAATACCAGGTACAGACCATGTTATATTAGTGGGAAGGATGTCCTCTGCTCTTCTAGCTTTGAAAAAAATCCCATCTAGTTATTATTTACAGGCAGTCTTCAACTTACAATTGAGCCCAAAATTTGTTGTTAAGTGAGACATTTGTTAAGTGAGCTTTGCCCCATTTTATGACCTTTCTTGCCACAGTTGTTAAGTGAATCACTGCAGTTGATAAGTTAGTAACTTGGTTGTTAAATGAATTTCCATATGTCATTGCAGTTGTTAAGTTGAATTGGAACTGATTTTGTGATAATTTTTATGACAGTTATTAAACAAATCCAGCTTCCTCAATAGGAAGTTTTTGCTGTAAATCAGCAAAAGGTAGCAAATCAGAGTCATGTGACAGCAGTAAATGCAAAGCCAGCTGCCAAGCACTGAATTGTAATCACACGATAATAAGGGTAGGGTGATGGTTGCAAGTGCAAGGGCAGGACTGAAGTCACTTTTTCCAAGACTACTGTAACTGAATTGTTAAATGAAAGGCCGTAATTTAAGGATTACCTGCAGTGTTACTTCTTCTTTATGGAAGCTTTCAGAAGAAACATAGCTTTCATGTCCAACGTCCATAAATCTGTATCCTGCCTGGTGCTCCCCAGATACACCAAGATTGCAATTCCCAAAAGTCCTGGTCAACACTGAGCTTCAAATTAACATGAGATTGCAATCTTACACATTATAGGTAGTCCTCAATTTACAACAGTTCATTTAGTGGCCATTCCAAGTTGAACCTGTACTGAAAAAAAGTGACTTCTGACCATTTTTCATCATGATGACTTTTGCAGCATCCCTTTGGTCACATAATCAAAATTTAGACACTTGGCAACTGATTCACATATACTGTATGATAGTTGCAATGTCCCCAGGGTCATGTTATCATCCTTTGGAACCTTCTGATAAGAGAGTCAATGGTGAAGTCAAATTCAATTAACGATCATGTTATTTACTTAACAACCATAAATGATTCATGTAACAACTGTGGCAGTGGTGGTATTCAAATTGTTTTACTACTGGTTCTAAGGGCGTGGCTTGGTGGGCATGGTGTGGCTTGGTGGGCGTGGCAGGAGAAGGATACTACAAAACCCCGATTCCCACCCCACTCCGGGGGAAGGTTACTGCAAAATCCCATTCCCTTCCCATACCACTAACCTGCTTTCCAGCTCCGTTCTCCTATGCAGGGCAACAAAAGAAGACCCAGCCAATCAGCTGGGACTCAGGAGGCAGAGAATAGATGGGGGCGGGGCCAGTCAGAGGTGGTATTTGCTGGTTCTCCAAACTACTCAAAATTTCCACTACCAGTTCTCCAGAACTGGTTAGAACCTGCTGAATACCTCTGAACTGTGGTAAGAAAGGTCATAAAATGGGGCAAAACTCATTTAACGAATCTTACTTACCAAAATACTTTGGGCTCAATTATGGTCATCAGTCAAGGACTACCTGTAACGGGAAGAAACTCCTACTGAATTTAGTAGACTCTTCTTCTGATTAGATGGGCAGAGACATGCAGCAACAAGCAGCTGCCAAGCATCTAATGGTGGGAAAGACCAGACAGGCAGGAAAACAATCTACAAACATACAAAGGCTTTTTGTTTGCTATAACTCACTTTGTTACAGCATCCTTAACTGGGTTTTAGAAGACAGCAAGAACTGAACAATGTTTTTACAATAGCAGAGCTTAGGAGGTGGTGCTGTGCAGGTTATCTGCACATCTGTAAAATGTGACATTATTGGCTGGTTGTTAAGCTTCACTTCCTTTGAGGACAAACAATAATCATACCATGAAAGCTCTCAGATGCAGTTAGGAAGCTTAGGAGTCCCTCTCAAACAAGAGAAAATATTATGAATGCTCAGAGAAAATATGAGAATTAAGGTAAAAGGAAGCTGACTGCATTAAAGCACACAGTCACAGAACACCCTGCACAAACTGAATGACAACTACGCCTGATCTGCTATCATGCTTAAATTCCCAGCTTGTGAGCTACTCTGGAAGCTCGTATTTCATTCCTCCCCAAGGTAAAGCAGTGGTTGTCACCTCATCATTTTACCTTTCTAAGAAAAGTAAAATCCTGATCAATTGCTTGTTTTTTAATCTTCCTTGCAAGAATGCAAGGCTGGTTATGCATCAAAGCCAGCTCTTCCCTAAATGGAGAACACTTAATGATGCAAACCATACAGCTCCAGCCTCACTGATTTCCCTACATTGAAAATACCAAACGTTCCTGAATCCAGGCAACTGGAAAAAGAGTGATTGTTCACCATGTTGCCTTTTGTTTTTAGCATTAAGGAAGAGGAACAATGTCTTCATAAAACAGCTTTTTTCAATCTGTTCCTTCCAATTGGATTGGACTCCTAAATATTCACTACAGGTAGTCTTCAACTTTCAACCCTAATGGAGCCTGGAATTATGATAATAATTTGTGCTGGATTTTCAAGCAGGTCATCATCACTGACCAGATTTTATGACTTTTTTTATAGCAGTCAAGTGAATTTGCAATAGGCATTTTTTTCCCCTGCTATAAACTACAAGTAAATGCCAGTTTGCAACAAAAAAACATAAATAAATCATGATCATGTGACTGGGGAACATTGCAAACAGCTGTAAATGCAGGCGGATTGCTAAATGTCCAAAATGTAGTCACGTGACCACAGCAGGGCCCAGCCATCATAACTTTGAATCGGGAATGGGACAACTTGCCACAGTCAAGTCACCATGGCCAACTCACTGCAGGACAATTCGCCACGGTCAAAACAGCAAATAATCCTGTGTTGAGACAGCCATGGTGAGTTGTCCTGCAGCAAGTTGGCTATGGCAAGTTGGCTGTGGTGAAGGGTCATAGTACCCTTTCAATCTGGGGCATATGTACCTTTCTTTGGGGTCCCTCATAACTTCAAACAGTTCCTAAGTGACTGTAAATTGAGGCCTACCTAAAGTCTAGAATTATATTGTAGCCCAACAAATCTGGAAGACAATTCACTGGAGAAAATTATTTGGACTTTTCTGCCGGATTTCTGTGACCGGGGCAAGTTCGTTAGCACATAGGCAGGATCTGGATAGCTTCTTACAACTGACAGAAGTCTCCAAGGATCACTTGTGATGTTTCAGTGAGAGGCTTCATGGTCTCTTCTCTAGGAAGTCTCGCTAAAGGTCAAATGGGTGGACTTGGCTTTCTCCCTTCCAAATAAGGGAGAAGTCTGTGCTTTAAAGAAAACCACAGGCCGGGTTTGGAATAAAAACTGAATGATGAGGAAGGGCAAAGTCCCAAATTTCGACTTCTACAAGCCTTTGGGGGAAGTCTCTTGTCTCCTGGAGACCCAACACTGTAGGTCCTCGAGAAAAAGGTAGCTGTAAATCTGCAAAGGAGAAACACAGATTCAGTCAAGCAGCGACTTCCTAACCAAGGACTTATTCAGGGAGGCTTCTCACTCCGTCAAGCAAAGGGCGCGCAAGATGCCTCCCCACGGCCCGGGTCAGCGAGGGCAGCAAATTGAACTTCGAAGGCTCCGCGGTGGAACGGAAAACGAGGCGGGAGGCCCTTTTGGTTCTCCTCCGCCTCCGCCTCCTCCTCCTCCTTTTTTTTCTCCGCCTCGCTCCTTGATTATTTTGCTTTCCCTCTTTCTGAATGAATCTTTCCCTCCCCGCCATTTCCCTTCCTTTCCGCCCCCTGATCAGGCCCCGCTGCCGCCTCCTTGAAACTCCGCGGCGTGCCAGTGGGAGGCCAGCGTGGGGATGAGGAACCGGGAGGGGCAGGGAAGGCGGGGGAGTGGGGGGGGGCAGAGAGCGCTTTCCTGCACATCACATGATTGCCCAGCTTATATAAATCACAGCTTGTTTTTCTCAGTTTGCCGGAGATTTAAAGGCACAGAGTTCCCTTCCAAAGCAAAAAGTGGGGGAGGGAGAAGAAAGAAAGGGAGAAGGGGAGAGAGATGCATGCATGCTTCTTGATTTTTTCTTTTATTCTGTAAGTGCCAGTCTTTTAAAGAAATAAAAAAGATGGATAGCTATATCTGCAACATTTACATTTGATTGTCTTTTGCTTGTTGACACTTTGGAAAGAGTGCAGAGAAGAGCAACCAAGATGATTAGAGGACTGGAGGCTAAAACATTCTAGTCTAAAGCATGGCTAGTCTAGTGAAGAGAAGGACCAGGGGAGACATGATAGCGGTCTTCCAATATTTGAGGGGCTGCCACAGAGAGGAAGGGGTCAAGATATTTTCTAAAGCGCCTGTAAGCCAGACAAGAAATAATGGATGGAAACTGAACAAGGAGAGATTTAACCTGGAAATAAGGAGAAACTTCCTGACAGTGGGAACAATCAACCAATGGAACAGCTTGCCCTCGGAAGTTGTGGGAGCTTCATCACTGGAGGCTTTCAAGAAGAGATTGGACTGCCATTTGTCAGAAAATGGTGTAGGTAGGGTCTCCTGCTTGGGCAGGGGGGTTGGATTAGAATCAGGGGTGTCAAACTCACATCATCACATTGTCGTCACGTCACATAGCGTGACTTTGCCCCCCTTCGCTAAACGTGGGCATGGCCAGTGTGTTATGCATCTGGCCCACAGGCCACATGTTTGACACCCCTGGACTAGTTGACCATGTTACCAGCCCTCTTGAGAAAATGAGCAGGGTTGCCTCACACAAATTGCTGGCATCCCAGAAGGTGAATTCATAATCACTCCCCACCGTTTCGACTAACCTCAATCTTTTGGGGCAAGAAGCTGAGGAATCCCCTTCTAAGCAAAGCACAGGAATGCAGCCAGTCCCCAAATTTATTTATCAAGAATGGCCCAAAGACCGCTGATTGATTCAAAAAAACTCTTGGAAATTCAGATCATGTGCTGTAGCGGGTCAAAAAAAATCATGATGGCAGTTGTGATTACATGATGCAATACAATTCAATAAAAATTGGGCAGAGCTGCAGGGGGGAAGTCATGCTCCATCTTGATCCTCCTCTACTGCTGCCCTGTAGGATGGTATCATCCAGTTTTATTTATAAATGAAAGTCCCCATATACAAAGCAATGTATGAATATCTAACATAAAAACAACTCATACAATAAAACATTATTAAATCCATCCCTTGAGGCAGAGTAAAATCACTCACCCCCATACACAATATTGCCCACTCACTATTAAACATCAAAAGCCTATTATAAAATTGTTATTACAGTCTAGCGAAATATCAGATGTGTCAAAGGTGTCAGCACACCTTTTCCAAGGTGTTGGGGCTATGACATCTGAAGAACACAAAATAGGGTATAAACCCTAACACATTATAAAAGGGGGATCCACAGACCTCTCTAGTGGTCCGGAGTCTCGGTTACTCTGTTGCAAATTTAGCTACTGCACCACACATGGCAAATGACATATATAGATGTTACAATTACATGTTTATTTTATTTTGTGCCTTCAATCTAGTGCTGATTCCAAGTGACTGCTTGGACAAATTCCTGCAGGTTTCTTGATATGGTTTTTTTTTTTAAAGTGGTTTGCCCTTGCTTGCTTCCTAGAACAGAGTGACTGGCCCAAGGTCATCCAATTGGCTTTGTGCCTAAAGTGGGACTAGAATTCACTGTCTCCTGATTTCTGTCCTGGTGCTTTAACCTTCAGATTGGCTACACTAAAATATGATGCAACAATGAACAAAATTTGCTGCCCTTTATGAAATAGGAACTGTATAGAAATTTGGACGGTCTAGGTTTGCACATTGGATTAAATTAGGATTTGCTTAAGGTTGTTTTACTGAATATATCAACTCAACATCAAAAACATCAAATGATGGCCTGGAATGGATGTGGGCCTAACCAGCATGCCTCACTGCTACGAAGGAATATTACTGGTGGTCCTTGCATTATGACCACAATTGAGCCCAAAATTTATGTTGTTCTCAATGAATTTTTCTTGCCACAGTTGTTAAGTGAATCATTGCATTTGTTAAGTTAGTAACCTGGTTGTTAAATGAATCTGGCTTCCCCATTGACTTTGCTTGTCAGATGATCGTAGAACAGGATCATAGGACCTCAGGACATTAAACAGTTATAAATATGAACTACTTGCCAAGCATATGAATTTTGATCATGTAACCATGGGGATGCTGCAATGGTCGCACATGTGAAAAATGGTCATAAGTCTCTTTTTTCAGTGCCATTGTAACTTCAAGCGGTCACTAAATGAACTGTTGTAAATCGAGGGCTACTTGTATATACCTGGCAAATACTGTCCTATTCTTCAGCAATTTTCAGACATTGCAGTAAGTTAGGGTCATTTAATCATCATGTATGACAGCGGTCGTTCAACATGCCAAATCACAAACAAGCAGATCTCAGCTTTGGGAATCTAATCATCAATGTGAAATGCAAAAAGTTTCCTGCAGCAATACAGAGGAAATTACTTGCTTTCTTTCATTTCTGTTGATTTCTTCAGAGGTTTGTTTTTCAGAGGGTTCCCGCCCCCCCCTTTTTTTTTCTTGTTTTCATCAATCAGACAAAGACCACACTGCTCTCCTGATGCAACTCCAAGTTTCCTTTTACTTTGGAATATTCCTTTCTCTCCTTTCATTTCTATTTCCATTTCCAAACCACCATTGGCATTTATTACTTTTGGGAAAATTTATGTCCTGAGAATCTTAAAAAAATCATCTGACACTTATTGGCTTTTACTGGCCATCATTCCTTGAGCAGTAGCTTGAGATGTACAGTACTAGTTAGCAGATATCACAATACGTGCTGCAAATTTTGCTGAAGTTATGGTTTAAACTAGAGCATTTGAAGGACTGGATCACCAGTTCTGCACAATAAAAGCTGTAAAATTATTTTTGCAGAATGTAATAGAAACTTATGCATATATATTGATTTGCTTTATACCTTTGATATCATCAGATGACTAAATCAATAACTTTTCTAGTCTATTCTTCTAAAACATTTTTCCCCCCAATTCTCTTCAGAAACACAGAGAACAGGGAACAAAATGAACCAATCAGAGCATCTTTTCTAGCTGAACAATAGGAGACAGTAAAAATGCTGGAAGCTAGTGCAGGTCCCGAATCAACAGAAATCTTATTACGCTCTCTCCCATCACTTACAACATACACTAAAATAAATAAATGAATAAATTGCTAGCTTCCTCTGCCACTGCATGTTTCCAGAATATGTTGTATATATTGTCTGGCCATATGAAGAAAGGCAACCCACAAACATTGAGCCACATAATACAGGGTGTCGTGTCCGCAAAAGGAAGCTCAGAGTCGGTGACTTTCATTCAAAGCTCTTTATTTACAATGGGAGAACCGAACCGGCGAAAGGCAAAAAGCCCGCGGCTTTTATATCTTTCGCAGCGGCGGCCGCGGCCAATGGCAGCGATTCAAGTCTCCCGCTCTTGGCTTGCACCAATCGCGGGAGACTTCAATCGGGCCAATCAGCGCGGCTCGCCTGGCCAATCAGAAATCCCCGCGCCTTAGCCAATCAAGGCTCGGGGATTTCGAGTATTCCATTTCAGGACATAACACCCCTCCCCTCTTGGTATGGTCCATCACGTGGTGTAGTCACGCAGGTAGGCGGGGCTCCGTCGAGTCCTAGTTGACCTGCGCAACTCACTTGCATGCTGTAACTCGGCCGGAGCGGTCATCTTTTTGGCTGCTCCTGCCTCTGTGCGAACCGGCTGGATGATCGGGCCGGTTCTTTCGCCGTGGCTCCCGCCTGGGCCTACCGGGTCGGTTGAGCTACGGATTTCGCCGCTCCCGCTTGGCTTCTCCGAGTCGGTAGAGCTGGCCAGGTGGTTCTTCTCCGGAGGGGACTCGCGATGGCTGTGTTCCGGTGAGTATTTTTGGTTTATTTTTTCCTGCAATTGTTTCTCCGGGTATTCCCTCCCCCCTTGGTTCGTGTCTTGGGGGTTGAGGTCAGTCGCTGTTCGTGACCTGAGCTGGTCGATATGTCGTTTCCAGGCTCGCCCATCGATGGTTTGGAGCCGGTACGACCATGGACCAGTGACTTGAGTTATGACGGCTGGGATCCATAGGGGGTCCCCCGTCATGTTCTTTGCATAGACTAAGTCACCTGGGTCAAATGTCCGGTACCTGGAGCTGGAGTCTGGGGGCCGCTCCGGGTTATAGGTCGGGTGCAATCTGTCGAGTGGGGACCTCAGCTTTCTGCCCATTAGAAGCTCTGCAGGGCTCTTGTTAGTTGTGGTATTGGGAGTGATGTGCTGTATGAAGAGCAGTTTGTTGATTTTGTCGCTGATCTCCCCGTGGTCCATTTTCCGGAGGGTCTTTTTCGTAAACTGGACCATCCGTTCCGCCCTACCGTTCGCCGCCGGATGCGCCGGTGCTGTTAATGCGTGGCGGATACCCCTCTCCGCCAGGAACCGTTCGAAATCGATGGAAGTGAACTGGGGCCCGTTGTCTGAGACGACGACGACGTCTGGGAGGCCGTGTGTGGAAAACAGTTTACACAGTTCTTTAACGACGGCCTCTGTGGTAGTGGATTTCATGTCGCTTACCTCCAACCAATTGGAGTAAGCGTCCACTGTGATTAGAAAAGTATGCCCATTTGTGGGGCCAGCAAAGTCTAGATGGATTCTGGACCAGGGCCCCCGTGGTGTTTCCCAGTCCCGGATAGGTGCTGCAGGTGGGCTGGATCTGGTCTCCTGGCACCTGTGGCATTTGGCGACCCATGCTTCAATCTGCTTGTCCATCCCTGGCCACCAAGCGTAACTCCTGGCCAGGGCTTTAGTCCTGACGATGCCAGGATGACCCTCATGTAGCATCTCTAACACCCTCTCCTGCAATCTGTCCGGAATTACCACCCGGTCACCCCACAGAATACATCCTCTCAGCAGTGAAAGTTCGGTCTGGCGTTGACAGAATGTTTTAAAGGTCTCGTCATTGTCTTTCTCCGGCCAGCCTTTTTCTAACCAGTGTAAGATTCGCGCCAGACGCCTGTCCTTAACATTTTCTCTGGCAATGTCTGATGCAGTAATCGGTAAACTCTCGATACTTAGGGTGTTAGTTGTTGGTGCTGGGTCAGGTTCGGAGTCAGGTAAAGGCGAGCGGCTTAAAGCGTCCGCGTGCGAAATTTTCTTACCTGGCTTGTGTAGCAGTTTGTAACTGTAGGCTGCCAGGAACTCGGACCATCTTGTCATCCGGGGTGACAAGATGTTCGGCGTGGCTCGGTTTCCAGCGAGGATGCCCAGCAATGGCTTGTGATCCGTCACGATGGTGAACGGGCGGCCGTATAGGTATTCGTGGAAACGCTTAACGGCGGCAACTATAGCCAAAGCTTCTTTGTCCAGTTGGCTATAGTTCCGTTCCGGTTTAGTCAGAGTCCTGGAGAAAAAAGCGATGGGTGCTTCTCTCTGGTCTGGGAGGGTGTGGCTGAGGACGGCGCCGACGCCGAAAGGTGATGCGTCGCAAGTGACAGCTAAGGGCAAGGTTTCGCTGAATTGCATCAGGACGGCGTCGGAGGTGAGGAGGTCTTTGGTTTTTTGAAAGGCGGCTTGCTCTCGTCTCCCCCAAGTCCAGGCTGCCTTCTTGTCTAGGAGTCTATGTAAAGGTTCCGCCGCCGTTGCCTTTTGAGGTAGGAAAACATTATAGAAATTTAGTAAGCCTAGGAACGCTTGTAGTTCCGTTTTGGACTTTGGGGTGGGGGCTTCCTTGATGGCTTTCACTTTTTTAGTCGTAGGGTGAATGCCCTGCCGGTCTAGGAGATAGCCCAAAAACTCTACTTGCTTTGTACATAGCTGGCATTTTTCTCGTTTGACTTTAAGTCCTGTTTCTTTAAATTTTGTTAAGACTTGTCTGAGTCGGTTTTCTAACTCGGCTTCGTTTGGCGCCGCCACTAATACGTCATCGAAATAGGGCACCACCCCCTTTATGCCCTGTAGCAAACGTTCCATCAGGCTTTGAAAGATGCCTGGTGCCACGCTGACTCCAAATTGGAGTCGGTTACACTTGAAGGCCCCCCGATGGGTCACGATTGTTTGGGCTTCCGCCGTTTTCTTATCCACAGGTAGCTGCTGATATGCCTGGGCGAGGTCGAGCTTGGCAAAGACTTTGCCCCCTCCTAGTGAGTGCAGTAAATGTTGCACTATTGGGACTGGGTAGGCGCTTTGTTGCAACGCGCCATTTAGGGTGGCCTTATAGTCCCCGCAGATTCTCACGGACCCATCTGGTTTTATTGGGGTCACTATAGGGGTCTCCCATCTAGCATGGTCTATCGGTTGCAATACCCCTTGTTTGACGAGCTTGTCGATCTGCTCGTCAATTTTAGGTTTTAAGGCGAATGGTACCCTTCTAGGTTTAAGCCGCTTAGGGGGAACCCTTGGGTCTAGGTCAAACGAGATAAGGGGCCCCTGGTACTTGCCCAAGCCTCCATCGAAGACCTCCTGGAACTCCTGGGCTAGCCGCTGTTCCCAAGCTTCAATGGTTACGTGGTTGACACCTGTCAGCGCGATGTTAAGCGGGGCGAACCATTGTAAGCCCAGTAGGCTTGGGCGGTCGCGATCAACGATTGTGAGTGGCAGTTGTTCGGTGTGGCCTTTGTAAGTTATATTAAAGTTCTTGGTGCCCACTACCGGAACGCGATTCCCTTGGTAGTCCTTTATGATGATCTTTTGGGCATGCACGTTTCTTTTTTGTAGTGTAGGCACTAGTCTTTTGATTTCGCGCCATGCAATCATGGAAAGGTAGGACCCGGAGTCCACTTCCATTTTGCATGGCTGGCCTTCGACATAAACTTCTACGTGTACCTTTCTGGCGCCGTCGGAGATGGCGTGGCCGATGGTCACCGTCTGGTGGGTCTCTTCTTTTCGCCGACCGTCGCCGCTTCTTTGAGATCGTTGAGTACGGTCCCACCGACCGTCTGGCTGGCGCTCTCTGGCTCTGGGCGGGGAGCTTTCTTTCCTTCTGTCGTGCTGTTCCCATTTGGGCGGGCTGCGGGTCTTCTTTTGGCGGCAAACTCTAGCGATGTGGCCCCGTCGGTCACAATGCCTACAGATAGAGTCAAGGAATCGGCATTCTGACCTGGGGTGGTCGCCGCCGCACCCGGCGCAGTTGGTCCTCGACCTACGACCTTTTCGACTTCGTTGGTCGCCGCGTCCCGTCTGCACGCGATGTATGTCCTCCTCGTCTTCCGACGTGCTGGAGGTGGACTGGTATTCACCGTAGTGTGCGGTTGCTTCGTTTCTTGTGTCGGCCGACCTTGCCGGGTTGTTGTTTCCGCCCTTCGCGTCAGATCTTCGCATGCTGTCCGCTGACGTGCGGGTTGCTTCTGCGGCTGCAGCTGCGGTAAGGGCATCGGCTAGGCTGATGTCGCCCTTGGCCATAAGTCGGCTCTGGAGTGTAGGATCCCATAAACCGAGTACGAAGCGGTCTCTTATGAGACTGTTTAGACCCTCAAACTCACAGAGTTCTCCTAGGTGCCGTAGTTCTGCAACGAAGTCGCTCAATTTTTCGTCTGGTTTCTGGTTTCGGCGGTAGAACTCGTTGCGCCGTATCAGGATTGGGACTTCGGGGGCGTAATGGCGCCGCAGTATTGGTTCGAGGACGTCCCAGTCCATGGCGGTTGCGTCTGCCGGCTTGGCCAATGCTTTGGCCATCTGGAAGACCTCTGGTCCGCAGTGAGTAAGGAAGACGGCGCGTTTTAGCGGGCCCGGGGCGTCCTTCATTCCGGCGCATTCCAGGTACATCCGGAACCGATCCGAGTACGATTCCCAGTCCTCGGCGGCGGGGTTGAAGGGGGCGGGCGGTGCTATCTTCGCCATCTCTGCGCTAGAGCTGGTTCTTGGTTGGACACGGGGTTCGGTTCGGTTCAGGGGCGAGATCCCATCCTCGTCGCCAGTGTCGTGTCTGCAAAAGGAAGCTCAGAGTCGGTGACTTTCATTCAAAGCTCTTTATTTACAATGGGAGAACCGAACCGGCGAAAGGCAAAAAGCCCGCGGCTTTTATACCTTTCGCAGCGGCGGCCGCGGCCAATGGCAGCGATTCAAGTCTCCCGCTCTTGGCTTGCACCAATCGCGGGAGACTTCAATCGGGCCAATCAGCGCGGCTCGCCTGGCCAATCAGAAATCCCCGCGCCTTAGCCAATCAAGGCTCGGGGATTTCGAATATTCCATTTCAGGACATAACACAGGGGTTACTCCAGGAGTGACTGGAGGAAGGGTAAAATATGACTGTCCTAGCCCTGTCTCATTTTTTTACATATCTCACACTGATTCAACAGTGGCAGGCCTATATCAGGATATCTTTGGAGCCTCCAATTCAGCATTCCTCTGTTGCATTTAAAAGGCTATGCTGTGCTAATAAAATGGTAGAATTCTGGGAATTTTGCATCCAGAATTTTGCATCCAATTTTGCTCTGCTATTGTAAACACATCCGGTTGCTGATTGTGCTCATTGCACAATAGCACAGGTGGCTGGAGAGCAGGATGGAGGGAGACACACAATATTCCAAAGAATAGGACTATGCAGTATTTCTGTTTCCAAAGGGAAATGTGATCGTCATACTTGTTGGAATCTTCTTAAATCCAGTGGGTTTTTCCTTGAGTTTGCATGCAGGGGCAAGCAGGAAAGTCGCTCTATGCTCCGAGTCACTTTTTCAGTTTGGAGTTCAAGTTGCTGCACTGCTCCGAAATAGCACCTACAAAGCAAACAACATTATGAACAAGAAGCTGAAGGCTGTGAGCTAAGAGAACAAATTTGCCTCCATCTCACCCCCATACAGAAGAAAAACAGAGTTGCTTGCAGTTGTATACACACACACACACACACACACTGTCCATAAGGCAGCATTCAGCAAGCTATTCCCTGCTGCAATAATTTTTAAAAGGAGAACTGTTATCAGTTTAACCCAGCAAAAGTACTGGGATAAATTTGATGAATGTTGTGGGGTAGAGGTTGTTGGGTTTTTTTTTTGCCTTTTTCGCTGGTGGAGAACAAGCCAATTGCAAAGTCCCAGGCTATTGCTCAGGAGTTGGGTATTTTGAATGATTGTGTCCAGAATAGAGAGTGGGGAGAGAGTATCTATTTTAAAATGGCATCTGTTATGTCCTGAATTTGAATACTCGAAATCCCCGCGCCTTGATTGGCTAAGGCGCGGGGATTTCTGATTGGCCAGGCGAGCCGCGCTGATTGGCCCGATTGAAGTCTCCCACGATTGGTTCAAACCAAGAGCGGGAGACTTGAATCGCTGCCATTGGCCGCGGCCGCCGCAGCGAAAGGTATAAAAGCCGCGGGCTTTTTGCCTTTCGCCGGTTCGGTTCTCCCATTGTAAATAAAGAGCTTTGAATGAAAGTCACCGACTCTGAGCATCCTTTTGCGGACACGACACTGGCGATGAAGGTGGGATCTCGCCCCTGAACCGAACCCCGTGTCCACCCAAGAACCAGCTCCAGTGCAGAGATGGCGAAGATAGCACCGCCCGCCCCCTTCAACCCCGCCGCCGAGGACTGGGAATCGTACTCGGATCGGTTCCGTATGTACCTGGAATGCGCCGGAATGAAGGACGCCCCGGGCCCGCTAAAACGCGCCGTCTTCCTTACTCACTGCGGACCAGAGGTCTTCCAGATGGCCAAAGCATTGGCCAAGCCGGCAGACGCAACCGCCATGGACTGGGACGTCCTCGAACCTATACTGCGGCGCCATTACGCCCCCGAAGTCCCCATCCTGATACGGCGCAACGAGTTCTACCGCCGAAACCAGAAACCAGACGAAAAATTGAGCGACTTCGTCGCAGAGCTACGGCGCCTAGGAGGACTCTGCGAGTTTGAAGGTCTGAACAGTCTTATAAAAGACCGCTTCGTACTCGGCTTATGGGATCCTACACTCCAGAGCCGACTTATGGCCAAGGGCGACATCAGCCTAGCCGATGCCCTTACCGCAGCCGCAGCCGCAGAAGCAACCCGCACGTCAGCGGACAGCATGCGAAGATCTGACGCGAAGGGCGGAAACAACAACCCGGCAAGGTCGGCCGACACAAGAAACGAAGCAACCGCACACTACGGTGAATACCAGTCAACCTCCAGCACGTCGGAAGACGAGGAGGACATACATCGCGTGCAGACGGGACGCGGCGACCAACGAAGTCGAAAAGGTCGTAGGTCGAGGACCAACTGCGCCGGGTGCAGCGGCGACCACCCCAGGTCAGAATGCCGATTCTTTGACTCTATCTGTAGGCATTGTGAACGACGGGGTCACATCGCTCGAGTTTGCCGCCAAAAGAAGACCCGCAGCCCGCCCAAATGGGAACAGCACGACAGAAGGAGAGAAAGCTCCCCGCCCAGAGCCAGAGAGCGCCAGCCAGACGGTCGGTGGGACCGTACTCAACAATCTCAAAGAAGCGGCGGCGGTCAGCGAAAAGAAGAGACCCACCAGACGGTGACCATCGGCCACGCCATCTCCGACGGCGCCAGAAAGGTACACGTAGAAGTCCATATCGAAGGCCAGCCATGCAAAATGGAAGTGGACTCCGGGTCCTACCTTTCCATGATTGCATGGCGCGAAATCAAAAGACTAGTGCCTACACTACAAAAAAGAAACGTGCATGCCCAAAAGATCATCATAAAAGACTACCAAGGGAATCGCGTCCCGGTAGTGGGCACCAAGAACTTTAATATAACTTACAAAGGCCACACCGAACAACTGCCACTCACGATCGTCGATCGCGACCGCCCAAGCCTACTGGGCTTACAATGGTTCGCCCCGCTCAACATCGTGCTGACAGGTGTCAACCACGTCACCATCGAAGCTTGGGAACAGCGGCTAGCCCAGGAGTTCCAGGAGGTCTTCGATGGAGGCTTGGGCAAGTACCAGGGGCCCCTTATCTCGTTTGACCTAGACCCAAGGGTTCCCCCTAAGCGGCTTAAACCTAGAAGGGTACCATTCGCCTTAAAGCCTAAAATTGACGAGCAGATCGACAAGCTCGTGAAACAAGGGGTATTGCAACCGATAGACCATGCCAGATGGGAGACCCCTATAGTGACCCCAGTAAAGCCAGACGGGTCCGTGAGAATCTGCGGGGACTATAAGGCCACCCTAAATGGCGCGTTGCAACAAAGCGCCTACCCAGTCCCAATAGTGCAACATTTACTGCACTCTCTGGGAGGGGGCAAAGTCTTTGCCAAGCTCGACCTCGCCCAGGCATATCAGCAGCTGCCTGTGGACGAGAAAACGGCGGAAGCCCAAACAATCGTGACCCATCGGGGAGCCTTCAAGTGTAACCGACTCCAATTTGGAGTCAGCGTGGCACCGGGCATCTTTCAGAGCCTGATGGAACGTTTGCTACAGGGCATCAAGGGGGTGGTGCCCTATTTCGATGACGTATTAGTGGCGGCGCCAAACGAAGCCGAATTAGAAAACCGACTCAGACAAGTCTTAACAAAATTTAAATAAACAGGACTTAAAGTCAAACGAGAAAAATGCCAACTATGTACAAAGCAAGTAGAGTTTTTGGGCTATCTCCTAGACCGGCATGGCATTCACCCTACGACTAAAAAAGTGAAAGCCATCAAGGAAGCCCCCACCCCAAAGTCCAAAACGGAACTACAAGCGTTCCTAGGCTTACTAAATTTCTATAATGTTTTCCTACCTCAAAAGGCAACGGCGGCGGAACCTTTACATAGACTCCTAGACAAGAAGGCAGCCTGGACTTGGGGGAGACGAGAGCAAGCCGCCTTTCAAAAAACCAAAGACCTCCTCACCTCCGACGCCGTCCTGATGCAATTCAGCGAAACCTTGCCCTTAGCTGTCACTTGCGACGCATCACCTTTCGGCGTCGGCGCCGTCCTCAGCCACACCCTCCCAGACCAGAGAGAAGCACCCATCGCTTTTTTCTCCAGGACTCTGACTAAACCGGAACGGAACTATAGCCAGCTGGACAAAGAAGCTTTGGCTATAGTTGCCGCCGTCAAGCGTTTCCACGAATACCTGTACGGCCGCCCGTTCACCATCGTGACGGATCATAAGCCATTGCTGGGCATCCTCGCTGGAAACCGAGCCACGCCGAACATCTTGTCACCCCGGATGACAAGATGGTCCGAATTCCTGGCAGCCTACAGTTACGAACTGCTACACAAGCCAGGTAAGAAAATTTCGCACGCGGACGCTTTAAGCCGCTCGCCTTTACCTGACTCTGAACCTGACCCAGCACCAACAACAAACACCCTAAGTATCGAGAGTTTACCTATTACCGCATCAGACATTGCTAGAGAAACCGTTAAGGACAGGCGTCTGGCGCGAATCTTACACTGGTTAGAAAAAGGCTGGCCGGAGAAAGACAATGACGAGACTTTTAAAACATTCCGTCAGCGCCAGACTGAACTTTCACTACTGAGAGGATGTATTCTGTGGGGTGACCGGGTGGTAATTCCGGACAGATTGCAGGAGAGGGTGTTAGAGATGCTACATGAGGGTCATCCTGGCATCGTCAGGACTAAAGCCCTGGCCAGGAGTCACGCTTGGTGGCCAGGGATGGACAAGCAAATTGAAGCATGGGTCGCCAAATGCCACTGGTGCCAGGAGACCAGATCCAGCCCACCCGCAGCACCTATCCGGGACTGGGAAACACCACGGGGGCCCTGGTCCAGAATCCATCTAGACTTTGCTGGCCCCACAAATGGGCATACTTTTCTAATCACAGTTGACGCGTACTCCAATTGGTTGGAGGTAAGCGACATGAAATCCACTACCACAGAGGCCGTCGTTAAAGAACTGTGTAAACTGTTTTCCACACACGGCCTCCCAGACGTCGTCGTCTCAGACAACGGGCCCCAGTTCACTTCCATCGATTTCGAACGGTTCCTGGCGGAGAGGGGTATCCGCCACGCATTAACAGCACCGGCGCATCCGGCGGCGAACGGTAGGGCGGAACGGATGGTCCAGTTTACGAAAAAGACCCTCCGGAAAATGGACCACGGGGAGATCAGCGACAAAATCAACAAACTGCTCTTCATACAGCACATCACTCCCAATACCACAACTAACAAGAGCCCTGCAGAACTTCTAATGGGCAGAAAGCTGAGGTCCCCACTCGACAGATTACACCCGACCTATAACCCGGAGCGGCCCCCAGACTCCAGCTCCAGGTACCGGACATTTGACCCAGGTGACTTAGTCTATGCAAAAAACATGACGGGGGACCCCCTATGGATCCCAGCCGTCATAACTCAAGTCACTGGGCCACGGTCGTACCGGCTCCAAACCATCGATGGGCGAGCCTGGAAACGACATATCGACCAGCTCAGGTCACGAACAGCGACTGACCTCAACCCCCAAGACACGAACCAAGGGGGGAGGGAATACCCGGATAGACAATCGCAGGAAAAAATAAACCAAAAATACTCACCGGAACACTGCCATCGCGAGTCCCCTCCGGAGAAGAACCACCTGGCCAGCTCTACCGACTCGGAGAAGCCAAGCGGGAGCGGCGAAATCCGTAGCTCAACCGACCCGGTAGGCCCAGGCGGGAGCCACAGCGAAAGAACCGGCCCGATCATCCAGCCGGTTCGCACAGAGGCAGGAGCAGCCAAAAAGATGACCGCTCCGGCCGAGTTACAGCAGGCAAGTGAGTTGCGCAGGTCAACTAGGACTCGACGGAGCCCCGCCTACCTGCGTGACTACACCACGTGATGGACCATACCAAGAGGGGAGGGGTGTTATGTCCTGAATTTGAATACTCGAAATCCCCGCGCCTTGATTGGCTAAGGCGCGGGGATTTCTGATTGGCCAGGCGAGCCGCGCTGATTGGCCCGATTGAAGTCTCCCGCGATTGGTTCAAACCAAGAGCGGGAGACTTGAATCGCTGCCATTGGCCGCGGCCGCCGCAGCGAAAGGTATAAAAGCCGCGGGCTTTTTGCCTTTCGCCGGTTCGGTTCTCCCATTGTAAATAAAGAGCTTTGAATGAAAGTCACCGACTCTGAGCATCCTTTTGCGGACACGACAGCATCAGCAAGGTAGGGTGCATTTATCTGATGGTACATGAACACTGAAAGATTAGCAAAACTCAGGAGGAGGATGAAGGAGGTGCGGCAAAGAACAGATACAGCAAAATCTTGACTTTTTTCTCAGTCTTCTGGGTTAGGTTTAGGATATGAGGCATCTAGTGATGGTTTGGATTTTTGCACCCAAGATTTAATAGAGCAAGGGTCCCCAGCCTCCGGGCCAAGATTTAATAGAGCAAGGGTCCCCAGCCTCCGAGCAGTATCCGTGATCTAACTTCTGGACCAACCAGTACAAGTCCGGGGCCTGTTAAGAACCGGGCTGCACAAGCAGTAGGTGAGGGAGCAAATTTTCATCTCCACATGTGCAGGATCTCCATTTGTGTGCAGAACCATACCCACCTCACATACACACACACACATACACACACACATACAAACATGGTCCGTGGAAGACAATATCTCTTCCAAAACCAGATCCCAGTGCCGGAAAGATTGGGCACCACTGTAATGAAACAGTGTTTTTCAATCTTGGCAACTTTAAAATGTGTGGACTTCAACTCCCAGAGTTCTCTATTCAGTATGATGACTGGAGAATTCTAGGAGTTGAAGTCCACACATTTTAACATTGCCAAGTTTGAAAAACACTGCAGCAAACCAAATGAAAAAGAAATCTGACCAATTCATGCAAAGAGAGATGTATAATGCAATTGACACTCTGTTCCCTTTTAAGAACCTGTGAACAAAATGGTGCATCTGCTGAAGGCCAAGAACATGGCAAAGGCAATCTGGACAAGCAGATAGCTTACAAGTTCTACAGAGTTTCATTGCTGCAAGTGAAAATGCCACTTTTTCCCCCATTGCTGTTTCTTAGAGAAAACTACTGATGATTGGGCATCTGGGAACCAGCCTTTTAGGTTTTCTATGCAGCACTAGAGCTACCAGATCTGAGTTGTAAAAAACAAGAGAATCACAAGATGGCTACAAACATTTTTTGCATAAGTTTTTTTTCCATTTAATGGCCATCAGATTTTTACAGCCCAGATCGGATCATCCTATATATGTACCTTTAGCAGTTGACCACCTATTTTTCCAATCGCTTTCAAAATTTATACTGCCACAGGGATTATTTTTATGCCAAAATGGCTGCCTTTTATTTTGTGGGGTTTTTTCCCAAAGCTCTCCTGGCAGAATTTGCATTTGTTTCCCATAAAGGTGAAAAAGTGCCATGATTATTATCTTATCATCTTAATTTTCCAGCAGAGGGATGGAAAAACAAGGTTATAGGCACGTGAATAAGGCAATTTCATAAATTTACAGCTGGGCTGCAAAAATCCAGATGACCACTCCATTTGCAGCCCAAATCAAATACAGGCAGTCCTCGATTTACAACCATTCATTTAGTGCTTGTTTGAACTTACAACAATATTGAAAAAAAGCGACTTATGTCCATTTTTCATACCTATGACCGTTGTGGCATCCCCATGGTCACGAAATCAAAATTAAGATGCTTAGCAACTGGCCTGTATTTTTCATCTATTGCAGGGGTCTGCAACCTTAAACACTCAAAGAGCCATTTGGACCCGTTCCTCACTGAAAAGAAAACACCGGGAGCCAATAATTTAACAACTGGTGTGACTGGGTGGGCGTAGCAACTCGACATCACTCACTCCCACCCACTCACCTCCTGCTCTGGAATATGGAGCCAGTCTCCATCCCCTGCCATCACCCTTTCCTTCTCAGGCCAGGTGAGGAGTGACAGGGAGGGGAGGGGCCAGCCAGTGGTGGGATCAGCTGACAGGGAGCCACAGCAGAGGGCCGAAAGAGTTGCATGTGGTTCCAGAGCCACAGGTTGCAGACCCCTGATCTATTGCTACTGTGTCAAGAAAGGTTGCAAAGCAGGGCAAAACTCACTTAATAACCAACCTGAAAGCCAATTAGATATAGTAGTTAAAGCATCAGGCTAGCAACCAGGAGACCATTAGTTCTAGTTTCAGCTTAGGCACAAAGTTAGTTGAGTAACCTAAAGCAGAATTCCCCAACGTTTTCATTTGCAGACCAGCGTGTGTGTGTGTGTGTGTCAGTGGTGGGATTCAAATAGTTTTACCACCGGTTCAGTGGGCGAGGCTTGTTGGGCGTGCTTTGCATCCATGCACACACTTTGAGTGCGTGCACCAAACGAGGTGAGTTCTAACTCACCTCCTGCAAGCCTGCACGATCCCAGTTGCTTCAGCAGCTGCCGTACGCGGCACTCTTCTGTGCCCCGCAAAGCAGCTGCGCTTCAAATTCAGGGGATAAAAGTGAATATGGGAGCCTGGGCAGGTGGGCCCAACAGCAGAGCGACGGTTCGGTCTCCACTGCTCATTGCTGCTACTGGCTTGGCAGAACTGGGCCGAACTGGTAGAATACCACCACTGGTGTGTGTGTGTGAGGGGATGGTTCCACTCGCCTGTCACCACTGCAGCCCAGTTCTGAAAGGGTCAAGGCCCAGTAGTGGGCTGTGGCCCAGGGATTGTGGACCCCTGACCCAAAGGGACCGTCTCTCAGCCCTAGCAGTGAGGCAATAGCAAATCACTCCTGGGGGGGGAAAAAACCACAACAAAACTGCAGGGGCTTATCTAGACAGTCTCTGAGAATCAGACATGATTGAACAGAAAACGAAAAATACCAACCTATTTTCAGACAAAACCTAGCTTGTAAAAGTAACATTAAACTTCCATGACAAATGTATATTTTTACACTGCAATACAAGTGATGCCTCTTTTATTATGGCACACATAAGTATACAAGGGGTGGAGCTTGAGTTGTCACTGGATGAGGCCTATTTCAACTTTTGGCTGAAATTTCACTTGTTTACTGCAGGATATACACTTTGGAAGAAAGGGATTTTCTTTCAACCCTTGCCCCAAATACATGCTCCTTGCCTTTGGCCAATTTTAGAAACTGGATTTTAAAAAGTTATCCGGTAAAATTGGGATTTTTTTAATGACTGTGTTAAAATGTTATATTGTTGATTTCTTCTAATGTACGATTTACTTCACAATTAAATAACCCTGGCCTATGGGGATGCTGGTTTCCATTCTATGTATGCAGTCCTTTTTTATGTTTTCCTTGGAAAAAATGATCCAAAGAATGTAGCTCTGGCCACACAAAAAGGGCATCTATTTGCTTAATTATGTAACCTTCACTAAGCACACTATGCACCCAACAGGTATTTGATTGTAGGCTTGATTGACAAAAAAAATAACACTGAGATGCCAAGAATAGATTGAAATTCTTTCCCTGTAGCTGAGCCCCTTTCACAAGGAAGCAAAGCATGGGAAGACTTGGCAAGATCCACCTCAGGCCTCTTTGCACAATTAGGAGCACAGAAAATCGGGGTAGTACTTAAAATGTGTGACCCAGCTCATGCCAAAAACAGGTCCAACCAGCAAAACAAATCCAGATTGACAAGAGACACTAGACTAGAGCAAAATAGGAAGTTTGATTCAGAATCTACTGGGCCTGAAGCTCACTTATGAGTGGGAACCATACGAAAGTGGTCAAACAGGTATCAAAGGAACGAAGCAGATGGGTGAGAACCTAGGACCCGAGGAACAAAAATTAGGATGCAAAGAATAAGCTGTCGAAAGTAAAATTTGCCACATATTCCTTTTCTTTCCTATCACAATCCCTTTGGTCACTCCTGTTCTGTCCTTCATTTACATACTTGAAATCCCCGCGCTTTGATTGGCCAAAGCGCGGGGCTTTCCGATTGGTCAGGCGAGCCGCGCCGATTTGCTCATTAAGAATCTCCCGCGATTGGTTCGTTCAGAACGCGGGAGATTTGAAGCGCTTCCATTGGCCGCGGCCGCCGCAGCGAAAGGAATAAAAGCCGCGGGCTTTTTTCCTTTCGGCGGTTCGGTTCCAGTAATTCAAATAAAGAGCTTTGCGCTAAGTCACCGACTCCTGGCATCATTTCGCGGACACGACACTGGCGACGAGGATGGGATCCAGACCCTGAACCGAACCCCGTGTCCGACGGAAGCCAGACGAAGCACCGAGATGGCGAAAATCGCACCGCCCGCCCCCTTCAACCCCGCTACCGAAGACTGGGAATCGTTCTCCGACCGATTCCGCATGTACCTCGAGTGCACCGGCATGAAGGACGCCTCGGGCCCGCTAAAACACGCCGTCTTCCTCACCCACTGCGGGACCGAGGTCTTCCAGATGGCCAAAGCGTTGGCCAAGCCCGCCGATGCAACCGCCATGGACTGGGACGTCCTTGAACCCATCCTTCGGTGACACTACGCTCCGGAGGTCCCCATCCTGATCCGGCGCAACGAGTTCTACCGGCGGGACCAGAGATCGGGTGAGAAATTAAGCAACTTCGTCGCCGAGCTGCGGCGCCTAGGGGGGCTCTGCGAATTTGATAACCTAAACAACGCCTTAAGAGACCGAATAGTGCTCGGTCTGTGGGACCCCGCCCTCCAGAGCCGGCTGATGGCTAAGGGCGACATCAGCTTAGCAGACGCCCTCACCGCAGCCGCAGCCGCAGAAGCAACCCGAACTTCCGCCGATAGCATGCGCAGACCTGACACGAGGGACCGCGGCGGAAACAACGACCCGGCGAGGTCGACCGAACAAAAAACCGAGACGACAACACACCAGGGCGATCTCCACTCGGCATCCAGCACGTCCGAAGACGAGGAGGACATCCATCGACTTCAGACTGGGCGCGACCAACGGAACTGGAGAGGTCGTAAGTCAAGGACCAACTGTGCCGGTTGCGGCGGCGACCACCCCAGGTCGGAATGCCGGTTTTTCGATTCCATCTGCCGGCATTGCGACAAAAAGGGGCACATCGCCCGGGTTTGCCGCCTGAAGAAAAACCGCAGTCCGGCTCGATGGGACCAGAGCAACCGGAGGAGGGAGAGCACACCACCCCGGACCAGAGATCGCCACTCGGACAGCCGATGGGACCGGATCGGACGATCCTCGCGAGGCGGCGACAACCGGCGGAGAGATGAGACCCACCAGACGGTCACCATCGGCCACGCCATCACCAACGACGCCTGGAAAATCCACGTCGAGGTACGCATCGAAGGCCAGCCGTGCAAAATGGAGGTAGACTCCGGGTCCTACCTCTCCATGATTGCATGGCACGAGATAAAGCGGTTGGTGCCTACCCTCCAAAGGAAGAACGTAGACAACCAGAGACTCATTGTAAAGGACTACCAGGGAAACCGCATCCCGGTAGTCGGCACCAAAAGTTTTGACATAACGTATAAGGGGCACACCGAACGACTCCCCCTAACGATCGTCGACCGCGACCGCCCAAGCCTACTGGGACTGCAATGGTTCGCCCCGCTCGACATCGCCCTCACGGGAGTCAACCACGTCACCGATGGCGGCTGGGAACAGCAACTAGCCCAGGAGTTCCAAGAGGTCTTCGACGGAAACCTGGGCAAGTACCGAGGGCCCCTTATCTCGTTCGACCTAGACCCTAACGTCCCCCCCAAATGCCTGAAACCAAGGCGGGTGCCATTCGCACTGAAACCCAAAATAGACGAGCAAATTGATAAGCTCGTCAAACAGGGGGTACTGCAGCCCATAGACCACGCCCGGTGGGAGACCCCCATAGTCACCCTGATCAAGCCCAACGGGTCGGTGAGAATCTGTGGGGACTATAAGGCCACCCTAAATGGCGCGCTGCAACAAAGTGCCTACCCCGTCCCAATAGTGCAACACCTACTGCACTCACTGGGAGGGGGCAAGGTTTTCGCCAAGCTCGATCTCGCCCAGGCATACCAACAGTTGCCGGTCGACGAGCAAACGGCAGAAGCACAAACTATTGTCACCCACCGGGGAGCATTCAAATGCAACCGACTCCAATTCGGAGTCAGCGTGGCACCGGGCATATTTCAGAGCCTAATGGAGAGGCTATTGCAAGGTATCAAGGGGGTGGTACCTTATTTCGACGACGTCCTAGTGTCGGCACCCAACCAAGCCGAACTAGAAGGTCGATTAAGAGAGGTCCTAACTAAATTTAAAGAGACAGGACTAAAAGTAAAGAGGGAAAAATGCCAGCTTTGCACGGAACGAGTGGAATTCTTGGGCTACCTCCTAGACCGGCACGGCATTCACCCCACAAGCAAAAAAATCAAGGCCATCAAAGAAGCCCCCACCCCTAAATCAAAGACTGAACTACAAGCATTCTTGGGGTTACTGAACTTTTACAATGTTTTCCTACCCCAAAAGGCTACGGCGGCGGAGCCCTTGCATAGGCTCCTGGACAAGGCGGCGACCTGGACTTGGGGGAAACGGGAGCAAGCTGCCTTCCAAAAAACAAAGGACCTCCTCACCTCCGACGCCGTCCTCATACAATTCAACGAGACCCTGCCTCTGGCCGTCACATGCGACACATCACCCTTCGGCGTCAGCGCTGTCCTCAGCCATACCCTTCCCGACAGAAAAGAGGCACCCAACGCGTTCTTTTCAAGGACCCTCACCAAACCAGAGCGGAACTATAGCCAACTGGACAAAGAGGCTCTGGCTATAGTTGCCGCCATTAAACGATTCCACGAATACCTCTACGGCCGGACCTTCACCATCATAACGGACCACAAGTCGTTGCTGGGAATCCTTGCAGGGAACCGGGCCATCCCGAACATTCTGTCTCCCCGAATGACAAGGTGGTCCGAGTTCCTGGCGGCCTACAACTACGAACTCATACACAGACCGGGTAAGACGATCTCCCATGCAGACGCCTTGAGCCGCTCGCCGCTACTGGAACCCGACACCGACCCAGCTCCCACGACGACCACCCTCAGCATAGAGACCCTACCCAACCTGCCCATAACCGCGTCAGACATTGCCCGAGAGACTAATAAAGACAGGCGTCTGGCGCGGGTGTTGCATTGGGTGGAGAAAGGGTGGCCGGAAAGGGACAACGACGAGTCCGTCAAAACGTTTCGAAACCGCCAAACGGAACTCTCGTTGTTAAAAGGGTGCATACTGTGGGGAGACAGGGTGGTCATTCCGGAAAAGCTACAGGGGAAGGTTTTGGAAATGCTGCATGAGGGGCACCCTGGCATCGTAAGGACTAAAGCCCTGGCCAGAAGTTACGCTTGGTGGCCAGGGATGGACAAACAAATAGAGGCCTGGGTAGCTAGGTGCCAACGATGCCAGGAAACAAGGCCCACCCCACCCACAGCACCCGTCTTAGAGTGGGAAACCCCAAGGGGACCTTGGTCCAGAATCCATATAGACTTCGCCGGGCCCACAAACGGACACACCTTCCTCATCACAGTTGACGCTTACTCCAACTGGCTGGAGGTAAGCACCATGAAGACAACAACCACGGAGGCCGTGACCAAAGAACTCTGCAAACTCTTTGCAACACATGGCCTCCCAGACGTCGTCGTTTCCGACAACGGGCCCCAGTTTACCTCGCTGGAATTCGAGAAATTCCTAGCGGAAAGGGGCATCCGCCACGCATTAACAGCACCGGCGCACCCGGCGGCGAACGGTAGGGCGGAACGGATGGTCCAATTCACTAAAAAGACCATCCGGAAAATAGACCACGGGGAGATCCAAGAGAAAATCAACAGACTACTCTTTACCCAACACATAACCCCGAATACCACTACCAACAAAAGCCCAGCCGAACTACTAATGGGTAGAAAGCTAAGGTCCCCACTCGACAGGTTACACCCTACGTATAACCCGGAGAGGCCCCCAGACTCAAGCACCAAAAACCGAACGTTCGCACCCGGGGACCCCGTATATGCAAAAAATCTGACGGGAGACCCTCTATGGATCCCAGCCGTCATCACCCAAGCAACAGGCCCACACTCGTACCGGCTACAAACAGCAGACGGACGAGCGTGGAAACGCCACATCGACCAACTTAGGTCGAGGACCGCAAGCGAACCCAACCCCCGTAACGCAAGCCAAGGGGGGAGGGAATACCCAGGGGACCGGACCCAAGGAAAAATAAACCAGCAGTACTTACCGAAACGTAGCCATCACGACCCCTCGCCAGAGAAAAACAGCCAAGCCAGCTCGACCGACCCGGAAAGACCGAGCAAAAGCGGCGAAACCCGTAGCTCAACCAACCCGGAAGGCCCAGGAGGGAGCTACGGAGAAAGGCCCGGCCCGATCGACCAGCCGGTTCCCACAGCAGCAGCAGGAGCAACGAAGATCCCGACCGAACCGGCTGAGATCCAGCCTACGACTGAGTTGCGCAGGTCAAGTAGGACCAGACGGAGCCCCGCCTACCTACGTGACTACGCAACGTAAGGACTGAACCAAGAGGGGAGGGGTGTTCTGTCCTTCATTTACATACTTGAAATCCCCGCGCTTTGATTGGCCAAAGCACGGGGCTTTCCGATTGGTCAGGCGAGCCGCGTCGATTGGCTCGTTAAGAATCTCCCGCGATTGGTTCGTTCAGAACGCGGGAGATTCGAAGCGCTGCCATTGGCCGCGGCCGCGGCAGCGAAAGGAATAAAAGCCGCGGGCTTTTTTCCTTTCGGCGGTTCGGTTCCAGTAATTCAAATAAAGAGCTTTGCGCTAAGTCACCGACTCCTGGCATCATTTCGCGGACACGACAACTCCCATCTATTCTCTGCCTCCCAAGTCCCAGCTGATCGGCTGGATCTTCTTTTGTTGTCCTGCACAGGAGAACGGAGCTGGAAAGCAGGTTAGTGGGGTGGGGAGAGAATGGGGATTTTGCAGTATCCTTCCCCTGCCACGCCCACCAAGCCAAGCCATGTCCACCAAGCTATGCCCACAGAACTGGTAGTAAAAAAATTTGAATCCCACCACTGATTCATACACACACACATATACATACACATGTATTTATGTGACTTGCTTACATTTCTTATCACATCTCACAGACAAACATACTCACATTTGCATTTAAAACACATCAGTGAAGATCTCTGATGAGAAATGCACCCATTAATGTATATGTATGCATTGTTTGTGTGTGCACATGTACCATCTAAGTTTCCCCTTTATCAAAAGGCAAGTTATGCCTGTAACAAACAAGCCTGTGCTATCTTCATCCCTTGGCATTTTTTTCTTCATCCTTTCCCCCAGCTTTTTAAAGTAAGTTTTTAAGGCTAGGGAAGGTGACCTCAGGATTTTACAATAATTTTAATACTATTATTATTCTGCAAGTGTTCCCTCCCCCCCATCATTTTTATGCTCCACTTTTACTCTAACCATGCTATGTTTTTCTCCCCTAATAAAGTAGCAGAGTGGTATGTAATTAAATATGACAGCAAGGTTTACCATCCTTTCTCAACCCTTCCCAGCTCCATTTAAATCTGCTTTGATTTTTATTAAAAAGAAACAATAGGCTTGTCAGTGAATTGTGAATAGTTGGAGAGCAATGTAATTTAAGAAGCGTTGCCTTCATCTCTTACCGCGTGACATCTCCTTTCTTCTCAACCTCTGTCTCCTGCCTGTGTAGATGCTGCCAACTGTAGCAAATTACCAGTGTAAGCCCATAAATGTCTATTCAGTTCACTAAACTTTCTGGGATTTGCTCCCATGTAGTGTATTGCAAATGAACATTGTTTAAACAGAAGCAAAAAGCAGAAAGGGGCTGGATCATCAATTGGAACCTTTCTCCTCGGTTGCAGAATTCTTCAGCATCAGTTTGGATTCAAGTAATTGTCTGCCATGAAATTTGCCAGTTCTCAAGTGATGTTGCACACTCCATTTTCCTTCTTGTCCATTTTGAAGTTATGTAAGAGAAAAGGAAGAGTTAAACAGAAGCTTGCTGCTGCAGCTGGCTACTCTAAATAAGAGTATATAGAAATACATGAAGCCAAAGTGCATCCCATAGGAACAAATTGTTAAGCCAAGGTCTCTTTCGTACTGCAGCTTAATACTTCTTCATTCTTAAACTGTTTGGAAGTGAAACCTGGTTACACATTCCCTTTTTGGATTTCACCTGCTTCCTCCTCTTTGACCCCAGTGATGACTTTGTGATCTGTTCAGGTACTTAGTACATCCTCTGATTGGTGGATCCCCTATAACAGGGTGTCAAACTGAATTTCATTGAGGGCCACATCAGGGTTGTGTTTGACCTTGGGGGGCCAGGGTGGGCATAGCCAGCTTGACATCACTCGTGTTTGGGGTTGCCTGTGGCAGGCCGAGCACTCTGCCAGTGAAAATAGGCTCCCGAGCTCTGTTTTTGGCTGCTGCAACCCTTGGTCAGCAAAAATGGAGCTCAAGAGGGCAGCCCGCAGCCCTCCCAAACTCCATTTTCACTTGCAGAGGCACTGCAGCCTGGTCCTTTGCTATTTTCAAGGCAGCCCTGCAGGCCAGATGTAAGCACCCTATGGGCTGGATCCGGCCCCCGGGCCTTGAGTTTGACACCCCTGCCCTAAAATAATAACAGAGTTGGAAGGGACCTTAGAGGTCTTCTAGTCCAACTCCCTGCTCAGGCAGGAAACTCTATATACCATTTCAGACAAATGGTTGTCCAATTTCTTCTTGAAAACTTCCAGTGTTGGAACATTTACAACTTCTGGAGGCAAGTTGTTCCACTGATTAATTGTTCTGTCAGGAAATTTCTCCTTAGTTCTGGAAATTTCTGCTTAATTCTCTTAGTCCCTATTCCACTGACCCCTACTCCACTGAAAGATCTTTTATATAAGTATCCTTTTATTTGTACCTACTGCACACTTGACACTTCTCATTCATTAGTGCAGTGGTTTTCCAGCTCTATTTACTGGCAGTGATGGCGGCAGAGGCAGCAGCGGCAGGACAGGAGGGGATGCACATGCGCACACCGCTTGTGCAAATGAAGCTTTGGGAGATCGCCCACCACTTGTGCACCCTGGTTCCCAACAGGCCGTGGACCGATATTGGTCCACTCACCAGGGATTGGGGCAGTGGTGGGATTCAATATTTTTTACTACCGGTTCTGTAGGCGTGGCTTGGGTGGGCATGGCAGCGGAAGGATACTGACAAATCTCCAGTCAGAGGTGGTATTTGCCGGTTCTCCAAACTACTCAAAATTTCCACTACCGGTTCTCCAGAACTGGTCAGAACCTGCTGAATCCCACCTCTGGATTGGGGATGCTTGCACTAGTAGATAGGTCTGAAAGAAACAGAAAGAGAAAACATTGCCAAAGCACCATCCTGCTGTCATTTACAACAGAAGGAGAAACTGACAACGCTCTTGTCAATTGCACTGTGTAAACAAGGCCCAAACAGCATGTAAGAAAAAGAAAAAAGTACTACCACTCTCCTCCTTTCCATGACTCTCGTGGTAAGCTAGTCCTTACAATAAGAAAAAACAAAGGAAGAAAAGGTCCAACATTTTATAGATGCATCAATCAGGAAGTTGGGATGGTGGGGGCAGGGAGAGAGAGAAGTTCATTTTGAAATTGGCCAGGCAGCCCAGAATAAAATGGCTGAGGAAGACAGCAACCAAGCAACCGGTGACTGAAAGGGAGGCTCATTTCTGCCACAGCACAAAGTAGTCAATTGGAGGGAAGGAATTTGCCTACAACAAAATGAAGTGCAGCAGGCAAACAGTGGTGATTATAGTTTCCAAGCTGGCACAAGTTTAAAAATGCTGCGTTTAAGACATAGCAGGAAAAGCGAACAAAAACCGCCTTCCTGATGGGCTGGGGATATCAATGTATTTTCCCTCTCTTAAAAAATGATTAATGTTCTGTACTTGTGCTGGCCATTCAGATCAACCCCAGGAAGAATATCTTTTCATTTGCATCAATGTATAAAGAATATAGTTTATTGTATATATTGTTCTCATATGTTTTATCTGCAAACCTGCAGAGGAGAACAGGCTGATAACTCCCTTTGTCCTTTAATGCAAATGCAGAAAATACAATTACGAGATGCCTTATCGTACCAAACAATCAGGTATCCAATTCTACAGCTTGATTCTATTGGCTACGTTCATTTGCCTATGGGTCAATAAACCATGGATTACTCACACGTAATTTTCTTGTTCCACAGACAGTACTTAGGTAATTGTGGTTTAACACTGTTATAAACCCAGCCCTAGGGAAACCGAAGGCTGCCATATTTGGGCTGCAACAGTCTGAAAAACCATTAGCAAAAAGAAAAAGAAAAAAAAAGGTTTTCTGTATCTCTTTGCTACCATCTAGAGGGCATCTGGATATATGCACACCATATATAATAGCCATAGCTGAATCAGCCAATTTTTAAGTTAATACATGTACTAAATAAAGAAGGAACAAAACCTTTGAACTAGTTGCTTAGAAAAATAAAGTTACATACAATTATTAGGAATTTGCAGAGAATATTTTAACAACTCCTTTTAGGTGGGTACACAGAGTGCAACCTTTAGGCTGTGTTCACCTGACATAAACTAGTCACCGTTTTTGCCTAGAACAGCAGAGAGAGAGAGAGAGGAAATTCAAATTACTCCATTAATAACTTCAGGGGTCTGATTCTGTGACCCTTAGGTGACTCTTTCAGGAATTCCTAAGGATAAGATTGAGTCACAAGGAAATCAGACTGAGATGTGGCACCATGTAGATTATGGTCTGTTTATGTCTGGGAATGCCCTTTGTTCAGAGCCATGCTCTAGTAAGGAAAAGGCAGGCAGTATTTCTCAAGTCATATTTTAAGCCTTTTGAATTCTTTGGAAAGGAAATTTGATAAACAGAAGTGCAGCTTCCTGAACTCCACGCCTGCCATCAACTAAGATAACTGAAGGAGGTTCCAGAGGAGAGAGCTTTTCGACTGTGACACCAAACGTCAAAACCCTGGTTCTGTGGGCTGGCCTGGAGCCCAGATAAGAGCATGCTATGTTGAGGGTGGCTAATGAGGATAGAGAGATGATTCACCACCACCATGTCACCTGTCCTGTTGGTTTTTAGTTTCCTATATAATCCTCGTACGTTTAATACATTTGCATTATTTTTTTGCCTTTTGATCATACTGTAAGCAGCACAAGTTGCTGTAACAGTGAGATGGTCAGCATATAAATTCAATAAATCAAACTAAAACAAATGTCTCATATTTTTTTCACCACAGCAAATATTCACAGATTTTCCATCTTTCTTTCTTTCTTTCTTTCTTTCTTTCTTTCTTTCTTTCTTTCTTTCTTTCTTTCTTTCTTTCTTTCTTTCCTTCCTTCCTTCCTTCCTTCCTTTCTTTCTTTCTTTCTTTCAGAAGGCTGGTGGAATCTCAAGAAGGTTTTCTTAGAAATTGTAACATTTTTCTAATAAGCAAAGATATTTCCGGGTTTTTTTAAAAAGCCCTCAGAAAACTGAGAGTGCTCTGTCTCTAGGAAAGGCCTTACCTTCCTTTCAGGAAATACGCAAGAGATAATTTGTGCTTCCACAACTCAGAAACCCAGAGCTCACTTCCCAAGCTGGTTCTTGAGCCATGGAAGGACAAAGGGATTAGGAAGAAGGGGCAATTAGAGAGCACCCTGGTGCTATGTACTTTTGGATAATTATTGCACCACTTGGATGAAAACTAATAATTGTTCAAGCTTCTGGTTTGATTGAGAATCCTTTGGAGAAAATCCAAAGTGGGTATGTTTTGATTTTATAGTTAGTTGGTACACAAGGGGAATTACATAAGGCAACTATAAACAAGAAATTGGTAAAAAAAAAAAAAAAGCTAGCTAATGATGTAACTAGGAGAATGGCGACATCTGCTGGATAAAATAAAAGTATGTTGATAAACTTTGTTTCAGATCTCAACTAAGGGGACTGCAAGTGCCAGAGAGGAAGGAGGCTCTTAGTTTGTTGCACTGAACATGAGCTCTACAGATTCTTCAGGATTAGCAAAGAGTCATGGATGAAAAGCCAATTTAAGAAAAACCCTGACTGTTAAAACAGCGGCACCCAGCCTTTTGGGCACCAGGAACTGGTTCTGTGGAGAGAGGTTTTTCTGTGGACCAGAGGGGCATGGTTTCACATGCTGCCTGCATCCCACGGATGGGGCTTTGCTTGTTTGTGCAGCCCAGTTCCTGGCATGTGGCATGGTGCAGGTCCACAGTCTGGGGATTGGGGACCCCTCTGTGTTAAAGCACAAACACAAAGGCATTTGGAGGACTTGAAATGATTAAAGCAAGAAGATGTGAAAAGTAGAAAGCACCATTTATTATTCCAGAAGATGCCATAAGATTCTTCAGTTTCACTGACAAAGTATATCATTTTAAACTATTTCTAGAGAGGAGAAAACAAAATTGGAATAAAAATATACTTGTCTTAATTATATTTAAATTACTGGGACGTGATAACTATTCCCATTTTTGTTGTGATATAATTTCTGTATATGTGAAGTGATCAAAGGAGGGAACTTTCAAGCCCATTATTTTTTACCAATTATTTTCCAAAATTACATCATTGTTTATGCACTTGTTAATCTAATTATTAATAAATTACAGAATAAAAATTTATAGAATAAAATAAATCAATAAAATTAATCTCAAGATTGACATCAAACAGTCTATTCTCTTATGTACATAAAATGAAAGGCTGTGTTGGCCTAGAGTTGCTTTCTCAAATATTGCCACATCAATTTTGTGTGCATTCTCTTAAACTAGCTAGGGACAAAGAAACAGATAAGCAATTTTGAAAAATGCTGTCTGTATTGGTAACTGTACTTTTTTTAATTGCACCCTGTACTGCCCATTTTTGATCTTCTACCAATAAAATAAGATGATTCTTATAATATTAATTACTAAGATTCATTTACTTATACAGTATATTAGAAGATATTACAGAAATGATTACTGAAGAAATTAAATATTCAGATTAGAACCAGATACAATTGGCATCAATGCTATGTAAATTATTAGCATGTAATATGTATCCCATTGTTTTGCTTCTTCTTAGTATATAATCCATTCATTCAAACAGTTCTCAATACAATTTAAGCTGGATCTAGAACTTTATCTTCAGTGAAATAGATATTATTTTTAACTGCTGATTTATTTAAATAAATAGAGCTATGGGACTGAGACAATAAAACATTTGGATTAAGTATTGTAATTGTAATTATAGATGCAAGCATGCAGTGGGGTACTTCAAGGTTCTGTCTTGGACCCAGTACTGTTGAAATATTCCAGACAAGAAGTACAAGGGGAACTCACAAATTTGCAGATGATACTAAGCTGAAGAGAATTGCTAATACTTTGGAAGGTAGACCCAAGATTCAGAAGGATCTTGACAGAGTTGAGCATTGGGCCCTAACCAAAACTATGCAGTTCAGTGATGAAAAAAGTAAACATCTGGACTTAGGTGGGAAAAACCAAATGCAAAAGTATGGAATAGGCACGACTAGGTTCAGCAGTAGAAACTGTGAGAGGATCTAAGTGTCCTAATCTCGTGGACCACTATTTGAGTAGGAGCAAGTAATGTGCTGTGGTTACCAAAACTGCATCAACAAATAGCATCAAGATCACGAGAAGTGATAATACTGCTTTATACTGCACTAGTGAGGCTACCTCTGAAATATTGAGTCCAGTTCTAGTCACCAAGATACAAAAGAGATGCTGAGGCCCTTAAAAGAGTGCAGAGAAGGGCAACAAAGATTAAAAAAAAAGATTCTGCAGGATAAATCATACAATGAATGGTTAAAGGGACTAGGTATGTTTAGCCTAATGAAGAGGATTAGAAGAGAATTAGGGGAGGCACAATAGCTGTCTTCTGGTACTTGAAGGATTGTCACAGAGAAGAGGTCGACCTATTCTCCAAAGCTTATGAGGGCAGACAAGGAGTAATCTGTAGAAGCTCCTCAAAGAGAAATCCAACCTTGAATTAAGGAGAAATTTCCTGACAATGAGAACAATTTATCAATGGAATAGTTTGCATCCCAGAATTGTGGGTGTTCCATCACTGAAAGTTTTCAAGAAAAAAATTGGACAACCACTTGTCCAGAATGGTATAAAATCTCCTATACTTTGGACAAGGGATTGAACTAGAAAATCTCAGAGGTCTCTTGCAACCCTATGATTCTGTTATATTCTGATGGAATTGCTTCCTTTTCCTGTCCTTTTAAGAATCTTGGAGAGGTGAAAAAATAACTCAGCATCCAGCCTTTCTTTAAACTAGAAAAAGTCCCAGTCAAGGAAACTGTATACAGTATTTAAAGGAAAGCCCTTCCCACCCTAACCCTAACCCTTCCTGTTTTCAATGAGTGTTATTTCTCTACAGCAAGTTAATCAATTTAAATACATTTATGGATGCCATTTTGTATTTTTGGTCTGGGTACTCGGACACAGAAAACTCTCTGGGTTTATTTCTTAAATGAGCAATCTGAAATACCTCTTGAAATCTTTCCTACCTTTTCCTTCCACCAAACAAGGAAGGGAGAAATCAAGCCAAGAAGCTCACTGATAACATTCAGGTCTTTGCATCCTCAAATTATAGTACCGCTTACATTAGCTGGTTCCCCCCTTTCTTCGCCCAAAAAAATCAACTGAATTGTGATGTTAGTGGGAAAGATGAATGAAACATATCATGTTCGAACACTCCTTTTTCTCCCTGTGTAACTTGGCTTTTTCTAGGTTGGCAAAAGCATCCAGGAATGATGGGAACACAAGAGAGGCCAGGAGGGGCGATCTTAAGATTTTCAAGAATTCTTTTGGCAACCTTTTGTCTTAGATCTCTGGCTGAGAAAATCAACTTTCATTACTGCATTAATTTACTATTGCTGGTAGAGTAATAGTGGGTGTTGAAATCTAGTTCAAAGGGAAGGTTGCTGGTGAAATGTAAGAACAGTGGGTTGAGTTCTGTCTCTGCAGGGTTTTGATGGCCTTTGGCCCTGTAAAGGAGAAAGTGATGTGCAGAAGTCATGAAAGCAAGAATTATCGACTTTGATTGGACGAGAAAGAAAGCCTTTGTCTTCTTGCGATATAGCATCTTTCAGACATCCAAGTATAGGGACTGTGGTATACACCTCATGTTCTGAGTTTATTCATTAAAATTCGACAGCATGTCCCCCGTGATGTTTTATATACTTCAAGTTGAGCTCAGCTCCTGCTAACTTCAGTTTTTGTTCTCCCTCCTCTGCAAAAAACAAACAAACAAACTACAGAAGTGATTTGTCCTTGGCTCCTTCAACTTTTCTTTGGCTTTCTTGGGAAAAAATATATATAAATTGTCATTAATAGATTGTCCTGGAGAAAATCTATGTAATTGCTAGGAGTCAAAAAACAACTTGATGGCACATAATTAATCTTCATCTTTCAAATGAAGTGGCCTGACCTGGGCTTTCCTTGTGGTCTCCTATTCTAATGCTAAGGAGTTACGATTCCTTAGCAAAGGCCCATGGAAGCTCAGCCTGTTGCAACCCACTAAAGCTATATTGTAGCTTTGTATTCCTATTGTATCCCTATTGTACTATAAGTTAAGCAAATCTTAACTATGTTTTACTGGGTGGGGGAATGATCATCCTTGGCTGGTTTCAGACAACCCAATGTACTACATAAACCAGCCTATCTTGCTTCGCAAAACATTAAGCCCCAAAGAACAATTCATATTTTTTCTGAATGTATTCTGAATCTAGCTAAAGACAATAATATTTACTGAACTTGAATTCCCACTAGCTACATGAAACCATCCAGTTTTTCTTATCTATTGCACCTGAGCAGTCAAAATGATATTGGCTACTGATAATTCCTGTTTCATTCAGCTTCAAGGGGGTCAGAAATTTCCATTTTGAAATTCTGAGAAAAGAAAGATAACAGTGCTAAACTAACTGGTGTGGAAAGTGGAAACGTGTGGAATAGAAAAAAATAAAGAGAAAAATTTTTCCTCAAGCTTCCATTTATAAAAGCTGATCCTTACAATTCTTGATTTCTAAATCTGATAGGCTGAATCTATCCTTCTATTATTACTATTCAAAGACAAGTTGTGAGGGGAAGGCTTTTTTTTTTTTTTCTAAATGCAGAAAATTTGCCCAAACATCATTTATTTGTTTGTAAGAATAAGAACTTGGCATTTTTATGAGATGTGAGAATATGCTATTTTACCATATTCCTTTTGTCAAGGTGGATAAGGATGGTCAAATTGCTATAGAACATCTCATGAATGAAACTTATTTTAAAACAGTTTTGTAGTAAGATAAAGGGCAACTCAGTGTATTTAACCAATGCCTGTTGGTAAATTATCAACTTGCTAATAAGGAAAATTGGAAAAGGGTAGAGTATAACACTTTTTAAAAAATCTGTATTTGGTTTCAGTTATAAGAAGCTCTAGATACAGTATCTTCTCAGTCAAAAGTATTTCCCAAACTTACAAACAGTCTGAAATTACTTCAAACATTATAGTTTACTTTCTAAACAAAAATCAGTCCACCTGCAAGAGCAATTGAGAAATTAACAAGACATATTGAAGCTGAGGGAAGATACATATTAGATTTTTTTTTTATCACCCATAGTCTTCAAAGTGTAATTATATTTGTCTGTGGCAGCCATCTTCTCAGCCTGTAATTCGACTTCATCTACAGTGATTGAGCAGAGGTAATAATGCAGGGGTTCTATTTTTATTTTCCCAAGTTAACATTTCCAGCCAGACCTCGAGATTAATGTTATATATCTCAAGGTTAACATCAAGGTGTCAATTAAATTGATGGGAAGTATTGTAATTGCACCTCATTTAACAGGATTCTGTTTGTGTAATGTAATAATTAAAATCAACAATAGTTGAAGCAGGCTAGAGAAGTCTCGTAGGATGATAGTGAGCCTGGAACTATAAATCAGCTTCTCAGGATCATTGTCATGTGGAAATGGGGAGCCCAGGGTGCCATAATTAGCTTCTTGGAGGAAAAGCTTTCTTGGGGATAGTGTGAAATAGTTGTTTCATGAGATGAACCTTTTTTATGGTTTGCCATTTTTCTCTCAAGCAATAATTTAAGCCCATTCTCTTCCAGCAAAGGCTATGGTTTCTTGTTGCTAAATTTTCCATATTAATAATTAATTTTAACCTTTGGGACTCTTTGCTTCCAATGTCAGCTAATTAGAAATGTGTTTCATTTATTGTTGTTACGTTATTATATTTTCAAAATTGATTTGAGTGACTCCCTTTTTTTAGAATGGGAAAAATAAGATGGAAAATCCTGTACCTCTTTGTTTTTATTTTAAAAAACACACTATGAATCAAAAACAACATTATGCAGGTTAAGGAAGTGGTTGATGTAATAAATGCAAAGGGAATAATGTTAACTCTGTATTTCATTAAATAGATGCATAATTCTGATAATGGCACAATAGTCAAACAAAGCAAAACGCCTGTAAAAGTTAATCATTTCATATTTCAAATGTTGATCAGCCACACAATCTCAATTTAATTACATAGATATGACATAAACTGAAGGGGAAAATGAAAATATTTGGAGGTGTGTGTGTGTGTGTGTGTGTACACACACACACACACACACACACACACATATGTGGATCTTTGGTTATTCGGGTTTTCTCCCGCGTAAGATTGCAAGTATCTAGGCAACGTTTCAATGAAGTCTCATTCATCATCTTCAGGCTTGGTCTTCAGCTCTGTGCTTCTCAGAGTGATGTGAGCTTGCAGCTGCTTCTTCCTTTTAACTGCTAGTGGGGGTGTGACTTGATTGGGTGGGGGCTTGGCTGTGTTCTGATTGGGTGGGGGGTGTTCCCATTGGTTGGGGGTTTGGCTGTGTTCTGATTGGCTGGAGGTGTGTTCTGTTCAGGTGGGGGCTTGGTTGTGCTCAGGTTAGTCTTAGTTGCTGGGGGATTTGAGCTGGTGAGCTGTGATCTTGCTGTTTGGCTTCGAGTTTGTGGTCATGCTGCATCTTCATGGTGGGGGTCAGTTCGCTTCATGTATGGCTCAGAGGGGTTTGAAGTGGGTAGTGATGCAGCTGCAGTGTGGCTTCTGATCCGTGATTGTGTCTCATCTTCTGTGTGGGTGTGAGTCTGCTTTCTACGTGGAAGTGTGGTGGTGGCATCTTGTGTGGCTCTCAGGGGTGGGGGTCTGGTGTCATTCTTCATGTTAGGTACTCGTCTGTTCATGAGGGCGGGTTTCCAAATGGCTGGTAGGCGGGAGGTATCATCTCATTTATTCATGCTGTGTGGGCGTTTTTCTATCTCTATGGCTTCTCTGATTATTCTGCTGCTGAAGTGTTCGGTTTTGGCAATAGTTCTGGTATTTTTAAAGTCAATCTCATGTCCTGTGGCTTTGAGGTGTTGGACCAGGGAAAAGGTTGGTTCTTCCTTTTTGATTGAGTTCTTATGTTCTTCAATGCGTGCACTTATTCTTCTGTTAGTTTGTCCAATGTATGTGGTGGGGCAGGCAGTGCAAGGGATTTCGTATACTCCTTGATTTTCTAACTCGATTTTGTCCTTAGGGTTTCTTAGGATGGTGGATATCTTTCTGTTTGTGCAGAATGCTGTCTTAATGTTGTGTTTTTGGAGGATCTTGCTGATTTTGTCCGTAGTGCCTTTTATATATGGGAGGAGGGCTTTGCCATTCTCTTGTTCTTTGTCTTGGATTTCAATCTCTATGGCTTCTCTGATGATTCTGTGGCTGGGATTTTCTATAGTGGCTAGGGTTTTGGTGCCATTGAAGTTGATGTTATGACCTGTGGCTTCCATATGTTGGACTATATTCTTCTATATATGAAGTTCCCTGTGCATCATGCCCGGCCACATACATTGGACAGACCAATAGAAGAATAAGCACCCGCCTGGATGAACACAAAAATGCAGTCAAAAAACTGGAACACACTTCCTCACTAGTCCAACACATGGAAGCCATAGAGATTGAAAAAAGACCAGAAAGCATGAACAGAAGAGATGATTCCACCAGGCTGTCAATCATTTGGAAGCCTGCACTCACAAACAAAAAAATCTCCACACCACAAGCCAGGCAAACACCTGGGCACAAACAGATCCCCCCTGATACCTCCAGCTCAAACACACCCCAACCAGGCACCCAGATGAAACCCAGCTTCCTAACTAATGATAGCCGTCCATTTACCCGAAGTCAAGCTGCACTAAAGACCTCCAATAAAGTAACACAATGTTGCCAGCCAATCAAGATACAAAAAGAGCCAAAAAAAACAGACAGAAGATATTAGAAGCAGAACACAGCAAACTCCAAGACCAATAAACACAGACCAAGACTCTAAACCAATCAGGATGAAGAAAAAACCATTCTGTCACAGCAATAGGCTGCCCCAAATTTAAATCTGAAATCACTGTAAAAGTCTAACTCACAGATGAACACTATACAGAAGCCTGATGATGGCAGATGAGATTCTGCTGAAACGTTGCTACAACTTTAAAAGCACCACTACTATGACGTGGGAAAATACCCGAACAAAGCTGAATGCCAGACATATATATATATATATATGTATGTTTTCTGAGGTTCTTGCGGGTACTTGTATGTGGATCTTTGGTTATTCGGGTTTTCTCCCGCGTAAGGTTGGAAGTATCTGGGCAACGTTTCGATGAAGTCTCACTCATCATCTTCAGGCTTGGTCTTCAGCTCTGTGCTTCTCAGAGTGATGTGAGCTTGCAGCTGCTTCTTCCTTTTAACTGCTCCTGGGAGTGTGACTTGATTGGCTGGGGGCTTGGCTGTGTTCTGATTGGATGGGGGGGTGTTCTCATTGGTTGGGGGTTTGGCTGTGTTCTGATTGGTTGGGGGTTGGCTGTGTTCTGATTGGCTGGAGGCGTGTTCTGTTCAGGTGGGGGCTTGCTTGTGCTCAGGTTAGTCTTAGTTGCTGGAAGGTTTGAGCTGGTGAGCTGTGATCTTGCTGTTTGGCTTCGAGTTCGTGGTCGTGCTGCATCTTCATGGTGGGGGTCAGTTCGCTTCGTGTATGGCTCAGAGGGGTTTGAGGTGGGTAGTGATGCAGCTGCAGTGCAGCTTCTGGTCCGTGGTCGTGTTTCATCTTCTGTGTGGGTGTGAGTCTGCTTTCTACGTGGAAGTGTGGTGGTGGCATCTTGTGTGGCTATCAGGGGTGAAGAGTGACACCAGACCCACACCCCTGATAGCCACACAAGATGCCACCACCACACTTCCACGTAGAAAGCAGACTCACACCCACACAGAAGATGAAACACGACCACGGACCAGAAGCTGCACTGCAGCTGCATCACTACCCACCTCAAACCCCTCTGAGCCATACACGAAGCGAACTGACCCCCACCATGAAGATGCAGCACGACCACGAACTCGAAGCCAAACAGCAAGATCACAGCTCACCAGCTCAAACCTTCCAGCAACTAAGACTAACCTGAGCACAAGCAAGCCCCCACCTGAACAGAACACGCCTCCAGCCAATCAGAACACAGCCAACCCCCCAACCAATCAGAACACAGCCAAACCCCCAACCAATGAGAACACCCCCCCATCCAATCAGAACACAGCCAAGCCCCCAGCCAATCAAGTCACACCCCCACTAGCAGTTAAAAGAAGAAGCAGCTGCAAGCTCACATCACTCTGAGAAGCACAGAGCTGAAGACCAAGCCTGAAGATGATGAATGAGACTTCATCGAAACGTTGCCCAGATACTTCCAACCTTACGCGGGAGAAAACCCGAATAACCAAAGATCCATATATATGTATGTATATATCCAGAATATTTGATTATGTCTTCCCTTCAGATGCTGAACCTGCACTTTCATTAAGACTTTTTTTCTCTGCTTCCCTGACCTTGATTTTCATGGTACAGGTAGTCCTCAACTTATGATCACACTTGAGGCCAAAATTTATGTTGCTAAGCAAGACATTTGTTAAGTGAGTTTTCCCCTATTCTACGACTTTTCTTGCCACAGTTGTTAAGTGAATCACTGCAGTTGTTAAATTAGGCTAAGTAAATCTGGCTTCCCCATTGGCTTCACTTGTCAGAAAGTCACAAAAGGGAATCACAGGACCCTGGGACACTTCTGCAACCATCATAAATATGAATCAGTAGCCAAGCACCTGAATTTTGCTTGTGTCTGTGGGGATGCTCCAATGATCGTAAATGTAAAAATGGTTATGAGTCACTTTTTTTTCAGTGCTGTTGTAACTTCGAATGGTCACTAAATAAATGATTGTAAATCAAGGACTACCTGTATTTCTGCTCTAAGCAGAGGGATGGACACAGGAGTCCAGAAGAAGCTTTCCAACTCTGTGATTCCATGTCATTGGTCACTTTTTTTGGTGCTGTTGTAACTGTGATCAGCCACTAAATAAATGGTTAACCCAAGGACTACCTGTAATGTCTTGAATTCCTTAGAAGAGAGATGAAATAAAAATATGATCAAATGTGGGTTTTGGAGTATGATCGGAAATCATGTTAACAGTATGCTTAGTATTGTGGAGACAGTTTCTCCAGTTACAGAAATTAATGGCATAATTTCAGTTAAATTATACCTGAATCTTTTGTCTGATTGTTTTTAGCATTTTTCAGCATGGATCTATTTTTACATGAATATATTTGATCCTTATCTGAATTAATGCACAAAGCACCCTATAGTAACAGTCACAAATATTGTTATGTCTAACCTTTTGTGGTTGTGGGTCCCAAAGTCATGTTTTTTTGTATTTTTTTTCTTTCTTTCTTTAAAGAAATAAGATGTGTTTGCAGTTATGATGTTTGAATGCATTGTCTTCCCCTCAACTTTATACTGACAAGGTTCCAGTGATTTGGGGTTAGCATAATATTTGGGAATCGCAGTCCTGACTTCCATTTCCTGATGGTACTTAAAATAAATTAAACCTGTAGCTCCAGAGTAATATTCACTGAGGATGGGGTTTATGCCGGAATGCTTTTTAGTTTGATCTGGAGTTTTGGATCTCTGCTAAAGTCATTTTAAAAAAGGGAAAGGGGAATGGATTTGGAGTCTATTAGATTTTTTTTTTATTTGATAAAACAACAAAGAGAAAAAAAGTATCAAAAAAAAGAGAGAATTAAGAAAAAAAAGAGAAGACTGCAACAAATAACAAAAAGCCATATACAGAGACAACAGAGTCTATAGAGCCTTTAGAATTTCATAATTTAAAATTTGTCAAGCTTCTGAAACAAATATTTCTGACCTCTGATGTCCCTAATGGATTTTAATCATGGAGTGGTTAAAAGTGGTTTTTGTTCTTTTTACTTCTAACAAGAGCCATGTTTGAACTTCACTTTATGGATATTTTCATGATTTAGTGTTCGTTTTAGTTAAGTTTCTTTCTTTCTCAATTTATCTTTATGTGTGCGTGTGAGAGAGAAAGAGAGAGAGAGAAGGGAGGGAGGGAGGGAGGGGGGAGAGGGAGAGAGAGAGATTTGGGGATGGGTGTCAGAAACCTAGATTAGATTTCATCATATTCAGCATAATAGTTTGGTTCATACCTTCTAATAAGCGACAGTTTTAAAATGAAGTGTTATTGAACAAGCTAGGTGGGTTTATACAGTACATTAAGCCCAGATTAAACAAACTTCATGCTGAATTGTAAGAAAATATCTCATATATAAACTGAGTCTTCATGTGATCATTTGGCATTGTATTGTCTCAGCTGGATTCAGAAACATAAATATTTACATCAAAAAACAAGCAACATTGAACAACAGACCAGCCTTGTTTATTATATATCTAAAATGTTTAGGAAGAAAGGATTTTACTCCAAATGTCTGAAAACTTGGGCAACCTAATTAGGAGGGGTGAATTCCTCTCTTAATTCTTTCAAAGCAAGCAAATAAAACAGGTTAAAGGCAGGGAGAGTCAGAAGTAAAAGTAGTCCTCGACCTATGCCTGCAATTGAGACCAGAATTTGTTAAGTGAATCAATGCCCAACTTTACAATCTTACTTGCCATGATTATTAAGCAAATTGCTGCAGTTGTTAAGTCAATTATGGAGTCGTTAAGTGAACATGCCTTCCTCATTGACTTGTCGGAAGCCAACTGGGAAGGTTGCAATTGGCGAATGCATGACCCTGGGACACTGCAGCTGTTGTACAGTATATTATATATGCTGGTTGCCAAGAGCCCAAATATCAATCACATGAATATGGGGAATGTTGCAATGGTTTTAAAGACTGGTTGTTAGTCACTTTTTTTCAGTGCTGTTGTAACTTTGAACCACCTACAAAGTCCCTTCCAACTCTGTTATTCTGTATTCTGACCACTGATCGTCTCCAAAAAAAACCATATTAAAACAGGATCCTTTCCAGGGACAAAAGTGATTTATACAGAAAAGCAGGCCATGAACACCACCTCCTAATTTATATGCATTGTTTCCAATTCCTGTGAAGATATCACTTTCTTCTTTAGATTATGTTTGCAATCATAAGAATTTTTTTAAAAAAGATGGTTTGGAGTCATGATGTTGAATTTACACATCCAATATGAAGAAACAAAAAGCAAGTCTGGTGTTTTAGGGATCGTGATTTAAGATTGTGATTACTCTTCTAAGTTTAGCAATCTGGCTGTCACTTCAGAACAATATTGGGAGGGCAGGATTGATATTCTCTCTCCATTTTGGAGAACGGACACTAAAGAAGTAGACACTAAATGGCTGCTTTAAGAATAGCATTTGATTTCAGAATGGAGCTGTTCAAGCCCTTTTATTTTAGGTTGTGTTTAAAAATCAATATATATATATATTTGTCACCTGCAATTTATTTAGTTTTCTATTTCAAAGTAACGGAGGTATTGTAATACTTGTTATATCTTGTTTTCCGAAGTTGTCCAGCTTTTCTCATCAACCTCAAACATTATTTCTGCACTTCCCAAGTAGTTGAGAAAGAACAAAGTTAACACTTGTTCAGCTTCTGACTTCAACTGAAGCACGGCAGTGAGGCTTCCAGCCTTATTTTCACAACATAGGTACATTAACATTACTGGAGGATTAAGGCATCTATTTTACCTGCATTTTTAATGGATGATTTTGCTGCCAATATATAGCATTGTAGGGGGCTCTGGACAGGGCAGAAAGGAGCTGGAGACCCGTATGTGGTCTGGAAGCAGCTCACTCTTGCACAAGTTGCAGCAATACTTATATGTCAAGAAGTCAGCTACAATATCTTATGGATTCCATACACAAAGTCAACTCCCAGATTATCTTGGATGTAATTAAAGAGTGTTTATCTAAGCAAATTCGGACAGCTGATTCAGGTAACTGGCAGTCTATAAACTGGGAATGATGGAAGCTGCGACATCACAACAGAAAACCCCACCTCCTTTGCACATGCATGAACATAATAAAAACAGACAAGGCATCATGATCCCACAAGTGTCATCTTGTTTGTGCAGACACCAATGTTGGTAATTGTCTTAAGATGGGCACCATTTCTGGGAACAATTTTGAAGATTCTGCAGCACATCGCAAGTTTTTCCACAATACCCATTCAAGCAGTTTGTACCAGGGGTGGGTTTCTACTGGTTCTGTCCACCTCTGTAGAACAGGTTGCTCTGAAGAGCAGGAGACATAGAACCCGTTCTATGTCTGCTGCTGTTGTGGCTCACCTGCCCACCTGGGCTCTTACCTGACCTTTATTTCCTGCTTTTTCAACCTCAGCTATTCTTTGCGTGACACAGCTGCAGTTGAAAAAGCCGGAAAAAAAGGGTTTTCCAACCGCTGTGCACCTGCATGCAGCGCTGCTCAGCTGTCCAGGCAGCTCAGCAGGTTGTAAATTGCACTCGCATGAGACGCACATGCGTGCGCAACGCTAATAGACAGAACCGGTAGTTATACCAGTCAGATCCCATCACTGGGATTTCCAGCTCTCTATATATTTCCTGCTCTCTTTCTTTTTCTCTCTCTCTCTCTTCTTTCTTTTTTCTTTCTCTTTCTTTCTTTCCTCCCTCTACACCTCCCTCCCTTCTTCCTTCCTTTCCTACCTTTCAAGTATTCCTCAACAACTTCCATTTAGCACTAATTATCTACCTCCAGAGTAGTTCCTCTGAAGCTTCAGTGTTCTTCCTCTCACCCATCCAAGTGTTTTTGCAATATCATTCAGATAGAAGAATGAGGGGAGAGAACAATTGTCATCAGTGGTGCTATTCTACCGGTTCAGCCCGGTTCTGGCGTACTGGTAGCGCCAAAGATCATCCGAGACCGAACCTGTTCTGATGAGCTGCCTGCCTGGGCTCCCATACTGACTTTTATTCCCTGCTTTTGATGCGCAGCTGCTTTGCAAGGCATAGCAGATTGCTGCACATCAGCAGGGATTGCAGGAGGTTAGCAGGAAAGCCTCTACACATGCACAAAGTGTGTGTTTGGCACGCGCGCAAAGCATGCCCACCAAGCCACACCCACCGAACCGGTGGTAAACCCCTTTGAAACCCACCATTGGTTCTCATGTTTGCAATTACTGTAAAGCAGTTCTGTATTGTTATTAATTTTTTAAAAAGTCACAGAATGCAAGGAATTGTAATGACGTACATTTGGTATAAGATGAGATCCCCAAAAGAGACGTAAGTATTTGATATTTATTTGAAGATCTGGATTTTCATTTAAATAAACCAAAATGGTTGACCCAACATTTCAAATAAATTAGCACCAAATGTCAAGCAAAATTAACAAAAAGGAAAAATGGATTTTGTAACATTAAACTTTTCAAAGCAATTGATACCAAAGGCACTAAACCAAATATTTTATTGCCCAGTTACAAATATTTTGAGCACCTTGAATCATTTTCATTGCTATCTGATCGTTCTGGTAGTACCATCAACCTAGTGAGTTCAAATGTACTTGTGCATCCAGGTCAAGTAAGAGACTTGGACATCAGTTTGAGCATAGGAATATTACATTCTTCAATCTGAAGCAGAAAGCAAAGTTTTGGCAACCAGCTTTGCAACCAGTCTCAATTTATTGCTGAACAAGACACATCTGCCCCAAACTACGTACAAGGCTGTTGCAAAAGAATATCTATCTGTCATGGTTAAAGACTAGGAGACTTTGTTGGCATAACTTTGTTTTAAAGCTATGTCAACATTAGATTTCCAAAATCAAAGAGAATATCTAATATTCAGGGATAGGATGTACGTTGGCCAACTAAAGCAGCTGTAGTATTTATGAACATTAGTGTTTTTTACCAATATTGCCAATTTATTTCTGAATGTAAGGATTGGAAACTTGAATGGTTTTGGAATGGGAAATTTCTGAAATCAAAGTTCAATGCTGAGTGCATTTATTTTATTTTTGCATCTAGGTGCATCCTCTCATAAAGGTCTGGAAATTAAATTAAATCTTAACCCCAGAATGTGAAAACAACAAATAAATCTGGTCATGCTAAGGTATGCCACCAATGATGGTTAAAAAGGAGATGAGATGGGAGGCCACGTTTACATAAAGAAGTTGGTTCTTTACACAACCATCACCAACTTTTACAGCATGAACGTATGACTTGGATAAAATGAGAGGCTTATTATCAGAAGCAGAAAAGGAGCTTGCCTACCTGTAATAAACTTAAGCATCAGATTAGACAATGCAAGTTGGAACAATTTATATAACTCTGTCATGCATTTTACAATGAGAGATACCACGGTATCCTTATTCTCAGATGTGAGATAGAAGATATGAAAGTTGTTTGATATAGAGTACACTATCTCCTACATGATCTTTAAAAACCTGTCTTTTTATTCTGGAACTGGACTGCAGGAAAATGGGAATGGACTATGGATTTTGAAGTTGCTGGCAATCACAGAAAAGGAGACGAAATGGGAAGTGAAATATCAAATGCAAAATATAGGATTTCAAGTAAAATATATATATTTTATCACACGTGGCTTTCTTTCTTTTTTTAAGTGATCCTGTCATGAGGGCTAGAAAGCTACTTCTCAAAGGGAAAAGTGATACAAGGATTGAGTGGATAGTCTGTGGTGGAATTCCTCCAATCTTAATGCTGCATTGAACAAGTTTTATAAGAAAGCTTAGAGAGTAAGTACAAGGTTGCAATCCTGTGCATGCTCAGGTAGCATTTTGAATAATCTGTCTAGCACTATATTGTTTTCTGACTTGAAACCAAGGTGAACTATGTAAATTGGATTGTGTATAATCTATATCAGGAGTCTCCAAACTTGGCAACTTTTTAAGACTTGTGGACTTCAACTCCCAGAATTTCTTAGCCAGCCATGCTGTTTGGGGAATATTAGGAATTGAAGTCCACAAGTCTTAAAGTTGCCAAGTTTGGAGGTCCCTCCTCTCTATCAAAGAAATTCCTCCCAGTTCTGTCTCTCCAACTGTAAAAATGTGCCTGAAACTTTCTTTGTACTTGAATGAACAAACACTTTTATCCAGAGCCTGAGGCATAACTTGAACAATGGTAGTAGAAGCCAGAAAAGGCAGAACAGATTAAATTCGAGGATGAAAGCAAAAGTCTTCAAGATATAGAACCTCTTGAGCAAAAGGCTTCATGTTTAATTCAAGCTCAGAAAAGAAGGTTGATTAATCTTCAAGAAATTGGGACAAAGGATAATTATTATTGGATTTGTTACTTCTATTCCTTCTTGATGATAATTGTCATTAAAGATCAGGGACACTAATGCATCCAAAGCTTCTCTCACCCACTTGACATGCCCTTACAGTGGAACAGCCAGAGTTTTGGGGCCATCATTGGGTTGGAGTTTTCCACCAGCAATTAAGAAAGAGGACCTACAGTAGATTTCTTTGGAATTTACCTTTCTCTATATTCTTCTTCTCACTACTCAACTTTCTTGAGAGGAAACAACAGCCTCTAGGTTTATTTATTCTTAGTAATCATGTTTTTTCCTTAGAGTCTATGGTCTTACAGCTTCTGGAGAAAAGAATCAAGGACCCAGTTGGTAAAACAATGACAATTCAGAATGATTTTGGGCTAAGCAGAATCTGCAGTTTAAGCACACTGAAGTAAATAGTATGCTCTTTAGCTCAGGAATTAGACTTGGATGAAACAAAAGGAAACAAAAAACTCCCTACATCAATTAAACAAAACAGGGAACCAAAAGGTTAGCAAACACATGCTTTTCATGTATGCAAAGCACAGGAATATTCCATATGAAGGAAATGGGATGAAACATTGAATTTAGGATAGGAACATCGCTGGGAAACCCACCATTTTTTTTTTGTCTAAACCACTCTTTTTCAACTTTGGGGACTTGAAAATGGGTGGACTTCAACTCCCAGAATTCCTCAGCCAATGGAATTCTGGGAGTTGAAGTCCACCCATCCTCAAACTGCCAAGATTGAGAAATACTGGTCTAATCCTAAAAAACTTGAAATGTGTTCTTATTCCATCTTCTATTTGTTCATCTTTATTTAATGTCTTATATAGGGCTCACACATATACTCTTCCTGGTGGATTATGATCATTAAGAGTTTCAGAAAGTTCTGTTCAATTTTCCTTTTGAATTAAAGCGGGATATTGCTTAATTTCTAGAACACAATCTAACAGCATTCCAGAAATCAGAAGTTAAGAGAGAATTGTGAATCCTTCCAAAACAGATTAATGACACTTTGTATTAAGTGGGAGGCTTCCTATCAGAACTTTTATTTACAAATATGTACCTATTTATACCAATAAAGAGGTAAGGATTTTTAAGTAGAAAAAGAGGAAGAGGGTACCAAACTCTCTCTTTATTTGCGATACTCTTCAGTGTAATTCTCTTCTAGCCTCCTCATAAATGAACTGAGATGTGCAAAAAAAATAAATATTAAGTTGAGCCCCCTGATTGCATTCATAGCTCTTCACCTTTTTGTTACCTTCTGGATTTTGCAGCTGTCTGTCAATTAGAACCATTTTTCTCACTTACAAGGTATGCTTCAACTTTGTCAATAGTCCTTTAATAGCCTTCATAGTTGACCTCATAAACAGCCAGCCTCTAAAGAGGTAGATTTCCCAGTGTAACAGATAACTCTTCATAATTTGACTCGCCTTCCTGCTTCTTCTTTCAAGGGGAAGCTCAGTCTCCATTGGCAATTCTTGACTTATACCCGCTAATATCAGAACCAATCAAAATTTGGTCTTGTGCAGCATAGAAAAGGTGTTTCAAATAAGTTACACTCGGTTGACGGTGGTGGACAGGATTTCATCTGTTCGTGATTGGTACAGCATCAACATTGTTCAGAAGAAAGAGTTCAGGCTGAGAAGTGAGTCCCAGATGATACTAGGCAAGACAAAAAAAGAGAAGTTGGTGGCAGTTAGAAATTCTGAAAGAAGTAAAATCCAGAAATCAAATATGAGATCTCCAAATTCCCCAGGAGGTGACTAGTCTGTTAAGGAATCACCTAGGAAATGGCAAGCAAAGATGCTTCTTATCTTCCAGCAGATCATTTATTTCATTGGCTAGCCTAGGTTTTTGTGTGTGCAATTCTGACACAATTCCAAGCTGAGAAAGGACCTTAGTATAATGAAGCACGGCCCTGTTCTAATTTTTCCAAGTTGTTTTTAATCTCCGAGTTCTCTTAGATAATTTGAAGCCAGCTTTTAACCATGAAGAACAGCAACAAAATCTATGGATTTCAAGAGAAAATTGACATAATACGCCCTTTTTTTTGTAGGCCATAATGCAGTAATTTGCTGAATGCAAAGCAAGCCAAATTGTGGCCTAGCACAGTAGGCGAACCCAATCCATTGCTGAATAATTCAAACAACTACTTAAATACTAAGATCTATTTCCAGAGATCATAGATGCTCTATTTGTCAGACTCCCTTTGAAAATTAAGTGAGAATGAGCATTCTGCTACAGAATTGAGCAGATTAGAAGTGAGAAGTTACTTGACAGCCAATCATAGGAATGCACAATCCAATCACAGCGTTCCAAAGTTCCACTGGCGGTGATTCATTTTTTTAAGAAGGCTGAACCAGGCTCTTATGAACAAACCACTCTCAGGCAAAACTGCTAAATTTGCAAGTAAATTACATCTTAGCCTAGAAGCTATTTTTTTTCTTTGTAGAATAGGAAGGCTTTTAAAATCATTGTCAAGTGTCTTTAAAGATAGAAATACTTCATAGAGATATTTTGTTCTCAAAATCCAATTAATGACTCCTGTTTTATATAAGGGACAGACCTATTTTGCCTATTCTAAGGGTTAAAGGGATTCGTTATATCAGTGAATGAATCTTTGATAACGTAGCAGCCATTATTTGATCCTATTCTACTGTTCGTCTAAATATTTTATAAATACAGTTGGCACTAAATCTCTTCAGGAGTTTGTTTAGGGACGTGTTGAAGTTCTAAAGAAGGGTTTTCAAGATCTTCTGAGCAAAGACCTCGAAGATGAAAGGCTGGGTGTTGATCAAACTTGCCCAAGTAGGTGCCTTCCTTATATCTGGAATTTTATATTTACAACTCCAATTGCCCCGGCTAGCATAACCATAGAAATGACAGTCCATAGAAAATAGGTTGGGGGAATCTTAGTTTCTTGAAAACATCAGAGAACCAAATCCCTGAGGATAGATTGTTCTCTCTCTCTCTCTCTGGGCCTGTTCTTTGTAGCTGACTCTTGGAGAGATCAGTTTCCTTGCTGAAAAACACGTCATCGTTTCAGCAATACCTGATAGAAATCTTACCCGTATTTTGCCTGAAGCTGCAAAGCAAACATTTGCATCTGAGTAGGTGGTGTATTTTGAACAGTAGTTGATTGTTAGCAAGCATGTATGATGCTAGTTAATTTCCTCATCTTTTTATGCCTCCTCACAAAGCTCTACAGTGTAATTCAGAAAATAAGACCCTGGTACAGAATCGTTCAGTTTGGGTGAACGGGATCTCCATCTTGCAAATTCTAGTGCTCCAATGTTCATATAACTGATTGAGACAATATGTAGGGGGGTTTGAGCATGTTCTGTTCTGCATAGGTGCAACAGCTTCATTTTACCTTAAGTTTAGCTGTAACGATTGCAGGGATAGCCATGAATTAAAGGGTGTGAAAAAAAAGTCAATATGGCAGTCATTGCCATTTTGAATATTTAACACACACCTCCTCTTTGCAGATGCCCTTCCTGGCTGCTAGTTGGGAGACACATCTACATTAAGTAGACTTTCCATTAATTTGTATCAACTTGGTACAAATTAATGTTTTGCAGATTAACATATTATTTGTTGCACTGCTTGACTGATGAGAACTTTTTAAAGTTATGTTTGGCAATCATTTGTTCTTCAATACATGTAGAAATATTACTCTTTGAACCGCCACCCCCTTCCTATTACTTAGGAGTGAATTGTTGGATTTAACTTCATTATTGGATTAAGTGTTTTTATTCCTTTGCCTTTTTAATTATAATGGAAGGAATGCACTTTCCTTAATCACGATCTGAATCTGCTCTAGGAAATTCCAGAATTCCTATTCTGGAACACATGCAAAGATCACTGAATCAGCATAAACAAGCCTCATCAGATTTTTTTTTAGACTCATGAAACTGGGCTTTAAGATACAGAGAATAAAATTTCAGCTGTTAAGCAATTTGTTGTAACTAAATCACACTCTCAATCTCATTTAGACTCACAAGTTGAAGACTATTTGCAATATCAATTTCTCACTACCTTATTTGTGTGTTTTGAGAAATATACCAAATTAATATTTCAAGTTCTTTCTGCATTCCTAGGATTGGAAATAATCTGTAACATGTTCCTACCTGCTATAAAAACGATGGGTGTGGATTACTATGAACTAGGCATACATATCTCCTATACCTAGCAAAATATTAAGAAATTCAACATGTATTGAGTGTTCATACATGGCAGTGCTTCTCTCTTCCTTTCACTTAGAATTTGAGGCATTTAAAAGGATATAGTTCAGTTTAAAAGTGTTTCAATGTTCTTGGGAATCCAAAAGATTTAAAAGTTCTCTTCAGCAGTACTTCTAAAAACCAGGGTTGAGGTTCAAGAAATTTAGTGGTGCGATTGTAGAGCTACAAATGTTCTATATTTTGAAGGACTATTATACATACAACCACAGCTTCTTAATTGTGATGAGACTTGCAATATGTCACTCATTATTAATCTTAAAATGAGTATCCTTTTCTAGCACAGAAAAACAACAGTCTAGAATTACCTGACAACTAGATGAATGCACACATTGTTCTGGCTTTTACAAATGTTGTTTTACATCTCAACTTGCCAGACCTATGCTAAATTAATATTTCAATGAGTCATGATTGTATTTGAAGGCTTTGACATTTTTCCCCAATAAGCCATTTTTTTCACTTTGTATATGATATATTGAATATTCCCAAACATTTTTGTGATCAAAAATTGTGTATGTTTTCCATATTGTAAGAATTGGAATGTTTTTGAGAGAGAAAAACAATTACTTACGCTTTCCAGTTCCTTTAAAGCTGGCAAAGAAAGCTTGTCACAGGAAAAAGCAAAAAAAAATTCTCATGTGTAGTATGTATGCAAGAGGATGACTGCATTAGTTTTAATTTAATCTGCATATAAAATTACTTGGAATATACTAGAAATATATTTTCTTAGTGGGAAGTATATAAGGCTTATAACATTGTTCCATTGGCCAAGTATATGTTAATGTTTTATTTTACCACTGCAAACTGTTTGTTTCTGCAAATTAGATCAATAATATGGCTATGGAGTCATATGAAACACATGCGTGCATGAGTGCATGTGTGTGTATGTTTGTGTGGTATTTATTGCATTATCTAAAGCAACATGTCCAAGCCACACATGGCCCTGGAGAGCTAACAATGCGACCCCACAGGTTCATAAATTTTTAACATCATATGATTATATACATGAATATATATTAATAATATATATATTTTATATGCAACCCAAGACAATTCCTCTTCACTCAGTGCGACTCAAGCAAGACAAAAAGTTGGACACACATAATCTAAAGCAAGACCAATAAATAGGATCAAGTCCTAAATGATTTAATCTAAACTTCCACATTGCTTCTCCCTTTGGGTAATTGTTACTTTTTGACTTGATCAAGATAAAAAGTTGGTTTGTTTTTTTTAAAAAAGAAACTGTTTCTTTCCAAGTGATCAGCAACTGATATTTCAGCAGTTCCTTTTTTTTTCCATCTTAGTTATTTGCCAGTGTCCCTGTTTACTAGCAATAACAATAGCACTTAGACTTATATACCGCTTTATAATGCTTTACAGCCCTCTCTAAGCAGTTTACAGAGTCAGCATATTGCCCCCAACAATTTGGGTCCTCATTTTACACACCTCAGAAGGATGGAAGGCTGAGTCAACCTTGAACCTGGTGAGATTCAAACTGCCAAATTGTAGGCAGCTGGCTGCAGCAGAAGTAGCTTGCAATACTGCACTCTAACCACTGTGCCACAGAGGCTCCAAATTGCACCTTTACTTTACTAATTGCAACTTTACAGGAGTGAGGACTAAAAGTTTCTTTCTTATTTGCACAAAGTCAGGTATTAAAGCAAGTTTTAAAGAAGACCCTTTAGGTCTTCAGTTTTTGTTCATCTCAAATATGAAAAGTTCAAACTGCTTAGTGGAAATCTAAAAACAAAACAGCATTTTTGACAGCATGGAAATATCAAAATGCAAGAAAAATGCATGTTCCAAAGAATCCATATTTGTAAAAATTGAGATATCAAATCAGTGCTTCTAGTGCAATTCTTGAGTAACAGGAGATCTCAGGGCAGACACAAAAATATTTGTAGTAGGTTCAAAGAAATGGTATATGATTTCACATCATAAATTTCACAGCCATAGGATATGATGATGGGGATAAAAACTCAAATAGTTTTTTAAAAAGTTTTATTCAAATACAGGAAGCTATGTTTAGCAACAGGTATTAGTTGAGAGGATTCAATACACTTTGCTTTTTTCATTCAAATTTTACCTTTTGCCAAAGCGTCTGGCCAGTCCCTAATAATGGTGAACCTTAGTTCTCATACAGTCAAGAAGTCATTCTGTTCAAATTAACAATAGCACTTAGATTTATATTCTGCTTCAGAGTGTTTTACAGCCAGCCCTCTCTATGAAGTTTATAGAGTCATCATATTGCTCCCAACAATCTGGCTCCTTGTTTTACCTATCTCAGAAGGATGGAAGGCTGAGTCAACCTTGAACTGGTCAGGATCAAACTGCTGGCAGTCAGCAGAGTTAGCCTGCAATACTGCAATCTAACCACTGTGCCACCACAGCTCAATTACACTGTAGCTGCATTCTAGGCCATTACTCTTTATTATAAGGATAATATAGAAAACTTCACACAGATGTTGATTGTGTTATACTAGAGAGAGGAAGAGTTTCCAGATTCCTTTCAGTGAGGGGATAATTCATCAAGATGTGTTCAACCTTCTTCCACACTCAGATGAATGCAGGAGGAAAACTGCCCATTCTCTAAATTAGAGGACATGTAGCTACCCTTTATGAAATGTTTTCCATGTGTGTTTGGGAAAGATATTATGCTGTGACCCGAATTAGATCATCTTCATGATGTTATTTTAAAAAGAAAGAGACCCAAGCTGAAAAGTGTTCCATTTTTTAATCAAAATTAGGTATACAGATTGGTTTAAGTCAGATAAAAATAGACATTTGTTTCACATTATACAAGCCATTATGTAGCTCAAATGTTTTAATACATGATTGCTACATATCTGTTTTTTGAAATCTCGTACTATATTCAAATAGCGTCAGACAGAAATTGACATCCAAGAGGCAGTTTATCTTCCTTCTGAGAACTTACAAGTTTAAAGTGCATAGAAATAGTGTAGAACAGCTGAGAGCCTGCTGTTTGTTTTAAACAGCAGAACTACACAACCAGCCTCAGTGTAAACTATAATGCTAACAAAACTGGAAAACAATCATCCGTGCACAATACAAAGCTTGATACATCTACACAGAGAATATAATACTCTGCTGTAGCAAATCTACATTGCCTACAACTGGAAGTGGGTGGTTCTCTGTCAAATTTTAAGTCCTGCATAAACTCCTTTCTAGTGAGTAGAGGTAATAATCCCTTGCTGAGTAGGAATTATCTCATCAAACTATGAACTCTGTGAACTTTGTTGTTGCATTAGCATTTCTTAAAAAAAAAAAAAACAGGAACAACAGAACAGGAACAAAAAAACCCCCCACAGAACAGGAACAACCACCTATCAACTAGGAAAGTAAATTGTAAAATGGTTGGGAAATGTTGTGCAATCACTGTTTTAATTTAGATATGTTTGGCAGAAGGATAGATTTGTTTCAGAGGGTCCCATCCGTACAAAGCAGTCTACTTTATCGCCTCTAAGTCCCAACCCGGAGTTGTGGAATGATTCCAGTTAATTCTATTGAAAGCTTTGTGTATCCAATTTTACCTCTTCCAGGCAAAGATTCCCCCTCCCCAGCAGTCAATGTGTGACCCAAAATTTTATAAGTATAGCCGTTCTGATATTTGAACAGGGTAAATTCTTCCCACAGACTCAACATGCAAACTGACAAATCAAGCCTACAGATCTCTTACATTTGCATCCTTCCAACTGAAAAACATCATTAATAAGAAATGCTATGGTCAGCTAGGAGATTCTCTGTTTAGGAGTCTGTTCCCATTGAAGCCAACAGAATGACTATGTAGTTACTATTTCAGGAACTCTGCTTAATTCAAGGTTAAGCAGCTTAGAGTTTTAATAGAACTTGAGTTCATTTAACTAGGTAACTTTCGACAGACTGATCAAAAACCTGGGATAATTCTGATAAAAAGTTACAAATCAGCCTGAGTAATCTTTTCAAACTTATAAATACTTGGAAAACGATAAATCACCTCTTTTAAATCTATACAAAGTAAACATAATGTAGTTTTAATCCAAACCCCGAGCAGTCCAATTTTTAGTAACAAAGAAAAATTAACCTTGCTAAAATGCATTAGTCACCCCAAGATTTATCATAAATATTTTTTAAAAGTGGAAAAATACAAACATAAACCTCTTAGTGTTGATGGTAAATGCGACAGCTGGCTGAAACAGTGTCTAAGGGAGGATATTTTACTTACACGCTTCATTCAGTTCTGACTATTATACCATAATGAGTCTTTCTTTAGTCAAGAATAGTAGTTAGTATTATAATATGCATAAGGAGCATCTTGTTCAAATCAATTAACAACTGAATTTAGGAATTTCTTCACAATTTAAAACACAATTAACAACATACATTTCAAAAAGTTAGTACCTCCATCTCAACTGTAGCAAAGTAAACAAGTAAACATTAATTTCATCACAAGGTTGTATTTGGACATCAGTAGTATTATTTGCAAGCAAGTCTTCGCCAACCTTTGCCTTCCAGATGCAATGGAAGTTAGAAGCTGTATAGTGTCAGGCTGGCTTAGGCTGAATTATTGCTCAATGCGACTCTTAAAGACTCAACTCCCTCCATTCAGACTCGGGAAGGACCTTCTTTTTAAAGTGTATTGTACTTTATGAAGGAGGTTCTGCTCAAATAGTAGCAGAAAAATCCTGTTCTTTCTCATCTGGCTGCTCTCACGTGATAGTACTACAAATCCCAGAATTCTTTGTTATCACGCTTACTGGTTGCAAAGCCTGGGAATTCTGGGGTTGTAGCCCAACACATCTTATACAGGCCTGATAGGGAAGACTGCACAAGCTTAAGTAAGTAAGACAGTAAGATCTTTAAACAAGACCATTAGGGAAAAATATATACATGGATTAAAAGCTGTTTGCCCTCCATCTTGACCAAAAGCTCAGGAATGAAATGTTCTTGGTTCTTAATATGATTTCTCTCTCTCTCTCTCTTGATATTTATCCCTTTCCTGAGAGCACTGTTAAGATATCAGGAAAGATTTTGCAATGCTTTGTTTGATGAATGGGGCAGCCAACAGAAACATAGGTAAATCATTCGTGAAAATGACAGAGGGAGCAAAATAAAGCCAATTATAACACACAGTCACATTCTTAGCTGAGCATATGCTTTTTAAATGGGTGCTTATTTAATATTTCATGCCGGGAAACATTCCTGGCTAAAGGAAAATGTTCATATTCTCATAGATAAGTAATTTGACAGCCAGAAATCGTTCCTTAATATAAACATGCCTGCCATAAAGAATGGCAGGAAATACAAATACTATCTTGTTTGAGCAAATGAGGATTAAGCACACAAAAAAAACCCCAACGGAAAATATTTGTAAATACTGAATATAATTTTTCTGTTCTAAATGTGGATCTTGATCTTATGAGCAAGCAGTCTCCCTGAAGTTAATGACTAGGCTTCATCTCTCCATTATAATCATGCAGGTCTTCCTGGTTTTGACTCTGATACTTAAAGAGTCTGACCATCTATCCACTTTTGGTAAGTCATTGGTTATTTTTGCAATGTCTGCACCTTAGCTGGGAAACAGCTCAGCCTGGCATCACAGAGAGTTTTTTGTTGGCACAGAAGCCACTTGGTATGGGAAGACATTTCCAGCTTTGCCTATTTACATGATCAACTGAAAGGAGTGGTCTATGGGTTTCAATTAATTACATGGGATATTTGCCCCCAGAATCTAGCCCTTCTTCATTCACGGATAGTGATTTACCCAGCATCACAGATAAAGTTTTTACTCTAGGTCTGAATACTGCCCTGACATATAGAAAACAAGCTTGACAATGATTAGGATTGAAGGAAGCGTCCCCCCCCCCTTTTTTTTTTAAGGCAGGCAGATTCTTCTCCCACCCATAGCTTTATTGCCTCTACAGAAATTTAATTGTGGCTTGAAGCACAGAGCGTGGACAAAGTTGCATTCCTGAGCTCCAAAGAACTTTTAACTAGCATGCTTAGATATCTGTATTCCAACTACAGATGCTAGCAATATTCTATTAAAAGGTAATTTATGAAATGTAATTTTATGCCATTAGGTTTATTAACATTAATTTGGTAAGTCTCAACTGGAGTAAAATATTAGCTTCTTGGTTAAATTATAATGTATCGTAGCATTCAGCAGCATACAGAGAGATCTCCATTGAGAACGAATGCAGTACTAAGATAATCTATTTTTATCCCGAGTGTGATTGTTGGGGATTAACAAGGAAAAATACACATAAGCTTTTCTCATATACATCCAATAATTTTTAAACACCATTATCACAATTTTAACACTGTGCAAAATTGCACATACATTTGGATATGTTTACAAAGTAAACCATAGAAACGCACTGGCCCTGATGGCTACTTGTTCTGCAATAGACACAGTAATTAATTAACTGCCTCTGAAGGCGGATCTTCAGTTAGCAAAGTTCTTGTGACTCTTACCGTATGCCCACAAGCCAGGAAGGAAACTCCGAGAGCAATTAAGCACTGCCAACTCTGAAAAAGAGAGAAGAATCCCAAGTTAGCGGTGCATTTATGAAAAGACTCAAAGATTTTTTCCCTTCAAGCAAATCAGAGAAGCACCACCATTATCCCTCCTCCTGTTCTGTTCTATGAAGCCCTACCATCCCTCAGATTCTGCTCCGTCTCCCCTCCCAAAGCCATTTCAGAGAGAAGTGTCAACAGACAGGTTTTAAAATATAAGCCAGAGATGACACATAATTCTGATTCTGGTCAAAGAGAAGAACATTGTCAGAAAAAAAACAAAAACAAAGCACTTACTTTGCAGCACTTGCTATATATGCATGTCAAGAAACAAACCTGATCTAATTATTTCACCCTACGTTCCCTGGGAAGATTTTATGCTCTCCCCGTCTACCCTAGGAAGGTTTTTCCTACCAGCTGCAAATCTAAAAATCATCATCTATAAATAGATGTTTTTTATTCCTACCAATTTCCTAGTCAACCATATGGATAAGTAGCTCTCTGATTGTGAATGAACTCATACAAATCATTAAAACTATTTTTAAACAAGTTTAATACACATGAATATTACAGTCATTAAACAAAGCAGGCCTCTGGTGTTCCATATGCTGATGGATAAAACTTACTCTAGTCAGAGTACAATGCTAGGAATTGTAATTAAGCTCTATTTGCCAAGCTACAGATTTCTCAACCCTGCCCTGAAGTTTTGGATATCTCCTAAAACAGCTGGACACCAGCTGTCTTCATTTCCAAGCTGTGAGCTTTCTGGAAGGTCATGTGCCTGGCCCAAGTAAAACAAATGGTAGGCTAAATGGAGGCTCTGCTTTGACCTCGCAAGATAGTTCTTCTTAAAAGACTTCTACTCTACTACTGGTAGTCCTTGATTAACAATAGTAATTGGAATAGAAATTCCAGCACCAAGCAGTGTGGTCATTAAGCATGATGTCATGCAACAACACTGCTTAGCAATGGCAGCTCCAGCCATTGTTAAGCAATGACCCCACATCACCATGATTTCTGACTTCCTGTTGGCTTCTTCACTGATTTTGCTTGTGGGAAGCTGTCAAGAACACAGCTTCCGTCAGGGCACATGATGATGATGCAATGTTATAACTGCAAGGTGATCACTGAGCACTCAAACTGTGATTAGGTGATCAGACAATATTAACTAGGTGACATTCCTAGTTATTCTAACGAAGAATGTTTATCCCTTGTTCATGATTCCACTGGATTTTCTTGAGTTTCTAGGCTGACAATTACAATCAAACTGCTTCTTTGATCCTTATTTTGTTTGTTATGGGTATATACCACCAGGAGTGAGAAACATGGAGGAGGAGGGGGAGCAAGCAAGAGAGGTTGCTTTACAATTTCAGCTTGTGCGATAAACCCATACATTTCAGTTGATGTTACAGAGAACTGGCTCTAAATTGTATGGCCCCCTCCCTGTCCCTACAAAGCCACATCCTGGCTGTTTCTTCTGAAACACTTGACAAGATGAATGCCCGGAATGGGGTTTAGAGGTTGTTCACACAAGGCCGTTGCATTATTTCTAAAAGGAACAATGTTTCTAACACAGCCATTTTTTCCTAGAAGTCCATGTGCTGCCTTATCTTCTCACACTTTGCACAATTCTAGCTTATTTCCTGTAGTGAATATATGTTTGTGAAAAGAGGAATAAGTAGAAAAGTACCTTTAAGCTGACATAATTAAAATGTGATCAGACTTATATTGGAGTATGACAGAAAACCAGCATATCCCTAGTGCAGAGTTCCCCAACCTTTTTCGGTTGGCGGCATGGAACTGGGGGAAGGCAGAGGGGTCTGTGAGTGCCCGCAACACTGTTCGCATGAGTGGTGCCGCAAGGGCTCACAACATTTGTGGCAATGTTTTCGTGAGTGGGGCCGTGATTGCCTGCGATGATGCTCGTGCAAGTGGGGCCTAATTGCCCACAGGTTGGGGGCCCTGCCCCAGTGCATTATTTGAAAATTGCTATCCTTTAGAAGGCCTGGATGCAATATCTATCCATATCTGACTAAGAACTTCAAAAGATTCTTTGTAGACTAAGTGAACAGACAACCAAATGGAAAATGTGGTTAACTTGACATAAGTGTAAAATGATACACATTCAGATACCTGCCCAGAGTTACCCTGTGGTAAGATGAGCCCCAATAAATTTTATATTAAAAAGAAAAATCCCACCTCAATTGCACACAACCACTGATGGAACTAAGCTGCCTGTAGCTACTTTGGAGTCACAGCAGATGGCTCAAGTAGACCATTCAATGAGCAACGGCTGTTAAAAACAGACATATTTCGTACTTGTGTTCATTAGGGAAATAAAATTGTCAACATGTGTAATATCTTTATACAAAAGTATCTGGAATACTGGGTAAAGTTCTGCACATCATTTTTTTTAAAAAAGGATTTGAGCTAGAAAAAGTGTAGAATCGGGGGACTCCAACAAATGCCTTATGGGAAGAGTGGATTGTTTGAGGCTTTTTTGCTTCAAAATTAGGTGACAGAAGAGATGATTGAGTTTAATCATGTTATGAAAAAAATGGCAAGGTAATTGTTATTCCCTCTCTCAGAACATAAGTGTCTTCTAATGAAACTGATTGAAAGAACAGCTAAAACAGAAAAAAGGAATGCATTGTTAACGTATGGAATTCATTGTCACAAGATGTAGGATATAGTGGTGATCACTAATTTGACTTTACAACAGGACTGAATGAATTCATGGAGTACAGGTCTACCGGGGTTGCTGTTACTCTATGTAACTTCTGGAATGAGACAATATGGCTCCATATACCAATGGCAGAGGACCACAGCAGGGCAGTGGTAATCTGGCAAGTAACACAGAAACATAGAAAATTGATATCAGAAAAAGAGCCAGTGGTCTATTGAGTCTGCCATTTGAATATTTTGTGTTTCTTTTCTTTTCTTTTCTTTTCTTTTCTACTATTCTATTCTATGATGATAGACATGTGTTTATTCCAAGCATGTTTAAACTCAGTTACTGATGATTGAGCTGTGGTGGCACAGTGGTTAGAATGCAGTACTGCGGGCTACTTCTGCTGACTGCTGGCTGCCAGCAGTTCACCAGTTGATCCTGGCTGGCTCAAGGTTGACTCAGCCTTCCCTCCTTCCGAGGTGGGTAAAATAAGGACCCAGATTATTGGGGGCAACATGCTGACTCTGTAAACCACTTAGAGAGGGCTGTAAAGCACTGTGAAGCAGTATATAAGTTTAAACGCTATTGCTATCGCCCCACTACCTCCACTGGATGTTGGTTCCAATCTGGCTGGCCACTATGAGAAACCAATGCCATTTTAAAATGGCCTTATCAAAGGACTGCTCTACTGTCCTAAGACCTGGGGTGCTGGAATCTAAGACAGCAAGTGCTGGAGGAAGAAAGTAGGAGTATATGGTAACTGTACCATGTAATGTGACTTTAAAAATAGCCTCCAGTCTGACCACTGCCTTTATTTGTTTTGTTTTGTGTTTTTTTTTTTAAATCTGCAGATGTCACTGCTAAAAGAACATGGAAAATGCCTGTGAGGAAAGCAGAACATGTAAGCCATCACTAACTCACCAGATATGCCACGAAGGCTAAGTAGAGAATGCTGATAATTGAAGCACATACATATAACACTGTTTGTCCTAGGGCAGTCACATAGATCGCCACAAAGTACATGTTAATGCTGCAGATGATCACAATGAGAATTCCCCCAGCGATTTTCCAACCCCTAGAAGACCAAAACAAAACAAAACACACAAAGAAAAAAATGGATCAGGAATAACTACTTAGGACTAACTGTAGATAAGGACACATTTACAATTTAATTTCCCACTGGATTTCAATTGTCCATCTCTCACTTCCACACAGCATGGCAGACAAAAATAAAACTTCATTATTTGAATCATACAACATGCTACAACAGCTAAAAGCCATTACTTCACTACTAGGTCTTAAAACTTCTTCAAACATTTCCCTATCTTTAAAAAATGTACCCAAAGACAACTTTTTTCTTTGATTTTTTTTCAACGTTTTAGTTATAAACCTTCAATCATTCAGTACATTTCCCCTGACAATCACAGCTGTCTAGATTTTGATATATTCGTTTTCTGGTCTTCCAACCTTGGACACAGATCCAGTCCTCATACATGCTAAACAAATGGCACTGTCATTTGGGATTTCATCTCCCAGGAATCTTGCACTCCCGTTTTTTAGCCAATGTTTGTAAAATAAACAAGCAATAAATAAAACTGCTGAAACCAGTGCTTTGTGGGCTGCAAATGTGATACAGAAGGCTTCATGTGACCTTCAGATTTCCCATTTCTTGATTTATTCTGAATAACTTAGAAGTCTATGGATTAAAACTCTGCAATGGTTACACTAGGAAATTAATGCAACCTTTGGCAAAAGAATAAGCAATGCTTTATAAGAAATGTGAAAATGTATCTTTCTATATATTAGACATCAGCTAGCTAGTTAGGCAAAGATTCAAATTTTTCTTTTGTTACTGAAAGGTATTTTGATCCTCTAAGATGTTTATATAGTAAATCTAGAAATACTGCCTGTCAATTGCCAATCTGCAAAAAGTCATAAAATTTATACCTAAGTGTAGATTTGGGGTAATATTTATCCTGAAAAAGAAGTATTGATCTGCAGATTTTGTGCTGGTGTATGATCTGCTAGTCTAGATTTTATCTTTTGAAAAATAATTGGAAATGAAGAGATTCTGGTGTTCAAGCTGGTTATACATAATACAAACTCTATTCTGCCATTAGCGGATAGAAAAACGAAAAGGAAGTACACTCAATGTGTAATGGGTTGTGAAAATAACCTTAAGGAATAGAAGGAAGAGCCTTGCTAAAACTGTTAAAATATTTAAATTTAGTAGCTGGAACAGGGGAGTTGCACAATGAGTCAGAACAAACCCTTATAGCTGATTGGCTGGAGAATGCTGTCTCCTGATGAGGCAATCTATAATGCGATTGGTTACTGAGAGTGTAAAGGAGGAGTTTCCTGGTTTCCCGCTTTTTTCCTCTGTGTGTTATGAGGGACCTGTAATTTACCTCATGATGTTCCTGCTATGTTGATTTACCTCAAAATGCTCCTCTCTACCTGACTATCTTGACTGATGTAAAATATTGATGTGAAATATATTTCTCTACATAAAAACAAGTTCATGTCAGCTTCTAATTACTTCATTTGGACACCTGGTGGGCAATCCCCTGACAAAAACAATGGTCAGATAAGAGAAATCTACCTCCAAAGCAGGAATGTAATTTGAGAAAACATCTCAGACTTTACCATCCCTAGTTCTATTTAGGATAAAGTGCTGGTGGTGGGAGGGGAAGGGAGGCACATTCAGAGTTGCAAGATTCCATTACCGTAATAAAACTGGTTTAAATAAGCATGACTTTTAAGTCTGGTCTATCTCATAGACCAGACACAATGTGCTAAAAACATAGGTGGTCATTAGGTATAAAGCAGGCCGTGCTGTTACATGGTGACAATGGCAAAAAGTCAGAAACAGCTAAGCTTAATCAAGTATAATACTTGATACATTCCAGATGTGTGCCTTTCTTCATACTTACAGGCCATTGGCAAAGTCATTCATCACTGGACGCAGACTAGTAAAAGTGAGCACTGGGATTAAAGCAAAGGGCAACTGGAAAGGAAGAAAAGGAAATTATGCTCAGAAAGCGATCTTTTTGTTATCTGTGCAGAAAGAAAAAGCTGGTTTAATAGTGAACTATTTAATGCAAAAAGCTGAAAGCAGTTCCAAAACACGATTTATTCACTCCAAACTTTTTCTCTCATTAACTGCTGAAGATTTTTCTGGGCTGAACATAGCATATTCTAAGAACTGAACAGCAGAAGCACTGTTGTTCTTTTACATTGAGGCCCCCATAAAACTAGATGGCTGAATATAGGCGACCGTGGCAATAAGGTTTCATGTAGATGGCATCCAAGTGTAAACAATTCATCCTATAGCTCTTTCCAAGGTTTCGAAGCTCTTTCCAAGATTAACACATCACGTCTGACCCTTCTGCCATGCTTTGTTGACCTCAGACAATGGGGAACAGAAGAAGGGGAAAGAGAAATAATAGCAGAATTACCCAGTTTCCAATTAGACAGGTATTTTCAACATAACAATTCAGAAAGAGGATTGGATCTAATCGTTTTTACAGAAGAGTATATGTTAGGAAAAACATTTAGCAATAAAGGCAGTATAACTCCAATCTGGTAAGCCTAGCACTCCCCAGTCAGATAATAAAAGCTAGCGCTCTCTCTCTTTCTCTCTCTCTCTCCCTCCCTCCCTCCCTCTCTCCCCGTCATTCCAAATCTTCAGGAGAATGGCTGTAGCTCCAGATTTTGAATATGAATCAGATGTTCAGTATTGTAAGCAAAGGAGAACATAAAAGCAGAGAATGGATAATGAAGTGAGAGTATTAAGTGGCTTCAAAATTACATGTTGGGAAAGCTTCTGACTGGAAATAAACATTTGAGAAAATTGCAGGGGAAAGGAAGATAACCGGATTTGCCGTAGTTATGCTTTATTGCTTTAGAAAAGGCAGGCATAAAGAACAGAAATTCAACTGGAATGATTCGCAAGTAAGATCTAGCTTTGATTTGGCTATTCACAAGCCTTATTGCACCACAGGACATCCAACCTCTTATGATTAGTGTTGATAATTCCCAAACTGCTGAAAAGACATTCTCACTTGCAGCTGATATATTCTATGCTTAAGGAGGGTCCAAATGTTCTTGATTCATCAAATTTAATTAGTTATTAAGAATTAACTGCATATTCACTGATTTATTAGTTTCATTTGAATAAAAGTCCTCTTCTTAACAAAAGAACAGCTACAACAGAATACTCTAATTGTAGCATGCAAGGCTATAAGTCAGTATAGACCAATCCTAGTGTTTTTTGTCTTGCACTTTCCCATATCATTTCTTAGTTCTAATGTGCAAAAGGCAGCAGCTGTCCCTGAGGGAAAAAAAATCCCTTCCTAGTTCACAAAATAATAAAATGAACTCTCTGCTTCACATAATGTAGCCCTGATGTAAATAAAATCAATGTAAGGTGGATTCTCTAGGGATCCAAATTCCTTCCACCTATGAGTCCAAGAAAACAGAACCATAGTCTTGGATAAGCTTAGATAAAATTTCTAACATAATTCTGGAGAGTAATGTCAAGAACAATAATAGAAGCCATGTAAAATATCCCCTTAAAGGAAAATATTTGTGGCTCAGGAGTTTAAATAAAGGGTCCCTCTGAGCTTCATTTTTTTTTCCTTGCAGACATTTTATTACCCAAATTAGGTAACATCATCAGTGCTAATCAATTCTAGTTGATTATGTTACCTAGTTTAGGTAATGAAAAGTCTGTAAGAAAACAACCAAGCCCAGAGAGCACCAAGGATCCCTCAAATATATCACTGCATGCCATAAAGACTTTAATCCTTAAGTGACAAAAAATAGGATTTTCAGGAGCTTTTCAGTAAAGTTGTTTTGGTCAACTATTCATTTTAAGTGAGATTTTTTTGTTGCTGTTTCTAATATCACTGAATATTTTATTCACTCATTCCTTGTTTCTATGCAGGAAAAAAATTAGGCTGGTATTGTTAGGCTGTCTCAACATCTTTGCACTTACGTGCCAAACATCCTGCAGTGGATTTGACAGTACAGGTAGTCCTCACCTTACAACAGTTCATTTAGTGACCTTTCAAAGTTATGTCACTTTAAAAAGTCACTTATGAAAGCTTTTCACATTTATGACCATTGCAGCATCCCCATGGTCACATGATCAAAATTCCAAAATTGGCAACTGACTCATATTTATGATGGTTGCAGTGTCCTGGGGTCATGTGATCACCTTTATGTGATCACCTTCTGACCAGCAAAATCAATGGGGTAAACCAGTTTCACTTAAAAACCATGTTACTAGTTTACCAACTGCAGTGATTCATTTTACAGCTGTGGCAAGAAAAGTCATAAAATGGGGCAAAACTCTCTTAACAAATGTTTTGCTTAGCAAATTTGGGGCTCAGTTGTGCTCATATGTTGAGAACTACCTGTAGTAGTTATTATTTTTTATTTATATCAATTTTGCAAATTGTGCTATTAGATCTACACTCTGCCTTGCTGCCCAGGTGAAACTTCTACTGTTGCTTTTTCTGGGGAAAAGAACCATGCTTAATTAGATGTCTATGGAGATTCGTTGTCATCCAGGTCATGTTTGTCCCAAAGATGCTTTTTCAAGAGGCAACTGGACTTTCAAGTTTTTCTTTGAAGACATTTTGCTTTTCATCCAAGAAGCTTCTTCAGCTCTAAGAAGAAACACTAAGAAGAAGAAGCTTCTTAGATGAGAAGTGAATGGTCTTCAAAGAAAAAACAGAAAGTACAGTTGCCTCTTGAAAAAAAAAAATCACAGGACGTTTGGTTTGAGCTCCTTCGGCGGTTTCGATCCGTGCTCACCACCGGAGCTCCCCAAGCTGGCTGGTTTCGGGGCTAATCCACCCTGTAGAGGTGGTGAAGAGTAGGGAGGCTCCCTTTCCCAAAGGCGGTTGCAGCGGTGGTCAGAAATGGCCACCTCAAAGAAGGACTCGACCAGAAAAGAAAGTGCAGGAGGAAGATAAGAAGAGAAAGTTTTAATTGACCGGGTTAAACTGAAAAAGCAACAACATAAAGTACCCTGAAATTTAAACTATAAAAATAACATTGTTCCCAAAGAAGACTTTGAAATGGCGAAGGAGAAAGGAAAGAGAAAGGATTTGGCTTTTTTTTCCTTCTCCCTTCCTATACTGACAGCTAAGAGACTTAAGTAAGAAATTGACAAAAATCCACTTTGACATTAATAGGCATTGAAGCTGAAAATAAAATGTCAAAGGGATAATAAAGATTTTTGGATATTTAAAAACTTTTAAAAGCAGGAAAGGAGAGAAAAAGAATAAAAGGGCAGGATCTGGAAAAATGGAGGAGACTGCCTGGAACTAAAAGGAATTTACAGTGAAATCTTAACAAGATTTAGGATACATTCCAACTGAAACTTTGTAACAAAATAATAAAACCCCAGGAAGAGAAAGTGGAAAAAAAGAAGCAAAAAGAAACAGTTTTGGATTATTTGGATTATTTGGTGATTTTTGGATCTTTGGCTATTGCATTTAAATGAATTAAATCAATTGGGTGGTTGTTTAAAAGTGTTTAAAATGGCATCTCTTTTAGAAGAACTGAAAATGGAACTTAAAAAACAGAAAGAAGATGCACAAGAAGGGAGAGGTTCTTTTGGCTTCGTATTTCAATTTTTAGAAATGGAGATCCGGAACTATGAGAAACAACAAGAAACGCTTGCAGAACAAGAAGATCTGGACAAAGAAGAAGCCATCTTTAATGATCAAGTAATTTTATGTGGGGGGGGGAGGAAAGGGGGGAAAGAGAGTGAAAAGTTTAAGATTTGAAAAAAAAAAAAGAATAGTTTGAAAAATAATTACAATATTAGAAAGCAACAGAAGAGGGGATTACAGAAGAGAGAATTAGAAGTAGAGAGACAAGGTGGTAAAAGGGGGAGGGAGAAGAAGAGGGAGAAGAAGGAAAAGAAAAGAAGTTATAAAAGACAGAAGATATAGAGAAGATATAGAGAAACAGGGAAAAGGTATAAGGATTGAAAGTGTAAGCCTGTTTAGCTATAATGGGTGAAATTTTAATTGAAAAGGGATTCAGCAAAGGTACATAAGATAGTATTATATTAGAAATAGAAACAATTTCAGAAAATATGACTAAAATGATGGATAAAATATTTATTGTAATATAGTGGAATGTTTGTTAATAAATAAATGAAAGAAAATGAACAAGAGAATGAAATTAGTAAAGGATGGGAACATCTTAATTATTATTAATGATTTATAAAAATATAAGTAAAGAGAAATATGGGGAAAAAAAGAATTCATTATGGAAAGTTTATTAGTGTTCACAAGGAAGTATGATATTCAATTGAAAAGAAAAAGATGTTAAGATTTTAATGAATATTAACGATAGAATTGAATTAGAATGGAATGAGTGTTTTATTTACGTATATATATAATTTTTTAAGGATATTGTGTGTATTTTAAAAATGTACGAAGCAGAATTCAATTGGAAGCTATGTACTATATTGAATGTTATAATCTTAAAGGTATAAATTGAAGTTTAAATGAGTTGAATGGACAAAATTAAAAGATATAAAGGTGTCATACTCCCATTAGTTACTACAGGGGAAAATTTGTTTAATAAGAAAAGATAATATGAAATTGAAACAGGACAGACAAAAGTACAAATATAATGATTTGAACTGAGATAAGAGATAATTAAAAATAAAGTTGAGAAAATCAAAGGAGGGAAAAACTATGTAGAAAATGTTAAACAGTAATAAGACATGGAATAGAACACAAAGATGAACGTGAAATTGAGTTTGTGTCTGTATGACGAAGTGATAACCCGTGACCATGCTATTCTCAAAAAAAGATGTTTTATTTGTATTATGGGGTGGGGGGCGGTTTGGTGAAAACCCAAATAAATTTTAAAAAAAAGAAAAAGAAAAAAAATCACCTTTGGGACACACCTAATTAGAGCCCCTACCTGTAAACTCATGAGGACATTGAGAAAGTCATTCATTCCAGTCAAGTGTTCCACATCTTTGAAAATAGCAACCAGAAGAGTTGGCGTGATGGCAATGGAGCGGGTTAGAACCACACGAGCAAACCGTGACCACTTCAGATTGAGGAATCCCTGAAAACAAGGAAGAAATCAGAACCATTCAATCAGAGATACAAGTGTACTGAAATACTGAAGAAAAGTAGTATCTTTCTGGGATAAAAAACATACCTGCCTATAAATTTCACAAACTCTTTTACTTTCTGCAGTCAAAGTACTTCTACAGCTATTGATCAGACCAGAGTAAACTAGTAGAATTAAATTTATAAACTAACACTGAGGTAAAATAGGATCAGAGTAAGACAAAGAAAGTTAGATAAAATATACAATATATTCAAATCAATCTGTTCTTGGTAAAGGTCCAGATAAGCCTTATTCTGCCTAAAGCAGCTATTTGCAGTTGTCAAATGAATTGGTCTGAGAACACAAAATGTACTGTTGTCCAACACTTCAGAGCTCTCTGCAGTTGCTGGGAAATCTGGGAAAAGATGCAGCTGCCGCATTTTTTTCAGTAATCAAATTTAAAGCACAGCTTATTCTAAACAATGTTGGGTTAGATAATATGGCCTGAACACATGAAAGCTAGGGATATGCAAAATTCTCCAACCCAGGAATTGAATGTTCTGAATAACTTTAGAATGTTTTCTTTGATATTATGCTCACTCTCCCCCTGGATCTAGGAGGTATTTGATAGTGTCCAGAAGTACATTTTCTAAACTAAAAGTAATTGGATCTGGTCCTAAAACCCATTTTGTTTCATCCAAATCTCTTCCAGTACTAAGGACTTCCTTCTGGAAACCCTCAAATCACTCCTGGAAACCGGAAGGGGGTTCAGCAGAGAAAAGAGAAACATTTTAGAGTTCTTCAGAATGATCTATTTCCAGATAGATATTTTTTGCAGATCTCTAATGAGACTCATGATTCATCAGCAAATAAAGTTACTGAAGCTTGTTTTCACAGTAATAAATTGCATGGAATCAACCCTACCTTCTGTCCAATGACAAAGGTACCAAGATCATGTTATATGTATTATCTAATCCTAACCTACTTTGAGAGGTTTTTTGTGTTATGAAGAATGGAAACCTGTCTTTAAATCATACTAAATACTTTCAATTTATTGGACATTATATCAAAACCAGATAGTGTACTTGATCACTTATCAGTGGTTTAACCAAGGCATAAAGAAATGTAGTTGTGTGAGACTGTTCCAATCTAACAAAATAGAAATTCAGGATTGTAGGAAATGGTCTTTTTCTGACTCAGGCCTTTGGTCTACCAGAGCTGTCAGCATTGGCAAATAGCAGCTTTGGAGGATTTTAGTGGGATTTCCCCACAGTCTTATCTGCCTTTGCTGCTGATCAGATCGACAAACAAAACCATTCTACCACTAAGCCTGGGCCCTCCTTTTTTATAAAGTACTCAATTTATCCTGTTTTAATTATGGAAATTCTTTGCAAATTTAATTCCAAATTGATCAATTTAATTACAAAAACTAAAAGTGGATAGCTTGCTTTGGATTGACAACTTCACATGTCACCAGAAGAGAAGAAGGCACAGACCAGGGAAATGGTAGGTTGAAGACTTTGGGAACCCTGTGAACAATTGAGCTCATACAAAGGCAAAGAGATTTGATAAATGGCAGCCTAACTGGTATCATAAGGAAAACACTTGAATGGCATTTCATTCACAGGTTAATATAAAGAGGGCCCATCCTTTTACGCAGGATGGGTTCCTTTAATTGCCTGAAAATGTATCCCTCATCCAGCCCCATTCCCCAAATATAGGGCCAAATAGCATTATGGATTCTTTCCAAAGGTTCTTTTGAGTGGTTGGGAACATGGAGGTAGCATCCATGGACAGCCCTTTGAAGCAGCTGTATCTTCTCCTAGTTTTGCACAATTAGCTTTTGAAGGAACTATAGTCAGATGCTACCTCCACAGTCTGACACACACTGAAGCCCCTTTTAGAAATAAAATCCTATGGTCTGCAAATCTAACAGACTCCCAATCCTTCTGAAGTCAGTCATCTCTATTTCTTTGCTTCAATTTAACAATGATAGTTTTCAGTATCACTTGGTCGCTATATAAAAATATGTTTATAAAACAAGACACCACAACAGGAGAAATGCATTGCTTAAGGATCTCGTGAACTGCCGGCTGAAAGGGGAAAATGTCAGCGTACAATTTTTTTATCAAAAAATGTGTTCGTGCCACCTGGTTCCCAGATACCTAGCTGTGGCATCTAGGAACTGAGCCACTTGGACAGCATCTTTAGATTCTTATCACTTTAATTTGCAGAACCTATCGAGATATAGATTAGGAAGGCAAGTCAAATGTAAATCCACAACATTTTAAAAGATTAAAATACCTCCATAACAAACTGTCCAGAGTAAGTTCCTGTCATTGTTGAACTCTGTCCTGCAGCAAGGATGCCAATAGCCCAGATGTAGAGAGCAGCAGGGCCAAAGTAACAACCTAGAATTACTCCCTAAAACACAAAAGAGTTCTTTTAAAAAATGAAGTTGTATACCGTATATACTCGAGTATAAGCCGAGTTTTTCAGCCCATTTTTTGTGCTGAAAAAATCGTCCTCGGTTTATACTCGAGTCAGATTCCCCTCTGAAAAAGAAATGACCCACCGCCATGTGAGAATGCTCAGATACGAAATCTATCCAACCGAAAATAAGTGTGTGTGTGTGGGGGGGATTTTAACAGAGGGAAGATGCAGGGAGAAGGCGAAAGCGACGGAAGATCCTTCAGGGGAAACTGAGGGGGAGACTCACTCGGGAGGAGGGGGAAGAAGAGGTGGTGGTGGCGGCTCTCTCCCTTGCAAGAAAAAAGCAAGGCTCTCTCCCTTGCAAGAAAAAAGCAAGAGCCGTTCTTATGATCTCTCCCTCTCTCTCTCTCTCCCCGTAATACAGTCAAGCCCTTTCCAGCACGCGGGATCCGCCCCCGCCGCTTTGCACCTTGCAAATGCAAAACCTCCAGGATTTTGCATTTGCAAGGTGCAAAGTGGCGAAGTGAGTGTGTGTGTGTGTCTGTCTCTGTGTGTGTGTGTGTCTCTCTCTCTCCCTTCCTCGCACCAGCGCGGCTTCCTTCCACTGCCACGCATTTGGGCTGCTTTGTGCCCCCCTCCCTCCCCGCCGTCTTTTATTTTCTCCTTTCCAATGAACGGGAACGAACAAACCAGGATTAGCTTCAAGAGCCCCGAGGAGCAGCAGCGGCAGCAGCAGCACCCAGCATCCTCAATTTGAAAGTTACTGCTGGGTAAAGGAGCCGCTCTTGGAGCTCGGCGGCGCTTTGCAAGAAGAGCGAGAGAAGGAGGTGAGGCGCAGCCCGGCTCGGCTCTGCAAAAGGTTGCGCCTGCAATGCCGCCCCGGGCGCTGAGCGAGGCTGACTAGCGCCGCCCAGGCTGTTCGGGAGTGGGAAGCGGCTGTGCCCCTGGCCGGCCAGGGGAATGGGGACCCTGCCTGAGCGGGAGGCAGCGGCGGCAGTGGGGTCTTTCCAGTTAGGATCCAGGGGTGGCAGCCGCCTGGGCGTCCTCCTCTCGGCTTTCGGCCAGCCGTTTGCAGGGCTCAGCGAGTCTGCGCCAGGAGTTGCCCTGCCACCGCGCACCGGGGAAGTGGTGGCCGCTCGCCTTCGCTGCAGTCGGAGCTCTTTGGGGGCGCCCCTCGTATTTGTCTGACCTCGCGGTCTCTGCCGTCGCGGCTGCGATCGCCTCCCGTCAGGGCGCTCGTCTGGAGGAGGGAGCGGTGGCTTGCGGAGCCTCGGCACGAACCCCCTTTCCCCGCACTTCCCCCCCCGCACCGCTCTGGCAGCAGCAGGCGGAGAAAGCCCTGCTTCCCCCTGGCCTGTCTCGGGGAGAGGAAGCGAAGGGCCCCGTCTCGGCTCCCGTCCTTCTCAGATACCTCTGGGTTTTTTTCCCCCTTCCAACTGGACGATGGCGATATCCTTGAGCAAGTCTTAAAATGCCGGTGATGAGGGGCCTCCTGGCTCCCCAAAACACCTTCCTGGATACCATAGCAACCTGCTTTGATGGCACGCGTGAGTTGGCTTCCCACTCTTTTTTTTTAACTCTCCTCCTCCTCCTCCTCTCCTCTCCCCTTGTTGTCTGGTCTTCCCTAAGGAAACTCGAGGGCTCACACTTCCAGGTGTTTCTCCCTGTCTTTCTCCCTGTCAATGATCTTTTTTTCCCTTCCCTTCTCTCACCCCCATCCTCCTTCACCTTTGTCACCACAATCCTGAACAGATGAAGTTTATACTTCTCAAGAAAGGTTGGATGTTCCTTTTGAGGAGGGAACCTAGTGTGACATTTGTATGTTGACCTATTACTGAGCCATAGCATGTGTGCAGATGCAATGGAGGCATGAGGGAGAGCTGTGAAAGAGATGGTGGCTCTCCAAAACAGGATGTACATGCAGCACATACACATGCTTTTTTCTTGCAAGGGAGAGAGTGACTCTGTTTGGACATACAGATGAGGAGGAGGAATCCAGTTTTGAAGGATTTTAACTCTTGTGTTTTAGCTTGGTTGCTGATTGAGCTAAGGTTTTTGTACTTTTAAAGTTATTGTTGATACCATATTGGTTTTGTTGGCTCTCTTTTCCACTTACAGAGCTAGTTTACTGTTTTTCTTTGAAATAAATATTCAAAAACATTTAACCTACTGATGCCTCAATTAATGTAATTTTATTGGTATCTATTTTTATTTTTGAAATTTACCAGTAGCTGCTGCATTTCCCACCCTCGACTTATACTCGAGTCAATAAGTTTTCCCAGTTTTTTGTGGTAAAATTGGGTGCCTCGGCTTATATTCGGGTCGACTTATACTCGAGTATATACGGTACTTTAGATTAAGCTGTCAGCAGTCTAACACAAAGTGACATTTTACGAAATCACTGCTTGGATTAGCAAGGGCCAATTTACTCAGAGATACTTGAATCTGAATGCTATAGTTATTGTGCACATGCTTATTTTCCAAAAATATCATGGCCAAAAAGAACACTTTGCTCATAAACCCATCCCAGGTAATTACATTGCTCCTCTGGATAGAAAAATCTAACAAAATAACCTTAGTACAGAATGGCCTTTTGCAGAATATGAGCAATGTTAGGGAGAGAAGGCTCACAACTGTCTTATGCCTGAAAAATATTTTCTTGATCTTGAGAGAGATATCTGGAAGGCAAATAACTGCTAAAGTGCTAATTTTGGTTCTGAAATATCTGGAGCTATTTTATTTTGCAGATGTTTGTCTCCTGATAGAACTTCTTTTTGGTTCGATTGCTTTGATATTTTGAGTGCTAAAGAAGACAGAACTGGAAGAGCTTGTGATCTTTTCACAGTTCTGTTTCATCTTCCCATTTACTCTGTTTTATAAGTTTTAGAAATACCTTTAGGATATTCAAAGGCTGATTCGGAGATTCAACAGCATTATATATGGATCTTTAACTCTTGCTAAATTGAATATGTAAAGCTTTTCACTCACCCCTTTGTAGATATCCACATCTAGGGTGCTATTATCTGACTGAAACAGCACAGCTTGGGCAAAGCTTTTATTTGCACAGATGTCATGCTGTAAACATATAAGTAGACATTTTGTTTTAAAACTAAAAGACCCATGTGGCACAAAACAGTGTTTTAAAATAATAACAATCAAGAAGAATTCTGGCTTACATTGACCTTTCTCTCCTGGGAGGAGGAGGAGGAGGAGGAGGAGGAGGAGAATGGGGGGGAGACACTGCTGGCATTGAAGGAAACTTGAAACATACAAGAAGCTGTCCTTGCAGTATAGCCTCAAGCTCTTTTGTCTGTTCCTTAGTTTTGAAAGACCAGCCCAAATAAAAAGGGAGTATGACAGGTGCTATCTTCCAAGCAAGGGGAAAGGGGAGACAAAGAGCATTTGACAGATGACTTGTTTCCACCACAAATTGTATTGCTTTTTATTTATTGTAAAGCATCCTGTCTTGGTTACATGGAGCTGTTAATCCTACTGGGGGTTCTATTCTATGATCCTTGGTACTTGCTGTAGTGATTTAATTCTCTCCATTAACTCTCCCTTCTAAAAGCAAGGGAAGAGAAGCTGAGGTTCACATACAAATCCGGTAATCACATGGAAACATAACAATATATGCAAAACTACTAACGCTTTTAAACCAAAAGCACAAACACGATGAAAAAGGAAACAGGATACAGATGGTAGGAAGAAAAGGTATAACACCACTAGCTAGAGAGGCAAAATGGAGGAACAAAGCTGGATGGAAGGAAGGGAAGCTGGAACTAAGCAGAAAAGGAAAGAAGCATGTAAGAAATTGGAAAGTACATTAACTCATATGATTTGGTCATGTTCTTTTTTTTTTTTTTTGGAAAAACGGTATACTTATAGAAGTGGCTGTATGGGTGAATCTTTTCAAATTAAAGATTAATTACATTTTGTATTATATTTCAAAATTAGGGAACCTGAACATTTTTGAAGAATATTGCTTATATTGCGCATATTGGGAATAGCAAAAGGAATGATATTGAGAAATTGGAAATATATTATTACACTGAATATCAAACACTGAATTTAAGAAATATGTAAATCATCTTTGAAAACGTTACATATTAATTTTTTCTACCAATCAAAAATCGTAATAGTATCGTATGTTACCCTTTGGCATAAACTCTATTATATTTTATAAAACTAGACAATTTCATGGATAATTTTATATATTATGAACAGATTAAGTGAATTTGGGATAATTAGTTATATCAGTTTGTTATGTTATTTTTTCTATTTATTTTTTTCTGTTTCTTTAATTTATTTTTTTCTTTTCTTGTTTTAATATTGCAATTTCTGAATGGGAGGCCCCTCAGGTTAGGGTTGCACCAGAGTTGTTGTCACAAAACAATGTGGTCTTGAAACATGATGTCATGTGACTGCATTGCTTAGTGATAAAAGTTCCAGAAATCCTGCTTGCCATCATTAAGCAATGACATCATATGACTGCAATTTCCAACTTCCTGTTGGCTTCCCTATCAGAAACGTCAGAAATCGTTAATTACATGACCATGGAACATGGTGATCACCAGAGCCCATTTTATGTCCTCCTCATTCAGTGACATTGCAAGTTTGAATGGTTACTGAACAAGTGGCTGTAACCTGAGGACCACCCCCTGTATTACTGTTTAACTTTTAATTTGTTTTTCTTTATTGTTTTTTATGTATTTTTTAAAAAATTGCAATGAAAAATTAAGTAAGGATACTTAAAAAAACATTTAAAAGAATCCTTGCAATATAAGGAGCATTTATTGCTTACTAATACAACATGAAGCAAGAAAGGAAAACACTCACCACTTCTTGGTTTGTCTTTTTATAAAAAGCTTCTGCAAAGACTGAGACAACAAAGACGTTGATGATGAAGGAGACAAAGAGGGCAATGCAGGATTCAATGAAAAAATACTTGTTGGCCTCACTAACTTCCTTCTTTATGGCCCGATTCACCTGTCGAGACTAAACAGAAAAATTCGATTCACACAGACAGCAAAATGCAGCTTCACTGAAGTAAGGCTTTCTCTCTTCAACTACCTTATTTATTTATTACATTTTTTTTACCCTACCTCTGTTACTTTAGAAGTAACTCAAGGTGGCAAACATACCTAATTCTCCCCCCTCCTCCTATTTTTCCCAAAACAATAACTCTCTGAGGAGGGTTGGGCTCAGAGACAGCTATTGGCCTGAAGTTACCTTCCTGGCTTTTATGCCTAAGGGCAGCCCAGAACTCACAGTCTCCCGGTCTTTAGGCCAGCACCTTTGAAATTCAGCTGCCAACCTTCACCACTATACCAAACTGGCTCTCACTTTAGAAACAAACCTAAATTAATGATGCTTGTGGAACCTCTGCCATACAGGGAGTAATTTTAAGACCAGGTGTTTCTCCCTGCTAATCTAGTGCTCTTCATGGGACGGAGATTCTGAAGGAAAACCCGCTCATGGAATTTCCAACTGTGGTGAAAACACAGCCTTTGTCCAAGAAGAAACAAGGGCATGCATGTTGAATGTGATTTCACTGCAGCAGGAGTGGGGAACTCTGGCCCCTTTATGACTTGTGGACTTCAACTCCCAGAATTTCTGAGCCACTCATGCTGGCTCAGGAATTCTGGGAGTTAAAGTCCACAAGTCATAAAGGGGCCAGAGTTCCTCACCTCTTCACTATGGCATTGCAGAAAGAAGACGTGGGTGAGAATAGCTTCCATGAGGAAACCCACACTTACCTTGACCAAAGCAGAATGCAGGTACATGTTGTGAGGCATGATGACAGCGCCTACGATCCCAACAGCTTGCTCTAGTTGGGCAGGCCCACAGCCTTCACAATAAGGCACAAACATCCCTTTCAGCAGCTGTCCCTGGTCTGGTTTTACAGTTACATACTGCAGAAGACACATGAGAAGGCATACAAGCAACAAGAAAAGACATTGGCATTAGCAGTGTCCTTGGCAAATCTCAGCATCTCATTCTAAAACCCCCCCACAAATACAGAAGTACAAAGTTTTCCCTACAAGTTTTGTTGTTGTTGTTGTTTGGGGGCGGAATATTTGGCCCAAAAGACAGGAAAAGGCTTATGAGAGATTCAAAAGCCTATACTGTTCATTTTAAAGATCTATATATACAAAGGCAGTGTTACCTCATATCCAAACGTGACGGCCATGATAGTAATGAGGAAGGCAAACAATGCTTCCAGTTTCCTCAAACCTAAAAGAGACATATAACCACTATTAATAGGAAAATTAATATTATCTACTTAATATTATCAAGATTGTTTTTACCCAGATTAAAAAATAGGCTCAGTTCATTGAATGATCACAATGGAATACATACATACATATCATGCATCTATTATATTCTTGGGTTATGACTAGATCAGCAGTTAAAATGCATCCAATTAAAGCACCATTGTATCCTTTTCCTGCTCACTCGCTCTCTCCCCCCCTCGAAAATCAGAAGCTGAGCTACTGAAGGGAATGGAAGAAAACAATAAACACACATCTATGAAGCAGAGGCACAGAAAGGACAAAAAAACCCACCACTGTTATCATAGAAGAAAAAACTCCAGATGAGTGGAAGATAGTCCCACAAGGTATGGGGTTGCACAGAAAGAAAACTGTATGGCTCATTGAAAGAGGGGTTCGAATCTTGCAACATTCACAAGCCATTTGCTGTGCTCCCATTAATGACCTCACCAGCTCAGATAGACTGTGAGCAAAGGGACCAAACTAATACTATGCACATTTAGTCAGGAGAGGGGGGAGAAATCACTAAAATCAAAAACCTACCTTTCTGGATCAATACTGTAAAGGTTTATAAAAAGCAATATATCTAAGTGCATGTCAGTCACAGAGTGGATTTTTTTTTTTTTTACTGTTGGATATATTTAGAATTCTGGGAACATGATGTTGGCACTATGGCTACTGCTGGGGAGTGAGGGGGTGAATTCATATTCAAAAAAGTACATAGGTTACGAAGCCCAAATATCATAAAGGTAAATTGAGGCTTATAGACACTGCACTGAGGAGCTTAACATAACTGCAAACTGGTGGGCTAAGCCAAACATGCCGCTGGGTGCACACATGCCCATACACAACCCCTGCTCAAAGACTGCCATGAGGAGCAGAGAATAGCTATCTTCCTGCCAGAAGCATCTGATGAATCCAAAGTTTTCCTCAAAGGGTGCACCGTGAGATTATGCTGCAAGTTCTGTCCTTTGTGTACACAAATGCAATGTCACAGCATACCTAACAAAAGCAGTTTGTGTCACGATGCTGCAATTCGCATGCCATCATTTCCACCACCACCACCATCCAGCCTTGCCAACCCCACCCAGTTCCTATCATTCACTCCCCTCTCCCCATCACTTGCATTTCTCCCATCAACAGGGCCTCTCATGCTTTGGGTCTGTTTCTATCTTTAGAGCAGGGGTCTCCAAACCTGGCTTGGCTGGCTGAGGAATTCTGGGAGTTGAAGTCCAGGAGACTTCAAGTTGCTAAGTTTGGAGACTCCTACTTTACAGGAATCTGCTATAATCAATGTGTCAGGTGGTGCTCTATTCAAAATTCAAGAAAGAAATACTTAGACTCCTTAGATTAGAGAAAAGATATCTTTTACTGAAAATGAAGTGGTAGCAACCATAGAATTCTGAATCTGAGGAATTAGGCGCGCAAATCACATATACGAAGTGATGGAAATGTTCCCACCCCCAATAGTTCAAATGATTCTTCCAATTAAAAGTTGTGAATATGATCATGTGGACATCTTCAGGTGGTGATGAGGCCTCTGTCTGTTGACCTTGGCATATTTTGATAAAGGTTTGCAGCTGCGCAGAGGAAAGAAAGCTAAGCGAGAAATAGAAACCTAAGCAAGAATTTATACTCCACCCCCCTTATTTTATACAACACTAGAATGTAACACCTCCAGCTTGCTTCCCAGACTTTACCCCCTCCTCCCCCCGTTACTTATGGCAGCCAAAAGATGCAAAGCAATAGTAGAAGATCTTGAAGGCTGACATTATGGAACAATTGCCATAAAGAACCTGCAATCCTTCTTAAATGGAAGGACTGCAGATTTAGCAGCTGTTCTAAGAGGGCTGGGAGGAGGGAGGGAGAATAAGACATAACATTCTCCCATTGCAGCTGCAACTCATACAGTCAAAGGTTGAGGGGCTCTAGGTTAAATCTTTTCAGCATGATGGCAGCAGCACTGGGGGAAAATGAGATTGGAGAAAACCTTAAGATTCTCCCATAGTACCTCTGGGATATGTATTTGGGTTTGCACATGAAAGAACAAGAGGGAGAAAGCACATATAATTGTCTTCTCTGCATGGCAAAGCATTTTTGAAAGGAATCAAGCTAAAACCTTTCCAGAAGTGTGCACAAAGTGAAATCTCTGCAGCGTGGCAACCAGAACCCTTTCCCACACATCGAAGTGCCTTAACCTCATCGATCAAGAGATTATTTAAGAGAAAAAAAGAAATGTACTTCAATAAAAAAAAGCTCTTACCATACTTGTCCAGGAAGAGAAACACAAAGGTATCAGCTATTGTTATGAGGACTCCACCCCACAAAGGAATTCTGTGGAAAGACAAAACAGAAGAGAAAGCCTCCTTAACCAGGAAACAAATGGGCAGCAGCTTACTGGAAATTTATGGAGCGAAACATTGCCCATTTCTAGCAACCTATGCAGAAAATATTGTATTTTGGGTAAGCTTGGCTGTTTCTACTGGCTCTATCAGGTTAAAGTGTCATTTCAGAAGACCAAACATTGTTTTAGGATGCAAAGACAGCAAACTGTTTCCACTGTTTGCTTCGATACTTCAAAGGAAGCCATCTACCTGAGCTGCAGCTATCTAATAACTCTCAGCTCTGAAACTGAATTTTTATAAGCTTATAAAGCAGTTATATCTAGGTGCACAATGCAGCAGGAACCCCAACTAAGTTGTAGGTGCACTTGGAATTCGGAGAACCTCTTGGTTTTGTTAACTGCACAATGACTCCTAGAAGGGCTCCCCATTCAAGAAATGTCTGCTATGAGGAAAACAACCATTTGCAAAGTGCTAATTTCCCAGGATATCCCCTGACACCCCTCTAGTTCAGGGGTGGGATTCTACCAGTTCGCACCTATTCAGTAGAACCGGTTGTTAACATTCTAAGCAGTTCGGAGAACCGGTTGTTAGAAGAAATTACTGGCCTAATCCTGTAAGGAAGGCAGGAAGGAAACATTCTGGTGTTGCTTACAGAAACTGCCTCTCCATTAATCCTTATTACATTCTTGGCAGGACTAGACTTCCTGTCTCAGGAACGTCTCTGGAGTTTTTTTCCCCCTCCTTTGCTGGTACTTTGCGTGTGTGGAGTGACCATTCAAAGTTACAATGGCACTGAAAAAAGTAACTGATGACCATTTTTCACACTTACAACTGTTGCAGCATCCTCACAGTCATGAGAGGCCAGGCAAAGAGATCCGTGCCTTGATGTGAGTGATATTGAGTTGGCCACACCCAGCCAATAACATGACCACCAAGCCACGTCCACCCAGTCACATGACCACCAAGCCATGTCCACCAACTAAGCCACACCCACAGAACCAGTTGTTAAAAAAATGGAATCCCACCCCTGCTCTAGGTTCCTCACTCCTAGCTGCTTCCTACCACTCCTGCTTTTCTTTGTCCCTTTCTTGTACAATGGACACTCCTCTGAACAATTCACTAAGATGCTTTTACTCATTACATTTACTTTTTAAGAAATTTGGAAGAGCAGAGGAACTAACATGGCCATGGGGATGATACAATAGCGATACACAGTTTTTCATGACTGTGAGAAATGGTCGTAAGTCACTGTTTTCAGGGCCAGTGTAACTTCAAACGGACACCAAACGAAATGTGTTGTAAGTCGACCTGTACTACATGAATACAGCCTGATATTATATGTGACAAGGGATGGGATCCGACTGGTATAACTACCGATTCTGTTGCTCTGCGTTGCACACAAGTCGCGCGAGTGCAATTTATGGCCTGCTGAGCTGCCGGGACAGCTGAGCAGTGCTGTGCATGGGTGCACAGCGGTTGGAAAAGCCCTTTTCCCCTGCTTTTTCAACCTCAGTTGTGCCACGCAAAGCAGCTGAGGTTGAAAAAGCAGGAAATAAAGGACATGTAAGAAGAGCCCAGGCGGGAGAGTGGGCCAAAACAGCAGCAGACACAGAGCTACCGGTTCTGTGTCTGCTGCTCTTCAAAGCTACCGGTTCTGTAGAGCCGGACAGAACCAGTAGAATCCCATCCCTGTATGTGACCCTCAAAAGTGTTGGTGACTTTCTTTATGCCTTTCAGAAGGTGGTGCAGTCATGCATCCAAAGTCTGTCCGTAGTCCTCAGCCTAGGATGAAATGTTCACCCATGACATACAATTGAATGGAAATAACGCACCAAAGTTTCAAGCAACTTTATCAAGCTGTATCAAGAGTTGAACACTGGACTTTGCATGTTCCTTAGATGTTGGACTGTGGCTTTCTCATCAGCCCATTATACAGCTAGTCATCAACTTATGACAGTTCAGTTAATGATCCCCTTTTGCGACCTTCTGACCTGCAAAATCAATGGGGAAGCCAGATCCACTTAAGCACAGTGTGACCCACTTAAGAACTGCAGTGATTCACTTTACAAGTGTGGCAAGAAAGGTTGTAAAATGCAGCGAAACTCGCTTAACATGTGTCTCACTTAGCAACAGAAATTTGGGGCTCAATTGTGATCGTAAGTTGAGGAGCACCTATATTAAAGAGGGGCATACACACATTAGCATCCGGGGTGGGATGCAAATATTTTTACTACCAGTTCTGTGGGCATGGCTAGGTGGGCGTATCCATGTGACTGGCTGGGCTTGGCTTGCTTCTTTTTTTGTGTGTGCAGCACCCACCCAGCCCCGCTCCCTTTTTTGACCTCCTGGGTAGCGTTTTTGCTTGAGGCCCAAGAAGGCAAAAAATGGAGTGGGAGGGGCCGTGCAGCACCCCACGCCTCCCACGTGCCCCTTTTTTGTCTCCTGGGCTTCAGAGAAGCCTCCTGGGCAAAGCAGTAAGACAAGAACAGCTGATCATCAGAACAGCTGATTGTCGTGAGGAAAAAAAATAACAGTTCAGCCGAATGTTAGCATTTTTTACTACCTGTTTGGTCGAACTGCGCCGAACCGGAAGAATCCCACCACTGACTAGCATTCTGAGGATGCTCTCTTGATCAGGCTAGAGATCCTTGCAACCCAAGGCTCAGTACCACAGAATTACCAACTAAACTGAATCTGGAAGCGTGGAAGCAATAATTGTCTCCTACTTTCTCTCCTTGCTAGCAATTTGCATTTAAAACATACGTGCTTCTTTTGATAATGGAGTTAATTAAGTATCAAACAGCCTAATTCTTTCCGGACTACACTAATCAGTGTTGATTAAACAGTGGATTTCATAACTTAACCGCATTTGCTCAAAAATACCTTTTGCTTAATTCAAGTTACACTGATTCAATTTTAGTTAAGGCCTATATAAACACTCTTAGGGTTTTTCAGGGAAAAGACACAAGAAAAGGGCAAATATCTTTAATTAGTTGAAATAAATAGGAGGGGAAAAAAACACCTGAAAAACTGGGACTGGTTTTGCTTAAATGTCACCTGCCTCATTTCAGTCATTGAGAAACTTTTCACATTTGAAAAGTTCATTTTCAAATATGACCTATCGACAGAAATTTTAAAAAGAACGTTGCCATTAAAGTTTAATAGATTGACATACCCCATGACTAATGTTTAAATATTATTGTCCAGTTGTCAAGGGCTGCTTCAGTGATGGAATGTATTGACCGGGGAAAGAATTCCTAGATTTGATATGGAATTTTCTTGCTTGATTGTATCTCTGTATTTTTTTTTTTACCTCATGACTAGCAGGAGAGTGCTGAAACCAGAGAATTACAAAGCTAACTTACTTCCCAACGGACAAGAGGTTGATGGCAATTGCTGAGCCGATGACTTCCTGCATATCTGATCCAATGATAGCCAGCTCTACCATCAGCCACAAGATAAGTCGAGGAACCTACGGTAAGCAAAAACTCAGAAGGTCATGCTTAAAAGTGGAATCTTCTCCCACCACACGTCTTCCACCCCCGGGAGTAACCAGTAGCTGTGGCAATTTCCTTAAACTCTTTGCAACGGACCCATTCATATCTCTGCCAACAGCAGTCTGCCTCCTCCCTGATAATCCACCGGCTGGCAACTTACAAAATTGGAGAGAAGAAAGAAAAAGGAAGGAAGGAAGGAAGGAAGGAAGGAAGGAAGGAAGGAAGGAAGGAAGGAAGGAAGGAAGGAAGGAAGGAAGGAAGGAAGGAAGGAAGGAAGGAAGGAAGGAAGGAAGGAAGGAAGGAAGGAAGGAAGGAAGGAAGGAAGGAAGGAAGGAAGGAAGGAAGGAAGGAAGGAAGGAAGGAAGGAAGGAAGGAAGGAAGGAAGGAAGGAAGGAAGGAAGGAAGGAAGGAAGGAAGGAAGGAAGGAAGGAAGGAAGGAAGGAAGGAAGGAAGGAAGGAAGAAAGAAAGAAAGAAAGAAGAGGGAGGGAATGAAGGGAGGGAGGGTAAAAGAGAGAAAGGTAAGAGAGAGAGAGAGAGCAAGAGAGAAAAAGAAAGAGAGAAATAGTGAGAAAAAGAGAGAGAAGAAGAAGAAATGGAAAAGGAGAAGGAGAAGGAGAAGGAGAAGGAGAAGAACATGGTGAGGCTCATTAAGTCTGCCTACTGCTTGATTTATTAAATTGTCTGTGAAAGGAAGCAATATTTGCCATGAACCTCTTGGTAGTTTAGAATGGAAACATTTTGTCCACCCTGGAGTTCCCTCCTAAGAAGTCAACAAAAAGAGACACAACCTTTTTTTTTCAGGATACAATAGCAGTGACATGCACCCAACTAAACAGAATAGACAAGAACAGTGCAGGGCAAGAAGCAACGGGTGGAAACTAATCAAGGAGAGAAGCAACTTAGAACTATGGAGAAATTTCCTGACAGAACAATTCATCAGTGGAACAACTTGTCTCCAGAAGTTGTGGGTGCCCCAACACTGGAAGTCTTTTAAAAGATGTTGGATAACCATTTGTCTGAAGTGATGTAGGGTTTCCTGCCTAGGCAGTGGGTTGGACTAGAAGACCTCCAAGGTCCCTTCCAACTCTGTTATTCTAGATGACTTGCAAAATATGCTTCAAACCTTAGTTTAATGCTTTGGTCCAATTCTAGCTTACAATCTCCACAATGATTCACACACACACAGCCTTCAGTAGCCATCCAAAAATTCCTTCCCCCCCCCCCCCCCACATGCATTGTGCAATGAGAAAGAGTCACCACAATCTAAATTTGGAAAGCAAACTCTCCTAGCAAAGGGAGGATTAAGCGTCTCCTGACCAGCAACCACCTACACGGATGGCTGTGCTGGCAATTGGGCAACTCAAAAGATACCCCAAAGTTTATAAACTCACTTCTAAACCAAGAGTTAGCTACACAGCAGATGCTGGAGCTGTACAAGATACACAATTACAGGCCAAGAGTTTCCTAGTAGGTGCCATAGCTTTGTCAAAGACTTTTCTGCTCTGGAATGAAATGAACATTGAGAAGATTGCAAAAGGTGATTCTGGATTTGGCTGAATGTTTGCTAAGTCTTTTCAATCCTCTCCTGGTATTACTTTCCTATAGTACTTCAGAGAGGGAAACCTAAGGAGGCTCAGGCTTACGAGAAGTGCCACCTTTGCAGCTCCCTTCTTATGCCAAAAGTATCGGTCCTCCCAGAAACTGACTCCTCCCATGTAATTCAGAAGTTTCTGATGGGACCTTCATCCTGGCAAGGAGGATCTGTGTGGGAGCAGTTTCCAAACAACCTTAGGAAAATATAATCATTACAATAGGAATTTAATCTGCAATTACAGTTACATTGCATAATAGCTCATATTATCAATCAAAAATTGAATACCCTAGTATGCAATGTAACTGTAATTGAAGACTATGAAATGGATGCACACAAAAAATTTGTAAACCAACCGGCACACTGCTTGTATATTTATGGAAGAAAGTTTGATGTTTTTATGGTTTGTTTGTTTATATTTGTCTTTAAAAACCAAAAAAATTTACAAAAAAAAAAAAAAAGGAATTTAATCTGGATATTACCAAAATTAAATATACTACTTACTAAAAATATTCTAACTCCGGGGAAGGGAAAGGCAAGCAATAGATTTTGTCCATTTTTAAAGATTTCTATGCTGTTTCTCTTCAGATGTGCCAGATCCAGGAAATATACAACTGCCAAACCTTCTATGAACATGCATAGGTGCACACAGACCACCCAAAGATAAAAATGACAGAGGAACCAAACAAGGGATAATTAATACTGAAAGGAAAAAAAACACCTGGGTTTTGTATGAGATTTCTGCATCTCTAAGCAGCTGTCTTGCCAAAGCAGGCCCAAAAGGAATTTCATACCAAAGAATAGATTCTATAAGCCTGCCTACATCTAGGTTTTTAGGAGATTCATTTATCAGTAATTGAAATAATTATGGGAACAACATCAAACGAATACTGTAGAAGCATTAACTGGATCAGGAAAGACAGAAAGGGAGAATATGCAGACTGATTTGGAAACCAAATGTTCTGACTCTTAAAATTAAAAAAAAAAATGCTTTTACTCAGGGATTAGATTTTCAGAAGACATCCACCAATGGTATTATTGATCTACTATTAAACAGTCATTCCCTGATTTACAATAAGAGCTACGCAGCTACGCAGCTATGCAGGAGTGTGTCCACATGGAGCAAAAACACTTCCTGAGAACCTGTGCGATGAATATTTCTACTTCAATCCAGCAAGTCAATATCTTCCCCCTTTCAGAACCAGAGGCTTTGGGATCTTGACCACAGGAGCACCATATTCAGCCATGCAAAATTTGAGTTTCTTCCTCCATTAATTTTCACTGAAGAGGAAAATCATTTTGTGCACGGAGCCCTTGATTTTCAATCAATTGTTCAAAATAATGGCAGACCACCCCAAAAATGATTTACAACCCATATTCGATGTTATGACACCCACTTCCTCCAACCCGTGGTCCCATCTCCATATCTTGGGTGCTCAACAACCAGCCCCATGTATGGCTGTTTGCACCCCATGATCACATGACTGCGATTTATGACATTTTTTTTTTTAATCAAAAAGCATTATTTATTTCTGGTAACAATGGGTTCCCTTGAGAATTCTGATATTCACTGCTATGTTTGCTTTACAAATGCTGCACTCGTTTTACAGGCTACAAAAAAAGTCATCAAATCAGATACTGTCACATGGTAACCCACTCGATGACTGTCATGATTTACAACTGGAATTGCAGGGCTCAGCTACGGTTTAATTCAAGGACTACTTTTGTTTGTGGAATAAAGGTAGACATGATTTCTTGAAAGAGAAAAGCCATGTGATTAAACTAACTGAGAGGAAAGACTGCAGGAAAAAAATGTGTAGAATCCATGGATTGGGAATCTTCTCTATTGATAGAGCCCAAGCTTTTCTTTTCTTTTTTTTGGGGGGGGGGGGAGGGTAATGCTATCTCTTGTTCTATCCCTGGGGGGCAACATTTTTTTTCCCTTGTTCCCTACCCAACCTTCTCTTTCTTTCTTTTTCTTCTGATTATCCCACCTTCCTCCTAGCCTCCTCCCTCCAAGGGGAGATGGGGGAGTTTGCATTGGTGTTCTGAGAGAGAATGAGGGCAATTGCTGTTCTTTTGTTCTCTGGAATAATCCATTTATCTCATTCTTTTTGTATCCTGTTTGTTCACCCAGCTGTTTTACCTAAAAACTCAGACTCCAAGATTTTGGAAACTTTAGAACAATCCACAGTTAGTACCTTTCCCTGGATTTCTCTCTTCTTTCCTGGTTTGAGTCTCCATAGATTTTGCAGTCTAACCTCTCTTCCTATTTATTGTATGATCCTATAGATCAGGGGTGGCAACTTTATGACCTGTGGCTCCCACCCCTGATCTGCGGATCATAAGAGTATCTGCACATCATGTTTTCCTAGGCCTTATGGCTAAACACAGGCAGGACTGTTACCCAATTGTTGCTCCTGTCCACAAATGTTTGCCATTGTCAAGCTCTCACTTAACATCATTTGGCAAACAGACGCTCACATTTGATTATGGATCTGTCCACCTAAAGAAAATCTGAAGCATGGCAACAGATTAGTTTGGTGATGGCTTTTTCTGGTGTGATATACTCACAGTCAGCATTCATGTCAGGCTACACTGAGCTAAACAAACCATGGATAAGCCATGAGTAGTGTTGATTTGAGTGAAGAACTCGTAGTTACATGTTAACATGTTCAGCGTTTAACAAAGAGCTGAGATAAATACGAGATGCAAACTTGCTCTGGATGCCCCAATCTTGGAAAAAGCCCTTCTGTCCCCTGGCTGGTTCATGCAGACAGCTGCACCGCCAACTTACCCACCTTAGGGTACTGTCGATTGCATACTTCTGCTAGGTGAAGTCCTGTTACCACACCCAGCCTTGCCGCCAAACGTTGTAACAACAAACCAATGACAGTAGCCAACAAGAGAACCCAGAGCAGCTGAAAAACATAAAAATACACATACACAGAAATTAAAAAAAGCTCAGGATAGCAATGTTCTGGAAGAGGAACAACAAATCTAGGGATTCTGCTAACTAAACAATACCTGTATTTCTGGGGATACTTATCCAAGCCCTCTCACAAACAAAAAGTGCCCCAGAGAACCCTCCTTTTCATCAGACATATTTGGGGTTTGGTTCTGGAGAATTTAATGCTTAAACAGAACATTCCAAACAGATTTCTGCTACATAAACATTCATCTATTTATGGAGAACTCTGGAAATCTGAAACATCTCGGAGAGATCCCTCTGCCTACTTTCTCAAAAGAACTAGGAACCCTATGCTACCTGGAATTTGACTGTGGAAAATTGCTGATAGCAAAGACAGGTATTCAGTTAGATAAACAATAAAACATAACAATAAACAATAAAACATAAATATCTAGTAAATCTTTTAAAATGTGGGAAGCCACACACATTGCTTCAAGCTAATCTAACCAGCCAACCACAAGTCAAAATAATTAGAAAAGCTAACAGTCAAATAGTAAAGAGAATCACAGGGGTAAAATGTTTTGCTTTTCAAAATTCTATTTTGTTTTGTTTTCATATTGCGAAACCCTAACATTTAAAAACCAAAGCTTAAACGTTTCTGTGATGACCCAGGGTGGGATACAAAACAAACACAGTCACAGAAAACAGGTGAAGCCCCTTTTATTCCTTCAGTTTGCTTCCAAGCTCCGAATATCTTTGACGGAAGACAAAAAAAACTCCCTCACAAACTGTTACAAGAAGAAGGAAAAAAGCAACACAAACCAGGCAAGATAAGGGCTGGAGGATGTCCACAGAAAACACACACAGGGAAGAGACACCAAACTCAGAGAGGAACTATAAACTAGAGATATTTACACAATTTGTTTCCAGAGTTTGCCAGTACATGTCCAAACTCTTATTCAGTTGTCACACCTGCATCCCATGAAGAGGATCAAGGCCCTCTCCTCCCGAGGAGACCATGTCTCTCCCTTATCCTCTCTTCCCTGTGTGCCCTAGGATGGATAGGGGATGGGCCTGGGTCCTCCTCTGACTGCTCAACCGGCCTCTGCCCTTCCCCAGACTCCTTCACCACCTCTGGAGCCTCACTTCTGCTCCCTGTCGGCTGTTTCTCCACTCCCTCAGAGTCAGTTTCACCAGGGGCATGACAGTTTCAGATTCTTACTGAAAAGGTTCCTGGTCAGCAGTATGTTCCCCCTTGGTTTTATGCTAGCATATTTGAGGCTTCTGAGTTAATTTAAAAATAATGTGACAGATTTGTAGAACGGATTGAAATTTCAGCTTTTCTGTCCCCAATTTTTATGGTACGCCTCTAGATGTTAAGATGTAACCCATAATGGACAGTACACATTCTGATGAATCAACCTAGTTTATGGCAATTAATCTTCAATGTGAATCAGTTCAATGTGACTCAGATGTAAGAACACAAGCCAAGAAAATTCTCCTCTATTGTACTTTACTGTTATTTCCTAACATTGCAAAATCCCATTTTTAAACATTTTCAGTGTACAATTTAAAGACAGCATCTGTAAAAAAAAATGTGTTTAGAAAAATCCTTGTTTTGATCAGTGCCCTTGAATTGAATTTTTAAAGCATTCTTCTGATCAACCTCTACAACCGGTTTCAAAGTGAAAAATGTTACAAAAAGACAGATTAGCGACTTACCTTAAATCCTGCAACTGCCCCAGATTGTAAATCTGATTCAATGTTACCTGGATCCAGGTAGGCAATGCTCATTAGAAAACCAGGCCCAGTGAAGGCCCACAGTTTTCGAAAACTGAACCATGGATGCTTTACAAACAGAAATGGAGAAAAGAGGGGAGTGGGGGAGATATTAAGTATTTTCACACAGGGGAATATATAAATTCACACATTAACATCAACTGTTATGCTGTTAATTATTTATTGCTATTTAAAAGTAAGAAAAGCATTAATTCAAAGAGGCAAAGCATCATATCATACTTACACAACATATGACATGGTGTTATCAAATCAATTTACTTCGATCATAAATTATATTAGGTCTTGCAAAGTCTGTTCTAGAAAAGCCTTATATTTTTCTTAAACTTTGATGTGAAAGATCAGTTAGCAACTTTCTCCACTCCTCTACTCATTGCAGAATACCTTATGCCACCAGATTCAAAATTCTAGACCTAGAAAACCTAGAACTACGCTGCCTTCGGTCCAATCTAAGTATAGTATATAAAATCATACATTGCAATGTCCTACCTGTCAATGAATACTTCAGTTTCAACCATAACAACACAAGAGCAAACAATAGATACAAACTCAAGGTTAACCACACCAAACTTGATTACAGGAAATACGACTTCAGCAACAGAGTGATCAATGCCTGGAATACTCTACCTGACTCTGTGGTTTCTTCCCCAAACCCCTAAAACTTTAACCTTAGATTGTCTACTATTGACCTCATCCCTTTCCTAAGAGGTCTGTAAGGGGCATGCATAAGCGCACCAATGTGCCTACCATCCCTGTCCTATTCTTTCTTTCATTTTTCTTATATGTATCCATGTATTCGTAACTATGTTTTTATTTATACCTATTATCTTGTAAGCAATTGACAAAAATAAATAAATAAACATAAAATAAAATAAAACTTTCAGACAGCTAGATGGAACGGATTAATTTTCGATTTTTTAAAAACTCAATTTTTAATAATTGTTTAAACTAGTTTCTCATCTCCATTCTAAATTATACTGCTCAAATTTAAAAAAAAAAACTAAAATAAAAAAGAATCTGCGCTTGCATAAATTATGAGCCCTACTCCATACTCAGAATAGCTAGAGAGTTTTTAAAAAAACTTCATCCTTAGCTTGCATATTCCTTTAATATAATTATTATTTTGCATTCCAAAGTTGAAGCCTTTAATAACAGAAGATCCTTAAAGTCACAGCAATCCACAGATGATGGAATCTTTTCAACAAACAAAATGAACGAAAATGAATATGGATGCAACTATTCATTTCAAAAATTGAAGACAGTAGCTGTTATCTTCACAGAGGATTATTGTCTCCTCCGTGTACTCATTCAATAATTACACTGGCTACTAAAATATCATTCTCATTCCATCATCTCCCATCCTTGACAAGCATCAGGAAACAGCAGCAAAGAAGCACTGGAACAACTTTCAAATTGTATTTGAGATCAAATGTATTCCGTGCCAGGATGAACACAGGAAAGAGGAGCACAGATTTTTAAATACTAAAGGCATTTTTTGGTCTTTAACTGAAGCAATTTATTGCTTAGAGCAGCTTTCTCCTCTCTGGATACTTCCACCAGTTTTAGAATATAACTTTCATTCATTCCAAATGACGTAGCCAGAGGGTAAGGCTGATGAAAATTACAGTTAAAAGCACTTAGGGGTATATTGACGGAACGCAATACTTAAAGAAGGCTCAGTCTCCACCAATCCCCAAGTTCCTGCATCAATTACTGATTTAAAATAAGAAGAAAGCAACTCCAGAAAAGTGACTCATCCAGACACACAACAGGCACTCAAGAGACCAAGTTTAATCCTCTCGAACCTTCAGAAACACCAAAATGTTCCACTAATATATTTTGATGACTTAGATTGAACCTCAGCATAAACTGAACGTATCTTGGGCAAATGTTACTGTGACCAGTAATTCTTCACACTACCACCCCACACTTTGACACAATAGTGCTCTTCAATAAAACGCCAGGGATTTTATCACCAATGCTGACCCCACCATCACTCTTATTACCCATACTAACCTTTTCATCTTGTGGTATAGGTATTTTCTGATCAAAGTAGGTGGTAAATTCATCTGTAGAATCTGAACTCTGTGGCGATACTGGGTTGCTGTAAATGGAAGTAACACCATCCCCAGAGGTATCTTCTGCAAAGCAAGAGCAGAATGATGTGATAAGGAAAGTGGAGAAGCAGGAAGAGCAGAAGAGTAGCAAGGCAGCTGTAATGTAAGTGTACCATGCTATGCTTCATCCACTGGGGGAAGAGATCTCATGCCATTTGAAAACGTTACCCATTATATTATGGAATCAATGCATTTGCAGGGAGCCAGGTAGGGGTAAAATGATCTACTCTGTATCTCAACAATGAACTTACATTAACAACGGCAGAACTAGCCATTCCTTGCATACAGTAATACACACACACACCCCAAGTTGTTATCATTTATGCAAAGGTATATGGAGATTCTCAGCAATCCAGGTCATGGTTGTATTATGCACAATTATGCAAACTAGGTATTTAATCCTCAACTACATATTTGTTTGGTAAAGCAAACAGAACATTGAAATTGGATTCGAAGACACACATACAGACTTAAATCATGTTAGATGGGAATGCCTGCTATACAGCATCTATGCTCTTCCCAGAACTACAACTAAACACAGACAATTTGACAGCACTTCCAATCCCCAGAAGACACACATTCATTATCTAAGACCCTGCAGGAGTGGAAGAAAAAGGAGAAGGGGACACCACGTCTTTGGGCCTGCTGCTTGGACATTATTTAGCATGACACCGGGATGACCATAGTGGGTCTGAAGGAGGCAGTGCGAGGCAGAGGGCGCGTGGAGAGTGCTGATCCATACAGCGGCCAAGGGTCGGACATGGCTGAATGGCTGAGGACAGTGACAGTCCAGACTGATGGAAGTGTTAGAACAAACAAAAAGCGTCTAGCTTCGACAAAAAAAATTCTATAAATTTATAGGGATGATCTTCTGCTGTAGCTATAGAGTTGTCTTTGGATGAAGACAACGATCATGCTTTGGGGCATTTCCTATAATCCCAGTTGCATGTCTGCCAAGGCTAATGTTTAAAGCCTGCTTTTTGAATGTTCATTTGATTACAATTATAGTTTGAATGCTTCTGGCTTTCCCCTTGCAAGCTGTAGCATTCTGGGGTAAGAATGTTTCTTTCTCTCCCTCTCCCAATCTGTGCAGCACGGGAAATAATTTGCTCTCCTCCCTTCTTAATTATCACAAAACCGAAGCCATTGCCTCCTTTTCCTTATCCGTTTGTTTGAGAAATTATAAGTTTGGACATCTACAGGATAGGGATCTGGGCACTGTTAAGATTCTCACCTTGCAGACATGCAATCAAATATTGTTAAAGTTGTATCTACCGCACTCTGTTTATGTCTACTTAAAAGAATTTATTTTGATATGCTTAATTGTAACCCTATAGTTGCCAACTCATTGTTTTCTCCCAAGCCTACCTTTTTTTTTCATTTGAAGTTATTGCATATTTTATTCATTCATGAAAGAAATTCTGACCTTCTTATTTCCCTACCTAAAACTGAGTGGCTACTCACTACTGGAACCCAGATGCCGGATTGGGCTGATCTTCAGATCTATTCCTCAGGGCTGCTTTGAAATGCAAACATTTTACCTTGTTAATGGGCTCTGTAGCTATATTTTCCCCTAAACTTAGGTCAACAGGTAAATCTGGACATTTTATTAAAACCATATTTTGATTTTGTTCTGGAAAAGCATTGGGAATAAACTAAACCTCTTCCACCACCCTAGCAAGAAATAGATCAAAGGGTTATAGGGACACCACGTTCCACAGAAGGCGTTCACAATACTGCACTTCTCAAAGTAGCAAAACAACTCACCCACAAGGAAGAAATTAAATCTGCAGACAACAATTTTATAAGTACCACCTCTCCCCCTGCAATGCTCCAATTGTACTCACTCTTGTATTCAAGCTTGTATTCTCCACGGGGCATTATAACTCAGCTCTGCTTCCACAGATAAAAAAAAGAGAGACTGACACCTGCCTCCTCGAGATGTAAGGAAGTGACCAATTTATAGCTAGAAAACAGAGCAGGAGAGAGAGAGAGAGAGACAGGGGGACTGTGGGAGGTTCTGTTGATTGGGACAATGAACTTGGTTTCTCCTCCTATATCTCCATTCTCTCCGCCTTTCAAGGAACAGGAGATTCCGCTCAGGTGAGAGCTTTAATGCAACATCCACCCTGTGTCACAAAAACCACGCCCCCAAAAAGCTAAGCTCGCCTTGCTCAGCGAGTTAACCAATGCTGGGGAAAAGTCTAAGGAAAAGTAGGTACCATACAACTCGAACTTGTTGCTAACAACTCTCTTGAAGTTGCACAGGAAATAATAAGCAACTTGACCGAAGAGGTAAGCTCCAGCAAGACTTTTGGCAGACAGCAATGGAATGGAATGTCCTCTCTTAGGTCGGTACTTTAATTGCAGGTGAGCAAGGAAAATATTTCCTACCAGGAAATAATAGAATGGTTTCTATTCATAACCTACTGGCAGGGCAGGTTATCTGGGAGGAAGACGATTAGCTATCTTATGCAGGACTACAATGAGAGAGAAGGTCATTTCAGCTGGGGGATTTAAATTGGGAATTTCCCAGATTTATCAGGCTTTATTCTGCGCTGGGTGAATGTTCAGTCAGATTCAAAAGGATTTAGCCCCAAGTGGTGCTGTACTGTAGGTAGCATTCCCAAAAGCTCAGGGAACTGCACAGGTAGCCCTCAACTTACAACAATTAGTGACTGTTCTAAGTTACAACATCACTGAAAAAAGGGACTTGTGACCATTTTTCACACTTACAACCATTGCAACATCCCCATGGTCACAGGATCAAAATTCGGAGGCTTGACAACAGGTTCGTATTTATGACGGTTGCCATGTTCCGGGGGTCATGTGACCCCTCCCCCCCTTCTGACAAGCAAAGTCAAGATTAAATTATCAACCATCTTATTAACTTAAGAACTGAAGTCATTCACTTAACCACCGTGGCAAAAAAAGGCCGTAAAAATGGAGCAAAATTCACTTAACAACTCCCTCACCTAGCAGCAGAAATGCCAGGCTCAATTGTGGTCCGAAGTCGAGGACTTTCTGTATATGATTCTATTTTTAAAAAAAAAACTGAGGCCAAACCAATGACCTCTGAACACCCCCAGCTTGACTTTGGGAAGTCTGTCAGGACCTCCCTTTTAAAAAAACAAGCCACTTTTTGTACCCTTACATTTCCTTCGCAAAAACACTGTGGGATGACTTGAAATTCCGCCAAACACTTGTTTGTATCAAAGAAAGGGGCAAAGAAGAGTCCCACAGGATCATGTCCAAAGCTCTACCATTCTGACCCCACAGTAGCCAAAATCAGATGCTTTTGCTACAGACAGTCCTCAATTCACAACCAGACCGTTTAAAGTTACAGCAGCACTGGAAAAAAAAAAGTGGAATTTTATAAAAATGTCTCCCTAATTACTTGAACGTTGAGAACCAATAGTGATACTGTATTCCATTGAAATGGATTTTTTACTTCATTGTATTTGGATTTGTCATTGGAAATAGTAATTTTTTTTTCCAAAAGTTATTATTTATTAAACTGATATGCCACCATCTCATCATCCAAAGTGACTTTGGGTAATTTCCCATGCTACTATGAATATGGTCTGTTTAGATTTGCCCTCAGTGCCTCTGATTGAAAGGTAATAAACCAAAACTACCAATAACCGTATTCAACTTCTAAAAGTCGTTCAATAAAATATTACTTTTCAAAATATTTTATTTTTTTAATAAATTGGGACAAGAGACCTACAAAGTGGTTTAAGTATTACCATTTGGACCCTTTAATAATCCTAGACATCAACCTTATTTAACTTTCTCTGACACATCTGAATACCACAGACAAAACCAGTCTCAGCCTCAAGTGTGTCTTAAGGATGTAGAGGAGTTTATAGTCTGAATGGCAGTATTCCTGGCCATAATGTTCCTTCAAGATAAAGTTTAAAAAAAATTCACTACCATGTTGATAGCCTGATTGCAGAGCCATAGCAATTATCTCGCTGAATATTGCTGGGTGGTTTAACAACTTGGCAGATAACAAACTTCTATCCCAGTTCCAGATAGTTCACTTATGAGAAACCTGAGTTAATGAGAATCAGTTATGTTGGAAGAAATAGAATGATCAGCAGAATATCTTTTTTTTTTCTTTTAATGATCCAGTAATCCCTTGTATCAGGGTAGAGTCAGGATGACTGAATGGAGTTGAGCATTTACTGGCCGGGTGCCCTTTCTGACACCTACGTGGAGTTTGCAGCAGATATTCTACCTCGGATCAAACTCACAGGCTGATTGTGAGGTGAAACCAGAATGTCTCTATTTTGTCTTAAATATTCTGTTGTTGGAGTTGGAGAGCTTTCCAACAATTTTTCTTATTTTCATATTCCAAAAGAATGTTAGTGCAAACCTAAAACAGAAATCTACACCCACTTTTCTGGAAGTGAAAACTCAATGGAATATCAATTTATGAAGACATATAGGACTTACATGTGGTTAGAATGTAGTACTGCAGACTACTTCTGCTGACTGCTAGCTGACTGCAATTTGGGATTTCAAATCCCACCAGGCTCAAAGTTCACTCAGCCTTCCATCTTTCCGAGGGGGGTAAAATGAGGACGCAAATTGTTGGAGGCAATAGGCTGACTCTGTAAACCACTTAGAGAAGGCTGTAAAGCACTGTGAAGTGGTATATAAATCTAAGTGTTATTGCTATTATACTATTCATACTTTGCACACATAAATCTATAGGGCTCTCTTTCAAAGAGCTCACAGCTAAGGAATATGTTGGAGGAAGATTATTTCCAAATTATTTTACCCAATGATAAATCAGAAAAGTAAGCATCTTTCATAAATGTTGTAACTGTAGCCAAACATTCATGTTTCATCATGGACATAAATAAAGGCATGGTAAATTGAGCTGTCCTTGGCTTGTTTTTATTATAATGTAAATTACTTTGGGAAATCTCATATGCCAGAAAGCAATAGAGAATGGGTAGAAAGAAAATGAAGGGAGTTTTATATAGTGCCGCACTTAACATTTGTCTAAATCCAAGAGCCACAACAGATGGCACAATGACGCAAACTGACTGAGAATTTTTGTTTTGGAAAAGATTCTGGGGGAGGTTGTAGAGATAAGTCTTATTTTTCAAATAATGTGAAGACTATCACTGTACTTGCAGTAGTCTTTTTCATGTGCCTCAAAATGGTAAGAAATCATGCCACAATTTTTAGCAGTAATGATCAGATGAGGCTCTGGAAGTCACACAAACAGGGCTATATGTGACCTCCTTAAACCAAGGATAACATGCCATTCTAGAAATGCTGGAAAGAACAATAGACATTCAACTATAAAAGAGAAGTATGTGAGCAACCAAGTTGCTTAAAAGATATGCAGATTAAATGACCAATTTACCACAGAATGCTTCCCTTTCTTTGCCAGGTGTCATGGTTAGGACTCTCTCTCCAGAATTGGGATCTTTAGAACCAGTCACAGTAGCTGCAAAAGAGAATAAAAGACATTAAATCCATATTTAGGATAAAGTCACAGGAGCCATACGACCCAGAGTTCGGCCTAACACTTTAATCTTCAAGCTGCAACAGAGAAAGGCAGATACGGTGGAGAGCCTGCTCTATTTTATGGTATAGGGTTTGACTCATTCACATGACTCATGTAGAACTAAGGATTATTTCTTGCCCAACCATGAGAAGCGCTTCACAAAAATAGTTCCAGAGACAAAGATGCAGTTTCTTGAAGACTGATTTATAGAACCTATTGTGATTATGCAGACACATAATCCAAGAGATAAGTAGACATCTGGCTGTCATCAAAAGGTTTCTTTACAAACTGAAACATCTAGTTCAAGCAAAACTTTTTTCCGTCCAGCAAAAGTTTCTCTGCAAATGCAAAAAAAAAGAGGATAATCTAAGGGAAAAAGGGGGAAGGAACCAGAAGGTAAATGGATAATGGATTTTCAGAGTTAATGAATAATTCTTTGAAGCTTTACCTATACTTTATGTTCCTATTCTAGAGAAAGAATGCTGTCAAACGCTTCTGAAATATAAAATATGACCGTAACTTCTGGCAGCTGCCTCTATTGTAGAAAAATGTAGTGGTTCAAGAAATGTTGAAACTACCCTGTTTTTATAGGAAAAAGCAGGAATCTGGAACTGAAAAATATGGGCTTTGTTTTAATTACTTTTAAAAGTCACAAAAGTTTTTATTTTATAACTGTTACCCCACTAGGTTACTTGGTATATTAGAAAGCAATCCTGTGCATGTTTTCTCAAAAGAGACTATTTGGGACAGGCAATTCTTAGATTATGTTCCCCTTCCCAGCAGAGATATAATCTGAGAACTATAGTATTCAGCTTTGTTCGGGTATTTTCCCACGTCATTATAGTTGTGCTTTTAAAGTTGTAGCAATGTTTCGGCAGAGTCTCATCTGCCATCATCAGGCTTCCATATTGTGTTCATCTTAAGAAAACTTAACATATATATATATATGGGCCCTTTTACATATATATTTATAAAAAATGACATGAGTAGTTCTCAGTAATTTGATTGGATTTCTGAAAAAGGTTTGGTAAGGTAAGGTAAGGTAAGAAGTTTATTGAATAGTCATAAGACCTTATCAGTAACGTAATATAAATATATAACAAGACAAAATACAGATAAGTTATATATATAAAAATACAGTAATAAAACATATGTGGAAAACCAGGGAGTCAAAAATCGGATAATAGATCACCCTTGTAGGATACACCAATTTGTTCAATATATTGGGTTCTTAGGACCGCTGCCTTGGTTATAAACTTAGCAGTCCTACGGATGATGTGTGGGGGCATATATTTGGCAGTTGAACAAGATGTAGGAAATATCTTCAATGGCAGATGAACCACATGAGCAGGTTCTCTCGTGGTATGGTACATGGTGGAAGAGCCCATGTCTGGACATGGAATCCAGTAACTCAAATCTGGCTCTGGTATAGGCTCTTCTCTGTAATTGTGGCATACCCATTGAAAGCTATTTTTCAGGTTGGAAGATGTTTTTATTCTTAGCCAACCATCTTATAGATCTGTTTTTTGCTAATAATTCCATGTCAGTCTGGGCACTAATATCTAAGACTCTCTGTTTAAAAATTTCCTTTGCCTGGGAAACCCTTGTCAAGAAATATTGGGTAGAAAACCACATTTCTTAAGATGGCTTTCTGGAGTTGACTGGCCCAGGAGTTAAATTGGAACTTATTTAACTGCTCAGTTAGGCATAGTTTGGGAAGTCTATCCGAATCCATTGATTGTATCTTTCACCAGTATATAAATGTTTTAATTATTAAGTGGCTATGTAAGGAGTGGATACCCAATTCCGCTCTGACTGCTGAAGCAGAAGTGTTCTTATCAGTCCCCAATAAGTGTCTTAAAAAGCGGGTCTGTGTTTGTTCAAGTGGGGAGGCTTTATTTAAACCCCACAGTTCTGCACCATATGTCAGCATTGGAACTATTTTTGCCCTAAATACTTTCAACATAGGGGTCAAAGTGCCTGGATAATTATGGTTAAATAATTTATATAATCTTTTGGTGCTTATCTCAGCTCTTAATGCACTACTTTTAAAGTGATTAAACCAAGATCCTGTATTAATAAAGACCACTCCTTAGTAGGTGTAAGAATTTACTTGTTCGATTGACTCCCCATTAATCTGCCAATTATATTTCCTACTTTTTGTGCTGAAAACCAACACTTAGGATTTGGTTTTATTAATATTTAAGAAATTCAAAGTACAATAGGTGTTCAGTTTATGCAACAGTCTCCTCAGGCCTATTTGTGAATGAGCCATTAATACCATGTCATCAGCATATAAAAGGGTATTGATAAATTTATGAAGAATCTTTGGCATATGCAAATCTACTGCATGCAGGAATCCTGGTAAATCATTGACATAGAAATTGAAAAGCATTGGGGCTAAAATACAGCCCTGTCTTACGCCAATATTGGTAGGTATGCTCTTAGACAGGGCTTCATTTACGCTAGTACAGATTTTCACATGGGTACTTGAGTAAAAGGCCCTAACCAGAAAAAGGAGCCTGGGCTCCATGTTCTGGTCCGCCAGTTTCCTCCACAAGATATTTCTGTTTAACGAATCAAAAGCCGCACTTAGATCAATAAATGCAGTGAATAATTTCTTACCCATTTTTAAATACCTTGTTACCAAATGATATAATGTGAAACAATTATCTATGGTAGATCGCTCTGGTCTAAAGCCTGCTTGTTCCTCCGCCAAAAGATTATTCTCCATAACCCAGATTTCAATTTTGCTCAACAAATGCTTTGCATACATTTTAGCAACAATTCCAGTTAGACTTATTGGTCTGTAATTATTTGGATTGCCTCTGTCTCCTTTTTTATGTAAGGGAACAATAATGGCCACTTCCCAACCCACAGGTATGTGGCCGGTATTGTTTATAAAGGTAAATAGCCCTGCTAACAAAGGCACCACCAGTCCATATAAGTCTTAAATAATTCTGGGGACAATAAATCTTCACCAGGTGCCTTATTAGCTTTTAATGATCGAATAATGGATTTAATTTCTGAAACAGAAACAGGAGGCCAGATAGGGAGATTTTCTAAAGTTAATAAATCATTGCTTTGGGTATGCATAGAATCCTGATTGGGATTAAAAAGAAAATTAGAATAAAAATTCTCCCAGGTTGAAGCAGGAATGGGGATATCAAAATAGAATTTACATTCCTTCAATATACCTGAGACAGCATTCCAAAAGAAAACTGAATTTGACTCTTTTGCCCAAATTTCCAAGTCCGACCATAATTTAGTTCTAAAGGAAGCCTTCTTTGATGCTATCAATTTCTTAAAATCATGCCTAATTTTCAACATGTTGCTATAGTTTTTTGAGGTGGGACATCGCTGAACCCTACGCATTGCAGCTCTCAAATATTTTCTACTGTGCAGACAGCCAGAATCAAACCAGCTAACTCCAACTTGTTGGCGGTTTCTTATCGGAAGTTTGACAGTAAGAAATTTCTTCAACGAATGACATAGATCATCATAATGGGCCAGAATATTATCTGAGCCGAAAAAGGTTTGGAATTTTGCCTTTTTTGGGTGTATTAAATCTGTGCAAAGACTTATAGCCTTTTTGCTGGAGGAAATCTGTTTTGTATAATGCACACAGAATTATTTTAGCACTATAACTTAACCTTACGTGGCATAAAGTTAATGTGGCCCAACCAACAGAGATTTGTCTAACTTGGTACACAGGAATTATTTTTTAATAAAACTAACTCAGGGGTGGGATTTAAATTTTGTAACAACCAGTTCTGTGGGCATGGCTAGGTGGGCGTGGCCATGTGACTGGGTGGGCATGGTTTTTTTGCAGCATCCCCCTCCTCCCACCCCATTTTTTGGGCCTTCTGGGCCTCAGGGAAGCCTCCCAGGGGATGTTCTTGCTCCCAGAAGGCTTCTCTGGGGCCCAGGAAGGCAAAAAACTGAGCATGGGGGGGCACGCACCAATCTCCTGCGCTCCATTTTGAGGTCTCTGGGCCTCAGGGGAGCCTCCTGAGGGGACAATTTTTGCTCCCAGAAGGTTTCCCTGGGGCCCAGGAAGACAAAAAAAATGGAGTGGGGTGGAGGGGTTTTCCTGCCCCCCCCTTTTATTTTTTGCCTTCCTGGGCCTCAGGGAAGCCTCCTGGGCAAAGCAGTAAGACAGCGAAGGGGGATCCCGGCACAGCTGATAATAGGAGCAGCTGATTGTCGGGAGGGGAAAAAAAAGAAATACCTTAAGGAGTAACTGGGCAGGGAAGAACACAGTCAGCGATGTCGGGCATACATGCAATGTTGCACCTGCGCGATAAGGACTGACTGGGCGGGGAGGGTGGGTGGAGAGGGGCGGTGCCAGCTAGGGGCATGATTTGCCGGTTCTCCAAAGTGAGCAGAATCGTAACAACCTGTTCTATAGAACCGGTCTGAACCGGTAGAATCCCACCCCTCAACTAACTTTGATAATAGCAATCTTCATCTTTATATTACATGACATCATAGAAAATAACTTTTTCAGAACAATTTTCCTACTGGACTCCTTAGGCAGGACGATTCCAAGACCAAATTTTTCTTAATCTAAAGTTTGACAAAATATCTAGCTTGACAAAATGAACTTTCAACTCTTTTCAAATGATTTGTTTGCTCTTCATTAATCTTTCCTCAGAACAAATTCTTCCTAATAACATGCATACCTCAGGCCTGCCACAATCCTGATGTATACGGAGTGAGTATTTCTTTGAGACAAGAGGAGACCAACAAGCAGATTGTTTAGTTTTATGTGTTAGGATTAATGCGGATCTCAGACTAAACCTTGTCAAGGCAGCATGTGACTTTCAATTTACATTTCTTGATTTCATTATCATGGTTGAAAACTTAAGTATCAGAAACCCTCCCGCTCCTAGAGAATGAATTATTTTGGGGAATATTAAAAGAGGCAGAATATTATATTTCCCAAAGGAGAAATGGAGAAACATGTTCTTAAAGGCAGAAAGCAGCCCCAGTCTCCCTGCCATAGGAAAACAGCCTCAAGTAGAAGCTTGAAGAGGCTGGTCTTTTGGAATGGAGATTTTGTATCCACTCGGAGAGACTGGGCCATAAGCAAAGAGCAAACATAGACTCCAAATAAGCAACATAATTAGGCAAGCTGACAAGATAGGTCACCATTCTACTTTTGCTGGAAGAGCCAGCTGTGACCCCTCTACACACGACCCCATAGGAATCTGGCAACAGCCATTAAAATATTAGGGACACATTCTTACACAATAACAAGCATCTCAATCACAAAGCCCCAAAGAATATAAAGCCCACCTATCCCAACCCCATTTGATCTGCCACCCCAGAAACATGCTGCTATCACTAAAGTTTCTGACATCCAAATAAACAGAGACCTTCTTTCCATGCGGCCTGCCTCCATTTTATTTTCAGCGTCTCTCCTGGTTTGGAACCAGACAGATTTTTCTTCCAACATGAGTTTGCGATATTACTCTGTGGAGTGGATGTTGAACTAATTATCTGCACCACTTTTGATACTCTTCAACTTTTGTTTAAGGTCAGTCCAAACCAGAGGTTAGCAAGATTTACACTACTATGGGGCAGATTCAAGCAACTACTTAGGAAGGTCTAAAATGTTAGCAAAATATTTATAAATATGACCCAAGAAGCAACACAATAATTATTTAATGTATTATTGTTTTAGCTTTTATTGTCACCTCATGAAAATGTAATTGTCACCATAACATTCCTTAGTTTAAGGATGCAGTTTGATTTAGGTAGACTTGAGTCACTATTTCCAGTTCCCTTTCTGGCTGTCCTAGAAATCAAATGAAATGTGGAGAACATTTAAAAACAGGCTATGTTGTTTTCAGGGGACATTTTTTTAAAAAGGTGAGATTTTGTGGTAGGGATAAGGAAAAGGATGTAAATATAAAATTCTTGGCATTATTGGAGGAGTAAAATCAGTATAATAATATAAGTACATTCTTGATATATCATGGAAGTTGTCCAGCGTAGTGACAGATTGGGGTGGCCTAGAAATTCAATAAATAAATATAGTTTCATTAAACCAGTGTTTTTCAATGTTGGCAACTTTAAGATGTGTGAACTTCTGGTTGGGGAATTCAGGAAGTTGAAATCCACACATCTTAAATTTGGCAAGGTTGAGAAACACAGCATTAAACTAAACTAGTAAGTAAATACTTTGAAACTTTTCCTCATAGAATTTCTAACTCTGATTACTTAGGCACATCTCTTCCCAACTCTACAGTATCCTTTTATAAGTTAAGCCAATCAGAAAGGTACACGAGACCTAAGCGGCAATGACAGCATAGATCAATACAAAGATAGTATATTGATTAAAAAAAACAAAACTGGAATTATTTTAGACTTGTTTCCTGAAAATGCTACTGTGTTGTCTTTTTATTTTCCTCTGAAGCTGACAATTTTATCAAGTAATCCTTAATTCCAAGATCTCTTTCCTGAGCTCCCACTGTCAAGGAAATACAAGCAAGAGCTCAGAAGGCATTCCTTGCCTAGCATCATATGAGCAAGTGGCAGACTGCTGGATGTGCCACTTTACACCTCTTTACACCAATTTTAGCTACCCTTAAAAACCTTCTATAAAGTTGAGTGCAATTAAAGAAGTGGAAAATTATGGGCCATAAAGCTGTTTAAAGATTACTGTTCTTTACATTTGTTACTCTTTATTTTGGTTCTGGCAGCAAAGGGTGTGAAGTGCATACTCAGGATTGTTCTTGTACGTATACAAAGGTTACGCATGCACAAGAAGCACCATCTTGCAAATAATAATGATACCCTAAAGAGGTTGGGGTTTTTTTGTTGCTGTTTCAACTGATTATCTATATAGTTGACCAATTCATAGTAATTATCCATGGATGTAATTTTCATTCCTGTAATTCAAAATTAACTGAAGAAGCTTGGGTACAGAAGCCAGTGATCTGTGCAAAGCATGAAAAACATGTATGCTACCACAAAACGATAGGTTTTCTCCCCCCCCAAAAAATCAGTTTTCCATACTGAAAAGAAAACGAAGGGCATGCCTACTTATAGAACAAAAACCAAAGGCAAGTGGGAAATCAGACAACTGGCCCTGACCTTTGTTTTTGTTTTTTAATAGGAACAGAGGCAATTACATTTTGTCTGAATTGTCTTCTCAAAAAAAGCTCAGAATCATGAATGGCCTGACATGACTTCTTTATATATGCCTTTGTTTAACCATCCATACCAATTTAGCACAGTAGGTTAGAGGTGATTAGAAATTGAATAAGGATAAGGCAGCTTTGGTTCTCACCTCTACCTTTCCCAAGTCAGCAATTCTCAAACTCAACTTCTCAACTCCAGTGCTGTGCTATAAGGGTTACGATAGAATGGGAGATACATATCAATCCAAACCATAACTCCTACTGAATTGAATCTTTTACCTTATTTTGAAATTAAGTGGTTTAAACTTTTTTTAACTTAAATTTATTTAGTTTTTACTAAAGATAGAAACTTTAGATTGCAGTCACTAAAATGCTTATAATGGAACTTGCTACCGTGTTTCTCACATAATAAGGCCGGGCCTTATTTTTTTTTTGACCCCCGAAAAACCGGTTAGGCCGTCTTTTCGGGGATGACTTAATTTCCCCTCCCCCTTGCATCCTCGGGTGGGCGGGTGGGCAGCGACAACTTGGATGTTCGGGAGACCTTCCATCACCATTGCTTTTCCTTCTCCCTTGCTGTTGCGGCGTTACAGTAACACCGCGGCGTTTGGCGCAGCCACGTGCGGCCAGTCAGGGCTCCTCCCTGCAACCGGAGCCCTGAGGAGACACTTGGCTTCAGGCGCTCCTATGGCCACCTTCCCTTTGCCTTCGAAGGTAAAGTGAATTATTTTAAAAACCTACGCTGGAGGTGGGCTGGAGGGAGGTGGCTACGTGCCCCCTGGGCTGCTTCAATGCAAGGTCCTGACTTGCAGCATCCTGCTGTTGCTGCCGTGTCCTTTTCACCGCCGCCTCCCTCTCCGACTGCGAAACTCATGTGCTTCGCCAAACACTCCGAGCGAGGCGAGCTCTTTCATACAGAGAGAGAGAGAGGGAAAGACTGGCTCTTTTCTCTAGCCAAGGCTGACATCTGACTGAATCTCTACCACGCTCCTTTATCCTCACGACAGGGTCGGCAGCGACGCTCTCTGGTGCAGCCACCTCAGCTTGCCAGCCTTGCCCCGCTATGAGACGATACTGTGACAGCCGCTGCTGCCGCACTCCCTTCTCTTTCCTTGCCGCTCCTCCCTTCGCCGGCAGGAGTGTGCGTGCCTGCTGCCACTGCCGCCGCTCCTGAGGCCATCTGGGGCGGGTAGATGGGAAAGCAAGCAAGGTGGCTTCTCTGTCTTCTTTTTCCCTCAGCGAAGCAGCACCGCTTGCCACCGCCACCACCACCTGAGATGGGCGAGGAGGCGGCGGAGGCACCCAAAATGTCACCAAGGCAGCGAGTGCCTCCTCGCCGGGCCCTCCGCTCATCCCTCCTGGCTTCTTTCCCTCTCTCTCTCTCTCTCTCTCTGTATGAAAGAGCTCGCCTCGCTCGGAGCGTTTGGCGAAGCACATGAATTTCGTGGTCGGAGAGGGAGGCGGCGGCGAAAAGGACGCGGTGGCAACGGCAGGATGCTGCAAGTCAGGACCTTGCATTGAAGCAGCCAGGGGGGGCACGTAGCCACCTCCCTCCAGCCCACCTCCAGCGGAGGTTTTTAAAATAATTCACTTTACCTTCGAAAGCAAAGGGAAGACGGGAGCACCTGAAGCCAAGTGTCTCCTCAGGGCTCCGGTTGCAGGGAGGAGCCCTGACTGGCTGCACGTGGCTGCGCCAAACGCCGCGGCATTGCTGTAACGCCACGGCAGCAAGGGAGAAGGGAAAGCAACAGTGGCGGAAGGTCTCCCGATATGAAGTACTCCACCAACGCAGGCAGCACCATATCCGGGCATGCAACAAAGTACTTCCTAACGGCAAGCCCCCCCCGCCATTCCCCCCCCCCAATTTTGCATGTTTAATATGGGCCTTAATTTGGGGGGAGGGGCTTAATTTGATTTTATGCCAATAAATCATGCCGGGGCTTCCTATTGGTGGAGGCCGTATTGTTGGAGAAACACGGTATTGAATTCAGTAGGCATGACACCCTCTTTTTAAAAATATAGGTCAAAATTTTACATACAGACCGTTCCAAAGAATGAATGTTACACATCTACTGGAACAGGCTATAATAGGAAACACATATCTGCTGAACATTAAAAACATAAATGAACTCAAGGCAAAAATGTTCATTGTAGCAGTAAAATGTAAACCCATCACTGTTAAGCTTTGCAAGCTTGATTATCAACTCTCAATACCTTCTGAATCTAGAATACATTATGCTTACAATCAAATGTATTCCTTTGAGACAAGTATGACCAGCTATGTACATTCTCTTGTTTTAATTATATACAAATAGTCTTCATTTTGCAGCTGTATTGTTTAAGCAACCATTTGCAGTTACAACAGTTATGAAAAAGTGACTTTACAACCAATCTTTGCACATACTACCTTCATAACTCTGCAAAGGAGAAGTAGTAAGATTTTAAGGACACTAATGATTTCTATTAGCAACCACTTCACTTAATGATCAAGTTGCTAGCCCCAACTGTATTCACTAAATGAGTACTTGCTTTACTCAATCTGCTCTGTAGCATGTAGGCTAAACTGGAAATAATTTAAAACTGACTAAATGGGCTCCTAACATAGCACAAATTAAAACTGTCATATTTTCCATTCCCTAACCTAAACACACATATGGAAAGAGTGGAATTTTATAGGTAGTTTATAGAGACCAATATTGTCAATAGTACCAATGAAGAAAGTTACTTCATAACAAGGGAAAGAAGATGGGGCAAAATCCTTTACAATTAAAACATAACCTTTGCTGAAAGGCTTGTAATTTTCTAGAAGATGCTACTTCAGCAGAACTGGTTTAATTTGCTTTCTTGGCTAGTCAAAAATTAAATGCTGCTGTTCATCATGCCCACTTACATGCTAAAGACCTCACATTTATCGGCCACAATAAGTTTGGCAAACTTACTAAAAAGATAGACAGTCAAATCCACTTGTGAGCAGAGCCAGCAAATACTGATTAAGTATTATTCACTCCTCGGATAAAACTAGCCCCATGGCAAGCCACAACATGCAAACAGTTCTTATATAAAAGCAGTCATGGTCTCTATATAAGCCCTCTTTATGTTTGAAATAAAACTCAAATTACTTCCTGACTCTGTAGGTGAAAACAAACAATTATGGTCTAAAACAGTGTTTTAGACTATAATTGTTAGTCTTCACCTAAACCCCAACCTTTTGGGCACCAGGGACCAGTTCCATGGAGAAAGGTTTTACCATGAACCGGAGGAGGCGTGGTTTTGTGTGCTGCCTGCATCCCGCAAATGTGGCTTGTTTGCGTGGCCCGGTTTTGGATATACCGCAGACCACTGCCAGTCCAATGGACCAGGGGTTGGGGACCCCTGTTCTAAAAGATCTAGAAGGCATTAAATTAGAGAAGGCTGTGCTAAAGGTTTGCATGCAGTAAATGGATGATGGGTGGTGATTCTTCAAACACTGCTGAATTGCAGATATTCCCAGGATCCTGTACCTTCATGGTCAATGATAAGCCATGGTGCGAGGTGCTATAACAAATATTGAAAGAAATCATTTGCAGTGCTGCTTAACTGAAAAAACACTGGAAGTGGAACACTGTAACATTTACAACTTTTTCCAGATGGTTAGGTAGTTATAACTGTAGGTGGTTTATTAGAAGGCTTAAAACAAACAATATCACAGTAAGAAAACAAAATGCACCTGGAAACAGGTGCTTTGTAATCAGTGTTTCCTAGTGCCAAGAGTATCAGGACAAGTGTCATCTTTGTGCAATAGAAACAATATAGTTTCTTCTCATTTAGAATTCCCTTGTGCTGCAGTAATTATCAAAATATTGACTAGAGATTTGGCTGGTTTCTCAATATAAGATTCAATTTCAACTCTGCAAGAAAAATGCAAGGGTAGAATATACATTTATTCAGCTGAATTGTTGCCTTATGAAACAAACCTTGCCTTATGAATAAATGAAAAGACAAAACTCCATGATGCCACAGCCAGCCAGCCAATCGTTTATCTCCAGTTGACTTGAACTGCTACATGAAGAGGATAAAATACCCAACCTGGTGCTATCCATACAGCTTGAGTTGTATCTCCCAAGAGACCCAACCTCTATACTGGCTAGTTATTGGGAGTACAACAATCTCCAATATACATAGAGGGCACCGGTTTGGGAAAAGCTCAATGTTCAGCTGGATCTTTAAGAAAAAAAGGAAAGTTCTGAGCAAAACATGCCAAGGGTCCTTCTGTGGGATATGTCAGGACATATAGCATCACTGATTGCTGGTATGTCTGTAACATATAAAATGTTAAGTAGAAACTATCGATCCCTAAACAGGCTGGGATTGCTGGATTTAAAATCTGCCTGCTCCCTTGTGAAATTACCTCGTCCTAAAGATATTGACTCTGACACATTGTGCAAATAGTTTGTTTGGCTTGGGCTTAGTATGTTCATGGAATTAAAGGGCTGGAAAGGGCCAGAGGCTGGTGAGTCTGACCTTTTTACTCCGGGCAAGGCATCCCAGAACAAAAGCATGCTCTCTACTGCTTCATCCAAATGATTAATTAATATCTGCCCCCATTTTATTTCTTTTACAATTGGCTCTGGATTGCAAATAAAATGACTTCCCTCCCACCCCAGAAAAAGATATGAACTTGAGTTTGATGAGAAAACATTGATTAGGGTACTATTTAGTACTACCAGAAAACACTGGCTAGAGTACTATTTTTGAGACACCCCTCCCTCCCATATCCAATTGATAATCATGTCATTCATCTCACTATCTTGCTAATTAGCATGTCATGGAGTGTTTTGTTATATGTTTGGAGTCAAGGTATATTGTATTGACAACTTTCCCACAATTTATTAAGAACGCTATCCAATCAAAAAATGCCTTTGTGGGGTACATTTTATTTTATTTATGAAACAAATTTATAAAGCTGTCCAACTCACACGTGGTGACTCTCAGGTGGCTTACAACTTTTTTAAAAAAATTCACAATCTAAAACCCCTAAACCCCCTGCCTGGTGACAAAGAGATTTGATGAAGACATAAAGTGAGGCTTATACTGTAACAGGGATTGAAATTGGATCTTTTTAACTCTATCCTAATATCCCAACCTCTGCACCATGCTTAGCTTTCAACACGTTCCAACTGCAATCTTATCATAACCAGCAGCCTATATGAATTTTCACAGAACAGTAGCCAGGCAGATAATATGCAATTCTTGGTACTTACTAAACTTGGGTGCATCCAACTTTTATTACTAACATCTCAGTCTACTTGCAAAGTCAAGTCTTCAGGGCTGTTCTGAGAATTATAAATGTTGTTTGCAATAACGGCAAATAATATAAATTTTGTCTTATTTAAAAGAGACAATTGAAAAATGAAGCTCCTTGCTCACAGTCCCAGAATTTAAATTTGAGATATAGTCTTTATAATGGGGAAGGGGGGACATAGTCCAATGATCAGGGTTTTTTTCTCTGCCTGGGTTCCTATGTTTCATCTTGCCCCATAAAATTATTGCTCAGGGATAATTGTAAGGGAACTACTGGTAATTATACTTCAACTCTGCCTGTTAAAACAGCCCCAAACAATAACTCCATCAGAGTACCTGTCTAGCAGAACCGCATAGAAATATACCTTTTGCAAAACCACTTTGCAAAGTAAAAATTTAACAGAAACACAAATATTCCCTTTTGGATTATTTCTCCATTGGTCTTACAACACTGCAGAAAAAGTTTACCTTTGCAGGAAAAATGTGTCCTAAATAGCTAAGAAAAATGCACTTGTTTAGAGTTAAATCTTTTTTTTAATTCCCTTTTGCATTTTATATACAATGGGGGTTATTATCAAATATTTCTAAGACACTTGAAACACAAAAGTTATGATCATTGTCTGCTTGTCCTAGGACTTGATATTCAAACAGAAATTGCCTCCTTTACCATACTTCAGGTTTTAGCTGTTGAGTGAGAAAGCAACTATGTACTAGAGCCTTATAAATTATAAGACTTGTCAGTTTGATTCTTAAAGAGACAGACAGATTTGGGGTCCAATCAGGACTATCTTTACCCTGGAATAAATTGCATTGCAACCCTGCCTTGTGTTCAGATGTACAAGATTTGGAATGGGTTGCAGAACTTCATCTACAAACACCCTAAAGGTCTTTCCCAGAGTGCTCCATGTCTTCCTAGCTGACTATAAAACCTGGGATGGATTCATTTCGCCAACTGCTTCGATGCCTAGGAATATTGGTCAAGACCGCAGAATGGAGCTATAAGCCCCATACTAAAAGGGGTTAATTTACACGTCATTTTCAACAGAGCAGGAAGCATTTTCTCCGGTCATAGTGCCCCGCAGTTTTATTTAATTTGGGAAAAGCTTCTTCCATCCCTTCCTCCCTAGATATATCTTTTATTCAGGTCCCGCCTGGCAAACTCCAGTCGGATCAGCCCCTTTTCTAACTGGGTGGATTGGAAAAAAAAAAGTGTCAGTCTTGACCTTCTTTTGAAACAAATCAGTAATTTACATAGCTCCTCTTGTCATTGCTCCCTTTTGGAGATTTACATTTACATTTGCCATTGGGAACACAGGGGAGGAGTGATTCTCCCAAATTAGGTTTTAGAAGGACATTACAAACAGGCGCCTTGTGTGCCAAAGGTGACCCTGATCATATTCACAAAGAACAGATAAAGGAACTTCAAAAGCCGCTGGGAAAAAGATAATAACATGCAACACAGAACGTCTCCCAGCCCTGGAAAATAAATCCTCCTCCTTAAAAGACTTTCAAGCCACTCCCGAAATGGGATCCTGAGCCACACAAGACAACGATGCGATCGTGCTCACCGTTATACAATCGGGGGGGGGGGTGTAAACTAGTCCCACAACACCGGAGTGGTTGCGTTCTGGAAAAACTCACCCGTTTATATTCGGTAAATACGGGAATGTTTCCGATATTAGCAACCCGCCTCCTTTTGCGGTCTTGCTGTACCCCTTGCATTCAAAGCCTCTCTTGACTCTTTGTACATTTCAAGTATCCGCGCAAGTTGCGCGCTCCTAAAAGACAGCCCTCTCCCTCCCCATCATGCCAGCAATACTGACTGATGCCCCCACCCAGCCGCCCTTCTCTCCTGCAAAACGGCCACTGCTTCTTTCATGCGCCCGTTCGTTCATTCATCCACGGAAATGCAGCCACCCGCTGCCGCCACCTCCTCACCTCGATCAGAGATGCCCCGCCGGCAACCACGCACGCTCCATTCCCCCAGTCCGAGACAGCAACTCGGTCCTTCCCTCCGAGAGCTCTATGAACCAGAAGAGATAGAAGGGCTCCGCGAAGGCGACACAGCGCCTCCTAGTGCAGCTCCGCCAAAGTGACAGCCACGGAGTTCAAGGAATAGAACAGAGTTGGAAGGTCATCTAGTCCAACCCTCACCCCCCCACCCCCGCGCTCCTCACAAGCAGGAAAACCCTACATCATTTCTGACAAATGGAAGTCCAGTCTCTTCTTGGAAGCTTCCAATGGTGAAGCTCCCACAACTTCTGAAGGCAAAGGAGCAGCAGAAGCCTCCTGCAACTTGGCCCCCTCCCAATGTATTGGATTTCAGCTTTTTTTCTTCTTAATGCTTCTGGAGATCCAGTTTGGTATAGTGATTAAGACAATAGACCAAAGACCATGATTTATAATCTTGCCTTAGGGCACAGAGTCAACCTGGTGAACCTTGGGCCAGGCCCTCTCTCTTTCCTTCAGCCCTAGGAATCAAACAGTAGCAAGACATTTCTGAAAAACCTGGCCAAGAAAGCTGCAGGAATGCAACAGGTAGCCACTGGAAGTCAACACTGAGTCAACTAAACAAACAAACAAACATGCTAGAGGTAATCCTCAACTTATGACCACAATTGAGCCCCAAATTTCTGTTACTAGATGAGACATTTAGTTTTGCCCTGTTCTACAACCTTCCTTGTCACATTAGTTTAGTGCAGGGGTTCCCAATTGGGGGTGCCATATGATATTTCAGGGGGTGCGAAAACTTGTTTAGAAGTTATAGTGTATATGCACAATTATTTATTTTTGTAAGGGGTACGAGAATATATCACAAGCGTTTTAGGGGTGCGGGGTATAGAAAAGGCTGGGGCCCCCTGGTTTAGTGAATCACTACTGTTGTTATTAACTTGGCTTGTCACAAGATTGAGAAAAGCGATCACCCCTGGCATACTGCAACCATCATATGAGTCAGCCAAACTTCTGAATTTTGGTCACCTGACCATGGGAATGCTGCAATGGTCAAAAGTGTGAAAAATGATCATAAGTCACTTTTTTCAGTGTCATTGTAACTTCAAACAGTTGTAAGCTTGAGGCCTACCTGTATTTATCTACCATGGCTGCATGGAGAATGCATACCAAATTTGGAAAAAATGGGATACTATTACATAGTATTTAAAAATAAGCTCACTTACAACTTTGAAGTAACCAAGATAGAAAGGAAGTCTATTTTTCTTGGTATAGGGGGTCCCTGTAAGAATGGATATTGATTGGCTTGGATTCTAAAGGGAGCACTTACATGGTCCAGTCTGAAAGAAAAACAGCATTCACTTAAATGAGAATTAACAAATAGAATTCACTATGTTAACCATAACCTCTTCATGATTCTCTGTCTACCCTCAATTTTTCACACTCTTCCAATCACTCCACTTTTTATGCCACCAAACATTCATTCAATGCTAGGCTTTTTAATACCCAGAAAACAGGGAAGTACACCTTCTCAGTTGTAGCACCTGCCCTCTGGGATGACATCCTCCCCAACTCTCTTCCCAAGATTTGTGTGGCTCCCAACTTTATAACATGGACATTAATAAAAACTCTGTGGTTCTCTCAAGTCTTGAGATGGAACAGTTGTGGTTCACTTTTTAGTTCAACTTAATTTTGTTGGGTTTTTTGGTTGCTCATGTTCTCTTTTATATGTATTATTTCTTTTATTTGTAAGTCTCAAAAGGGAATAAATGAATAAATATTCCCCAGACAGAAAACCCTGAACTTATTTTGAAAACAGTAATTCATCTCTATTGGCAGCCTATTCAGTTACTCATTTTGATCAGATTATTATTAGGCACTTTTGTCCTTTTCTCAGACAAATATGTAGTATTTAATTTATAATTTCAATTGTTAATGGCTAATTTTAAGCTCTTTATTTTTTTCCTCTAAGTAAAATAAAATACTTTTCAGATCCGGCTCAGCTCCTGGTGACTTTCACAGACATGTCCATAAGTTTCCTTGCTTCAGTACAGAATCATTTTGCATTATTCTGGAATATTTTCCATCGCCTCCTCTGATGTTTTCTATCCCCACACAAATATTAATCCAACCCTTCTCCCTTCTATATTCCCACAAAGTCAGTCGAGCACTGTGATCTATTGAGGACTTCTAAAAAAAAAGATAGGGAAGTCACTCATCTAATAATGCTTCATAGATAGATTTATTTATGCCTCATATTTCTCCGTATAATTAAGTCAATGTAGGTTAACTTCCAGTTTCTCAATTACAGACCAGATTAAACTTTGGAAAATTTGCTTTGTTATATTCTACACATTACCTCCAACTAGTGAATTACCAGAAGCACAGTACCAAAAAGACATATCCTAATATCTAACTCTGGGTCAGAGGAGCCAAGGGGCAGGAGCTGTTAAATCCAAAGAAACATGGATCAACATACCTAAGAGAAAATTTCAAAAGAATGTCATGCAGAAGTGAACAATTTTTTTAATATTCTTATTCTATTAGTATCTTCTGAAGTCAAAACACATCAAGCCCAATTTCCCACCAGATCACAGTTTACCAGAGATTCCTGTTCCTAAAGTATTTTTCTGCAAGCAACTCACAGGCTGATTAGAGCAATTGAACTAAGCTAAATATCATAGCAAAAGCAGATCAACCAAGCAAAACTAATAACTATGGCTCACTTGTTACCAGAATGCAAGTACTATTTCACTTTGAGCTATTTGTTTGCAATCCAAACCAACTATTAATACATACCCAGTTCACAGTTCTCGGGGCAATATTTCAGAGTCATTATGCCCAAAGGATATTAGCTCTTAAAGGACAGCTCTGAGAATAAACAATCACACACGTAATCCACCATATATATATATATATATCCACACTTGGTAATGACTTTTTAGGGTTGGCTTTCTCAAAAAATGTGCAAGTTCATTATAAAGATTTCAAAGGAACTAATTATAGACCTTAGCTTTTTCTTTTCTTTTTTTTTAAAGATATAGCACCACAATTGCTAGCATGGACAAGTAATCCTGAAAATAATTATTCCGGTGACTCACAATTAATGGAAAATGAATTAGGCACATGCAACCTTGACCTTAAGTCTTTTCACTGATTAAGGATCCTGGCTTAGGGCAAATTAGTGATGTGAAAGAGTTTAAACCATCATTTGTGAAAATTAAAGTACAGTAGCTTTTCAAAGTATCATGCTTAATCTATTATGAACTCTGGCCTAAGCTAGATATGTTTGAGGATGGAATTTCTTTTTTCAATGAGATATCAAAGCACAGCACCCTGGCATACTTTCCACAGTTAGCATATTTTCCATTGTCACAACATTTTCCATTCCACTGATGTAATGTGCAGCTTAGATTAGCACCTTAAATCAATCAGTACAATATAATATACTGTATATGACAAATCAATACTGATTTGAATGATCCATGAAAATTAGATTTATCAGTAAACTGACATGAACACTGAAATCTCTCCTAATTTCTATGTGTTAATTCATGATAAAAAGGGGCTTAGTATATAATACCACTATAACCTATCACAGAACAATGAAGTGTTTGTATGCACATGTGTCATATGCAGGCAGAACTATAAATTATAGGGTGCCTGAGCCTGACTCCACCAAACCTCTTGTAGTATATAATATACATTTAAAGCAATATAAACACAAACAATGCAAAAAGCAAACATCCAGGAAAATAACAGAATTCTCACAAAACAATTACAGGTAGTCTTCGACTTACAACAGTTCATTCAGCCATCATTCAAAGTTACAATAGCACTTAAAAATGTAACTTAGGACCATTTTTCACAGCTACAACCTTTGCAGCCTCCCCATGAGCAATGGTGGTAAGGAAGGTCATAAACTGGGGCAAAACTCATTTAACAAATATCTCACTTAACAACAAAAATGTTGGGCTTGATTGTGGTTGTAAGTCGAGGACTACCTGTATTAGAAGAAAACCTGGGGGATAAGACAAGTTTTAATGGGTTATTTGAGTAAGTTCAGGATGGGGACTATAGGAATATCTGGGGAGATATCATTCTAAAGGTCAAAGCCACTTCCAGGGTCCCATCAGATGCCATTGTTTAACTGATGGGACCATGAATGTGACCCTGCCAGGTTGCATAAGGTGGGCAGCTGCTCCTATGGGAGACAAATGGTCCCTCAAGATTTCAGAAATCTGGACATCCAGTGGATAGCAGCAAAGAGAAACAAAATTCCAATTCTTTACTGTTGTTTTCTGGCTTTCATCTATTTTCAGATATGATAGCCCAAGCACAACTATCCTACCTGCCTGAAGTCACTTCAGTTTTCTACATGGTCATGTCTTATGCATATCTTTTTAAAATAGTGTACACATGATGCGTATGTATGGGAGAGGACTTACATTTGCAAAACATACACAATACTCCGCAGTGTATCCCCATTGGAATCCCTGGCCAGGAGGATCCTTCAACACTATTTTGCATATCACTGTCTTGAGGTTTTGCGCTTTATTTTCTTTGTTGAGTCAATTGCCTAAACTTTCTTCCAAGTTTTGTGCAAGAAAAGGTATCGTACCTTCAGGAATAATTTTAACTCTAATGAGTGAAATCCTTTAAAAAAACAGCATTTCCACCCAGATTTCAACAGATCAAACTACTTTAATGAAGAACAAAGAGGTGAGCTTAAAAGTTTTTTTTTTTTCAGAATCCCCATAGCATATTCACCCTAATAAGTTGAACAAAAATGAAGAAATGGGTGAATTATACAAACGCAATAATTATTTGCTGCTCTTGGGTGCTAGAAATGGGAATCCCATCACTGATTAAATTCTTCTTTGCCACTACAGTACTTTCCCTTTACTCTAGGACTTCTCAAAGATTACAATCAGGTTCTGAGATCACATTTCCAGTTCCTTTAACATCCTGGAATGTAATCCATCCAATTTCAGAAACATAAAGCAGTCAGGTGTTTCTTTATCAATTCTTCACCTCTTTTGATCTGCATTTTTCTTCTACCAGTTTCTTCTACCAGTTTTTCTTCTACAAGTTTGGCTACCTCACACATGATTCCTAATGACTGGAAAGATTTAATGAGAATTTAATGAGAATGATGTTGAGCTCTACTCAGTATGTGGTTTTTGACTCAGAATACCAAAGGGAAGCTATCACTAGGGGAAGGAATTCGGGGGGGCTGTATATGCCAGACCAAATCTATGGGGCAGGCTTGTTTGAATCCACTGCTGATCAAGCTGCTAATTTGCCTGATCACGTATTTCCAGTGGTTATGGCAGCTGTCCTTGGGGCATTGTCCCACATCCAGGATGTGGGAACCCCAGCACGGTCTTTTTCTCAAATTAAGCAAACAGCATCTGAGTCTTATAATGATTTTGTGGAAAGGCTACAATTGGCTATTACCAGGCAAATCTCTAATGAGGAAGCTGCAAAAGGACTTTTGCTGAAATTGGCAGTTGAAAATGCAAACGCTGACTGCAAGCGTATCTTGCAGCCCTTGGTGGCTAGAGGTGAGGTTACTCTGGCTGATCTGTTAAAGGCATGTGCAGTGGTGGGTTCTCAGGCTTACAACATGGAGACTTTGGCTATATGGCATTGCAAAAAGGGATGAAACCTACAGGGAATTGTTTTAATTGTGGAAAGCCTGGCCATTTTAAAGCCCAGTGCCGTGCCCCTGGGGGGGCGGGGGGGTTGGCATTTAACAAAAACAAAATTAAGGACATCGTCCAAAATCAGTCTGTCCAAAATGCAAAAAAGGTTTCATTGGGCAAATCAATGTCGCTCTGATCAGAACCAAAATCCGGGAAACTAAATTTGGGGCGTGCAGCTAGCCCCGCTCCCAAGGCTGTCACAAAAGCATCGCCTGCAATTACTGGGAGTGCAGGTTTGGGTTTAAAAATGTTGAACTCAATTAATGTGACCTTTCCTAATCAAGTGTATATTGAGGACACTCATTTGCATGGGCCACTGCCAGAAAAACAGTGGGATTAGTACTTCCCATGTCTTCTGCATCAGAAAAAGGGTTTTTTGTTATTCCAGGAGTTATTGATCAAGATTATAAAGGGGTTATTAAGACACAATTGTATACTGATACTCCTGCATCATTAATGGCTGGTGACTCTAATGCCCAGTTATTATTGCTTCCATACATCCCTATAAATCCTTTAATTGGGATCCCACAAACTGGTGGTTTTGGGTCCACTGAAATGGCAAGTTCTCCAGTTGCTGCAGAATTGCTAGCGCTGACAAAATATTTGACTACAGACCAACCAAAAATGACAATTGAAATTCAGGGAAAAACATTTTCTGGCCTTATAGATTCTGGAGCAGATGTCTCTGTGATACGCCAAAAGGAATGGCCAAATGAATGGGCGCTTGAGGACTCTTCAGCTGTTCGTGGAGTGGGTGGTATGCAGTTTGCAAGAAGTAGTGTACATTGGTTGAAGGCATTGCATAGAGAAACTGGTGAGACTGCAAGGATTCAACTTCTTGTGTTGCCCCTGCATATAAACTTGTGGGGTAGAGATTTGCTGTCACAATTTTGCACAAAAATTGTTATTGGATAATGGAAAAATTACAATTGTTAACCTCTCAGCCAGTCTGGATTGACCAATGGCCACTTCCAAAAGAAAAGCTTACAGCTTTGCATCAATTGGTAGCTGAGCAGCTACAATTAAGACACATGATTTGAGAGCTGTCAACTCCATCCTTCAACCAATGGGAGTGTTACAATATGGCTTGCCTTACATACAAAACATTCTTAATATTACTTTATACACTTTAAATTTTTTAAACATGACAGGATCTCCCGCTGCTACGGCAGCCAGTAGGCATTTTGCTTCCTCCTCTTCTGCAGGTACGCCAAGACCGAAAGTTCGGTATAAGAGACTACCAGATCCAACGTGGAAAGGACCTGTCCCACTGATAACTTGGGACCGAGGATACGCTGCTGTTGAAGATGAGGGGACAGTTGTTTGGGTTCCTGCTCGCTGTGTGTGTCCATCAGCCAAAGGGGCAAGGGGATGGATTTGGGGGAATGGAAAAGAAACACGTTGATCCAGGACATGGGGAAGCTAGCAAACCTTCATAATAAAACTGATTGTTGGATATGTATGCACATGCCAACTCACAAAACATCAGGGCTTCCAATGGTTGCAGTACCTCTGACCGAAGGTGACTGGTATAAGGGACAATGCTATGGTTGTTCAGGGATGTGGTCTAACAGTTGGACTACAAGTAACATAAATACATTGCATCTTGGAAGCCGAATCCAAGAGGTGGCGGGTATCTGCTGGACTCACAATGAGACAGTAGAGAATATGACTTACTTGGGAACATATCCATTTTGGAACAAAACAATTGTTATTGGCAATGGAAGTCGGGTTTATCCGGATGACATGAAAACTAAAAATCTCACTTACTTTGTACATAATATTTCTAAATTTGATATCATATCTTTGATCAATGAAAATGGGTGTCCATTTATCCCTGCCACATGTTGTCCCACCACGAGAGAAAACCAGCTGCCCAAATGTGCAAATGGGAAATACGCACCACCGCCCACTTATTTGGCTATGTTAATGGAATCCTTTGCACAATTAATCTATGCTGAACCAAATACGTTTGGTCATCTCCTGGGAGCAACTCTATGGTTGCTGTGTGGATGGATGGCCTATGATCGCATGCCAGCACGATGGAAAGGGGTCTGCACCTTTGGGAAAGTAATCCCATCTCATGTCATTTTAAAATCTTTGGGGACTGCTCATATCCACAATGCGCGTTCTGCAACGGAAGTAAACTCTGTTTTAAATCATGACTACTGGACACAGATATCAAGGGGAGTTATTCCTCCTTTAGGAGTCATGATGAACTATAGAGATTTGCATCGTTTAAACAATTGGACAGTTACTATGTTTAAAGACACCATTAAAACGCTAAAACTGCTTGAAGAAGAGCAAGGAAAAATCCTTGACTTTGTCCTGCAAACCAGATATGCGGTGGACACTATTTTGGCTGCGCAAGGGGGAGTTTGCGCTGTGATTCATACACATTGTTGCATGTATATCTCTGATTATTCTCTAAACATTACAGCTACTATACAGCATATGGAACAAACCCTGAATGAGAATCCATTACAATCGGAGGACGAGGGACTAGACGTGTGGTCAGCACTTTGGTCCTGGTTGCCAGATGGTTCATGGATTCATCACCTAATTGTTGGAGTGATATTGCTTTTTATACTTTCTCTTTGTGTATGCTGTTGTATCCAATGTCTCCCTGGACTTTTAGGAATGTGTCGGGTGAAGCCTACGGAAGGAGAACTGTTGTTGCAGATGGCGAAAAGCTACTGATCCGCGATCATCAAAAAACTAAAACAGGGGAGATGTGGGAATAAACTTTGACTTCAGTATTGGGTAATGATTAGTCTAAGATCTTTTTTTTTTTTGAAACAAATTTTTATTAATTTTAAAGATAAAACAACACATCATTAACCATTAAATACATAAACACATAAAACCTCTTAACATTGTAAATCCTTACAAGTCAAACAAAACATTATTTTTATACAGCATAATTCCAATTTATCCCATCTCCATATGGACACACAAATATCTTCCAGCAAATTTCTCATTATTTCTCTTTACTCCTATTCAATTTCATTTCTCTTCCATATTTATTCATTTTACAGTCATCATATTCTTTTCTTTCTGGCTTGTTTAAATTATTCTCGTCTAACATTCCTCCAAGGTTTTATTGATTCTTTTTTCCTTTTTTTTTTATAAAAAAACAAATTTTGTTAGTTTTACCATAAACACAATATACAAACATACAAACACAAAACATAAACAAAACTAAAAGATCTTTTCTGAAGGTTGTCTGTTCCCGGGTTAAAACTCTTTACACAGACACAAATTCAAACATCATATTCAACCCATATCTCCTTCCATATCTTATCATCATTTTCTTTTTTATATATATATATAAAAACCATTTTTATCAGTTTTATAAGAACAATGCACAAAGAATCAAGGCATAACAGCTTATAAATTCTTTTCTAAGAAAAAATAATAATAAAAGACCAATAAGGCATAACATTTCCAGATTATAATATCAATATTTCATATAATATTAACTTCATATCTTGTCCCTACTTCTCTTTTCCATCCAAATTATTTATTAATTAAAATTTTATTGCCTTTTATCAATATACAAAATCCAAAAAAAAAAAAAAAGCATATATATCCTTCCATATCTTATTACCATTTTCAACAACATTCTTTGTCTGTTTTATTTCCAATTATCCATTCATCTTTTTTTTTCTTTTACTATACTTCTCCTGTACACCAATTGGAGTAACATCTATAACTCATTACCCTAACTTAGAAATACTACATATTACAATCTTTCTTGGGATTCTGTTTAAAAGATTCTAAAATTACATAATAAATTTTATATTCTAAATACACATATAAAAACACAATCTTATATACCCTCCAGAATCCCTCTTTTAATCTAAATTAAATTCACCCATTGTCTCTAAATAAATTTTTTTTCTTTAGGTCTTGCTTCCCCCCATTAAGGCTTCTCCTCCCCCCCTTTCTCTCTTGCTTATTCTTCTCCTTGCCCTTTCTACCCCTTTGCTTTTTCCCATCGCTTTTCTTACTCCTTTTCCTTTGCTTTCTAACCTTGCCTCCACCTTTTCGCTCATTTTTCTCTCTTTTGGTTGTTTTTATAATTCTTAAAATCCCCTTTTTCTTATCCTTTTTCTCCTCCTCTCCGGAAGGGACCCATTGTTCATCAAAGATGGCTTCTTCTTCCTCTTCTTCCTTGTCCCAGTCCTTCTGCTGCGTAATCAACTTTTCAAAGGAACATAACGCCATTTCTAAGAATTGAAACAAAGCGCCTAAAGTATCTTCTTTTTTATATTTTTGATATTCAATCTCTAGTTCATCCACAAACAATGCCATTATAAAAAGGGAAACTTTTTCCAAAACAACCACAAGTATTTTTAATCAAAGATAATCAAAAGCAATTAAAAAAAAAAGAAAATTCCAAAAGTTAATACTTTTCTTCCTTCTTCTCTTTCTCTTTCTGGATTAATTTTTAATCAAAGAGGTCCAATTACCATATATCTTCTTTTGGGATCCACAAAGACGTTCTAGACAATCTCCTCCTTTTTCAGCTTCTGCTCCAATTTTTTTTTCTCCCTTCCCACTTGCAATGACAATTTTAAATAATCAAAAATCCATACCTCCAGCAGAGATTTTCCAATTTCTTAAATTTTTCAATGTCCAAAAATCCCTTTGTCTCTTAGCTTCAGCTTTCAAAGCAATCCACTTTCAATGTCTAATATATCCAAATATTTCTGCTTTTTCCGTGGGGTGGGAGAGTAAAAAAAAAAAAGAGTTCCCTTTAACAGCTTCTCCGCCGCTTTTCGCTCTTCTTAGGGATACAATGTATCCTCCAGCAATTCAAGCAGCTCAATTCCAGGCAGTTTAAAAGGTGTTACTTGACCCGGCTCAGACAGAACTTTCACTCTTCACACTTCCTCCAGCACAGTTCTTACCCGGTTGCTGGCTTCTTCATGGCGGCCATTGCTGACCGCCGCTCCACCGCCTTGGGAAAAAGGGGTTTTCCCGGAGAAGGGGGGGGTCTGCAACACCCCCACCTCCCTATCCGACTCCCCTCTCTCTTCAGCTGTCCCTACAGGGCAGCCATATCCCCCTGACCCGTCTGGATCGGGGGTACCTCGACGGCTAGCACAGCAGGAATCGCGAGCTGTCGCGAATTCCTGCTGCCCCGAAGCCATGCAAACCGGAAGTTTTTCATGATTAGTCTAAGATCTTATACATACATGTCTGCCTAAGGGTCACTGAGATAAGCAAGGAAATTAAAAGCAAACACCAGAAACATTTAAGCAGCTCATTATATGTAATTATTTTAATCCACAATGTGAATGCTTACTATGTACAAAATTCTCAATAAAAGGGAGCACTGGAATTTGCTCTGGACTCCCATCCCGAGTACACCAGCCTGTGTCTCATTCTTTCCATGGGAGACCACCACACTTAACTTTCTCTTGTGATGCAAAAACTCTTATTTATTATTTCTGGCATCTATTTTAATTCTTACCTCATTCTGAGCTTCATTCATTCGCTTCCCAATCCCATGTTTGTAGTTTTGACTGGGCCTTGGTATTTTGCTTTTGTTATGTGTTCGTCTTTCTCACCCAAGGAATTAATTACTTGGCATACTTTGTATGTTGTCTCTGATGATCATTCTAAGGTCTGCTTAACTTCAGCAACATGGTGTCATAATAGCAAACCCTTTACCTTATTTTGTGAGATGGGGAAAACTTAGCTTTCAAATGAAAGGCAATTGTTTACTTCAAGCTATGTACCATTGCAATGTTGTTTCTAATCAGGTTGTGTCCTTTATAAAATAGAAGATTTTGATAGTGTAGAGCAGGGGTGTCAAACTCGCGTTGTCACAGTGGCATCATATCATGACTTTTTACCCTTCGCTAAACCAGGTGTGGGCGTGGCTAGCATGTGATGCATCCGGACCATGGGCCCTGAGTTTGACAGCCTTGGTGCAGAGTAGCCATTTTGTTCAACTATGTACATGTTGTTCTTGACTTACTACAGTTTGCTTAGTGGCTGTTCAAAGTTATAACAGCACTGAAAAGAATATTTTTTTTTTACAGGATTGTTGCAGTATTCACGTGGTCAAAATTCAGACATTTGGCAACTGACTCATATTTATGATGGTTGCAGTGTCTTGGGATCATGTGAACATTTCTTGCGACATTCTGAAAAGCAAAATCAACGGGGAAGCCAGAATCACTAAACAACCATGTTGCTAACTTAACTACGGCAGTGATTCACTTAACAACTGTGGCAAGAGAGGTCGTAAAATGGGACAAAATTCATTTAATCAATGTCTTATGTAGAAACTGAAATTTTGGACTCAATTGTGGTTGTAAGCCAAGTAACAGTTTGGTGCATGTTTAATCATTCAACCAGAATAGAGCTGGAAGGGACCTTGGAAGTCCAGCTCAAGCAGGATAACGTATACCACTTTAGACAGGAGGGTGTCCAGTCTTTTCTTAAAAACCTCCAGTGGTGAAGCACACCCAACTTCTGGAGGCAAGCGGTGCTGTCCACTGGTTAATTGTCCTCACTGTTAGGAAGTTTTACCTGAGTGTTTATATATAAACTGTAACACTATTATTAAAGAAATTATAGGCATAAAATAATAAAACAGATGCGTTACCCCAATCAAAAAACTGTGTAGGTAGACAATACTTAACTGACTCCTCACTGACTGAATCAATCCAATGGCCTTCATTTGCATGGCAGAGCTGAATCAAAAATTAACTTTACTAAATTAGGGTGGAGATATTACCAAGGAATAAATGTCCTTAGGAGTAGCAGTATCTTTGAACTGAACCTTAAACTGCAATATTTCTTTTTCATGCTTATGTTACCTCATTTATTATATAAACTAATGACTTTTTTTTAATAGCTAAGCAAAAAATTAATATTAGAAAGGTGAGAACACCGAAACAGGAAACTTATTTTTTTATTCAGTCTTTGACTCAGCAATTCCTGCAATTTCAGCAAAATCATGAAACCAGAATGCATTACTGAGGCATTCTTCCATCATTTACGCAGACCTTCCCTTTGTAACGTCTTACGTGATAAAAAGATCTTAGATTTTGAATTGGTTTGATAAACATATGTTAATGTTAATTTTGGATCTCTTTTCTTTATGACCAGAATCATTTTGGTTTTTTGTAAAGTGAAATAAAAAATTCACAGGTAGTCCTCGACTGATGATCACAATTGAGCCCAAAGTTTCTGTGGCTAAGCAAGACAGTTGTTAAGTAAGTTTTACCCCATTTTACAACCTACTTTGCCACAATTATAAACTGAATCACTGCAGTTGTTAAGTTAGTAACATGATTGTTAGGTGAATCTGGCTTCCCCATTGACTTTGCTTGTCAGAATGGGGTCATGTGACGCTGGGACACTGCGACAGTCAAAAGTAAGTTCCAGTTGCCAAGCATCCAAATTTTGATCATATGACCATGGGGATGCTGCAACAGTCACAAGGATGAAAAATGGTCTTAAGTCACTTTTTTCAGTGCCATGTAACTTCGAATGGTCAATAAACAAATGGCTTTAAGTCAGGGGCTTCCTACATACCTTTACATGAGCATGAGTTTGTGCTCTGTGAGAAAGCAGGCTAAAGGCTGCAGGATGTTATTATTATTTGAACCTGCAGTTTAGGTTCATTTAAGTAGGTTTAGAGCAACCATTTTTGTCATAAAGAATAGGAGAATTGGGAGGGTTGCTGAACATGCCATGACTTGTACACTGGCAATCTATGGTTGGATTATAATAATGTGCTCTTTGTTGGCCCTTGAGGAATGTGTGGAAATTGCAGAATGCCATCCCACCTCCCACCCTCCAGCCAAAATCATGGACTTCACTAAGTACAAAATTTTTTTTTTGTTCTGAACAATTAAACGAAGATAGATTTTATTATCTTGCCTTTATTGTCCCTGTTCCCATTCATTACCATACCTGGAGACTGCCCTTGAATGGTGTTAGAATAAAAAAGAAAATACAATTTTAATACTGGAATAGCTGAGAATGACTTAAGCTTGATTGACTTGAGGGGCTGCCACAAAGATAAGGGGGTCAAACTATTTTCCAATCCACCTGAAGGCAAGATCAGAAACAATGAATGGAAATTAATCAAGGAGAGAAGCCACTTAGAACTAAGGAGAAATTTTCTAATGGTGAGAACAATAGAATAGAATAGAATGGAATGGAATAGAATTCTTCATTGGCCAAGTGTGATTGGACATACAAGGAATTTGTCTTGGTGCATATGTTCTCAGTGTACATAAAAGAAAAGATACATTTGTCAAGAGTCAAGAATCATAAGGTACATCACTTAATGATAAGTCATAGGGTACAATAAATCATACTAGGAAACAGTCAATACAGATCGTAAGGATATAAGCAACAAAGTTACAGTCATACAGTCACAAGTGGGAGGGGATGGGTGATAAGGAGTGATGAGAAGATTAATAGTAATAGTAGTGCAGACTTTGTAATAGCTGAACAGTGTTGAGGGAATTATTTGTTTAGCAGAGTGATGGCTAAACAGTTTTTCAGGGGAAAACTGTCCTTGTGTCTAGTTGTTCTGGTGCACAGTGCTCTATAGTGTTGTTTTGAGGGAAGGAGTTGAAACAGTTTATGTCCAGGATGTGAGGGGTCTGTAAGCATCTTCACAGCCCCCTTTTTGATTCGTGCAGTATACAGGTCTCCAATCAATGAAATGGCTTGCCTTCAGAAGTTGTGGGTGACCAAATCTTGGAGGCTTTCAAGAAGAGACTTTGTCTGAAATGGTATAGAAGCACTTGAGGTACACAAATAACACATAGCATTTCTAAGAGCTGTATGAAGAATTAAATTTCCCAGATGTAGATTGTTACTTTGACCATTATTTTGGAAAGTTATCCTGTAGATAGCAAGATCCAGATGTTGTCAGAGTTATAGTAATCAAAATTAATGGATACATTCTGAAGTCATTCCATATGTTCTCTGGGCAATAATAACAACATTATCTTCTTCCCTTAAGTATCTTGTGCATAGATATCTTTGTGGCTATTTATTAAATACAATGCCAAGGGTTATGAAATAAAAACATGTCGCACAAGTCCAACTTAAGTCTCTGTTGCAGGAAGCTCTGACCCATTACTACTGTAAAGATATATCCTGGTGTTTGGATTACCACAGATGTTTTGCTGCAGACAAGCTAAAATTATTTATTCAACTGCAAGTCCAATTAGACTTTTATCCACCCCACCCTAATAATGGGTACAGGATCAGAAATAAGTTCCACCCCATTTAATAGCACACAGTCCCATAAAAATCTGCAGAAATAGCATAGTGTAGTCTCTCATTTATTCAAAGCACCAGCTCTTATAAACAGAGCATTGTAAAACTTTATTTAATAATAGCATTGCTTGGGCAGATAAATGGTAATGTCTCTATTTATAGAAAGATAGTTGCTTGTTTTCTATATAGATTTTATATTGATATATTGATTACCTCTTATTTTCTGTCCCTTTTTTTACTCTAAACTTCATCTCTTGTCAGATTGGTTGTTTAAAGTTTTAGATCTTTTGGAGACAGTCTCACTTGATTAATCACGTTTAGTACCATAGGACTAAAGAATGAGTATTCTGTTATATCACATATCCCACCTTTCCCTTCAGGTTCAACAGTTATCAATCTGGGTTACAGATTCTAAGCAAAAATATTTTTTCTGCCTTGAAATCAATACACTCTATTTATACTTTCTTTGGTTAAAGAACCAATAATTAAGAGTTCTTAAGTTTTCTTTACAGGCAATGCAGTGCATTCTATAGTCCTAGCTGCTTTTTCTCCTTTTTTAAACTTTGAGGCAACTTTGCTGAAGGTTCCAATTCAGACTTCATTTTCTTATCTTCCTGTTGAATTTCCTCTCTGTTTCCTCTTTTCCCCCCTAAGAAGATTGAAATTATCTGTATGTCCATCAGTTGTTTTCCCAATTGGAACTGTAGAAATTTCAGCCCTTTCTGACAGCCAGAACCTCCACAATTAGAACTGCTTTTTGATATTTCTTCAGTTTTCACATTTTTTTTGTGGCATTCAATCTTACAGTTCTGTAAGCAGAGAAGGTAAAAATATAAAAGCGCCCCCCAAACGGCTTTAAAAAAAAAAAAAAAAAATTGGAAGCCACTACTTCATAGTTTAATTTTTCCCTCTTATTCCTTTATTTATTTATTTCTCACTTATGACTTTCCCTTTCTTTTCTCTTTCCTTTGTTAAAAATGTGCAGTGTTTTTATGTTGTAAAAAGTGATTAAAGAATTAATTAGAAAATAATGCTACGATGGTTTTCCTGTCCTGACAACCTTTTTCATTTCAACCACCTCTTCCTTTCCTTCCTTTCTCTACCTTCTTTTGAGAAACAGACCACTCTATTTCACTTACCCTACTTTTCGTAGGAAAGAAACTACTCGCTTTCCCCTCTTACGTCCTACATTGCCTAGCTAGCACCGAAGTTCCAGAGAGAGAGAGAAAGAAAGAAAGAAAGAAAGAAAGAAAGAAAGAAAGAAAGAAAGAAAGAAAGAAAGAGAGGGGGGGGAGGGAAGGAAAGGAAGGAGGGAGACAGAGACAGAGAGAAGGGGGGAGAAAAAAGAAGAGACAGACAGGCAGACAGGCAGACAGACGTCACGTATTCGTGATGCCAAGGGGGCGCATAGCTTCTTCCTCCTTCCGTAGCCGCTTCTTCCGCCCGGAGTTCTCACGTGACCTACCCGGGCAGATGAGCGCAGCCGCGCCGGAAGACCTAGGGGGCTTTTTTGCCTCTTTCGGCGGGCATGGCGTTGCTGGTGCTGTTGCCCGGCCGGCGTTGTTGCTGCCGCCTTGGCAGCTCCGGCTTGCGTTTAGGACTTCGCCGACCTCCCGTACCCGCTGCTTCCCTTCACCGGGCTTTACGCCCACCAGAGCCTCCCCCGTGGCCGGCCCCAAGGTGAGATTCTGGGCTGGGAGGCAAGCCGGCTTCTGGTACCGGAGACAGAGAGAGGCATGGCTGCAGCCACCGTTTGCATTCCCTTCCTTGTAGGTCTCAGTGCCTCTTCCCGGACTTCCATGCAACGGGGGGAAGCTTCATGGCTGGCCCCCTTCGTGCTGGAGGCGAGGGAAGGTAATAGCACGTTGAGTCAGTGCCCCGTTGCAAAAGTAACCCGATTAAGTTCTCAGCCAGCGACGGTGGGTGGAAATGGTTCTGCTCCGTACCGGTTAATCTCCGCCTGAAGAAATCCTGCCCCGATTATCCTTTTAAGGGTTTCGAGGAAGAAAGCGGAGGCTGAGAGGAGGGAAGCCAGGGCGATCCTATGAAGAGGGAGAGTTGCTGTGCAGGTGCCGCCTGGAGGAAAGGTGGCTCAGGGTGCAGCCCATCGCATTCTTCGGACTCGGTGACTTTTGTTTTCTTCGGCTCCGGCTCCGAAGGTAGTCCTCGACTTGCAACAGTTCGTCATTGCTGTGTCTCGGGCAGTGGTGGTATTCAAATAAAGTTGCCACCGGTTTGGTGGGCGTGGCTTGGTGGCTGCGCTTTGCGCAGGTGCAGAGGCATTCTAACTTGCCTCCTGCAAGCCTGCACAATGGTGGTCGTTGCAGCAGGTGCTGCGTGGCGCTATTGTGCACTGCGCAAAGCAGCTGCGCTTTGAATTCTGGCCATAAAAGTGAGTATGGGAGCCCGGGCAGGCAGGTGGGCCAACCACAGAGCAGCAAAGAGAACCGGTTGGGTCTCCACTGCTCATCACCGCTACCGGCTCTCCAGAACCGGTAGAATACCACCACTGGTCCCAGGTCATGTGATCCCTTTTGTGGCCTTCTGAGAAGCATAGTCAATGGGGAAGTCAGATTCACTTAACAACCAGGTTACTAACTAATCAACTGCAGTGACTCACTTAAACAGCTGTGGCAAGAAAGGTCATAAAAAGGGACAAACCTCACTTAAGAGATGTCTCGTTTAGCAACAGAAATGTTAGGCTCAACTGTGTAAGTCGAGGACTACCTATGCAACAGGGGTGTCAAACCTGCGTCATCATGGCATCATCACGTGACGTATTGTGATTTTCCCTCCGCTAAACCGGGCGTGGGTGTGGCCAGTGCGTGATGCATCCGCCCCATGGGTTTGATAGCCCTGCTATACAACATACAGAATTAAAAGGGTTAAGTTAGAGGAAGGGAGATTCTGCTGGAAGGTTAGAACATTCTGATGATAATTACTATTCAACAGGGGAACCAATTTTTAGAGGGCAGATGGACTCCCCTTTGTTGGATGAATTTGCCATTACTTGCTTCCTAGGACTGGGAGATAGTAACTGGCCCAAGATCCCTCAGCCGGCTTTGTGCCTATGCAGAACTAAAACTCAATCTTCCCATATCTAGCCTGATGCCTTAATCACTGGTTAATCAAGCTGGTTCTTAGGCAGCTATTTTGGTATATTTTAATTTGGAGTTCTCCAGTCAATGGTCGGTTGGGGATCAGTGACCTAAACAGCGCCTTTCAAGTCCTGAATTCTATGAATTTAATGTGAGATAATGGTAGATGTAGTCCACCTGGAAGACAAGTGATCAGAGAAAGATGTTTGAACTGTACAAACTCAAACAGTCTGAAGTAAAATATACCCTGGGTGGGCTATACATTTTGTTATGTCACATTTTCTTTTAACACTTGTTTATGGAATATATTGGAATGACTGGATTTTTACAACATGCTATTTTCAAACCAAGCCAAGTAAACACAGTTTCTGCCTTCCATTTCAGAACTCTGATTACTTCTTTAGCAGTGGTTAACCAAAAATAAGGCTTTATTTGGGGATATTTCAGATGGAGAGAATGTCATTTTTGAATGCTTCATTTCACTAATGTGATTACTTCCAGCACAAGGAAAACACTTCTAAAACCGAAATATTACTTATAACTAAGAATATTCTCACATTTGTTACGTGATAACATGATAGGTTTTCTATATTCAGAGATTTAAGGCAAAAGAAGATGATGTTTTAAATTTGCCTCATGAGCTAGCAATCTAAAGTGGTCATTTCATTGTTATTTTGTACAGTACATGAAACATCAACACATATTTACAATTTGGCTTTGGAAAGAATACTTGATCTCTTACTTGGAAGAAAATCTGTTCCTCCTGCCAAGATTGCTTTAAATTCAAAATGTTTGTCTTGTTTCAAAGTTACCAGAAGGAAGAATGATTAGCATTGATTCTCTCATTGTTCTAGCACTTGTCACAACATTTTTCAAAAAAGGAGTTTTACCACACTAGCTGATGAAAGGAAAAACTGTTGTTACAGAGGGTTTTTTTTAGCTGGGGTGGTTTAGAATGATTTTTTTTAAAATTTGGATATTTTCCTGTTATCAAAATATTTAAACCATATTTAATGAACCACAGTATCTGATTAACAAGATACACATTTTGCAGTTTTGTTGAGCATAGAGGGTTTTTTTTGTTGAGCATACCTTTGCAACTAGACTGCAGTGTTATTTTGCTTTAGTAATAAAAATAGGTACTCCACTTATAATTATGTATAAGTTGTATGAAAATGTGTTCCAACCTTTTTTCATTGTGGGCATAAAATACTAATATTAAGCTGTATTATTTAAAACATCAGTCAGAGATAGCTATTGTCCATTATTCTGTTATAACTACAATATATTTCTGTGTGAGCTAAATGGCATAAAAGAGATGCATGACAATACAAGTGCTGAACTTGGATGTCCTTTCAGACTTTCAGTGTGCCATTTTTCTTCAAAAGCAAATTCAAACAAGTTTACCTCTGCTTTGGTTTCAAAAATCAAATACCTGAATCATCAGTATGAAAGATATTTGGAAAGGAAATTCCCACGTTTCTATCAGCTATATTCAACATTTTTAAAAGGTGGGTTTTCATTTAAAAGTATAGTTTGTAATTTCAGTGAAAACGCAACCCAGGAATATATGTCTTCATTTTGGTAGTACACAAAATGTTATAAATTGAAAATACCCTGTTTAGGTTTGAAATGAATTGCACTGATGGAAGTGTGTCTAACAGAATTGCTTTGAAATGAGATGGATGGCAAATAAATTTAATAATAAATAAAATAGCCCTCTTTTAAGGTTTTTTGAACAATCTCAAAACTTAATTGAAATAGCTTTTTCTATGTAAAACAACCATTTCAAACTGAAAATGGGAGCGTTTCTGCATACTATTCTGTACACTAAACTGAAGTTTGGAAAATAAATGTTTATATTAATTATAATAATTAATCATATATGCAGCATTCCAGATAAATGTATCCAATTCCAGTATAATGAAAGACTAGCATGCTTGTTCCTCCCCTTCCCAGTTCTTTTAGATTTACAAGGAAAATGCTTTTAAAAATGCATCCTTCCAATTTAAGTGGAACAGTTCATTATAATGTTTCAAGTCTTATTTGAAATTACAGTTTGATCCTGACATGTTCTCAGGAACATCTTTAAGCTCAGAAGTCTTAAGTAATTGTTGTTTGTTAATTCCTAGAGGAAGAGGGAAATAGAGAAGAAAGAATGTGAGCTTAAGGCTTCCAACACTTTGTTCTTTTTAATAAAGAAATGTTTTCCATTAAATCTGAATTAATCCAGAGTTTGATCTGAGGAGGAAAAGATGAACATATGAGCAATATGTTGACATTCTGAATGAAATTGTGTGCGTGTGTAAAATTTATTTTATAAAAGCAGTGGGTTTTGCAGAAGGACAAGGAAAGGAAGAGGTCTTGAGCTGAAAGAACACGAAAAGAATAGCCAGCATAGCTGAATGTCTCCTTATTTCTCAACAGTTTTCTCTCATTCCTTGTAAGAAAATAGTTATATGCATAGTATAAATATAGTATACCTTACAACCAGGCTGAAGAAGCTTACATTATGAAGACTATTATCAATGTTACGTTCTATATTTCTGTGGCATGCCCTAATACCATTAAATCAGAAGGGAAACAATTACATGGCCAAGATTGTTTAGAAATTGAACAAAACAGTCAAAGTGGGCCCCGAAATCAATAAACACAAGAAGCAAAACGTTTTCTTCTTCTTCAAGGAAAAAACCAGTCCAGTTGCCCTTTGAAAAAGCACCTTTGAGACAAGGAACTGTAACCTAGAAGGAAATGGGTAGTGATATTTTCAGATTAAAATAAATATATGAAATACACAACAAGAAAGTGGAAGTGAAATCTGAAAATAATTATATGTCCTGTTCAGGCTTACAGATTTTCTTTTCAGAAGCAAAGGAAATAAGAAGAATAAAGGCAGACATGTCAAATAAAAATATCCAGTTCCATCAACTTCCATACAGGGAAATGGAGAGACTAAGACAGGTGGGTTTATATTCCACGTTCTTTCTTTCCTCTTGACTTTCTGCACTAGATGTTGGAATTAACAAGTTAATTTTAGGCAGTCTCTAGTTCCTGCAGTTCAAGAATCATCTTTATTCATACATGAGGAATTATCTTACATAGTGCCTATCTAGTACACTGTTTTGCTTCTACGTTCAAGGATTTTAACAAAAAATGATCTACTTGAGGTAATAAGAAATAGATTTATGCTGGAAACATGTTTGCTTCAGTTTGATATAGTGTTGTTCTACAAATGATCCTTTTTTGAAACAATCAGAAATGAGCATTCCCCCCCCTTCTAAGGCTCCATTTGTTCAGTAATAATCTGGAGTCTGTCTTGTAATTAGGGATAAAGCAAGCAGCAGATGGGGCTAGAGTTAAAACAAATATAAAGCCACACATTTTTCTAATAGTTATTTCCTCACACTATCTTACATTTTTCCAAAGCTGGAAGAAAGCAACTGACAATTCTTATTAGAGGCCTGGACTGATTTTTGCACAGAATTTTGAAATTAGGGCAAGTAATTTGTGACATACGGCCTCAGGGCTGACCTAGATTCCTGGCATAACCATCAAGCAAAACCGTGACTTTAAATCACAGTGACTTATGTTCACAATGCACCAAGTGAAAATCTGGCCTACTGTATAATCTTGTGTCGTACTAATCACCATTCAGATTATATATAGTGGAGCAGAAAATTTCAATCAGGCAACCTAGAATGTTCTCGTCATAATTTAGAATACAGATGTTCCTTGACTTAACCCGTTTTTTGTGCTTTATACCCTGTAAAGCGGGGGTGACAACCCTCGGGCCAGATGCGTCACACGTTGGCCACGCCCACCTCTGGTTTAGTGAAGAGGGGGAGAGTCATGATAAGTTACGTGAGGACAACATGACGGCTGCGAGTTTGACACCCTTGCTGTAAAGCAATTCTATCTATCATAAAATGTGCAACAACATTCCCTCCCATCCCCCATTGTAACATTATTGCGATCTGGGTGCTTGGCAGCCTGTTTGCACTTATGTGCAAATGGAGAGGAGTTGAGCTCAGTGGGCAACTCTTTCACTCCATGGGCTTAACAACCCAGGAGATTGCTTAGTGACCATAACAAGGGAATGCTGTGATTGCAGACATTGAGTGAAACAGTCATGTCAGCAGCTCAACGTCCTCATCATAAAACAATCGAGATTTAAGCCCCAATTGTCATGGACTTCCAGTATTTCATGAATCCAAACAGTTATGGCTTTTAATAAATCTTGGTTAAATCAATCATGTTTTAGAATAATGAGTGAATAATTATGTGCCATGGACAGTAGTCATATATAGTAGTCTCTAATAGCTTTAAGATGATTGATAGACAATTCCTGGTCTATATGCTAAAATAATTGACTAAAATTTAGATCTCCAGCACAAATTATATAACAACATGGTATCAAGACTACTAGGGTATGTTTTGAAAGACAAAAGTCAATATAAGAGAGATAATTTGGGTAAAATTGTAGAATTTATGAAGTTAAAGTAGCTATCATGAAATACAAAATCACGATCACTAAAATCTAAAGGTAAACTAATATCAGTATTGTAACTACAATGGAATCTCAGGTCGCAACCGTAATTCGTTCCTGGACTCTGGTCGCTACCTGACTTGGTCATGTCCGGAAACATGACTGATTGTGTATGCAAGCAGTAAAAAAAAAAAAAAAAATGGCACGGAAGGGGAAATTGGCACGGAAAGGGAATCTTTCCGCACCAATTTTGTTCACCACCCGATTTTTGAATCATGACCTGATTGAAAAATTGGGTGGATTTTTTTTGTTTGCCGCCCAATTTGATCGTGCGAACAGAAGCGTTCGTGACCTGAGGTTCCACTGTATTGCAACTATAAATGTATTATAAAGTTTGTAAAGGGATTATAAAAGCTTCAAAAGGGTAAAGAACCAAAAACGATCAAATGTAAAACTGGTTTCCTGCATCAGTAAGGGGGTCTCTGGCAATTAACAATAATAGTAACTATGCATTGTTCCTCTAGTTTCGCAAGGACCTTATTAAAGCCATTCCTGTCGGGATTCTCTCTCTTCCACCCTTTGCCAACTATTTTGTTCTTTTGCTTATGTAAGTAGAATTTTGTCTCTATCTAGATCGTTTTGATGCAGCCTTTTTGCCCTTTCTCCGGTCTTTCAATATAATGACTAAAATGCTTTAAAATGCTCACTTTTTTAAAAAAAAGGACAAATCTAAAGATTGGGAAATGTTTAACAGGGGGAAAAAAATTGAGTGGGCAAAACCGCTATTTCAGTTGGCGTTTCTCCTGCCCTTTGTCTTCATAATAAAAGAAGGAGAAAGAAGCACGAATAGGCTGAGCTTGTTCTCACTTCTACCAGCCCTATATGCCTGGATGGCAGGGCAGCTTGGCCTTGCAAAAAGGTTGTAGGTTTTCTTTTCAGAAAGGGAAACAGGACATGAAGACAATTAGCTCTAACAGATTTGGATTAACATATGATTGAAGGCCACTCTGTCTACTGATAAAGCCTGTGACTGCCAGCATAGAATATGGAATATATTGCACAAGAACAGAACAGGTTTATTTATTAAACCTTCCACCCACTTTTCATGAGTGCAAGATGGCTTGTAAAAAATATTAAACAAATTGGAAAATGAAACAGTAATAAAACCGCAAAGAACAAGAGGCAAATAAGAATCACATTTATTATTAATGGAATCATCAAGGCAAATCTAGCCTGGCACCTAAATTATGGCATCTGGGAAAAGAATTCCAAAGACTGGGATTTTCCAAGACTGAGGAACCAGATCTCGGAAGGTTATATGTATTGTCAGGTCAGTTACTATATGACAGAAGTAGTTTTATTGGATATATTGGCAACTTAAGATAATCATGTTTCTTTTTCTCAAGTCAATTTTCAGCAGTCCTATGGAAATAACTTAAAAAGTTGGCTTTTAGCAAAACCTGGCTAAATTTCCAAAAGAATAATTCCATAGGAATTCCCATAGGATAATTAATAATTATTTCATAACAATAATTTCCATAGAATTTCAGGTTGTCAGGGCCGTGGTTACAGTTGCCAGACTGCTGTTTTCTTCTTCCCTTAATGAAAATTACCTGAAATAAAAGCTTTCACTGTGGGTGGAAGCTATAAAATCAATTTCCTGTTGCAACATTTGGATTTCCTTGGCCTAAATTTGATTGTAAATGTATAACATACTTATTCCTAAATTCGTATTTGTTAGTTGTCTTGGTTTAGAAGTCACTTCTTCCAAACAATTTCTCCTTCCCAAGGTATTTATTCCCAAGACAGCTCTTAATACGCCACTTCTGGACTCCTAAACAACAAGCTGAGTTTCTGAACACTTACCACAATATGAGGAGGGAGGCATATACTGAAGTGATTGATGGTCTAACACATCTATCTCACTTCCCAGATGATCCTCATCTTCGCCAACGGATGCTATACCTCTGCGAAAAGGTATCTGTTTCTCCACTGACAAAGAAGCAATCCTGGATATTTTTTAAAAAATCTTTAAAAAAAAGACTTTTGCTTTTTTGTAGTCTGGTCAAGTGCATAGACCATCCTATATAGTTCGTCTCATGTAGGCAAAAGTGTAAGAATGTTTCAGTTTTTTAATGGTTTCACACTGTTGAAAAGAGTCTGTGCAGATGCACTCATAATGTTTTATAAAATAATGTCAGCATACATTATAATGGAAAGAAAGAAATAAGCAAATTCAGGTAGCATGTAGCCATACATGCTGCAATTATAGGGAGGTACCAGTTGAATGTTGTAGCAAGGTGTTGGGAAGACTTTAATATTCACATTTTCTGATGCAGTAAGGTAGAATTTGGCATATATTAAAAAAAAGCCTGGTGGGAGGATGTATTAAACACTTGTGATAGATAGTTGGTTTAGTTGTGCACGGGATCAGGCCCTACTTTATCCTTGGGAAAACTTGATTTTCTGTTTCTTAATCTTCAAGGTTCAGGAAGGATTACATCCAGATATAACAGAGCTTAAAGCTGTGAGGAGTTTATTTGTGGGGCATCCTTTTGGTATCCAACAGCTCACGGTTCAACATGTGGTAGGTGCCTTTTAAGGAATGAAGTTGACTTTAATCAAAGAAAAGAATACATCTAACTTTGTACTTGGAACTGTTGCTAATTTTTGTGCTTGAGACAGAAAAAAAATGAAACTTTGATTTCGGGATTTGCTAATTACTGGTGGATAAATTTCTTGTAAAAGAAATGGCTAGTAGTGGCTTTAATGTTTTTATTGTACTGCACTGAAAAGAGTTGGAAGTTAATGATTTTTCTTTTTCTTCCTTACTCCCACTTTTCTCTCTCCCTTTTTCCCTTTCCCCATTTTCCTATATTTCACTTGTATATTTGTATAACTTTAATAAAATTATAAACATGGAATGAAACTGGATAACTGCTTAAAAGCCTTCATTGTCTCTTTATGATGAATCTGTTAACTGCCATTTCCTCTTTCTGCTCATGTGCTTTGCCTGAAAGGCTTGAAAAATCCAAAAAAACTAAATGTTTTCCTACTTACAAATCTTAAAACTCCATATTCAGCAGTGGGTTGGATTTAAAGCAGGATGCAATTGCATCTGCCATCATTGTTCATCCCTACTGCCTTGTCCACAGGCTAAAATGTTTCCGAAATGGAGATTCACAGTAAAGCATTTTTACCTGAAATGTTATCTTTGCCTTGTTTTTCTCAGAAAGTTCTCAGTCGTGTTTTGTTCCTGACGCCTCGCTTGCCATCTTTCTTCCTGAGAAATCGCTTGAAGAGCCATCTGTCTGAGCTGCATTATCTGGACCAAGCAATGTTGAAACTAGGAGTAAGCCAACTGACAGACGAGGAAGCGCAAGTGGTAAGATAAATTTGTATGAGGTGGATGATTGAGCCTTGTGGTTGGCTGCGGACTAATTATTATCCATCTTCTGCTTTAATCCTCATAAGTGCTGGGCAGTTTACAAACAAGTAATAGTCAAAGTTACCAGTCTGAGAACCAATATGGACTTTCTGTGACTTACAGTGTGATGGCTTATTCAACAAAGTGGGTATAAATTAGTTTAGCATATTGTGGGCAAAGAAGGACAACTGTGAACACTATCTTACCATGCTTTTAGTTGTACAGGAATGCTAGGGAAGGGAGGGGGATGTCTCCCTATCTGTCTTTGCAGCTGAGAGAGGGTACATTAATGGTCTAGGCAAATAGATAAATCTAGATTCTAGAGGGATTAGCTCCTTCTCCCAATGGCCGTAAATGTATTGATTTTTAGCTCCTGTCAAAAATATCAGTACAATTCCAAAGACCAAAGGCCATGCTCCAAATATTTGAGGCCATATGCAACTGAGGGTTATGTGCCTCTTATATGTAACACCAACACAGCTTTTCTTGGATTTGATGATTCTTTGTGACATGAAAGTATCTCGCTGCATTCCAAGGGGTCCCTCTGATGTTTGCAGGCATGCTATACCCGTGGCTTGAATTCCATTCATCTGGATCCAGAAGATTGTAGGCTCTGGTTGAACCGATGGCTATCACTCTCCAGTTCACTAAGAGGTAAGATTGGCTGAACCATTGGAAGGAGGATTAGTATTATAACTGTTCTGGAAAATTTATCGCATCAAAACTCACACCCATGCACTCACCTGCCCCTCTCTGCCTAACTAGGTGTCTGTGGAACTAAAACCTAAAAGGGTACTAACCATAGATAAGTCAAGAACATTAAAGTAGAATCTCTTAATAATTAAAAATATTATTGCTGAGTTATTGTGTCACAAACTGTACTGATCATAAGCCACACCATAGTGACATATGATAGTAGTCCTCAACAATAATATTTGAGATCAGAATTTCCATCACTAAGTGATGTCATATAGCAATGTCATTGCTTAACAAAGGCAATCCCAGCCAACCTGTGGCCATTGTTAAGCAAGGGCCTCCTCACAACTTCATGTAGGTTTCCAGCAACCAGTCAGTGAGGAAGCTGACAGGAAGTTGCAAGCTTCAGGTAGCTCATAAACAGGTCAGTGGGCAGCTAAGTGGCAACTGGGGAAGGTTGCGTGGGTGGCAAAAACGGCTGCTGCCATATGGAGTGTGCATGTGGATTGCCAGCGCAGTGCCAACCCAGTGTGATTGGCTGCTGCTGAATGGAGGAGACTTACCCTAGCAACTTGCAATCTTTCCTGCTGGCTTCTCCATTGACTTTGCTTTTGGGAAGCCACAGGGAAGGTGGAATATGATCATGTGACCATGGATGCTGCAACTGTCATTAACACGAAACAGTTACCAAACACTAAGTTTATAGTGAGATGGTACAGAGGTGTGGGGACATCCAAAATATTAACTGGTCATAAGCTGACTCAGTGCTGTCATAACTTTGAATGGTAAATTGGTGGTTTTTAACCCAGGATTACCTATAAAGTTAGGTAAGTAGTTGTTAAGCCTGGGTTCCCCAACCAGGGTTAAGGAGACAAGCAAAACAGAATGTGCAGCGTTAGTCAGATAGGCATACAGATAAATGAGTGAGCTAAGCTTGTATGTTTATTAACATACAGTAAAAATAACAGATAAGCTTGTGCTATCAAAAATATAGTTTATTCCATTATGAGTTCATAGCATAGTCAAAATAACAGTCCAATAGACATGTATCATTTAGTCAGTCCATTCAGGGATATTCAGTTAGCAAAGTCCGTGTAGAAATATCCTATGTCAGTTCACTTACAAATCAGTCCTTTGTTTCTCTCCCGTTCGAGTAACGCAGTTTTGAGTCCATGCAGTAATTAGGGATCATCAAAGCCAGAGAGAAAGCAAGCTGTCGTCTTGCTTCTTTTAAAGTGCTTTCACAACCACTCCCTTAATTACTTTCCCATATTTAAAGTTGCAGACACTTTAACTTATAAACTATGATTACATAGTTATTATTTTACCTAAACCAGTTAGGGCAAACAATGTTATCCCTAACATTCTCCCCTTTTAGGTAATAATAATAATACTATAACTATTTACATCTTTAAATCATATTTATTACAACTCTCTTTAAACTTAATTACTCCTTGAGCTTTTGTAAATTGGACTGCAATGTTTTCTTCTGTCATGCAGTATTCCAATTTAATTAGCCCATTCTTTACAGATTCTCTAACATTTAAGTATCTTAAATCAGTTTGCTTTGATCTAGTTTTTACAGCAATACTAGTAGCTAACTTTATGGCTGCTTGGTTGTCCTCGTACACAATAATGGAATCTTTAACAGTTATACCCATGTCTAATAATAACTGTTTGTACAAAATTAAGTCAGTGCATAGTAATGACAGACATGAAAATTCCGCTTCCATCGTAGACAAGCTGATATGCTGTTGTCTGATTGACCTCCACCCTATTAGTGTCTTACCAAATAATATAGCCATCCCAGATGTTGATTTTCTAGTGTTTATGTCAGTTGCAAAACTTGCATCTGCATAGGCACGAAGACTCAAATCACTCTTTGGTTCTATATACAATGCATGGTTCATTGTTCCTTTAAGATATCTTAAAATTCTCTTTAATGATTGCCAATGACATTGATGTGGGTCTGAATTAAAACGTGCCAGCTGATTTACACTATAAGCTATATCTGGCCTTGACCAATTGCTTATATATGATAAGCTACCAATCAAAGATTGATCTATTGACTTATCAAATTTGGGACTTTGATCATTAGTTTGGCAAACTTCTTGACTCATTGGAGTCTTTGCCAGTTTACAAAGTTCCATTTTAAACGTTTTAATTAATTGGCAAATTTTATCTTCTTGAGATATCTTAAATCCATTATTTGATTTGTTAATTGTCAATCCTAGATACTTTTTAATTTCACCTAAATGCTTTAATTTTATCTTTTTGGCTAATAATGATATAATCTCATTAGCTTCATTATTAGTCTTAGTTATCAAAGCAATATCATCTGTAAATAATAACAATAATGACACCGTTCCATTATTTTCTCTTTTAAACACACATGGATCTGCTAAACCAGATTTAAAACCTATATTGTTTAACTCTTTCACAATATATTGATTCCACACAAAGCCAGATTGTTTCAACCCGTAAAGACTCTTTTTGAGTTTCCAACAATCATTACAATTTACTTTATTTTCTTTTATAACAATTGGCTTTTTCAAATATACAGTGTGCTGCAATGGTGCATGCAAATAAGCAGTTTCTACATCTAAATGGTTAATGACATAGTTTTTCTTAGCTGCCCACACTAATGCTGCTCTCAAAGATGTTGCTTTAAGACTTGGTGCAAAAACTTCATCGTAATCAGATGCAGTTTGATTAAATCCTTGAGCAACAAACCTAGCTTTATGGGTAACAGTCCCATCATTTCCAGTTTTTACTTTAAATATCCATTTGCACCCAATGGATTTTTCTCCTGGAGGTAATTTAGCATCTTCATATACTTTCATTACCTTTAATGAATTTAGTTCTTTTTCCATTGCCTTTTGCCAATTCTCCTGATCCTTAGCAGGATACATCCTAAGTTCATCTACACTAGTTGGAACTTTAGTTACTTGGCAAACTATACTTGCTTGATACCTATCAGGTGGTCTAGTTACACGTGTAGTACGTCTAGGTATTACAGGACTTAGAGGTGGACTTTCATTTATTAACTCTTCTTGATTATCTAACTCTTCCTGATCAACTGTTTCCTCTTGTTCTGGTCCTATTTGTTCTTCATGGACTTCTTCTTTAATTGGACTCTTCTTATAACTAGTCTGATCTTTCTGCCTTTTGTAGGGTTCAATAATTACTTCATTATTTAAATCTTGCTCTAATCTATTCCATCCTACATGTTCTAGGAATTTAGCATTAGCACTGGTGTAAACTCTAGATGTACCTGGTTCCCAGAATCTATAAGATCTATGATTAGATTCATATCCTACAAAAAATAATCTTTTAGCTCTATGCTGTTCTTTGTGTCTAAGTTGTGAAGGGATATGCACCCATGCTGGTGCTCCAAATGTGTGCATGTAACTTAAATCAGGTTTTGTACCATGCCACAGTGTGAATGATAATTCACCTGTTGTTGAATTAACAACATTATTTAATATATGATTACCACACATTATTGCTTCTCCCCACAAATTGTCAGGTAATCCTGAATCAGACATCATAGTACATGCCATTGATTGTAATGTTTGGCCTCTTCTCTCTATAAAAGCATTATGTTGTGGCCTATATGGTACAGACTTTTTATGTTGAATACCTAATATTCTTAGTCTATTCTGGAATTTATTATTTGTAAATTCCGTACCATTATCTGTTATAAGAGTTACTAATTTCTTTTTAGTTTTCCTTTCAGCAGATTTAATCCAATTAAAAAGATTTAGATACGTTTCAGTTTTGCTCTTCATTAAATAGCAAAACCCATATCTAGAATAGTGGTCCATTATACTTAGTATGTAACGAGCTCCTCCTACACTTGGTTTTTTCGGACCTATTAAATCAGCAAATACTACTTCTAAAGGCTCTTTGGTAGTAAATCCATCAACTCTATTAGCCGGTGTGACCCTGGCCTTACTTTGATTACAGGCATTACATTGCAAATATTTATTACAAGGTTTCAAACTTATTCCCTTAGATAATTCAACAGTTTTCTTAAGCATTTTAAAATTTAAATGCCCTAGCCTTCGATGTAACAAGTGAATACATTCATCATGAGGTTTCTTATTTTCATAAACCATGTTAGCCACCTTTAAACCATTATCATTTAACACATATAATTCACCTCTTAAAGATGCAGTAATTTTCTTATCTTCTTTCTCAATTATGCAGTTATCTCCTTTAAATGTAACTGCATATCCTAGTTTAACCAAAATTCTAACTGAAATTAAATTAAACTTAAGTTGTGGTATATATAACATTTTTACATTCTCTTTTATAAAAGAACAATATGCTATACCTTGACCTTTAGCTTTCAGTTTCCAGCCATTTGCTAATGATATCTGCTGTGTACTCTGGGACATTTTAATAAAATTTTTGTTATCATTTGTTATACAGTGGGATGCTCCACTGTCAACCACCCATAAATTATTTTTTAAAGCTCCGTTACTATACATAGCTAACTCTAAATTTTTATTTATCTTTTGATGACTTTTTGTATTCTGGCCAGCGTTCTGGCGCTTTGCTTTTTTACAAAATCTTGCCAAATGTCCTCTTCCTCCACAATTAAAACACTTTTTAATTGCGTATGCAGTAGGAGATTCATTATCTTCTTTTTGAGGTTGTTCCCTCCTTAATTCATCTCTTTCAAGCCTTCTTCTGGCCTCTTCAATCAATCTGCCAGTTATATCAGTTAAAGTTAAACTTTCCCTTGGCAATATTTCAAGGGAAGTTACGTAGTTGTCATAACTTTCATCAAGTGAAGATAGAATTATGTAGACTTGGTGTAGTTCAGAGAAAATAAGCTCTTTCTCGTGCAGTTCTTGAAAAATGCTTTGCATAGTTTTCAAATGACTCAGCATATCACCATTCGTCTGGAGATGCGTACTGAAAAGCTTCCGTGTAAGATTTATGTGAGCCCCAACGTTATTTCAAACATAAATCCTCTTCAGCTTCTGCCAACACCCAACAGCCGTTTGTTCTCCATGGATATGAACAAGTTGTTGGTCAGTTAAGGTTAACCCAATTATGCAAATAGCGTGTTCATTTTTCTGCATAAATTCTTCTATTTTTAGTCTATCTTCATCATCCTCTGGATCCCATTCCTCTACGTTTGGTGGATTTTCAATTATGTTCCACAAACCTTCTCTTCGTAGAAGCAGACTACATTTCATAGACCATGATACATAGTTTGTTCCATCCAGCTTGGATATAAGGACAAACTTTGTAGATTGACTTGTGCCATGTTTTCTTTATATGGATATAAAACTATAATTCATAAAACACAGCTGTCTGTTTACTGTAATGTATAACAACACAAACTCTCAATTTTTACATAAATCTGTTTTATCCTAGTTAAACTGACTTTGCAGCCTCTGGGCCCATAACCAGTGTTAAGCCTGGGTTCTCCAATCAGGTTTAAGGAGACAAGCTAAACAGAATGTGCAGCGTTAGTCAGATAGGCATACAGATAAATGAGTGAGCTAAGCTTGTATGTTTATTAACATACAGTAAAAATAACAGATAAGCTTGTGCTATCAAAAATATAGTTTATTCCATTATGAGTTCATAGCATAGTCAAAATAACAGTCCAATAGTCATGTATCATTTAGTCAGTCCATTCAGGGATATTCAGTTAGCAAAGTCCGTCTAGAAATATCCTATGTCAGTTCACTTACAAATCAGTCCTTTGTTTCTCTCCCGTTCCAGTAACGCAGTCTTGAGTCCATGCAGTAATTAGGGATCATCAAAGCCAGAGCGAGAGCAAGCTGTCTTCTTGCTTCTTTTAAAGTGCTTTCACAACCACTCCCTTAATTACTTTCCCATATTTAAAGTTGCAGACACTTTAACTTATAAACTATGATTACATAGTTATTATTTTACCTAAACCAGTTAGGGCAAACAATGTTATCCCTAACAGTAGTATTGTATACTACACAGCAGAAGATGATTTCTTTGGGATATTATCTGGGTATTATCTGGGGTAAAAATCTTAATTTCCTGGAGTTCAAGTCAGGGAAACTTTTCTGCAGTGGTAAACGTCAGGCATTGACCAAGCAATTCCAAAAGAAGTTGGAAAACTGTGGTGGAAAATGGGGATTCTCACCTAACAAGCCACAAATATATAATTATATGTAGGTAACACAAGTAGTCCTTGACTTACAATCATAATGGAGCCCAAAATTTCAGTTGCTAAGCAAGAAAGTTGAGTTGTGCCATGTTTTATGATCTTTTTTGCCATAGTTAAGTGCAATTGTTAAGTGAATCTGGCTTCCTCCATTGACTTGTCAGAAGCCAGCTGGGAAGGTTACAAATGATCACATGACCCCAGGACAGTGCAACTGTCAAGCACGGTTGTCAAGTGCTTGAATTTCAATATTGTGTCCATGGGGATGCTACAACAGTCATGTGAAAATCTCTCATAAATCACTTTTTCAGTGTTGTTGTAACTTCAAATCATAACTGAATAAATGACTGCAAGTTTGAGGACTACTTGCATCCATATATGTTGTCAGCTGAGTTCTTGGAATGCTTTCATCTGGTCTCATCTAGTCTCCGTTTAATTGTTTCAATTTTGTGTGTGTATTTTAGGATGGATCATTGTAACATTTAGCTCTGGCTAGGTGATGTCCTGCATTTTTGAGTGCTTTTGCTGCTTTAGTTTAATAAATGACACAAAATGAAAATCTCAGTTTCAATTTTTAATAAAATTTTAAGGCTTCTTGTCCAGATAAAAGTCTTCAAAGATCAAAATCCCAAGCGAAAGATCCAGTTAAGCAGAATTGAGCTTATTCCAGTGCCTTTTATGCCCTCCTTTCTCATTAATATATTCTCTGATCATTTGTCCCTGATCTTCATTTTTATCCACATCTTATTTAAACTTAGAAGTTTTTTTTTTTAAAGGGAACTCAATATATGTTCAATTGACAGTTTGACCTAAGCTTTTGAATATGTGATAACTTCATATGGCAATACAAACTCAAAAAAAGATTCCAGTCAAGCAACGAATAAAAGTTGGCTAAAAAATACATACTTCTGCAGGCTTAGTTACGCAGAGGATAAAAACACGTCACATTTTATTTCTTGAAATACACAGTCCAGACAGCTACCTTGGGGCAACATGGACCATTTCTCTGTGTAACAAGTATCAAATTGTGGTGGGAATTTGTCAATGTCAGAAGCTGTGACGCTGCTACAAAAAATTAATAGAAACAAGCTGACTGATGCATTGCAAGGAAGGGGCCACAGAGAAGATGATTGTAAATAGAAAAATACTTCGACTACAATACCAGGAAAGATTAGTATTCTATCCGTAAAAATAATAAAGTTCTTAGCAATAGAAACATAGCAAAAATCGGATTTAACCTTCTAAACCAAAATAATTTATTTTTAAAATGAATGGTTTATTGAGGAGACAGTAAGCGAAGCAGGTAAGTCTTGTTCTTCCTAACCTTTCAGAAGGGATTGAGAATTGTCTCCTTCCTATTTCTATATGTCTTAATTTCTCTTTGCAATCAAAATTAGTGTTAAAACGTTTATGAATATAATCCAGTGAAATAGAAAGTTGCTCTTTTTTCAGACTCTGAGGCTTCACTCTTGGCACACGCGATGGTCTTACTTTCTGTCAACTTCACTCCTTCCTCTAAGAGGTAACAGGAAACAGCCCCTTCTGGATTATTGAATATATGCTGTATATTGTCTGTTGGCTGAACCAGAAAGGGGAATACATTTTATTTTCATTGACTCAGGAAAAAAGGGTTTGTGTGGATGGGTTGGAAGGCAAGAATCCAGCAGAAGACACTCCAGTGAATTTGTTAGTGTAGAGGTAACACTAGAAGAAACACTGCAGTATGAATAAAATTCTCCCACTGACTGTTTTCAGTGAAGACAATTGCTAAGATATGCAACAAAATACCTCTGCTGTATATTTCACTAACTTTGCATTTAAGCCTGGTTCAGTTATGATCTCACAGGCCTCTTTCTTGGATTGTCAAAATATATGACTGTTCAGGCTTATCAGTCCAAAATCTTGCTAATAATGCTTGAGGCAAATTCTTCTGTTGGAAAAACACATCAACTCCCTCAAATGGCTACAATGAAGTTTGTTTCATATTGGCCAGGAACCCGTATAAATATATTTTTAAAAATGAACAATTGCGGAATACACATTGGTACAATGTAGCTTTTTTTGCTAAATGTACACTGTCAGAGTCACATACCACTTTCTGTGATTTCAGTCTTGCCAGCTAAAGGGGACGGGGGAAAGAGATCCATGTGTCTTAATGTTTGTTTCGTCCATCCCTTTTGTCTTGAAATGTTTCAGGGACTCTTATTTCTTTCCAGTTGCAATCGTTTAGAGGGGCTAGGATGGAAATGTTAGGTCAATATTGAAGCTAAAGTGTCTCTTCTTCTGTATTCACACACACACACACTCTTTCTCCTTTTGGATGCTGATTTTGCAAGACTTAGTGGTAAAGACGCAAGGCAGCAAAAGGGAAGGCATAGCTGAGATAGCATTGCTCATTCCTATCAAAAGGGAGGACTCAATCTTTGGTCTCTCAGGAGTTGTAAGATCACAGGATTTTTTTTTTATTATGAAGTATAGCAGACCTGAAAAAATCCTTTAGTGGTGGGTGGGGAAGAGGAAGGGGGTTAAAAAAAAAATTAGACTGCATGAAGTATACCAGAAGCTGGAATTCTGGGTGGTGTGTGTAAGATGAAGTCTGTATTTGAGCTAATCATAAAATGTGTGAGAAATGTGTATATTACATGTATTTTACTTGAAAGATAAGTTTACCATTAAAGATGGCAAGATGGCGAACATTAAAAACATGCATCAATCCTGTTAATTGTGGAGTTTTGAAGTGATTCTGTTAACATCACTATTGTGACTTCCCTTGAGTGTCTGGGCTTGAATTATAAATTACTGGAAACACTGAAGCTATGAATAGTTGTTTTCCCCCTGTAAAATAACCAGTGACTACTAAGTTCATGACCCAAGTCTTTCTTGTGTACACCTTAGTCCAGGTAATATGATCAGTCTTTTTGAAATAAAATCTATGCAAGAGAATAAACCCTGGAAGCGTGAAAAGATTTTTCCATTAGGTTTCACTATGGGATAAATTTATAGACTTGTCACAAATCAAAATTAAGCCAAGCTGCAAAAGCTGCTACTTGGAAGGTGTTCCAATGATCCAATGCAGAATCTCACTGTTATGATGAAACATTGTATATACTTTGACACTGTTTAGTTCCTTTAGACCAGGGGGTGTCCAACCTTGGCAACTTTAAGACTTGTGGACTTCAACTCCCAGAATTCCTCAGCCAGCTGGCTGAGGAATTCTGGGAGTTGAAGTCCACAAGTCTTAAAGTTGCCAAGGTTGGACACCCCTGCTTTAGACAGAAAGGATTGTTTCACAAATGCAGACTCTGCCAGTATTAATCATATGTTGCACTTTGGTTAAAAGCACCTGTGAAAAATACAGAAAAACATGCACGCACACTGGGTCTGTAACTGAACAGAAGGCAGCATCAATTTTGAGAACAAAATTCGCTTCATGTAGGTTTACGCATTTATTTGTGTTTACACTTAAATATCCTCTTTAAATACAGCATTATCACAATGAAAAGAACATAAAAGGCAAAACAAAAATGTAAAGGACCTGACAAGCTTTGGATTCACATTGAAAATGCCACCTGTGTATTTCCTGCAGGAAAGCAGAGTTATGAAGTTATTGGTTGCAAGTGACAAGAGGACAGGGCTAATACCAATGTCAGACCAGGGCTTCTGTTCATAGAAGTCTCTTCCAGGTAGTAAAAGGACTGTCCTGTAAACAGTTCAGTAGCACCAAAAGAAGGGAAGGAGAAGGGAGAACAGGCGAATGTACCACCACATCAGAGTAAGATAGTTTTGTTATTAACAACAAAAGGGAGACAGGCAAGAGAGTAGGCCTTTTTTTTTTTTTTGCATTAAAGAACATTAAAACAAAAGCTTTCTAAGAAGCCTGTTCTACAGGATTTAGAAATAAAATTCTGTCATTTGAGATCAGCGCCCTTTCTTTTTTCATAATGCTCAGGAAGGAGTGTTTTATTTTTCTGGCTATTTTTCTACAAATAGCTATTTAAGGATGCCTTTTTCTGTCATAACTAAGCATCTGGTGGAATTGAAAAAGCCAATGTAATAGATGCTATGTTGAGTTTTTCTTCCCTGTTATCTACACCTCTGTGTAAGAATGTTGTATTTTAGTACTTGGGTTTCTATCAAGCCATTACGTTAATCATTGCATTCCGGAATGTCAGTCACGAGAATTGTTTCTGCATTATAAAAATGGAATCCTGGTATTTTAAGTGTGAAGCTGCTTCCATTTTCAGAAAGTGTATTTCACCAAACCATCTGTCAGTATTGGCAGGTGGCCAAAGGGTGCAACAGCTTAAGCACTGGACAGGAGGAGATTCTTATTATACTGCCAGATCTGCAAGCCCCATTTAAAAACTTGATTCTAGGGCCCGATTGTGCCAAATCCCCAGAACACACACCATGCAGTTAAAGGAGCAAAGCCTCTGGTTTTAGCCACTACTTTAGAGCAGATCTACAGTACAAAGATTCCTAATTCAGGGCTATAAAGAGTACAGCTGGAACAATGGAGGAATAATATGGGAAAAAGACAAGTGCATCTTGTCCTGAAACAAACCTGCAGCTGCCCATGATAATGTTACTGTGGTTGTGTAAAAAAAGCAATTATTATAAATATGCCAAGGTGCTTTCAAACGTTGAGAATTTTATAAGAGATGTCTCCTCTGATCCAGATACCTACAAAGCTAGGTATTCGATGGAGGAGGAAATTCTTTCTCTTCTGTTGGATTCAGATGTGAAGAGCACTAAATGCATTTGCTACAAGTGAGAGATCAGCTGCCTTGAAAATAAATTTAGCTTGTTATAGCACCACTTGTTTTGTAAACTACAAATGTGAGAAATAGGAAAGACTCCTCCTAAAGGTAGTCTGGGGTGAAACTGCATGGAATAAAAGCCTCAACAACCCCTCAGGAAGGAGACCAGTGTATAGGAAGGTGTGTTTATGTTTGTGTGTGTCTCATGCAATGATTTGTGTGGCTTTTTAAAGACAAAAGGACAGCGGACATTTTTAAGGCTGCACATGCATCCTCTTACATTTTAAAATCCACAAAGGAGACATTTGCCCACCAAACATAGCATTGCTTCTAAACAATCCACTGAAAGAGGTAGTGATGTGAAAGCAATTAAGTAGTCTGGCAAAGTTTTGGAGCCCTGGCTGTATATGCCAATCAGCACAAGGAGCTTGGGTGAAATAAGGTGAAAATCAGACAGGGATTTGGTACGAGAGTCTTTGCATCTATACTGAAGCCTGGAATGGGCTGGAACGATGTTACATGTCAATGCCGCCTACACAGCATTTGCTTGTGTTTTATTTTACAAAGTCACTTTCAGGAGAATAGGCTTTTCTGGGTGCACTGGCAGCACTGATTGCTCATCACTGATCGTTAACAGCCAAGAATTAAGTTAGACTTGGCTACCGCCAGAGTTTTCTTGCTCTGCCTACTCCCAAGCAGCTTTGCAATTAAGGGACAAGCCTGTTAAATCTTTCCAGATTCAGCATCTAGAAACTTACATGGCCTAGCATTTACATAGATCTAGTGATATGCCTGAAAAACACAAAACACCTATACTTAGGTTCTGATGGTGCTTGCATTATTTTTTTCAGCTGGGAGGTAGGTTTTGATGAAGATATATATCCCTGCAAAGGCTACTTAAGTCCTCTCCTCTCTTATGCATAAGGAGTTAAGGGCAACCAAATTACCCAGACTAGCTTTCATTGTAAATCTTGAGCAGTCTGAAAAAAGAAGAGATTCCTAAATACAGGGGAAACCAGTTCTTGCTAAGCCCCAGGCCATACACCACAGGGCTATAACATGAGCTGGGTCAGAACAGGTGACAACAGAAAGGCAATGATTATCTGCTGCTTACTACAAGGTAGATGAAGGATGCCTAATAAGCTGGAAGAGAAAAGTGCTTTTGTTATCCTAGAGTGGTCATAGGGGTGAGTGGCAGTTTATAAGGGCGTCCTTTCTCCCTTTATTCCAAGACCAATTGGAACAATGTACACACTTCACTGGGAGGGGAATTGCAGGTGCCACCTTATTGCACATTTACTGACCCCTAAATGCTTGGGACTCAGCAGGTTGCAGTTTTACTGCACACAGACTCTGCCCTTTCAAGTCATCCAGAATGTTAGGTTGCTAAAAGCAAGGAGCAAGGGGTCAGAAAGCTTTCAATATCGCCTCCAAATTCTTGTGCAACTAGAATGGAAAAGACAGACAGTAAAAGGGAAAATTGATTCATAAAAGTATGAGGCGAAAGGCTTAAGTGTCAAATTCTCTGCCCACCCAAACTGGCAGTTCTTTTCAGAAAGAAGCTGGATCCCACCTGATCCTAGGGTGGGATCCTAGCGTTCAGTGTTTACAGAATCAATTCCCTGAAGGGGATCTAGTCAGAGGTGACAGCTCAGGATCAGAGAATCAGTGACAAGTCTTGAGTCACATCATGTCAGTAAACATTCAGTTTTTTTTTTTTTTTAAGTTAATTTAAACTTAATCAGTCCCAGTCCAGCAAAGGCCAGCCAGCAAAACAGGCCGTGAACATGATTGGGTGAAGCTATTGGCAGGGCAGGGCAGAGGCTCCAGGATAAAAATTATTTTTTACGACAGTTGCATGCCAAACTGTAGGTGTAAGCTAGTCATGATCAAAGTTAATTCATAGTGAATTTAAAAAATATATGGGATTCTTCCAGGGAACGAAGGGCAGTAAATGTCACATAAATAAGAGGCTGCAGAGCTTAAGCTGTGTAACTGGTTAGAGCAGTTCAAGCAAGTAAGGTCACCGTTACCAAGACACAGCACTGAAAGTGACAGAAAGGGATGGTTGGCAGCGGCGGCGGCAGCTTCGCTTGGGATCAGCAACTGGAGGGAGAGATTCCACCACGCATAGAGACCGACTGACGTCATGAAGTAGCAACAAGTGTTCTGCTTGCCCTCCAACCCATCCAGCGCTTTAGAAAAGGCAGCTTTAGCTCTATTGCTTCCATGAGACACATTCACATTTGGTCCTTGCAGGATGAAGTCAAGGCCTCCCCTACAAAGTTCCATTGCCTATGGGTCCAACCTCTTCAGGAACAGGAGGCCGCCCAACTAGTAGACAGATCCTCCTACTCTGAGGCAGCTATGTTAAGTGCTTGTTGTTAGGTCCTTATATGGTGGAGCCCACATAAAGCAACCCCTTCTCCTTCCCCTCCCCCATCCCAATATTAATTCCAAATGGCTGCGGCCAATTGATAAAAACCTTTTTGTCAATAAATAAAACATCAAGACGATGGGCTGGGCAAACTGTCACACGGTCAGAGAAGGGCCCAAAGAGCATTCCTCAGAAGAAGGGAGCTCGCAGGCTCTCTCTGGCGATCGAGGCACCACGTTCTGGGGCCGCAAACTGTCTTGTGGCACATCTGTGTGGAGTGGCAGGCTTGGCAGAGGAACTTCAGGCTGACGGCTCTCAGAAGACAGGGGCTCAAAAGTTACAGCAGCCTTCTCTGTTTCTACACTGCTGGTGCCTGTGGCTCTGCCACAAGACACCAGCGAAGTCACAGGGACAGAGTAGATGCTTAGCTCCTTCTCCTCTGTGAAACGAGGGGGCCCCTCAGGTTCCTCTGCTCTATTTTCCCCCTTCACCCCCAGCACTGACCTTTGGTCAACCTGATAGTACACAACAGGCCCATTGTTCAAGTAGGGCTGGCTGCCCTCAGCTGAGCTGGCTTGCTCAGAACTGTCCGTGAAACACAGAACAGAGGAACCTGGTGGCAGCTGAGCTTGAATGAGGATTGGGGTGGTGAGACTTGGGCACATCCCTTCGGAGACAGAAAGCGGCTCCTCCAAAATGCACACCCCCAAGCTTTCCATGCTGGAGCCGCTGCTAGAGTCTTCCTCCGCCTTCAGCCGCTCCAGCTCCTCAGCTGTCTGAAGATGCATGACTGCCGTTTCATTCTCCGCCATGAACTCCTGGAAATCCTGGGTCTCTGGGGACTGGCTTCCCAGCCAGTCACTGCCGGAGCTATGAGGGGTCTCTTCATCCAGAACCTGGGCCCGGCTCACCTGCCGTTTATTCTCTAGCTCTAGTTTCATAATGGTGTGCAGGTAGTGAGTCCTCACCCGGATGGGATTGAATTCAATTCTCCCAGCCATGTTCCCACAACCATCTCTGGAACAGCCACATGGGAAGGACATTCGGTCTACCTGGGTGGGGGAAGCGAAGGACAGTGAAAACTGGGCCTGTGTGAGAACCGAGGAAGTGACTGGAAGGATGAAAGCTTGGCTAAAAGGAGAGTAAGTGAACAGATAGGGAATTAAAGTCAGATGGGAAAAATGTAAAATCCATGTAAGCTGTTATAAAAAAGCAACTGACTAGATAGGCCTCAAGCAACCTTTTGCCCCCCCCCCCAATTCAATTCTTTCCCCCACATAACCTACCTATAAATCTTGTATTTCAAGGAGAAATCAAAAGAAATAAAGAATGGCCTGGAGTATGTCTGATTCGTTCTATTGTGAAAGAATGAATGTGCTCTTTGACACTTCATTTATCAAACCATCAAATGTTCTTTCACGATAAAAGCACTTTCAGGAAAGAGGACCTGAAATCCTTTACCAGAGCTTTGCCATTTAGTGTGTAAAAGATGTGGTGCAAAAAAGGCAGAGAGAGTGAGAGAGAATGACTTTGCCAAGAAAATATTAAGAGCAGAAATGCAATGCACACATTCCACAGGGGGTGGGAAATGCAAAATGCTACAGATGAGAACAATGCAGAGAATGAAATTTGGTTCTGGAGAGATTACCCAGCACCTTAGATGTTGGGAATCAAAAATGAAGTAACTTAAGACTTCTTGTGTTTAAGACTTCTGGATTCTGAACATCCCTTTGTCTCTTTGTTTTGTCCAAGAAGCGTAATGCTGTAAATCAAATACTAAGAAAATGTGGTTACAGTTGCACAAACGCTGCATAATTTAAGTTAAACATTTGATCAGATTCTTTAAAGTGCTCGTTTCATACAGCAGCCAAAAGAGGGAAGCAGAAGAATAACAGATTCCCACATGCATAATCACAGTGACTTCACATCATCCTGGAAAGCTAGTCCTATTTCCTCAAGAACTTCACATCCTATTTTAGCATCCCAGAGGCTGGCTGCATCTTGTCATTTGGTTTTCTCTACAAATTCAAGCAGGATCTTCCCTCCTGAATTATTCACTTCTTTTTTTTAACTTCAGTCTTGGAGCATTTAAGGCAGGGGTATCAACGGGTGGGATTCTACCAGTTCACACCTATTTGCTAGAACCAGGTGTTAACATTCTAAGCAGTTCGGAGAACTGGTTATTAGAAGAAATTACTGGCCTAATCCTGTAAGGAAGGCAGGAAGGAAACATTCTGGTGTTGCTTACAGAAACTGCCTCTTCGTTAACCCTTATTACATGGCAAGACTAGACTTCCTGTCTCTGGAATTTCTCTGGAGTTTTTTTTCCCTCCTTTGCTGGTACTTTGGTTGTGTGGAGTGACCATTCAAAGTTACAATAGCACTAAAAAAAAGTGACTTAGGACCATTTTTCACACTTACAACTGTTGCAGCATCCCCACAGTCATGAGAGGCCAGGCGAGGAGATGCGTGCCTTGATGTGAGTAACATTGAGTTGGCCACGCCCAGCCAATAACATGACCACCAAGCTACACCCACCAACTTAGCCGCGCCTACAGAACTGGTTGTTAAAAAAATTGAATCCCACCCCGGGTATCAAACTCGATTTCATTGAAGGTCGCATCAGGGTTGTGTTTGACCTCGGGGAGCCGGGGTGGGCATGGCCAGGGTGGGTGTGGCCAGCTCGACATCACTTGTGTCAGGGGTGCCTATGGTGGCCCAAAGGCTCTGCCAGCGAAAATGGACTTCCAAGCTCCATTTTCAGCTGCGATGGCCTCCTGCAACCCTCTTCCAGCGAAAACAGAGCTCTCCACATGCAGGCCACCCAAGCTCCATTTTTGCTGGCAGCAACACAGCAGGCCAGTCCTTTGCTGTTTCCATCCAGGCCGGATGCAGCTAGTGGGCCTTGAGTTGGACACCCCTGATCTTAAGACCTTTGGAGGTGGGCAGAGAGAAATTCTCTTTAAAAATCATCTCTCATGAGCTCAACACATGAAACAATGAGTGGACCCCTCTCCACATCAAAAAGACACACAGGCAACAGGAGATATAGTTCAGGCCAAAGCCTAGCGGTTTCTTCCCCACTGACCTGGCATTTAATTCCAGCCTGGCTACAGGCACAAGCCTCAGGGTCACAGTACAGCCGGCAGTCACACCCACATTCTTCTCGTGAGAGGCGGATGGCCCGAAGTTCTTGTTTCTCCTCTGCATCGATGCGATGAACACCAGAGGCTCGAAGTAGAGCTCGCCGCCGCTTGGTAGGCAGCGGCTGTAAGAAGTAGTAGTCATCCACCTCCACATTCTCTACATCGAGGTCATCGTCAGAGACATCTTCAAGCGTCAAGCCTTCAGCCTCTTCGGACTCCACAGTTCCATTCTTGGTCAGCTTAGGGGAGGGTGTGGGAAAGAACAGAGAACACAACAGACACAGACACCAGCAAAGTTAATCTTGAAATTGAAATCCCATCATCAGTTTTCAGTCTGGAAAAAAAAAAGACAAATGATTTCCCTGCGTTTAGCAGGGCTGCAAGGGTCACCTGTTTCCTCCAAATATGGATTCCTCCCAGGCTGTGAGTTTTGACAGCGATGCAGTTTTCTGTACTGGCAAAGCTGAAGGAACCCCAAAAGCCTGCTGGATAGAGAGGGTCTAACCGTGATCCAGCTTTACGTGGATAAGCCAAAGCACTGTTAGACCATGTTCTGGGTTTTTCTTTCTCCTTTGCTTGCACAACCCAACATCCAGAGAGAATTGTGTGTGTGTGCGTGTTAAATTCTGACAGTGACTTGCCTTTGCATATGCAAGCCTTCAAGCTCACCACACAAACCATAGACTTTTTAGAAAAGATTATGAGCTTTGTTTGATCAAACCAGCTGTTGGCTTGTGCAGGCAGATCACGACCAATTAGGAGATGGTAGTTTATTTCTTTGCTCATTCCCAAGCTCCCTGAAACTTTATCCAGCCCATTCAGTCCTTAAAATCTGCACCCTCAGAATGATATCAGAGATACGTATTTCATTTACCTTTACTTGACATGGGAAATTTCAAAACATGGTTTGGACAATGGTAACCTCCATACCCCCCTGTAGACCTCATTTTTTTTCCCAAGTCTCAGAGAAGATACACACAGAGTGGCACATTTTCCAAGCCAAAATCCCGCATCTGAATTTGACATTTCTAGATAGTGGTGTCTAAAAGCACGAAGGATTCTTTCTCATCTGTGTTCGCCAGGATACACTATGTTTTTCACTTTGACAAACTTTGTGTGATATTATTCACCCAATGTATATACATAACTGGTCCTTGACTTACAACCATTCTGTTGGCTGTCATTCAAAGTTACAAATGGCATTGAAAAAAGTGACTTATGAACAGTCCTCACATTTATGACTGCTGGAACATCCCATAGCTATGTGATCCCATGACTTGGGCAACTGGCATGCGTTTATGGCAATTGCAGCATCCCAAGGTCATGTGATCCCCATCTGTGACCTTCTCGTCCAACTTCAGACAAGTCAAGTGGAAATGTAAAGAAATTCCAAGTGAAAGAAAAAATTAGGAAAATTTGGATGTGCACAGAAACGGACAGATTTGACAAAAGAATTAAAAAATAAGGATGAATCGGATTATTACAAAGTATGGGATAAGTTTTTGGTTGGCTGGAAAAGAGAGGATCAAGATAATAAGAAATGATTAAATGTATGTATATAGAATGTAAATATGCACTTTTTACATGTGACTTAGCAATGTAAGACAACTATGTGGGTTAGGAGGATTGTACCATGTTCATTGTTTTTGATGTTCTTTTCTGTTTTTGTTTGTCTAATAAAATTTAAACTTTTTTTAAAAAAAACAAGTCGATAGGGGGAAGCAGCTTCACTTAATGACAGCCAGTTTCAGTTAACAACAACAGTGATTCACTGCAGTGGCAAAAAAGGTAGTCAAATACATCCACTATGTTTAGGAATAGTAATTCTGCTCCCACTTGTTAGTTTTTAGTCAAGGGCTCCCTGTATATATTTCAAGAAAGAAAATATTTAAAAAAGAAAATATACAGTGTCTGTTTTAAATGGGAAGCAAAAAAAGATCTGAACCATGGGCAACATATGGAAGCAGTATTCACATCTTCACTGAAAAAAATAAGTTATACTTTTTGTAGATATTTCCCTCACTGACTGCAACCCCAATTTTGGTGTTGTTTTTTTCCATTTTCCCTTTTTTCTCCCTTCCCCCTATTTTTTAAATAGATACATTTGGTTTTTATACCATTTGTAAAATGCAATAAAAGCTCAAAATAAAAAAAAGAAGCCTGATGGCAAAAACAAAGCAAGTAGTAGTGTTTCATCAGAGTAGCCATGGTATTACAAAGAACCATTCCTGAGAGACATGATGCAACATAGCCAAGCGCTGAGGTGAGAGCTAAACTCCACCCCCAGCACTTCAATCCAGTCTCCTCCATTTTCTGATGGAAGCAGTCGGTGTGACAGGGGGAGCTTGGATTTGGGAATTCTAGAACCTTGCAGGGGGGAGTCTGAGGGTGACCTTGATCCAATCATTACATCACAACTTTGCGGAGACACTAAACACATTTGCAGCTTGATATGTCTTACACTAAACATGATAGGCACTAGTATTCGCATTGCTGGCCATGTGGAAAGCACAGTAATCTTTCTACTGGCAGATACAGCCTGTCCTCAAGGGCAAAGCAGAAGGTACACTTGGCTGATTTGTGCTTCATACAAAAAAAAAAAAAAACCCTCATCGTCTGCTGAACAGACTACAAATTTGTTTCACCTCCCATCTTTGGAAGGGAGAAGACTTGTGTGAGGCTTTTTTGGGCAGAGACATGGCAGCTAGAGAGGAAAAAAGATACTGTAGATTGTTGGAAGATAACAAACTAACTTCGGAAGGTGGGCAAATAAGGATCAGATACGTGAGAAAGCAGAACTGACATTAAAAATGAGAAGGAGTTGCATGACAAATATAGAAATGAAACCTTTAAAATGTAGCTGATAAGACCCTCAAATGCAAAATTCTCTGTGGAATATACAAAACAACTCATGTTTTAAAAAGCATTTTGCATGTTTCCCATAGGCTTCATGAACACCATAGTCATATTGCAAAACTGCAACTACTGTTTTGGAAACCCAACTGGGTGACTTTGGGCCAGTTACTCTCTCTCTCTCTCAGCCCAATCCACCTCACAGGGTTATTGTAGTGGGGAAAACAGGAGGAGGAAGGTGTGTTTGCTGCCTTGAGTTATTTGTAAAAATAATAAAGGTGGGAAATAAACACATAAATAAATAATCAGGGTTTTTTTTTCAGACATATTCCATCTCAATCTACAAGGATGGTGGATTGGGGCAGTATCCAGGACAGGATGCTCATTCATACAACTAAAAACACACCAAAAACAGCCACCACAGAAAGCTAGCAAGCTAGTTTGCAAGTCATAACCTAGATCCTTCTCTGATGCGCAGGTTCCCTATATTCACCTTCTGGAGAAGGTGGCATATGCATAAACAAGGATGGATCGTATAAGGACAAATCTGGACCCTGAAGCAGTGCAATTCAGAAATGGGTTTCCTTTACCAACTATAAGAAGTAGGCCAGAGTTGCAGGACCACAGAGTGAATGTTTGTCCTTTTGGCTAAACTGGTTGTCATGGTAGCAAGAGAATGATTGGAATGTCTGTTTTTTGACAGAAGCATTCAATTCTGTAAGGGAAACCCAGTTGCTAGGCAACCGACAGGACACACCAACCAGGCCGCCAGGAGGCATATGATAAGGAGATGGACTGAACAAGAAGCTTGCTGGAGGAGGCTAAAAGGGAGAGGCTTTCATTGCAATTGCTGAGCCTTCCCTTGAATCAAGTTGGCACAAAACAGAGGCTAGAAACCTGGCTGGCATCACTGGCGGTACTTGTCTCTTGGCTGCGAGGGCTCCTCTGCTGCTGGATGGCGGGGAATCCTTAACTTTTCCTCAGAAAGCTCATCTCTGACCCTTCCTCTCCAAGCCCTACAGGGAAAGCTCTTGTCAACTTCACATTCATTCAGTTCAAGAAGTTCTTCAATGTTCATTTTCACATTACCAGCAGCATTTCTCATATTCCAATCCAGATGGAGGGCTGTATGTAGTCTACGAAATATGGGGAAATCCAGGGTTTTGATTTGGAGCTCAGAATTAGCATAACGGAGTTAGACAGGTAAGAAAGCCAAAATACAAAATAATCAGAAGTGCATATTTGGAATACTATTTCTTAATAAATGCAGACATAGACAAATAAGAGTCCAGGCAAATGCACCAAAGAACCATATGATCATCTAGTTCAGGAGTGTCAAACCGGCTTATCACGCGCAGGCCACACCGACCTGAGCTCTGCAAAGGGAAACAAGTTGTGATACATCATGTGACAGCAATGTGACGCGGTAAGTTTGACACCCATGATCTAGAAATAACAATAGCACTTGGATTTATATACCGCTTTATAGTGCTTTACAGCAATCTCTAAGCCATTTACAGTGTCAGCATATTGCCCCCAGCAATTTGGGTCTTCATTTTACCTATCTTGGAAGGATGGAAGGCTAAGTCAACCTTGAGCCTGGTGGGATTTGAACTGCCAAATTGCAACCAGGCAGCAGAAGTAGCCTGCAGTACTGCACCCTAACCACTGCGCCACCATGGCTCACTTGATCTTCTCTACCACTTCCCACAGGCAGGGCTGATGTGAACTCAACATATCAAATTGGGAAAAGGATTACAGGCATTCAAAGTCAATTCCCCAACCTTGCTATATTCCCTTTCTATGCATCAAAATAGGGTCAAGTTACAGCACCAAAAACTCTGCAAATAAATGACCAAAAAGGATTTTTCTGCCTGCTAAAAGCCTACCTTCATTTTCTTGGCATGAAGTTTCTCCTCCTTCAGGTGTTCTCGAAGGATCTCACGGTGATTCACTTCCTGCTCTTGGGCAAATTCACCAAGGGTATACCTGCGGACAGAGTTATGCCGCTGGGCCATGCCCAGGGAACTGCCCCCTTGGCTAGGAACACTGGTAAATCCCTGACGCCTTGCAAAGTAGTATACAGTCACCTGGTCGAAGCGCACGTTCTTTCTATGCAGCTGTTTCTGTCTTTTTAAGATGGAGGTTGCTGAGAGGTAAGAAAACAAAACAGAAACACCCACTTGAAAATTGAAGCAAGGATGGGTCTCCCTTCACACACCCACTTTAATATTTTCTTCATTGTTACAGAGCACCCGTGGCAAATATTGTTTGAAGAATGTATCCTCCACCATAGAAGCTTTCAAACTGTTCTGCATCGACACATACCTGCCACTTAATTCCTAAGCACTGGACAGAATTCTGAGCATGTTCCAGGATATAAAGAGCATTGGCCGAAGCCCACAGGGTTTTATTGCAACTCTGAACAACCAAGAGTCAAGTCTGTAAGCTATTTAAAATTCTCGCTGCGCACTACACAGGCATATTAGTAGTGACAGGAAAGCTGTCTTTCCAGAAATCTGGCAAATACTGAGAAATCTTTAGGTTCTGTTGAATCAATGCGGCATCGCAATCGGTTTTTCAAATGCCACTAATGGTGTAAAAACAACAGACCTGGCAATGTTTTGTCAAGCCAGGTCCTTATCCAGAAAATCATCTTTTCACATCTAACCTCCAATCATAACCAGCAACGAAGTAAATGTAGGGAAGCCTATCTGAGTAAGTAACAGTCATTGGGGAAGAATGTAAGCTGTTTGAACTTTTTGCTAATTCTACTGAACTAAGACTAAAGTCCTGGAACGAATAGCCGGATTAATTTCTTATAACTCTTCAGAGTGGATAAAAGAGGGTAATTAATATGGCTGGGCAGAACATGAGGGCAGACACATGATCCTAGGAAAAAGCACAGCTGCTTTAGGGAATTTACTTATTGTACTAGGCTCCTTCACTATTCTAATCAGGTCTGACTGAGCAGCTTACAGAGATCCAGAACAGTAATATGGTTAAAAGCTAAACAGAAAAATGTAACCAACATAACAAATAACATCCAGCACTGAGGAACAACCATAAAAGTGTGTATTTATATTTCTTTAGTCACCCATCTCACAGGGACCATATTAAAAGTATTTTTTTTCAAAAAAAACAACAACATTAATACCAAGACAATAGAGCTAGATAGATGTTAAAAATAATGCAGCCATCTCCTTATATCACTATTTCGGTGAGATTCCCCAAGCCTGCTGATGTAGCAATCTTTTGAGGGCCTTCTGGAAGGATATCAGGACAGGGCCAGTCTCAACTCAGGGGGATGATAGATATTCCACAGAGCAGGCACCATGCAGAAAAGGCCCCTCTCCTGGGTCCTGCCAAATGCATTCGGTCAGGAGATACCGAAGTGGTTCCCTCAAGACTTGCCAGGTCTTGAAAAAGCTTATGGGGTTGGCAGCTATCTCATATCAGGGGAGCACTGCTTTAGAAAAGGGGAGATATGGACAGAAAAGAGAGCAGCCTTCTCAGCCACATCTCACCCAAACAGGCTTGGGGGCGGGGGGGGGGGGGGGTTAGAGAATACCAGAGGAACATAGTGGATCATTCACCCCGCACCTCACACAAAAGCATCATTCTGCCTTGAATCCTAACAGCTACACCGTCCTGCTAATCAAGATATTTATGCACTACTAATCCAGCAATCTTCCACCTTTCTGGCTTGGTGGCCCAGCGCTTGGGGGAGGGGACAAGAGGATGATTCTGTACAGGCAGCAGGAACGCGCGTGAGCAGCTCCGTTTGTGCAAGTGGAGTCATGGCATGCCCGCCACTCACACAAATGGAGTTTCGTGAGTTTGTGCTCACACCCAATGCTCGTACAAGTGGAGGGGTGCATGTGTGCTCGCCCACTATTTCTGCAGCCCAGTTCCAAACAGGACATGGCCTGAGGGTTGGGGAACTAATCAACTCTACAAGGAGCATCCAAGAACAATTGCAAATTTTCACATGATTTACTTCTATTACATCCAATAAACAAAAAAAAAAAAGGCAAAAGTGGGGATATACAGTATATTCTACTAGGATGAGATTTTGGGGGGAGGGGAGACACCCCCCCCCCAAATGGACACTTTTATTAGAATTATTAACTCCATAAGATGACCAATTTTGGTCAGGCCAGCCCAACTTATTGGATGGATTTGGGTCAAAGAAGGCTGACTGAAATAAATTATAGGCTATCTTCAGGCTGTTCTTTTGGTAAGTTTTTCTTGGTTGGCAACACAGAACCAGCTAGGCAGAAGTCCATACTTACTGCTCTTGCTTCAGCTCAGAAGTCATCGCATTCTTGCAAATATCTGACACCATGGAAGACTTTCTTGATGAAGCAAGGCTTCAGTGACTAACAGGTGGAACAGTAAATTCTTCTATAAGTACTGCCAGAATTAATGCTGATAACAAAGTTAGTTTTTGCTTTACAACCATTTGTTTAGTGATTGTTTAAAATTACAGTGCTGCTGAAAAAATTGACGTATGACCAGTCCTCTCACTTCTAGGCACTTGGCAACTGGTTCACACTTATGACAGTTACAGCATTGTGTGTGTGTGTTTGTGTGTGTGATGCGATCACCATTTGCAATTGTTCCCTGCCTGCTTCTCACAAGCAAAATAATAAGGGAGACCATGTGGTTCACTTAATGATTTCAGCAAAAAATTAGGCATGATGATTTAACAACCACCTTAATTTAGCAACAGAAGTTCCCAGGCCCAATTGCGGCTGAAAGTTGAGCCGTAAGTTAACTCCACCTGTATGGAGTTTAACTGTGTTTCAAAAACTCTCTAATGCCAACACTTACGAATGAAGCCTGAGGAGCTTGGAGGATTGATGCTGTCGCAGCTGTCTGCGCTGTCGCTGTTGGAGATCTCATCGTCGGAATTGGAAACGGGCGAGCCCACGTCCACATCGTCAAACTTCCTCTTGAGGCCGGCACTTGTGATGGCATCCATTTGTCTCTGGCTCGCATGGAGAGCCAAAGAGCAGAAGAGAGATTTGTATTAGCTGAAGGATTCTGACTCCAGGCCTATTGATGGGATTTACCAGGTACCTAGTAAGGACAAAGAGAGGAAAGGATTAGTAACTACCTTGTGTCACACACTTGCAACACACAGGATGTTCGGGCATTGTAGTAAGTCAGCTTGTGCAGGTGCCCTGCATTTCTTTCTTCTCTAGCTGCTCCCTCCTATTATTTCCCCCCAGAAATGAATTAAATGGCTTCTAAGAAGAGCTACGTATGTCAGACTGATTTTCTTTCATATTTTTACAGGCATTAGTCACTCTTCATACAGTTGTATGAGCTGCTTTTCATCCATTCAAAGCTGCCTGCTACTTATTGGCTGGCACCAGCAAACAGACAATACTGCTGGGAACCAGAGCATGAGATGCCCATCTGCAGCTCTCAGAACCTTTTAAGCCAGGAGTGGCCAAAAGTGGATACCTGAGGAATTGCCCCATTTTTATTACGAGGAGTTTGGATGCAGGAGCTTTGGGTGTAGTTGAGTCTGATTTAAACTGCTGCATATTCAACAAACATTTTCAGGTTTCCATAGGTAATCCTTACAGCCGTTTGTTTAGCGACCAGTCAGTGACAAAGGCACTGAAAAAAGTGGCATGACTGATTTCCCCACATATGACTTTTGTAGCACCCCCCCATAGTCACATGATCAAAATTCAGGCTCTGGACAATTGGCATGTACTTATGGCAGTTGCTCTGTCCTGAGGTCACGTGATCATCCTTTGTAACCTTCCCAGCCTGCTTCCGACAAGCAGGATCAATGAGGGAAGCCAGATTCGCTTAGTGACCACATGATTCACTTAACAACTGCAATTATTTGCTTAACTGTGGCAAAAAAAAGATAGCAAAACAGGGAAACCCTCACTTAACAACTGCCTTGCTTAGCAACAGAAATATTGGCCTCAGTTGTGGTCATGAGTCAACCTGTACAGATAGTGCTCAACTTGCAACACTTCGTTTAGTGACCAAAGTTACAACAGCACTGGAAAAAAAATGACTTAGGACAAGTTTTTCATATTTATGACCCATGTAGCATCCCCTGATCACACGATCAAAATTCAGATGCTTGGCCAATGGTTCATATTTGTGACAATTGCTGTGTACCAAGATCATGGGATCATCCCCTTTTGCGACCTTCTGATAAGCAAAATCAATGGGCAGGCCAGCTTCACTTAACAAACAATAATTAACTATGGCAAGAAAGGTCGCAAAGTGGGGCAAAAACTTACTTAACAAATGCCTCGCTTAATAACAGAAATGTTGTGCTCCATTATGGTCCTAAATTGAGGACTAAGTGTACACATTTTTATCTGGTATATTCATGCATGAATGCAGAACTCTGATCAGGCTACTTTCTGTAGATGCCTTCTTGGCATCCAACAATCAAACACAACTCCTCCCTCCCCAGTGAGCATAATGCACTAAAAGTGACTTTTTGGGGGGTTGGGGAGGGCAGTTTCAAGTCAATGTTGATTCCTGGCCAAGACTTGCCTGGACATGTTCCTGCAGTTCTCCGTAGAACTGCTACGAGCATCCAGAGAGCGGGAGATGCTTCAGTCTTCACTTCTCACAGGCTGAGCTGAAATTGAGGAACGCCCTCCTCCTCCACGTGACTCCTCCATGCGTTCCTCCCAGTTTTAGCTCAGCCTTCGAGAAGCAGGCAGCTTTTTCTAGTTCCTTGGCCGTTTCAGGTGATCGTTGAGAGTTGGATCAGGTTTGATTCATTTTTTTCCTCTCCCTGCAAGGCTAGTGCGATCCCAAATTTAGTTGGTGGAGCGATTTCGCTCCCAGGAGGGAAGTAAGGGGTTGGAGCCCTTTGTCCCCCCCACCCCTTCTAATCTATCCTCTGCCATTCCAAGCGTGCTGGGCTCAGCCGCTTGGCCCTGCGCTGTATTTTAAAAGCGCAAATTGCGTCTTCCCCCCTAGAACGCCTCAGAGGAGACAGCGCTTCCTCTCCCAGCTCTTTCCTTCTCTCTTTTGAAGTTGCGGTGGGCTGGTGCGCTTCTGAGCTGTGCGTTCTGAGCCAGGCGGCCATTTTGGGCACGCCTCGTGGCCGGCGCCATTTTGTTTTCTTAACAAGTAAGGCCTTTTTCTTTTTAGTTTGAGAGTGAGCTGCGAGGTTTTTTTGTAGGCCCTTAGCGGGACTGTCAGGCCGCGTGGAGCCTTTGTTTTTACTGAGAGAGCACTGTGGTCCTGTGCCCTGCTGTCTCTCTTAGAGTTAATATTGTTGGCTTTCTTCCTTGGCCCGCAGCTAGTTCAGAAGTGCAGGCACGTACTCTCCATGTTGTTGGGGGGCTGCCTATAGAGGCCTATCTCTTTTTTCTTATCTTGCCTTTCACAATTGCTTGGCCTCAGCGTTCATTTCGTCTATTTGGAATTAAGTTATTATTATTATTATTATTTGCTGTACCTTTTGGGGCTATTTGGTTTTCCTTACTTGAACCTGACCCCTTTTTTTGTATTTAATTGCTAGTGTATATATTCAGATTTTTAATTTAGCTGCTAGAATTGTTTTCTGTTTTTTTATTGCATAAGGTTTAAAAAAAAAAAGAGAGAGAGAGAGAGAAAGGAGATTTTTTTGAATAGGTAATAGCTAGTTCTAGAATAAAATTTATTTCAAAAAGGGGGACGTGACCCAATTTTAGGAAAACCGGTTTACGTTTGTAGGCCGAACTCCTAGGCATGCCAACCGCCATTTTTCTTTCAATACCATGGCAGAGGCTAATCCTACTGGCTCTTCTCTGAAGGCCAAGTCTAAGACGCACTACCTTCGCAGAAGGGACAAGGATTCTTCCAGTGCTTCTCAAAGAGATGCCTTACGACGTCATAAGGCCCTAGAAAGAGAATTTAGCAAGCGGGCTAAAGAGTCTCACTCTATAACATCTGCCTTTCCTTCTACCCCCCCCCCCAGCCGAGCCAACCATCTTCCTCTAGGGGCAGTACTTCCACCCGAGGCCGCCAGCCCTCCCGTGTACCAGAGGCGACATTTACGCCAACCGCTGCAGGTCCATGCTCTGAGGATCCTGCTCCAATTATTGTACCTGAGAACATCAGAGAATGGATGCAGTCTACCATCCGTCTAGGTATAGCTGAAGGAATGCAGAAGCTCGCTAGACCGGATTCCCGAGGGAGGACTCCCGAGGCTGAGTCTTTATCCGGGAGATCTCCTTCTGCACCAGCATCACAGCATGGTCAGGTACCTCCTCACATGGATGTTCCATTCCCAGAGGGGGAGGATACCCAAGAAGAAGAGGGAGTGGGCCTTGAACCGTTCGGAGAGTACGAAGGTTCTGACAGAGGTTCCTTACAGTATTCAGAACCCTTTCTGGAGGGGGACCTAATGGAGGGAGAAATGTCGGAAGATGAGGGTCTTTCTCCTGAACAACCGGCTGTTGTGGGTCTTTTTAAACCCCATTTATTTAAGTCCTTGCTATTTAAGGCAAAGAACATTTCAGGTCTGGCCTCTCAGCCTCCTTCTGAACCCCCTCCATCGAGTCCAGAAGGTCCTGATGACCTTATGTTTGGACAGCCGACAGTGGCAGCAGACATTATTCCCCCAATCTTCTCAGATCTGGTAGCAAAGCAGTTGGCCTCGGTGGGTCCTTCTCTGGCCCCTTCTAGTCAGGACAAGAGGTTGTTTACCCTGGATTCGGATTTCTCAGCTATGTTAGATGCCCCGGAAGTAGATGATCCAATTATAAGGCTTGCTTCTTCTTCCAATCCTACCGATGCACTAGAGGCACTGAAGCCGGAGGATAAGCGAGCGGAGATGGCGCTCCAGCGGGCTCACACCGCTGATGCCTGGGCTATCCGGTTGGCCACGGCCGCTTCCTTTTTCACCCGATCCTCCATCAGGTGGCTCAGACAGCTGAAGCAACACATTTCCCCAGCTGATACCAGAGCCCATCAAGATATTGCAAAGATCATGGCAGTGGCAGAATTTGCAGCCGACGCTACCTTTCATTCGGTTAAGTTCTCATCCCGAGCTATTTCTTCCCATGTTTCTGCCAGACGATTGCTTTGGCTTCGACACTGGCAGGCTGATGTTAAAAATAAGTCTAAGTTGGCTTCAGCCCCCATAGTAAAAGGGAAATTATTCGGGCCCGCTCTGGAGCCATTACTCCTGGAGACCCGAAATAAGAAAAAGTTTCTGCCTTCACTTTTTCGTAGGCAGGAAGCCAAGAGTTCCCAGTCCTTTCGGAGGGGCTCCTTTCGTCCCTCCTTCCAGTCATCATTCTCTCCTAGATTTCAGGGCTCTCCCTCATTCCAGCCGTCCTACCAGGACCGGGGCGACTCGGGAGACAGAGGCAAGAGAGGGGGCAGCTACAGAAGGCCCTTCAGGGGTTCCGGGAGTAGAGCGGCTCGCCGGCCCAGGTAGCGTTGCAGGTTTTCTTACCATAGGCGGCCGCCTCAGGCATTTTGCAGACAAGTGGGAGGAATCCACCTCTGATACTTGGGTTACAGATTCAGTGCGCTTTGGCTTGACCCTGCAGTTTCTCTCTCCCCCCCCCCGAACATTTCAGGGTTTCACCCATTTCTAGGAATCCTACTAAACGGGCTCTTATGACTTCTGCCATCATCTCTCTGATATTAGGGCTATTCAATCTGTACCCCTCTCCCAACAGGGAAGGGGTTTCTATTCACTTTTATTCTTGGTGCCTAAACATTTCGGGGGATGGAGACCCATTTTAGATCTTAAGAGGTTAAATCGTTTTATTGTACGCCATAAATTCAAAATGCAGACTCTGCAGTCGATTTTACAGGGCATCAGAGAAGGAGACTGGCTTACGTCAATTGACCTTTCCGAGGCTTATCTCCATATTCCCATTCATTCCTCGTATTCTAAATATCTCAGATTTTGTTATAATAATCAGCATTTCCAGTATGTAGCCCTCCCCTTTGGTCTAGCCTCAGCCCCGAGATCTTTCACTAAGGTGTTGGCGGCTATTGCAGCTCACCTTAGACAAATTCCCATCCGGATCCACTGTTACCTTGACGATATCCTGGTTGTATCCCCTTCCCGACATCAAGCCGACAGCGATACTAGCGCTACCCTCTCGGTACTTCAGTCCCACGGGTTCTTAGTGAACTGGGAAAAGAGTCAGCTTACTCCCTCCACTAGTATATCTCATCTAGGGGCTGTGATTGACTCTGTTGAAGGAAGGGTCTTTCTCTCTCAGGAGAGACTTATTAGTATCCGCACCACTATCAGAGATATCCGGCGGACCGGGAAAGTATCGTTGCTCAATTTATCCAAACTGCTAGGGAAGCTAGTTTCCTGTATTTCCATTATTCCATGGGCTCGCTTGCATTCCAGATCTTTGCAATGGTTCCTCCTGCCATATCAGCGTTCAGGAAGGAGCACGTCAAGGTTTATAGTGAAGGTCCCGCCGAAAGTTCTCGCCTCCCTCCTGTGGTGGACGCGACCATCTGTCAACAGAGGTCAGCTATTCCAGGAACCTCAAAGGGTTGTTCTCACGACAGACGCAAGTCTTTCCGGATGGGGGGCCCATCTACAATCTCTCTCAGCACAGGGAGTTTGGACCCGTTCGGAGCGAAGTCGGAGCATCAATTGGTTGGAGCTTCGTGCAGTGTACCTGGCTCTGCGAACATTTCTTCATCGGGTAAGGGGGCGCCATGTCCTGGTCCTAACGGACAATACTACAACCAAGGCCCACATCAATCGGCAAGGGGGCACCCATTCCCTCCTTCTCATGAGAGAGGCCGAGCGACTGTGTCGATGGGCAGAAGCGCACCTCTTATCCATCAGAGCGGAGCACTTTTCCGGGGCCTCCAACGTCCAAGCAGACTGGCTCAGCAGGGCAACACTGGATCAGGCAGAGTGGCGCCTGCACCCACATCTGTTCAGAGAAGCAGCAGCCAGGTTCGGTCAGCCCCTAGTAGACCTTTTTGCGTCTCCGCTCAACGCGCAAACACCGAGGTTCTTCTCCCGTTATCCCTCCAGCGGAGCAGAGAATCATGATGCCTTGCGTTGCCCGTGGCCTCCCGGGCTACTGTACGCCTTCCCTCCGCTTCCATTAATTCCCAGGGTGATTCGAAAGTTGATAGCCGAGAAAGCAGAGATCCTCATGGTGGCACCTTATTGGCCCAGGAGGCCATGGTTTGCGGACCTCCGCAATCTGTCAGTATCTCCGCCATGGAGGATTCCGTTGGATCAGATTTCGCTGTCGCAAGGCCCGCTGCTCCATCCAGAGCCACAGTGGCTACAGTTGGCCGTTTGGAGGTTGAGCGGGAAAGGATGATTGAGGAAGGCTTATCAGCACAGGTCATTAACACCATTTTGGCGGCTAGAAGACCTTCTACCACTCGCATTTATGATGCAACCTGGAAAAGTTTCTGTAACTGGTGCCACAAATCATTCATCGACCCACGCTCTCCTTCAATTGCACAGATCCTGGCCTTTTTACAAGATGGCCTAGATGGAAGTTTATCACCTAACACCTTAAGGAGGCAGGTAGCGGCGCTCTCAACGGTGGTTGCTGGCGGTCCTTTCGGTCCCCTTTCCCACCATCCTCGAATCAAGGCTTTTCTTAAAGGGGCTTCTAATTTGCGCCCGTCAGTAGTGCATAGGTACCCGACATGGGACTTTAACAAAGTTCTCCTGGCCTTGACTAGATCTCCTTTTGAGCCTCTCAGGGAGGCGTCACTTCAATTTCTTACATTTAAAGCAGTTTTTCTGGTGGCTATTACTTCGGCTAGAAGGATATCTGAAATTGCAGCTCTATCCGTGAGAAAAGATCTGTGCATTTTTCATTCAGATCGGGTGGTTCTGAGACCAGACCCAGCATTTATGCTGAAGATTAATTCACCGTTCCACAGGGTGCAGGAGTTGGTCCTGCCTAATTTTTGTCCTAAGCCTCTGCATGAGCAAGAGAGGCAGTGGCACACCCTTGATGTTCGAAGGGCTTTGCGTATTTACATTTCTCGCACGCAGTCCATCATGGAAGACAGAGTCTCTCTTTTTGTCCTTTCAGCCAAAGACACTAGGCTGTAAGGTTTCTCCGTCCACGGTAGGCAGATGGATTAGGGCTACCATATCCAAAGCCTATTTAGTTCAAGATATTCCAGTTCCCAGTGGGGTTACCGCTCACTCCACCAGAAGTGCAGCTACCTTGGCAGCCTGGGCTACTCAGGCGTCTATTCTTGATATTTGCCGGGCAGCCACCTGGACTTCCCCATCTCCCTTTATAAGACATTATAAGATTGATGTTTACGCCTCAGCTGAAGCATCTTTTGGCAGGCGAGTTTTGCAGCAAGTGGTTAGAGATCCTGGGGAAGTTCCAATCCAGACGGACTCCCACCCGTAGGACACACTGGCTTTGGTATGTCCCACTCTCTGGATGCTCGCAGCAGTTCTACGGAGAATGGGCGTTGGTTCTTACCTGATACGCCTCTTCTCGTGGAACTGCGTAGAGCATCCAGCCCCACCCTGTTGGTACGTCTGTAAAGGGGGAAAAACCTGTTTCGGCCAATGATTTCTAATGTTGTAGTTCATGTTGTTTAATACTTAAGAGTAGAGGGGGGATTTTGTCCTCTCGTCTTCGATAAAACTGGGAGGAAAGCATGGAGGAGTCACGTGGAGGAGGAGGGCGTTCCTCAATTTCAGCTCAGCCTGTGAGAAGTGAAGACTGAAGCACCTCCCGCTCTCTGGATGCTCTACGCAGTTCCACGAGAAGAGGCGTATCAGGTAAGAACCAACGCCCATTTTCTGGGCAAGATTTTCAGAATGGGTTTGCCAAGGCTTTCTTCCTAGAGCTGCTCATCAATCTCTTGGTTTCTAACCTGATGCCTTCATCATTACACCAAACTGGCTCTCAGGAAAGTGGCCCAGCAAATAAATATATACGCAAAGTCTTCAGGTCTTCCTCATACCAAGACATGTCCACCTTCTTATGCACTTACTATAACAACAAACTTTTGTATGGGACTGCATAGGACGTAAAAACATTTTACATGCAGAGTACAAAAACTGGCTATAGTTAGTTTATTTTGCAACAATTATAGGTTTGCAGACTTTATACAACACTGGAAGGTACGGTGGGCATTCTGAAACCAGTCCTGTCATACAGCTGGGTTCAAAAACTCAACTTTCAAAATTCCTAAAATTCAGCTATCTCGCAGCTACGGCTTGAGAGCAGACCTTCTTCAAACCAGTACAAATAAATAGACCTCCAAACAAGGGAGGAAAAAAAGTGCTTAAAATTATGGTGATACCCTGTCAAATTACAATGAAAGTTCAGATTTTTTTTTTTTAAAATTGAAATGTGGGTTACCTTGCAACATCCATAAAGGTAGTCCTCGCTTAGCAACCACAATTGGGACCAGTACTCTACTTCTAAATGCTGTAGTTGCTAAGTAGAAAATAATGTGACCACACATTGGTCTTACAACCTCATTTCCCCTTTAGTCATTTGGCTACATGAAATATCATGTGATTGCAAGTTGTGATTTTTATTTGTTTTTACAATTGTGAAACACCCAAATGGCACTTATAACCATGGGATGCTGAAATGGTTACAATGAGAGAATATATATTTTTTACACTGTTGTAGCTTTGAACAGTTGCTGAACAAGTTGTAAGCAAGGACTATCTATATCTACTTTACCATAACTACAAAGATTTGCTACTATCTGCTAGATCAACCTCAGTCTTTTTTTTTTTCCTTCTAAAAAAAAAAAAAGCAGATTGGTTTGCCAGGGAAAAAAAGTGTTGAATTCTGAAATTCTGTTTTCTGCCCCTAGCATTGTTTACTAGCACCTAAAGGCTACGCTGTTTGAACCTTAGTGAGGGACCTAATGCCAAGAGCCTTGACTCCTTGCTATTTCCGTTATGTTTTTTTTAGACATAAATGCTCACTTGTTGCTTATGAAGTGCTACGCATTCTACAATTAAAATGGAAGGCTCTGAAGGTACCAGTTGTTTTCGAATTCCTGACCATGTTTACAACTCAGACATGTGTGCTGCTGCGCCTTCTATGTAGTTAAATCCATATTTATTTTTATGGAATGAAAATACGTCATTGGAAGGTGCATACACATTCCTGGTAAAAAGCAACAAGATAATCTGAATTGACTTCAACACAGTAGCAGCCAGTAGGGAAATGCAACCATTTTACCACATGATGCACCAAGGGATATACATACTTGTTTATGCCAATTATACTGGGGAAAGTTTCCCAGCTATTATTCAATATTATAAATATCAACACTGATATCTTTTAAATGTAGTCACTGATTTTTTTTTTTTTTTAATAAAGGTATGACTGTGGCTCAGACATATTTTGGTGTGATCTGTTATCTGGCTAAGTCGCGGCCAATGGCCAACCACAGATATTTCAAAGAAAGGTGTATCAGAAACCCAATGTTAGTCAGGAGCCTGATAATCCTATCCTGTGGCAATCAAATCCTTATCTCCAACAGTGAGAGATGAAGTTAAGCCTTAGGAGACATGCGCAAAAAGGGTTTAATTTAGATGCAACAGACCTGATGACCTACTTCAGCAAGGCTTAGTCTGCATGAGGGCAACGGAAACTGAGGTTCCATGGTAATATTGCTTTTACACACTTTAAAAAGAGTTAATGGCAACAAGATAAGCTGGGAATCTTGCCAACCTGAGTGCAGAATGAAAGTCACAATAGAGAAGTAGGCAACAAGGTCTCAACAAAAAAAATTCCAAATGTTATTCAAATGAGGAATAGGGGAATTTCAAGTTAATCTAGGGGATTAGAAGGAAAAAGAGAAATTGCGGTAGGTTCAGAAACAAGATTGCACTTCTGCCTTTACCAGCTGAATGTGTAGTACAATGTATAGTATGGAGAAACCATAATCCACCAATTGTCCCTAAACCCAGTTCCTGGCTTGAGTGTGAAATTATGAGTTCCAAAAGAATACTATGAGTTTAAGCTTCAAAACTCAAACAAGACAGAACATATATATTTTTTTAAATGTGTGTTACTGCAATTGTATTACATTCACCTTATTTCGAATGATACTTACCACAGTTTGAGACACTCTTTGGATAAAGGATGGTTTACATATTTTAAGTATAAATATGTGTTACAATATATACACTATGCAATGTTATATATTGTTGCACTTGGCCCTATCTTGCAAGAATCTAGATACTTTTCCCTATTGTACTTTTTTTTTTAACAGAGTTGTAAGCTGCAATAGGCACGAAGCAAGCTTATACCTGCTCTGCTCGGACCCCTGCTATTATATCTCATGTATAACAAGAGCTGCGTTAAACCAGAGGCCTGCCTTCACCACATAATGGACTTCAAATGTTTATGGAATGCCCCAAGAGGGATATCTGCCAAATCCCAATCCCATTCCCTTTCTCCCTCCCTCTCTCTGCTATTATCTTATTCTATTGCACCAAAGGGAGTTGGAAGTCAATGCTTTTTCGTTCTTTTCCCCCTCTACTCTACACTTTTCTCCCTTTCCCTCCCTTATTTTCCCCTTATTTTCTTTGTATTTTATGTTTACGTTTTGATAAACTAATAAATAATTTGAAATTATAAAGTTTGGCTGATGTCAAAAAGTTAAAAAAGATCAGGGTTGGATTGTTAGATGCTTGGAAAGGTGAATAAATACATATATGTAACATAAAAAAATTAAAAAGGGAATAGATAAAAAGTATTGCCTATATTTCTTATAGTAAAATACCTGGTCTACATCATCTTGAAAATAATCATATTCCTCATAATAATATGTATACCTACCATATTAAGTAAAGATAATATCTAAACAATTCTACAGTTGGCCAGAACTGACGAAAAACCACCTAATATATTTACAACATTTCCAAAAATAGAAGGGATATGAAAAGAAAGGGAGAGGAGGGAATCCTGAATCATGCTGTGAGTTTCTTTTCCTATCTCCACTTTTCTGCCGCAACACATTCATTACAGAACAATGGCCTTTCCTTTATTCATCTGGGACACAGATTAGTCGGTAACACAGGCTTCGGTGTGTGTGTTTTTTTTAAGTGTGCCTGACAACTGGGAACAAGCGAGAACTAATGTCATTTCCAAGAGAGAAACAACTTTTTAAAAGCTGCCCTTTCCCTGCACAAAATGCTGTGGGTGAAGGAGTACAAGAAAAAGAAATCAATTCTTGAAAGAATCACGGGTCGCCCTCAAATGACACGCTAGAGGAGGAATACGTGAAGAGAAATGAGAAACGTTCAGAAAATAGAGCACTGCAACATATCAAAGAGAGCTTCTCAGCCCTGAGAAGTGAAATCTGGTGGGGGGAGAAACAGCCTTGAAGTTAACACAACAGCAACATAGTAATCCACTGTAGAAACATAAACCTCATCCACAAAAAATCACAGCTTTGAAAGTTTAAGAGAAACGCCACTCTGCAACTCTCTAACCATGGTCTTTTGTGGAATAAAACTCCAGCCTTTCATAAAATAAAAGACTCTGCAGAAGAAGAATTTGGTCAGCAGATCTCATGAATCTACTTCCCACAAACTGCAGGCCTGTTGGTGCAACTCCATCACCACCCACCCAGGCTAGCCCTGCCCACTTCTTCCTTGCACTTGTCTGTTCCCTTCCACATCCTAGCAACTGTCTCCATGGCAACAAAGCTGAACAAATGGGCTTGTGAAAGAAACATGCCAGCCAGATGTGGTATGCAGCAGCAAGATGATCCTGACTGCCAGTTTCAGCTTCATTGGAAGAAAGGAGCTAGCAGATTGTGTCAGACAGACCAACCACGGGGGGGGGGGGGGGGGGGGGGGGGAGAGAGAGAAAACAAACAACATCCATTCCCCACTGCTGAATCATCAGCTCTCTTCCAAAATCAAGGTTTTATGTTCCCTTTAATTGAGAAACATTTCTAAGAAGCAAGGAGGGAATATAACGGCTTGATTTCTGTATCTGCTAAAGAAAGGAGACCAATCCTGGCAACTGAGGCAAATCAGCAAGCCAAGCATAATAGTGTCAACTTGGCAAGTCATTAATTACTCATCACTGATTTCTCCACTTTAGGTAGGCCAGCACTTTTGCAGCAGTGTTTTTATGGTTTCTTCTAATGGAGTTAGGTGGCTAGCCAGATAGGATGGGCAAATTGAAAAGATGCTGTGACCTTTGGTATAAACCAGTAATGAAGTGAAAGAGTTCCTGGTTCACAAATTCCCCTGGGACTAAGTTTGCCATCCATAAAATCTAGTCCTGGTTGAAATGCATTCATTCTCTTTGAACAGGCAACACTAATGAAGAGAATAGCCTTGTGTCTTTGCAACTGCATGTGTCATTAGGTTCAAAAGTTGCAAATCTCACTTTGTACTGTTACCAACTTCTGTTAACTCCAACATCATCTCTCTCCCTCCCTCCCTCCCTCCTTCCCTCCCTCCACACATTATTAGCTTCCTAAATTACTTCTGTGTACAGTAAGCATGTGAAAAAACAAGTGTTTTTTAAAGTGCCAGAGTGCTAGATTAGGAATGAGGAAGCTCATTGGGTACTTTGAACACATATACTCAACCTACTTCACAGGGCTGATATTGTGGGGAAAAGAAGGAAGACAGAATGTTATGGACACTGCCCGGTATGAAGGACAGGACGAAAAATCAAAAAAGCAGACAGTAAGTATATTTTTGAGTGTCTGCCCTGTACAACAAGAGATCTCACACTCAGTGAAACTCTTGGCAACCTCCTTCTTGTATGGCTTGTTCTGTTTGTCTGAAAACCATTTTGGACTGATTGTATTCTTGTCCTGTAATCGAACCTTGTATTGGGTATCAGGTTAATATGTTTCTCATAATTCATTGCAGATTTCTTTCAAAGTTTAAAAGGAACTATTGTTGCATGCTTCTAGAGAAAACCAAGTTCTGTTTTTAAAAGTTAACAGTATCAGGAAATCTCAAAACTTGTGGTTAATTCTTCTCAGCCATACATGTTTAATGGGGCTGGCCTCACCCTTGAAAGAACCTATTGCACTTCATTCTACAAGCTTCCTACCTAACTTTTTTTTTTAATCAACAGATCAGGAACATCCTGTACACTGATACCTGACAGAAGCTTAAAACTGCTGTTTTAACTGTCTGGATTCCGCAAAAATCTTACAATAACTTAAAAAAGGTTTTGATGTCCTCACTAAAACAATCATTAGAACTCTTTATATAAAAAATGTAACATTAGAAAAAAACCTCAGAGACCAAAGCATCAGAGTCATGTTTCTCCTCCCCATTTGTCCACAGAACCACCCAGAGAGCAGCAATATGAAACCTGCTACGTGCAAGTGAGAAGAGCTTCATTGATCAAAAGGAGCATCACCTGCTTTTCATTATGGCAAGGAATTCCAAACATCTTGAAGACATCTTACAGACTTTGGGAACTGATGGGAAAGGCAGTAGGATCCCTTTGGTGAAAAACCACTAACAAATCAACTGCAAAGGAGGGGGAAATGAAGGGAAGGGTGGAGAAGAAAAACCTTCAACGGAATGATTTAGCTTAGAAAAGTAACAAGGAATCTGAAAGGAGAAATTCACAAAGGGGAACATAGCTTCAAAAAGGCAAACTTCAGCTGCAGGCACTAAGCCCAAAATTAGTTTTGCAGGGAGAGGGAGAGGATACGATTTAATTCATTCCCCAGATTCACAAAATGTAACTTTCATATGACTAGGAAGGCTCTGCTGATTGAACAAGGTTTTCTAATGCTTAGGACTGCAGTGCCGAATACGTTTTATGCTCAGATGGCTTGATAAATATTCAATCCTCTCAGTAACACTATGCAAACTGATCCTTACGTAAGCTAAAAATTGGGTGCTTACCTGACCTTATGCTATATTTTACTAGGGTTTGCTTGCATAGTTGATTTTGTACCTACACTAAACCATGGTTTGTTGTGATATGTGAACCTAGCCACCCTCTTCTTGCCTCAAATACTAAATGGAAATTTAATGGGTTTTCACAGTTGAAAAGACATCCAGACATAAGAACATATTTGCTGCAGTACATCTCACTAAAAAATAGTAGTAAATATAGAATATGGCATGGCTACTAATGCCTTATGACATAGTCCTAATATTCAATAGACTTATAGGATCATTAGAGCAAGAGAATTATAATATCTTAGAAACCAAGGTGAGGCTGCCATCTTGGTGCCAATTTTCCTCAGCATGATAGAATTAGGATGCTGGGAAAATGAGGGCTCACCCCTCCCCATAATTATCCTATTCTCTGAAAAGTAGTTTTTCAGTTGAGATTAGGAAGTCACAAACTCAATGGAAGATCCGTGGGCTCTCTCATGCTTGTAGCTGTCATGTTTTTGAAGAATGGGGACATTTTCAAAATGAAGCCATATAACTAATTAAAGCTACATCACTCAGCAGATTCTAGCACACTTTTGAATATTTCAATAATTTTATTTACCAGAATGCACTAATATCAAAATCTATTTAAAATAAATATGAGAGTCACATGAGAAAATTCTGATCAGATTCTGCCACTAATAAGTGAATTGTAACATACCGTATGTACAAAAGATTTAGTGAAAATGAATATTTTTGAATAAAACTTGGTAATTAATAGGATGGGGAAAATACCATAGGAAACAGATTATTTATTTGTTTGTAAAATTCATTGACCGCCCATCTTACCATAAGGTAACTCTGGGTGGCTTACAGATATAAAAGTATATTTACATTAAAACAAGAATAAATTAAAATCAAGATTCAAATCAAAGATATGTGGGGGAGGGGGGGATGGAGGGGGGGGATCAACTGTTACTCAATCAACCATCTTCCCTGTGCTGTTCCTCTATTGGGGTCCCAGGCCAAGTGGCAGAGCCAGGTCCCTAGGCCCTTACGAAAGGATTGGAGTTCTGGGGCCTATGATAGTACTTTGACTTATATACCGCTTCACAGTGCTTTACAGCCCTCTCTAAGCAGTTTACAGAGTCAGCCTGTTGCCCCCAACAATCTGGGTTCTTATTTTACCAACCTCAGAAGGATGGAAAGTTGAATTAACTGAGCCAGTGAGAATTGAACTGTTGACAGTGGGAGGAGTTTGCATGCAGTACTGCATTCTAACCACATTGCACCACCATGGCTCTTCTGATAACTTCGTAAGAGTTTGCTGTAAGAGTTATATAACCAAATCCAGTACCCATACAACTGTGTTTCTTGGAAACTGGAATTGTTTCTTGGGGGCTCTATTTTCAGAGTTTTATATGCTTTGTCTCAGCTGCCTGTCACTTATATCTCTTTATAGATTGCATGCACCATAACTGTAATCTCACTAATGCTACCCTGTTTCTTATAGACAAGAAAAGAATCAATAAAAAGCAAGGCTTTGATGTGATTAACCAATCTCTGGTGGGGGAAAAAAATCACATTTCCCCGTTGGAATTCCCTTACAAACTTCACAAGCGCTTTGTGTCTATTGTCTCTCTGCCCCTTCCTGCCATTTTGCTCTCAATCAAGGGAACTCTATTCAAGGCTGGAGAACATCCAAGTGTGGGCCTCTTTGGTACCCCATCAGGCTTCCTTCCCTCTTGACATTAGTTTATTTTTAGATCCTTTTAAGAAAAATATTAAATGGGTTATCTGGCATGCCACAAAGCGAAGTACCAATTGCAAATATTGGCTTTGCGTAAAAGAATGTCTCTGAGCCCCACAAAGGTGTTCTTAGGAAACAGAAATGGTAACTGGGTGCATCCTAGGGCTTTTATCTTGTTACTATGCCAGGTGTCCAGGAAAACACCCAGAACCAAGCTCAGATCAAACATGATCGGAGGATGGCTAAAAGGATTAACGGACAGCGATGTCAATCAACTTGTCTTCAGATAAACGGCTGTCTGCAACTGGTCAGACTAATCAGCCTAAGCATTTTCTGAACTGGCAAGCTTTCCCATGGAAACCATTTTAGAATAATGGCTACAATGTGCTCAAAACGCCAAATCAGCTTACAACTGTCAAAAGGTTTCCTCCTCCTAGGAGAACACAAAAACTAAAAGATGTGACCCACAAGAAACGAAAATACAAAAGAAAAGAAATATGCGAAAGAGAAAAGGAATACTGAAGAGGCTTAATAACTCCTTGTTTAACTAAAAAGCAGGGAAATGCAACCAGCTATTTAATTAGCTTTTTTCATGCCCTGGTGTTTGGTGCAAGAGGAACCCTACTTTTCTATTAGGCATTAGCATGGTTGCAGGTAGCAAAAAATATACTTGGTTTTGCAAAGGGAACACAGCCTTTCCCCCCCCAAAAAATAGAGGTTATTGTGAGTTAAAATGCAAATAGAAACAAAATCTAAGAAAACTGAAAAGGAAAAAAGGTGCAAGAGAAAATAAAGAGGAAAGAAAGGATAAAAGTAGAAGTAGCCCTAGTCTTACAATCACAATGGAGCCCAATTGCTTCATTTGCCGAGACAGCTGTTAAGTGAGTTTTGCTCCATTTTGTGACCTTTCTTTCCACGGTTGCTATGTGAATCAATGCAGTTGTTAAATTGGTAACAAGAGTTGTCAAGTGAATCTGGCTTCCCCACTGTCAGAAGGCCACAAAAGGTGAGCGCATCGCCCCGGGGCATTGCAACTGTCATAAATATGAGTCACTTGCCAAGCATCTGAATTTTGATATGACCATGCGGATGCTGCAACGGTCGTGTGAAAAGCAGTTGCAGGTCACTTTTTTCAGTGTTATTGTAACTTTGAATGGTTACTAAACAAATGGTTATAATTTGAGGACTGCCTGTTGTGACTTATCACTTTTTCAAGTGCAGAAGAATACAAAAATGGAATCTTAACAAAATTCTTGAAATAAAATCCAAATCTAAGATACCTCACTACTCATCAAGGTGGTCCCCTATTTACATTATGTGCTAACCAGGACTGATGATTGGTTTTCTAGATCAGTCAAATCTAACTATAGTCTGCTTAAACTCTATTGTAATATGCTTAGTCTTATCATCCAGCCAGATAGCAACATTTACTCAATCTTGATTTTCTTGCAAAAAACCCTAAACAAGGATAAGCTTGAATAATAAAGAGAGCAGGGCTGCCAACCTTGAGTGATAGTTCGGAGTGAGACACTGTGAGGGAGCGAAGCGACCGAGGGGGGGATGGTGTGGAAGGGGGGTGTCCCCCCTTCCACGGTAGGGAGCTTTGACAATTTTACATTTTAAATGGTGCAATCTGATGCATACTTTAGTCATGATTTGGACATATACATACATACATACATGCAAGCAGCACCAATGTACTTGAACCGGATTTGTAAGATATTAATAATGCAGTTCACTGACCATGAATAATTGAAGTTCCTGACTTGTAACTGCAGTATTCTACCTCAACTGACTTTATTAGCTTAGTGATGTACTATAGACCACTATAGGATGAATTCAATGTGCAACAAAAAGACAAAAAACCCGAAACAACTACAGAGATAATGCAAATACATCAATGGGTATTCTTCTTTCTGTATCAAATACCATACTACATGCCAATATCAAATGCTATAGTCTCAGTCTTTAATTATATACTAACTTGTTGACTGAAATAGGGGTTCATAATTTCAGACATGTATAAACTAAACATTTAATCGAATAATGAGTGCTTCATATAAATATACATATTGTTAACTGTAAAACTCATCTACTGTATTCTGAAGCTTGGCCCTAGCTTTCATCATAGAAGCTATAGAACCAAAACAAAGCCCTGGTAGAGACTAAAAAATACAGCAAGTGCAGCTCTTGATTCACAAGGAAACTCTGGAATAGTAGTTGAATGCCACAGGTTAAATACTACACTTCATCACAGATGAACTGTCAACTCTAATAATTTAGCGGGTTTCTGGTGTGGCGGCCTGCTGTGCGGCCGTACAATATTTATTGGGTAAGTTTAGATTCTGAACTTAATGGTCTTACTGCTCTTTGGATGGTAAATTGTGTTAAGATTAGAATATGTTCTAGTTGAGTCAGGGCTATCCCAATTTGGGGCTGAGAAGCCTAATGGCATCAAAAAAAGTCCTTATTGAGTCCTTATCTAAGGGTTTGAAAATATGATAATAATGTAGTACAGTCCTGTCGATCTGGTGCATGGAGACCTAGGATTTAAACTCAAAGGAGAAAGAGGAAAAAGTGATTCCTTCTTCTGAAACAAAGCCATTACGGAGTGGCTTCCATTTAACCACCAAAGATGTTTCTTTATTTTCTCTGGCTGGATTTCTGACCCAGGGGAGAAAGACCATTTAAAAAAGCAAAAAGGACAGAAAGAACACCAAGAAAGAATGGGACAAACCCCCCCCCCAAAAAAAGAGATCCAACACAACTCTGAATAAAATTATTTTAAATTTTATTATTATTATAATTATTAATACCACCCCTTTACACGCCTTATGCTCTCTTTTAGCTGATCCAAAAGAGTCTTCCCAAACCAGCAAGGCGAGAAGCGCGCCAGGCTGATCTATAAAGGGGCTGGGCAGCTTTTTTGCAAAATACTTAATAGAAAGGTTGGAGGACTGACAGGATTACATCTCTGGCAGTGGACAATTCAGCTTTGCTTACCAGGGTTATTACTGGCCGAGGCTGTTGCCCGCAAAAGAGGCTTTGCCAGCCCCCTCGTGTCCTTCTTTGGAAAGGGCAGCTGGCTTGTCCCAGAGGACATTGCAGAGAGGGAGAGGGCGGGGCAAAGTGGCTGCGAGCGCCCCGGGCGGGAAGAAGCCTCCTGCTCTTCGCTTTCCTGAAGCGATTTGCTAATGATCGGCATCGTGACAGTTACGGGACGCCGGCAGAAGGATTAAGGCGGGAAAAGAGGCGCGGTGGGGTGGCTGGGCAGGGCGGGGCGGCGCTGGGAGCTCATCCTTCTCCTAAGCTAAGGGGAATATTCGGAATATAATCAGAGAATGTAGGGATATTTTTGTACATTCCATGATTTTGGGGGTTTAGCGTGAGATTTTGTTTATCAGAGTGAGACAGTCAAAATTGATTGAATTGCGTGAGTCTCACGGTGATTGCGTGAGAGTTGGCAGCCCTGGAGAGATATAATTTTGTTGGCCATCTCCACTCTAGACTGGGAAATCAAACTAAAATTCTTGTAAGAAGGCACTAGCAAACCATTTTTTATATTGTTAAGAAAACTGCACTGCTGCATTTCATGGGTTCAAGTTCAATTTGAAAGAAATTGTATTTTTAATCTCCTAGCATTAACTTGTTTCCTCCCGTTTTTTTTTCTCTAGCCCAATATTTGATTTGTTCCAATTTGTATTTTATTAAGGCAGAATTAAATGGAAAGCTACAAAAATGTAAATTTGCATTACCCTCACAGATTTCCTAATGGAAAGAGCCACATATCAAATGAAGAAAGCTGGCTGGGCATGTATGTTGGCTGCAATTATATTACATGCCAGTTCCAGCACAAGGAAACAATTAATTCAGCTCATATTTTGCTCCAATCATGTCTGATTTTGAACAACTTACTAACTTGAGCAGTTTGGAATTTTCTTTCTTCACAGGAAGTCCCCTATAGATTAATGGAGGCTTCTCCCAAGTAGACAAACAGGTTACTCTCCCTTCTTCATGCTAATTTTTTCAAAAGCTATATTCATAACTCCTGTGTGTCACCTACACTACAATAATGACACACTTAATTTTTGTTTTCTTATTAGCATATTCTAAGAAATGCCTTATTAAGGACAATACATGCAATAAAATACTTATGTTGAGCAGCCAACATAGCAGCTTTGATGAGAGAAGTAGGATTCTTTTTCTCTTGAAAGCTTTTCACATCCAGTATTGTGTGACTATATATAATAATCAAAGCATTGCAGTGCAAAGACAGTTTGCATAACCTTGTATAAATTCAAGAACTTTTAGTTCAAATTTGGCCTAAAAAAAAGATGTGATAAACATCAGCATTCTTTCCAACAGATTGTCCTACACATAATTGCTTATGTGCCAGCAAATTGTAACACCTAGCCAAACCTGATTATTGTTGAAAGCAATGTTAGTCCAGAGTTTGCATTTAGATGGGGAACAACCTGGGAAATCCTGCACTGTTGACTAACTTGGGGAGTGGGAAAAAATGCTTGAAGAAGTCAAACTGATTCTGCCAAGAAAACTGCATAGATTGGCTCTCCAGAAGTGAGTTTGAATTAAGGACATCTTTATACTCACTCAATCTTCCAAAGATAAAAAATTACGACTGTAGTAAGTATTCAAAATGTGTAGAAACAAAACTCAGTTGTAGTATATAAGTGAGAAACATATCAAAACATCACACCCTGGTCCTTTGGTCCAAAACAAAGTCCAAATCTCATGCATTATTTGGATCTCATGGATTAGTATCTTATACTTGCTCTCTAAGAAGTACTCAAGTGACACATGACATCCAAAAGCAGAAATAAGGGGGGGAATGAACATATTTTTAAATTCTCCATTTCCCATGTAACATGTTCATAACTTAAATGAAATATTGTGGCGGTCCGTGACTGTAATAAAGATTGAAATTGAATATGAAATAAACTCCATTTTTTTTCTCCCGTGTCACAACTCTATTCACACACAGATGAGGGGAAACAGGCAATTAAGTGGCACGGATAAAGTGGCAACAGCACAGATATCCATGTAGGAGTAGACAGGAATGTAGCTGAAAGGATCCAGCAGCAGGTTTCAGCCAATGATTAAAAACAACCACAAGAAGGCAGAAGCTGCAGAGAGAAAAATACTTACTGCCTTTTCATTAGAGGCTTCCTTTAGGCAAGAACTCCTATCTGCCTAGATACTTTGGGGTATTGCAGGGATGTAGCCATGATCTGATTTTACATTCCTTCTGACAAGTATCTGGTCCTTCTTTCAGGCAAGTGACAAATGCTCTTCTCTATAGAGAAATAGGCATAATAAAGGAAGTTTGGCTGTCAAAAGGGATTTAACTTCAGTTTTTTCCTAAGTTTATGATGAATTTCAGTCACTTTCAAAAGACCTTAAGACTTCCATTTTTCACAAACTGATGCTAGGGGCACATGCGCATTGAACATCTATGACCCCGATCCTCAGACAAATGGTAGATACGTTACGTCTAACACTGGTCTTCAAAAGAACTTCATACAATTACTCTTTTATGCACACTAGACAGATGCCAGTCAGTATAAGGGACACAATTTCTTGATGGTAACACAGCTGTCTTTGTTTCTGGCTAAGTAAAGTTTGGTGGTGTGCAATTCAATAAGAACACTTTGCAATTATATTTAAGGGTCTCTCTCTCTCTTGCTTTCTCATTTTTGCACAAACCATACTCATTGTTGCTGCTTTTGTATCTTTGTCCACTGCAGCTTGACTACTATTCTCTACCAAAGTAACTTCATTCTCTTTTATCCTTTGTTCTGTTTGCTATCATTTGGCCACTGCTACCCTATCTTACTTACAGCCTTCAAGCTTTTGCCTCTTTAGCAATTTTACAAATATAACAGTAAAAGAATGGGAAATATCCCAGAAGCAATAATTCTTCTCAGCAGCTAACATCAATCCACACAAATATGTTTTCTATCCCTCTATCTTTCAGTCTATCTGTCTATGACAAAATACAGAGTTAATTACAATGCAATAATCAAGGCTTTGCATAACAAACTCATTTACTGGAGGAAAGCCAGGTTTTCAGAACCTCGTGGAAGGCTATTTCCACCAAGTCTTTTAAAGTTGATTATCTGGAAACTGAGTCATACTTGACTGGCTCCCTTTAACTGCTAGAAGATAAAGCTGTACATGTGGTGATCCATTAAGAACGCTATCAATGCATCTTCTGATATAGCTTCAGGAATTAAAAGCTGTTTAGCAGGTCTGTGGTTTAAATGTAATCTCTGTGTTAAAAATTATCACACTGAAGTTACCGATCTTGAACCAGCAATTTTTCCAGTTGAGATTTTTCTACACACTAATAAGCATTAATAAACCAGATACAGATATGAGCTACCTGCCACTTATATACCATATAACAGATAGCCAAGTATGAAAAGACCCTAGACAAGCATTTAAATCAAATGGTTAACTATAGCTATGCATTTAAACAACAGTAGTGCAATATACAACAAGGTGTAATTCATGATCCCTCACACCTGGTAGAGCTTTGCATCTCTCTTTCCTAATGGATACTGGGGGAATCTATCATTGGGCAATTTTTTCCTTAGGAAGTAGATGATAGCAGTGGCAAGAAGTAGGAAAAGGCAGCAGCCTCGCGTGGTGGTTTTTAGTCCTACATCTTTAAATAAAATTCATTCCAGCCATTCCTGGCAACATCTGTTGTTTCAAGCAATCAAACTGTAACATCTGCAGGTTGCTCACTGCTTTGTTTTGAAGAAAATGTAATTTTAACCAATATCATACTTAAAATAAAGGAAGGCATGCTTTTCCAGAAGGTCTATACCAAATTAAGAGGTTACTTATATGAAATTCAAAGCCTGCTCTAGGTTCACCCATATCCAGCTGAACTGGTCTCAGTTTAACAACTGATTCAAAAGGCTGTTTCCTTGCCTCCGAAAACTTAAAAACAGGTGGACATGGCTTTGTCTCTAAACTATGGTGAGGTAGATAATTAAAAGAACCCCTACCAAAGTGGCCCACACTCTTTCTGCTGTTCCTTCTCCTCCACCAGGACATTTCTTCCCTCCCTTTCAGAGTTTGGTTTGCACAAACTTTTGTTTGCATTTATTTTTTTCCCTTAAGCAAGCTCACTGGAATCTATCTAAACCAATAGTTAAATCTTAAACTAAAAAGAAATCAGATGTTGAGCACATGAAGGAATTTTTAAAATTGTTTAGGAGATTAATAGTAACTTTATATAGTAATTGTGGAATTGTAATTATCATTGCTTTGTCTCTTTTATTACAATTTTTATGTGTTGAATCAGCGTTCCTTAAAACATTTTTCTCTCAGGACTCACCCCACATTTAAAAATGACAGAGGACCTCAAAACAGCTTTTGTTTAAATAGATTATATTTACCAATATTTACTATATTAAAAATTAAAATTAACATTGGCTGCTATTACTGTCTCCCACAATAGTTTTGACAGGATTTTAATATTGTATTATTTTTCAACATAGGCTGTCAAATCTAATCTTCACCAGTTTCAGGGGTATGTGTAAACAATTCTGAACTTACATTACTATTTCCTATACTATTCTATCAACTTTGAAACATTTAAGAATGGTTCTCTCAAGATAAAGCAATCTGTCTCTAAGCTAGAATTATAAATCAGGTGACCACCTTGAAAATAGTTATGTAGCTAGTGTATTCCATTCAAATTCTTTGGATTACTATACTTGCATTTATCTAAAATGAAAGAAAAATGTATGAATAAGGTCAACTAAACATACTACCTGTATAAAATATAATGCTTCATCTCTTCTATTGTTTGTAGACATTTCAAAATAATTCCCCAAAAGTGTAACTTTTCTATTAAATGTGCTTATTTGACTTGAATAATTTCCACAAATGTTGATAGAGCTAGTTCTTTGCTTACCAACTGCCTTATTTAGAAACTATTCAAAGCTGCAACAGTATAAAAAGAGCTTTGCAATCACATTTGCAAGAACCATTGTCCCATAGTCACACACAGTTGATATGCTTCACAACTGGCTTGCAACAAGCACAGTTAATTGTGAAGACAGAAACAAAATTGTTCGTCAAGGTTACCTGAAGTTTTCCTTAGCAACCATTGCATTTAGCAACAGAGTAGCTGTTTCCAATTGCTAACCTGGAACTGCCTGTACTAGAAGATACTGAAATCATTGTGCTTGAACTCTCCCTATTTAGTGACTGGAAAAGTTGTTACATAAAGAGACAAACTTTTGGGGACAATATTTTTACAAAAAACTTAAAAAGGAGGGGGAAAAGGTGACAACTTTTAAAAGAAACATTTTCTCACCAAATTTGACAACATTAAAAGAAACAAATAAAACAAATGTGCTCAATCCTTTAATAATTGATTTATCAAGAGAAATAAAATGCATTTAAATTATGTGGAGGGCTACCTACTATATCTTTATTGGTTTCACTATTCCATTTCACTCTGCACTAGAATAGTAGCTGTAACTAATGACTTTACTTAGTATGATTTTATTGTTAAAAAGCAATGATATACATAGCACTTAGATATCTAGAATATTTAGAATATCTTGCCAAACAAGACGCTTTATTTAAAACAATAAGTCAATGTAAATGGAAGTGAGGTTTACTCTGAAAGCAAGTATGCTTATAAATTCTAAACAGAAATCTTTCAAACTATCGGAATGTAATGTTCCTTCAATTTTAATTCAGAAAAAGATGGCTACCACAGTGATCTTGATGTTTGGGAAACACTTCATTCTGCTGCATGGAAGCCATACCTTCATCAGCAAAATCACTAAAGGTACAGCCACAGGTATGCCTGCCTTCCCCAAAAATATCACAGCAATGTGATAATAAGGTTTGATTTGGGGCTATGTGCAGGGGTGGGATATGAAAGGGTTAACTGCCAGTTTGGGATTTACTAGCTTCCCTGCCAGCTGTGAGCAGTGAGCCTGTAAATCATCATAAATCATCATTAGCACGCTGCCTGCCCGGCAGGCAGAGAAGCAGCCTTTGAAACAGCCCTCTTTTCTTGTTTTTTAACTGCAGCTGTGGTGTTCAGCAGCTGAAGTTGAAAAATCAGGAAATAAAGATCAGGTAACAGCCCAGGTGGGTGGGTGGGTAAAAACCTCAGCAGACATAGAACCGGTTCTATGTCTGCTGCTCTTCAGAGCTACTGGTTCTACAGAGGTGGACAGAACCAGTAGAAACCCACCCCTGGCTATGTGGCATCTTTAATGCCTTTGGGTAGGGAAACAAAGCTGAAACTATTGATAATTCTTACATTACCTGTCAAGTACAGATTGCTACCTTATCCGTTAAAGTGCAAATAACAGACTATACCACAGTAGGTGCACTGGATCTACACATCAGGTTTGCAATCTATTTTCCTTTCTTGGACTGTTATTCTTTTTCAAATCAATAGTTAGGCTGATCAGCTAATATGATGCAGAGGTAAGAGTACCATATTACAATAATATTATACAGTACTAGGGCAAGATATTTAACTCATGTTCCTACCCAGACATACACCACTTTTGGCTAATTATGATATCTTCTTTTACAGTTAGGCTCACTGATGAAGTAAAAATAAATGAGCAGGTGGAAAAAGAGAATTACATGCTATCTTGAGTTTCTTGAAGGAAGGATGAGTTAGCAATGCAGCCTTCCCAAAAAAGTAGTTTGGTTCACTTCAGCTAAAACCATAAATTGGAACATTCCTTGCTCAAGTCATGATATCAGTGTGATCAAGCACCATTAATTCAAAGTCCATCACTTGCAGTCATTTATTTTATTAATCAAACTTGTATGCTGCCAATTTTATTTCATGAATTGAAACAAAATTGCTCAGTTCAGGCATATAAGGGCCAGAACGTATTTCTATATCTACTTGAATAAGTATTTCTTTCTGAAGCTTCAGGAGAATCAAATTACAAATAAACTGGCCAATCAACCAGAGGAAATGCTTGTTGAAAACCTTTGCTTCTATATACTTCTCATCACTGAAGAGAAGGTAAAAGGTAGATAGATATAACATTGTTCCAAATAAAAATCAGAAATTCCCTAGACACAAGTCCAGTACATCTCCACTGTAGCAAAAGAATCAGGCTACAGAATTATTGAAGAAAATAATTTAACTTAGACAAAAAAAATAGAGAACCATTAAGTACTGAAAGTCATCTTAAACTTGGAAATGGGGAGTTTTTTAAAGACTGTTTTTAAGTATCCAAGAAAAGCTAATTTGGAGGAGAGAACAGGCCATAGACTTTTGTCACATCCCTCTGTGATAAGACCTTTTCTTTTAGAACTCTGGAGTACCTAATTTGATTAAGTTACCACATACTTGTAAGCAGTACATCCTGAATGACATGGCATCTTCACTGCAGAGAAGCAAACTGTCCTTGAATAAGATGACATCATTAGAAGACTTAAACATCAGATGACAAGATGGATGCAAATGATCCAAGCCTGATCTTGCTTATAAAAAGTTCACAGCTGTTACATCTAGTATAAAACACAGGACATATTCCAAAGCAATATATATTACAATGTTTTAAGTGCAGAATTTGAGTTAGGCCACCAGGACTGCAAATTAGCATCAAAAATATTTTAAGCACTTTAGTTTTGTATTAGAATTTTTTATACAAACAGGAAATACAAAATATATATATTACTTATGGACTGTATTGGCAAGAACTAATATAATCCAAAGCAAAAAGATTTGACCATCTGGTCAAATTATCAAAGTTAACTAAGTCAATCAATAGCCAATAAATGCAACCAAAGAATTGTGCTGCCTGCCAGTATTCATTTTCAATGGGGAAAAAAAAATCAAGTTTTATCACTGTGAAAGGGTGAGAAATTCTTGGCAATACAGGATTTTGTAACCTGTCATGTCTTCTCTTTCATTTCAAGCTAAAGAAACACAGTTACTATTCTTTCCTTGCCCTTTCTTGCACCTCTCTTAGGTCAATATTAAGATGCTGTGATTAGAAATATACACAACACTCCAATGGCGCATTCTAGGTTTGCCTAAGGGGTATATAACAGGGGTGTCAAACTCATGTCATCATGGCAGCATATCACGTGACATATCGGGACTTTTTCCCCCTTCGCTAAACCAGGTGTGGGCATGGCCAGTGCATGATGCATCCGGCCTGTGGGCCAGGAGTTTGACAGCCCTGATATGTAATATAGATAGCATATCCTTGCATAAAGTATTGTTAATATGGGCAATTCTATTTTCAATATCCTTCCTTTGTGATTCCAAGCATTGAGTTTGCTTTCTATATAACAGCTGAGCAAGGGACCATTTTTTGTTGAATAGTTCACCACAATTTCTGATCAGTTATGGGTAGCTGAAATCTCATGTAATGTATAGATCATGGTTTTTGTTTTTTTGCATACCAAAATTGATCACTTGACATTTATTTTCAACTGCATTTACTATTCTGAAACCCATGCATCCTATTTGAAGAGAACATTTTAGTGATTTGCACAATCCTTTATTTTATTATCCTGAATAATTTGGTATAATCTGTAAATATGCCCATCACATTGCTCATGGATATACAAGCAAAACACTACTCTGGTATCCAGAGGACTCTGTTTTGTACAATATCAGCATGGGAATTGCCAATTTATTCTTATTTTCCAGTTCCTGGTTTTTAGCTTACTGCCAATTTATGAGAGTATTTCTCCTGTTATCCACGACAGATGAATCTGCTCAACTTTTGGCGAATGACTTTTGTTAAGAGTTTTTTGAAAACCCAATTATGTAGTATTTATTAAATTATTCTTGTCCACAGGCTTAGCCCATACTATGAAGTCTACAGAGTGCCTTACATTTAAAGAAGCCATGCTCTCTTTTAATAGAGGAAAATTTGATCAATAACTTGTTAATAGCCCCTCAGTCATTTTTAAAAGATTGTAGTCATATTGGCTTTTTTTCTAGTACTCTGAATAGATGCAGATATTAAAAGATATATTAATATACGTATTTTTTCACATTGAACTTAAGAACACTTGAGTAGGTATCATATGGATACAATTATGGTATACAATTATTATTTTTAGTTGGCCAGGTTATCTTACAACATGACCTCTCATTGTGTCTACAGGTACTGTAGTCTTCACTTAATGAGAGCAACAGGGAAATACTGTCACTAAGCAACAAGGTCATGTAATGTTGGACTTTACAATCAGGTCACTTGGTGACAGGCATTCTAGTCCCGGTTATTGTTGTTAATCAAGGACTACTTGTGTTTCTCTTAGTTTAAACCAATATTCCAAACTGAATACAAGAACCTACAGTACAGACTCAAGATTAGTTCCATCTCTATATTACCATATTCTCCTTCAGCACACTTTAAAGGTCACATTAATATACCATATTTTTCAGTGTATAAGATCCTTGAGCGGAACGAGTGAGGTAGCAATAGGCGATGGCAATCTCTGCAGCCTGAAACAGCTGGTCATTGGGAGGCCGATCCAACTGACAATCAGCTGCTTATGCTCATCAGGCTGTGCTGAAGCTGAGCAGGCTGTTTGGTTGTTTGCTGCCAGGAAGCAAATTGCTGGGAGGCAGAGGCAGATTTTTTTCCCTTGTTTTCCTCCCCAAAAGCTAGGTGTGTTTCATACTTTGGAGCGTCTTATAATCTGAAAAACATGGTACTTCACTATGCATTCCACAATTTTTTTTTTCTTTCACTGCTTCTTTAATTATTCCCCTCACTTGGAAAAGATCTGATTCCCTTCTGGACTCCACAGATGCTGATCTAGATACTATGACCCAAGGCAGTGGTTCTCAACCTGTGGTCTATAGGCTCCTGATGGTCCACAATGTCGTCACTGAGGGTCCCGTGAAGGCTTGGAAAAATGTTATGAGTTAAATCTTGGTGGTCTATGGTCACAAAAGATATTTAAAGGGGCTCCATGGTGAAGGAAAAGGTTCAGAACCACTGATCTAAGATATACATTCAACCTCACATTCTCTATTATAGTTTTCTATCTCCAAACATTGTGGAGAATTTGGCTGTCTTTATTCCCCTATTCAACTTTTAATAGTTCCCCCAACTTCTATATATTTTTCAGAAACAAACATGACTACATGCCCTTTTCCAGCAAGTATCTTGTTTATATTCCACACTGAAGGCTTCAGCAAAATAATTACATTGTGACTAACTTAATAACAACATTGTGGATACTATATAATGTTAAGTCCGGTATCACAGTTTCTTTGACTAGCTGTTCCAATCATTTAGGGTTTCTAGAAATTAGATTTCTCATGCCTAAAACAAGATTTTAAAGTCAAAGTGAGAATGACTGAAGTCTAGTACTACTGTAGTGAAACCTTGATTTAAGAGACAATTTGGGGGAGGTGTTAGTTGCAGTTAAAGGATCTGTTAAATATGAAAGTATATTGTTGTGGCAATTTATATCATTTGCGTAAGGATGTTAGTAAGAATATCATGTAAATCATCATAGATGCTGTGTTAATTCCCTCATCAAGATTACTTTAGACCCAGCTGACATCCATTATTCTGAGGCACGGGTGTCAAACTTGCTGCGTCATGTGACATTTCGTGATGTTTTCCCCTTGGCGGAGCTGGGACGGGTGTGGCCTGTATGTGATACAACTGGCCCACAGGCCGCCAGTTTAACACCCCGTTCTAAGGCCTGTCTCTGATCTGCTGCATCTATCAAAGTAAATTAATCTGTTAAATCAGTTTCTTTTTCTTTTGCCTCTCTAATTTCGTTTTTCATCTATAGTTCAGTTTTAGTTTCCTGGTTCAAGAGGATAGGAGCGATAGTATACTCCTATTAACTTGCTTTTTACATGGATAGGGAATCTTCTGTTGTTCGATAGAAAAGTCTATCTCATTTATGTCTTCTAAACTTTATGGAATTCCATGACTTTGACACACAAGGCAACTATGTTGCCAGTATACCCTTCCTGAATGTATAGCTAGATAATTGTACTCTGTTATGCATCAAAACTTAAACTGTTCTTTTGTGGCTTAGAGATTTCTAGCATATACAAATAAGCACATATGCAGACTCAAATTTTCTATGCCATACAACTTTACCCTTGTTATTTTCTTGATGGATTATATTTATTTCCTAGCTATTCTCCCATAAGCAGACATAAAGGCTTGCTCTCAGGAGTGTTTTTTTTCCAAAGCAGATGTACTTCCCTTCTCGTCAGGTTCCAATCCCCTGAGAATCAGTCTATATAGAAACAGTGTATGAATAGCAGGACCAGTCTTCTGCCAAACTAAGTCATTAGATCACAACAGATTACTTGTCAAGTAAAAGCCAACGATGTCTATCACTGGATTCTTGTGTCATCATATTCTAGATGAGCACGCTCTCTCTCTCTCTCTATCTATATAAGTGGATCTTTGGTTATTCGGGTTTTCTCCCACGTAAGATTGGAAGTATCTAGGCAACGTTTCGATGAAGTCTCAATCATCTTCAGGCTTGTGTCTTCTGCTCTGTGCTTCTCAGACTTTACTCTGAGAAGCAGAGAGCAGAAGACACAAGCCTGAAGATGATGAATGAGACTTCATCGAAACGTTGCCTAGATACTTCCAATCTTACGCGGGAAAAACCCGAATAACCAAAGATCCACATATAAATACCCGCGAGAACCTCAGAAAACATTATATATATATATACACACACACACAGCATGCGTTTGAAGAGTCTATCAATGAAATCAAAAAACAAACTCCAATGTTCTTGTTAGTATTTAAGCAAGTGCTAGTTAAGGAAGGGAACCAACTAGGCTTTGGGTGGCTGGAACTTAAGATACTGATTTATTGGGTGATCATAACTAATTTACAGAATTATCACAAAAATAAAGTGGAAATGGTGGACATGAAAGCTACTGTATGATGCCTGGGGAAAAAAAACAGCTTTATCTAATTTCATGTACATATTTTAAATATACACAATATTTTTGTCTATTGACTTTTTAAAAAAAGATTTGTGACCTCCACTTAATAGTAACTGAAAGAAAAACAAGACTTAAATTTATAACCTAATGTCTGTTCTATTATTTTATTTTCATTGAAGAAATGTATCTTATTATAAAATATTTTGTAATAAAAGAATTGTTTTGGTATCATTCACATTTGACGTAATTCAGATGCTTCCTATTAGTAATATCTTGAAAGATAGCATTCTAAAACAACTATTGTGACATCACTGCTATTGATCAATAAGACTATACCTTTGGACAAATCGCAAAAGAAGTTGCTTTGTTACTTATCTGGGACAATTTAACAAATAATCTAATGCTTCTTATTGTTATACATATATGACAAATTTATAATAAACTAATACCATTGCTTAAATTATGATCATATATCAAATTACCTAATAAGCACAATATAAATCTTACCAACCATATTTTCCCTCTAAGGTTTGGCTGCTGGATTTTGAAACAAAATTTTGAGCTAGGTTAAATAATTTTTAAGTAATGAAATTGTTTAAAAAGTTGATTCAAGGGGAACTAATCCAACAACTTCCTTTATGCAAAAATATAAAATGAATCTCTCCCACAGTTCTCCACATACAATTATGAGTATGAAGAATTAAGCTTAACTTACTTTAAATCTTCCAACTCTGTCACTGTTCCTTCAAGTTCTTTACATTATCTGACAGTGATATTATTTCTGTTTCCACCATGGCTCCTATTATAAATTCTAGAGGATTTTCACATTTTGACTCAGTTTGACAAATTATCAGATCTTCCAGTCTTCCTGAAACCCTGAACTGAATGACTCCTAGGGTGCAGGATTTTAAGACTTAGATATATTTGACTCCATCCCTCCATCACTAGTTGTGTGTGTGTGTGTGTGTGTGTGTGTGTGTGTAGGAGGGATGGAGTTAAAGTCTTTCCTGGAATCACATGGCTGCTCTCCATAGCCGCAGTAGGAAAAGACATTTGATTTGGTAGCAGTGCTCCTGTGTATTTCCAAAACACATTTTTCTCTTTGAATCTAAAACTTTGCAAAGTCCTAATTATTCTCCTCCTCTTAGTTTATGGAGCTTATAAAATCTGGAACCAATAATTATCCTAGGCTTCCAATGCTTCAAAAGAAAATTTTGCACTTCCTCAAAATTTCAAATATAACATAATGCAGGAATAGTCAAACATATACTGCAAGAGGTATAAAGTCTGGAGGTATACTATGGCTAAACTGGATATCCAAATAAGCATCTGCATTTATGATTTGGTTTACATATGAGTATTTTAATGAGAAAGTTATAGTTTGTATCTTTCAATTTTTGTTTTCACCATCCTTAATTTGGAAAATCTCAAACTGTATATATACGCAACCTATTTCCAAGCCTATGTCACATTTTTCATAAAATGAAAACATTAACAATTTCATATTAAAAATCTGTTTTACCAAAATAATTACTATTTAAGGTATCCTTTTTCAGGCCAGTTTTTATATTTCATTTAATATTTTCAGAATGAAAAGAGAAATTATTTAGCATTAATAAATCAGTAAGACAAAACATTCATCACCTTAATATTTACTATGATTAATTTATATGTGCACTCTAATCCCAAGGCCTACCTAGACATAAGGAAGTAGGAGTACTAGTCAAAAGATTTTCTAGAATCTTCCCAAAAGAGAGCTTTCAGTAGTATTTAGATGTTTGTTAAGACTTAACATTTGTTAAACCCAACATTAGGAATTAACCTCAAGGCCAACATCAATTGAAAATAAGCAATCCTTACCTTAAAATACCAAAGCCCACTCTTATCCCAAGGCATCACTTTCTGCCTATTTTTCAGGATATTTTCTGTCATACAAGATGATCCCCGATGTATGAATAAACATCAGTTTGAGTGGCTTGTTCTAAAATCCAACATTAAGGTAGTGGGCAATGCCCCACAAATGCTACCCATAACATATCTGTTTAATGAATCTCATGTGTCGTTTCTCCGCCCCCCTCTCCCCAATTTCACACTGAAGAATGAAAACTGGTAATATAGTGTTTTGCCTACACAAGGAGGGGAAAAACTGCTCAAAACCTAGACATCAAAAATTCCCACAAACTCAAAACAACTATATAGATTTATCCATAGGCTTTTGGAGGGATACTTTTTGGCTCAGGGATATAGCTTCAGATAATGAATCTTTCCTCTGCACCCACCACCCCTTCAGTTCCACATCCAGATTATTTGCACAAGGTGCAAGTGTCACTCTGGGGGGGGGGGGGAATCTTTTTCCTCTCCCCAACCAGGCCGATTTTAACAATAGCAAGCAAGAGGTAATTACTGACCTCACCTTCAGGTAAGCTACACACTTCAAACGTCAAGGGAGGGAGGGAATTCCTATTGAGGTTAACTGCAACCTCCCATTTAGGCAAACCCTGAACTCCAGTTGACAGGCCCTTTTCTTTCTCTCTCTCTCTCTTTCCAGCCTGGAGACACACAGAAGCCCTCCGATCAGGCTCAAGAGAGGAGGGCAACCAGCCTCCGAAATCACCCTAGGATATCCGATCCCGGAATCTCTTTTAATTCAGCGGCCTGAAGGGCTGCGACAAAACAAGACCCCGAAGCCTGGCCCAGGGATTCAACATGCAAACGCCAAAGGGAAGTCCGTCTCTTTCCCACCCCCGCAACGTCAAAGGGTGAGGCACGTTTTCCCTCCCCTCGCCCCCTCCCCAAAGCCCATCCTTGCCTGGACAAGGGGCGCTTCTCCGCTCTCCTTGCAGGGAAAAGCCTTCCAAGGGAAGGGTCACCCCAGGTCGGCGAGGATCACCCCAACCGAAGGAAACCCACCCCCCACCTTCAGGTCTTTTTCCCCCCGGGGAAGGGTCCCCTGCCCGCTTCTTCTCTCCCGCCGCCCTCAACCGCGAAAAGACCCCGTGTAGCCCTGCCCCACGCAAGGCACGCCCTCCTCTTCACGCTAGCCAGCCAGCCCAGCTGAATCCAACCACTCACCAGGTAGGAGTTCCTCCCGCCCGCCGGTCCCTCCTCCCTTTCCTCTACACAGGCCGGGGCTTCAGGGCAAAGCCCAAGATCCCCTAAAGAGGGGATGATGCGGAGGTAGCAGCTCCGTGCCTTCGGAGGGGAGGGAGTGGGAAACAGGCGGCAAAGGGCGGCTCTGGCAGGCGGCGGCGGCGGCGGCCCAGACCGGGCAGACCACCAACCCCCCCAACTCCGTCGGTGATAACAATAGGACTGCCGGCGCAGCGTCGCCTTTTATAGGGAGGTGGCCACGTGACGGAGCGCGCCCCGCCTCTCCAGCCCCCCCCGTACGCGGCGCGCGGCGCTCGCGCGGCAGCATGGGAAACGTAGTCGCCCTCAAAAAGGGCGGTGCTTGAGCAATAGAACGTTTCGGGGGTAGGTGGGCTGGGCTTTGGGTGACAGTTTGTCCAGGTAACGGCGGCATCTGAGGTGAGGTTGAAAAAGAACCACGTAGCGCTTGGAACCCTGGGAAATGGAACCCATCGGCTTCTTCCAGCGCTTGCTAAAATTAGGTTCCAGAATGCAACCTGGCTTTTCGCTTGTTTTCGCTAAAAGTATTCCTTTAAAAAAAAAAAAGAAAAGAAATAAAACGACGAACAAGCCTGGCGATAAAAAAAAAAATCTGGAGGGGTTACCAGCCTATAACTTCAAGTTGCCTTCTTATTCTGAGTGAGTCTAATTTTTAAAACAAGATAATCTTGTATTCCAGATACTGGAGGAGCGCTTTTGCCAGGACTGCTTGAGGTTAGGATGTTTGTGGCTGTGAAGAGTGCTATTTTATCACACTCTGCAGTTGGGACACATCTGCAGAGCTTGTGGGGCAGTTTCTTTTTGGACTAACAAAAGCAAAAACCCAGAAAATAAAAACATGAATGTCGGATAGGATTTGGATGACAAACATTATACCAAGTAAACAACTGCAGGGCTGTTTCAAGATTTAATAGCTCCACTATGCTAATTATATGTGCCTGTAATTGTAGTCTTAATTTAAAAACAAGTTTAGTTAACTTGATTTTGATTTTCAGTGATAATAGATTAAGTCACTGTGCTGCAACTACTGTATTTAGAAGGATCAGACTTTGACAGGATCAGATAAGAATCTGAGCAGAAAATGTAGATACCATATGCATAAGCCTACAAAAAATGTGTGAGAGAGATGGAGAAAGTGAGAGAGATCAATTTTGTTATAAAACTAGATGAGATAACATAACTTAACAGTCAAAGGCACACTGATTGTACTGTTTAAAAAATAAAATCAAAATTGTCATTGTGAAAATAGAAGAAGCTATAAAATTTTACTGATTCTTTATAAAATATGCAAAGTTCTAGGCCTCCAAGATGTTCTCCAAATTAATAAAAAAAAAAATCAGAAGGCTGTATTGAACCATGAAGTCTGTCATTTAGAGTCATTCTCAAGTCATTCATTGCAACATGACACTTGGGTGATGATAAAGTTACAGTCATTTAAACACAGGTTGGATTTATATGTTACAGTGAACCAAGTTTTATTTTGTCAAGCCATATTGCCCTGATTATACTCTTGATCTGATTACATTTTCATTGTATGCAGTCAGTGCCCACATCTTAAATACTGCAACATTTTTGCTCACCACTGGATGGAGTGGCAAGAAAGGAAAATACATTTGGGGAAGCATGCCTACTGGCAAATTGAGCAAGTAAAAAATTCAGCCCTATCTACTTAATAGAACAGATACTTGAAGGAGAAATACCATAGTCAATTTCCATATGGTAGGAAAGATCCATTGTGGACTTAATAATCTGAGTCACAAATTGCTTTTACTTTGTAACCAACTCTTTTGTGCATTACCAGCAATGGTGGGGTTCAAATAATATAACAACCAGTTCTCTGCCCAAATGATTTCTTCCAACAACTAGTTCACCAAACTGCTCAGAAAGTTAACAACCGGTTCTCCTGAAGTAGTGTGAACTGGCTGAATCCCACCACTGATTACGGTTCTCCTGAAGTAGTGTGAACTGGCTGAATCCCACCACTGATTACCAGACTGTAGGATAAAATTAATCCAACAATAAGTGCATATGTACTTAAATGTGACATAGATATTAAATCCAAATTCATGATAGGCTTAGTAGCTTAGACTAGATGACAAAGTAAACCACAGTCTGTTTCCTTTTTTCTTTTTAAAATCATGCCCCTTGTATATTTATTTTATTTATTAAATATATATGCCACCCGTTTCACCTTGAGGCAACTCTAGGTGGCTTACAACCAATAAAAACAAAAGGATAAAATATTAAAACAATAAAAAATTAACACTAATATTGACTTAAGAATTAAGAAAGATGGCAAGGAAGCAAGCAAGATGCACATGGAGAGGAGGCGGGATCTTATTTCAGTCTGTTAACCATTTCCAGTATAACATGCTTGCACTCTTTGGGCTCTTTTGGATGACCAAAATTCTTTGAAAATTACAAAAAGAATGAAACTAAAGGCATAATAATAAACTAACAAATAGGAAAACTCAGACCTTCAGAGTTATCTATCATAAACACCATTATGGAGGAATATAAGTGTTCCCACCATGCAAAGAGTCTGTTAAATAAGTTTATTTTTAATGAACCAAAGCAAATCCTCCATAGTAGGATTTGGTTCGTATCCCTATTTATTATTGTCAGCATTCTCAGCATAATTTTTGTAATTTCTACTATGTATATTCAATTGATTCAGCCCAAGAGTTTAGATGTGGATATATTAAGAATCTCTCTGGGAAAAAAGTCAGAAATTAACTTTCAGAAGATTGTCAAAAAGTCTAGAAGCAGAAATATGCATCTTCAATTCAATTCAAACCTTTATTGTCGATGCACAACATGTACAATGAGATTGGCTGAGCCTCCCTTAGTGCACCCCCTAGACACAATTCATCTCGTTAACACACAGTGAAAGAAAGAAAATCCCTAACTCAGTAAATCATTCTAACAAACACACAATCCTCTATACATATATGTATATAACATAACATATTATATTGCACCAGTGTGAACATGTTGCACGTTGCACCGGCCCTACAGGTCTATCATATTACATGGTTATGATGTTATGTTGCATTCAGGAGTCCGACAGCCCACGGATAAAAGCTGTTCTTCAGCCTGTTCATACAACTGGCTATGCTTCTATATCTCCACCCCAACGGTAGGAGAGTAAAGAAGTGCTGACCAGGGTGTGAGTCATCCCTGGGGATTTTCTTCACTTTTCTAAGGTAGTGAATCCTGGCAATTTCATCTAGTGTCAGGAGACAGCCCATGATGCTTTGTGCTGTGCTCATCACTGTCTGTAATGTCTTTCTATCCACGGCTGTCAAGCCAGCATACCATACTGTAATGCAGTAAGCTTTCTATTGTGGACCGGTAAAAGGAGGTCATCAATTGTTGTTCCAGCTTGTTTTTCCACAAGACCCTGAGGAAATAGAGTCTCTGTTGGGCCTTCCTGGCCATTTGGATCATGTTGTTCTTCCAGGTGAGATATTTTATTTATTTTTTATTTTATTTGGTTTGTCAATCGCTTACAAGATAATAGGTATAAGTAAAAACATAGTTATGAATACATGGATACATATAAGAAAAATAAAAGAAACAATAGGACAGGGATGATAGGCCCTTTGATGCGCTTATGCACGCCCCCTCTTCACTAAGATCTTCACTAAGATGGACTCCCAGGAATTTGAAGGATACTCTCCACACAGCCCCCCTCAATATAAAGTGGGGCAGATTCCTCTCTCTCCTTCTGGAAGTCTAGCACCATCTTCTTTGTCTTGCTGATGTTCAGGTGCAAGTTGTTTTCCGAGCACCATGTAGATAATTTTTGAACTTCCCCCCCTCCATATGTTGATTCGTTTTCACCTGTAATGATGCCCAATGCGGTGGCATCATCTGCAAACTTGATAATCACAGTGGATGGGTCAGAAGATAACACAGTCGTATGTGTACAATGAGTACCGGTAGGGACTGAGCACACAGCCCTGAGGAGAGCCTATGCTAAGCTTCAGGGAGGAGGATAGGAAAGAGCCAGCCCTCTCGGTTTGTGACCGGTCCATCAGAAAGTCCTTAATCCAGTCGCATATGGAAAAGGAAAAATTGAAGTCAGTCAAGCTTATTGATGAGAATTGTCATCAGAATGGTATTGAAGGCCAAACTGTAGTCTATGAAAGCATTCTGACATAGTTTCCGGGTTTCTCTAGATGACTCACTACAGGATGTAAAGCAGTAGCTATGGCATCGTCTGTCAACTTATTCCCCCTGTAGGCAAACTGATATTGGTCAAAATTTGGTGGGAGGCATGACCTAAGGTATTGAAGAACTTGAAGCACTTTGTCACTACAAACATTAATACCACAGTTAATTGCTGTTTTCTTTGGGGCTGGGATGATAGTGGCTGCTTTTAAGCATGATGGAACACTGGCCATTTGCAAGGAGATGTTAAAGATCCTTGTCAGGACCTCTGCTAATTGGTCGGCACAAGTCTTTACCACTATCCCCAGCACCCCATCTGGACCTGCAGCTTTGCTAGGGTTCACGGCCTTCAATACACCTCTCACTTAATGTTCATACAAGGTGAGTGGCTGGGAGTTAGAGGGCCAGTGGGTAGGGGCTACAGGGTAAGATCTTTTCACCTCATAGCAGGCGAAGAAGGTATTCAAATCCTCTACAAATGAGGCATCAGAGTTGACTGTCTTCCTTGTGTTTACCTTATAATTGGTCCCTGCCACACTTGCTTCGGGTTGTTGTCTACTATATGGTTCTCCACCTTTTGTTTGTACGTTTGTTTTGCCATCTTAATGCCTATCCTTAGGTTTGCCCTTATTATTACAATTATGAAGAGTCTATAGTTGGGATGCTTAATGTTTAAACAAAATGACTATAAGCTAGGGTCAAACTTTAGTCAGCACCATTAATAGTGTTCTCAATTACCATTTATTGTATAGTATACCATCCTCCCCCAATCTATGCTTTCCAGAGATGCCAGAATACAACTCTGCTCACTCCAAACCAGTATGGGCAAATATCCATGGGAAAGACCGCTTTATATTGTGTAACTAATTTATATCCATGGGAAAGACCGCTTTATATTGTGTAACTAATTATCTGCTACCACTACAATGCACATTGACATTTGACAAACATCATATTTTTTAACAGAAACCCATGTTTATTAAGTAAATCAGTAGACTTTAAAGTGCAGATATTTTCTTCAGCCTCCTACAATTGCTCAGTCACAGAACATAAATGTAGTGTAATGACTACGTAGACATTGTCTCCTAGTAGGCAGATCTCCTTCTGGTCTCATCTATACTCTTAATTCAGAATGTTTTCACAGTGCAAACACATTCTGGACCATAGTTATTTACTACAGTACAGTTAAATGCCTGTATTTCCACAAATGCTGCAGGGGTTACTTTCATGTTAAGATATTACTACTGCTGGCCCTTATATCTCTTGCTTTTAATTTTGCAACAACTAATCTCTTATTTCTACTCCAAGTACTCTTCTGAACAAAATGTCTTCCCCGATGTTAAAGAATTTTTTTAAAATCAATCATGCAAAAATAGGTTTTTGCTAAAATTGCTAGAATTGTATTTGCCTTGCTAAAGCCATTATGCATCCAAAATGAAGCATTGTTATATGAAAAAATACAAGATCAGTTGTGCATTGTAAAATGGAATATAGAATGTGTATCACAAAATTCAACTGGTACCTATTTGCTCCACTTGTTCTTCCTTGCTTTTCATCCCTATACTCAATGGATTTCAACTCGTTCCAATGATTTAGATAAACCTTGTGTTTCTAACACTGCACACATACATAAAAGCTTCAGAAAACATAATTGAAATACTTGGGAGTTGCCTTTCCTCTAATTTCTAAACAGCTTAATTAAGCTTGTAGCCAAAAGCAATATTAAAGAAATCTAAGAGTACTCTGGGGATAAAAGTGAAATGAACCAGTAAAAAACTAAGTATCACAGCTGTGCAATTCTTGAATTTTGATTCCAAAGAGTACTCTGGACTGGAGTGTGAATGTAGTGCCTACTAAAGTCAAAGGCACTTAATTCTGGAATGTATTAAATTGTAACTAAAATTTAGAAATGCTAAACAGGTATGTAATTCTTTCATTGGCTTAATAGACAGAAAGCAACATCTCAGTAGCTACAATCCTACCTTCTCAAAAACCAGACTTTCTGATAAACTTTCAAGTGGGGGAAGACCAAACCCTTTCAGCCTATTTTTCCATTTATTTTTTATTTGGGAACAGTTTGTGTCGTGTCCGCGAAAAAAAAGGTTCTGAGTCGGTGACTATCATTAACAGCTCTTTATTTCAACCATTGAACCGAACCGGCAAAAGGCAAAAAGCCTCCGGCTTTTATACCTTTTGCCGCGGCAGCCGCGGCCAATGGCAGCGATTCAAGTCTCCCGCTCTTGGTTTGAACCAATCGCAGGAGACCTCAATCGGGCCAATCGGCGCGGCTCGCCTGGCCAATCAGAAATCCCTGCGCCTTAGCCAATCAAGGCGCAGGGATTTCGAGTAGTCCATTTTGATACATAACAGTTTGCCTCAAAAATGCTTACATTTCCATCCCTTAAAACAGCTCCAAAATTAAGTTGCAGAAAATTGCCATTTGGTCATGAAGATTCGTGGTGTAATCTTAAGGTTTTTTGGTAGCTCTCAAGAGGACTCAAGGTTCTCACTCTTTCTTAAAACCTTGAAGGAAAGTTCCATTATTCTGCTACTACATAACTATTTTGTAGTTTTCTAATGTGGGCAGTCCCAAAGAAAACAGCTCCTCTCCACTTTTCCTACAGTCCTGGATCAAAGGATAATTTCTGTGCCTGTCAAGAAACTACTGTTCAGAACACATTCACAAAGCGAAAGAAAACTACCGTATATACTTGAGTATAAGCCGAGTTTTTCAGCCCATTCTTTGTGCTGAAAAAACCGCCCTTGGCTTATACTCGAGTCAGATTCCCCTCTGAAAAAAAAAATGGTGTGGAGCTCCGGAGTTGGGCAGCCGCTTTCCTGCAGGCAAGCCCCACTTCATGGACTCCGTCCATCCTCGCTCCCATCCACCCACCCACCCACCCAAAGCGACGAAGTCCCCCAATCGCGCAGCCCAGAATTGCCCTCCCCTCAGGGGGCAGCAACGACACCCGATGTTTCCCGAGACAAGAAGCTCCACCGTGCAATGAAAGCGCCCTGGCTCTAGGCTCAGAAAACAACGCGAGGCGAGGTCGCTTCGGCTCCGCTGAGCTTCGTTTCCTAGCTGCTTTCAGTCCGCTCGGGAGGAGGGGGAAGAGGTGGTGGCCTAGAGCTCAGAAAACGCAAGCTGCCGCCACCACCTCCTCCCCCTCCTCCCAAGCGGACTGAAAGCAGCTAGGAAACGAAGCTGAGCGGAGCCGAAGCGACCTCACCTCGCGTTTTCTGAACCCGTGAGCCTAGAGCCAGGGCGCTTTCATTGCACGGCGGAGCTTCATCTCGGGAAATACCGGGTGTTGTTGCTGCCCCGAGGGGAGGGCGATTCTGGGCTGCGCAATTGGGGGACTTCGTGGCTTTGGGTAGGTGGGAGCGAGGACGTTGACTTTAAGCGCTGCCGACCAAGTTTCACAAATACCAGTGGGACCTCCGTCCACCACCACCCCTCCCTCTTTTGCCTCCTTCCTTCTGATCAATCAGGTTTTCCTAGTATTTGCTCACAGCTGCGTTTTCTCTTCTGCTGTGCTAGGCATTGAACGCAGGGATTTCTGATTCCCCTTACACGCGCGTGGATATGCCGCGGGGCATTTTCTTCCAAATGCCCCACTGGCAGAGAACACTGACTTTCATAATAGTGAGATCATTTCCCAAATTAATTGATTCACTAATCCAAAAGATGTCGATGACAGTGGGAGGCAGGAGTCACTCTCTCCCTTGCAAGAAAAAAGCAAGAGTCGTTCTTATGATCTCTCTCTCTCTCCCCGTAATACAGTCAAGCCCTTTCCAGCACGCGGGATCCGCCCCTGCCGCTTTGCACCTTGCAAATGCAAACCCCCCAGGATTTTGCATTTGCAGGGTGCAAAGCGGCGGCGGCAGATCGCGCGTGCTGGAAAGGGCTTGACTGTATTACGGGGAGAGAGATCGAGAGATCGTAAGAACGGCTCTTGCTTTTTTCTTGCAAGGGAGAGTGACTCCTGCCTCCCACTGTCATCGTCATCTTCTTTTGTGTTAGTGAATCAATTAAACCTTTCATGATAGTGAGATCGTTTCCCAAATTGATTAATCTGTTTTTCTTTGAAATAAATATTCAAAAACATTTAATCTACTGATGCCTCAATTAATGTAATTTTATTAGTATCTATTTTTATTTTTGAAATTTACCAGTAGCTGCTGCATTTCCCACCCTCGGCTTATACTCGAGTCAATAAGTTTTCCCAGTTTTTGTGGTAAAATTAGGTGCCTCGGCTTATATTCGGGTCGACTTATACTCGAGTATATACGGTATGTCAGGTTGCTCTGATTTATTTTGAAGTAAATGAAAACATGAGGAAAAATATTTTCTGAAGAAAGGAATTTTTGACTTCGCATGTGCTTTGTACTTGACAGTTAATGTTCCACCCATCAGTTAATGTAACTTCCAAACAAATCTTCTGATGGATCAGCAAAGCAGTGACTCTGAAGGGTATTAAAAAGCATCTGGGTTGCTACCAGGCAAGAAACTGGGTTATTTATTTACTAAGCATCTGGCAAAACAGCAACAAAAAAGGAAAATGGAACTCCTCCTATCCACTTTTTTTTTTTTAAGAAAAGTGTTTGGTGTTTAATAGTCCTGGGAATTATTGCCTGTATTTATTCCTCACATATTGAACAGTCCCAGTTGAATATGGGTATAATATAATCCTATGACCATGGAAGCACATTAGAGGTGAATATGTTCTTGCACACGAGAAATTAAAAATAGAACAAAGTAAAAGTGTAAAACAGGGATGACACATTTGTCTCAATGTGTATTGCTTAGAGAAAACAATAAAAATACAAGTTTTTTTTTCCCTGTAAACCACTCCCCCACCCGTGTGTGTAATCAGCATGAAGCAGTTCACAGCAGGATGAAAGGTTGAAGACTGTTTACTGAACATTATGGAGTGTAGTTCACCATACTGGTCCAGTGGCGGGTTGAGAGATGTTTTTTGACTTTTCAATCTAAGACAGAGAGAATGATTGGCCAGACAGCCCATTTCAATGCCTAAGTGAGGACTAAAATGCATGGTTTCCCAGCACCTATACACTACACTGGGTCTCATTTTCATGCACTATCTCACTATTTCCCACCAATAAGGCACTTAGATACAATTTCATTCGGTCTCCTCTGCAGCTTCTTCTTTGTTACTGGTGTACAATTATCTATAATTTCAATAAAAGGTTCCACAACCAAAGGTTGTTCCACAGCCATGTTTTATAGCTCATTGTTTCATTCAGTGGTTTACAAAAAACAAAAACACATGACAAATCATTACAGTTCCAAGAAGAATGGCAAACACTCTCATACATGCTCTCAGGACAAATAAACAAACAAACAAAAAAACCCCAAGTGATTCAACACAGGTTTGAGAAAGGGAAAAAACAAGGTGTCATTTATGGAGTGTATGTTCTACTTGACAGATTGAGTATGAAGGATGATGGTTGATTCAAAAATTTGATTCTAATTTTACATCTTGATATAAAAAGGGTTGAGACACAGTTTTCTATGACCTCTGAAGTGAGAAACTTTGGCTTAAGATGCAAAGCTATTTCCTCTGAAAGTGGATACACAATGGAGAAAAGGAGGGGCAATAACAAGTGACCAGGTTTGCTCATGTTCTAATAAGCGACATTTTACTGAACTCAAATCACAAAACCAGGTTGCTGTCTTATAAACACATACCATACAACTAAGAATACTACAAGCCTTGTCACAGTGCAAGGCCTGTCCTTAAAGACTAATCAACTCTGCTATCACTATGCCTATGCACACAATCCATTATTAGGAATAATGAAAATCTGTAGGTCACCATCAATTCAGCTTTATCACTATATCCAATTTGCTCAAGCACCCTGATGGACCACATGAATTTCTGGTACAGAGTTAAAGCAAACAACAACCTAATTTAGGTTGGTGATCATCCTGGGAGATGGAACAGGAGTCATAATATAAATAAGAGCTCCAAAGACAATTTGAAAAAGCTGATTTTTTAAAATCAATGCATCAGATACTACTTAAAAACGCTAAAGTTACAGATTTCTTTTTAAAGTGTATTTCTCTTTTCTTAACCTAATAGTTTTTATGAAATACATTTCAAATGAAAAACTTCTCAAATAATCTGATATCAATAAGAAGATAACTTGGTTTCCATTTAATAAAATGAAAATCCTTTTCTCAAACTCTCATCGTTAATGTCAGCCAATATCAGCTTCCTGGTCTCTTGTCTACTGACTAGAAATAGAACCTAGCTTTTGCAAGAGCACATTACACTCTGGTATGTGAAACTTACAGCTTGCAGAGATTTTTCATTTTGCTAGGACTGAAAAGGTTACAGAGTATCTGTTTTTGTTCATTAGACTTGCTGTCCACTTCAAATTTGAGGACAGTATTTCCAGTAGCTAAAATAGTTTCCCCTTCTTTCCCTGCAAGACTCAATAAAACGCATTCATTTCAAAGTGTAGAAACCTTTTAGTAAGTGACTAGTTGCTACCCTGGAAACAAACACTCGGGGACTTTGTCACCATGGAGTGTTCAAAGCTTTTCAAAAAAGCATAACATTCTTGCTGTATGAGCCTATTCTTGGACAGAAATTTCCTGTAGGATTTCATTCCAAAGTCTGTATCAGTTCAACATAATCTCAAATAAATCATTCCAATGCTTGGTTGCTGTTTTTTTTAACATGGTCTTTTATCTCTTCCTTGGGAATTGTGTTCTTTATGTAAACAGCAGATAACCTTGGATATTTAGTTCATCATTTCTTTTTTTTTTCTCTTTTGCCTCTGAATCCTCTTTAACAGGAATATCAGGTGAAGTCCCAAGTAGGTAGAGTTCATGAACTCACGGCTTTCTCCTAAATTGTACTAGTACAAGAAATCATTCACATACTTATGTATATGAGCACCTTTTGATACATAGATCTGTATCTCAAGCAAGTTCTGAAAAAGTCAGAACAGGAACATTTTTTTCAATCCAGAATTTGCTAAAAATAAGCTTGCCATTATCAACTGAATGATATAGGCCTCAAGAGTTTCCCTAGAAGGGATGCACAATTCCTAGGGTGGCCAGATATCCATCACAACAACAAAGTATCATCTATTAAAGGAATAGGATTGTTTTCCACAGACACAACCCTCTTTCTGTTACATATAATTTACAATGTTCCATCACTGGATAGTCTGACAGTTTTAACTAGCAAACAAGTGTAGCAATATTACTGAACTACAAATAAGCAGCTCTGTGCTTATGACTGGTATTTACTACAAGCCAGTAGTGGTAAATTCCACATTGTTTGCCTAATAGGCGACAATATGTTGTGGTAGCAAGATGGGTCTCTGCTGGTGTCCTGTTGCCAAAACGTATAATGAAGCTGTAGATGCAGAGTAGATGCAAGAAGGTCAAGTCCTCATCTATTTTAAGATGATGTGGTAGCTATCATTGGTTTCAGCTGCAAAGAAAGCACACCATTAGACTCTGGATGAACAGGAGTAGAATCCCATTATTGTTCTTCACCCATCTTCCATCTGAAAGAAAGAAGCTTTACACACAGTACATTAATCTCCAGGCTGATTTGATTTGGGTTTATGGTATGGGGGAGTGGGGTGGGTGGGATAGGATTTGTAGGTTTTTCAGAAGAAATACAGAACAGAGTAACATGCACTACTGTGCACTGAATAAATGGGTACCTTTCATTGTGTCCAAGACGAAACATGATTCATCTTGAAAGTTCTGTATCATCTAAAATAGGAATAAAATGTTAACAGCCTGGAGAAATCAAGCTACTATTCATTGTGTCTGTCTTAAGCAGCACATATATTAATGTACTTTGTCAACTGCTGACATTCAGCTGACACACATCCCTTGTAGCTGAAGTATAAGGAAAGGAAGTATGTACTCAGAACTATATATTGATTTTTTTGCAGAACAGTTTGGTTATTTCCAGGGCAGGAAACCTCCATCTAACAAACATCTTAGTTACCACTGTCTAAAGTTCAAGGATTTTTTTTTAAAGAGATGATCTGTATTTTACTAAATTGGCACAGTTCACTTTTATTCTAGAATAATCTAGGACTCCAAACCAATCTGCCGTCTTATATCTGCCGTGAATTTCTTTCCTCTAATTAAATTAAAGCATTAAAAAACACAGAACTATAAAGCTGTAAATTTTAAAAATCCTACTCCTATTCTGAATATGCAGTTTGAACTGTCTCATAGTAAAAATATTGGGGGGGAAGCATTTACTTAAAAAGTGAAAAGTTAGAAAAAAGAGCATAAACAGAAACAAATAATGATTAGGCAGGGAAGCATGTTTCTTGGACCGAGAAAGCAGCACTGTGTAAAATATCTGCTTACAGTGCACTGTGTTTTTTTAGATACAAGAAACTACACAACATGGAAAAAAAAGTTTACTTTTTTTCTCGGGTTCACGTTCCAAATTTCGTCCATTCTTCTTTATTTCTTAACAGTCATTAAGCCAGGAAAAATGCTTTTATTGTACTGAGCAAGCAGTGACTCACAAAAATTGTAATTTGTAAAATGCTGGTCTTTGGATCCATTCCTAAATGTTGCAGATCTGCATAATCCTTGCATACCTAATTATGAATTAGGAAACATGAATTTTAAATGTTTGTGCTTTGTACACAGTAGATATTCTAGCCTAGTGGACTGCAGGTTCTAATAAAAAGACAATGTAGATCTTGCAAGCCTAGGTAGAACTTAGAATGAAAATTCAGAATATGCTTAATCCATACATTTCAGATATATGCAGAGGAAACCTTGGATTCCTCAGAGAGAAAGCTATATCAAGGGCTGACTTACCAAAAACAATTGGGACCAGCCACTCCATTGCTAAGCAATTCAGCCTTAAAGTGAAAAATCAGTTGACCACACTCGATTTACAGCATCAAGTGTGACATTGTATGACCATGACTTGTGACTGACTACTGGCTTCTTGTTGATCAGAAACCAGCTGTGAAGGTTGCAAAAGCGATCACATGACTATGGTTGCCAATTACCAAGTGCCCGAATTGGAATCATGTGACTGCAGAGATGTTGCAGTGGCTGCAAGTCCATGGACAGGTCATACCTCTCTCTCTTTTTTTCTTTTAACACCATTGTAAATTCAAATGGTTGCTGAACAAGCAGTTGGTAAGAGAGGACTACCTGCCTATGATTAACTTTTTACAAAGCACATGCTCTAAAATGGTTGATTTTATTTTTCAGTCTCACTCAGGGGTGTCAAACTTGCGTCATCTCGGCAGCGTCACATAATGCATCGGGACTTTTTTTCCCCATTCGTTAAACCGAGTGGAGGGGTAGCTAGTGCGTGATGCATGTGGCCCACGGGCCATTTGACAGCACTGGTCTAACTTAACCAGATAGATGGCTTAGATTCAAATACTATTTTCCTCAATAATGTCCCAGGAGAATCAACAGACACACTCCAAATCAACTAACTGAAATTCTAACCCTCTCAACAGGGTCCTTGAATTCAGTTCAAGAGCTGGATCCACCATGCTTTTGATTAACATCATCGTTTGCTTCAGAAAGCCCTATTTGTCATAACACAATATGCTGAGCTAGAGGTAGTCAATGAAGCTCCTGTGGACACCAATGCCAATCTCAGATATCTCTTTTAATGTCCACCAGGCTCCTCGGTGTATTTGACTTGTGTGTGTTTTTAAAAAAAAGTTAAGTAAGAAGCTAGTATGTTGCATGTTCCTCAGATTGATATGATCCATCTGACTCCATCCATCCATTTAGAAGGGTCTTAAAAACCTGGGTCTTCCTGCAAAAGATGACCTGCAAACTTGCCCTAATATTTTGAGTTTTGTCTTTCCTAGCCTGGCTGTTTAATTAGCTTGATTTTTTTTTTCAAAGTCTTTCTATGCCAACTTGGATCATTTACAGGGCCACTCTAGAAATTGAAATGAATGATTGTTTTATAGCTTTGAATATCTTTTCATAGAGATGCCTTTAGATCTCACAAATGTCTTATTGGGAGAACAGAGAGGATTCTGGTGACTAGATTGCCTTCTAATAAACAAGTGTTTGTGAATGGTAATCATGTGAGTTGATTAGTGAATAGATAAGTTTTTCTATGGCATCAATTTTAGTACATGCGCCCATCATGTGATGTCAAGAATCCAAATGAATACAAAGTATACTGTGGCTTACTGCAATTTATAATCTGGCAAATGAACAAAATTTCCATTTCTTTTTTATAAGAAATCAGAGCGAGACTGCAACATTATTAAATTCCTAAGCTTCTCTTAGGTAACTTCAGACCACCACTTTACTCTTACCTCATCACTGATGAGTACATGAATCCCTGTAGGCCCTTGTTTGTAGATTTGGCTGATTTGTTGAGAAGAAATGCTGAAGAGTTGAGCTATTTTTTCTGTCAGCTCTACAGCAGTCAATTCTTCTAAGTAGATTGCATGGTAAACTGCAGAATCAATAAGAATGAATAAGTAGTAGTAGTAGTTTCAAATTGACTTAACTAGGATGGAGGGAGAAAGTGCTTTAAAAAAAGCAAATGGCAGTACTGTCTTCCTTTTATTTATCATTTTCCTTAGATACCGCAACAAATTGTACTATAATCTTATTCTATTATTCAAAATAAATGTACACATTCCCTGACAAATAAACAACTGTTTGAATATATCTCATCACTTTCAACAGGCATTGTAATCTCTACAATATATAGAAGATAGAAAATTGTTATCAGATCAATATAATAGCAGTGATATTTTAAAGGCGGTGGGCTCATATTAGATTTAAGCAGATAAATGGAAGTGGGAAATTTTGGAGCAACAAAATAAAAAATGAACTACAACTAAACTGCAACACTGATCACTGGTATATCTTATGCCATCATTCCCATCACCACAGGTCAGACATCTCCTTGAAGTGATCATCCCATTGAAAAATACTACAGTTCCATCTGCTACATAGAATGCAGACTTTACTTTCCCAATGCCCTTACCAAAAAAAGTACCATTGGCTGCATCCCCATCTTCATGTTTCTGCTGATCTCTCAACTGTTGAGACTCTTGACAAACATAGATGGTCAACCTTGGCCGTACCATTCTATGGAGAAAAGAAGACACGAGTTCTCCAGGATCAGTAGGAATAAGAGTAAGAAAATTGATGTGTCACCAATTAACTATTTGTTTAGCTTCATTTGGACCTCATCTTTCACCAAAACATTTCACAGGAAGTAATATTGTTGGTTAACTGCCAAAAGTTTAATAAGACATCATTTAAAAAAACATTAACACCAATAGCAACAAAGGAAACAACATGAAGCACACCACATTCCTTACAATCAATTCAATTCAATCATTCATAAAAGTGCCCAGTGAAAGTTCAGTAAGACTGGCACCAGGCAAAATTTTCATCACAATTTGCTTAGTTCATACATTTAAAAAACAAGATACAAGATTTTTCCTAGGATTGGTTTGTGCTCAGGATGCTGGTAAGAACGCAAATGTAAATACATAAAAAAGAAGGGTTAAGCAAAATCAACAGATAATTTCCTACTATATTTCCCTGCCTGACCTCTTACCCTTCATTTGAAGAATTTATCTATAGAGGCTGTTCAAAGCTCATGGGAACCCAGAAAGATAAGTACCAATGCTTTAATCTATTACATATGAGCACCTGCATGCATATGTTTGGCTCAGAAGATGAAATGGTCATAATTTATTTGCTTATCAAGTTAAGACCAAAAATAGATGTATACTTTGTACTTAGACATTTTTCACTATGGATCACTAAACAAGCCATACCAGAGTTCCCACATTACACTAAGCCAAAATCAGAAACCAAATGATGGTTTAGTTCAATCTGTAAGTCTAGCCAAGTCCCCCTCCCCCAGTACACTATGACATAGAGATATCTTGATTTAATCTTATATGCAAATGAAGTCATGTAGTCACTCAGAAGATCCACATCATCTTGAATTATTGTGGAATAAATATTATCCAAAATAATGTTTCACTGCAGGCACTCCCTCCCTCATATAAACATTGCATGTTTGAGGGCCTTTTCTGTTTCATGTTTACTATGGTGATGAGATCCATGGAAGAATTCTCAACATTAGTAGTATCCCAGAAGTATAAAAATTATTTTTGTCTTATAACAGCTCCAATCACACCAGAATGTAAGCAGTAGGATTATGCATATCAAAATTGGGTGGCTAAGATGGCAAAATCCATTCTTCCCCATTTAGCATCATCTTATAATCACATTTCTGGGGCAGAGTGGCATCATTTTTCCCCATTCTGCTGAAGTCCAATTGAGCTGCAGTGTTTACTACCATATTGTACTAAATTCAGTGAAGAGAAATAGAAGTAAATGAGGAAAGGCAGGGAAAAACAAATCCAAGGAATGTAAAGAAAAAAAAGGGGGGGGGATACTGAAATGAGATGCAGAAAGACTGGTAGTGGTCACACAGTACTTCCACTGAGTAAAAAGAAAAAGAAGGGAAAGTATTGTATACTGTACAGATGAAAGAGAAAGAGGAAAGACAAGCTAGTGCAAATCTTTAGCAGTAGACAGGAAATACGCATATTATGAAGTGAAAGGAAAATAAAGGCGTTATAAATATACTACAGAGAACAAAGAAAAAAGGGAGTTAACAAGATACAAAACTTTTTATAAAATAAAAAGGGTTGGAAAAAATGCCTGTGTGTTCTTAACATAGTGATGCAAACTCTTAAATACTGTACAAAAATGGCCCATATTTAAACCGTATTGAATGTGCTGTTAATAAGATGCATTAAATAGTCTTTGCTTAAATGTTTCCACAAAGCTGCAAAAGTTGTTATGATGGCATTGAATGAGGAGATCTAAGACTGGTCTTCAAAGGTGTGGCTGTTGCAGCATGCCCATGGTCTCATGGTCATCATTTGAAACCTCCACTGCCAGCTTCTGACAAGCAAAATTAACAGGGAAGCTGGTAGGAAGTTGTGAATAATGATTGCAGGAAGTCAGGTCTCTCAATCATGTGCGATTTGCCTGACAAAGACAACTGGAACTGTCATAACTGCTGTCGTAAGCTCACAGGCTAGTGAAGTTGTACTGTACGATGGTATCACTTAATGACAGAGTTGCGCAACTCAACTGCCACCCTTAAGTGAGGACTAACTCTGCGTATTATTCATGTGGCTCATTGTCACAAAAGCTGGTGGAAAACCAACTCGGAAATATCCGCAATCCCCAATTTGCATTCTGAAGTCAGCATAACCTTGGGATGTTTGCGCCACAAATTTTTGACAGACAGACGAGAGAAGATTTAATACTGATTCATCTACAATGGTTACCTTTTAAAAATCTGCCTGACAGAATTTTGTTTACATGCCAAAGCAGAACATTAATTTCCCTTTCACAACTGAGGAAATGGAAGCACATACAGAGCAGCAAGTAGCCAGCAGTGTTTGTTCTTTCTTGTTTAACCAGAACTCTATTCAAATGATATGCAATTCAACTTAGCAAAATGTTTGCTCTACAACTGAACTCATGACCTCTCCTAAGCAGAACAAGAGTGCGGTATCTTTCAGGAGCATGTGGTAGCCATGGCCAAGATGGCCTTTTGCGTGCCAATTGCACCCATTCCTAAATCAGGGAGGCTCTATTCCCATCCACCCATACCTGGGTGACCTCCCAAATGAATTATTGCAATACACTTGATTTGGAGTTGCTGTCGGACAGCATCCAGAAGTTACAGCTGGCAGAGAATACAGTAATGCAGCAAGGAAAGGCTGCAATTAATGCACAGATGAAGCTCTGCAAAGCACCTGAGGGTAGGACAAGAAGCAATGGGGGGAACTAAGGAGAAATTTCCTGACAGTTAGAACAATTAATCAGTGGAACAACATGCCTCCAGAAGTTGTGAATGCTCCAACACTGGAAGCTTTTAAAAAGATGTTGAATAACAATTTCTCTGAAGTGGTGTAAGGTTTCCTGCCGAGGCAGTGGGTTGGGCTAGAAGACCGCCCAAGGTCCCTTCCAACTCTGTTATTCTATTCTATTCTATTCTATTCTATTCTATTCTATTCTAAAGACCTTCTGGCCATGGTTGCCATTCGCTCACTGAGCCTCAGAAGACCTCTAAATTGAACCTCACCCTTAAATGAGGAAATGCCATTCCATCCAAATTCAGTGGTGAAATATCCCAGATTCAGGTAGCCCAAACACCCATAGCCACTTCATCTTGGTAGAACTGAAATGAAGCTTTTCCCCATCCAAACCCCACACAAACTCTTGATACTGGGACAAAACCTCAACGACTTCACTTGGCTGGATTGGGGTCGAAAGACGTAATTGTGTATCATCAGCACGCTGATGATCTTGAATCCCAAATTGGCAGATAACTTCACCCAGAGGTTCCATGTAGAGGGTGAAAAGAAGGAAGACGTGATAGAAACCTGCAATATCCAACATGGGAGTGGCCTAGGATGTCTCCCCACCACCACGTAATATTGACTAGAACCAACTACAGAGAAAGGATGGTGCCAATTCCCAATCCATGGAACTGACTCAGGATACCTGGTCAATGGTAGTGAAGCTGTCGAGAGATTAAAGCGCACATGGATGGATGCATAACATCCCAGCTCCACCACAGGTTATCTACAAGAGGGACCAGATCTATCTCAGTATTAAATCCCAGCCTGAAACCCAACTGAAACAGGACTAGATAATCTATTTCCTCTAGGATTCACGTCAGCTGCAGACTAACATCTTCTTCAACAACCATTTGGAGAAAGGGAAGGTTGGAGACTGAGCTTTGGGTCCAAGGATAGCCATTTGAGGACGGGGTGCAACACAGCCTTTTCAAGGTTGAGAATCCCACCCTTTTCTCAAAGAGGCTAACACTATAGCACGGACCCATTTTCACAATCAAGGAGGGATTTGGATCCAGTAAAAAGATGGCCAAGCTGATAACAGATTGTCCTGTCCACTGCCTCATGAGTCACCCGCTCAAACTCATCCTATTATACGTTTTATGGTGTTAAAAACAATTTAAGACAAGAATTTGAGATAGGTGGCCATACAGAATGAATAAATGAATGAATGAATGGATTTCTCCACCTCTATTCCAAAAAGAAGCCTCAAGAGGTTAATTCCCTCCTTCATTTGTTGTTTTGCTAATCCTCCTTTATATGCTTTTATGGCCAGCCATGCACCCCCCCCTACAGGTAGTCCTCAACTTGCGACCACAATAGAGACCAAAATTTCTGTTGTTAAGCGAGACATTTGTTAAGCGACTTTTGTTCCATTTTATGACATTTGACAACCTCAGTTGTTAAGTGAATCACTGCAGTTGATAAGTTAGTAACCCGGTTGTTATGTGAATCTGGCTTCCCCATTGACTTTGCTTGTCAGAAGGTTGCAAAAGGGGATCACGTTACTCAGGGACACAGCAACCATCATTAAATATGAACCAGTTGGCAAGCATTTGAATTTTGATCCTATGATCACGGAGATGCTGAAAAGATCATTAACTGTGAAAAACGGTCGTGTCACTTTTTTCAATTCCATTGTAACTTTGAACGGCCACTAAACAAACTTCTGTAAGTCGAGGGCTACCTGTGCTTATTTTACTATAACTTTCCTTCACTTTTGATTTATATAACAAAAACAATTACGTTGGCATCATGAAACATGTACCTAGAGCATCAAGTCTGTTGCAAGATTTAAAGAACGTTGTGGTACATGACATGGTCAGAGGTCTCCAGGTTTTTTTGCTCACATCTGGACTATTTTATAAGTCAGATCTATCTCCTCTCTTACTTTATCATAGCAGTGGGGAATACCTAGTTTCTTTGCACCTTTTCTTGATCTTCCCCAAAACTCTTACACTGTGTTCTTGACTGCATCCTTTAACCTCATCTTCTTGCTTCTTTCCCTTTATTCCTCTCCTTCATCTGTTTTGGGCACATTCCCTTAACAGCAAGGGCAGTGAGCTTTCTGATGCAAAGCACATAGTAAATCAATCCAGTGAAAAGGGGAGGGAAACATCACCCTTGCAATTCTCTTCTTTTTTGGAGCATTCACTGCATGAAACCAACAAAGCCTACAGCATTTTCCCCACCCCCTATTTTAGCCAGTCCTATCTGAACAATCAGAACTGGTACATTAACTTAGTGGTATGGTGTGATATTAGGATTTTTTTTTTTTGGCCAGAAGCTGCTATTCACCTGGGAATATCTGCTTTTTCTTCAGCTGAAGGACAACTAACAATTCAAGAAACAGCACAGTATTAAAGCCTGCTCTGGTCACACCTCAAACATGGCCTGCAGGGAGTGGTGGGGGGAAGATCCAAAATGTATTTTAAAACGAAGAGAAATTAAGAAGCAAGCCCTTATTTAATGAAAAGGACATATATGTTCACATTTGCCCATACTTGGCTACCCGAAGGAAGGAAATGAAAAGCTACACAATTGAATTCTAAAATTTTAAAATGCCAAAATTTGCGATTTTCTCTAATTTTTCTCATCCTATCTGATTGTATTGCAAAACATCCTGTAATAGTCAAGTTTATTTAGTATCCCAGTATGATTTGTGTTGAATTCTCATTTAGTACCCTAAGACTATCACTGTGTTGTATCTTATGATTTATGATGAATGTATTTTTACGATGACTATGATTCTTATCCCTTGTTGCTTGTATGTACACTGACAGCTTATGCACCAGAGACAAATACCTTGTGTGTCCAATCACATTTGACCAATAAAGAATTCTATTCTATTCTCTCCTGTTTCACAGAGGCACTCACTAGAAGAGATGGTCTTCTGGAGTAATATATAAATATTGATTATAAATAAACGAAGTGTCACAGTCAAAAAGCGATTAAAAGACAATTGGGGGGGAAAGACATGTTTGTTTTAGTATTGTCCAGCACATATAAAACCTCAACTGTGTAAAGTCCATTTGGCTGATACACACCGTCCTTTCAATGCGTTGAAGAGTCTGATGCCATCTGCAGGACCGCATATTTGTATGACATCTTCTCTGGTTAATTTCAGCAAGTCTGCCCCTAAGATTTTTTTTTTTTCAGTGAAAAGGGATAAGAAGAATTATTATTATTATGTTCTTTGTTGACATTTATAGTCCATTCAGTAAACTCTGGGCTGCGCACAACATTTATAAAAAAGACATAAAAAACAGCTAATGATATTAAATCCATAGGCAGTCTAGACTAAAAAAACTTCTAAAAAGACAAAATTCACAAAACAAAACAGAGGCCATGAAACAAATAATAACGTCAACTCCAGGCCTGGGACCAAAATCAAATTTTCAAAGTTTTCCAGAATCCTAGGAGAGAGGAAACCTTATCTATGGGGGAGGGAGGGATGCTTTTCCAGAGTGTGGGAGCCACAACAGAGAAGGTTACACAGGCAGGTAATATTTACTTCGCTAGTAAGATGGGCGGCGTATAAATTTAATAAATAGTGGAGGTGACATAGAGTGATCCTATTCTGCTGGAAAATACTGGGTTGGAAGAAATCATTAGAGACAAGCTCTGTGTCAAAGAGGGCTTTATAGGTAATAACCAGCACCTTGAATTGCAGTCAGAAGCCAACTGGCAGCCAATGCGGCTCGCACAGAAGCAGTAACACATGGACACACTGAGACACATCCATTGCTGCTCACACCATTGCATTTTGAGCCAGCTGCAACTTTTGTGTGGTCTTTAAGGGGCAGCCCTGTGTAGAGAGCATTGCAATAATCCAATCTGAGGGAACCAGGGAAGGGCGCAATTGATACATAAGATGAAAGTAATTTTAAAAAGTTTTAACACAGAATATAGCAGGTTATTTCACCCAATTTTCTATATTAATGGGGGGGGGGGCAACTTAACAATCCACAGTGCAAACCACATTTTTGTTCTCCTTATTTCCAGTGATTGCTTATTTTTCTCAATTCAATTATTCATTGTTTTTCTACTCCAACAAAAGTCAAAATGAATGTACTGAGTTGCAGGCTATTTCGGGTTTTTTTTAAAAAAGCCCTGCCAATCTCCCTTCCCCCACCAGCCCCATGAAAAAATGTAGCCCTGCCCCCTCCAGCAATCCCCCTGTTTCAGCTCCTCACCATCTACAGCACTTAAGAAAATAACAGCACAAACTAATCTACAAAAAGGATTTCTGCTTCAGAGCCCAGTACATCTGAATATTAAATAAAAAGATACATAATGTCCAACAGGGAGATTATTACACAGGTCATAAATGATCAATCACTGCTTTTTTGGCATGGGGATGAAACAGAAAAGACCCAGATCCTTTGCCTGTTTCAGATATGAAGAAATAGGGCATATTTTTTTTAAAAAAAAAATCTAAGCAGAATAAGGGGGGGGGGGGGTTGGGGTTATAATGTTTCTTTTAAACCTTCTCCGTCCAATCATTTAAAAGCACTGCTTAACATCTGCTCAGAATTTGGAGCTCATTTGTACTGCAATAACCAAAAGCAAACCGAGTTACAAAATGGTGCTTCCTGTGTCATTTTGACAGGGAAGGTGGGATAATCCTCAAGGTAGAAAACTATTCGGATGCATTAGCCTGAAGAGGTGTAGAAAGGAATTCAGAGAGGATATCATGAAGGGAGGGGGTTTAGAGAAGGTGTGAAATTAAGGGAGGCAAATTCGGAAGGCCTCTCCTGATTATCAGAGAGGGGGAGAAAAAAGCTTTGGTTATACCTGAGAAGTTTGTGAAAAGCCGTGAGAAAGTTGAGAAGCGATTCCGGTGCAGCCACTGCTGAGCTTCCTGAGGTGTGGATGTTGGCAAGAGGTTCTACGGCAAAAAAGAAACTCAATTGCTTCTCTACAAGAAGAATGCAGATCAATTACAGAACTAGATAACTATTAAAACATTTAAAATTTGAAACTGGGAATTCATATGCAATTTTCTCCCAACATCTCCAAATATAACCTGAAGCCTCCAACTAAATCTGCAATCTTTTTGCTACACTTAAAGCCTTGGAGTAATATCAATTTGCAACTTCTATTGGTTTGAATAGCAGGTTGGGGGGGTAGCACTCCAAAGGTGTATGGAGGCAGAGCCCATTCCAGGAAGGAGGGTCAGGAGTTTAAAGAGGCAAAATAGATGCCATGAGCATCTGCACACTGTAGGGCATCCATTTCCCCCTTAAATCTTCCCACATTTTGGCTACCCATGTAGGAATGGTGGGTGGGCTCCATTGTAACCTCAGGCTAATCATTTGTCCACCTTCATGGCAAGACTCACTGTGAATCACGTTGCAGCATTTTGCATCAGGAAGAGATAATTCAGGGGAAAGAACCCTTTGGTCAGCTAGATCAGACCATCCCATGCCCACCTGTAGTCAGCAGTGGGGTAGAGAAGAGAAAGAAGCGGGAAATGTGAATTAAAACGTACATCTGTAATTGGAGCTGGAGGTTCAGGCTGGTGGTTTGGAGACCCGTTCCTAGTTTTAGAAAAACAAAACAGAAAAGGCACCTGAGTTTTGCTTTTCTCTTCTTGGCACCTTATTTAAATATTGCATATCCTGCCCAAAGATGGATGGGCATTTAACAGAATCATAGTTAAAAAGGACAACTAAAAAACCATGACTTTTCCACAGCCTTTCCTTTAACCATCACGGAGGTTCAAGCTTTTATCAGAATTAATCCTAATAACAATTATTAAGATGGAAGGTAATGGTAGCCTATACAATCATTAAAGGTAGTGTGAATGTTAACATTTCACATTTTTTGTGTTTTGGTTTTGAAGTAGATCTTTCAAGCTATTTAGTTCAACTCCCTGCTGGATGCAGGAATTCTTAAGCTGGAAGATCCCTGAATAGCCATTGAGTCTTGGCTCAAAATTCTCCAGCCAACAAGGAAAGATAGACCTTTGCTCAAAAGCAGAAAGAGCAACCACTTTCCTTTCTTCTATTTTTGTATAAAGACAGAGTAAAAGGCTTTTTTGTGTTTGCTGCTTCTGCTGCTGCTCAAGATTAATACCTTCCTCAACTTCTACCTGATTTATAGAATTAGGCTGGCTGAGAGACATCTGGGAAAAGAATTTTAATAATGAGCAGGTTAATTTCAGCAGCATCTCTATCCCTGCAAACTTCTCCTCACAAATAGGTTTTCTTCTAAGTGAAAAAATACCCATTCTCTTGAACATTTACTCTTTTTGCCCCATTGTTGTTGTTGTTTTGTTTTTTGAGGAAGAAGTGTGCTAAGGCATGAGAAGATGATCGGGGGTTCCAAAAATTGCTAACCCTTAGGGTGGGGTCCTCAAACTTGGCAACTTTAAGATTTGTGGACTAGAATTCTGGGAGTTGGAGTCCACAAGTCTTAAAGTTGCCGAGTTTGGAGACCTCTGCCTTAGGATAAAGAAACCAATAAATAGAGAGGCCTTTGAAAAAGATATATATAGACAAAAGCATAAACTTACCCTTCACTGATAGAGAAACTGCTGTGAGAGCTGCTAAAGCCAGGTGATGGCACATTGTTGACATATGTGATTTCAGGCCATGGAGAGCACTGGAAGAAAAAAAAAATACCCTTCTAATGTGAATATTCCACAATATTTCTGTCTGCATGCCACATATTTTCTAGTGATGAATACAAATGGATCCAGCCTTCCCCACCTTTTGCTTCTATGCCTTTTCCCTTTCCCAGCTCTTAATAAAGGTGAAAAAAAGCACATTCAATTTATCTGAGGAAAACTATACATTTATTTGAATCATTTTGTTCATTCTAAGCTAGAGGCATAATTTAAAGCTTTCCTTTCGGAAATGCTACAGCAAACAAGGCTTATTTTAAAGGTACAAGTGATCTTTTTCAAAAGGAATCCCTAAAGTTTGCTATGCAGTCTTTGTGTGCTTCATGTTGCTTTTAAGCAAGATTGCTTCTCAAGAGAAACTATGAAAAAAATGTTCATTTATTTTCATAAAATTTGTATCCTAGAGTATTTGAAAAAGCATTTTTTTTTTTGCACTCAATCATGCTGGCTGGAAGGGATAAAGTAATGCTGAATGTGCTTGTATGGTATTTTAACCAAATTGTGACTCAGGTTAAGATCTTTCGATATTTATGAATACAACAGTTGCACCAGTGATTTATGACTTGGGAATCTGATGCAATAATGTACTAACACAGAATGAATGGCTGTCAGCAATCTTGCTTGAAAACAACATGGAGCACACAAAGACTGAATAGCCACACTTTAGGGATTTTTTTATTATTATCGTTTGTCATGCATCTATAGAATATATCATATAACAGGCCTGAGGAGATATTAATAGCCTGGCATAATAACTTTCGCTGGGTGAAAGAGCGTACTCCTCAGCTGCTTATCTGTGTTGCAACATCTGCTTGATCCTGGAATGGTAAGCACAATCAGATTTGCTTAATACTTGAATGGAAAAATCCCAGGAAATCCCAAATCTCAGGCTTTTAGCTAGATTAGGGAAATAAAATAAAATAATTCCAGAAAACAACAATGGCAAATTAATATGTATGGTTGCTAAGAAAGCCATATGGATGCATCTGTAAAATCACTAGGAACCAAGCTTGATTCCTAGAGAGACATTATTACTTTTTGGCCATTGGCATTATTTTATTTGCTGTATAAGACTGGTATCTGTTTACTATAGCCCTCATATTTTAATTTAACCAACCTTTCATCCTTTCCAAACATCTTATCTTCAAAATAATTAACTATGCTTATTGTGTAATTCAACACTGTCTAAGGGCATTAGACTGGGAAAGCCCGGTTTATAATGTTACCAGTATCTGATCTAAATTCGTATTTGGTTATTAATACAACACTGTGAGCATATGAACAACCATCTTTCCTGAATCCTAGCCAAAGTGTCTTGTTCACAGATTTCTTCTTTTACCTCTGTAAGTATTGTTGTTTCATATGAAGGTTGGTATTTTTCCTTTTCATGAGGAGTTCGCTTTTCCATTTTCTCTCTGTCGGTCTTTTGTTTTCTATCTGCTCCTTTGGGCTGGAAATTAAACATGTTTATTAAACTAATGTGTAGGATATTGGAAAAGAGCACTCTGCATATGTTTTCCGCTGGTGAGGGCATCACAGTGTCCATTTGTGATACACAAGCTGAAACATATTTATATAAATACACTATGACATTTGGCAGTAATAGGGAATTGTGATTCCTCTGCCATTAATTGTTGCATTGCTGCCTCTGTAGGTTTTGACCATGAGGGATGCAATATTTAGTTTGGTTGCTGTGTGTGTATACTTTAGCTGTTCTGTTAAGACAGAACATTGGCCAGGGTATATTATCATGGAGGTAGTCCATACATAATTTATGTTTTTTAAAAAATATATTCTATATTGTTCACATCTCTCTCTCACACACACACACATACACACACACACACTCGCACACACACACAGACATTTCATGCCATACGCTAAATAAATAAATAAATAAAATAAACTGCTGCATTTGAGAGGCAGTAGAAAGCAAAGCTAAGCAATGCTCAGGCTTATTCAAGATCCTGCTTTAGTTAGATTCATATCTTTCAACAAACCATCATGTAGTTTATTTGACATTGGCTCAGCCACTTTGATTTGTAAATCAAGTTTATAACTTATTCCAAAGTGTAAAGCCAGGGAAGAACAAGCAGCAATGGCTATATAATTCTGGGTCTTTGCCATGGTAGAATTCTGCCTAAGTGGTTAAGTTATTCAGAAACCAGTCAGGATGTTTTCATCTAGAAGAAGCTAACAAATCTGTTCACTTGCTTTATTATTATTATTTGTTATTTTTTTTTATGCTGTTCATTTCCCCTATAAGGAATTTTGGGCAGCTTATATATATTACACATGTAGGTTTTGCTGCAGAAATTGCTTTTTTTTGCCCCCACTGAAAAAGGCTGTGAACTCTTTCTGAGTTATTAAGAAAACAAGTATTTCAATGGCACAGATATAAGAAAGCTGATGTGTCTGTTTAATATAAAAAAGTGAAACATTTTGCATTAATTTTCACAAGGATATAGCACTGTCCACAAGAGATGGTAACATTCACTTCCCCCTTGGGTGTAAAAGTTCACTCTGAAAATTAATGCAAATATGAAAAACCAGTTCCACTGCCGCCCCCCCCCCCCCCCGTGCTTGCTAAAGTCCTGTACTGTAGATGTTTATCTGTGCAAGCATTGTGGAATCTGTTTGAATAATTGTAACAGAAGTGCTCACCTTGTACAAGATTACACACAAGGACTTTTTTTTTTACATCCCAAGAAGCGTGGGTACTATCTGCAGGATCATCAGGTTAAACCAAACGTGACCACAGAGGAATAATCTGCTTAACCAGGCCTGTCCCAGATGCACACAAACTAATGGAGTGTTGTTTTTAGAGCAAAAGAATGCAAATGCTTTGCCCACTGGGAGTTTTCTTTTCAGGTATACAATAATTTCTAATAAAAGAAATGTCTTGGTAGCGAGTGCTGGAATAAAAGTGGTGAAGGTGAGAGATTGCTTGCCGCTTCACAAAACCTTTTTGCTCTCAAAATTCTGTGTTGCATAATACTGCCTCAGATATACAGCAATTGTGACTTCCCCGCTGCCTAATGTACACAAAGCTTGTGTTCTGAATTAGATTAAAACCATCACACTTCTCCGTTTTACGATTCTTATTAAATTAAGAATTCCAAGTTCCACTGTAGGAGGTAATCCAGTAGTGCACACACATATAATTCAGCCTTGTATCTCCTTCCGCTTACATCTAAAAACTAGGAATATTAGAATCCTAGCTTCTCCCTCCTAAGCACTTAGGCTGATTCATACCCCTTTGCTGTCGCTGATAAGAGTGATAGGAAGATTCAGTAATTTCAGCTATTGTAAGAGTGATGCTGATTAGAATGGAAGCTGCTGGTATGGCTTCCCTTGATGATAAAGTTGAAAAGGGTGAAAGTAAATGGGAAGGTATCCACAATGAGAGTCAGAGCAGTCAGGACGACAGTGCCATTTAAAAGAAGGAATTCCAAAATTAAAGCTAGAAGAAGGCAAATCTTTTCTATATTGTTGCCAAGAAACCATGTAGCCATAGCGGAATCCTGTCTATGGAGATTCTCAGTCATCCAAGTTATGGTTGTTCCAAAGGCGCTTTTTTCAAGAGGCAACTGGACTTTCTGTTCTTTCTTTGAAGATCTTGCATTTCTCATCTCTCCAGAGCTGAAGAAGCTTCTTGGATGAGAAGTGAAACGTCTTCAAAGAAAAACCAGAAAGTCCAGTTGCCTCTTGAAGAAAGCGCCTTTGGGATAACCAAAACATTTATAAATTTGGTTGTCATATGATAAGAGCACCACATTGAAAAACATTGTTTGAGTTATTGAGGAAGAACACAAAACTTTCTCAAAGAGGCCTGGAATGGCATGATGTGATCAAATCAAAACCACAAGGACCTCTGGTCATTGAGGATGCCATTGTACTGAAAGAGAACTACTTTTTACAAGGACACGTGCAATAGGTACATGGAAAGTTAAAACCACAAATCAAATTGAAACTATCAAAGCAATATTAAAGCATAACAGATGAAGCATAAGATAGCCAGAAGCGCTTTACGGGCATTTCTGTGTAACTTTGTAACTTAGAACAGCTGTTAAATGACATAAGAACCCAGATTGTTGGGGGCAATATGCTGACTCTAAACCACTTAGAGAAGGTTGTAGAGCACTGTGAAGTGGTATATAAGTCTAAGTGCTAGTGCTAGAAATCAAGGACTACCTGTACTATCAATAGGTATTTAGAATGCAAAAGTTGGAAAAATAGAAGAACCTGCAAATACAGGATTATCTGGATTGGATAAATGTACTAGTTTTATTAGCACACATGAAAGGATATAAAAGAGAAGTAAAAAAGAAATTAGAAAACCAACAGATTAAAAAAAATACCAAAAACACATTTTATATAAGAAATTATTCAACCTAATTTTAAAATCCTTCATTAAATCTTAACAGACGCTTTCTGATACAGAGTCAGAGAATTAATTAAAACCAAATGAGCACACTCCGACAATCTAATGTGATAAATCTGAAATCTTTCCAACATCAAATGGTAATTGAAGCAAAGTTATTCTTCAGTGTTGTAACTTTAGCAACACAAATGTAAGTAAGTTTTGATTAAGTTCTTCTAATGAAGAATGAAGTCATATATAAAGAAAAATGCAGAATGAATAGGCAAGTTTAAAAAAAGGCCGAAGGATATGAGATCAGAGTCGACAATAGAGCAAGCAGGAGAATTTAATGAGGTTTCCCCTTTGCTTAACTTTAAACTACAGAAAGGTATTTGAACATTAAATCATGCCAGAATAGTGGACTATATTAAGGATAAAGGGGTGCCAGGACACCAGGTTGAATGACGATAAACAAAGGCTATGCCACAATTCTGTTTTGCCTTCTTACGAAATAATTAAACTCCCACAAGCTTTTTTTTATCAGCAGGATGCTAAGAAAACCAGGATCTGTGCTCTCCAGCTCTTGTTCCTGCTTTATGTATCTTAAAACACAGGCAATACCTTGAAGACTTTGATCTGGCAACTGGCAGAATGCAAATGCTCTGTGTATTCCCCATTTTCATTTTCTTTGAAGGTGTCGATCTGGACTCTGAAGGGCACACCTTTCTCACCACCGTGCTTCCTCATAGTGAACTCTGTACTGATGCAATGTACCTATAAAAGAGAGGCAAAAATATGCTCTGAACTGCTACAGTGCAATAGTGATGCTCATACAATGCAAAGTAACAATTAAACTTTCGGTGTATGTCCATGTCAGTTCTAACAAAGCCTGAGATTTTATCTGTATGGCAAACCAAAAAGCACATAAAGAAGTCATTTGGAAGAGTGGGGAAGCAGAGGTTCTATTCAGCAGGTTCTGACCAGTTCTGGAGAACCAGTAGCTGAAATTTTGAATAGTTTGGAGAATCGGCAAATCCCACCTCTGACTGGCCCCACCCCCATCTATTCTCTGCCTCCCAAATCCCAGCTGATCGGCTGGGTCTTCTTTTGTTGCCCTGCACAGGAAAATGGAGCTGGAAAGCAGGTTAGTGAGGTGGGGAGGGAATGGGGATTTTGCAGTAACCTTCCCCTGTCACGCCCACCAAGCTATGCCCACAGAACTGTAGTAAAAAAAATTTGAATCCCACCACTGGGGGAAAGGCAATTTCTGCAAAGTGTTAATAGTTGCTTTCTCTCTTCCAGGCAAAATAATAGGCCTGACCAACAGAAAAATAAAATAAAAATAAAAATGTGCTTAATACACCATATTTCACATCTAGGCAGAAACCATCTGTGCATGTCCCTCAAGGAGAATGAAGAACAGGAGTCAGGCCTGGAGTACATCAAAACATGTCACTTATTTCTCTTCTAAAACTTAAGTACAGCCCAAGTTATTTTTTTTAGTAAATTATGCAGTACAGATAGTCCTCGACCTATAACAGTTCCTTTAATGACCGCTCGAAGTTAACAACAGCATCTAAAAAAGTGATTTATGACAATTTTTTACACTGACAACAATTGAAGTATCCCCATGGTCACATGATCAAAATTCAGACGCTTGCAACGGGTTTATATTTATGACATTTGCAGTGTCCTGGGATCACATGATAATCTTTCGTGACCTTCTGACAAGGAAAGTCAACGGGGAAGCCAGATTCCTTTAGTAACTGTGCTACTAATTTAACAACGGAAGTGACTCACTTAACAACCGAGGCAAGAAAGGTCATAAAATGGGGCAAAACTGACTGAACAATTGACTCACTTAGCAACATAAATTTTGAGCTCAATTGTGGTCATACATTGAGGACAACCTGTACTTCAATCAGGTATATCCAATTTGAAGCTCCATAATCTCTTAAAAGATCTGGAAGATATCAAGCAGAGATGCATTTCCTATCCTCAGCCTTACAGACACTATGATTTCTATTAATGCTAGCACCAAGTTAATGCTAACAATGGTACGAAGCCATGATTGGAACCTGGACAGAGCAATGTTTTGACTGCCAAAAAAAAAAAAAGAGAGAAATTGTGCAAGTAAAGAAGCAGCCAATCCAAAGAAAAGAAGATAAGAGTTCTTTTACTGAGTGATTTAGACATTGTGCTAAACCAGGGGTCTCCAACCTTGGCTCCTGGAAGCCTGGCGGACTTCAACTCCCAGAGTTCCACAGCCAGCAAAGCTGGCTGTGGAATTCTGGGAGTTGAAGTCCGCCAGGCTTCCAGGGGCCAAGGTTGGAGACCCCTGTGCTAAACCATAATGATTTTTAGTTTTTGGCTTAATGGGATGTTCCAATTCACTATTGTGGCTAAGAAATGTGTGTGGTCCAGGTCACAATAATACACCTTGGTTTAAAATTCTATATGTATGAACCAAGTTAATATTTTAACTGTGATAAAGAAATAAGGAAATGGAATGCATATATGAAATCCACAACATTGAAAAACTTGTTTTAAAGTCCAAAGAAAATAAACTGGGTTCTTGCTTTGTTTAGAAGCTTCTAATCTTTTTTAAACAAATAATAATTCTGACAGTATGTATAAAGCTTTATTTTGTAAAAATGGTATGCATTTATGTTGGGATGGAAAGTGAAACATTTTTCTCTGACATAAGGGTATGTGAACGGTGTAAAATAAAAAAAGCACAAATCACTTAGGACACTGGAAGGCATTTTGTGCATGTGTGAAATCTACACTTCTTTTTTTAACTTTTCCTTTAGTTATTTTTACCCTTGAGAACCATAAGGGATATATGACAAGAAGTTTTAAGATGAAAAAAAAAGAGACAGAAGTAGCAGTAAAAATAACACTGCATAATTTCAGGAATATGATCAAGGAAGTTGCTTTAGGCTAGGGACACATTATTAAGAGTGGGAGTTTGCATGATGAATATTAACTTCTGATTCAGAAATAAATTCATTTCACAGTTCACCTATGAACTTTGCGGGAAAGCTCAGCAATTCATAGCTTTGATACCATGCTTCTAATAATTACCTATGTCAACAAGGTGTAAAGCTAAGGGAGTCTGCAATATTCCTTAGCGTTTAAGGATCAGATAGATCAGATATCATATATGTCAGATATTATATTATATGTCAGTTCTAAATTTCTCAATTGCCTAAATGTAGTATGTCTGTCCTTCTGAAAAGATCTGACATTTTCTTCTCCCTTTCTAATATTTGTCCTGTAGATTGGGTTAAATTATAGTAAATAGGCTACTCTCTCAAAATGTCAAAAAATCAATCAATCAATCTATCTATCTATCTAAATCAATCAATCAATCACTATTTATATGGCTATTCACCTCACAAAACATGACTCTTCTTGATTTACCTGAATAAATACGGAAGTTCTCTTTGAAGGATCCCAAAGAAACTCTACTGTATTCAACTGTGTTGGATTTGCTCTGGGATCTATTATACCCACAGACATTGGAATATCTAAAGACAACAAAAATTAGACACACTTTAGCACAGAAGATAATACTTAATAGGTCCATTCCAGTTCAAGCAAAATAATATAACAACTAATGTCAAGATTCTACAATCAAAATATGAACTGTACCCACAAGCAACCATCTTGCTGAATCGGAACTACCTATGACATTCATGTACAAGTAAAACAATTAAGTATGTTGGAATCAGCAAGTTTTCAGAATGCAATCCAAGGGACAAACTAAAAGCAAAATAGTTTACCAAGATAATTATATGTATGATTTAATTGAACTATAGGCATCATCTCTTTGGCCATTCATGCCTCAGTTCAAGGAAAGACTTTTGTGAGTGACCAAAGTTATCAGAGAACAAGTTTGGTGGTTAAGGTATCAGGCTAGAAATTGGAAGACCATGAGTTCTAGACCTGCCTTAGGCATGAAGCCAGTTGGATCTCCTTAGGCCAGTCATTTTCTCTCAGCCCTAGGAAAGAAACAAGGGCAAACCACTTCCAATAAATCCTGCCAAGAAAACTGCAGGGACTAGTACAGATAGTTACCAAGAATCAAAGCTGAACTGAAGACACATAAATTTATGATACAAGATAACTATAGCATAAATTAATAGTAAGATAAAAAAGGGTTTATAAATTGGGAAATAACCTGAAAAATGTGCATGTGCAAAGACCGTATCAATATATGAGATGTTCCAAGCCAAGTTAAAAAGGAATAGAAAATTCTTCAAATCGTTTGAATAAAAATCCTTGTATTTTAAATGGCCATGATCTGCTTCCTCCAACTTATCAAGGCTTTCCCACATTTCAACTTAACTTAGCAAGGCTTTCTCAATTTCAACTCTCTGATTTCTATCTATAAGTACGAGTTAGTATTTTTCTTTCTTTCTTAATGGAGAGCTAGCAAAGATTCAGCATTTCTAGTAAACAGAGGCCTTGTAAGGACACTTTCGTCAAGTCACTCTCAAATAAAAACAAAAGCTATGATTACACATAACACAACTGGGTGAAACTCTTTTAAGAATTTTACACAGGTCTTAACTTTCACTAAAAACACTGGAATCCCTTTACTCAGAAATTCAATCCACCTTGTTTCTAGGCCAAAAAACCAGGATCGCTGCTATAATTCCTTACCTGTATAGAATACTCCGATGAACTAAATAATTAGGAGAATACAGTGCACAAATGAAAGAAGATATGCTTTCCTAATTTAAAGCAGCTTTCAACTGATTAATAGTAAGGAATATGAAGCCAGAAAAACCTAAAATGTTCTCTGATTCTGTGAGAAGGGGATTTTAGCCCCAAGTGGCTAAACAATGCAATCCAAGCAATAATGCAGCCTGAATAGAGCACAGAACTGTGACATAAAATGGTTTATAGGGCAAACCACTCAAGGTGATCTGTCCAAGCAATCAAAAATAAATCTTCCATTGGAAAGTAATATAGGTTCAAGTGATGAAAACTACTTTACAAAAGCAATAATGGAAAGTAAGCTGATAAATGCTTTCCAAAAGCTGTAACATAATAGTAGTCCAGATTTACTGAAAAAACTCACCAATATCCAGTATCCTGTCCCCTGGCCTGTTCCACCTCCAGCCCTCCAACTGTTGATGCTCTGTATACTGCAGCCGCCGATCATGGAACACCACTCTAAATATACTCTAAGCAACAAAAGAACTTCTCATTGAATATAATCAACATGTTGAAATGCAATTAGGTTGACAAGATGATTCTTGGAAGCGTTTTCCAAAAATATGCCCTTAGATGGAAAATATTTTGCTTAACACTTACATCAATCATCAATTCAGATTCATGTTTCTATTTATGGCAAGACATAAAAGCCAAGATCCACACAGCGTTGCATTCTAAAGCAGAAGACTAGAGCAATGTATGAAAAGGTTCCAAATTTCTCCAAGGGATTAGTTCAAATACGATTATAAATCAACTGCTAAACGTGAGTCAAAGGAATGCATGAACAGGTTTCGGTAAAAAGTTTTTGCTTTGGAGTGCATGTTCTATCCAAGACATTTGACATTCATAGGTAGTCCTCCGGTTACAACCACTCAAAATTGGCCATTCAAAATTATGACAGTGCTGAATAAGAGTCCTTACAATCAGTCCTCAGAATTCTAGCTGTGGCAGGTCCCGCAGTTATGTGATAGCAATCTAGGCACTCGATGCCTGGCTCACAATTAAAACATTGCCACAAACCATGAGGCCATTTCTAATGTTCTCTGTCAGTTTCACACAATGAAAGTCAATGGGGAAGCCAGCAGGAAGTTGGAAGTTACTCCCAGTCCAGCCGTCCTTTTGTCTGTAGTGTCTGGCACAGAACCCCTGCTCCCCCATAGAAGTTGCATACCGCACCCCATCCCCTCCTGCACTCGATAGCACTTGCGGTACCCCTCCTACCCACCTTTCATCATGCCTGAGACTTCCACCTCTTGCTTATTTGACAACACTCACAGTCCTGTGATTATAATAACTGAGACTGTTGGGATTGCCGTCACTAAGTGATGCAGTCATGTGACATTGCTCTTTATGATTGCATTGCTTAGCAAAAGAAATTCTGGTGCCAGTCGCCAATGTAACCCAAGGACTACCTGTACTTTCATGATTATTTGTCACAATTTAGCATTCCCACGGAGAGATGTGTATCATGTGATCTATTTGGATGTGCCTTGTAATTCAGCACCAGCAATGACAACAAAATAAGATTTCCAGTAAGGTTATTCTTATAGGGATCATCCCCAAGGCACTGAAAACAGGGGTGCGATTCAACCGGTGTTACTACTGGTTCAGTGATTACGTGCGCGTGGTGTAATACACCTAAAGCTGTGCCGCCCAGACAGCTGATAAGCGCTGCACGCGGTGCACAGCATTTGAAAAACTACTTTTTTACTGCTTTTTCAACCTCAGCTGTGCTGCACAAAGCAGCTGAGGTTGAAAAAGCAGGAAATAAAGGTTAGATCACAGCTCCGGCGGGTGGGCGGGCCAAACAGCAGCAGACACATAACTGGTTCTGTGTCTGCTGCTCTTCAGAGCTACCGGTTCTATAGAGCTGGGCAGAACCGGTAGCATCCCACCCCTGACTGAATACTTCCATGATTTCTAAGCACTCCAGAGGCCAAAGGACTAGAGACTATCATGGTATTCAGAGGAGGGAAACTATCGTTATTATTCAATAATAGATGATATAATGAATTCACATTCTATATCAGGGCCCAAAATGTGATAACCCAAAAAGCTTAGATTTGCAGGCGTTAAAAAATGCCTTAGTATAAGAATCAACTGTTAGCAACAGACTCATTATCTGTAACATAGCTAATATATTTGGCTGAAGTACACATACACACAAGAAAAATGCTACATGTAGCACTCATTTGTTGTCATCTGTTATCTTACCTACTGCTTAATTAATCTTTGTGTGTATGCCTTCAAGTCAGTCTTGACTCCTGACAACAATCTGGACAAAATCCCTGTGGTTTTCTTGGCAATATTTTAGGAAGTAGTTTGTCTTCCTAGAGCTGACAGAGAGTGACTGCCCCAAAGACAACCAGCTGGTTTTGGGCCTAAGGCAGGACTGATCTTTAATCTCTTGGTTTCTAGTCTAATGCCTTTAACTATTAAACCAAATTGGCTCTGTTTAATTTACGTAAGGAATTACTAAACAGCAATCTTTGAATAAAATATTTTTCATGGCAGTAACATTTTATTTGTCCCCAGATTTTTATGTTAATAAACTTATTCAAGTATAAGCTATAGCCAGACAGAAAAAGACAGTTACTTATATAAATTTAAAACAAAGCCATGATTATCTAAGAAACTGTTTAATAGCTCATCGAAAATGTTCATGTACCTTCCATGCTAGTGTGTTTTGTCCAGAATATCATTCTGTTTTAGGAAAATTTCCAAGCTAATGTTATAAATTTCATAACATAGAATAACCAATACCCAGGCTGGCATTAGTAAAAATGCAGAGACCATATTACACTTGGGTTGAAAAGTATTGAAGTGGCTGCCTGTTGATACCCCCCAAAAAATATAATGTGGTGGATATTAATTTTTAAAACCTTTAGGTACAAGCAGGGGTGGGTTGCTGGGGATTCGGGAGAGCCTCTAGCTAAGATTCTGTGCAGTTTGGAAAACCCCCAAATCCCACTCTTGGTTGGCCCACCCACCCCTCCCCTCCCCGGAGTCCCCACGTGGCCCATTTTGGATACAGGTAGTGCAGGGCTCGGGCAGAGGCTGGAGAGGGCAAAAAAATGGGCCTCCCGGAAGTTCGGGAAGGCTGGAAACAGGCCCATTTCTGGCTTCCAGAGAGCCTCCGAAGCCGGAGGAGGGCAAACACGCCCCCCTCCATGGTGCAGGAGGCTGACTAGGGCATGCCACATGGCTACGTCCACCAAGCAACCAGACGGAGGACCCGCTGGTAACATTTTTGAAGCCCACTCCTGGGTACAAGCTATCTGGGAAATCTTTTTTTTTTTCCCTATAGTAACCTTATTGAACTTCCTCTGGAGTTGCTGCTAGCTGATTTAGAGGTCCTGGGGTCAAATCCTTCTCTGTTGCCATTTCAGTGCTTTCAAGTGTACTTCTCAAAAGGTCCAGGGGCCTGTTAACTTCATTAGCTTTTAAAAAAAGCTTTATAACCAATTTTATTTATAATTATTTTTATAAGAATGATAAATTTACATTGCTATTTTAACTGTTTTAATATATTGATTTTAAAGCTATTTTAATTCTTAACCGCCAAGAGACTTCAAAAGTCAAAAGTTTACTTAGTTAAATAAATACTTTTGCTATCTAAGGTAGTGTATGTTTTAGTTCAAAGAACCTGAATGTAAAACAAGGGGGTTTGCAATGGGGAAATTTTCCTACTTTGCATATTACTTCACTTTGCATATTACTTCAGCAGTAGATAAAAAAAGAACATTTGTTCCTGTCTGCTGTCTAAACATTACTAAATTTTCCTGCATGTTTGGGTAAACATACTGCAAAGCAAGATTGCAACTAAAGTTATTCTTTTATCTTTCTTTGATGCTGAATCTTCTACTGCCTCCTGAGCTTCATGCAAAGCAAAAATAGTGAGATAGTGAAAAAAAAGTGTCCCACTTGTGTTTTATGCTATTTTGCCTTCCTTCTTTAAAAAAATCATCTTTTATTATACTATTATACTTACTATATTACTAAACTGTGCCAAACCACACATTCACAATCTTGATTCAAGATCATCTGACAATCTTTTTAACTGATATGTCTTTGGAAGATTCGGTGAAATCTAACTTTCTAAGAGATACAAATTTCCTCTGCCTTATTTATTAACTTTCCAATATTTATGCTTTGAGTAGCGAGAACTTCTCATTCATCAGTGGCCTATGCACATAATTGATCACCCACTAATCGTTCATTTTGCTGCCCAGTAAATTGCCATTTTTAACATCACCACCAGGATTTATTGGAATGGTGTAAGTGACTGCATCACTTTGCATAATTTACCAGTATTATCATTTATTACCTTCATGTTTATTGAAATGTGATTAAGTTCTCTCACATATTTTGGGAGAAAACAGATTATTACATACCTTTACAAGCTTCCCATTTAGTTCAGGCAATTCCCCCATTTTCCTGTTATCCAGCATTCTGATTTCATAAGACTGACCTGAAAAAGAAAATATATTTGCAGTTATACTTTAAAGAAAAAAAGGATTGGCTGTCTCAGTCAGTAAGAAAAAGTAAGCATCTAACTGTCCCCAGAATGTATAAGAAGCAATGAAACAGGGCATTGTGTGAAAGTATATCTGTATCACTATATACTCCTTTTAGAATAATCTACGTTTTGTTAAGTCTGAACTTGATTAAACCAGAAATGTCTTGAAATATGGTGGCAAGTTATGTTACACTGAACTGTATTAAACTATGAGAAATGTAAAAACAGGGATATCAACTAATCTCCTTTTACCTCTCCAGTTACACTGATCAGATTACAAGATACTATAGATTGATGCAGTTTCAAGTCATGTTAACTGAATAATTGAATAACACTTCTAATAATGTCTGCATACAGCCATTTAATATGCCAATGCCAGAATTATTACCAACCTTTTTCAAATTAGCTGCATAAATATGTGAGGAGTGTCAAAAGTTACATGAATACAGAAAGTATCACATAAATTAAGGTTTATCAAAGTTGACATTCACCTGACAGTAACCAAGGCTAAACTGACTGAGAGATTATAAATTGCACATTGTTAGGTAATTGCACTGCTTTGTCAGGTATTTCCAAGTCCATGAATCATATGAAACAGTCATGCCTAGGATTCTTGTATTTGCAACTATTTTTTAAGCTTTACTATAAAATGCTTTGAGAGTTTTACGGGACAACAACACATAAGAATTTCAATTCAATTTAAAAAAACTCTACTGTTTGCTCTTCACCCTTCCTGTTGGAATTTCACCTTTTATTATTAAAGTTAGTTTGAGCAGCCAACTTACACTGATATGAACCCAGAACTATAAAGCAGCTTTTGCCCACCTCGTACTCTAGCAAAAGTGAAATGTAGCTTACCTTGGTTGAGATAGGTGAGTGTTTCATCATGAAGTTTTACAGCAGGAGAAGTGGCAGCACACAATACATACTGAAAGGGCAGAATTTTGTTCTCATTGTCAGTAGGCAAGCTGGATTCTTCTTGCTTAAAGATGGGCAAGGCAAGGACATCGCTACAAAGCAAATGTGTGGGTCAGACTAATTATTTTTGTTTGTTTTACTGAAAGCTTTCAAAATTACAGTAAGTCTCCATATTTGACAATTTAAAAAATGATTTAGCACATTAAAATAAGAATTTCCTACGCAGAGTAAGAGAACAAAAGAAACGCTGTGTGCTGTTACATATCTACATTTACGATGGACAATTTCCCTATCAAAAAAATCCTTTCAGGAAGGATAAATGGGTTTTAAAATTAAAATAATGTTAGTTGGAAATTGAGAAACCATACTTACTTTAGAATGGCTAAACTGAAGGATGAACATATGTTAATGTTAATTAATTATATGTTAGTTAATTTAGTTAATTATATGTAATTATATGTTAATTAGTCAATGTTAAGGTTAAACCTTTCTTAGACTTCAAAGAGAAGGCTCTCTGGGTGTGATGACCTGGGGCATGACACAAAAATAACCAAGTCACAAAAATAGAAGAAAGTCCCTTTAATGCCTCCAACTAGGCCCTAATGCCCAATTTTCCTCGACTGGATATCAAACTCTTAAAGAAAACAGCTTATGGAGGATGTAAATGCAATCCGTACCCAAAGTAAAGTTAATTCGAAATAAAAAAACCTAACACAAACCACAATGAAGGAATTACTATGGCAGGCAAGGATGATTGATTGCAGACTTCTACGAGATAACCAGCAACCACAGTTGGGAGGAAGCCAAAACACAGATAAGCTCCAACAAGAATAATGCACACTTTGCTTCCAGCAACTTTGCCATGCAGTTTGTCCTTTTAAACAGTCCTCCCAGCTGCAGCCCATTAAGGGGATCAGGGCCCCTTCCTCCCCCGTAGACCACACCACTCACGTTTTTCTCTTATCTGCTCCTCCCTGCGTGCCCTAGGATGAAGAGGGGATGGGTCTGGGTCTTCCTCTGAATGCCCATCCGGCCTGTTCCCTTCCCCAGTTTTCTCCACAACCAACGGAGCCACACTCCCACTTCCTGTCAGCTGTTTTATCTCTCCCTCAGAGTCAGATTCCAAAGGGGCATGATACTGGGTTAGATGTTTGAATTTCTTAAACAACCTTGAGAGCACTCTTATCCACTATTCCCCATGTTGATGCACTACTTCTACATCAGACTTTCAACTTCTATAACCTCCAGCCAGCATTTTTGGGAGCCTAAGTACAATATATGATGGGAGCGCCATCACTTGAGACTTTCAAGAAGAGATTGGACTGCTATTTGTCAGAAATGGTGTAGGGTCTCCTGCTTGGGCGGGGGTTTGGACTAGATGACCTACAAGGTCCCTTCCAAATCTGATTATTTTTTATATCTAGAGAAAATAGGCAATGGTAGGTAGGTTGGCAATCTACCATTTTCACAAAAGGCATATGTGGTTATATAAGATGGCACAGCACTTTTGGATCCAGAGAAGATATTCAAACAAGGACTCATTTTTAACCTACCAGATTTTAATGCTACAGACATGTTGAAATTTCATTTCAAATAAACAATAGATTTGACAACCTCTCAGGAGAAAGTCATTAGTCAAAAGACGTATTTCCATAACCCAACTAAATTCTGCATGTCCATGAACATTTATGTCTTTATTCTGAGTAAGGCATAGCAACTTCTGTGACCTAAGAAGGATGCCCCAATGTTTTTTTTTTAAACAAACTTTATTAATTTTTAAAGACATACAACACACAAACACACAGAAACACAAAACATAAAAACATAAAAAACCTCTTTTCTGAAAGTTGCTTAGTCCCGGGTACAGACACAAATTCAAATTCATATTCATTTTGCATACCATTCCATATCTTATAAACATTTTCAATTTTCTATATAGCTTCTCCTCTCTTTGAAATTTTCTTAATTTTATTTTATTTATCTCATCTCGATTCGAATCATAATATTTATTATTCTTTGTCTGTTCTATTTCCAGCTATCCATTTATCTTTCTTCTTTTAAAAAAAACTTCTCCTGTACACTAATTGGAGTATGATGCCTTTATCTCTTCCCCCTATATTTATAATACTTAATATAGAATGCATAACTTACATTGGGATTCTGTCTGGTGCATTCTAAAATTATATAATATTATCAATACCAGTACAAATCTATTCATTAATATTAATATTCATCTATATCTTAAACATTTAGCACATTACTTTTCAATTAAATCACATACTTTTTTTTTTTTTGAAAAAAAGTTTTTATTAATTTTCTACAAACAAACAAGACAAACAAAACATAAAAACATCAACTCTTATATGTACATCCAGTGTGTCAGTTGGTTCATCATTTTTGTGCATTCATTCTGTAGTCTCAAATTACAATTACATTACATAACAACTCATATTGTCAATCCAAACTTATATATCCTAATATCACTAAAAAAAAAGAAGTTTTTGACTATATTTTTAATCATTCATGCTTAATGAGCTAAATCACATACTTTTATGGAAGCACCAAGGCGGAGGAGCGGCGGTCAGCAATGGCCGCCATGAAGAAATCTGCAGCCGGACAAGCAGGTGCAGGAGGGAGAAAGTTGGAAGAAATATGAAAGTTGCTTTCAACCGGGACAAGGCAAGAGAAAGTGCCCTGGAATCTTGAAGGCTGCTAAGGATACATTGTTTCCAGTGAGTGTTACAAGCTGCAAATATTCTAAAAGGGAAAGTTTTTTTTTATTGTTGTTTCATTCTCCTTCCTTGACAGCGGATGAAAAAAATCTTTTTGGCTGTGAATGGGAAGGGAGAGGAAAAAAAAATTGGAGCAAAATTTGAAAATAAGGAGAAGATTGCCTAGAATTTTAAAGAGTTGCTAAACATCAATAAGACCTTTAAAAGATATATTTTAAAGGGAACTTTGTGACTAAACTTTAACCCCAGAAAGAGAACGTGAAGAAGGAGAAGGTATCTAAAAGAAACAGCTTGTTTGGATTGTTTGGAAAAACTTTTTCTCTATACAATGGCATCACTTGTGGATGGATTTAAATTTGTATATCAAAAATATGAAAAAGAAAAGCAAGAAGGAAAGGACGTTTTTGGCACTCTTTTTCAATTTTTAGAAATGGCGGTTTACACTTATGTAAAGCTGAATGAGCAGCAAGATGACTGGGACAAAGAAGAAGCCATCTTTGATGAACAAGTGACTTTGGTCGGGGAAGGAAAGGAGGAAGAGAAAAAGGAAAAGAAGACTTTAAGATTTGGAAAAATAATCAAAAAAGGGAAGAATAAGCTGAATAGGAGATATTATGTTAGAAAACAACAGAAAGGAGGAAAGCAGAATAAAAGGGAGGTGGAGAGAAACAAAGGGTTAAAGAGGATAAGGAGAAGAATAAGCAAGGGAGAAAGGAAGGGATGAGAAATCTTAATAGTGGGGAGCAAGATGCAAAGAAACAAAAGCTTTTTAGAGATAATGGATAAATTTTATTGAAAAAGGGGTTCTAGAAAGGTACATAAGATTGTATTTTTACATTTGTACTTAGAAATAACTTTAGAAAATTGTAAATAATATGAAATTTTAAATGTGATAAAATATTTAGTTTAATTTAGTGAAATTTTTGTTAAGAAAAGGGGAGCAATCCAATGAAACAATGATTTAAGATATATGATGTGGGAGGAGGGGAAATAACTTTGGAAAGCATAAGGGTTCCATAAAGGCATGATATTTAATTGAAATCGGTAAAATGCTTAAGATATAAATGATTGTTAATATTAATGATTAGATTATGTGATCCTAGTGAAATTTTTCTGAAATGAGAGATTTGAGGTAGGAGAGTGGGAACAGTTTAATGAAATAATGATTTATAATATGTGATGTGGTGGTGGGGGAATAACTATGGAAAATAGGTGCTTCCATAAAAGGATGCCCCAATGTTGATGCCGCTAAAAAACACAATGTAAAATCCTTTCCACCTTTCAGGAAATTAATGCGGATTACTAGGAATTTGTTAAGACTCATATTTCTTCACCATAGTAACTGTGGATGCTTGTGTTTCAAATGTACTTTGAAGCAGTCCCATCCACAATTTCCCTACTACTAATAGTAAAAGAAATCTCAATTTTTCAAAATGGTACTCTGCCATCTGCTTTTAGAATCCCAGCATAACACTACACTTTGTTCCAAGCATCAGCATCCACTACAAAAAGTAAGGGATCAAGAAACAGGAACCATTTTCACAAATACATGTAGGAACAATCTGAATTCAAAAGTACTTATAATATTTATGGATGCTCAAGTTCTACTGAAACAATGAACTGGAAAAAGGCAAGCACATGTGCATATTTAGTGTAAAAATTTCTGGGACAACTTCCACACAAACTAGAAATCAACACACAGGAAAAATAAGACATGTACCCTACTGGGAAGCTAAAAGGGATGAGGTAGAATTAAAAACTAATGAAATTATTTTGTCCTGTTTTTTATTCCTTCTCAAAGTCAAATAAAAAAAAGTTCTAAAAAATGGATAGTCTCACAAGAGATTTTATTTAGAAACATTTTCATTTACTTCTGTAGGACAAGGCAATTTTGAGACGATCTAGTGCAAAACAGTATCTGAAGTTCTAAACCTTCATTAAGAGTTACTGTTTTTTCCTCACACAACACTCTCTTTCCTTGCTGGCATGCAAGAAGTCTTGGCTCAGTACATACAAAAGCACGATACCTCCTCTTTGGGCTTTGCCATTCAAGCCAAAATACCAACACATACAAATCTGTTACCCTCTCAAATGCTATTTTGAGGGACAGGTTCTCCTGGAAGAAAAGTAGTTCCCTCTACTTTTCTTCTGATAGGAGTAGAACCTATTTTTGTTAGTCTAATTTCTAAGCTAAATATGCACGTGCATATTTTCCCATCAATCATGACTGAGTGGTATATATATATCCCCTATGTTACTGTTTAAAATGCCCAGATGCTTGAAGTTTGAGATGGCATAAACCATAATTAGGCTAAACCATAATTTACTCATAGTTTACAAATAGATCACAGTGACTGTATTAACTCTACAAGCAAAGCCACTAAGTAAATATGTTCCCTACGACACAATGATTGGACCACACAGTGTTAGGTGCCTATATTTAATCTTTTGAGCATAGTAAAGCTCATTTCAGGTAAGACAATGATACTAAGTAGTTAAGACCCTACCATGCAAATAATCTAGTCTCCTTCTCTTCTTTCTGAGAACTGGCGTACTTCTTTGTTTAGTTTTAACTATGTTAAGCCTTACATTACAACTTTTTGAGACAATTATAAATCAAAGTTTGAGGGTGTATTTGAAGAAACCTTGGAAGTTGTCAAAACAGGATTCAAGGTCAACTGTGAGGCTGCTTGTCACCTGATCTAATCCAAAGCTAACAAACAACATGTTTCAACCCTTTCACATGGAGCTTTAAGGATTGAATCTTGGCTGTTGCCTTGGCTATTGCCATCAACTTTCCTATCTTAAAAGGAATGCTATTTTAAAAAGAAATATTGATTTTCTTGAAGAATGAAATGGCATATCCAATCATCACAATCTACCATTCTTTCAATAACAAAAGCGATACAATAAACTACATGACACTTATTTCTGGATGTAATTGAATTTACATTGGACACCAACCACATCATAGAGTAATGATGCCTTTCCATGAATATCAATAATTAAGTTAGCAGGAGGCCAGTACTATATTACAGCCCTGCTTGATGCACATCTTAATTTCATTTTTAAGAATAAATTAGGAATTGTAACTAAATTATTTGTACAAAATACATACATCTCATATTCTCTTACATATTTTGCTATGGCCAAACATGTAGGTATTCCTACTAGCTAAACTTCTGCTACCCTCAATTTTTTCCCAGATATTTACTTTAAAATGTAAATTAAAAATTAATCTGATCGACAATAATCAAGTGGCACAGTGGTTAGAATGCAGTACTGCTGGGTACTTCTGCTGACTGCCTGCAATTTGGCAGTTCAAATCCCACCAGGCTCAAAGTTGATTCAGCCGTCCATCTTTCCGAGGTGGCTAAAATGAAGACCCAAATTGTTGGGGCAATACGCTGACTCTGTAAACCGCTTAGAAAGGGCTGTAAAGCACTATAAAGCGGTTTATAAGTCTAAGTGCTATTGCTATTGCTATAATGCCAGTAAATGGTATCAAAAGTTATAAATGTAAAACCTGTTTCTATAAATGTAAAAGTTTCCCATCCCAGTCCCTGCATGGCACGCAGCAGCAGAATAATTTTGTAGGAACGGTAAATTTCCATGATTATGCAAAACGAGAAGTCATGTAGCATGTTTTCACGGAATCGCCAAAATTTTCTTACTATTTTTTAAACATATTATTTTCTGTTAGTAAAAATTAGATGGATGACTGGTTATGACTCGGACAAGAATTATGAAGGACAGGATATATATGTTTCAAAGCAATAAGCAATCCCACTTGCCGTAAAATAAATGACACAAAAATTATTTCCACCATAGAAATGAGGTTCAGACTAAGTACATGTTTTTTTCCTTGATACGAAAAAAAAAAAAAAATCTGAATAGAAGGCCTCATTTCATCAAAACCTCTTGCTTATCTCTTACTATCCCAATGAGCTGCATTTCTGGAGCCTGACCATGAGGTTCTATATGCATCTTCTTGCAAATGTCCCACTACTTTTAATTGTATTCTCAGGACAATGCATATTGCATTGCCTTTAAGGTCATTATAATGAAATAAATACGTATATGAAAATAAATCCTTTCATTCTAACATTATTCTTTGTTACTGTCCCATGACAGTAATGTGTTAGTACATTATATAGTAATACGTAAATATAAACTGGATTCTTGAAGTGGGGTTCAATGTACCATATTTTGTATTATGAATCTAAATTAATACATTGTCAACTCACTCAGTCTAAATTATGGATTAGAGATAGTTTTACAGAGTTCACAACTTTCTCTCACCACTATAAATTCCAGGTTCTTTTCATAATTTTGAATTCTTGTTGTTTTTAAATTCATAGAATCTAAGTAGACTATATAGGTAGCCCAAAATTTCTGCTGCTAAAGAAGAGTTCTTAAGTGAATTTTGCCCCATTTTATGACCTTTCTGCCACAGTTGTTAAGTGAATCACTGCAGTTGTTAAGTTAGTAGCATGTTGTTAAGTGAATCTGGCTTCCCCATGGACTTTGCTTGTCAGAAAGTTTAGAGTCTTACAGAATTCTTTTGTTTAGAACTTTCCCCACTCCATATGAATTTACTGACACTGTCTTGCCATTCTTCTAAAGCTCTTTCGGAAATTCTGACTAGGGCATTTGAAATAGATTTATCTTAGGTAAAACATTCATTTGAATAATTGCAATTGATCTTAACCAAGACAGTTTAAGATTCTTCCACCTTTCAAAATCTTTTTTAATCTATTGCTGTAATCTGACACAGTTATTCTGACACATATCTTGATTGTTTCCTATTAAATGCAAACTAAGTTATTTTGCTGAGTGGGCTAACAACTAGATTCTTTTTGTTGTTGCAGAAAATCCCTTGTGTTCAAAATCTTTAAATTATTTTTGTTTTCTGAACACCTGTCATGCCCCTGATGGAGACTGATTCTGAGGAAGAGGAGCAACAGCCGACAGGGAGTGGAAGTGTGGCTCCAGAGGTGATGGGGGAGGCTGGGAAGGGCAGAGGCCGGCTGAGCAGTCAGAAGAGGACCCAGGCCCATCCCCTATCCATCCTAGGGCATGCAGGAAGGAGAGGATCAGGGTAAAATGTGGTCTACTTGGGAGGAGGGCCATGATCCTCTTCATGGGTTGCAGGTGTGAGATCTGCATAAGGGTTTGGACCTGCGTGCTAACAGAGGCTGGAGACAAATTAGTATTTTATTCCTAAAGAAGGTTTATCTTGGTTGGCATTCTTCCAACGGACTGTCCCTGGTTATCTTCCTGAAGTTGGCAATTCTCTATCCTGGTCTGTCGTGGAACTTTATTCAATGCGGATTTGTTTTTGGTTTATGCTTTGTTATTGGCTCTGAATTTGAACTGTGTTTCTTTCCTTTGAAATGTTATTTTGAAAATAGTTTACTCCTCCACTGTGAAGCCAAGCTGAAGGCATTGAAGGACTTTTAATTACATTTTGGGTTTTGCTATGTTTCTGAGATACTCTGGGTCACCACAACACCTATTTTATATTCCAAATATCCTCCCTATTATGGATTATGATCATTAGCTGCTTTTTGCGGTTCTGTAAGAATTAGTATTATATCATCTATATAAATATTTAAGCTTATATTTATCTCCATGGATTTTGAGGCCTGTTTTTTGTTTGTAATCTCTGATCTTTTTTCTGCCAGTATTTTTAATGCAAAATCAAAGAAGAGAATGGACTTCTTTGTCTTGTTCCTATACTGACTTAAAAAATCTGCTGAGGGCACTCCATGAGCTATAAACTTTGCTTTTTGCCATTAATATATACTTTAATGGACGGTTGAAATGTTTCTCTGAGATCCATTTTATTCAGAACCCGCCGGCATGAATAGTCTCAGCAAATTATTAAAGGCTTTTTCTGCATCTAAATTAGGGCAGCTTTCTTTTTCATTTTATATGATCTGTGTTACTGATTATAACTCTTCTGTTGTCCTTTATATTTTTCTTTAGGAACAAACCCAGTTTGGTCAGTCTGTATAATGCCTGAAATACATTTCTTCAATCTATCGGTTAATATTGTAGGGAAAAACTTACATCCTTATTCTTATAACCTATATACAAGAAAATTGGTCTACTGAATACGATTGTGGTAATTTCAGGGCAATTTCCTTCTTTATAAATCAGAACTATATGAACTCCCCCGCCCCCATATTGGAGGTATCACCTTTGTTTCTTTAATTTTATTATATTTGCAAATCTTCTGATAGCTCAGTATGAGAAAGAATTCAAATAACTATTAGCCCATGAATCTGGTGTTTTTCGCAATTCGTTTCCTTGCAGTTTTTGTTTTCTGAACAGCTAGACGTGTACTTAATATTTGCCTACATTGGTCATTGTATTATTTGATGAACAACTTCTTGAAATACTGCATTTATTTATAGCAATTCCATCTTAAGAGCATAATTCTTCAAAGAAAGCTGCTGAGAGTGAGGGTTAGGATACCCTAAACTCCACTTAAGGTATTTCCTAGCCTGGTAAAGAAACATTCAGAAACCAACCCACAAGCTTGGAAAACAAACCTTCACCCTCATCCTATACCCGAGCTACAGATATTTGCCACTATTGCAAAGCTGCTAATTCTTCTAATTCTGATCTTCAGTGTAATAATTTGGATCCTTTTTCAATTACTAATATTCTTTGTTAATAAGCTAATAATTTCCCAGATTTTATTTACTTGTTCAAAATATTTCTATTTGGCAAATTTTATCTTCTGTAACTTTTTCTATTAGATTTAATTGCAGTTTAGTTTCTTACAATTCATTGTCTGTCTGTTGTTGTTTTTTGTTTTTGTTCTAATTCTCTTATTCTTGTATACAATAGCCATTTTGAAGTCATTGCACTATTAGCTGCCTTCCAGATTTAACTGAAATTACTGTTATTTCTTCTATAGCTATGCATAATGTGGCATTGAGACACAGAGTAGTACTTAAAAGTTTATGAACCTTTTTGAATTTTTAATGTTTCTGCATAAATATAACCTAAAGGTGATTTATTTCCCACACAGGTCATAACACTTCAAAATATGTAGCCATGGATCATTTTCCTCAATAAAGAAATAAACCTTTTTGACCCATTTGTTTTTATTCAGTTCAGCTTATTTACAGTAGTTTTAGGACTTATGTCAAGAGCAGATCATGTTTTAGATTGTATTTATGCACAAATATTGAGAATTCAAAAGAGTATACAAACCTTTGAGCACCACTGCATTTGATTTTAACATTTTTGTTGCCCTAATCCTTTTGTTGAAGAAGAAAAATGAGCAAAGAAACAAACCTCTGTTTGCATGTCTTATGGATGCCTACCTATTCTTTTTAAAGTTAGTATGGAGATAATAAACCTAAAAAACAAAAATGAAGTTGCACCCTTTTCTTCCCTGTTTTTGGACATAATCAAGATCAACCCCAGTTCATCTTTTTGCTTAATCCCATCAAGCCTAATTTGATTTTGCCCCATGCAATTCCATCAAAATAAAGAACAAAAGCTTCCTCACCAGCTCATGTATAGATAGCCCAAGGGCAGCCCTTACAAGGAAACTGCAACATAGCAATCATTCCATCTTCTATCAACGGATGACTTCAAAATTCCATCTTCTTCACAATGAACTTCTGCTGCCCTCCTGAAAGTCCCATTTTGCCAAACAACAGAACTCTTCCCAAATACGCTAACAAAAATCTGCCTAGCTACTCCAAATTAGCTAACAAGACAGATCCCAGGGATTTCCACTGCGCAGGGTCCCTCTTTCTTGTAAAGCAGACGTTCAATGATTGTTGTAATAAACATGGATGTTCTCAATGTTGTACTCCTTCTTCAGACTGACTCCATGACAGCTTAGCTTTTCCAAGGGAATACATTTTGAAAGATTTTCTTTTACAGTTATTAGTCTAAAGACCAGCCTGTACATGCAAATTCTTACATGGACATATACTGTAATAAAATCAGACTTTTTCAAAGTCTTTGTCCTTCTTGGCAGAGTCATATATATCACATGGCATAAACCAGTTACACAGGAACTTTTATGGTATTTTGGAAGCAGCCTGATTTCTGTTGTTAAACTGCAGGTATGCAAGTTCAGGATGGCATTTGTAGATATTGTAGATACCACAATGCTCACACTTTCCTTAGGTTATGTGAATGGAACTTTAATCTTTATTTTTCCTGGATTCAGTGCAAGTACATGGCATGAATTATCTAATCAACCAGAGAAGATAATGACAATGATCTAAGACTTGACCTTGCAGATATGCAAAAAAAAAAAAAAGTGACATGAAATGTCAGGCTTACACAGTTCTAAGTCTGCAGCTTATTTTTTTCTGGGACAATAATGGATTTATTTAAATAAAAAGTTTTGCCTAATGCAAAAACAGAGTTTGAAAAAGGCACAAACGTGTTCAATTAAATCTAGGAATAAATACGGAACATACATTCCCATTCACTAACTGAATCATATTTTCAGGACAATAAAGCAAAATTTGAAATGTCTTGTTATCCTATTGACTTTAGAATTGTACACCAGTATTGTTACTTACCTAAAATAAATGGCTTATTTAACCTAAGAAACCATATTATGGCTCAGAACAACATATGCATCCAACCAAGAGATAGTTGGGTTCACGACAGTTTTATTACCAACACACCATCAAGCAAAGGGACATTAAGCTTTTGTTTCTGTGCAATATATTAGTATACCAATCACTATTAAGACTATAATTTTTATTATGTTTTTCCTTCTACATTTACAGTTTATGGTTTCACTTCTTTATTTTTAACTGTTAACATTTTTATATTAACATTCTTATGCACTCTGAGATTTTATCAGTGGAAAGGAAACAAATCCTATAAATATAGATTAAGTGAGCAAAAAAACCCTGAGTTATGAGGTTTAAATGTGGATATTACTTCATAATCAAAAAACACCTGGCATGCTTTCCCTTCTTTAAATAGTTTTGCTCAAAATGATAGTCTGCAGGACTGCAGGTTTCCTCTATATACAAAAAATTTAGGAAGCCATATATTAAATTAAATAATAACTCCTCTAGTTACGTAGCATTTTAATCCGGTTATTTATGCAATGAAAGTACGTAAGAAAACAGGTTTACTTTGCTACATGCTCCATAAAACTTTCACCAATACACTCTTTTAAAGCAAGTTTTTTTTCTGATGCAGTATGTTACGAGTGTATTAAGACATCTTGAGAAAAGAAGTACAAGATAACCATTCAAAATTAAGAGAAAATATTTGTTTTCCAACCAGATTTAATGCCAATATGTTTAATTACTTCAAATATGAGGATAAATTCGAATCAAGACTAAAGCTTCCAAGTTTATTCATCATACATGGTAATTTTTTCATTGCCTAGAATACCGTATTAAAAAACTATACAAAAGGGGTCCCCAATCCTCCCAGTAATGGGCCCTGGCTCATTGAGAACAAGGCTGCGCAAGCAGCTCCATCTGGCCTCCACTTGCACAAATGGAGCTGAATGCATCCACACCTGCCGTTTGCCCAGAACCATTTCTTCTAACATCTCCCTCCCCCTGATTGGTCCACAAGATGGAAAGGCTGGGGACCACTTTACTACAAGAAGCCCTACTGTGCTGCAAACATTTTGGCAGGGTCAACTTTGAGGCACACCAGTGAATGCAATGTACAATTCAGCCACCATTTTAAAGGGCACACAACCATCCCTTTCCACACATCCACCAATTGCTACATGGTGCAAATAGGGAATGCCATGGGTTCTACATCTTATAACCAACTAGATCAGATACTTCACCCTTTGAAAAGCCAAGGGCTATATTACCAGTTGGTTATAGGATGTAGAACCCGTGGCATTCCCTATTTGCATCATGTAAGTGATTGGTGATGTAAGAGCATATTTGCTCTAACCACACCTCCTCCTTTTGACTTCACTCAGAACATTCCCAGCTCCATTTGTTTGGGTGTATCATCAAAAGCTCTCTGGGGGAAAAAAAAAAGATGGTCTAAAGCACCTCCTTGACTTACCTCATACTGTACGCACCAGCACCTAGTTCTTGGCCAATGCCAGAAAGGCTGGCATCAAAATCCTGAACTAGGCCTGATTCGATGACTTCATCTGCTAAGGGCAGCTTCAGAGCCCAAGCCATTTTTGAACCAGTTTCAGCAGCTGGCTAGCTAAGGATAGAGAAGCAACTCTTCCAGGAACTTCCAAGGCACACTAGGATGCGGCCCTCGGGTCTCCAGCCACCATATCCACTCCAGAGCCACCTCTTTTAAGACAAGACCAAAACCAAAACCCAGATTAGAGGAAGGAGGAGACCTCTCTCTTTCTTCACCAACACATGCAGCTTCCTTAGGTGCAGCTGCCCCTTATCGCGGTGTTTGTAAACAAGCCCTACTAACAACAACCCCCCCCCTTACTCCGCATAAACTCTTAAGTTTTTGCAAGGGCCCGATCTACTTCCAATAAGGGCGGTGAGTCGGGTTTCCTTTCCCATCGCCCTCCTCCAGATTTCCGCTTCTCTTGCCTTTGCAAAGCGGCCGCAGCTCTCCGTAAAGAGAGATCACCACCCCCAACCCCCCACCCTAAGTAAGCAAAGGGAGCTCTCCCTCCCAAGTTGGTCGGTCACTCTGGCGGATCTGGTCCGGTTCTACTCAAGAGGAAGCCATGCAAAACCGAGGAGGGCGTCCCATCGATCACACGCCTCCCCCCCACCTTCCACAGCCAGCCCGGCGATCTGGATTAACCAGCCACGCCGAAGCGCCACGACTCCCGCAAGCAGACCCCTTCCTACTCGCGAGGCCCCCAAACCACCCACGCTTCCGGGCAGCACCATCGCTGTCCATCCGACCACTTGCCTCGGCATGGACCACCTTATTTTGGTTCCGGCTCTCCTCTGGTGTTCCAGTCCAGCAAACACCGCCCCCTCCCCACACACCATCACCACCACCACTCACCACCGGCGCAGCAAGGTCCCGCTCTCTCTAAAGGAGCGCGAGGACGGCCTCCCTCCAGCCCGGCAGCCCCCAAAGCAAACTAGGCACCTTCTCTCCCCGAGATCCACTCAACATGGAGGCAGGCGGGAAAAAAAAAAAAAGAAGAAGAAGAAACAGAAAAAGACGCCGCTGCATGCAGCGGCCCAGCCGGGCTATCGCGCCGGTCCCCCCGCCCCTTCCCTCAGCTGCCGAAGCCAATCGGGGTTCTCTCTCCCGCCCCTTCTTCCGCTTGACCAATCGAATCGTGAGAGTGAAGCGCCGTTCCCCCCCCCTCTCTCTCCCCTCGCCCCCCCCCCCCGCTTTTCCAAGCAGAGGCAAAGCCTTGCGGGGATGAAGTAAGGAGAAGGGGCGGGGCTTGCCGAGGTTAGTTCCTTAGTGCCTGGATGTGTTTAGTCTGGAGCAGGAATAGGTTGGTGGGGCAGCGGCGTCCTGCATGAAGCGAAAGTTAGTCAAAGCAGACGGACGGAGAGGGTTCGATGGGAATAGTTCCCTAAACCTAGCATAGGATTAGGGAGCCTCAAGTACAGTGCATCTTAAATATATTTAATTACGCGATCCAAAGAAAACTTTTATTCCCCAAACCCCAAAAACTGTCACCTTAGACTGTCTGCAGCCTTTCCTAAGAGGTCTGTAGGGGCGTGCATAAGCGAACCAACGTGCCTACTGTCCCTGTCCTATTGTTTTTTATTTTTCTTATACATATATATCCATTTCATGCATTCGTAATTATGTTTATACTTATACCTGTCATCTTGTAAGCGATTGACAAATCAAATAAATAAAATAAAATAAAAATAAAAAACTCGAAAGCCAAGTGTGATGTAGTGGTTAAAGGCACTGGCCTAGACTTGAGTTCTAGCTTATGCCCGAGGCATGAAGCCAACTGGGTGATCTTGGACCAGTCACTTTTTCAGCCCCTTGGGAAAGAGACAGTGGCGAACCACGTTTGAAACCTCGCCGAGAAAACGGCAGCGACTTGACTAGGCACCCGCCAGGAATCAAGATAGAAGGCACACACACACATACTGAATTAAAGCTCATCCTTAGGCTTAAGCCTTACAATTTTAGGCACATTTCTTTTAGAGGAAGTCCTATTTAAATTACGGATAAGTTTGTTTTTGGTAAGCCCGACTCATGGGTTACATCCATTCACGTGTATCTTGCTTCTTTGGCATATTCATTGGTTGGTTTGATTCGCATTTGAATATTTTATTTCATTCTGTAATGTAAAAAAAAAAAAAGGAAAAAGGCATATAGTTTTGTGAGGTGCAGTTTTCAGAAAGTCATGTCCTAACTTTTGCTGCTTTCAAAGTTAATAAAGAGCCCTTCCCTATTTATGCCTAACCAAAGCATTTATGTTCTGATAAAATTTCTTCTGCCATATCCCCATGATGGTGCCTTTGTCTCACACACACCCATGCTATAGAATGAAACAGCCTTAGGCTGTGTTTAGCAGTACCAGTGTAAAATTGTATTTTTATGCTTGTTTTGACAACATCCACCAGAACTTCCAGACTATGAAATCTGTTAGATTTTGTCACCCATTATTTTGAAAGGAGGTTCCTTAAATCTTAGAAAAGAGGACATAGATCAGCAGTGGGACAGTGGATTTCATAACAGCATAGCTTTCAACTGACTAAAGGATGGTTAGAGAGACATTCAGCTCATATGTAAGTGTGTGAGCTAACCACAGGTAAAATTCTGAAATGTTTATTGAAAAGTGTTGTTTTGTGCTGTTCTTATCAGAGGTGATATTCAGCAGGTTCTGATCAGTTCTGGAGAACCTGTAGCGGAAATTTTGAATAGTTCAGAGAACTGGCAAATACCACCTCAGACTGGCCCCGTGCCCCATCTATTCTCTGCCTCCCGAATCCCAGCTAATCGGCTGGGTATTCTTTTATTGCCCTGCAGAGGAGAACAGGGCTGCAAAGCAGGTTAGTGGGGTGGGAATGGGGATTTTGCAGTAACCTTCCCCCAGGAGTGGGGAGGGAACAGAGATTTTGCAGTTTCCTTCCCCTGCCATGCCCACCAAGCCATGCCCTCAGAACCAGTAGTAAAAATTTTTGACTCCCACCACTGTTCTTATGTATAGGAAAGTTGTCTCTAAACACACCCCTGGATTTGTGCTTTCCTAACGGCACTGCTGCTTTCAAGTGTTCAAAGTATTTTCCACACATCAGATAAGTTTGTCCTTGCAATAATTCCTTGAGTCAGAGAACCGAGACGGAGAGGATTGCTTGCTTGAGGGCATGGAGTTTATGGCAAGACACTGTTCTCAATTTTATGTTACACCAATTACAGTACAATATTGATAGCGTCAGTCAGTGAGATGAAATGAGAGATAAGTGGCTTGTTTCCAAATGTGGGTCTTTCTAGTGTTTGGCATCTTGATCAATCTTAAGCTTGTTCTTCCATGGTCATTGACACAATACTGCCACCAACAGGTTTTAGTGTGGTCCCATCTTCATTAGTACTTAGTGAAGGCAAAAGGAGACATATATGTACGGTATTGGGAAAAACATTGAGAACTGATTTCAAAATGTTCCAGATCAGATATTCAGGATAAGCAGAATGTGGAATCTTAGCTAGGGGCTCTCCCGAACCCCTGAGAACACCCAGCAGCCCATCCCGTTTTTCCCCCCTAATGCAATAGTCTCCACGAACATTTCTTGTAGTAGTAGTGAATGCTTTCTATTAATTACAAAAATGTACTTTTCGATGACCTCAGAATATTGCCAGTTAGTTGTAAATATTGGAATTACTATTACAAAGAAAAGGAAGGGAAAATGGTTTTTTTCTATACCACTCACAGGGAACAGGATGGAAGACTATAGTTGTAGAGAATTGCAGAGGTGACCTCGGAAAGACATGCCAAGTCAGTTAGCCAAACATTAAACTCAGCCCAGAAAACAAGATCAGAGTGAAGAAACTTAAAAGTGACCCTGCTCTGACTCATTTTGATATAAAGCTGAGGGAAAGGAAAAACCTTCTCTGGGTTTCAAGATTCTGGCATTATAGCCTTGGTCAATGAAGTAGAATTTCAGTATATTTTTGTGCAGCACATTTACTGACCTGACATATTTTGAGGGTTGATAGTGATCTGTCATCTCTCTTCTACCCATCCCATTATAAATCTCCAAATTGCTTCAAATAGCTCAGTCTGAAATATGTCCATTTAAAAATGAGCAATACTCAGTCCAGTGGAATGTATTCCCAGGGAACTGTGGTGTGACTGAGCAGACAACTTCATCTGAAATAATCTTAAGTATAAAATGTGTGAGCTTCAGATCCGTAGATGCAATCCTGTTCCCGCTGAAAACCATAGTGGATGGATCATAAGGATATGTATCACTTGGTTCCTGCTGTCATTAGTGGCAAGTCTATGGTGTGTCTGTTAAAGATCAGCTTGTTTATTGCCTGGATGAGATTGTAATACTGCTGTGTCTTTGCTATTGACGATAGGAACCCAGAGATCTGTATCAGATCATTGGTATCTAGGGGAACGGAGAGAGAAAGATGAAGAATTTTACTTAAGGTGTGTATGTCTGTGAAGGGATCTTTGTATGCTTGTGTTTGGTTTCTTGATCACCTGTTATATACTCTCAGTGTATAGAATGATTGTAGTTCTCTAGTCTCCAGGCAGATGTCCCAAAGACTCGGGATTCTTATGAATTTTCTTTCAGAACCTGATGAGTTCATATCCAGATAGAGGCAGTGCATCACTGGAAATCTGTTCCTACCAACCCTCCCAAGAGCTTCAGAGCACAGCTCTTTCCAAAGTTGGCAATGTCAAAGAAGACTAAAAGGAAGTTGGGCTGAGGCAGTTATGAATCCAACCATTGTCTTAGTGTGCATTCAGGGTCGTCATATGTTACACCAGTCTTGGTGTTGGCATGAGGAACTGAGGGAGGGAACAATTACCTTCTACTATCGGGCAATGCAATTCTCTGAAAGTGGGAACAAGAATGGATGTTTGCCAAATATTGCAGAACAAGAATGGACATTGAGTGCTTCCTGAAGTCAAAAGAAAGTTAGGGTAAACAGCATCAAGGAGGACCTGTCATAATGTATCTACTGACACAAAGTTCATTGATATATGTTTACATTCTGTTTCCAAGATTCTATTATTATTTGTCCTTAAAAAGTATCTCACTAAAAAAGAAGTTGTGATAATTTAGTTTTCTTGGATAGAGGGGTTCACACATTCCTCTAAATGAATAGATTTTATTTTCTTCCAATTTCCAACCAGAAAAATGAGATACGTGTTTGTCTAGACTAGTATTTATGCCTTGTAAAAGATGCATACCTTGTAGTATGTACAACTACTATTAACCATTACATCAATACAATAACCTGTGTGCTAGGAATCATTAGAGAAGGCTTATGGGTGAGATATACCAGGTGAAGAGGGAGGAATATTGCATTTGCATTATGCTTATAATATTATGTTTATATTATGATTTCTATTTATATGACATTTGAAATGTTTAAAGATAATCATGATTGAGATGCAAACTTAAAGTGCCTCCTCTCAATTATTTTTAAAGTTCAAATCCTCCTCAGTTTTTCCTTCTTCCATCTTATTCTTTATCATCACATCACAATCCTTGAATTTAGTTGTTGGTAACCCAGACATTTTTACATGCAATTTTAGGAAGGGAAATCCTTGTAGATGGAAATGTAGAAAAATGAAAGAAGTGAAATAAAGATGGTGGTTTGTCAACATATGCTTAGATAATAATTGAAAAACTGCATATTGATCAAAATCATTGGAGGAATTCCAGTTCCTTTTTTTTCCCCAGAATATCCTTTCACACAATAAAGCTGCCGTGCAATTTACACATACCAAAGAAATTTAAAATTTGGCCAAGATGTGCTAGAGGTGAAAATTTCAAAAATCTGCAGGAGGTAAATGAATTTGAGAAAATTGTAAAATCTTGCTTTCAAAATCTGATTTTGACAATCCTTTTTAATGTAAACTTAAGGTATTACTTTTAAGGCAATCAAAACCATAGCTTGCTAAATGCAACTTTTTACATCCCTTCCCTCACCATTATATTCCCAAATTGAATGATTTAAATTAAAAACAAAAAAGAGGTGTTTTGCAAAAAAAAAAAAAGTTTTGGAAGAGCGAAGTGGAGAACATTTGCTCCTTTCAGAAAAAAAAAATAACTTCGGTTCCGGTAGGAAAAAAATGACTTTATTTAATGCAATGTTGAATAGAAGAATCATTTTTGTTTTTCCTTGGTTGCTTTAACAGACATCCCCCCCGACACTTACTTTTTAAATGCACAATAAGTAATAATACAATTTTTGCATTATTTGTAATGCCACATCAATTGTGCATGTACTGGAAGGGCATTATGTCATGAATTACCCATCAGCAGTCTTCTTTCTTGACGCAAGTTCACTACTAAAAAAGAGAGAAAGTAGTTGTTTCTCCCTAATAAATGAGCTGTGTGCTAGTGTGCAATTCAGTTCACGTATTTTTAAAAATTAAAGGAGAAATGTGTTGAATTATCTCAAAAACGTTGGTGAGACTGGAAGAGGAACCAGGCTAAGGGATTCAACAGGGCAAGATTAACTTAAATACCGATTTAATTTTTGTCGATACCTGTAGATCAAGAGTGTCAAACTCGATTTCATTGAGAGCCGCATCACGGTTGTGCTTGTGACCGCAGAGGGTGGGCGTGTCCTAGGTGGCCAAGCCAGCTTGACGTCACTCTTCTCAGGGTCTCTGTGGTGGCCCAAGCGCTCTGCCAATGAAAACTGAGCTCGGGAGGGCTGTGTGTAGTCCTCCTGAGCTCCATTTTCACTGGCAGAGGCACCACAGGCCAGGCCAGGGTGGCCCATGGGCCAGATCCAAGCACCTCGCAGGCCACATCCGGCCTGCGGACCTTGTGTTTGACCCCTCTGCTGTAGAGAATTGGGAAGATGACCTTGAAAGAAATAAAAAAATCTTGCCTAGACAGAGGCGGCTGAAATTTCTTTTAAGATCTGAGAAATATTAGGACCTATGATGTACTGGAGTATAGTATGGTGGGGAGGAAGGTACAATACAATCAGACTTGCAAGATTCTTTTTATAATAGCCAATCTCAATAAAGTTAATTCTGGTCTTCCTATAGCCGTGATGGTGAACCTATGACCGGAAGTGGCACACAGAGCCATTTCTGCCAGCATGTGAGCCGTAGCCCGGAACAGATCCACTGCGCATGCACACGCACCTCCTGCCAGCCGATTGTTGGGTATCTGCCACGCACTTTCTGCATGCGACGACGAAAAGGTTACCCATCACTGTCCTATAGAGTTGATTTCCCCATCTGGTCTACCAACTGAGGCTGACATTACCGCATTTCATGGATACAGCCATATTCCTCCTACCCTCCCCTTGATCATGCGATCAAAATTGAAGTGCTTGGCAACTAGTTCATAGTTATGACTGTTGCTGTGTTCCAAGATCATGTGATCACCTTTTGCGACCTTCTGACAAGCCACATCAATGGGGAAGCCAGATCCACCTAACAACCGTGTACTAACTTTAATAACTGCAGCGATTCACTTAACAATTGTGGCAAGAAAGGCCATAAATGGGGGCAAAACTCACTTAACTGTCTCGCTTAGCAACAGAAATTTTGGGCTCAATTGTGATCCTAAATCAAGAACTACCTGTATGCAGGAAGGCTCCCAGCTGAATCCCTGGTACAGGTAGTTCTCATTCAGTAATGACAGGGACAATAGGACAAGGTGGTAAGTGTGAGGATTGGTCATAAAGCTGCTTTTTCATCACTGTTGTAAGTGCAAACAGTCACTAAATGAGTACCTATATTGCCAGGTACGGTTGGATAAACTGCTTAAAAATTCTAGGTTGAGTTGAAGCCAGGCAAGGCTGACATTAATACAACAGATGGACCAGTGTAAGGCAGTTTTCTGTGTTTCTCTTTTGTTATTGCTTGGCTAGTTCCTCCTTGCCCCTGTAGTAAGCTAGGCCCAAGACTACTTGTTACTTGTACTGCTGCTCTGCTGGCATCAGATTGCCCAGACATAAAATATCCCAAGATATAGACAATTGTACCTGCCTCCTCCTCCTTCTCAGCATTCTTCTGAAAGGGAAACTTTAGCTGGGAAATCAGTCTTAAAATAAAAGAACCAACAGGGAACCAGGATACTAAACTTCAAAATCTTGGTGGGTGAAAAAAAAACACACCTTTTCAGTGTAATAGTTCTTAGTCATCACAGTAATACCCATATGGAAAGGGAGATATAATGCCACAGTTCTGCTTAGATATGATTAGCAGATCTTGTTGTTGAATAGGAAATGATAGGTGGCTATGAAAAGTGGCTCAAATAAAAGAGGATTTTTCCCATTATTCCTAGTGGATGCTATGCTGGGTGGCAATCCTAATGCCACTTTCGAAAAGAAAAGAAGAAAAATGCACACAGACTAGGCGAGGATAACCTTGATTTGACCATGATTTGTCTGACACAGAAGGAAGCTAAACGCCAACGGACTCCTAAGCCTTCACAGCTTGGTGCGACACCAGGGAGGAAGGCAGCAGCTGATGAGTAGGCTGGGGCACAATAAAACACGAGGAGATCTCCCCTCTTTCACTTCAGTCATCACTATAAACAGGTGGCAGGGGCAGGGGAGACTTAGCCACAAAGTGCTCACGGCAGCCAGGTAGGGAAAGGGGAGATTCGTGCTTTAGAACTGCAGCCTTCAAGGGATCTGAAAGACATTGAGTTTGCTGGTGTTTTTGAGTGTCTGTCGCCGGTTGCAGAACCAAACCCGGACCACTTCCCGGTCATAATTGAGCTCCTTGGCGATCTCGGTGATTTCATGGCCGGTGGGGAGGGTGTTTTTCTCAAAATAGGCGTTGAGGGCCTCAATGGCCTGCGGGGTGAAAGAAGTGCGCCGTTTCCGCTTCTTGGAAGGCTCCCCGCCCACAAACTCCATCAGGTTCTGCTGTCCTTCCTGATTCCGAAGCTCAGCTTCACTCAGCCACTTCTCCAGCACGGGCTTTAGCTTCTGGGCACTCTTGGGGGTGATGTCCAACTTTTCGAATCTGCAAAATCAGCAGGAACCATTGAGGAAGGCAAGGCGGATTTCTTGTCACTACTATTTGCTACCCAGCCCTGAGGAAATTAATATCTCAATGTTCAGGTTTGATTCATTAGTCATTTAAGGCAGGGCAGAGCTCAAAATGAGTGGGCTCCACACGATCCCTGAGAAGTAACTGCCATCATAACAACAATCCACTTAATTTAGGATTAGAAACCAACATTAAATCCTACTGTGAAAGAATGTGCACCAGGAGGAGCAGAGGGGGAGAGATTTGACAACGCAGAGCTTTGCCAGAAAGGAGCCCAGACGAAAAGACCACACAGTTCTGAGGTAGATGTGGGAAGGGGGAAGAGATTCAGAGTAGCCACCCTAGAATCTGTCAAGAAATATCTTGTAGTCAGAGAGTTATAGCTTTAGTTTGGCAAGGTTCTGTCCCTCAGGTATAAGCTAGTGAAGGATTGAATTCAATTGGACTCACTGTCTCATCTCTGGGGTTGGGTCTAACACCTATTTAGGGCTATAGTATTCCATTTGGGCTGCAATTATTTAGATAGCCACTAGATGATAACTCAAGAGATACAAACAACTCTATCACTTTTGCTGCCACGTAGTGGTCATCTGGATTTTGCACTCTAAATACAATAGCCCCATCCTATTGTTTTAATGGTATTGAGCTATTTTAAAGAACTGGGAAGGAAGAAGGCCTAGTGTTGGTTTAAACAGGCCTATCAAACTGGCAGCCCATGGACTGGAGGCATCACATGCAGGCCATGCTCACCCGAGCTCTACAAAGGCAAAAAACGTTGCGATATATCACAATATGTCATGTGACACAATTGAGTTTGACACTCGTGGTTTAAAAGAAGACTGGCCAACCTGTTTTTCCATCGGGGGCTGCATTCCACCCAGAACCAACTGCACAGGGAAACAGACTGGCTTACCTGCATATAGCAGACTGGCTGTATGCAGGTCCTTCAGTGGCAGTTAATGCCTGCCCCACCTGGGTTTGGGTGAGGCCCAAAGAGAGACGTCGAATCTTAAAATTCTTGGCAAACTCTCTGATCTCCTCCAGGTTTATGCCATCTTCATCACTTCCATTATTTGAAGGTTGAGGCTCTGGTAGGAGAAAGAATGAAAAAGACACCCTTGTTCCATTCTGCAGTTTCTGACTAAATTGCATTATAAATCCTTTCTTCCTGCAGCCACATGCATCTTTCATGCTACTGGGCAGGAAGTAGTTTTCATTTCACAGCAGTTGAGCTGTGATTTGAAAATGGGGGACATTTCCATCACACCTTTTAGGTCACACTCTGGTCTGGTAGTTCTCTTTCCTGACTGTGTGGTTGGTCCCAGTCAGTTGAAGAGATTCAGCCTACAATTACTCCATGACAGAGTGCCACAGGGCTCCCACTTTTTATTTAATATCTATATGAAGCTGCTGAGGACGTCCAGATATTTTACCGAGCAGGTTGCCTTCATAAATAATGAGTAAAGCAATAAAACCTGGCTCTGGGAGAGAGAACTTGCAAGATATTAGATTTTGGTATTCACCCTGACACTCTGTTGGTCAGGGTCATTACAGCCTATATTGTTTATTAATGTTGTGTTGTTCTAATCCTCTGTTTTTCTGTGTATGCTGCTGTTCGTTATTAGGAGTAGAGTGACACATTTTTTAAAAAGTAATACTGTACGTGTCTTTTTGATTTGGATTAACACTTGCAGGCGTCCCCACACCGACAGCCTTTTTCTCAAGCAGCTGTAGGGTGTATAACAATGCCCCTTTAACACAGAAATCAGGCAACCCCACTTCATGGTTTTTTTTACCATAAATGTTCCATGAACCAGCCTCCATTACTGGCAGCTTCTTTCTCTGCCTGCTACAAGAATCACAGGGATACCAACATGCTTACTTGAAACCAGCTGGCTGACAGTTGGTGACTCTGAGCAGGTGATGGGGACAGGAGTGGAAGCTAGTTTGGATGCTGGGGGAGGACTTGCAATAACCACAGCTGGTTGTGAGAGAGCTGTGGCCGGCTGAATTGGCTGGACCTGGCAACGGAGCAGAAGAAAGCAATATTCAGACCAAAACAGTTTAATACTGCTTTTGTTGGTTTAGCTTGGCTGCCCATTTTCTACAGGTAGCCCTTTACTTACAACAGTTCATTTAGTGACCATTCAACATTACAATGGCACTGAAAAAAAGGGATTTTGTTTTTCACACGACCATTGCAGCATCCCCATGGTCACATGATCAAAATTCAGAGGCTTGGCAACTGGCTCATATTTATGACGGTTGCAGTGTCCTGGGGTCATGTGATCAGGTTTTGCAATCTTCTGACAAGCAAAGTCAATGAGGAAATCGGATTCACTTTATAACCGGTGTTATTAACTTAACAGCTGCAATGGTCCACTTAACAACTATAGCAAGGAAGGTTGTAAAATGGGGCAAAATTCACTTAACAGCTGTCTAACTTAGCAACAAAAATGTTCGGCTCAGTTGTCTTAAATCAAGGACTACCTGTATTTATTTTGCATCGTTTGTAGCTTTTTTACGAGTTTTTCAAATTGTTGCAAGCTTCCCAGAGATAACTGTTTGAGATGAACTGAGATAAATTGAATGAATGAATGAAATGACTATGAATGAAGAACGGCCTAATGAGCCATTATGCTGGTTGTAATCGGAGTCAATGAGAATTGTGCCAGGTAGGAAATACATTTACCTTTGTTTACTTTATGTGATTTATACTGTTTGAATAAAGTTAATATATCTTGATTCTCAAGTGCATGTTACAAGAACTCTTACTTTGAAGTGTCAGTGCCCAGCCTTCTCACTTCCCAACTGAAATGCCAGTCATCAGATTAGCCAATTAGATTCTAGCTCAGCTGCAGGACATACCTTATATAGTAATGGTCCATAGGTATTAGCTAGTCTTTGCTAGGCATCACTAACTTCAGCTACAAAAGGAATAGGATCAGGTTTTCCAGAGCTTAGTTCTGGAAATGAAAATGGATTGGAGGGAGAACATTTTAGGCCTGCTGGCTCTCAAAACACTGCTTCTGTTTTCATCTCAATCCAGGATGATATTATTTCAACCAGGACTCTCTACACATGGACCTTAGCTGCTAACCTGAGCATCAGTGTTGTTATATGTAGTATATAAATCCCACTGATCACCCTGACACCGATAAAGCATATTTCATGCCTCAAGCAACATTTGACAAGAGTATTTTACACATTCAGCTACCAAGTCATCAAGGATCAGGGCCAAGTGATGATGTTTTGCAGCCTGAGGCAAAACAGGAAATGCTATTCCTGCTTCCAGCCGATTGTGTCACACCTCAGGCTTGATTAACTAATTTGACAGGTGAAATGCAAAATTGGCCTGCCTCCTCTTCCTCAGCAGTAACAATAATAAAAGTGCCTCGAACTGTGCCTTACTTTTTAATATATTTTAATTTTTCATAATGTTTGTTTTATATTTTTATAAGGATTGTACTTATATAATTGTTATTCTTACTGAGGTATGCCATCCAGAGTGGCTTTTGTGAGATAGGCAGCTGTATAAATGTGTTTGATAAACTGGTTTATTAATCTAAAGCATATGAAGAATGGTTGAAGGAATTGGATATATCTATTTTAATGAAAAGAAGGACTAGGGGAGACATGACAGTAGTGTTCCAATATCTCAGGGGCTGCCACAAAGAAGAGGGGGTCAAGCTATTCTCCAAAGCACCTGAGGGCAGGACAAGAATCAATGGATGGAAACTAATCAAGGAGAGAAGCAACTTAGAACTAAGGAGAAATTTCCTGACAGAACAATTAACCAGTGGAACGGCTTTTGCCTTCAGAACTCGTGGGTGCTCCAACACTGGAGATTTTAAAGAAGAGATTGTCTGAAATGGTATAGGGTTTTTTTGCTTGAGCAGGGGGGTTGGGCTAGAAGACCTCCAAGGTCCCTTCCACCTCTGTTATTCTGTTAAATAAATAATTTGGAGCTCTTTCATGACTTCTCCTAGTTCAACAATCTATCAAAAGCAGTAGGCTCCCCATTTCTGTTTCATCCACTTTCCTCTCTCTCCATAGGTGCCTCTTTCAGTATTTTGGTAATTTTTCTGTTCAGATCCTCTGGTGATTTTCTCAGCAGCTTGGCTAGTTGGGCTCACCTCACTCTTGGCAGGAGATTCTGGCGGGGTTGACTTCCTGACAGTGGTTGCTGCCTGGATGGTGCTAGCCAAGGTGGCGATGATCTGACCTTGAGCATTTAAAAACAACTGGGGTGTCACCGCCTGCACTTGTAGATTTTGTGCTGGCAATGTAGAAGGGGCAGGAGTTGGCGTTGCAATTCCGGTTGGGTTCACTACCCATGGAAGAGTTCCAATAACCTGGAGGACAAAGGCAAGGGAAAGCACCAAGGTTGCAGCGTGTTAATCTTCTGACATTCTCCTATCAAAACCACAAAGATTTAGTTTTCCCATTAAGATTTCTGTAGCAGAGCCAAGACAGTATAATGTTTAGGATATAGGAGCAGGACCAGGCAGAGTCCCATTGGAGTCCACCCATGTCTTTGAAAATTCACTGGATGACTTTGGCTTAATAATTATCTCTATGCCCAATCTATATCCAAACAGGAGAAGAAAAATGCTTTCTAAGGCACCTTAAACTTTGGAGGAAAGGCAGGCTCTGAATACATTGCATAGATGTTTTGCTTGACAACTAAAAAAGAAAAAAATATTGTGTCCTTTAAACACAGCCTACTAATACATTAATTTGGTTTCTGGAGTGGTGCAGCACTTACTTGTCCTTGAGCATTAGTCAGGATTTGTCCAGTTATTCCTTGCACACTAGGAATGGTGTTTGCAATGACAGGCGTAGCTGCTAGTGAGCTAAGCAGCTGGGTTGGGGCTCCAAGAGAAGCTGCACTGATCTGCAAGAGATATCAAAAGAAAACAATAAATAAAAACAAAGATCAAAGGTTAGGATTCTTCATTTTCATGCAAAGTGAGATCTTCTCTGCCTCAACTGCTTCTATACTTTCTTCCACAAGGCAGAATTATATATACATTTGTCACTCTCTGTAGATTATGAGGCATTTATTGTATTACGAAGCCTGATCACTCCTGAGGAGGTCAGTTTGCCCTGTTTCACAATCTAAATAATCAAATTACCTTTGAAAATCTGTAATCTGACTAACCTTGTTCTATTTGTAAGTTAATACATGGATAATGACTGCCATTTTTGGCACCAATCTTCAAATATGACTAACGAGTGATTTGTTACAGCAAAAGTCAATGGTTTTCTTCAATAAGAGCGGCGGAATTCTTGTTTTTCTTATTTTTAGCATTTCTCTCATTTTGTGGCAGCATCTGCTTGGTTTATAGCAGACTCTGTAGCCGACACAGCAAAGCTATCAATGCATGATGTAAGAAGAGTTTTTGTTTTTCAATCACCATGTTGTAGAGCCTGACACTGGTTAGAGCTGAGAAGATCACCCAAATGACTCCTATACTGATGGGAGGACTAGAGTCTTGGGCTTGGGAACTTGGAATATAACCTAGTCCATGGGTCCCCAAACTTTGCAACTTTAAGACTTGTGGACTTCAACTCCTGCTGTAGAGATCTGCTGAAGATCTCTACTGAGATGAATTTGATCTCTTGTGCAGCCATTGTTGAAGTCCACAAGTCTTAAAGTTTGGAGACCTCTGACCTAGTCTAACACTATGGTATACTATCCTGGCTCTCATTCATATATGTGTTAAAGTTGATACTCATGTTTCCCCAAAAATAAAACTGGGTCTTATATTAATTTTTGCTCCAAAATACGCATTAGGACTTATTTTCTAGTTAGGTCTTATTTGGGGGGAAAACAGTACTGAATGCACACATCTGGCTGACAATCTTAACTGGGGTTTATTTTGGGGATAGGGCTTATATTACAAGTGCCATGAAAAAATCATGCTAGGGCTTATTTTTCAAGGAAAGATGGTAACATTTCATATACTCATTTGAAATGAAGACTGAATATAACTTATGATTCAAATTTTATATCCGGGACATTGAAATCAATTTTTGTGTTATCAAAGAAATAGATTTCTCATTATCAGCACAGAGGTTTATTCTAGACATTTACTAGATTTGTTGAACTTATCCAGTATTGTATTCATCACAGAAATGCACATGAGATTTTCTTCTCTGGCAAAATCAGAAAGGACCAAAGTGATGTGGAAGGCCTTGAGTTGGGTCAGAAATGTATTTATAGAAGGTTTGTCTACTCCCAACCGTGCTTTCCATGTAGTTAAAAAGTCTTCTTCAAGGGAAGGGGTTTTCCAGCATCTTACTATTCCTGCAAATCCTGCTGGTTGAACCGCGATCTGTGTCGGAGTTTCCAGTGGCTTGACGGCAGGTGGAGTGGCTGTTGTGGTCGGCTGTGACAACAGAGTTGTCTGAGCTGGTGGTTGAAACACAGTCTGTGTTTGAATAGATGGCCGAGGCTGGGCTGTTGGCTGTGCCTGGAAAGGTTGGGCAGGCTGCAAAGGGGCTTGTACTGCTGTGTTCAGCACTGCAGTAGCTGCGAGAGCAAGACAGAAGGAAATGCATTAAATATTGGGTCATTTGAAAGGGGGGGCGGTCAACCTCCAGGTTTGTCACATTTCTAGGTCTGATCCATGGGAAAGCAATGGGAAGAATTACTTTGCAGCAGGTATGGGGTCTAATGAGCCATAAACAAAACCTTAAAGATAAAATGGGATAGCAGATACAGGTGGCCTTCAACTTATGACCACAATGGAATCCAGGATTTCTGTTGCTAAGTGAAACATTTGCAAAGTGAGTTTTGCCCCCATTTTACAAGTTTTCTTGCCACAGTTGTTGAAGCGAATCCCTGCAGTTGATACATTAGTAACCCGGTTATTAAATGAAACTGATTTCCCCATTGATTTTGCTTGTCAGCAAAAAGTGACCCAGGACACTGCAACCGTCATAAATATGAGTCAGTTGCCAAGCAGCTGAATTTTGACCATGGGAAGGCTGTGATGGTCATAAGCATGGAAAACGGTCATAAATCACTTTTTTTCAGTGAGGTTACTTTGAAAAGTCACTAAATGAACTGTTGTAAGTTGAGGGCTCCCTGTATTTCATATTCAGAGGAACTGTTGCACCAGCTGGAGTTAAAAGATATGCCACACATGAAGTAATTATATTGAAACAGACAGGGAAGGTTTTTGAGTTCCATGGAATTCTTTCTACTAGTGCTAGAAATTCTTTTCTAATGCAAGATGAAATCAGGGGCCATCTAAACAAGTAGCCAACAGCTTGGTGGGCTGGGCTCCATCATTGCTGGAACAGCTGTTGCAACTCAGAGTAACCACAGCTACCTGGATCCTTTGCATCCCTGGCTCCTTGTGTGAATTAACTGTTAGCAAGAAGTAGCACCTGGGGAATTAATGCTAGCTCTACATTTTTAATTAAGCATTGCTTTCCTAACAGTCTTCAGAAAATGGAAGTTATTTACAGAGATGGCCAACAGGAACCATGGTTTTCTTTATAAATAACAGGCCCCTGAAACCAAACCAATCCAAATTGTGTTTTCTGCTGTCACACAGACTAGGAATTTAGTGACATTATTTAGCCAAGAAACTGCTGGTCTGCAAGGGAACATCCTGGGGGCTGGGAGTTTTGATATATGCGTGAAACTTAGAAAAATGTCCCCGTTCATTTCCGAGAAGGAAGAAGAATTTTTCCAGCAAGGGATCTGGTTCCTGCACTCAAGTTAATGGGAGAAGTCGGATGCATGCTGTTTTGGATCAGACCACTTTGGCCTTTGATGGAGAGCAAAACACTCTTGCTCCTCCTATGTGACTTCCAAGAAGCAGTGGTTACCTTGCAAATTGGCTATAGGTGATTTGAAAATTCCCCCAGTAGGAGAGGCAGCCGTCAGTCCTGGGAGGGCAGCCACCGTTGCTGCAGGAAATGTCCACACAGCCAGCCCCTGCTGACTTGCCACTTGACCTGCAATACTGATGGGGATAAGAAGAGGTTGAGTAACTGCCCCTGCTGGAATCATTACGCCTGTCACAACTGTTGCTAAGTTTTCCTGAGTCAAGACCTGCAAAAGCAAATGAGATGTAAAAAAAAGAAAAAAGGGAAAAGAAAATCAACGCCACTGCGGACAGCATCAGTGCAGCAGTCACGTCAGTCAGCCCACCGGAGGCCCAGCCCAGCCTGACTGAGATGTGCCGGGTGTGGCTTGCCCCCACCCACCCCTCATGGCCAGCAGCTGGGTGACCCAGCTCTGTAACACTCCAATGGAGGAGGCTGGCTCAAAGTCAACCATGAAAGAACTTGGGACATATCTTCTTCTTCTTCTTTTTTTTTTTTTTTAAATTCCCAGCCCTGATTGATTAGCCTCTGCTGTCAGTTCGCCCAACCCCCTTTGGCTCAAAATGCAAAGTCCAAAGCATAGCACAATAAACCCTAGTTATTTTAGTTTACTAGTTATTTAACCAGGGATCCCCTTCAGAAAACTAGTGTTATTGTACTGCATCCTGGGGTGCATGCCCATCCCACAGGTCAGCATAGACTAAGTGGGAGGCAGAAATAATTTTCTTGCAATGTCTAAAATGCAAAACAATACTGGCTTAGTTTCCACAAAGGTGGGCAGCAAATCTTCCTGCTAGGAAATCATTTCATGATAAAAGCTACAGCCTTCCTTCCTTCCTGCCTGCCTGCCTGCCTGCCTGCCTGCCTGCCTTCCTTCCTATAAATCCCAGCAGCCTTGACCAATGATAAGAAAAATTGGGTATTGTTCAGCAATTTCTTGAAGGCCAAATGTTCTAGGATGTATTCCAATCTGCTATTTCAGAGCAAAGCTGATAAAACTTATTTGACAATGAAAACACAATTTCTTTTTGCAGCTGCCAATTGCACTTTTGGCACGAGGAAGGAGAAATCTCCCCATCTTGGCAAACAATGAAAAGTGATTTTCACGTATTGCCTGTGAAACTGTATGCATCACCTGAATGGGAAAACATTCATACCCACTGCTTCTGTCCTCATTCTTAATCCCACTGTTGATATCCTATACATTATTTTCTAAACTGATGAGATTTTCCAGAGTAGAGAAAAGGATTACTTTGTATGAAAGTGTTGAAATAACAGTACTTGCATCACAATTAAATGAATCAGAACTCAAAGGCATTTTATCCATTCCTTTAAGTTCCAAAGCCATAGGAATAGTAACAAAACCCCCAACAGGTAAATGACCTGCCTTGTTAACAAAGATAAGATGCAGGATGGCAAGGAAAAAAAAATCAAAAGATACCACAGAAAATCAGTTTTATTCTCTATATGTGTCTCAATATGTTCAACCTTTCAGCCCCTTTCTGGGATAATTTTGTTCTTCTAGAGAACCGCAAAAAAAGTAAAAAAATTCTACATCCCATTCCAAGAGCTAAAGAGGGGCATTACTTCATGTATTTGACACTCTTAAATGTGTTATTTTTGAGAATGAAACTAATAGTCTACAGCACATTTGGATATTTTCCTCTTTTGTGTTTTTTTTTATATCACTGAACTAAGGTGGTTCTCTTATTTCTAAACTGTGAGGCAATTTACACTAATTTTCTTAAGCAGCTTTTGCCTGTATGGAATAAAAAGTATGCAGGCTTTATAGAAGATAAACAAGGCAAGTCTGTCTTTAACTCCTTAGTTTTGTCGGGTGGGGCTCTCATATAAGGGATTAATAGTATGTCAAGTTGCATTTGTGTATCTTGCAGCACTCTAAAAAAAAAGCCACCCAAATGCCTGCCAAGAAAAACACTGGAAGGCTGCATTTGATTTCTTTCTACAAAGCTTTGTCAACTGTATCCTTAAAGAAAAAGAGAGATGCAGCACATTCCAGAGCATCAAAGCTATCTGTAACAGGGCTCTCCAACCATAGCAACTTTTAAGATTTGTGGACTTCAATTCCCAGAATTCCTTAGCCAGTATGTCTGGCTGGATTATTCTTGGAGTTGAAATCTACAAATCTTAGACTTGCCAAGGTTGGCGATCCCTGATCCATAACATCAAGAAGTATCTTAGATCCGAGAACCTCTAAGTTCCATAACACTCTGGGAATGTTGCTGTGGGCTTAAAGTAAAGATTCTTTTTCTGCCTAAGTATCCTACCCATATTCAGCTGCTCCACAGGGCACTGGGAACTCCTGACTCCACTAGAGAAATTGAATGCACTACAGTATTTCCTTTGTTCATTGACCAAGAGGTTCCCTCCTGTTTATGAAAACAAGAACAGCAGGATAGTTACCTGTGGTGCCGCTTGCACTGTGACAGGAGTTAAAGTTGGTGTTGGTTGGCTTGTCACTTGGCTAAATGGCACAATTCCTGGGATAGGCACAGGTGTTATTTCAGGCAGTGCCTTGACTTCACCTTAAAAAAGAGAAAACATGTTATTCTGGTAACCTCTTCAATTATCATCCTGGATATTGTATATCAAACCAAGTTACTTTCATTGACTGATGAGGATGTCCTGAACATGGGCTACATGCATCTCAAATTGGTGAGTTGTAGGGAACAGTCTACTACATCTTACAATAACTTGAAGTCTTCCAAGGCTGCCAACAAGGAAGAGGGGGCCAACTTATTTACCAAAGCACCAGAGAGCAGGACAAGAAACGATGGATGGAAACTAACCAAGGAGGGAAGCAACCTGGAATTAAGGAAAAAATTCCTAATGATGAGAACAATTAACCAGAGGAATTGTGGGTGTCCCATAACTGGAGGATTTTAAGAAGAGATTGGTTAGCCATTTATCGAGTAGAGTACAGTACAGAGACCAAGGGGTTAGATGACCTACAAGATTCCTTCCAATTCTGTTACTGTCACTGTATTGTCTGCTGGTAAGTAGTATCTGGATTAGAGAGCTATAGAATGCATATGTAGGAAAGCATGAGCATGATTTAGGCAAAGGTGGCCTTTGGTTGCTATTATGGCATTTGTTGATTTAGAGAACACATATAGCTAAGTGGGTAGGCTTGAAATATGTTTTATATAAACATGAAGTTAACAGGGGGTTAATGAGTAAAATAATAGAAATAAAGTCTTTAAGTATAGAGAGAAAGTTTAATAAACAGTTCAACACTGTTTCATGGAAAGGTTTGGAAATTATAATGGCATAGCTGTGGACTAGATTTATTTGGATTTTATTTTCTAATCTCATACCTTTAATTTCTTTTTCTTTTCTTTTTAAGACCCTGTAATCCCTTTTATTGGGGTGATTGAATGGATCTGAGTGCTTACTGGCTGGATTCCTGATACCTTTGCGAAGTTCGCAGCAGATATGTTCTCTTTGTGCCCTGCCCTGATACAGAAACATCTGTTGCTGCCTAGGATTGAACTCTCAATCTCCTGAGTGTGAGGCAAGTATCTTCATTTCTAGGCCCCCACACCACTCTTCTTCTTCCCCCTCCCCTTTTTTTTGTGCGTGTGTGCTTTTTATAGTATTGCATACTCCAAAAGAGAACAGCATGATGGGTATACATGAGCAAGAACTTATATAACTAGTAAGCATGGTATGAAACGATCCTTCTAGAGGGAAATTCTTAGTACAGAACTATTTAAACAAAGAAAGTGACACACAGGAAAAGGACTACGTGACCAACAGAAGAGAATATCTTGTTTTCTGTAAGCAAGAAAAAATGTATAGCAAGAGCATTTAGACATTATATACCACTTCACAGTGCTTTACAGCCCTCTCTAAGTGGTTTTGCCCCCAATAATCTGAATTCTCATTTTACTGACCTCGGAAGGATGGAAGTCTGGGTCAATCTTGAGTCTGGTGAGATTCAAACTGCCAAATTGCAGGCAAAACCACTGCACCACCACGGCTCTTTCATGATTTACCGATTATTTGCAAGCAAACAACCAAGTTCAGAGAGCACCCAAAAAACCCGTTAATAGTTCAACTCTGACCTACAGATATTCTCTTCAATTGGAACCACATATAGGCATCAAACATTTCAGAAAGCAAGCATAATGGAGGCACTGATGATGTTACCTAATTGGGTAATGAAATGTCTGCAAGCAAGCTACCAGGTTCCAAGAGTGTCAAGGACTCAACAAATAAAATTCCATCAATCAGCCCCTTCCTTACTCTCTATTTCCTATCTTGATTTTTCTCTGGAAAAAAGTTTTACCTGTTAAAAAGGAAAGAAGCTCCTAATTTTAGTGATCAATTTTTTCAGTTGTTTGTGTTCATGACTGTTTTTTCCATTACAAACTGGATAAGTTCTGGACTAGACGGGTTGCTTAAAATAAATCTGATGAGGTTTCTCTTTCAGAGAGTGTTAAATGGTTTTTAAGAACGTGCAATATTTACACACAAAAATGGATCCTAGAATTTGCAAGGAGACTCTTCTTAAAGCCAGCATCAGATTAAGGAACATAACACTTGACAGAGCCACAGATCCTGACACTATACGCAAACCCAGTGTCCAGGAACTTGACATCTCACCCTCCACCTTGTTTCCATCTGACTGCAGAAGTAGAAACCAGAATTCAGGCCAGTAACTGAACACTTTGAATGTAATATTTGCAGACATGAGATAAACACACCATCCACCACTACCATTTTCTAATCCGAGTGACTTCTTGATGCCAAAAATGTCACTCAACTGGTCCTGCCTCACTGCCAACCAGCTGTCTCCTTCATTTGCCCACCAATTCCTCAACCTCTCTGCTCTGTTGTTGCTTGGTCCATTGCCTATAAATTGTTATTTGAGGTTTGAAATTTGGACCGTCAATACTGCAGCTACCCGGCTCCATCCATTACTATTTTCTGCATACTTAATATGTGCAAAAACCACAGGCTTTAGGTACACCATTCTCTATTCATCTTATCTGTGTTTTTTTTCCTGCCTCTTATGATGAATCTCTGGATTGTTCCAGGGGAAGTTTTTATTCTGTAAACTCTCTGCCTCAGTCATATAATTTAAGGTTGGGGAAGAAGATATCCTGATGTCTCACACTTATAGCCCTTCTGCATTTCTCATTACTTCTTCCATTTGTCTTATTGCAAAAGAAGAGCTGCACAGAATATTTGCTGATAGCTAGTCCCAGAGCCCTCTGTATGGAAGCATCCCTCAGTTCTTGGAAAAGAATAAAACAAGGAATTTCAGTAGGTTTGGAAGCAGGACCTAAGGAGACTTCCATGGTTCACCTTATGTGTTTTTGAGGTCTACAGATTCTCCTATTCCAACATACCATTTTAGCAATCAAAGAAAAGGAGGGTTTTTTTTTTCCTGAATACACATCCCCATAAATGATACTTGCTAAGCTTTGCGAGACCCTCACACAGTCTGGTTCTATGTTTCTTATGAAATTGTCCCTTCTATTTTGACTTTTCTGATTTTCTGATTGGACAACAGGGTGAGGACGAAGAAGACCAAATAAATGGAAACATATGAAGTGCCACTTACCACTGGACTCTCTGCATGCCTTCTCTGGGTTTTGTTGTACCCTTTCCTGTCCTGTTTTACTTGATTCTGGAGGGCAGTTTGCAGAATCCTCTCCTCCAGCTGCTGCATCTGTTGCTTTCAGCGTTTTCCCTTCATTTTTTATTGAGACTGGAGCATCTACTCCCACTTCCAGTACCCTAATTGTCTCATGTCCCGACATCACAATGACCTGAGAAAAGATAGCAAAGCATCAGGGATATCAGCGCTCCAAATCATCAATACAACAGGCAAAGTGAAGCAACTAGGGAGATATGCATTGGATTTTATTTATTTATTTGTCAATCGCTTACAAGATAATAGGTATAAGTATATACATAGTTATGAATTCTTAAATAGGGAAGCGGGCGGGGGGCAGCGATGATGACCCTGACTATGCAAACCAAGGAGGTTTGGAAAACTTTCTGCCTGAAAACCAGGCTGCAGATCTTGGTTAATAGTGATGAGCTGTCAGACTGGATATAAGGTACGGTAGATAAATGAGGTGTTATCAACATCCCTATCGTCTTATTATTTTCTTTTTTTGTATTACTTTTCCCCTCCTAGTTTTAAATATTTTTTTAAAATAATTTTTATATAACAGTTTTAGATAATGATTGTTTTATGTATCTACTGTATTATTGGACTGTTGTACACTGCCCACAGTCACACACCATGAGACGGTGGCTATATAAATTTTAGGAAAGAAAGAAAGAAAGAAAGAAAGAAAGAAAGAAAGAAAGAAAGAAAGAAAGAAAGAAAGAAAGAAAAAAAGAAAAAAGAAAGGAAGGAAGGGGAGGGAGGGACATGACTTTCCATTTTTTTTATATAAGGGGCTTATGTAAAATCTTTTAGCAGCCACAAATCCAACACATGGCTAAATGCTCACTTCTTTTTGCACTTCGACACACAATCTCTCCATATAATATGTGGAGATCTCTCACCAGGGCCACAACGAACCAAATCAATGCCTTTGCTTCGTACCCTGCCTTGCTGCAGTTTTTTTCCTTTTCCACATCCCTGGAAAGTCAGGGAGACACATACCTGTTCATTAACAGTCAGGGAAGCTTCCTGTGAAGGCACAGTTTCAGTCTCCATGATTCAGTGCTGAAAAATGGGTGCTGCAATTGATGGGTCACATACTGAAAAGCAACAGAGTAGTATATTTGTATGTCAGACTCACCTTTAGCTCATCTTATTCTCCATATTTATGAATTTATCCAGCCCTGTTAAAGCTTTTTTAAAAACCCTTTTATCTGGCTCCTTCATTGCCCTCTGATTCTGCTCAACATTTCTGTTAAAGGAAGCTCAAAATGTTTTGAAAGGATGGGCTCTCTATAGTAACAAAATAGAAGAACCCAACAAGGGAAATCCACTTCTGATCCTTGCACCCTGATGTAGTTCTTCTTGACATGCTCAGTCCACATGGCTGTGTTATCTGCTTGTATGTTAGCCCACTTGGTAAACCAAACCAGAAAATTAACTCCAGAGGAAGACAAAAATGGTACTTTATTGAAAAAGCCAATAATAAAATAATTTTGCAACCCTGATTGTGCTTCCCTTCCTTTGTTTCTTATATGCTAGTAAATCAGAGGAAGTGTGTTTGTCTGAGGCACTTCCCAATATTATCTTGCTTCTTGCAAGGTGTTTGATAGCCTTCAACCGAAGCTAAATATCGGCAATATGAAATTATTTATTGAAGAATGATATGGAAAGCTCCTGACTCCTCTGCTTAGATGTGATACAGAAAGTGACTGTTGACCCCTCCCCCTTTTCCCAAGTAGCACTTGAGTTCCCATTGGTCCAAGATCTATGAATTGGATGCATCCTTCTAAGAAGCCATTGAAGAGCAATATGCCAACTGTTAGTTGCTATAGGCCCAACAGTTCTCCCTATACAGTGCTGCTATTCTGTGACTCAGTATTTCCCAAGCTGGACAACTTTGAGATGTGTGGACTTCAGCTCCCACAATTCTTAGCAATGGCCATGCTGGCTAGGAATTCTAGTTGAAGTCTACACATTGCAAAGTGGTCCAGGTTGGGAAACACCTCCACAGCTGCATTGCAAAAAAATTGGGCCAATTCTACATGACAAAAGATTTTGACATCAGCTCTTAATTGTCAACATATACCTTGCTTGATCCTTCAAATTTTCCCTGGCCCTGTGACAATTGTAGATTGCTAAATAATTATTTGTATTCCAGATGCTAACTTTAATTAACCTGGATAAGCTTGGTTTATGGTTAGAAGGAAGCAGTTAAGGTGAAAGGATTATTTGTGTGCACCATGGTTAGAGGTGGATAGAGTCTGTACTGTTGAAAGAGGAGGAGTTTAAAGAGATTTTTCTTCTTAGCACATTTTTATTTTATTGAAAAAAAAGTTAAAATACAAAACTCCAAGAAATTTAAATTTAAAAATTTTAAAAAGCAAAGAAAAGATATAACGCATACAAGACATTAAAAAAAGAGAAAGAGAACCCCAACATATATACACATATAATTCCCCCTGGGATTATATTCATTAATACATTGCTACAATTTTAGTTCCCACCCCTTGCAAAACAGCCCTCCCCCCATTTAAAAACAAACAAACAAATCTATATGCAAAATATTGACCTGTCATCTATATACTACATTAAAGGCAAAATAGGTAACAGGGAGAACAATAAGAATGAAAAGGACAAGATTAGAGTTTCAAAACTCAGTTAACAAAATGTTACTGTAATCAACTGATAGAAAATTTACCATGGCATATCCCAAATCTTTCCAAAAGTGAAAAGTAATTCAGCCTTGATCAAATATCCACATTTGTTTTTTGATACTTTTATCAGTTGTTATCAATTAAATATAATACATTCAGTCTCTACAACAAAGTCCAGATAAAAGTGGCTTGCAATTAAGAGTAATAAATTCATTCCCCAATCTTCCCCCATCCCAAGAAAAACCAATTTGTCACTTTTCCATGTCAGGCTTCTGTTATTGTAAACAAATGCAAACTTGAAGTTCAGAGAGATATATGGAATCAACTTAGTTCCCTGTCTGTATGGTTGATATCTCTTTGATCTAGAGCTTTCAAATCAAATTCCTCCAAAGCTACATGCCTCCAGATATTTTCCATGACCATTGTCATGTCATCAACTTTTTTTAAAAAAAGCTTTCAACTAAAAGCTGCATGTTGCCAAAAGATTTTTCTCAGATTTCAGCCACTGCTTGTTTGTACTCTGAAACACTATAAACACTATGCTCTATGAAGCTCAACCAGAGAACAAGGAGCCTGAAGCAGAAGGAAACAGGAGAAGTATTTTCTGGATCTTTCAATCCAAGATTAAAATTAAAATTAAAAAGAAATAAACTCCCAAGTATTTTGCAAATTAAAAAGATGCAAAAACCTTGCGGTGAGAGTCCAATGTTAATGTAAATCAAATAAAAGCACTTCACCATCCACAAGCATGCCCTATTTCTATACAGAAAACGAAAGGTATAGATCAAAGGAAAAAAGAAAAAGAAAGAGAACAGCTAAAGTCCAGCAGGGGTTTGAAATAAATCAGCATTCAGTCAGCTGGTCTACTTTTAAAGATAAAAAGCAAAGTAAAAATTCAAAAAGCCCAGGCATGCTTATAAAAACCTGAAATGGCAACAGGAAGACAGATGCCCATGACTTTCTGACTACTCCCAAAGGAACTTGAATCTTCAAGACTCCCCTTCCCAAATGGGTCCACGGCTGTCCAAAAGCCATCTTGGGTCATTCCTAAGTACTCCCGTTCAAATCCAGGGAGCAGCACTATCAGAGAGCCAGCTCTGGCAGCAAAATGGGCAGATTGTCAGCAAGAGAGAAATATCCCCTTACTGTTCAGCAACCATCTCGGTCAGGGAGGAGTTTAAAGAGATTTTTCTTGTGTCTTAGATCAGGAAATAAGACAGAGACACAAAGGTCCTTTGTGTCATAGCTTGAATTTGGGCCTACAAATAGATTATCTAGGAATGAAACAGTTTGAAAGCGCTTTGTAGGTCACTCAACTCAAACACTTCATAATACAGGTAATCCAGAATGGGAGCATCCATAAGAGATGCATGTGGACCATCTGCTGAAGATCTCTACTGAAGATGAATTTGATCCCTTGTGCGGCCATTGTACAGTTTAATTAATTCAGGTTAAACATGTTATATGAATACATCCTGTAAGGACAGCCTCTCTCCCCGCCCTGCTCTTTCTGTCTCCGTCTCCCTCTATAACTTAGTGTTGACTCTTGGCAACTGCCTGGAATAGTCCCTGCAGTTTTCTTGGCAAAGTTTTTCACAAGTGGCTTGCCACTGCCTGTTTTTTTAGGGCTGAGAGAGAAAGTGACTAGCCCAAGGTCAGCCAGATGGCTTCATGTCTAAGGCGGGATTACTCTCCCTGTTTCCAACCTCTACATCAAACTGGCTGTTTTATTATTGGCTTGTTAGCCTTGATCATCTATCACTCCTTTAACCAGTTTATTAGCTAAATTACCACTAGGAACCTAGCCAATGTTTTGCTGAAATCAAAATACATTACATCCACTATATTATCATCATGCATTATATAATAACCCAATTGAAAACACATTTGGCAAGAATTATTCTAGCCAGAGATGCACTGATTTCTATTAATTATTTCACGAAATGTCATTATTATAATCTGTTTTGGTAAGTTTCCATACTGTACTGGAATCACTTTAATTGATTTATAGTTTTGTCTTTCCTTTTCTGTTAGATATTTTACTGCTCTTCTGTCCTTTCTTCCCATTTCTGTGGCATCTTACCTATTCCTCAGAATATCTCAGAAATAATGACTGATTTTCTGAGAACACATTAGCAAGTTGCTTTAATAACTGTCTGATGCAGAAGTCTTAAATTCCTTATTTAAGACTTCTGCGTCAGACAATAAACTCCTTATCATGTTTTGTACCATAGCCCTGATCTCAAACCAGCCATGGGCACTTATTAATCAATATACTTTTCCTTTTGTCTGTGTTTACTTTTTCAATTTTATTTTTTAACATTTACAACATCCTCATTGAGTGGATGACCTATCAATTCAATTCCTTTCTTCAAATCTTCTATATATATAAAAGCAAAATACCACTCATGCATCATCACAAAATCTCTAGAACAGTAAAGCCTACAAACTTGAAATTTGGCACGTATGTTCTTCTTGGCTTCTACGTGCTCACTAAGAAAGGATTTTTCAAAACCATCAGAGCATTAATATTTCATATATTATTATTATTAACATGCTCTGATGCTAAGGAGTTCTGCTCCCCCTCCCCACCTGAAAATAAATCTGTTCCAAATGCAAAACACAAGCAGGAGTTTCAGTTTTACTTTCACAGCAGCAACTAGCTTTAGTACAGAACAGTTCAGCTAAGCCACGCCCAGGCTCCTTGCTGTCTCCTTGCTCACACTCAAATGCTAATACTGCTTCAATTTCCAAATAGCCCTCAACTCTCTCACACATTGACAGGGCGCTAAGCCAGTTGAATACTGATGGATGCTGGTAAGCAGAGGCAGACATTTTTTCCCCTTATTTTCCTCCCCCAAAACTAAGCCCGATCACATACTGTAGTTTTGTAGCGAAGCACATATAGAGCTAGTACTCAGATATTTTGGGGGGTTTATGCTTCATGTTCCCTAGTCCTGCCTTGTTTTTAACTTTCTTTCCTTCTGTCTCTGCAGGTGTGAACCAATTGTCCATACTTGCCTTCCCATTTCTTAAACATGTTCTTTTTAACAATTCTAGTGCCCACAAAGCATTTTTGTGTAATGTTTCTTCCTACTGCAGTTGCTTATCAATGACAGTGCCTGGATAAGTTGCTCTTCAGGAAGTCTAATTTATCTTAAGGCTTCTTCACCTCTGAATATATCCAGCTATTGAACCCTATCTAGCCTTTCCTCCCTGATTTATTTAAGCCAATTTCCTGATATCCAAAGTACATATTTAATTGCACTTATTTTTACTACTAAAAACAAAGCAAGCCAAAGCCACTACTTTTCAACTTTAGCAATTTTATAATATATGGATTTTAATTCTTAGAACTCCCCAGCCGGCATGCCGGCTGGGAAATTATGGGGGTTTAAGTCCACATATCTTAAAGTTGTCGAAGTTGAATAACATTGATATAAACTGATCTTCAAATCCTTCTGCAGAATTCTAAACTCTTCACATTACTGCCTGAAAGACAACTCAATATCTCCTTTCTCATTGTCTACCTTTCTTTCAAAGGCTCTCAGTATTGGATTATTTTTATTTGTATCAGGCTCTGTATCTGTTTACTTGTCTTGGATTGAGAGCTCCATTGTAAATGTTTTCATAACCTCACATACAGTCCCTTTACTGCCTTGTGAAAAGGTAGTTGTTTTTATAGAAGACTTGATTCATTTTTTATAAGGAGTATCTGTAATGCACTTATCTAGTTTGTCTGGATGGCATTCAACACCTTGATGGATGGAATTGAATTTTTTTTTATATAGCTACACAGGAGGTCACAAATTCCAGTCTCCAACTTTCACAATTCTTGAGAAAATTTGAAACAGAGATGCTAACTTAGATTTATGAGAGCAGAGCTACCATCCCAAAATACTTCTAAGAGTTCCAACTTCAGTTTCCCCCATTTTCCAAAATCCCTGAGACTTGTGTTATGTTAAGTCATTCTTCAGACAGTGATTGATTTGTGGTCATTTCCTGAGTTAATCTCAGATGGGGTTTTTTTTGTCAACTAAGATGCTATTTTCATTATTTCCCAATCACATATACTTCCATCGATTTATGCTATACGTGCAGAAAATCTGCCACTGTCTGCAGTTTGAAATCTTATAATGCAGAAACAAAAACATCATACTATTATTTTTTTAAAAAAACCTGGGGATATACCCGAGAGCTTTATGTATAACTTGAATGTATTAAAACTGCAGAGCCCCTCCAGATTCACTTAGGCCAACCTACAATCCCTCAAGGCAAACTATAAAAAAAAAAATCACATGCCAGCTCTATAGCTCATCTTTGCTGTCCCTTTTCCTATGTTCCATTTCTGAAACATCTTGCTCTTATCTGCCTTTGATATCTCTTTGGTGTCATCATCTTCCTTAAGTGGATTTCAGATGGGAAAAGATTAATGCACAGAGATAATTATCTTGTAAGCTCTGCTTTACGAGAAAAGAGAATTCAAACCATGTTAATTTAGAACAACATCCTTATTTTAATTAGATTTACTACACAGATACTGGTAGACAGCCCAAGGTAAAGTTCCCTTCGCACATACGTGTTGGTCGTTTCCGGCTCTAGGGGGCAGTGCTCATGTCCGTTACAAAGCCGAAGAGCCAGTGCTGTCCAAAGACATCTCTGTGGTCATGTGGCCAGCATGATGACACGTCGAAGGTGCACGGAACACTGTTACCTTCCCACCTAGCCCTACACACTTATTATTAAGCCTACATATAATGTTACCAGTTTGGGCCACCTAATCTATGAAAAATTACCATGCGTGCAATCATTTATTTGTCCTCCAAAGCTAAAGAAACCAAAATTACAAAAAAAAAAAAGAATCCCAATATCAAATAAATGCCTGATGGTATCAAGGGGGTGGTGCTGTGCCTTCAAGAGATTTCTAGAGATTTTTATTGATAAACAAGATCAATTAATTAGGACCACCAGTTATGTGGCAGGATAGAAGATTTATTCAAGCCTATAGACAACAAGGTGAATTTTCTCAGAAACTGGAGAACTTGTCCACTTAGAATATTCAAACAGGAAGAGGATTTAGAGGAGCAGGCAAAGTTTGGCGGTGTGTGAAGTTAAGTGTGTCATAAGCTTAGAATCATTGCATTCCCAAAAGTGCTCCAAATCCAACTCCTCCTGAACTCTGTTGACCCTTATCTGGCACCAATTTATTGTTGAATTTTAATTGACCAGATTCTTGTCTGTAGGCTTGAATAAAACCTAACTGATGATCCTGATTCTTTGTGCCTGATATAGAACACTCTATTAATGCATTTCCACTGCTCTTATAATGGAAAGCCCTGATCTGCATTCTTTTATTAGCTTGCCTAACACCGGCTTGGCAAATAATTCTGGAATCTACCTGTAGTACAGGTAGTCCTCAACTTACAACCAAAATTGAGCCCAAGTGAGTAATTTAATTAGTCACTAAAACTAATAACAAATAACTCATTTGTTAATGAATTCTGCCCCATTTTATGATTTTTCTTGCCACATTTGTTCAGCGAATCACTATAGTTGTTAAATTAGTAAAGTGTTTGTTAAGTGAATCTGGCTTCCCCATTGACTTTGCTTGTCAGAAAGTCACAAGAGGATCATATGACTTCAGGACACTGCAACCATCATAAATGTGAGTCAGTTGTCAAGCATCCAAATGTAAATCACGTGACCACAGGGAGGCTGCAATAGTCATAAGTATGAAAAATGGTCAGAAGTCACTATTTTCAGTGCTATTTTAACTTTGAACAGTCACTAAACAAACTGTTGTTAAGTCACAGACTACCTGTATATCATAATATATGAAGTCTTGAAGGTAGACCTACATTATTGAGGTAACTGCAACTTGCACCTGATCATTTTGCGACTGAAAAAGTGACTTACAACCCGGATTCAAAATTCCAACAGTTGGGCCCATTCCGTGATCATGTGACCAGACTTAGCAAAACATGTACAGCCATTTATAGTATCTCATGGTCATATTTTATGATGGTTTTGTCAAAACCTGGCAGTAACTTCAGATGTTCATCAAAACCATAGCCTTAGCAAACTGTTACCTTATAACCACAGCATTCGCTTAACTAACCTGGGATACCCTTTAGGACCGCTGCATTTGCTTAACGACTGCTGCAAAAATGGAGTCAGTTATGACCATCGCGACATACCATTGTAATGAGCAGGCTCGGTTATAGTCATATGTCAAGGACTATCTGTGTAAGGATATAATTTTGTAATGGATCATCAGAAGTTGAATCCAAATTGAGGGAATCTTTAAAAGTCTGAGGATGATGGTATTCTGGTTGAGAAATCCAGCATGAATAGAAGAAACTGAAACCCACAGTATCTCTTGAATCTAGAAATAATTCACTTTGTTTTCTGCTTTGCTTTCTTTCTTCTAAAGATAAGAAGTCCCTCAAGAGAATGAACTAGGTCCTTTCGACTGAGGAAGGTGGGGCAGCTTTTAAGGCTTGTCTCACACCATAAAAAGCTTGTTACTCCTCACCAAGTGCCATGTCTTGCACTATTGAACAGCAGCGAAGCAGGATTTGCAACCCTATAAACACATATGTGGTACTCAGAACCAATCCAGAATTTGCCTCCAAAGTGCAATCTTTAATACGATAAGGAGAGGATCATTAAATGTACGAGGAAGATATAATAAAATTGCATGTACAGTACTTAATTTAACGAACAAATGAAATCAAAAGCAAGGTTGATAGGCATCTACTTCCAGCAACTCTAAAGTCTAGATTTATTTAGTACTGCCTGGTGATCAATTCAATTGCTTCAGTATAGATCAGTCAGAACTATAATTTGGTAAGAGTACCATTAATTCTGCAGCTCCAAGTTCCTTCTACAGAAGAAATGATTGTATTGGAAACATGGATAGGGCAGGGGGAGTGAGACAGGGCCCAGGAGGGAATAAAAGCATACAGATGTCTCTTTACAATAAGAATCCCTCAGAAATTGATGAGCAGCTAACCTTCCCTAGACACTGGGAGAATCAACTGAAAGCAGTAAAAGGGCTTCAATCATTCTGCCATTAAGGTCAGTAAGCATTCAGATATGTCCTCATTTCCTTTCCACAGAGGGAAAAAATGATGGAAGGTATGAAGGTCTCAAGGGACTTACAGTATATGTGTGCATAAGTGCAGGTGTAGTTTCCACATGAAAGTTTCAGGTGGTGGTGGTAGGGTTTGAAGATTACCTATCCCCCGCCTTACAAAAAGGTTCATTACACAAAGCTGTGGTAGCAAGTCATATCGAAGTGTTACTTTTAGACTCTCTTTGCATGCAAAAATTATGATGAAAAGTCTGAAGCCAGGCACAGAAGGATAACATTCAAGCCAAGATATTTATCACTTGCAAAGAAACAGATCTTCTCAGGTCCTCCCAGTGGGACAGAGTCAAGCAGAGAGCTATTTTTTTGATGCCGTGCAGAGACCAATTAGCAAGAGAGCTATAAAAATAGACATTTCATAATGTCAAGCTCTGTGCATGTTCTGTAGCTCACAAGTGGGCTGGATTTTATTTAGCCGACATTCCACTAACATGTAGTATCATTTTCATTTGCTTCTCCATATATTTCTGCAATTAATGGGACAAACAATTTTGTCCAGATGGCAATGTTATGTGTGCACTGCAGAAAAACAACAACAAAAATCACAGCCATTTCACAGCAGATGGTGACAAAGAATTGAAAATGTGCAAAATTAAAAGAGAGGGAGAGGATGGTTTTGCAACACTCCAAATCTCATAGTGAACATAATTACCAAGTTTAATTACAAGTGTTGATGAGTCAGACATGAAACTGTCCCAGATAGCATCCCAGGGAGAATCTTATCTTTACTCTACCATAGGTAAGAAATATCTCATTGGAAAACTATTAACAGCGTCCTAGTTCTCTAATCCTAAAAGATCTGGCCTGTAGGCAGATTGCAGATTATCACTATGCAGAAATGGTTCTTCAACTTAGAAGCGTTGAAGCAGGAGAATTGGTTGAACATTTATTTATACATTATGTAGTCAGAAACAAGGTAAAACACCAGAGCAATACAGAGCCCAAGGATTCTTAAACATCTTTCTGATTCAAGTAGATTGCAAGTGAAGATATTTTTAGACATCCAGTTTGGTCTAGTAATTTAGACACTAGGCAAGAAAGCAAGAGATCATGAGTTCAAGTCCCACCTTGGCCATGAAAACCAGCTGGGTAATGTTGAGCCAATCAGCTCAATTCACCTCACAGGTTGTGGTTGTTGTGGAGAAAATAGGAGGAAGAAGCTGTGCTGGAGTTGCTTGCTGTCTTGAACTATTTGTAAAAATAATAAAGATAGGAAATAAAGAAATAACAAATGTTCCTTGCATTTTTCCTCTTGGCTTTTCTGTGCAACAGGAAAAACCATGGTTAACTGATAGTATCCAAGCACATCTAAGAAGTCTTTAAGTTTCTAATATCCACATTTTCTTTTCTGGAGAGCCAAGAATGATGTTACAGCATTTACATTTAAATACATGTTGGGTAAAATCCCAACTTGAAGCCTAAATGTGGACAAAACTGTCTTACAACTACATTTAAATATTTATTTTCCTCCCAGTCCAGCATTTTGGACTCTTATGGGGAACTCCTCCACAGAAAAGTGTTTGGTGCCTGATACCTTTCAAATGATGTTGACCATAATTTCTATGCCTTCTCTAAACTGGATGGTAATATTTATAAATCCAATGGAACTAAAAGGCTGCAGCCAGGAAAACCATCACAGTGCCTCTTAATTCTTTAGCTGCCCTCATCCTTGTTTCACTGCTTGTTCACCTGAGACCAGAAACACTCATAGAACAAGGGAGAAAGAGTATACTTGCTTAACACTCCTCATTATAGTTAGACAAATGGAAAATACTGACAATCTGTAGAAAGAGAGACAACACTGATGGCATTTTTCTCAAGGAGGCAATGCAGTTTCTCCTGGATAAGACAAAAAAATCTTTTGTGGATATTGACTGCAAATTATTGACAGAAGGGCTGCAACCTTTAAACAGTTTGATTGGTTTTATGTGATAATCAGTGTCTTTAATATTTAATCAGAGAAGCCGAGATCAGAAAGCTGACATATCCATTTCTCAAATTCTCCATCTGCAAGTGCCTGAAATCTAGCTTTTCTTGTATTTTAAAATATTGGCAGATACTTCTAAGCAGGCTTTTGGGAGAGATAGCTGGGAGGATTATTTTAAACCTACATTTATCCTGTAAATGTGCTCTGCACAGCCTACTGTGATACTGTGCATTTCATGCTTGGAATCCAGACAACAAGAAGAAGAAATGGGGGGGGGGGGGGGAGAACGGGACCTCAAGCTTGTTATACATAGGTGATTTTAAAAAATCATGAAAACAATGAGAAATTTAGTAATCCTGCTGATGCAATTTTTGGAACACATTCAGGCTGCCCCCAGTATCCCAAATTTCCACTCTTATTTAAGGTGACCCATTCTTGTCCCTGGAAAGACTGTGCTGGGATATCCAGCTTTGAAAAGCTTTTACTGGTAGAGTCTCTGAAAATACATTTGCAACATAGACACCAGAGAATTTGCTTAAAACTGTTAGGAGGGTATGGGAAGAAGGAACATCACCCCAAACTATAAAGTAAGATGTCACCTCAGCTAGAAACTTAGAGGTCAATTACACTGTTCCTAAAAGAAAACCAAGTTACTAAGACAGCCACACACTGAACAATATATCTAAGCTAGATAATTTAAGCTGCAGTCAGCAAAACAATCCTCCTAAATAAAAATAAAATGCATCTTACTATGGCAAAAGCCTAGTATATTCACAATGAACATGCAAAGAAATTGTAGTAGGTAAATGGTTCCAATATGCAGGTACCATATGTCATGAGCTAGAAGAAAACACACTGTTTTAATTTCTAGCTTCAAAACAACATTATCTATACAAGTGATATGGCAGTTTCACATATGTAAGCAATAGTTTTCTTAATCTTAATATGCAGATTAGATTGGAATTAACTGGATTCACCAACACTTAAAAGTATAAACCTAATTATCTTAATACTGTATTTGAGTTCTTAAGTTCCAGGGCAAAGCAGTCCAACTGCCAAAATCTGAACCTACTGTATCAGGTGGAATTAAGTTGGTTCTTTTTTGTCCCACATTTCAGATGCAGCCTAGGGAAGAGGATGCCCAGATGGATGGTTGTACCTTCAGCTGATCTGCATCAGAATCAGAATAGAGCTGGAAGGGACCTTGGAGGTCTTCTGGTCCAGCCCACTGCTCAAGCAGAAAACAGGCATGAAGCCACTAGAAAGCAATGCTTTGACCTGGGAAGCAGTTTTGCATTAGCAACTTTGCATTTTCTCCTCCTCCTCTGGCGTGCCCAAGTGTCTTTTCTCATTTTTTACTGTCTTACTTCATTAGCTGTCAACTCTACCATCCTCTTATCAGAGGTAGGGGGGTAGGGGATTCCAATTAAAGTTAAATATATTTCTACAATATAGAATTATTGCTTTATTCTACAAGGCAATGGAAAAAGAATAATGTTCTATATAAGAGGCAAAATTATTCTGCCAGAAATAATGAAATATTATGAATGCCATAGCTGGAAATTGTCATAAACATGGGTCACATTTAGTCGAGAACAGAAGAAACTTCCTGAATCAAAGTAAAACTGCCGTTTTATTGTGTACATTTGTTTAATAGGATGTAACACTGTATCCCTTTGATGTAAAGCATAAAGAACATCATTTACTCTAGTAGATATTTACTACCTTGCTTCCTTCTGGTTCAACAAATAGCAAAAATTACCATTTCAGAAGTTTCCTATAATTATTGTTTCACAGGGAGGGCAATGTTGTCTTTTTCCCCCCCAACCCAACAGAATATTTAAAAAAAATAGATGAAGGGACTCTGCCTGTCCGTTTGTCAGCAGGGTAATTTTCACAGCACAGAACAGATTAGAACCAAGTTTGATATTTGTGTGTGTGTGTGTCAGGGATCAGATTTTAAAATGGGTCAGATCTGGTCAAGAGCTACCAAGGAGAAAGAAAAATAATAAATTTATCCAGGCATTTCTATAGGAGAGGCAACTGGGTGGTATTTTGAATGCTGATGATGGTCTCATTCTAACCTTTTCTTCCTCCTAGTCATGTGACCCAGCGTTCTGATGCCATTAAAACAAGGGCCTTCCAACTCGGCAAATTTAAGACTTGTGGACTTCAACTCCCAGAATTCCTGAGCTAACATGACTGGAGGAGGAATTCTGGGAGTTGAAGTCCATAAGTCCTAAAGCTATCAAGTTTGAAGACCCCTGTATTAAGGGATCAGAATGAATTCCAGAATCTAGGAGCTGCTGACTTTCCCTTCCTTGTTTTTGAACAATACTGTATTACATTATATACCCGTTGCATGTGATAATTTACCCACCTTCATGTACTAAAATAAAAACCAAGGGCTCTTTCCTGGCATTTTCCATTTTGAAGAGAAACCTGCCCTACCAAAGAGAAGAGCGAGACATAAATGTTTGTTTTTTTAAAAAAAGAAATGTTAGCTCTTTTGTTCAGATTATTTCAGATAAAATATTGGCTTGTGTATGCAATGAATTTGGAAAGAGGAATAAAAAATAAAAGCTGTTCCTTGATCTCTCAGCACAAGGAAGAGATTTTTTTTTTGCCTGCAGTGCAAAATAAAACAGCATATTAATACAACATTGAATTAAATGTTTGTAATGTATTGACATTCCATGTTAGGGAAAAGAGAAGGTTATATCTAGTAATACTATTGTCTGCTATTACTAATTAACAGGATTTCAATGTGAGAATGTAAATCTACTAAACATTTGCTGGTGGGGTTCTTGGTACTCTCTGAGCTTGTTTTCTTGCAAATGTTTCATTACCCAACTACCCAAGGTCTGCAAGAAAACAAGCAAGCTGAGAAAGCACAAAGGATTCCACAATTCAGTGCTAAGCTACAAGTATTATCTTTTATAAATATTTGTTTTCTTCACCTTCAATAAATGAAGTATGATGCATTTAATAATAGTTTGAACATAGATTTTCAAAAAGGTAGACACAGGGCCAATAGCTTGCCCTCCTATCCTAAAATGAATAATAAAATGGGAGTACATGTAAAATTTTAAATTAAGATGTAGTGCAACACATGCATAATGTTAGGGATAACATTGTTTACCCTAACTGGTTTAGGTAAAATAATAAATATGTTATCATGGTTTATTAGTTAAAGTGTCTGCAACTTTAACTGTAGGAATGTAATTAAGGGAGTGGTTGTGAAAGCACCATAAAAGCAGCAAGGAATGTCAGCTTGCTCTCTCTGACTTGATGATCCCTAATTACTGGATGAAGACTGCATTTTTTCCTTACTCCAACGGGAGAGAGAAAGGACTGTTGATTTATTGTAAGTGAACTGACATTGGATATTCTACACGGACTTTGCTAACTGAATATCCTTGAATGGACTGACTAAAATGATTCATGACTAATGGACTGTTATTTTGACTATGCTATAAACTCTAAATGGAATAAACTATATTTTGATAGCACAAGCGTATCTGTTATTTTTACTGTATGTTAATAAACATACAAACTTAACTCACTCATTTATCTGTGTGCCTATCTGACTAATGCTGAACATTCTGTTTAGCTTGTCTCCTTAACCCTGGTTGGGGAACATAGGCTTAACACTTACAATACCCGTTTAGTTTATACTTCTGTAGAATGCCCCAATCTGATCATATATCAGACAGCAAACATCAAAACAGAAGTAAAATAATCCTTGGTATAACATCTAATAACATCAACAGACTCATAATAGAAACCTGGCTATGATGAATGGCTACAATCAGCTGGGTTGAAGGCATACTCAGAAAACAGTTTTCAAATGCAAGAAAAGATGTGACCAAGTATTATTATTTTTGGGGGGTGGGGGTTTGATATCTTCCAAAGCTTGGAACTGTTTTAAGTTAACCCAAGTGAAATGAGTTGATTTTTAGATAAGTTATCCTACCCTTAAACAAATAAAATATAAGATCAACTGCAACCCCCTCCAGCATTTCACCTCCAGACATACATAATAAACTACAAATGGAATAGCATTACAGGTGCTGAAAGGACAATCAGATCCATGATTCATGATTCTCACAAGTTCCACCTTTTTAGTATTACCTGTTTTAAAGAATGTAATATCTTCATATGAATGGAACCTGTAGAAGAATCCATCCCAAATGAATATGTATATCAATATTACTGTTATTTGATTGGTTAATGATATTATTGTTTACTTGTTAATAATGGGATTAGTGTGGACTTTTTTAACTGGCTGATTATTACTTACAGTACCATGGATGTTTTAAGTCTCCAGTTATGATTTTAAATCATCAAATGTCCCCAGCATGTTTCAGTGTAATACAAACGAACAAACAAGTAAGATTTTTTCCATCTCTCTCTTACTTATACAAGGAGCTTATGGCCAGCTACAAGGCTAACTTCCATCTTATGGCTCATCCATCTCTCAATCTGACCTTCATATTAATCTAGGGAGACTGAGAAAGGGTGTCCAATCTCACATGGCTGTGGGGATCTGAACTGAAATCTCCTGTGCAAAGGATCTGGATTTTATATAAATTCCAGTTCATAATGTTTATTGCTCAAGCCAATATGTAAGAATCTATTAACTAACATTCAGTATTAAATTGGCACCAGATAATAATTCGAGACAGGGTTGGACCTAGATCGTTTCTGAGAATGTAAGGACTCTAGGTTGATGATTCACTGAACTTTACCCTTCCATCTATGCCTGCTTTTCTATATGAAGTTTCCTGAATTTTAGGATCATAGCCTGTACATTGCCTTACACCAGCTGTCCCTAACTTTTCCGTCTCTAGCAACCGGCACTGCAGGCAGCACTGGTGAGTATAGAGAGAAGATGGTTCTGTGCAAACAGCGTGCGTGTGCGCTTGCCGACTGCTTGTGCAAATGGAGCTTTGCCTAATCACTCGCTGCTTGTGTAGCCCAGTTCCCAACAGGGGTTGAGACCCCACCTTACACAATAGCATTTATATATATACCTACTCCTTATAATATTACATTGACATTTCATTCTGGAGTCTCTAGGAGACCAGAAATGTACTGTCTTTTACCAGCTACCTGAGCATGTGTGAACATCTATTGCACAAATGCTGCCACTCAAAGCCCACCAAAAGGACTGTGGACAGAGTAATTCAGCAGGCACTAAAACAATGCTGCCACATCTCTTCATTTCCTGATCAACAGGATTATTTTTAAGAACACTTATCACATAAAAATTTGAAAATGATTAGCTCTAATTATCACATTTTGTTGCCATGTTGGTCTATGACCAAAATAAAGATTTTGATTCAATGTATTTGTTATGAATAAGGAAGCTTCAATCCAAAAAGAGATCACTTTGGCAGAAAAACAAATCTGGTCACATTGCCAACTTCAAAAGCTGATACAAAAATTTATGCCACCAGATAAAAACTGAATGCACCAATTATCACATTAAACAAGAAGAAAACCTTCCACGCACCAATTCCACCCGCGCTTTCTTCAATTTTATAAGCAACAAACTAAAAGACTCAAGATCCATCCCACCCCTGAAAGGACCTAATGGTAAAGACTGCAATGATGACACCATTAAAGCCAACCTCTTTAACACATTCTTTGGCTCAGTATTTGTAAACAGCAATGGACCATGCCCAGTATTTCCTAGTTGAATCACAGACAACTACAATGATCTAATACGTATCGATTTTACAGAGGACAATGTTGAAAAAGCACTACACAATCTAAAACCATCTCTATCTATTGGACCAGAGAGAACATGTGCCTACTTCTTAAAAAAGCTATCCACTGCCACAGCCAAACGTCTTAGCATAATCTTTGAAAAATCTTTCAGGATCAGCTCCTTGACAAAACTATGGTCACAAGCCACGGTCATCCCCATCTTCAAAAAGGGAGACCCCAGCCTAGTTGAAAATTACAGACCAATCTCTTTATGCTGCGTCATCTGTAAAGTAATGGAATCAATTATTAACCAATCCATCATCCTTCACTTAGAAACAAACAACCTACTCTCTAATAAACAATTTGGTTTTAGGAAAAAAACTATCATGTAATCTGCAACTCTTACATTGCAAAAACATATGGACTACACAACTCGATCAGGGCAAAGCAATAGACGCAATCTACATAGACTTCTGTAAAGCCTTTGATTCAGTGGTACATGACAAACTACTCCTAAAAATAAAATCATATGGTATCTCTGGACACCTGCATAACTGGATAGAAGCATTCCTGTCAAACAACAAATGGTCAAAATTGGGAGTGTCCTATCAAATTCTGTACCTGTCAACAGTGGTGTCCCCAAGGCAGTGTTCTAGGACCAACTCTTTTCATACTCTACCTAAATGACCTCTGTGATCATATCAAGAGCAACTGCATTCTCTTCACTGATGATGTAAAGCTATTCAACACCACAGACAATACGGCTACCCTTCAAAAAGACCTTGACTATGTATCAGAATGGTCAAACAAATGGCAACTTCAAATCTCAACAAATAAATGCTCTTTCCTACATATTGGCAAAAAAAATCAGTAAATAAAATACAGGCTGAATAGTCAAGACCTTGTTGATGATCCAAACTCTGTCAAGGATCTTGGAGTACTCATCTCAAATGACCTAAGTGCTAGAGTCCACTGTAACTACATAGCCAAAAAGGCGTTAAGAGTTGTTAACCTAATCTTACATAGCTTTTTCTCTGGTGATATTACACTAACAACTAGAGCATACAAAACATTTGCTAGACCAATACTAGAATACAGCTTATCAGTCTGGAACCCACATTACGTATCTGATATTAACACAGTTGAGAAAGTCCAGAAATATTTCACAAGAAGAGTTCTCCACTCCTCTACTCGTTGCAGAATACCTTATGCCACCAGACTTGAAATTCTAGACCTAGAAAACCTAGAACTACGCCGCCTTTGGTTCGATCTAAGTATAATGTATAAAATCATACATTGCAATGCCCTACCTGTCAATGAATACTTCAGCTTCAACTCTAACAACACAAGAGCAAACAATAGCTACAAACTCAAGGTTAATCGCACCAAACTTGATTGCAGGAAATATGACTTCAGCAACAGAGTGGTCAATGTCTGGAATACTCTATCTGACTCTGTGGTTTCTTCCCCAAACCCCAAAAACTTTAACCTTAGACTGTCTACCTCACCCCTTTCCTAAGAGGTCAGTAGGGGGAGTGCATAAGTGCACCAATGTGCCTACTGTCCCTGTCCTATTGTTTTTTTATTTTTTTTTCTTATATGTATTCAGGTATTCATAACTATGCTTTTACTTATACCTATTTATCTTGTAAGCAATTGACAAATAAAAAAATAAAATAAAAATAATAGTTCATGGGTGAAGACAAACTGTCATCATCAACAATAACTCAAATGATTCATCCAAATTTCTTATATAGGACACCTCTATATAAGAAATCCCCCTGTATTACCTGATCTTATTTTACAGCGGTTTTTATGCATAATGTTTTAGATAGCAGAGGTACTGGTCAAAATGTATACACCTTAAATCCATGCTTACTCAACAAAGCCTTTTCAAGGACATTCTTTTTTACAATCCTCTGGTCTACTCTAGTTCTTACTAAGAGGATAGTGTCTTCCTTGTTCTTCTTGAGATTATAGGCAGGTACTCACATTACTGTAAATACATACAAAACCAGCATTTCAGAGTAAAGATTATTGGAGGTTTCCCTCCATATCTGGATTTCTATGCAACACAATTTTTAGAATGAAGCTGTTCAGGATAGTATGGAGCAATGTGGTTCATATGGCTTTACCATCACATTTAGCAGCAGGGTCTTTAGTTTGTTGCTAAGTCTGTAAAATGAAGAGGAAGCAGGGAGGGAAACTGTTCTGGAATTTTGTGTCCTTTGGCCTAACCCTAACCCCTCATTCCTTAATTTTAGATTTCACAGGATTTAAGCAATGATTTCAAGGCTAACCATAATGTGACTGAATGAAAGATCTATGGTTTTCAAGGATTTTTAGGCCATTCCTGGGCTAAATATGGGAGCAGATATATCTGATCTTTTGCTCCAAATGTACACCATCTGATAAAAGCTACTACTTCCTGTATTAGCAACAGACTGGAGAGAAAAAGGGAATAAAATATGAAGCAGTTACCCTTTCTTTTTGCCCCAGTGCTGCAATTGAAAAAACATCACCAGATGTCACTTTTCAATCCCCCCTACACACACACATTCTTGCGGCTCTGATGCTTTGAAGGCTACAATCGCATAGCTAAGCCCCCCACTGCAGTTGATGGGGCTTCCTGAGTAGACAAATGCCAAGATTGCTCTGTACAGCTAATAAAACAATTGGAAGCTCGGATTCAAAATCTATAAATAGCTCGAAGGAAAACGCTCAGACTTTTTCCTAAACTAGAAGCAGGGCGATACCATTGCTTTTCCAACTCTTGTTTATATATACCCCGTAATAACCGCCAATCAGTCTGCAGAATAACCTCCAAGGGCGCACAGATCACTTGCATCGGGTTTTAAAGATGCGAGCCACAATAAATGGGGTCGCCTTTGCCTTTACACGCGGCACAGTCGGTCTCGGTTTTGCTGGCAGCGTTTCGCCTTTTCTCGAATTTTCTCATTATTAATGTATTTAGGGCCGAGCTCTGGCACCGAACAGAAGCTCTATGGCTGCTCTCGGGCTCCAACGAGTTTCTTCTTTTCCCGCGCAGTTCGCTCCGAGCACTCGCCAACTCCCTGAATTTCTCCTTTCCGTTCGCTTGCCCGTCCGCTCCTCCGCCCCATCCTCAAACCAGCTCCGGTCTTCCTTCTTGCTTGGAGGGGAAGTTTCCTTCTTTTTCACCTGCCTCAACGTCAGTGCACCCTTTCGGGCTGGAGTAAACCCCAGTTTCGCACCTCCTTTACCCCGCCCGCAGGCTTTGCCCAGGTCAAGTCCCCGTCCGCCACCGCCTCCTGCCCACCCGGCGTCGTCTCCAATGATCAAAACTCTCCCAACTGCCGAGGGGAGCCGGAAAGACGCGCCTTCCAGGCCGCTAGCCCTTCATCCCGCGCCTCAGCCTTCCTCTGGATGGCCTAAAATGATCTTCCCTCAAGTGGTTTTCTGAATCCAGATCCTGACAGGGAGCGCGATTCGGGCAGTTCCCTCTCCCCTCAACCGAAACCTTCCCCTCCCCCCCGCAACATTCGCCCCAAAACGAGCTATACCCCGCGGTGGGTTGTTTCTCCGACTCCCATTTCCCGACAGTTCCGTTTTCTGAAAACCCCCAAACACCGGCTTTTCCATGACACACACACACACACACACCATCCTTCCTGCAGCTTCTCCTTGCAGCTCATTGCCATTCCCGGGGACTAACCTTGTCCCTTTCCCCTGATTTCTCCACTAGCCGGATTCCCAATACTTCCTCCGCCACCTCCCCTCTCTTAAGCAGCCTGTCCTGGTCGGGGTCCCGCCAGGCTCCGATATCCAAGCGACGGATTCGTCCTCCAGAGCTCGACCTCAACCCCCACCCCACCCCAATTTATTTGGGATGGGAAGACTCCCCCACCCCACAAGCCCCACTTCTGTTTGAACACCAACTTCCCGGCCGTGTCCCAAATTTCCCATTCAATCGATCGGGCTCACCCACCCCGGCTTAAGCCCCTCCATTATTTTAGGTGAGCCCCCTCCCCAAAAATACATGTCCACAGACCACATGCAACGCTGTCCCAACCCCGCTCTTCCCGCTTCCCTTGCGCCCCGTTCCCTGTTTTCTCCCCTCTCTCTTTATCATAAATATATAAATTATGCTAATTAAGACCATTGCATATTCACCGAACCGGGTCCCCCCCGCCCCCCGATCCACGCCATACCGGCCCGCCGCACCCCCACTCACCGCTGTACAGCCGGGAGAGAATGCTTTGCCCCCCGCCCCAGCCCGGGCTGGGGCTGGGGCTCCGCCGAGCCGATCTCTCCCCCCCTCCCCACACTTTTTTTTTTCTCTTTTCCCTGGGAATGATTAAAAATTCATCTCACAGCAGCTGGTGCGAAGGTTGTTGCATACACACACACAAAACGGGGGGGGGCAGCGCTCTCCACCCCCTTCCCAGGCCCAGCCGGCCTTAAGTCTTGCTGGAACCGCAGCCCCCGAGGGCTTGCGTCAAGGGATGCCCCTTCCCCATCTTCCAGGTACAGCCAGCGAAGCTCTTGCCCCGCCTGGGGGTGGGGGGGAACTGAAAGGCAGGGGCAGATTTTGATACTCGGGATTTTTTAGCTGCTGCGTCATGAACATAATTTATGCAAAGGCCTTTGCCGCATCCTGCATACCCTCGAGGTTGCCGCTAGGTGGAGCAAAGAGCCCCCTCCCCTTCCCAGCCGGCTTCCCCACCCGCCCCTTCCCATTATTTCCCCACAACCCTCAATGTGAGGAAGGCTTCTTGTGCATATACTGTATAATATATGCCTTCTCTTTTCCTTTTTTCTCTCTCTCTTGCGTTTTCATCAAGTCAGAGAACGGGGGCGGGGGGCGGGGGGAAAGCTGCCCAAAGTGAAGGTAGTTCAGTAAGTGTGTTTTTGATGCTGTCTAAATCTCTTCTTTCTCAGCTTCAGACTGAAATGTACTATAAAGGCAGATCTGGTTTCCCAATCCTGCCAAATGCTTTCGGAGGAGAGCTGGGTGATTTTTTTTTTTTTTCCTTTAAAGTTCAACTTGGATTACTGCAGTCAGCCTGACAAAGGACAGGTAAACAAACTGCAATGAACTGGGGAACTAAAGCAGAAATCCAGCTGTGGTGTACAGTATCCTAGCCTAGACGTAACTCCATTCTGCAGGAGCAGGATTTTTAAAAAAAAAATAAACACACAGATAGTATATACTGCCAGTATTCTTTCTCCGGCAAAGGTTTGTAGCTGTAGTTCCATGCCTGGACATTTCCACTGCTGCAGATAGACTATACAGATAGATTTACATTGGGAGATGGTGGGAAGTTCAGTACAAAAAAATACCTATAGCTTCAGCAAAAGAGAAGAGGAAAGAAAGAAGGGAAGGAAGGAAAGAAAGAAAGAAAGAAAAAGAAAGAAAGAAAGACCAATACAGAACTGTATTGCTGTTTGCTTGATAAGAAAAGTAGATAATTCTGGTGTCACCAGGTAAACAATAAATGAATCTCTCTTTTTCAATGGCAAATTGTCATTTCCCGACGTGTCAGCCCCTTCAAGGTAGGCCAAGTCAAGAGACAGATTTGGCAGCGATTCCAAGAATGTGCTTTACAGGTAGTCCTTGACTTACAACTACATTTGAGCCCAACATTTCTAATGTTAAGCAAAACATTTGTTAAATGTGTTTTGCCCCATTTTACGACTTTTCTTGCCACAATTGTTAAGTGAATCTGGCTTTCTCATTGACTTTTCCTTGTCAGAAGGTTGCAAAAGGTAATCACATGACCCTGGAAACACTGCAGCCATCCTAAATATGAGTCATTTTGGACACTCGACCATGGAGATGCTACAATGGTTGTAAGTATGAAAAATGATCATAAATCCCTTTCTTCATTGCCTTTGTAATTTTGAATGGTCACTATTGTAAATTAAGGACTGCAGTATAACAGTAGGGTAGAGTAACAGGAGTCTGAATGCCCTTCAGAGATTTCCTCTTCCCCACTTTATATTGAACAAAATCAAGGCCAGGATATCCTGAGTTTCTTTCTCATGCTTCCCTTTCTCTCAGAATGGAGTCATCTTTTCTTAATTTCCTCTTAAGGGTTGTCTCATTTCTTCCTCATTCCCAAGGTCAGGTCTACATTATGCTCCTGCCCACAGAGACCACAATTTGTTGTTGTTTTTTTACACTGCTTATCCACCTGTCCTTCTGTGATTCTAAAGGATACGGTACTTAAATCACAAACTTTATTTTGGAATGCAGTGGCAAGAAAAGATGATTGCCCCAATTTTGTAAATCAGCAGAAGAGACGATATATGATTAACTTGCAGTCCAAAACTTGGTTAGGATTCTGTATTCTAAATATGACCCAGAAAGAGGTCAACATGGGAAGGCTAGCTTAACAGACAACCATTCAAGCTTTCTACAAAATATTTCAATCAGGATAGAGAAAATATCATATGAATAAAAGGATTTGCATATGCAAGTAGTCCTCAACTTATGACCTACAATCATTCCTTTAGTGACTGTTCAAAAGCACAGTGGTGCTGAAAAAAGTGACTTATGACCAGTCTTGCACTTAGACCATTGCAACATTTCTGCGGTCATGTAATCAAAATTTGGGCCCTTGGCACCTGGCATGCATTTATGATGGTAGCAGCATCCCAAGATCATAGAATGACTTTCTAGCCAGCTTCAGACAAGCAAAGTCAATTGGGGAAGCCTGATTCACTTAACAGGCACACAATTTTCTTTAGTGATTCATTTAACTATCATTAAGGGGGGAAAGAGGTTGTACAATTGAGCCCAACTCACTTAAAAACCACCTTGTTGAGCAATGGAAATTCTAGTCCCAATTATGGTCATAAGTTAAGGCTATCTATAATTTAAATTGTCGTTTTCTCTTCAGATAGACCTTTGATTCACCTAATTCAGTACTGCTCAGGGCAGTGCCCATCCTGAGACTAAATCTGGGACCTTTGCAAAATGCCGAGATGCAGGCTGCATTTTGTCAAAGAAATGACAACATATATTGTTCAACCTCTAAAAATTAGCATGTGAGAGTACAAATCATCGTTGACTTCTTTGAGTCAAAGAGTCTGTTTTACATTGGATAAACACACCAGATCAAAGCTGTGCTCTGAGTAAATGAATGAAGAAAGGAGATGAGTATTTAATGGAAAGAAATTATGGTCATAACCAAGAGCTGAATTTATAGCTTCCAAAAATTTAGTTCTGTTTGCCATATATAGCCAGCTACTGTTTTTCTAAACATGAAACAACCACATTTTCCATCAAAGCAAATGTTTAGGGGAAAAAATGGTTGCCTGCATCCAGATCCATAAACATATTGTGCATGTTCCTTTTCTGTAATGTATACCCAAGGAACATTGTCAACATCTTCAGTAACAACTGAATCCATTTTGGTAAAATGCCTCTGCTCTGGTACAGCTGGTTTTCAGACATCATATCACAAATCAGCTAAGAACTTAGTTTGCATAAGCTGCCTGGTGATTAGGAATATTTAAATACATCCATTTCACTGAATTTAGGCTCATTTACATACATTGGCATACTATTAATATAATACATTCAGGAAAATAGAGCACATTAATTTTTTAGCTCAATCAAGAGATCAGCAGAAATTCTAAAGCAACATTTTAGAAAGGGGAGCAAAATATACTTTAAAAAATGAAAGCTCTTCATAGATGTTATCAAATGCACTATGTATTGTAGAAATCTTCACAGATCTTTGTTCCTTTTGTAATAAATCTGTATTTATTGAGGTTAATGTAGTTAGTGATTGCTCCTCTATCATAGTCAGAACTCCATTTTATACATTCTCATTCTGTGACAGGTATTCTTTAAGTGCTGCAATTTTGTATAATCTATATGCCCATTTTGAAACCTCCTCATGCTATTACTAATCCACACTTACATATATTCAATAGCTACTAGTAAAACTAAATTTCCCCTAAAATGTCTTTTCATTTAGATATTGCGTAAGTACTAAAAAAATAGCAAAAAATGCCCAAGTTGAATTATAGATCTTTTTCAAGGTGATGAATATGCTTAACATAAAGCTATAAGGGATTATAAATCTACTAGTAGTATGCATGTATGTAGTAGATTTTCACGGGTACAGGTATGTAGGTCTAGGTGTGTTCAGGTCTTTTCCTGTGTAAGACTAAGAGTATCTTGGCGACCTTTCGGCAAGGTCCCACTTGCCATCCTCAGGCTGGTGCTTTTGGCTTCATGCCAGTGCAAGCAGTGTGTGATCGGAGCTGCTGTCTCTCTATAAATACTTGGGGGGGGGGGCTTGTTGGCTGCGCTGCTGCCTCTTGATTGGTTGATGAAGTTGATGTTGGTATAATGGGATGTGTGATGGCCTTGTCAGTTTTGTTGTGGAGATATCCTGGATCTCGTGCTATAATCTTCTGGATCATTTGTTTTGTAGTGATCTTTAACGGCTTGGGTAATTGGTTGTGTTTTAACAGCTTGGGTAATTGGTTGTGTGATGGGCTTGTGAGTTCTTTTGTTGTGGTATCCTGGGTCCTGCGTTGTAATCTCCTGGGTCCTTTGTGTTTTGATCTCTTTTCCATTAGTCTCCTGTGTAGTAACGGCTTGGATAATGGGTTGTGTGATGACCTTGTGAGATTTATTGCTGTGGTATCCTTGGTCTTATGCAGTGATATCCTGGGTCATTTGCTGTGTTGCAACTTCTTGAGTTCTTGTGTAATTTCCTGAGTTTTCTGATGTGATATCCTGAGCGGGTGGCTGTGATGTAGCATTCTGGGTTTTAGTCTGCTTCGAGTTTGGGGTCTGGGTCTGTGTTTTTGGCATGTGTCAGCTTGTTTGGTTTTGGGGTCGGGATGTGTGACAGCTGGCGAAGCAGCCGTGGTCTGGTTTCTGGATGGTGGTTGTCCTTCGTTTACAGGATGGGATTGGGCCTGGGTCTGATGAGGGGATTGGTGGTGGTGTCCGTGTTGTTTCAGGTCTGGTGTTGGTTTTCGTGGCTCACACACTGCTTGCACTGGCACAAAGCCGAAAGCACCAGCCTGAGGATGGCGAGTGGGACCTGTGCTTTTAAAGTTGTAGTAACGTTTCAGCAGAATCTCATCTGCCGTCATCAGGCTTCTGTATTGAGTTCGTCTGTGAGTCAGACTTTCACAGACATTTCTGTTTTAAATTTGGTGCTAGCCTACTGCTGTGTTAGAATGGTTTTTTTCTTCATCCTGATTGGTTGGGAGTCTTGGTCTGTGTCCATTGGTCTTGGAGTTTGCTGTGTTCTGCTTGATTAGTGTTTCTAATATCTTCTGTCTACAACTTTAAAAGCAGAACTATAATGATGTGGGAAAATACCCGAACAAAGCTGAATACCATACGTACATACACACATACATACATACATACCATGTTTCTCCAACAATACGGCCTCCACCAATAGGAAGCCCCACGATGTTTTATTGGCATAAAACCAAATTAAGCCCCTCCCTCCAAATTAAGGCCCATATTAAACACGCGAAATGGGGGGGGGAAATGGCGGGGGGGCTTGCCGTTAGGAAGTACTTTTGTTGTATGCCTGGATATGGTGCTCCCTGCATTGGTGGGGCTACATATCGGGAGACCGCCACTGTTGCTTTCCCTTCTCCCTTGCTGCCGCGGCATTAGAGCAATGGCGCGGCGTTTGGCGCAGCCACGTGCGGCCAGTCAGGGCTCCTCCCTGCAACCAGAGCCCTGAGGAGATACTTGGCTTCAGGCGCTCCTGTTGCTGCCTTCCCTTTGCCTTTGAAGGTAAAGCCAATTATTTTAAAAACAACATCCTACTACAACAAAGCCTTCCCTTCCCAAGAGAGCAGCCCAACCCCATGTGGGGAAGCAAATTTCCTGGGGCCGCAGCGTAGGATCAGCCCACCTCGGGAGAAGCGCCCAGCCACCATCCCTGCCTGGCGCCGGGCAGAGCGCGAAGAGCTTCGCCTGGGGCACCCAGCGTAGCTGATAGGCGGGCCCTCCTTCTCCTTAGAGCTGTTCGGATCGTCCAGAGAGTGGGTGGAGCTTCAGTCTCTGCTGTTGTAGGCTGAGCTTAATTTCTGAGGAACGCTCCACCTTCCATCACGTGGCTTGCCATCGCGTTCCCCAGTTTATGCTCAGCCCTTGTGCAGAGTAGGCAGTTTTTTGATGGTGCTCTTGGCCGTTTCAGGAAAGCCCTAATTGATTCATATTTCTTCTTCTCAAGGTTGTATTTGATTCATTTAATTGTTTTATCTTAGCCCTGCGCAGTTGGTCCTAATTAATTTCTAGAATCCCCTGGGAGGCTCTCCCAGCCCCAGGGGGAGTCAGGGGGAAGGCTAGCAAACCTTACAAGCTGCCCCCCCACCCCGTACCATTGCCTTACTGCCGGTTTTTGTTCTGATTGATTTAAAACGCTCCGTTTTGCTCCGTTTCCCCCCCCCAAACTCCGTTTTTCTGCTGTTTTTAACTTAATTGGGTTCCTTTCTGTTTCTCCTTCCCCTGGGGACCTTGGATTGCCCCTGGGGAGTCCTCTGGTCGCTGCAAAGGGGCTCCTGTAAGTCCACGTAGAAGCGGACACCATTTTAGCACCGCCTCATAGCCGGGCGCCATTTTGGTTTTGACTTATCTTTCCGATTGCTGCAGCGGGCCGAATTAAAGCAGCAGGACTGGCAGGCCTGCTCAGAAGCGATTTTATTAGTTAATTTTGAATCGTTCTGTTGGAGGTTTGACTTTATACCTCAGTTTGTTGGCTTTCCCCGCAGCCAGCCGTAGCGGCCGCAGTTCCTTGCTCACAACTTCCGCCCGGTTCTGCCTGGGAAGGCAGTCTGGTACAGGCCTGGCTTCGCCCTTAAGGCCTCTGTCGTGCCTTGATCAACCTGATCAGTCCTTCTAAAAAAAAAAGAAGAAAGGAAACCTTCAACAATCACAAGATCTGTAGGAAATTAAGAGACAGAGAAAGGCGGCCTAATTGCATAGTTTACAAATAAATCAATAAGTAAATAAATAAATAAAATAAAAATACAAGGAAACAAGAACAAATAAGACAAACAGATTAATCTTAAACAATTAATAAATGGTGGGGGGGGGGGGGGGCAAAAGAATTTCCCAGGGCTCCAGGCCTTAGTTGTAGGTCGACACCTAGGCGCACCAACCGCCTCACACATGATCCTTTATCTTCCTCAATTATCAAAAATGGCAGAAGGCAATCCCTCAAGAGGCCCTTCTTTAAAGGCCAAATCAAAAACCCACCACCTGCGCAGTCAGGCTAAGGAGTCCTCCAAAGCCTCCCAAAGGGATGCCTTAAGACGACATAAGGCACTAGAAAAAGAAATAGACAAACGCACCAGACAGGCTGGATCGGTGCCTCCAGCACCTGCTGTTGTGTATGTACCATAGTTAATAAGGTATAAGCTTGAGGTAAAGTGCAGGGTTCTGGCCCTGCACTTCTGATTGGCTGTTAGGCGGCCAGATCGGATTGGTTAGTTCTTAGGAATCCGATTGGCCCTTAACAGGGGATTATTATTGGTTGAAAGAGCTAGTGTTCATAGCTCACTATTGGACAACTCTCACAAGGGTTGCCTATATAAGGCAGAGTTCACTGTTGTTGTTTTGAGAAGTCACTATGCAATAAAGAGCTGAAAGTTCACATTCAGAGGCTGTCTCCATTTACTCCGACCCATGTCCAAGTACTTAACACTGGTGACGAAGGTGGGATATGGAGACGTCTGAACCTAAGAAGCCAGGAAGTAATACCAAGCACGTGATAAGACGATGCCAACAACGGAATCATGTCTGGCAGCATCGTACCACCCGCTCCGTTCGATCCAAACCAAGAGGATTGGGAATCCTACATGGATCGCTTCCAAATTGCTTTCTCGAGACGAATAATTTGAAGGACGCCACACCAGCAAAGAAGCAGGCACTGTTCCTGACGCATTGCGGCCCAGCTGTATTTAAGATGGCTAAAGCACTCGCCAAACCTTGAGAAGTGAAAGCCATGAGCTGGGACGACCTCGAACCCATCCTGAGAGACCATTACACGCCAACCATGCCTACACTCGTGAGACGCCACGAGTTTTATCAGAGAAACCAACGAAAAGGAGAGAGCATGGCCGATTTCGTGGCGGACCTCTGAAATTTAGGGGGCCTCTGCGGGTTCGCCGATTTAGAAGAAGCATTGAGAGATCGAGTAATTCTGGGATTAGATGCGCTAGGCGTGCAAAGCAAGCTGATGGCGAAAGGCGACATCAGCCTTGCTGACGCCATCGCTGAAGCCACGGCTGCGGAGGCGACCAAAAAGTCGGCTGCACAATTACGGCAAAGCCGCACACCGGCAACACAACCGACCGGCGAAATCTTACCCAACTCAGAAGGGCAGCTCTCAACAACGTACCACGAGGGTCTCTCTTCATCGTCAGACAGCGACGAAGAAGGGGTCCATCGACTGCGGTCCGACCGGGACCCTCGCCCTAAGCCCTTATGCCCTTGCGCTGGCTGTGGAGCAAACCATGCCAGGGCTGAAGGCAAATTCCGCGACGCACTCTGCCATGAGTGCGGGAAATGAGGCCACATCAGCCGGAGCTTACCAGGACCCAGCCAGGCCTCAAAAGGGGCCAACTATCGCCAATCGACAGGAAACTGTCCTGTAAGGCGAGAGCCAGTAAACCACTCTTACAGAAATTGAGCTTTGCAAAAAGAAGAGGCTCACCATACTATCACTATTGGTCACGCCTCAGTTTTGGACACTAAGAAAATTCGAGTCACGGTAGCCATCAAGAACCAGCCTTGCCACATGGAGGTCGACTCGGGATCGTCCCTCTCGATGGTGTCTTGGAAGACACTCAAGCAACTCATCCCCACAATCCAACGCCAAGACCTCCAATTTCAACGCCTCATCCTCAAGGACTACCAAGGAAATCGAATCCCTGTTGTCGGGTCCTACCGAGTCCGAGTCTCCTTCAAAAAGCATACAGCGTACTTACCTCTAACGATCATCGATAGAGATAGGCCTAGTCTATTAGGCCTCCAATGGTTTGCGCCACTCGGCATTGAAGTGGCCGGCATGAACTGAGTCGGTGGTTGTGAGTGGGAGGAAGACCTTATTTCTGAGTTCAGTGATGTCTTCACGGACCGTTTAGGCGAGTATAAAGGAACCCCAATCTCTAAAATACATATATCTCATAAATACATAAAACTTCTTTTTGGAAGGCGGCTTACCCCGAGTTAACTCTTTATACAGACATCAATCAAAATTTATACTCACTTAATATACTATCTCATATCATATTTAACATTCTCTATTTTCCATATATTTTCTCTCTCCTACTCATTCTTTTAATTCTATTTTATTTATTCCATCTCAATTAAATAATTATATTTGCATCTTTGGTCTATTTTCTTTCAATCACCTACTTATCCTTTCTATCTAATACAATATCCTGTAAACCGAGATTAAAGTATGACAACTTTTTATCTTCCCCCTAAATAACACTTAAAATAATACATATTTTCCGTGCTGATTCTGCTCCGTACATTCAAAGTATTACATTTCAAAATAGTAAAACAAACAAATAATATTGAGTTTAATAAGTAATAATAAAACTAAAAAGAAATAAAAAAAGAAATATTAAATTTATAATATAGTAAAAGCAATGTTTCATAAGAAATTAAATTCTATTATTAATTCTTAAACAATAAAAATACTATTTCATACTATTATGAAGTTAAGAAATTAAACTCTATAATTAAATCCTGACTTCGCTTTAATACATTTTTAAATCATATAATATTCTAATTTTCTAGCTCAACTTCAAATACGAATGTCTACAATACATTTTTATGTACTTTTGCAGAATCATTTTTAAAAAAAGATTATCTCACCCCTTATCTCTGAAAAAAAAACCATTTTTTTGCATCTTGTTTAAAGCCTTTATGACTTCTCTTTCCTTTTCTCCTTTCTTTCTTATCCATTCTAGCTTTTTGACCCCCCCATCTCTCAGATTTCACTCTCTTAGTCTTCCCTCTCTGTTGTATTTCTCTTTTCTGTTGCTTTCTGACATCATATCTATCAGGCTGTGCTCCCTTTAGATCCCAAGAAAGAAATACTCAGACTCCATGGTGAAGAGCAAAGTTATCCTTTTACTGAAAAATAAAATGGAAGCTACAAATCAATTCTGAAACTGAGAAATTGGCGGGTAGAATCCACATACGAAGAATTAGGTTTGTTCCCACCCCCCAAAGTTCAAATTATTCTTCCAATTAAAACTTCTGAATAAGCTCATGTGGCCATCTCCAGATGGTGATGAGGTGTCTTGTCAAATGACTTTGACATATTTTGATAAAAGTTCGCAGTTGCGCAAAAGAGGACAGAAGATAGCCAAGAAACGGAAAGTTAAAGAAAAGAATCCCCCCTCCCCTTGCTAGCCCAGCAAGGAATGCAAACACCTCCAGTCTTCTTCCCTAGCAAAATCCCCCCTCCCACCGTTGTCATGACAGCCCAGAGAAATAATGAAATAATAGCAGAAAAGCAAAAGAGGAAGGTATCTTGAGGGCTGACAATATCGCTTTTTCATTTCATTTTTCTTTTTCTTGGTTGCTTTTTTAAGTTCTAAGTTTATCTTTTCCTTGCCCCCCTTCTGCTTTTCTTCCTCCATGAAGTGTGTCTGTCCACTAAAGATGGCTTCTTCTCCTTCATCCTGTAGTATTTCTTGGTAAGTAGAAATCGCCATTTCCAAAAAGCGAAAGATAGATCCAAACGAGCCCTTATCTTCGTTTTTCAGTTTTTGAAATTCCATTTGTAGTCCTTCAAAAGACAATGCCATTCTTTCTTCCTTTCTCCTTCAACGCAACCCCAATGTCTTTAGTCCCTTTTTAAAAAAAACAAAATTTCACAAAGATCTCAAAGTCACAAAGCAAACCAAATCAATTTTAAGTTGTTGTTGTTTTTTTAAAAATCCAATGTCCAGAAATCCTTCATCCCTTGGCTTTAAATTTCAAATTGAGTTACCTTCCGTGCCCAAGTGGATTTTCCAGATCTCCGTCTGTTATTTCTATGGGGAGGGAGACTTAAGAAAAAAAAAAATTCCCCCTTAACAGCTTTAACCGCAGCTTTCCAGTCCTCAGGCAATTCAAACAGTTCAGTTTCCAGGGTAATTAAGAGTTGTTATTGTCTCGGCTCAGCCAAATTTTCCTCCTGCAACCTCCAGCACAAATGTTACCCGGCTGCAGGCTTCTTTGTGACGGCCATCACTGACTGCCACCCACCACCTTGGAAAAAGGGGTTTTCTGGCTGGGGAGGGGGTCTGCGACACCCCCAAACCTCTGTCCGGATCCCCTCTCTCTTCGGCTGCCTCTACAGGACAGCCATATCCCCCAGACCCATTTGGATCGGGGGCACCTTGGCAGCAAGCACAGCAGAAATTGCAGACAAGCAAATTCCTGCTGCTGCTGAAGCCATGCAAAACCGGAAGTCCAGCAAGGTTCAGCTTCTCTTGTATGGATACACACCGCTCACCACTTCACCTCTCCAGCACACACTTAGGTCCTGGTAGCTTCCCACCTTCAGGGCAGCCATTAAAACTGCCGCTTCTCCCTGTCTTCCAGGGGAGTATACCAAGCCAAGGAGGGGAGATGCAGCTCCCCTCAACCCAGCTGGCAGTCTCCCCCTCTTCCCCCACCCCTCCAAGGTGGGTCTGATGGTTCAGTCCCGTAGGGACCCCTCCAACAGGGTAAGCACAGATTGAAACGTGCACGATCACGGTCTCCATCTGTCTTCGACGGAAGTGCCACCAGAAGTCCCCCTAGCAAAAAAATATTGTAGATCTTTTCTGCCTTTCCTTCAACTTTTTGTGCATAAAGAGAAAAAAAGAAAATGCTAGGAAAATGCAGATGGTTTCAATGGGAAGAGACGCTCATCTGGAATCTATTTCTCTCAACCCCAGAAAATCCTGAGAATGAGACAGCCGTTATCTCTCACAACTTAGTTCTTACTTTCAAACTGTTTTTCTTTTTAAGTGAGCAACCGTAATGAATTTGCAGCGAGCCTGGCTTTACTCTAAATTTATCCAGGACTCTTTCCCACCTTTTAAAATAAGAATATTTTTCTACTCATGAATTATTTAAGCTTTGTGTCTAATAGTTCGTTCTGCACATTCATGAGTCTACAAGAGTTGAAGTTATATAGCAAGGAAATAGGGAGTGTTGATCAGAAAGCTTAAGACTATCTAAAGCAGCCTTTAGTTCTCTAGATCAGGTCTGGGCAATTAATTTTCCCAAGAAACTAGGATTGTTGTGAAAGAATGAACCAATGCAATTCTTTACATTTAACTCCTAATTTCGGATTGAGCTCATGTGGGCCAGACAAAGACAACTGAATGGCCAGATGTAACCTGGGGACATAAAATGCCCAGGTCTGCTCTAGATATTGATAAAGAAGACTTGCCACTAACCATGCTGGGTTCTGCAATTCATTGTTTACTGTGATTATCAGCACTGTTTTTTAAAGTGTGGTTCAAAGGTTCCCAAATCCATCTCAGGTGTCTGCCAAATCTTTTTTTTTTGGCAGACATTAAAGATATTTGTAAAAATGTTGAACAGCATCAACATTAACAAAATCGCCATCAATCAATTGCAAAAGGTAGTTTTATTTGGAACAGCTTACATCTTGCAACAATACTTTTAATGATATCCAACAACATCTACCTATTCCAGGTCCTGCGCTAATCCAAGTCCCAGTCAATAGATAACTAAAAATGCCAAATATAATCTAAACATCTAGCTAGCTGTGCAACCATAATACACATTATGTCAACCAGAATCCTTGAAATCTCTAATACAAGCAGCCTCTGTTCTTAATCTGTCTTCCATAGATCACTTCCTGAACAAACTCATCTATATTTAATAGAAATCAGAATGCATTCAGAGCTTGCTGTAAAAAGAAATATGCGTGTATGTGTGTGTCTCTATCTCTAGCTAGCTAGCTAGCTAATTATAGACTTACACTAAATATAATTAGTGGGAATTATATTTGTAAATCTGATTACATTTTGACCAGGAAATTCTATAATATACCATAACTATCCTCCTACAAAATTCTAGATGCTCCTTAAAAGAGATAACATGGCAAGGTGGAAAATATAAATACAGGTAGCTCTTGACTTGCAATCATAATGGAGCCTTTTTTTGCAGCAGCAGTAGTTAATCACCATGAATCGTGTTTGTTAAATTAACACAGCAGTTGTTTAGCAAACCCATCGTTAGCTATGGGGTCTTTGGATGACAACCAAAACTAAATGGCAGTTTTCTGCAAAGCTCTTGTAAATCAGTCATGTGACCAAATGACCATGGACACTGCAAACAGTCATAAACGGTGGTATGCTACTGGTTCGGACCGGTTCAGTTGAACAGTAGTAAAAAAAATGCCAATGATCAGCTGAGGGGAGGGAAAAAATCCTCCAACAATCAGCTGAAAGGAGAAAAGTAAAGGATTGGCCCTCCAACCCACCCCTGCGCCTTTCTCTTCTTTATCCTCTCAGCTGATTGGCGCTGCAGATCTCAGCTGGTTGTGGGGAAAGCTGCACACATTAGGCAAAGCACACCCACCAAACCACACTCACCAAAACAATTTGTGGTAAAACAATTTGAATCCCACCACTGGAGGGCTACCTGGTAGTAGTGTTTTTTCCCCTTGTACCTTCTAGCACAATGAATCCCTCCCCATTCTGTTCATGTCAGAGGCATCGTTCAAAGTGCTTTCTGGTTGGAAGGATTAGGCAGTGACATCACCGTTGCTTTGGGGATGCCCATGGGGACTCCTTTTATGTCTCTGTCATGTGGAGCTGAGTGAATGACGGGAGTCACCCCACAATGCTGCAGTATTTGGGTCTTGAACATGGGCTTGCTAACCTCCAACTCAGCATCCTAACCATGTGAGCCACCGTGCTCTGGGTGCAATGAACAAGGAGTAAAAATTCCTTTAGGTTTTTCAACTATCTTTAGGTTTTTCAACTATCTTGCCTAGCATACAGCTGTGGCTTCCTAGTGGTTTCTTGTCCAAATATTAATACTTGCTTAATACTTGAGTACAAGGAGGATCAACTAGATGTTGACATCTGCTGAGGTTTCATAATGATCACTTAAGCCTAATACTGTCACACCATAACACTATAATATATTCCTCAGTTAGGTTACAATGCAGTGCACACTTATTGTTATATAAAACTGAGTCAGCAGGTTCTAACTCCTGAATAATTTGTGTAGGTAATTTATGCTATGAGCCAGAGTCTACAGTAAAAATCAGAGTGCATTAATGTGTTTGGGGGAGATCTTGTCTACTCGTTTGTTTTATCTTAAAGTGAGGAAAATGTTTTAAGTCTCCCCCTCAGTAAAGCTATCAAGGTGACATACAGCAAAAGATAAAAACATTTTTTAAAAATGAAATAAAAATGTCTTCTCCAAATAATTCTAGAATCATAGCATGCATGCTGTTAAGTACTGAGCGTGGGCGCGAAAGAATGGAGGCGAGCCGGTGAAACGGTGAACTTCAACTCTTTATTTACATGGTGTGACAGCTCAAACTGGATGGCTGCTACAGCCTTCCTTATATAGGCAACTTATTAACTATTCAACCAAAGAAAACCCGGGAGCGCTAGCTCCGTTAACCAATGAGAACGGCTTGTTAATGGCCAATCAGATTCTCCTGAATGGACCAATCTGATCTCGCCATTTAACGTCCAATCAGAAGTGCAGGGCCAGAACCCTGCACTTGACTTCAAGCTCTTGATAACTTTATTACACAATTATTCATTCACAACACCCCTTCCCCCCGGGTTCCATTTACGGGGTGTGGTTACATAGTCCTTGAGGTAGGACAGTTGTTTTGTTAGTCTATTTGATTTTCGTTGTGCACCTGGTATTTGGCTGCACTCTTGTTGAGGTAGGGCGTTGTTTGGCGAAAGGGGTGTCTCTGACTCTGAGTTCGAGTTTCCGTTGTCACCAACATCTTCGGTATCACCATGAGGTGAGCTCACTCCCATCCCTGATTCCTCTTCACGTGTTTCCGTTCCGCTGTTGTTCCCTTCAAAAAGGTTTTCTGCTAATTGAAGTTCATCTTCCTCTGTATCTCCCCCCCCCTCAGTTTGGTCATCAGGGGACTCGGAGATCCCTGACTACAGCCTTGATCGTAGTTGATCGATACGGCGCTTCCATAGTCTATCATCACGGCATTGCACGAGGTATGATCTCGGGCCGGTTACACGGACTACCGTTGCTTCGACCCACAATGGATCGCCCGATAACTTTTTAGCAAATACCGAGTCGCCTACCTGGAAGGTATGGCATCGGCCGCTGGATCTGTGTGGTTTCTCCGGTTCGTACACTGGGTGTAACCGGTCGAGGTGGGAGCGGAGCTTTCGTCCCATTAGCAACTCAGCGGGAGTTTTGTTGGTGACGCTGTGCGGAGTGATATGCTGCAAAAAGAGGATTCGGTTTATTTTTTCTTCAATGTTGTCATAGTCCATTTTTTGTAGCGTTTTCTTGACGAATTGTACCATGCGCTCGGCCCTTCCGTTGGCCGCAGGATGCGCAGGTGAAGTCAGCGCATGTCGAATACCGCGGTCCGCCAGGTACTGTTCAAAGGACAGCACGGTAAATTGGGGCCCGTTGTTGGATACCAGAATGTCTGGTAATCCGTGGGTTGCAAACAGTCTCTCCAGTTTCTTAATGACCACTTCGGTTGTTGTGTTCTTCATTCGTTGGATTTCGAGCCAGTTCGAGTAGGCGTCCACGGTTAACAAGAATGTGTGGCCTTTGGTAGGTCCTGCAAAGTCCAGATGGATGCGGGACCAGGGTCCCCGCGGCATTTCCCATTCGGTTGGGATTGCCTTTGGTGGGGCGTTGCTTACTTCTTGGCATTTATGACAAGCTTTGACCCAAGTCTTGATTTGCTTGTCGATGCCTGGCCACCATGCGTAGCTTTGTGCGAGGGCTTTCATGCGCATGATGCCGGGGTGGCCATTGTGCAAGGTTCTCAGTACTGCCCGTTGGAGTTGCTCTGGGACAACGACTCTATCGCCCCAGATGATGCAGCCCTTCTGTGAAAACAACTCTGTTTGTCGACTTTTGAATGGGACAAAGTCATCAGGTACTTGGTCCAATGGCCATCCACATTCCACCCAACTGAGGACTCGTGCTAAGGCGGGGTCACGTTTTGTTTCTCTCGCGATATCTCGGGCTGTTAATGGCGGTGTACAAAGTGTCTCGATCTGCAACATTGTCACTGTAGGCGCGGGGTCGTCGATAGTCTCTGGAAGCGGTGCTCGGCTCAATGCGTCGGCGTGGGGAATGGCCTTCCCCAGGCAGTATTGCAGCCGATAATTATAAGCAGCCAAGAATTCTGACCAGCGAGTCATTCTGGGAGATAATATATAGGGGGTTGGCTTATCTCCCGCTATTATTCCCAGCAAAGGTTTGTGGTCAGTCACTATAGTAAAAGCCTGGCCGTAAACGTACTCATGAAATCTTTTGACAGCAGACACAATTGCAAGGGCTTCTTTATCAATCTGGCTATAATTGCGCTCAGTTTTTGAAAGCGTCTTTGAAAAATAGGCAACAGGAGCCTCGGTACCGTTAGGCAAAACGTGGCTCAAAATGGCGCCCACTCCGAAAGGCGATGCATCACATGTGATCGTTAACGGCAAGGTCTCATTGTACTGCATCAGTGCAGCGTCAGAAGTCAGTATTTTTTTCACATTTCGAAACACCTGCTCTTCTCTATGTCCCCATACCCAAATTGCTTTTTTGTCCAATAAACGATGTAGGGGTTCAGTGACAGTTGCTTTGTGCGGTAGGAATACGTTATAAAAGTTGATAAGGCCTAGAAACGCCTGGATGTCGGCCTTATTCCGAGGTCTGGGAGTGTTTTTTATTGCTTTCAATTTGCTATTGGTAGGGTGAATGCCCTGACTGTCAATTAAATACCCTAAAAATTCGACACGATCTGTACACAATTTACACTTATTTTTCTTCACTTTAAGACCTGCGTCTTTGAATTTCTGGAGGACCATTCTTAAACGATCCCGTAAAATTTTTGAAGTAGGGGCAGCGATTAACACATCATCAAAGTAGGGGACAATGCCTTTAATCCCTTGTAATAGTCTTTCAATCAAGCTCTGAAAGATCCCCGGGGCGACGCTCACTCTGAATTGGAGTCGTGTACATTTAAAGGCACCTTGGTGTGTCACGATCGTCTGTGCCTGTGCCATCTTTTCATCTACCGGCAGTTGCTGATACGCCTGAGCTAAGTCTAGTTTAGCGAAGACTTTTCCGCCCCCCAGGGAATGGAGGAGGTGCTGCACCACCGGTACCGGATATGCGTTTTGCTGCAGGGCGTGGTTCAGGATGGCTCAGTAGTCCCCACAAATTCTAATTGATCCATCCGGCTTAATGGGTGTTACGATTGGGGTCTCCCAGGGAGAGTGATCGGTTGGCTCTAACACCCCCTGGGCTATTAACTTATCAAGCTGTTCGTCAATTTTTGGTTTTAGGGCAAATGGAACCTGACGAGGCTTAAGGTGGATGGGAGCTATTTTTGGATTAAGGTTAAATGATATCGGGGTCCCCTTGTACTCGCCTAGTTTTTCTGCAAAGACGTCCCTGAATTCTTGGACGAGGTCCTCCTCCCAGTCGTTGCTGCCGATTCGGTTAATGCCTGCCACTTCAATGCCAAGTGGCGTGAACCATTGGAGGCCTAACAGGCTAGGCCGGTCCTTGTCGATCACAGTCAGAGGTAAGTACGCTGTACGGTTTTTGAACGAGACCCGGACTCGACTGGATCCGACAACTGGAATTCGATTCCCCTGATAGTCTTTAAGTATGAGTCTTTGGAAACGGAAGTCTTGACGCCGGATAGTAGGGATGAGTTGCTTGAGGGTCTTCCAGGAAACCATCGAGAGAGACGATCCCGAGTCAACTTCCATTTGGTAGGGCTGATTTTCGATGGCCACTTTAACTCGGATTTTCTTGGCATCCAAGGAGGAGGCATGACCAATAGTGATAGTTTGGTGAGCCTCTTCTCGCTTCATGGGGCGGTTTAGGGTTCTGTTTCTGTAGGAATGGTTCACAGGTTCTCGCCTTACAGGACGGTTTCCTGTCGGTTGGCGATAGTTAGCCCCTTTCGAGGGCTGGCTGGGTCCTAGGAGCCTTCTACAGACCCGTCCGATGTGGCCTCATTTCCCGCACTCATGGCAGAGCGCGTCGTGGAATTTGCATTCGGACCGGGGGTGGCTGGCTCTGCAGCCAGCGCATGGGTGTTGGGACTTCTGGTAATGGTCCCGTTCGGACCGCAGTCAATGGACCTTTTCTTCGTCGCTGTCTGACGACGAAGAGAGGTCCTCGTGGTGGGCCGTCGGAAACTGTCCTGACTTGGGTGAAAGGTCGCCAGTCGGTTGGTGAACCGGAGCGCGGTTGCGGCGCATTTGGGCAGCCGACTTCCTGGTTGCTTCTGCTGCAGTAGCATCAGCGATGGCATCGGCAAGGCTGATGTCGCCTTTCGCCATCAGCTTACTCTGCACGTTTAGCGCATCTAATCCCAGAACTATTCGGTCTCTCAAGGCCTCTTCCAGGTCAGCGAACCCGCAGAGGTCTCCCAGGTTTCGGAGGTCCGCGACGAAATCTGCAATGCTCTCTCCTTTCCGCTGGTTTCTTTGGTAGAATTCGTGCTGTCTTATGAGTGTTGGCACAGTCGGTGCATAGTGGGGTCAGTAGGGGTTCGAGGACATCCCAGTCCATAGCCTTTACTTCTGCCGGTTTTGCTAGTGCCTTGGCCATCTTGAATACAGTCGGCCCGCAATGCGTTAGGAATACCGCCCGTTTCTTCCCGGTCGTGGCATCCTTCAAATTGTTGGTTTCCAAAAACATTTGGAAATGATCCATGTAGGACTCCCAGTCTTCTTGCGCTGGGTCGAATGGAGCGGGTGGTATGACGCCGCTGGACATGGTTCCGCCGTTGTGCGTTCTTAGCCACGTGCTCGGTTATTTTCTCCGTTGTTCAGTCAGCTCTGACGTCTCCACATCCCATCCTCGTCACCAGTGTTAAGTACTGAGCGTGGACGCGAAAGAATGGAGACGAGCCGGTGAAACGGTGAACTTCAACTCTTTATTTACATGGTGTGACAGCTCAAACTGGATGGCTGCTACAGCCTTCCTTATATAGGCAACTTATTAACTATTCAACCAATGAAAACCCAGGAGCGCTAGCTCTGTTAACCAATGAGAACAGCTTGTTAATGGCCAATCAGATTCTCCTGAATAGACCAATCTGATCTCGCCATTTAACGTCCAATCAGAAGTGCAGGGCCAGAACCCTGCACTTGACTTCAAGCTCTTGATAACTTTATTACACAATTATTCATTCACAACACATGCCACTTTGAGGAGGATATTCCATCTGTGCATAAGAGGGAAAACCCTCCTCTTTTTACTAATCCTATATACTTTAAATATTTCAAGGTGTCAGAGAGGTGAACAGAAAGTTTCTGTGGTGAACAGAACATTTGGGCAGTTGAATCTTGAGTTTTAGAGTTTGGCACTAGTCTTGAAATGGTGGTGTAAACTAGACTGAGAGACAGTGGCATTGATGAAAAACTGGTGAAGGAATTCCTTACTGTATACTTATTGCTATGTAACTGCGACAGTAAGTTGTACTGTAATATGCTTCAAAAGCTGCTCTATGTGCAATACATTACAAAAATCTAATTTCATTCCTCAGAAAAACAAATTGCATCCTTTTTAATGAAAAACTCATGCCACATTTTTACCAACTTCAAATCACAGCTATTCAAACTTCATTTTTAGTGTGGATCCCTGAAACAAACACTTCTGGGGTTTTAGTGAAGCTTGGGTTGGATGGATTTACAGCAATAGGGTTTGAAAAACTCAGTACAGCCATCTGGTGGATGAAAGTAACCAAAGAGGGTAGCAAACATTAATTGGGTTTTGGAAAAGAAATGTAATATTTTGAAGAAAGAATAGGAAAGGTTGCTTGGACTGAAAAGCTGATCATCGTTCTCAGAGTAAGTACTCTGCAAGAAAATAAGTCACCAGAAACCTTGGAATACCGTATATACTCGAGTATGTCGACCCGAATATAAGCCGAGGCACCTAATTTAACCACAAAAAACTGGGAAAACTTATTGACTCGAGTATAAGTCGAGGGTGGGAAATGCAGCAGCTACTGGTAAATTTCAAAAATAAAAATAGATGCCAATAAAAACTTTCACTAGGACAGTTGAGAATAAGTTTGATGTTCACAATTTCCTCTTTGAAAGAGACCAGTAAATAGGGAACAAGAAGATGAAGAAAAAGAAGTGTGTTTTTTCACACTTTTCACACTGCAGTGAACAAAAATGGCATCATAGGAACAAGCTTATTCTCAGCCCAAAGGTTTGTTTCTGATTTCTTCCCTGATTTAAGGGAAATTTGGGAAACGATCTCACTATCATGAAAGGTTTGATTGATTCACCCAAAAGATGATGATGATGACAGTGGTAGGCAGGAGTCACTCTCTCCCTTGCAAGAAAAAACCAAGAGCCGTTCTTATGATATCTCTCTCTCTCTCTCTCCCCCTCCTCCCGAGTGGACTGAAAGCAGCTGGAGCTGAGGAAATGAAACTGAGTGGAGCGACCTCTGCTCGCGTTGCTTTCTCAGCCTAGAGCTCAGAAAAGCCTCCCCCTCCCATGCTTAAAAGTTGCAAAGGAAACACGGAAGCAGGGAAGCGGCTGCCCAGCTTCGGAGCTCCACACCATTTTTTTTTCAGAGGGGAATCTGCCTCGAGTATAAGCCGAGGGGTTTTTTTTTTCAGCACAAAAAATGTGCTGAAAAACTCGGCTTATACTCGAGTATATACAGTAAGTCTGCCTACCTCTAGGAAGCAGTAGTATTGAACTTTTCAGCTGTGATAAAATCCAGGAGCCTTTAAGGCAGGGGTGTCCAACCTTGGCAACTTTAAGCCTGGAGGACTTCAACTCCCAGAATCCCCCTGGCTGGGGAATTCTGGGAGTTGAAGTCCTCCAGGCTTAAAGTTGCCAAGGTTGGACACCCCTGCTTTAAGGTAACTGTCATTAGTTAAGGCTGATGCTAAAACAACAGCGTGAGAAAGCATGCTTTTGATGTTAAAGAACAGTTCTCTAGTGCAAATTAAAAGCTTTCTAGCTTAATTAAATTCAAAACTTATGTACAAGGTCTTCCATTGATTTCATATGTATGGATTTGAACATGTATGCAGTTCTTCAATTGGGAAAGTAACTCCTAAGAATTTCCTATTTGATTTTTATCTCCCTGAGAATTATTATTTTGCAAAAAACAAAAAAATAAATAAATTGATCAATATATGAAAATAGTTCTTAATGTATAATGTATTGCCAACAGGCCACATAGGGTTGATATATAATTTCTTATTGGTTTTACAATCAGTATAACACCAAGACCTATTTTTTACATCATAATAAAGCCATAATGTGATTTTGGCTTAGCACAATATAAGAAATCTACCATTGTGGCTCATTCAGCAAACTGGGATTAAATTAAACAAAGTCTCAGGGGAATGTGCTGATTTGCACTTGTAATTTTGGTCTACTAAAGCATATCTTAGCCTGACTCCCTTCCTAAGTGCTGGACTACAATTACAGTTATCCATAATTGGCAGAATTAATGGGAGTTGCAATGTAACATACTGCAACCTGAAGACACCAGGCAAAAGAAGGCTAGTCTGCTGCAATATAGATAATTGTGCAGTATTTTGGAAGTAAAGTATTTTCTGATCTTGGGAATCTTGCCTATGGTGGCCTCAAAAGAGCCGTCAAATTTCTTCCTTATTCTTGGTAGGAGACATAAGTTGGTAATTATTAATAACTGTTCATTCTTCACCTTCAGGTCTTACCACGAGAATTTTCCAGGTTTCATTGCAACCAAACTGCTGTCAAATGAATTATATATAGCTACTTCTTGGAAGGTAGTCCTTGACTTAGGACCAATCATTTAGCTCTAAGTTAAAACAGCACTGAAAAAAACTGAGTTGCAACCTGTCCTTGCAGTTGTAAGAGCCATGGTGGTTCAGTGGTTAGAATGCAGTATTGCAAGCTAACTCACTGCTGATTCCAGGAGTTCGATCCTGACCAGCTTAAGGTTAACTCAGTCTTCAATCCTTCTGAGGTTGGTAAAATTAGGATACAGATTGTTGGGGGCCAATATGCTGACTCTGTAAATCACTTAGAGAGGGCTGTAAAGCACTATGAAGTGGTATATAAGTCAAAGTGTTACGGCACTTACGACTGTTGCAACAACCCAATGGTCATATGATTAAAATTTGGATACTTGGCAACCAGCATGGAATAATGACAGTTGCAGCATTTTGGGGTCATGTAATCATCATTTGCTTCTTTGCAAGATGCTTCTTCCAAGCAAAGTCAATGGGGAAGCTGGATTTGCTTAATAATTCACTTAACAACTTCAGTGATTCACTTAACAACCCTGGCAAAAAAGGCTGCAAAATTGGGCATGACTTACTTAAGCTTGCTTAGCAGTGGAAGTTCTGAGTACAATTGTAGTCATAAATCAAGGAGTAAATGATCCCATTTTCATTTGACAGAGATCTTGCAGCATAGAGAATTAGAAAGGAGGGCATGTTTGACTGTTCCTTGCCACATCTGACAAGCAGCTTGGGATGCAACTTTCTCATGTTTATTTGGAATAAGCTTTACTGAATATAGCAAAACTACTTCTAGAGCAAATATGCAAAAAAATATAAAATATTTATGAAATTAAACACTTGTCTTTGTTGTATCTTTTGTATGCTGTGGAATTTAGGATTACATATTTTGAATGTATTTTTTGTTTGTTCATACTCAATTTATATAAACAAACCCATTTATTTAAAATTGCTCTAATACAAATATTGCACTAAAATGAGCTTAGTTTATATCTGGCTATATTGTTTTCCTTAGGAGAAGAATAATTTTGTGAGTGAGAGACTGGGAAGATGTTTAACAGATCAAGAAGGTAGAATGTAACTTTTTAATTTAAAATTTTAATTTAACTTAGAGACTAAGGATCTTTTCTGTAGTGACATTCTAATTTTGGAGCATCTCTCTGGATATCATTATAACGCTTCAGAAGAATGTATGCATTTTAAAGTCTTTATTTCTCTAGCTGTGGTGGCGGAGTGCTTAAAATGCAATATTGCCGATTAACTCTGCCCACTGCCAACTGCTTCAAAGTTAACTCAGCCTTCCGAGATTGATAAAATGAGGACCCAGATTGTTGTGGTCAATATGCTAACATTTGTAAATCAGAGAGGGCAGTAAAGTAGTATGAAGTGGTATATAAGTCTAAGTGCTATTGCTAGTTGTATTGCATTTGTATTTTTTTTAGCTAGCAATTATACTTGATCAAACACAAGAGCCTATTTTGTGGCAGTAAGGGCAATGAAGCAACAATACTTCTTTGACCTTATTGAGTCCTCAGATAGCCAACTTTGTTTAAGGTGACCTGCATTCTCCTAGGGAAGGAGGACTTTGAAGTCTGTCTACAAGGACGGGTGGAGGCATTTTCACAGCATTTGTTGGACAAAATCACATCGTTCCAAGTTGGATGCCAATTTTGATACAGGTCCAGGGGAGATGCTGAGGTACAGTTTTGATTGATTATCTGGGAATGGTTTGATGCTGTTGAACCAGTGATGGATTTCAAAGTGGTTTACCATCGGTTTGTGGCCGTGGCTTGGTGGGCACACTTTGTGCATGTGCACACTTTGTGTGCACACATGCACCAAACGCATGCTTTGTGCATGTGCAGAGGCTTTCCTATTCACCATCTGCAATCCTGTACTTTCCCTGCGGCTTCAACAGCTGACATGCGGCAATCTGTGCTGTGCAAAACTGCACTTCAAAAGCAGGAGATAAGGGTCAGTGTGGGAGTGCAGGCGGGTGGGTGGGCCCAACTGCAGAGCATTGGAGAGACTCAGAGTGAACAGGCTCTCTGCCAGCTGATCTTCGGCGCTACCGGTACACAAGAACCAGGCCGAACCAGTAGAATAGTACCACTGTGTTGGACCTGAGGAAGTGGACCAGGTGCTTAGAACAGTGAGCCTAGCCACCTGCTCCTTAGACCCATGCTAGTTAAGGCTGCCCAAAAGGTGTTGTGTGATTGGATCTTAGTAGTGGTTAATTCTTCTCTGAAAGAGGGGGTTGGAACAAAACATCATTGATTTGTCCCCCTCCTCAAAAAGCCATCACTGGATCCTTCTACACTGGACAATTTTTGTCCAGTAAAATGGAGAAAGTGGTTACAAAGCATCTTTAAAGCCCTGGATGAAGCAAATTATCTGGACTCCTTTCAGTTGGGATGAAGGCCTGGACTTGGGAGAGAAATAGCACTGATCATGCTTTTGGGTTATCTGTGCTGGGAATGTGACGAGGTAGTCCATCTGTCCTTTCTCTCCATAATCTCTTGCTAGCCTTTCATACCACTGGCCATGGTCTTTCTGGCACGGCTCTTTGGGCTGGGAATGGGTGGCACAGTACTGTGCTGATTCTTTTCCTTCTGCGGAGCTGGTACCAATACACAGTTGGCATTATTTGGAAATGAGAGGTCCTGCCCTCAACCCTTATGTGCAGTTCCACAGAGTTTGGTACTCTCTCCAATCCTATGAAGCTGCTGTGTGAAACAATCTGTTGCCATGGGATGAGGTATCATCAGTATGCTGATGATACTTAATTGTATATCTCCACACCTGGAAAATTATTCTAGTTTCCTGGAGGCTGTAAGGATTTGGGTGGGGAACAACAGGCTTCAGCTGAACCCTGGCAAGACTAAATGGATCTAGGTTTGTGGTCCTTCTGGCGTTGGAACTTTATCACCTTTGGTTTTGGATGAGGTGGTTATGGAACAGTCCAGAGTAATGGGGACAGTCTGAAATCTGGGGCTCCTTCTCGACTCTTCACCTCTTCTTGAGAAGCAGGTATAGCAATCATGGCTAGCAGAGACTTTGCAGTTTCATGTTGTATACCAGTTGCCTCCTTTCTTGGATTGTGAGGCTTTACCCACAATCACTCATGTCTTGGTCATCTCTGGAATGGATTATTATAATGACAGTATAAGGAGCTGCCCTTGAAGATTTTTTGGAAGCTTCAACTGGTGCAGAAGGTGGCTGCACAGATATATATGTCCCTCAGAGGGCACACATGATGCCTCCATTTGCCAGTTTGTTTTCAGGTGCAATTAAAGGTGCTGGTTTTGACCTTTAAAGTCCTATATGGCATGGGGCCAGGGTATTTGAGGAACTATCTTTTCCCAATGACATCTACCCATCCCACCAGGCCAGGCAGGAAGGCTACCCTCTGGGTTCTGTCATCACCCACCCATCTCACACACACACACACTCACTTTCAAGTGAGGTTAGCTCGTTTCTGAAAACTTGAGAAAGGTCTTTACAAATTGATTTTGGGGTTGGGGGTGGCTGCAAGATGGCTGCATATTAAGTGAAGTTTGTCCTTTTTTTTCTCGGGTTTTATGTTTAACTGCTTCCTTTATCTATTTATTTGTTTTTAGGCTGTTATGGAGTTAACAGTTGCTGTATACGGCCCAGAGTCATGTGTTTGTGTGATGGGCGGCTGCATAAATACGCTAAATAAACACATAAATGTAATTGTGTAACGACGGGATAGATAACAACTCGTAAAGCGGTATGTTTTTTCCCACTCTCAGCACAGAACACGTACAACAACTCTTTCAACTCCCTTCCTCCGCCCACTGCCTTACAGAGCGCCACGCCCCCTCGCCTCTGTGGCCACACCCCTTAACAGCCGGTCGGGTTTTTTTTTTTCCCTGTTCCGTTCCTCGCGGCAGCGCTGCGGCGTGACGTCACGCGCTGTAACGTAACCCCTTTCATCAGGGCTGCAGCGACAACAACAAGGAAGTGGTGGAGCGAAGAGGGTCGCCGCCGTTGCTAAAGCTAGCGAGTCGCCTCAACCTTTCGTAGTCGGGTGAACCGTCCTTCTCGTTCGTTCGTTTGCAACGCCGCCATCATGAACAGCAAAGGCAAGAGGCTGATTCCCTCCTCCTCCTCCTTCCTCTCCTCCCCACCCCCCCATCACAACCCCACCCAACCGCCTCACCTTTAGCAGGGTCGCTGCTCCTTTAAGGCTACCGCCGCAGTGTTGTTATGTGCGGGCCTAGTCAATGACTGACGGCAACCCTGACCAATAGAAAGCCGGGAGAAGTCGTGGGTGGAAGGCAATGGGGGAAGGGCTCAGGTTAGGTGGCTATGACGTAACCTTCCTTGGCAGGTTGTTAACCCTTTGGCTGCTGCTACCGGAACGGGTGTTCGTGGGCCAAAAGAACCCTCTCCTTTCCCTGGATTTCCAGATGTTCGCCGGAAACACGCGAGTCCGGAGGGAACCGTAGAGTGAAAGGATTGTTGTTGTTTTTTTAATGGGGGCACCGTTTCTCTGGGAATGGAGTCCCTAGTGCAACATGCACGTGAAAACTCTGACATTTGGGAAGAAGGATCGAGAGCCGGGAGCTTTAGGGGTGGGGAGGTGGGTGGGGAGGATCGCAGCTTTGACAAGTAGAAAGTCCCTTTGAAGTCAATCGTTTGGTGGGAACTCCCCTTATGGCCAAGGACCGCAATGGGCAGGCATGGGGCCTAATACTGCTGTTAGTCCTGAAAGAGGATTTAGATAGCCAAAGTTCCTCTGCGGTTCCAGGACTGATAGCCAACCATTTCTCTTCCCCCATACACAATCCCTGATGTTACATGGGATGCTTGGAAATTTAAACACCAGCCCAGGGACCCAGGGGCATGCATCGTTTGCTCCTATCTGTCTCATAACATCCCTTTGCTTCCTTTGCAAATTTAAATAAAGAGGCTGGAAGGAGACTGGAGTGATAACTAAAGGGAAATGATGTTTGATCCTCAGTGAGGGGTTTGACACCAGAGCATGCCCTCTGCCTTTTGAGTAAAATGGGAAAGAAATGAACTATGAATCACAGAATGCAGAAGCAAATTGCAAAATTGCGGGAAGGTTTCACATTTGTGTCTTCTTTTGCTCCTTATTAGGTGTTGCCCTGCATTTAATTCATTACTTCCTGGACGTATGGGGACTGGACAGGAGACAGACTGTATCTGTCCTCAATGTGGAAGGGATTGCCACTCTCGAATTGGCCTTTTTAGCCACACTAAATGCTGTTTAGGTCCTCTTTTCAGAACACGATACCATAGTCTCCTGAGACTGAAGGATGCCAATCAATTCCTGGATGAGAGATGTAATTTGATTAGCAGGTCCTAAAAGGAAGGAATACATACAAGTCAAGTCGCAGGATCATCTGGATAGTTGGGGGGCATGTAAGAGTTGGTTGAAAACAGTATGCCGATAGTCTGGTCCTTTTCAGGAAGCAAACCTGGCTAGATTTAGGGTTGCATTTGAACTAGTGGTATACCCAAGCTTACAGTTTTTACTTCTTATGAATTAAAAAAAAAAACTGATTTGGCAGGTTTCAAACATTGCTCTAAATGGGATAGCCTGTGTCTGTTTAAATCCAGCCCATTCCAAAATGAAATATGTACAGTTCAGTACTTTTCTTAAAATGTGCATTGTGGCAGTATAAGCTATGGAGATAAAAGTACAAAACATTGATTAAAAAATTCTGAGTAATCTTAAGGTATTACGATCTCTTGAGCTCAGAATATTTGGACTTAAGTGACCCTGAGTCACAAAGCTTATTAAATAGTCCCTAGTAACAGGGAATTCATTTAGCTTATAAATTTATAAATGGTTATAAATTGATGTATTAACTGTAGATGTCCTTTATTTATTTCTCATTGCGTCCTATGACTCTTTTCAATACATGATTAATTGCTACCTACCTACCAAATATCAGTTCAACTCTTTTAAGCCACAAAAACAGTCTGACTGCTTGAGCATACCATCCAAATGAAAGCTATGTGCTCAGGGATGGGCAACTTAATGAGTGAACCTACATAAAATTTAAAGTATAGGAAACTGGAGAGTAATGTCTAGTTTTTTATAAAATCTAGCTCCTTATAACTGAATTCAGCCTATGGTTCCTTTGATAGTGTTTGTGGCAGGCCAGAATGAGGCATTTGAACAGTTTAACTATTTTGGCAACAGCAAAAGATAGTCAGTTTATTTGGGGTATGTGTATGAGAGGGGTAGAATTCTAAAATCTGGGTAAAGATGCTATATGTGCAGTACTGTATATATTGGAAGAAATACCCATGCACCCTTGCAACTATCAAGCAAGCAACTCATTGGTTTTGCTTGTTGATAGTTAAATCAGTGGGTTTAAAATAGATTTGATATCCAATGGAGATAATGGATAAGCAGTTAATTTCTTGTTGACTTCTGAAAAATATTTGTGGTGCCCATGAGATGGCACTGTCCATTTAAAAATACAATTGCAAAAATACAATTATTGACTACCTTTGTTCTTAGTGGGAAGGCTGGTTTGAATGATATCGTCTGGATGTCATTTATGGAATTTTGCATATTAAAGAACAAAAACACCCGTTTGGTTCTTTTGCTGTTTAGATATTGTTTTTGAAGCTTTTTCTTTCTTTCAGACAAAGCTCCCACAGGAGGGATTTTTCTTTATTTCATATACTTCCAGGTCCTTTTACAGGAAAGACAATTGTGCTGACATTGATTAATTTCTTCTCTTAGGTCAATACCCTACACAGCCTTCCTATCCAGTTCAATCTCCTGGTAATCCATCTGTGTTCCCACAGACCATACCACTTCCTCAGGCTCCACCTTATTCTGATGCCCCTCCTGCCTACTCAGAAGTATGTACTCCAATCACTTTCTGTTTTAAGAAATAAGATGTCTTTCTGGATCAGATCAAAAACATCTTTTCACTTACTAAAATAACACCTGTGATTGATAATTGATGATCCAGATAGGTTACTACCATGCCAGCTGATTTAGTGACAAGGATTTTCCCTAGAAGGTTTCCAATTATTTGGGAGGTAGTTTTGCCAAATGTTTCTATTGTTTGAGTTGTGATTTCATCATATGCAAATTATAGATCTGGCTGAGCACTTCAATATAAGCAGGGTCAGCATGATGACCAAGATACACATTGCCAGAAGCAGAAGTATGTAACTGCAGCTTTAGTTGAATGTAAATGAAAACATTTTATTTTGAATCTCTCACTTTTCAAACTGCAGAATCTGGCATTTATTACTAAGTAGTTGGCCTTTGGTTCAGGTACTCTTTTAAGTTGAAAGTTTTATAAGGCAAAGGGCAAATGAGAGAAAGCTATACTCTTTGTATGTCCTGTTGCGAACTTCCCAGAGACATCTAGCCAGCTGGTCTACATTGATTTATTTTTGTTTAGGTTTCGGAAGCTTATTTCCACTATCAGTGGCAAAACATCTTCCTAAGTAGAACCAGAGCTTTGAGAAGAAAAACTTCTGAGTATGTACCCATAAGGAATGCTTTGTGTATGCTTTCTTCCTCAGCTGTACCGCCCAAGTTTTGTACATCCCGGAGCTGCCACTGTACCTACCATGTCTGCAGCTTATCCTGGTGCTTCACTGTACCTTCCTATGGCTCAATCTGTAGCTATGGGGCCAATGGGCTCTTCAGTTCCAGTGGCTTTTTATCCTGTTGGCCCAGTCTATCCTCCTGGATCTGCTGTACTTGTGGAAGGTGGCTTTGATGCTGGAGCAAGGTTTGCAACCAGTGCTCCTGGCAACATCCCTGTAAGTAGGCACCGAATATTGTATTTGCTTTCTGTGATAGAGGATTATGAAAATAGTCCCCCTCCCTACTTTTCCTGGTAATAATGGCAGATTACCATCTGTGCGCAATTACGAAGATGCAAATAAAACCATTCCCCCCCCCCCATATTGCAAGATTGTGAATGCAAAGTACCTGCAAGGGTTTTAAGGATTTTTGGCCTCAAGTATTCATGTGATATAAACTCTTTGAGATAAGGCAGGGGGAAAGCCTGTGAGGATCCAGTGTCACTTATGTTTTTCTCTCTATAGGCATTAGTGAGAATGAGAACATAAATAAAATTCCTTGAGCTCAAGGTGACACTGGGGCTTTTTCTGAGGATGCTGTGATTTTTCCTGTAGCGATGTCATCTTTATTGAGGAATTGCTCTTTTGAAAGGATAGCCTGCTTGATTTGCAAACCTAACTCATCTACAGAATTGTCAGGGAGGCAGGTTAAAAAATTAATAAATCCTAGCCTGCTATAGTTTAGTCACCCAACCATAGTTTGAAAAAAAAAAATCCAACTTAGTGTTAACTCGTGCATCCTGGAAGCCATGCAAGAAGCTTGCTTTTTGCAGCCCAGCCTGGCAGCCTCTGTCAAAACTGTGGTCTGCGCTTTGTTAGCCTTGTCATATGGCATCCCTCTAATATGTTGCTGTTGTTCTCTTTCAGCCTCCTCCTCCTGGCTGTCCTCCCAATGCAGCCCAGCTGGCTGTCATGCAGGGTGCCAATGTGCTAGTGACGCAACGGAAGGGCAACTTCTTCATGGGGGGCTCCGATGGTGGTTACACCATCTGGTGAAGGAAGGGGGGGGCGCTACATTGGTGTAAAGGAACGACATCACATACTGTCAGCACTTCTCACAATGTAACCGCTTTAGTCGTATTAACCTGGAGTTGCAATTTAGACACATGATGATGCAGGGTGTCTTCCTGGTGCCCTGACCCTTCAGGCACTTTTTCTTTATTAAAAAAAAAAAAAAAAGCAAATTTTAAAATACAAAACCATGCAATGGTAGGAGTGCCTCTCTTAAACCTTGGGGGTTAAATTGTGAAATGAATGTGAGCTAAGCTGTCCCTCAGATTTCCCTTTAGTTCCACCAGAGAGTGCTTTTCACTGCAGCTCTCTTCCTCTGTGTCTGGCTTTTATTAATCAACTATATATAAAAATGGGGTTGGGATTGGGGATGAGAAATGGTCGGGGGTGGGAGGAACGGAAGTTGGAAGACAACTGGCTTCCACATATCAAACGTACCAAGCTTGCAGATCAGATAATACCTGTTGCCAATGACTAGGACTAAGATCCATCTTTCCTTTTCCTTAGAATCAATGGTGCTGGGGAGAAAGATAGTCAGACATAATGGTTTTTTTGGGGGGGGGGCATCTGTGTTAGATGCCTATTGGAAGAGTATAATGGGGGGAGGCTCAGTTTTCCATTTCAGAACCCCTCGGTTGGTTCCTTCTACTCACCTTTGCTCTCTGTTCTTTTGCTAGGAAAGTATGCAGCTAGAGCGATGTCCCAGGATGTCCTTTTTTTATATATTCTTAAGTGATCTTGGACTCCTTTGCACATTAAAAATCTAACTGAAGCCATGTTTTGGTGCCAGAAATACAACATTTCATTAAATGCTTCCTGTATGTTTCAACAAACAAAACAAAAGAGCTTAAAATGAAACCATTTTTTTAAAAAGGGTGTGGGGAAGGGAAGCAACCCAGTGTCGTAATAACAAAAATCCTTTAAGTGGAATGTTATTCGGGCTAGAGAGACAAAAAAAAAATGTCTGGTAGATGTCAATCAGTGTGCAAGTTTGCTGGATTGATGGGGGGGTTTTTTTTGCTTTTTTTTTTTTTATGCAAACATTTAAAAAGTGACTTGGGTACAATGAAGTCTTATTAGGATTAAGAATATTTCAGGGATCCTCAATCTTCTGTTGTTGTTGTTGTTGCTTTTGTTTTTATGAATTAAAAAATTATCAGATTTGGTGAATATATTTTATCTTAATTTTCTGTGTGTTATATGTGTCATGGTCATCCATAGAGCTGACTGTTAATGGAAGGTTGGGATTCTAGGTCTCTCTGTAAACACTGTGGTGCACTTAACTTGTGGACTTTTTATACTAAAAACAAGTAGAATAAAGGCTATTTTGAAAATTTGAATAAAGTGACAAAGTTGAATTTAGCCTCTTAAATTCCTGTCCATTATAATGCTGCAAGTTTTTAAAATTGATTTTGCCTTTGTATCTGTTCCTTTGTTCACTTTGCTGTCAGTGTGAAAAAATATAAATTGTATGATATAGGGGATGTTATAAATACTGAACACATTTACCACTATATAGTAACGTTAAGTTTCAGGGAAGGGGGAGATTTTAACTGGCTTTATTTTTTCATAAAGCCAGTTAAAATCTCCCCCTTCCCTGAAACTGCTATTAATCCCAGAAAATAATTGTCTTTAGCAGTCATGCATGCTTTCTTTTTTCTGATGACAGCAATGTAGAAAGGATTATTTTCTTTGGGACTGAGTCATGGGAGAGAAAGAGTTAAAACTTTTCCATATGCCACAATTCCAATGGAAAGCTCCTGCTTCTGCTGTTAATAAGAATACAGTAAACCAATATGCTTCTAAAAGTATTTAGAACTATCTGTAGTCCTGAATGCACTGATATGGAAGTAAATATTATACAGTACACATTTCACTTTTTTCCAAGTATTTTAAAAGACAGCCATCTATTCCCCCTCCGCTTCTTTCAAGAACTGCTAACATATCATATTCTTCCTCTTGCTTTCTCAGCCTATGATAATATTTGCCCTCATGCAATGCATTACTATACAAATTACTTCATTATTATTCCTCTTGTTACATTGGAAGTTTAGGTATTTCCGTTAGACTGGAAAGCACATGCTTGAAACTATGAATGCAGATGTTTCTTCACAGAACCAAAGATTTGATATGCACAGACACTACACTGCAGGCTTAAAATGAATAAAAAAGCCATTAAGAGATATGTGAGAAATATTCATATTAAGGTTTAAGAAAAATAATGAGGCAGCTCATTTTTCAGAGCTTAAGTTAATTTGCTTAACTGAAAGCAACACCCATAGAGCAGTTTCTCGTGACATTAGAAGTTTCTAATACTTCACTTCTATGTGTGGAGGCTTATAACAGCCAAAAAGAAGTTTTGCATGTTAAATATATTTTTTGTTTTAAATAGGTTTTATTTTTTATTTGCTTTACAGGTGAATAAGATGTGAAAATAGTTGTCATTTGGGTCAATCCTCACCCTGGTGTTTTCTTTCCTATACCAGATAGCAAACTATCTGGGGTTAAGAGGTGCCTATTTGCCTATTCTAATTTTAGATAATTTGAATTGGACAGTGATGACCACTCTGCATTGTAAGGGTTGCGTCACTGCAATCCATAAATAACTTGTGTGTTGCCACCAAGGTGTAGAACTCCTAGTTCACTACTCTGTTTAAGCCAGAGTTCCCCAAGTAGATAAACAAAACTTACTAGTACAGCTTTAATTTCTTGAGTAAAAGAATGACAACTTACAACTTTTGTTTATTTAAGTTAGGACAGTCTAAGACATGGCAGCAGTCCAGTATCTTCTATATGAAGTACTCTTCTTTTTCATGTTTATGGGGGAAGTCTTCCATTTGGACTGATCCCTCTGGATCTGCTTCAGGTTGTTCATAAGTGTGATAGTTGCCTTTATTTTTGTACAGGTAAATAACAATTATCACAACAACTGAAAGGAGTGTGAGAAAAACCATGGCGATAACAGCTTGAAACAAAATGTAGAAAAGGAAATTGTTTAGAACAGACCAAGTAATTGTTAGTCTGAGAACAAGCTTCTTTCTTACCTGCTTGTTTCTATGTCGCACAGACCCCCCCTTCCCTCCCCTTTATCATTTTATCTACCATTATATTTGTTGCCAGAAAGGTACATTTGAAAGTAAAAACCTAAGAGTTCATTAAGGGGAGCCAATGTAACTGTGGTTAGAACTATAGCAATCTAGGGACTCCAAAGCCTTTTAGGCTGAGTGCCTTTCTACCTATGACCCTAAATGCTAGAACAAGATGAAAAGAATTGAAGAAAAACAGCACTGAGTGATGAATTTATGGAGGGAGGAACCTAGAGCCTATTCCTTACATTTTATTTATAATTAAAAATAATTGAGGTAAACTACATTTGACCCGTCTTTCTCAAGCTCATCAACTTTAAGCTATGTGAACTTTAACTCACAGAATTCCCCATGCTTTAATATACTGTATATATATTAATATTTTATTGACAACATGGAAATCGGATCAAAATCCTGCACATTGCATTGTGATCTACCTTGAGCTTCCACTGAAGGAGTGGACACATAGCGAATGGATCTCATCAACAATCTTGCTTGTTTTTATGTTCTTTGCCTACTAAGTCCTGCCAAGTCACATTCTTCCTGGGTCTGCAAGACTTCACTTTTAGATTCATTTTAAGTTATGTAGTTTCCATAACAATTCAAATGCTGAAATTGACAGGGTGTAGGATTCTGGCCCTCTGTAAGAATTACAGCCCTGATCAACAAAAAGCTTAACTTCCTATCCTTTCCTGGGATGCTAATGTGGCTCTTTCAGAGGTTATATGGAGAGCAAAAGAACAGGCTTCTAATGTGACCATCCCCTGAATGAATTCTCTGCCCAGAGCTATATGCCTGGTCCTCTACAAGCAGGCAGTACAGATACGTTAAATATACAATACGGCTGGAAAACAGTGTTAGTCAAGGTTTCAGCACTGGGGTAAAGAAGAGAGGGTTTTCGCATAATAGCTCCCTGTACTAGAGGAGCGATTTTGTTCCCCACTAGAACTGCTTGACCATTTCTGTTGAGTCAAAATAGGCAACCCATACACAAGAGGCAGAAGCCTGCCTTTGAAGAGGGAAGTTGGATGCTTTTAGAACAAGGATGGAAATGGCCATTGCTCCTGGGATCCAAAAGCACTACCAAAAACATGCATATCAGGAATTAAAATGTGCTAGGTGGTTTGATAATCATAGCTAATGTCAAGGGGAAAACAAGACCAGCATCGCACTCTTGGATGCCCAAAAGTGTACAAGCTGTGCAGGAATATGTACATGCATGCATGTATTCATATACGATACTAATAAAGTGCAGCCATTGGCTGAAAAAAAATACCTGCCCTTGTGTCAAAGATACGTATTTGGGAGGTCTGGGAGTACCTCCTAATACGTAGGATACCCTGGCACTTGTACCACCTGCCATCTACGCTATTGGCTTTGCCATTAGTGCTTTGGGGCTATGTTGGGATGCACCCCATAGTTAGCTCTAGAAAGATAATGGCTAATACCTCCTATAACAGCCATATTGGCATCCTCTTGGGACGTAGGCGTGTTCATCTTCTTCATGAATGGACTGGTCAGCATCCCTTCATGGAAGAAAAAAGAGGGAGACATCAATATAGCAGCGGATATAGCACTTGATTTGAACCAGGAAGTCCAGATTCAAACTCCTTTCTATCATGGAAATGGAAGAGGGGAAGGATGACCTCGCAATAGGCTCCCCCCCCCTCCCCCCTGCCTTTCAGGCTAACCAATTTCCCAGAGTTATAGTATACTGACAAGAAGAACTGGAAGGCACAATGATATCCTTGGTGAAGGAATGAGAACACATATGGTATGCTGATACATATACTGCGTCTTCCAGAAGTAGGCCTGCATGCATCCTGCTTACGCGCATTCACACAGGTACATTTCTTTTCTACAGGGAAAAAAGTATACGCTAAATAAGATGAAATGTTGAGGCACACTATGCAGCCACAACTGCAAAACGAGAGCTTAAAATGATTAGGGGCAAGTAGTTTTTGATGAAATAACTGGCCAAACTGCAAGGGGAAGAAAAGTGCCATTGAAACTGCTGGAAGAGTTGCTCAATAAAAGCCTTTAACCTTTGGCTCCAGTTACAAAGCAGAAACAGGTCTGTTGTGTAGTGTTTCAGGGTGTAGGTAATCGGGCTTACTCAGTGAATATCTAATCATGTACAACAGTGGAAGTGCCAGCCGAAACAAATGTTCTGCCAGCAGCTCATTTCTAAAGATTTCTAAGACTTGCCAGCTATTTGGGAGCCAAATTCTTTACAAGAATGTATGACATCGAGGGATCTTATCGTAAGGGACTCTGAACCAGACCAATGTTTTCCAGGTTTCAGATAACAACCTATTCCCTCCAAACTGTGGCCAAGTCCAAGGTATCCAACCCTATACACGTCTCACCCTTTTTTTCTCTCTTTCCCCTGTTGCAAAATTGAATTATATTTGTGAAGCATTGATTTATACCCTTTCCATCCTATCAAAATCATTAGTAGGCACAAGCGAAAACATTATGCATGACAGCAACCTATCTAACATCTGGTTAGCTAAAATTGATGTGCGAGAATTATGTCTTTTGATCCTGTCCCTAGCAAAGTCAGGTTATCCAGCTTTTTCACTTGGGCAGAAATGAGCATCTGTTTAACAATATATAATGCTTAGACTACGTAGGTACAACATTCTAAGATGACATTTGTTTAACCTTGATTTTTTTTCACTAGAACTTAAATGGTGAAATCTATATCCAATTTAAGCTGTAACCCATAGTTTATAAATCACACCGACCAGCTTTAAAACAGTACAAACAAGCAAACTTCATTTTGACTTGAAGTCTGTCTTGGAAGCAGCCTTAGTTTGGCATCATATATTAAGCAATAATGTAGTTTGGTTTTAGATTAGCATGTTGGGTGAATTTGTTTAATTGGATTTGTTTATTTGTCATGTATTCAGAAAACAATGATCATGCCAACAATGGTTCAGCATGATGTGAAAATGTAGGCTGTTTAAGACATTTATTTCTAGCTGTTATGGACTAAGCCAACGCATCAGTAACAGCCCTAATAGCTTTACTTTAACAGCAGGCTCGTAATCCTGCACTTCTCATTGGCCCGCGAACAGCGAGTCATGATTGGTTGTTTCTGGCCAGTCTGATTGGCTGTTAGCGGGTCTCTCTGATTGGACGCTTGTTAGAGCGGTAAACTCAAATCATTGGTTGTTTTGACAGCAGCCAGCTCTATAAAAGAGCTGCTGCTGCCCAAGTATTTGCTCTGTTCTGAAGTCACGAATAAAGAGTTGAAGTCACAGTTCGATGTCCCGTCTCCGTTCCTTGCGCCCATGCTCAGGACTTAACACTGGCCACGAGGGTGGGATGCGGAGAGATAGAGCTGACTAAACACTCATCGAACAAGACAGAGCACGTGGCTGAGAGCGCACGCAACAAATGGCAGAATGACCAGCGGCGCCATACCACCCGCTCCATTTGACCCGGCAAACGAAGACTAGGACTTGTATATGGACCAGTTCCAGATGTTCCTGGAGACCAACAATTTGAAAGATGCTACGCCTGGCAAGAAACGAGCAGTGTTCTTGACCCATTGCGGGCCTGCCGTTTTTAAAATGGCTAAGGCACTTGCCAAACCTGCAGAAGTGAAGACCATGGATTGGGATAACCTCGCACCGATCCTCCGGGCCCATTACGCACCCGCAGTACCTACACTGATATGAAAACATGAGTTTTACCAGAGGGACCAACAGAAGAACGAGAGCGTTGGGGACTTCGTAGCCGACCACTGGAACCTGGGAGGACTCTGTGGTTTTGCAAACCTCGAGGAAGCCCTGAGAGACCGCATAGTTCTGGGATTAGATGACCACAGTTCGCAGAGTAAAATCATGGTGAAAGGAGACATCAGCCTTGCAGATGTCATCGCTGACGCTACTGCCACAGAAGCAACCAGGAAGTCAGCCGCTCGAATTCGCCGAGCGAACGCACCGCACCACCAACTCGCTAGCGATAATCCACTCTCCTCTGAGAGGCATGCTATTACCACCCATCATGAAGACCTCGAGTCATCCTCAGACAGTGAGGAAGAAGAGGTGAACCGGCTCTGCTCGGAACGAGAGCAAAGGAACCAGAGACTTCCGCGCTAATGTGCTGGTTGCAGGGCAAACCACCCACGATCGGACTGCAAATTCCTCGACGCACTCTGCCGTTCCTGTGGGAAAAGAGGCCACATCGCGAAGGTCTGCAGAAGCAAGCGAGAGTCCAGTCTAAGCCGGAGGGAGAATAACCTCCGCCGGGAGACAGGCAAACCACCTGGAAATCAGGACTGCCAGAACCACCAATGGAACAACCACTACTACAGAAATCGAGCACCTGCCGCTTCAACAAGACGAGAAGAGGTACATCAAACTATTACTATTGGCCACGCTTCATCGTTAGATGCAAGAAAGATCTGTGTAAGGGTCACTATTGAGAATCGACCATGCGTGATGGAAGTTGATTCGGGGTCATCCCTATCGATGGTCTCCTGGAAAACCCTCAAACAGCTGATCCTTGCTATCTGTCGCCAGGACCTCAGCACTTAAAGAATCATCCTAAAAGACTACCAGGGAAGCAGAATTCCGGTTGTCGGTTCAGCCACGTCCAAGTCTCCTTCAAGGACCACACCGCGACGCTTCCCCTGACTGTCGTCGATCGTGACCGGCCCAGTTTGTTAGTGCTACAGTGGTTCGCCCCACTCGGAATTGAACTAGCTGGCATACACCAAACCGGAAGCGACGACTGGGAAGAGGCCCTCATCCAGGAATTCCAGGACGTGTTCACAGGAACATTAGGCAAGTACAAAGGGACCCCTATATCATTTAATCTCAGTCCCGATGTAGCTCCCATTCTCCTTAAGCCTTGTCGGGTGCCTTTTGCCCTCAAGCCAAAGATCGACGAGCAACTAGACAAATTGATAGCCCAGGGTGTGTTGGAACCGATTGACCACGCCCGATGGGAAACTCCAATAGAAACATCCACAAAGCCAGATGTCTAAAACTGAAAGGAACTATAGCCAACTCGATAAAGAGGCTCTCGCCATTGTATCCGCAATTAAACGTTTCCATGAATATGTGTATGGGAGACCCTTTGCCATAATTACAAACCACAAGCCGCTACTTGGCATTTTAGCGGGAAACAAACCAACTCCCCACATCTTATCACCAAGAATGACACGTTGGTCGGAGTTTTTAGCCGCATACGATTACCAACTACAACACCGCCTGGGGAAAGCCATTCCCCATGCTGACGCTTTGAGCCGCTCTCCACTACCAGACGTCATAGATGACCCAGCTCCAACCCTAGCCGTATTACAAATCGAAACTCTTAAATCACCACTGCTGACCGCTCGAGACATCACCTCAGAAACGAAAAAGGACCCTTCTTTGGCACGAGTCCTCATCTGGGTGGAACGAGGTTGGCTGGACAGCGCACCCAACAACACTTTCAGGCCGTTCAGGAATCAACAGACAGAACTATTCTCCCAAAAGGGCTGCATCTTGTGGGGAGACAGAGTTGTCATCCCGGAGAAATTGCAACATAAAGTTTTTAAAATGTTGCACGATGGACATCCAGGCATCATGCGATGAAGGCATTGGCAAGGAGTTACGCATGGTGGCCAGGTTTAGACAAGCAGATAGAGACCTGGGTGGCGACGTGCAGCAAATGCCAGGAGACTCGCTCTGCTCCTCCAAAAACATCCCCAACTCAGTGGGAAACGCCTCGAGGTCCCTGGTCCCACATCCACATTGATTTTGCGGGACCCACAAGAGGACACACTTTCCTTCTAACCGTGGATGCCTATTCTAACTGGCTCGACAAAATGAAAAGCACCACCACGGAGGCGGTCATTAAAAAACTGAATAAGCTATTCGCTACCCACGGAGTGCCGGATGTCCTGGTCTCCGATAATGGCCCCCAATTCACTGCCCTGGCATTCGAACAGTACCTAGCAGACCGGGGCATCCGCCATGCCTTAACATCGCCAGCTCACCCTGCGGCCAATGGTAGGACTGAGCGAATGGTTCAATTTGTAAAGAAGACTTTACACAAAATGGACCACGGTGACATTGACGACAAGATAACCTGGATGCTTCTCCTCCAACATATTACCCCAAGCAGCACCACAAACAGAACCCCAGCTGAACTCCTGATGGGCCAGAAACTTCGCTCACATCTCGATCACTTCCACCCTGCTTACACACCTGAACAACCCCTGGGATCCAGCAGCAAGTGTCAATCATTCCAGGAAGGTGACCCCGTTTTTGCGAAAAACTTCTCGGGTGACCATTGTGGGTCCCCGCTACCATAACGCAACTTACGGGACCCCAATCCTATCGCCTACAAACTGCAGATGGCAAAATGTGGAAGCGCCACATAGACCAGCTTCGATCCAGACTAGCACCTGCTCCCATCTCATCCCCTGAATCTCCAACTGGGGGGGAAGGGACATCGAGGGGGCCGAAAAAGAAATAACAGATGATTTAACAATCAAAACCCAGCAGTCTACACAACCAACCATGGGATACTCACTGCCAGAAGGAGAACCGAGCCGGGGAGTGGCCTCACCACGTGACAGCACCGCGATGGAAACAGATCCAGGGAATCCAGAGGACAGCATTGGCGAGAGCAGAGAGAACAGCCCAGAGCCATTCAACGAAACAGCAGGACCGTTTTCACCACCCAGCTCAGCAAGCAGCCCACCAGAACCACAGCCAGGACAGAAACCGGTGGAACAGCGCAGATCAAGCAGACAGGTGAAGCGACCTGCCTACTTACGAGAATACGTCACCCCACCCCTCAGATGGAACCTAGGGGGGAGGGGTATTATGGACTAAGCCAACACATCAGTAACAACCCTAATAGCTTTACTTTAACAGCAGGCTTGTAATCCTGCACTTCTCATTGGCCCGCGAACAGCGAGTCATGATTGGTCGTTTCTGGCCAGTCTGATTGGCTGTTAGCGGGTCTCTCTGATTGGACGCTTGTTAGAGCGGTAAACTCAAATCATTGGTTGTTTTGACAGCAGCCAGCTCTATAAAAGAGCTGAAGTTGAAGTCACAGTTCGATGTCTCGTCTCCATTCCTTGCGCCCATGCTCAGGACTTAACAATTTCCAAATAAATAGGATGCTCTCTCTGAAGAACTTTGAGTTTTTCCTGAGACATTAGAACGATTGCAAATATGCTATGACATTACAACCACTAATTATTTGGAGCAAGTTAAACAGAGTCAGAGAAGAAGCAAAAAGGAAAAGAAAAGCAGAATGAATCGATGTGTTCCTATGCATGCAAACCTGACAATCTTTATTACATTTCTCTCTCCCTTTCCCTCTCTCCCTCCCTGTCAATCAGATTACTGAACTGCCCAATTCTCTCAAAGAGAGGACTTCTTATTAGCAAAGAAATAAATTATACTAGAAATAGTAGAAATTATAACTTTTGTCTGCCTTCCAAATAACTTTTGGATGCTGAAGCATACTGTGAAATTTATTGCAAATTGTTATAGCTACTCGCCAAAGAAGGAACAGTGGGATGGTTACTATCCTAAGATCATGTGCTACTTTTCAACATGGATGGTGCCAGAATTGAACAGAGAATAACATTCTAGTATTGTTTCAGGAATACTATGACAGAATTCTGAGATTTGTGTGGTTGCAGTGCACAAAGAAATGAAAAACCGATGTGCTGGACAGCTATAGATTCTTCCGGTGGAATAATTGTCTTACATAAATTAGCACAGAACCAGTGACAAGATTCACACACTGCAGTAAGTCAATGTTTCTCAACCTTGACATGTATGGATTTCAACTCCCAGAACTGAATGAATTGAAGCCCAGACATCTTTAAATCAATCAGATTGAGAAACCCTGTACTAAGCCCTTATCTGATTTACTTGGTTTCCATTTTGGCATGTTGTTCTAACAGCAGCAGTGATTTGCAAACCAGGCTTTTTATGAACATAGCCTATTTTGGCTCAGTCAGGAAACCATGATTAAAAATCATGGCTCAGTGCAGGGGTGATAATATCTAAGAATTAATTTATGTGTGAATCAAGTAGTGGGAACAGAGGAAATACTAACTAAATGCGCTACAGTCAATAGAGAGTATGATGAGTCCTCCCTTCCCATGGCTGTTTCAGTAGCAAAGCAACGCTGTTTCCTTATGTTTTCAAAGATAAAAAAGGAAGGAAATTGACCAAAACTAAGCATTTCTATAAATATTTTTACACATAAAAACATCTACATTCTTATCACTTAGGCAAGAGGCTGGGCTCACAATTTACACCAAACAATAATATAGCTTCCATGAAGCCACAGTGCTAACAAACCTGTGAATTAAGCCATTGTGCAAATGTTGTGAATTGCATACTGGCATCATTTTGTATGCTGCGAAATGTCCAGAGAATGTAATTTGTGACGTTTAGGTACTGATATCCTGATGCAATACTGTTGCCTTCTCCCAGCATGTATGTCCGTGAATAAATATATCAAGGTCATATAGCTTGTACCCCATAGATGATCTGCTATCTTGTCATCTATAACTGATACATTTGAGGATTACTGTAGAGCCAAATATACCATAAATACTTCAGCATTCACTTTTCTGAATTCAGAATCTGAGAATGTCAGAAGCGAACCAGTAAGCCAACATAGCTGGGACCTTTAGTCTAGACTGCATTGAGAATGTATGTGGAGAAAACAGTGGCATGCCTTCCTTGTGGAGCAAAGATTTAGGACTTAAGCAAATTTAGGTGAATTGAAAAAAAGTTCAGCATATATTTATAGGATAAATCTTAGCACTCTCTGCCTATGCAACAGCAGTTTCATAACTGAAAAAAGGATTTCCATTCCAAACTTTGGTATTCATTGCTCAGTAGGGTTAACTGAGCTCAAATTCAAAGGCTTGCCATTGGAATTGGGTTTCTTTGGTTATGGGCAGGCAGACTTACATTTCCTGATTGTGGCCTCTGATTATCATAACGCGATGTACGCTAACCTTCAATAGTTAATCAGTTTTTTTAATCTGCATATCTTCAGAAGCCTTAGGGAATTAAAATCCAACTCCAGGGAAATGTTTGATTATCCATTGGTTAGAAGAATGTTGGTCAGGATCCCCAACTGAGAAAATCTGTATCTTGTTCTGTTGCACTCTGCAATATTGATATTAGTAAATCGCATAACTTTATTTGCAGTTGCAAATTTAAAAAAATCAGGGGACTATTTTGTTAGGGATACACACTAGCAGAATCTGCACGGCAGTCAGGCAGTCAGGCAAAATATTTGAGATAAAACGTTTTTGTAGCTTACACTCAGTAAAACAGATACACTGTGCTAGTTAAATAGTTTATTCCAGTAAGAGTTTTAGCATAGTCAAACAGTCCATATATCATTCACTAGTTGAGTCCGTCCGGGGATTACTCAGTTGCAAAGTCCAGTGTCGAAAAAGAGGTCAGTAAACTTACAAATATCAGTCCAGTAATAAATCTTCTCACAGTAGAGATATGAAGAAGTTCAAACCTCCTTTCTTCCTTCAGCAAAAGCAGCAGGGAACCTTCAATCCATCATTGTCAGCAAGCAATTCAGTAAGCCAGCAATACAGTAAGCTCTCTTGCTCCCTCTTATGGCGGTTTTACAGCCGCACCCAAAATTACATGCTTTGCAGTTAAAGTGACACACATTTACTTACAATCATAGTTTATATATATTATTTTACCCAAACTAATTTAGGTAACCTTGTTATTCCTAACATACTCCCCTTTTAGCTAATATAATAATATATATATCTATTTACAACCTTAAACCATAGTCATCACAACTTTCTTTGTGTTTGACTGAACCTTGGGCTTTTGTAAACTGATCAGCAATATTTTCTTCAGTTATATAATATTCCAATCTTATCAAACAATTTTTTACAGATTGCCTTACATTCAGATATCTAAGATCTGTATGCTTAGATCTCATTTTCACAGCAATATTTGTAGCCAACCGTATGGCTGCTTGATTGTCCTCATAAACTACAATGGAATCATTAACAGTTATTCCCAAATCCAATAACAACTGTTTATACAGAATTAAATCAGTACATAATAAAGATAGACATGAAAATTCTGCTTCCATTGTGGACATACTTATGTGTTGCTGTCTAATTGACCTCCAACCAATCAGTGCTTTTCCTAACACTATAGCCGTACCTGAAGTTGATTTCCTAGTGTTTATGTCTGTTGCAAAATTTGCATCAGCATATGCTGTTGTAACTATGTATCATTGCAACTATGTATCATTGCAACTATGTATCATTCATGTGTTTGCAACATTGTATCATTCACGTGTAATCATTAACTTCTGTCTCTTCAGTGACCTTTGCAAGGCACGTACAAGGGACAAGGAGCTAGACGGTTGTTAATAAGCTTATCCACACTGTAAATGATCTGTCCGGTATGCAGCTTTGTAAACATACACATCCTGATGAGATTATCATGTTTGACTTGAGCTTTGATTAAATCATTTTCTTGTAAAAAAGCACAATAAAAGAGCGTGTGCCAAGACATTCGGGACGCGCTCATCCCGAGGAAACCTTGCTTCCTGTCGTTTCTCTCTCCTTCGCTCCCTTTCATGAGCCGCCCATCAGATGCGGGATAGCAGATACCGCAATATGCACTTAAAATCATATCATCTTTTGGCTCCAAATACAATGCATAGTGCATTGTCCTTTTAAGATATCTTAATATATGCTTTGTCGCTTGCCAGTGTCGTTCAGTGGGTTCAGCATTGAATCTTGCCAATTGATTAATGCTATAGGCAATATCTGGCCTTGACCAATTACTAATATATGATAAACTACCAATTAACAATTGATAAATGGTCTTATTGAATTTTGGACTTTGAGCATCAGTGTGGCCAAATTCCTGACTCATTGGAGTTTTTGCTAGCTTACAAAGTTCCATCTTGTATGTTTTTAATAATTGATAAATCTTATCCTCTTGAGATATCTTATAGCCACTTTTGGTTTTATTTATTGTCAATCCTAGATACTGTTTTATTTCTCCTAATTGCTTTAATTTTATCCTCTTACCTAATAATGATATTATTTCAGTAGCTTCATTATTAGTTTTTGTAATTAAAGCAATATCATCTGTAAATAACAATAATAATGACACTATTCCATTATTCTCTTTCTTAAACAAACATGGATCAGCTAAACCTGCTTTGAACCCTATATTGTTTAACTCCTTAACAATATATTGGTTCCATTCGTAACCAGATTGTTTTAATCCATAGAGACTCTTTTTAAGCTTCCAACAGTCATTATTTGTTTTATCATCCTTAATTCCTACAGGTTTCTTTAGGTATATAGTGTGCTGCAATGGTGCATGCAGATAAGCAGTTTCTACATCTAAGTGATTTATAATATAATTCTTCTTAGCTGCCCACACTAAAGCTGCTCTCAAGGTTGTTGCTTTTAAACTCGGTGCAAATATTTCATCATAATCACATGCAGTTTGATTAAATCCTTGAGCTACCAACCTAGCCTTATGGGTAACAGTCCCATTTTTACCTGTTTTTAATTTAAATATCCATTTACAGCCAATGGACCTGGAGGTAATTTAACTTTTTCATAAACTCCCATTTGTTTCAATGAATTTAATTCCTTCTCCATTGCTCTATGCCAATTTTCTTGATCCTTTGCAGGATACATTCTAAGTTCTTCAACAGTAGTTGGAACTTTACTAACTTGGCAAACTACACTTGCTTGGTACACTTGCTTGGTACCTGTCAGTTTCACGTGTTGAACGTCCAGGTGGTCTGGTTTCACATGTTGAACGTCTAGATATTACAGGGCTTACAGGTGGACTTTCATGTACTACCTGTTCCTGGTTATCTATTTCTTCCTGTTCACCTTTTTCTTCCTCTTCTGGTCCTATGTGCTCTTCCTGTACTTCCTCTTTAATTATACTCTTCTTATGACTGATATGTTGTTTTGGTCTTTTGTAGGTTTCTATGATTACATCCTTACTTGAATCTTGTTCCAGTTTTTCCCATCCTACATGTTCAAGGAATTTTGCACTATCACTACAGTAAACTCTAGATGTACCTTTTCCCCAGAATCTGTATGATTTGTGATTAGATTCATAACCTACAAAGAATAACCTTTTAGCCCTATGCTGCCCCTTATGTCTCAGTTGTGTAGGAATATGCACCCATGCTGGTGCTCCAAATGTGTGCATGTAGCTTAGGTCAGGTTTTCTACCATGCCACCGTTTGAATGGTAATTTACCTGTTGTTGAGTTAACAACATTATTCAATATATGATTACCACACATTATTGCTTCTCCCCACAGTTTCAGGTAATCCTGAATCCGACAACATAGTACGAGCCATTGCTTGTGTTGTTTGGCCTCGTCTTTCTATAAATGAATTATGTTGTGGCCTATATGGTGCAGACTTCTTATGTTCAACACCTGCCATCTTCAGTCTATTTTGGAATTTATTATTTATAAATTCAGTACCATTATCAGTTACAAGAGTTATTAGTTTCCTTTTAGTTTTTCTTTCTGCAAACTTCAACCAATTAAAGAAATTCTGATATGTTTCCGTTTCACTCTTCATTAAATAACAGAAACCATATCTAGAATAATGATCCATTATACTTAGTATATAACAAGCACCTCCCACACTTGGTTTTTTAGGACCTATAATATCAGCAAGTACGACCTCTAGAGGCTCCTTAGTTTTAAATCCATTAATTCTATTTGCTGGCATTACCTTGCTTTTTTCTTGACTGCAAGCATTGCAGTGCAAATACTTACTGCAAGGCTTCATTTTTATACCTTTAGACAGTTCAACCATTTGTTTGAGCATTTTAAAATTTATATGCCCTAAACGTCTGTGTAACAAATGTATGCATTCATCATGAGGTTTAATGTTATTATACACTGTGTTAGCTACCTCTGATTGATTATCATTTAACACATAACAATTCACCTTTTAAAGTTGCAGTCACTTTTTACCTTCCTTTTCTATTATGCAGTTTTCTCCCCTAAAGGTAACTACATAACCTAGTTTAATCAAAACTCTAACTGAAAGCAAATTAAACTTAAGTTGTGGTACATATAACATTTTTACATTTTCTTTTATGCAAGAACAATGTGCAATACCTTCACCTTTTGCTTTCAGTTTCCAGCCATTAGCTAACGATATCTGTTGTGAACTCGTGAACATCTTAACAAATCTTTTCTTATCTTTTGTTATGCAGCGCGATGTTCCACTATCTACAACTCATAAATTATTATTCACAGTTTCGTTGCTATACATGGCTAACTCTAAGCATTTTTCATCCTTTTGATGCCTTTTAGCATTCTGGCTGGCATTGTGGCATTTTCCTTTCTTGCAGAATCTAGCCAAATGTCCTTTTCCTCCACAATTAAAACATTTTCTAATTGTATAGGCTGTCAAAGATTCTTTATCTTCTTGTTGTGGTTGTTCCCTTCTGAGTTGATCCCTTTCAAGCCTTCTCCTGGCTTCTTCAATTAATCTGCCAGTAATGTCAGTTAATGTGAGGTTTTTTTTTGGCAGTACTTCTAGTGAAGTTACATAGTCATCATAACTCTCATTTAATGAAGACAAAATTATATAAACCTGATGTAGTTCTGTGAAGATAAGTTATTTTTCATGCAGTTCCTGAAAAATTCTCCTCATAGTGTTTAAATGAGTCAGCATGTCTCCATTCTTTTGAAGATGTGTTTTGAACAGCTTTCGTGTAAGATTTATATGTGCTCCTACACTGTCTCGAACATAAATCTTCTTTAAATTCTCCCAACATTTCGCAGCTGTTTCTTCTCCACGAATATGTACAAGCTGCTGGTCACAGAGTGTCAGTCCTATTATACAGAGAGCTTGCTCATTCTTCAGTTTATTTTCTTGTACTTTTCTGGGCATCATTCTCATCCTCCGGATCCCAAGCATCTACCTCTGGTGGGTTTTGAATTATACTCCACAAACTTCTGCGTAGAAGTAGGCTGCATTTCATAGACCATGAAACATAGTTTGTTCCATCCAGTTTGGATATTAGAGACAAACTTGGTAAATTGACTTGTGCCATCTTTTTCTGGATATTAAACTATAATTAATAAAACACAGCTGTCTGTTTACAGTATTGTGTAACTACAGTAACTCTCACTTTATATAAGCCTGTTATATCCTGGTTAGTCTGACTGTGCAGCCTGGGCCCATAACCAGTGTTAGGGATATACCCTAGCAGAATCTGCACGGCAGTCAGGCAAAATATTTGAGATGAACGTTTTTGTAGCTTACACTCAGTAAAACAGATACACTGTGCTAGTTAAATAGTTTATTCCAGTAAGAATTTTAGCATAGTCAAACAGTCTATATATCATTCACTAGTTCAGTCCGTCCGGGGATTACTCAGTTGCAAAGTCCAGTGTTGAAAAAGAGGTCAGTAAACTTACAAATATCAGTCCAGTAATAAATCTTCTCACAGTAGAGATATGAAGAAGTTCAAACCTCCTTTCTTCCTTCAGCAAAAGCAGCAGGGAACCTTCAATCCATCATTGTCAGCAAGCAATTCAGTAAGCCAGCAATACAGTAAGCTCTCTTGCTCCCTCTTATGGCAGTTTTACAGCCGCACCCAAAATTACATGCTTTGCAGTTAAAGTGACACACACTTACTTACAATCATAGTTTATATATATTATTTTACCCAAACTAAGTTAGGTAACCTTGTTACTCCTAACATATTTTATTTAACTTTTGGATTTGCAAGTTATATTTTATCTTATTATAAAACTCTCTCATCACACACAAAATCTAATGGAATTAAACCATGATTTGTAGATTAGAGTAATGTATTACAGTATGGTTTATATGCTGTATTCAACAAACCATGTTTAAACTCATCTATGGGTTTATGTGGGCCCAATTAGAAGGAAGATGAGTATGTTCTCCTTTGTTTCTCTGTAGCCACCTCCGCCTCTTGATTTAACAGTGAAATAAGATAACTACTTTCTCTCCTACTATAATTCATTATAAAGTGGCTAAATATGTTAGATATTGTACATATACTTACCGTATCCACAAGTTCTCAACAATAAAATACTCTGAGCTGCTGACATGAGGGGCCAGGGGAAAAATAATTTTCCACATTCATCATTTTGTGAGTAAGCTTATTCTCCACCCTATACCCTATAAAGATTAAAATAGCAGGTTTTCTTTTCTCTAAAAAGCTTTCTACTTTGTCATCCCCTTATTGCTAATTGCACTTACCTGTGGCTGGTGACATTGTTGGAGTAGCTGCCATGGCATCACCCTTCTTCGTTAAGTTGTTTTGACTTTTAAAATTGTAAAAAAAAATTGAAGCTGAGGAAACCAAAAGAAAACCAAAAGATAATGCTGTTATCCAGATAATGCTATGAACAGAAATTTATCGGTTCATCATTACTGCTGATCACAGTGTACAAGTTGCTATTATGAATAACTTCTTTCTTTCTTTCTTTCTTTCTTTCTTTCTTTCTTTCTTTCTTTCTTTCTTTCTTTCTTTCTTTCTTTCTTTCTTTCTTTCTTCCTTTCCTTTCCTTTCCTTTCCTTTCCTTTCCTTTCCTTTCCTTTCCTTTCCTTTCCTTTCCTTTCCTTTCCTTTCCTTTCCTTTCCCTCCTCCACCTCCTCCTCCTCCTCCTCCTCAATTACAGACTGGTAACTTCAGTAACGCTGCTTGCATTTTTAAACAAGCTTACTAAAAAAAGTACACCCCATGGACTTTATTAGTTCCATCAGGTCAACCCTGCAGTTTTCTTGGCAACATTTTTCTTGCCAGTTCCTTTCTTATGTTGGAGAGAAGCTGACTGTCTCAAAGTCACCCAGCTGGCTTCTATGCCTAAGGCAGGACTAGAACTGTTAAGTAATAGCAACTGAATTTCTAAACAGGCTTACTAAGGAGCACACCCCAAGGAGTTTACTACTGATTAAAATTTTAAACAATTATTAGCCATGCAGTTTTTTCTGTGACTTTGACAGGTCACAGACAAAAAGGGAGGAAGGAGAGTACCGGTTAAAAGCATGCACCAGCAATTCTGAATAGGGACTATTAGCAAATAAACAGTCTGTGAAGTTCTTTTAAAACTGGCAAGTTATCAGAGCAGCCAGAAGTAATCACGTCTCTGACTGCTGCATCTTGCTCTGGCTGAGGCTTTTAAATTATTTTCAGAAGTAGTCTGGCATGTAATACATTTAGAACAGGGATAATAGAATAAAGAACCCAAGAGGCTGATTGTCATAAAGAGTTAATAAAGAGTGGAGAAAGGAGCATTTCTAAAACAAAAATGAAAATCAAACGTATCAACATGTACAGACTCACAGATCACAAAGAAGAATTCTGTGAGAAATGAGTGGTATAAAAAGAAATAAAAATGGGATCTAATTAGAGAACTGCCCAATAGAAAAATTAAGAGACAGGACAGTTCTGAGATAAAACCAGGAACACCACAGCAAGAAATCATTCATTGAAGTAATGGCTAAAAGGTGAAAGCTAAGATATGAAGATCAGGATAGATGGCAAAAAGTATAAAGTGATAAGGATGACTACAGAAAAAAAAAAAAAGAATTCTGCAATAGGAGGAAATGAGGGCAAGATCTATTTCCAGATTTAACATTCAGAGTGGGTTACTGGGTTAGGTCACCCATATATTCAATAAGGAAAGGGGAACTAACTACAAGCAAGAATTGTCACCCTTTCAAAGGTAAGTGCTTTTTTAAGGTATAGTTAAAAAGGTAAAGGTGAAGGTTTCCCCTGCCAGTTGTGTCTGACTCTAGGGTCAGTGCTCATCTCTGTTTCCTAGCCGAGGAAGCCACCATTGTCCAAAGATGTTTCCACGGTCATGTGGCCAGCATGACTATACGCTGAAAGCACAGGGAATTCTATTACCTTCCCTAACCGAAGTGATATCTCTTTATTTATGTACTTGTATTTACATGCTTTCAAACGGCTAGATTAGCAGCTGGGGCAGGAAAGGGAGCTTACTCTATCATGTGGTACTTAGTCTCAAACTGCCAACCTTCTGATTGACAAGCCCCATACTGTAACCGCTCAGCCAGTGGCCATATTTTCTTGGGAAAAATAAAGGACCAAGTTCCCAAACCAAAAAAGGTCTACCTAAATATTTAGGGGGTGAGGAAACCTCAGTTCTGGAGATAGTAAAGAGATAGTAAAAGGGATCTAAGAGCATGTGGATGTCTGGATTCATCCCAAACATTTAACTGGGTTACCCATTTAGCCCACTGTTTAAGCTCACGCCCAACCTATACAATAAACTTCATGGGCTGGATTGGTTTTATGGGTTAAGCCGTACATTTTTAGCCCATTGTACAAATGCAACCACTGCCCTAGTTAAGCATGCTATGCGATCTCAGCTTATAATAAATAACCTGGGAGGGCAGAAGACACTGCCTGGCCCTAACTCTATATGTAGGCCTCTGCAGGGCTATTTTGGTTTAATGGTGACAGGATCCAGTTTGGTGGGAAGTGGAGGCAGAGAAGAGCAGGAGGGATTGTAGGAGGAGGAAGCCTCACTTACCTCCTGGTCCTGTTTCCTCTTGTCCCCAAAAACTCAGAACTGCAGAGAGACCCTGTCAAGTCTCATCCAAGGCCTGCCTACATTAGGCAGACAAATACACACCAGAAGCCACACCTTCTGGTCCGGGCCTAAGAGAGAGGAAGGCAGGAAGTTAGGAACAGGAAGGTTGGAAAAACTGATCTTCAGGCCACTGCTGCAAAGCCATAAGAAACAAACTGTGCTTGGTGTGTCATGAAAATAACAATAACCACAAGACTTCATTGGAAGTACCGATCTCGTAATACATCACAGGGAAGCTTGAAAGGGGAACTTAGCTTGAAATGGCGCCCTTTCAAAAGAAATTGTATGTGAAATGGAATCTGGAAAGGCAAGATTAGCTACCCTCCATTAATCATTTCTCCATGTTAATTATTATTTCCATATTTCAAATTTTCGAAAGGCATTCCTAAATGTGAGTCTTAACACTCATCCCTTTTTAAAATGCTATATTAGAAAGGGTGAGTGTGTGCACACGAGTCATATTCCTTCCTGTTGGACATTTTATCCAGTACCAATAACCACAATGAACCCAGAATAGTTTGTAATGCATCTACTTAATGGTCATTTTGGCATCGAAGAGCATTTTTATTTTCGGAGATGTTTAAATGCAGTTTAAACAGTGCTATGCTGTAAGAAATAAATAGCCACATACCTTTAATACTTCATTTAAGCATTACTTAATACAATTACCGGTACTTAAAATGCTTTGGTTTGTTTACATTTTAGTTGTTTTATTCATTTTGTGAAGCACCATGAGAATATGATCAAGGATGATTTAAATACATTAATACAGTAGTAGATTATATACAACATCCACAAGTTACTTTGATGAGAAGAAAGGTTCAAAAGAATACATGAAGACATTCTAAGAATTTCTGTAGTGCCAAGAGACAAAATCATATCCATAAACTTTAAAAATGCATGCCAGTTTAATTATGCCATTGCTGATTGTAGCTAAAGAAAGCCCCAAATGATCTTTTTATCTTCCTGAAAAAGGCAGCCACTGGTTCTGTGAATTGGATCAGGAATTTGTGCTCCCTTACTCTCCAGAGTGGTAAGATTTGTTGTCCCTTTTTATCTAGATTCTAGAAGATGACACGGACATTCTTCATAACCTCTAAGCAAATTGGTGTATAATATTTTATAAGTTACATGTAAGGCATATAATCAAGTTGTTTCATGTTGTGCAGAGAAAATTTATTCTCAGGTATAGAAATCTCATTCACAGGGAAAATACCCTTCCCAATTTTAGAACAGATGCCACCCTTTCACCCCCACATTATGATCAAAAAACAATGGCGAATCCCACATTTTGAGTGCAAGGACATCTTGGAATTCTTTTAACTTCTGAAAATGCTGCAATGATGAATGAAAGGAAATTAGTTACTTATTCTTGAATTAATGGCTGAAGCCATCAAGGTATCTGAACTTACCGGTATATATTATGCTCATTCAATCTTCAAGCCCTCCTTCCTAAATCAAGACACTATTAGTTGCTTTTTGCATGCATAATTGATGCATGATGTATTTAAGTTATACTATTGCAAATACAACCCCCATCACTTAATAAGAAATTACACTCTAGTCTGAGAAAAACTGCAATGCAAATTTAAACTGATTATTCATTTTTGATTATATATTAATTTCCCTTTATTCTTATCCTAATGTTTGACCAGCAATGCCCTCAGTATTCCTCAAAACAATTCTCATTGGTGTAGTTTTAAGCTGCAGAATCATGCATGGAAATGCATAACAATAATATGTTTTGAAAAGCAGGCTAACACGCAGTTGTGACTGAAGTAGAATGCTGGGTTATGGATCATCTGGATGAGTTGTTGGATGATGCCAATAAAATGGAAATTGAATAAAGAACAAAATGCAAAATGTAAATGTGTAGGGATGGTGAAAGTAGGGGTGATTTTAGGGAAAGAAAAATAAGAAAAGTCAGAATGAATGGTTATTGTAAGTAGATATTGTTACATTTCTTGTAATTTTGGCATACTGTTTCTTTATTCTTTTCTGCATAATGCTGCTTACCCCCCAAAAGTAATAGCACGATGGGTATATATATTTATACACATTTGATTTTGATATATAGCTTGGGAAACAAATGTGTGACATCAAGCCATTCCTAGGTAGAGTTGCATGTCTTTTGACTGTACTTTTGTACATGCTATTGGATTTCAGACTGTCTGGTAAAAATGTTGCATATTCCACCACTGAAGAACAATATGCCAGCTGCCAATCTCTTTGGGCTGCTGGATTACAGACATCTGGAGTCAAAGGCATATGCACTATTAATCAAAGGTTGGTGCTACTAAGTGTTTTTACCACAGTTCTGTATTAAGAATAGAAAAAGATGGAAGATAAATTAACCCTAAACCTAAACCTCCCACCCTATTCTTTGTGATCGAGATTGTGAAATTATAATCTCATCTAGAGGCAGAGGATCTGCTACTCAAGACTAGTTGAGACTTTACTCCCCATAAATGTTACCAGTTGTCCCCTCCTGCTAAGCTTCTGGACCAGTCACCTTCTGAGTATCATTCGTGGGATATCCTGCATAAGCAATTGGTAAGAAAATAAGAGAGAGACATTTTGATATAATGGTTAAGGCACTAGGCTGGAAACCAATTGGTCATGAATTCTAACCCTACTTTAGGCACCCATCTCTCTCCCCCCCCCTCCCTCCCCCCCCTCTCTCTGCCCTAGGAAGGAGGCAATGGCAAGTCACTTCTGATCTTGCCAAGAAAACTGCAGGGACTTATCCAGGTAGTTGCCAGGAGACAACACTGACTGGAAGGTACATATACTCAAAAAACTAGGCAATCTGGAGAGCTTCGTGTCTTAGAGACAACAAGCATGCTGCTTCATTGGTAAATTAAGATGCAAGGAATGGTCACTTGGCCTTAATTTAATGCCACATCCCAGTCTACCTCTTAAAAAGCTCATTTTTTCCCCAATAAATTTTGAGTTAACCCTGCTTTGTTATCTACATACTACATTAACATGAGGTGCCTACTGTTAATTGGAAATACTAACTGACCCACCAAGCAGCTTCCCAAATGCCAACAGGAACAGAAAATAATACATAGCATTTCTTTGTGTCAACGGTGCTGTTTACCAATTTGGATTTGTCTGTTTCAAGTACTCGTTATGGTCTATGGACTTAATTCTCTCTGAGATCCTTCCAGACAAATGGCTCCTACCATTACCTCATCTCACAACTAGTGTATTCCATCTTTTGTTCTTTCACACATTGTGTGTGTTCAAAGGGGAAAAAAGAAGAAGAAGCAGTGTGGAAATATGAAACATTATACATGGAAGATGATCACTTTTTGTGAGTGCAGAATTTCATTGTCCAAGTAGAGTCATTTTAGAATAAAAGCCTTCTCTGAAGCACCATAGGTTAACAAAAGAATAATCTTTATCCATCTAAACAGTTCAGTTATTACTTGTAAGATTTATATTCCACCTTTTATTCAGAAAAATACTCCCATATTTTAAGACCTATAGGTGTCATGGTATGTGGTAATGCTGGCTGGGAAGAAAAGCAACCAACTTTTCTGAGTTATGGGAATCCGTTTGTGTGGTCTTGTTTTTATAACTTTGGTCCAAGACCTTCAAGAAAGTTTTATAAAACAGATTTTTAAAGCTGACCTTACCCTCATATGTATCTCTTTCTTCAAGCCTGGTTTGACTTATTGAATTCCAGTGATGAGAATAATTTTGTTATATGCTTGTTTCCAAATGTTTTTTTTTAACTACTGGATGAACCCAGATTCTACATAGACAAATAGCATAAATTCACACAGAAAAATATGAGCAGCATTATTTGATTGGTTCAGTAAATTATTGATATACGTAAACCACATGTATTCATCTGAATGTTTTCAATTTATTTTTGGCAATTCTGGTTGCTTTAACACAGTTTTGGAAAAAAATTGAAATTAATCAAATATACCGGTATGTTTGTTGCAGCATCTGATTTTTCTGCTGAAGTTGTCCAGGAGTGCAATATAAAAGATATTAGTAATTACAAAAGGACAGGAAACTATTAGCCAAGGAAAGCAAGCATTATTTGCAGTGTAGAAATGGCTCCTTATCTATTGCTTTCTAGCCAGATGTGCAAAGTCGTAGCATATATTCAGCTTAACATCTTATCAAGGGGCCTGTTGTGTAGATGAGCAGATTTGCTCATTGGTTCCTTGTTAATTTTGTGAATACAGCTAGGAACGTTGCACCCTTTACGACAATATATCATGGCTATAGCAATTAATTACAAATAATTAATAAATTTATTGTGTGTCTCCTTTCCTCTCCAAAGTGCTTGTTTCTTCTTCTTCTTCTTCCTTTGTTTCCAATTGTTCTTTCAAAAAGTAGTTTTTCAAGAAATGGATTAAAAAAATACGTTGGAGTGGATAGGATGCTGCAATTGCATCTTAGAAAATTGTACACAAATAGTAGCACCATGGTTACAAGAAGGAGTGCAGGAATTCAGTTCTGCAGCTACAATGCTATAAACTTGAGAACAAAAATACAAGTTTTTCCTGCATACATGATATCATATGCTTGCGTAATTGATCAGCACTCTTTAATCGCTCAACTGGAAATGAAAGGATTGATCTAAAATGACATGTAAATTAAGTGTGCTGCATATTAAAAGTATCCTCACACACCTAGGTTATTTATAAGCAAAAGTGAAATCAGTTCCATAGAATGAAACATTCCTAGGGATTCTTCCAAACGTCCGATTTCCTATTTATATTTCTCATTAATTCATTAAATAAAAATGATCCACATTGATGGATGCCAGATTTGAAAAGTGCGCAGTTACAAATATTGAATTTGATAGCAAAGGACTCAATCATGTGATTTGTTTTTATATTCCTCTATTGTTATCCCACCATATCAAAAAGCAATTATCAAAAAGAACAAAAGAAAAAAGTTTTGCATCAAATCCCTCACTTAATATTTTATCTGCAGGTTTCAAAGCTTCTTGTTCATCCCCTTTTTATCAAAAGTATATGCCAACATTCAAGAAATTTAAGTGGCTGATCCTTATAGGAATCTCAGTAAAACAAAAAAAAAAAAAAAAAAACACCTGCAAACAAGAAAAAAATTGGGGAAAGTGGATAACCAGCACACTATGAAATTAGTAGTGTATGTATTTTACAATTCTCTTAGTGTACCTGGAGAGTGTGCTCGGGAGCAGCACTAGCTCCATTCATGTGTAAACATAGCTCAGACCATTTACACTACCCCCGATGTAGAAATAATTTTATTTTCTACTTTATTTTCAATTAATCCTGGGGTTAAATTGGTTCCCTAACCAGTTCTTACCTGATTGGAGTAATCCTGGTTGGTGGGAAAATAACTTTGGCTTGACAAATTTGTTAAATTTCTTCCCTGGCTCCACTAGCATGGATTTTTCTTCTCTAGTTTCTTCCTGGAGCTGCTTCCTAGATTTCTAGTGAGTAGGCTAAGGTGTTCCCCTGCCCATGTCACCTTTCCAGTTTTACTACTTGATAATAAACAGCCGAGTCATCAGGATGCTTATTCCTTAACTCTTTGTAATGCCAAAGACAGAGAGAAAAAGAGAGAGAGAGAGAGAGGGAGAGGGAAAGAGACAAGGCCCATAATGTTCTAGTGTCACTTACTTGTAAGGCAGGACAGTTTGGTTCAGCAGGAAGCACTTTATTCAAAGCTGCTGAGGTTGCCAAAATTAAAGATGGGGTTGGAGGATGGAAGATTCTGGTAGCCAGTATAGCTTATGTAGCCCCAAACCACCTTTCCCCCCTTGAAGTTATTTAATTTACAGTCAGCAGAATATACAAAGTAGTGAGCTGCTAATGTTTTGGGGACCATTTGGCAGTTCTGCACAAAAAAAATTGCTTCAGAATGTTCAATAGATGAGATCAATCTTCCCCAAATTAGTTTTTCTTCAAGTCAGCAAGGAATTACACCTCTAAAGATATAACAGAGCACCAGGTCGAAGGAATCAGATGCACATTTTTGAATTTGAAATGCAGACATGTTTTATTATGTGTTAGGCAGAAATGAATTATGTTTGTATTAACTACTATAGGTACAGATATATTTACAATACCTCTCGAAAGCTATCCAAGTGATTGAGCTGGAGGAGATCGGTCGATTAATGATTATCATCATAATAAATGATCATAATAAAATGCTTCAAACAAGCAACAGATGAGAGCTGTAATCCTAATGCCTCATTTGTAGGTGTCCAAAACCAGACATTTCTAGTTAAAACAATAGCCTAAAACAGGGGTCCATAACCCCCGGTTCGTGGACTGGCATCAGGGCCATGCAAACAGGCAATGGCCCATCCAGTCCATGGAAAACCTCTCTCCATGGAACCAGGCCCTGGTACCCAAAAGGTTGGGGGCCACTGGTCTAAAATAAGAGAAAACAGAATATAATGTGCTTGACAACATGACAAAATGGATAATCTTGGAAAAACAGGGAAGAGTTCAGAAGCCGTTGAGCATGGAAGGCAGTTCAGCATTCAAAAGGATTGTATAAATATCCTCTATTTTACTCCATAATGCCAGCTCCTGATAAGAGATTCATATATACAAAAAACAAAATAAAGCAGTAAGATTTTTCCATAACAAACTGCTTCAAACTACAAACAGATAAATGGCATAATTAAGTGATTCCCCATAAATGGGAGAAAAGTCCCAGCACACACATGTTGGGGAAAGTGTCTTTTTTCCTCATATACAGTATATATTTTCTTTGTTCAATATATTTTACATATGAACTTTAATGTGTGATTTCCCTATCCGAAATGATAATCTCATCATGTAAAAGTTTCCTTAAGTTTCTCCTCCTTCTCATCCTTACAGAATAGAAGTTAATCATCTTTCTTACTTTTCCCATTCTCCGAATAATCATTTAACGTATTCCGGAAAAGCATGATTGAACTGCAATTATTAATTGTATTATTTTCTACTAGATGAATCATGAATGCAATGAATTTTCAACTAGCTGAAATGGAGGACTTGTCTGAGGAGTCAGGGTGGGTAAATGGGGCTACTAGCTATTCTATAATAGGACTCTTTATGGTGGTGTTCCATTTTAGAAAAGTAGTTCTGAGGCAAAGGCCTCAGAAGGACAAATTTCTTTCAAAGATTGTCAGTTTCTGACATAATAGATGGAACTCATATTTTTCAAAAGTTCATGTATCATAAATATTGCCACCTGCATGGTATTATATTAATGTGAGGCAATTGGCCTGAAGGGGAAAAAAGAGTTAATAATTATAGAAAACTAGATTTTGGAAAATGCGGCTTTCTCTTTCTTTCTTTATTCTGTTGCTTTTGAGCTTATTTCAGAGGGACCGATCTGATGAGGACTTGAGGGAAAATGCCTTTCTGTAGCATATCTTGGTTTTTCTTCCAGTCACTTTCTTTTATTCCCATCCAAAATCCTTTTTCCTAGAAAAGAAAACAAGCAAACTTCAGTCAGAGATTTTCCATAAGCACACTCTTGTTCGTTATAATTTAGACATTTGGAAAGGTGACTTGAATCCTTATGCATAGAAAATAAGTCTTCAAAGATGTTTAGTGTAGGGCATTACAAGTGATAGTCATCATTATACTAACAGAGCAATGTTTATAAGGGTTGACTAGTTCCTGCAGTTTTCTTGGCAACAGTTGGAAGTGGCTTACCCTTGCCCCCTTCCAAGGGCTGAGAGAGAGGGACCAGCCCAAAATCAGCTGTCTGTCTTTGTGTCTATGGTGGGACTATAATTCACGGTCTCCCATTTTCTAGCCTGGTGCCTTAACCTATAGATACATACACACACATGCATGCACACAATACAGGTAGTCCTCAACTTACAACCACAATTGAGCCCAATGTTTATGTTACTAAGTAAGACATTTGTTAATTGAGCTCTGCCCCTTTTTACGACTTTTCTTGCCACATTTGTTAAGTGAATCACTACAGTTGTGAAATTAGTAACATCATTGTTAAGTGAACCTGGTTTCTCTATGGACTTTGCTTCTCAACAGGTTTCAAAAAGTGATCACATATCCCCGGGACACTGCAAACCATCATAAATCTGAATCAGTTGTCAAGCATCCCAATGTAAATCATGTGACCATGGGGATGTTGCAATAGTCATAAGTGTGAAAAATAGTCATGTCACTGTTCTCAGTGCCATTGTAATTTCAATGGTCCCTAAGCGAACTGTTGTAAGTCGAGGAGTATCTATAGCTACTTTTATAGGGGGGAAAGTGTTGCTCAGCATTGTTTCTGCTAAAGGGAGAGTTAATGATTAATGGAGGGCTGTAGTCATATCAGACCCAAACATATAAAGAGAGAGAGAAGTAAGTAGACCTGAAACCTAATGGCAACAGCAGTAGCAGTTATGTACTCTCTCAAAACAGCATGGCATTTTCAGCAGGAACATTTGCAGAACAGGTGACTCCAAATTACACCTTACTTTTTGTCAAACTGAGGTCCTGCTTTACAGGGAGGAGAAGGCCCAAGGTTCAAGACTTGAAGAAGGCAACGTATACATCACACCATACTATGTCTACAGAGTCCAACACTGGACCAAGAAGTCAACTCCCAAAAGTCCTCTTCCTTTAATCTCTCTTTGGCAATTTAGTGTAGTGGCTGCCCCTCCCGAAGGATCAGGGATTTCAGACTCAAAACTACCACGAGTGTGCCTGAGGCCTAGTTAATTAGCCAAGGGCTATGACTCGAAACTTTTTTTTTACCTTGATATAAAAGTCCCTGATGAGTTAATCGCAAATGGTATTACTGTTAAACATATTAAACATTTATTATTATTATTATTATTATTATTATTATTATTATTATTATTATCATCATCATCATTATTATTATTATTATTATCATTATTATTATTATTTACCAAGACTGTTATTTTATAGCTGGCCCAGGTTTTAATTTGCTTTTGTTACTGGGTTGATATACACTGTATTTTTTTTCAATATCATGTTTTCCACTAGGATATTATTACGGATATTATCCTACATATTTTTCAACATGTTGGGTGATATCATCTAGGAATCGGTCCTTCCAAGAACTGCACAAATTCTGCTTTTCTTTTCCTTCTTTCTTGTTTCTGAGCAGAGAGATCTGGCTTTACTGTTTCCCCCATTGACTTTCCCTTCTCTTTTCTATCCATTGGACAGAGACCTCCTTTCACAACAGAAAAAGCTAGCTTGTGTGCACGCTCCTCCCTGTTTCTTGCTAGGCAGAGACCCTCATATAGGGTGAACATATTGGGTGCTCCTCTTCAGCTCCACTGCTTTCCCTCCCTCTAGCAGCCCAGCTCCATGGCCCATCTTTCTGGACCAAGAGTTGCCACTGCTGTCACCACTGCTCAGAAGCTCAGGTATCAACTCAGAAGTAATGCTTGCCACAAAAACTATCAGCAGGTAGTATCATCAGCCCAATCAGGTGGATGGAGAAACCAATGTCCTATAGGTCAGGACTACTTTTATTGTAATAGATATAATAATAGAGTCTTGTAAGTATAGACGTGCATCTCCTTCTGAGACATTTTTCTCAAGTTATTGTTTTGGCTTGGGCTCAAGCCCCTCTTATCTGACTTTTGCCTTGGTAGCACTTTTCTTCCTGTCCTTTGAGGCAGTGACCCCCAACCTTTTTTGAACCAGGGACCGGTTTCACGTTTATTCTTCCACAGACCAGTACCTGAGTAACGTGAGACTCCACCGCCATCGGGACGGCTCTTCATTCGAAGCCGCCCCCCCTTCGATGAAACTAAGGCACGAGCACCCAAACGCCGCTTTCCAACTGAAAACCCGGAAGCAACCAAAAACCCGGAAGCGCTGTCGAAACAAGATGGTGGCACCCAAGCTTTGCAGCCCGGTAAAAAATGATCCACAGACCGGTACTGGTCCGGGGACCGGTGGTTGGGGACCCCTGCTTTGAGGTTATCACTTGTGCCCCCTACAGTTGAGAATTCTGAGAGGATCGAGCTGTTTTGTATATGAAACCTATGGGCATCACCTGTCCATCAGTGCCTAGAAAGTATTGTTATAAGCTGCAGAACGTTCCTTGGAGGGTTGCATGTGACCCAAGGACAATGAATTTCAAGTTGCTATACATTGCTTTCAAGAGTTATGGGGTCAAGCCTGCCAGTCTTTGATGAAAAAAACATACAACTTCCAGACTCAAGAGGGTATAGGCAGGACGCTGTCAGAATCTGTTAGATAGGAAGTTGTGATAAATCAGGCAGAATGTGATAAATCAGTGGATTATTAATAGATTATGATGCATCTTGAGCAGAACCTGGTGGAAGAGCTGATAATACGTTTACTACCTTTACAGACCATAATAGTGTTTATTATTCAGAATTTAGTTTCACCAGGCTGGCAGAAAAAAAGATAGTTATGAATGCTATGTGAAGTCCACAAAATCCTAAATCCAAATCTTCATTTGGCCTGGAAGGTTACTGGATGCTTTTGGCCCAGGCACTCATTCTCAGCATATCCAATCTCATAAGGGTTGAGAAGGAATGGGAAGCATTATAGCAGATAAATATCATAAGTATGTCTATCAATCCCACGTAGGAGATTGCAGAGGGATTTGATCATGTTAGCTGGATCTTCTGGGAGTCATAGTTCAGTACAACATAGGTGAACTAAGGGTGAACCTCTAAATTATAGCTTCCTTTGCCTGATGTATTTCAAATTGTCATGCCAAGCAAGTCCTCAGATGTTACCTCCGCTTGCGTGTCTGATATCACAAGTATGATATCTCCTTCTCCAAATTGAAGATGATTGTCAACTTCTGAAGCATGAGCTTGAGTTGCTTGAGCCTGGAACATAAAATGTGCAAATAATGAAACAAGGCAGCATAGAATGGACATCTCAGCTCTTCATCCATCCATCCCACTTCCAAATTGAATACTACAGAAAAGGCTGGGAAAATAATTTTGGAGTAAAATAAAAAAGTCAACAATGGTCTCAGGGGTCAAGTCTTGGAATTAACACCCTCCCTTAATTCATATCTGGCTTTTTATTAGCTGGGAAAGCCTAAAAGCTAGCTCTTTGATTTCTGTGTCTTACCTTGAAAAGGAACCCCAAGGGTAGCTTGTTCTCATTCTCTTCATTAGCATCTGGGAAAAAATTAGGAATGATCTGAAGCAAAAAATACCATATGGTTATTTAAGGGACAGGGAAAAAGATATTGCCTAGGTATAAGGAGATCTGGAATCAGATCTCTGATTTTCAGATCCTTGAGGAGTGATGAAGTAGCAGTTTTCTACAATTAAAATCTTTCAACATTTTACAGATAAACAAGATTCAGGTGATCCAAAGGTGGTTTTTCAAAAGGCAACTGGCTTTCTGGTTTTTCTTTGAAGACATTTCTCTTCTCATCCAAGAAGCTTCTTCAGCCCAGAAGAAGACTTTTTCAAGTCCAGTTGCCTCTTGAAAAACCACCTTTGGGACAACCATGACCTGGATGACTGAGAATCTCCAGGATCCATATGAGGGTCTCCCCTACTATTAATCCATTTAGTCTGGTTGCTTTTGGCTTTCTATGCTGTTTTGTCAGCCTCCCAAGTAGACCAGTCAGGAAACACAAAGAAATGAGATAATTCTTCTTTATTAATTGTAAAGTTACATTAACAGACTCTTGTCTCCCGCCGTCACTTGTAACATTCTGATCAATTAGGGTGGATCCTTCCTAAGTTTCTTTCTCTGACTGCTAAACCACTGGTGCTCCATGTTCTTTTGTCTGATAATTTTCAGCATCTCTTCCCCTCATGCCCTCAGGTCATTCTCACCTAGTATTACAGGCAGAGAGCTATCCATTATGAATTACCATTATAAACCAGGCCAGTAAACCCAACAGAGTATAGTTAAAAGCCCTGTCATTATGCAATCCCAGCTTTGTGCCTGAAGAAAATGGAAAGGAGAGAATGACTCCTCCAGGTAGGGGATTTCTTTCTTAGAAAACTTCCAAAAATACCTGTTTAAAAATTCAAAGCGGCTTTTTACATTCAACTAGAGGTGAGGTGAAAAAAGACTTAATTCTTACAATAGAAGTTTCTCACGAAATAAAGACTCTAATGCCTGTAATGAAACCAACAGGATAGCTCCAATTCTTTAGAATCCCTTTGTTTCAGCCCCTGATGATTCTAGCTGTTTAATTTCTTGTTAGAGTCAGACTTTGCAGTGTGTATATTAATTGCATTGATAATTTAGTCATCATCAGCATGCAGAAATAGACCTACTCCCTTGCAGAGTGAGAATGGCATGAATTAGCTAACTCAGCTCACTCTATTTTGGCTATTGATACATCTCCCAGCTATTGCACTTCCTGTGTTGGAAGGCCAACTTTTGCAATGGGAAACTTACTTGTATATACAAAGATCCCTTCTGCAGATACTTTTATCTCCAGTTTATGAGAGATGTTGAGATTGTCATGATTTCAACAAAATCAAAGGATTCAGTATAATTTTTAATCAGATAGTTGATTAATGCAGTTAATGTATCTCATGAAATGACTGAGCTATTTGAATTCACACTACTCAAAGTAGTTTTCAGTGGAAAACACTGCAGTTGGCATCTTCAAAAATACACTTGCTTTTTTTCTAATTACTTTTTGAAAATTGTGTGTTAACTGCTTTTCAGTTATTAGAAATCTATAATAAAATCTATATACATACATACATACATGCAGCAAAAAAGTGATTAGACTTTGATTTTGGAAAACTACAGACTGAAGAACCACATGCCTTTGAAATAAGAATTTGGGATTCTGTAGAATCATTGGCATTGGAAAATGCTTTTGTTCTGAATCCTCTTTTTAAAAAACAGGATGAAACTTGAAAGAGAGACACTAGAAGGAACCAGAAGGGACTAAAGATTTCAATTAAAGGAGCATTCTTGTATTTGACTTACTAATACAAGTTCAAAAAATGCCCCCCAAAGATCCAATCTGAATCCTGGTATAATACATTTTACCCAGAAGTATTTCCTTGAGAGGAAAAAGTATTTCCTTGAGAGGAAAATGTAATCCCTGTATATTTATTGGTAATTCCTGTACAAAGATTATTTTGTTAGCATTCCTGAAATGTAGAAGTAAACTCATGAGTAGAACGCAGGGACTAAATGATGTAACTTAAATGAAGGATTAGGGCACACTGTAGAGCAGCATTGTATGTGAAGTACACATAGATATAGAGATTCAGAAATTTAAACATGGATCCATTTAAGAACATTTGAGTAAGAAACCAGGAGGAAGAAACAAATAACCAAGCAGCAAGCGAGGCAGAAGATTTTCATAATCATCCCCTCTGGAATGAGGACAGAATTTCCAGGGGGGAGAGCTATACAAAGAATGGGAAATTTCAACTTGCTGGATTTCTGCTGGAAAGGCAATTCAACCTGCAGAGGACCTGTTGATTATCTAATTTTCTAGATAGCTGGAGAAGACCAAGGGAATTTAATCCCTTACATCTTTCCTAACCAACAGGAAAATAAAATAAATAATAAAATAAAATAAAATAAGCTTTTGGAGCCCTGGGAGGAAATGACCATGTCATCTTGCATTTAAAGCAGAGGTGTCAAAACTCAAGGCCTGTGGGCCGGATCCTGTCCATGAGGTGCTTAGATCTGGGCCGCGAGGCTAGCCTAGAAATGTCAAAGGACCAGCCTGCAGTGCCTGGGGGGTCTCACATGACCCTCCCCACGGCCCATTTTCAGCTGGCAGAGTGCTGGAGGAAACCATGGAGGCCAAAACAGGCCACAAGGGGTTGTCCTAGCCCCCCCCCCACGGCCTTTTTTTGGCCAGCATAATTGTACATACAAACTAAATTTCAGAGGAGACAACTTCAAACCAGTTTAAAGAGGTACTATAGGTGGTTATCTCACATATCAAAATCCTCAGATCAAAGGGAGAGTGAGGAAGTTGGGAACTTCTCAAATAATATGTTGCTGGCAATACAGTTATTTACTGTACCAATCTTAATGAGAAACGGAGGAAGCTAAGGAAACCATTATGGATGTTTAGGAAGCTTTTGATCAAGCTAAGAGGGTATGCATAGGAAATGGTTAATTGTTTAATGATCGAGGGAGCTATACTGACAAATTGTTAATGTCTGCAGACACAGAAAGGCAAGGACAGTTTTTGGGCTATGCACTACTAAGAAGAAGAAAAAAAGATGGGCCTACTGCTTAGAGAAGATAGGATATTAACTGGTGACCAAAAATGTTAAGTCTGGAGCATGGGTGCGAATAATGGAGACGAGACAGTAGAAACAGTGAACTTCAAACTCTTTATTTACATGGTGTGACAGCTCAAACTGGAAGGCTGCTATAGCCTTCCTTATATAGGCAACTTATTAACTATTCAACCAATAGCAATCCTGGAGCGCTAGCTCCGTTAACCAATGAGAATGGCCTGTTAATGGCCAATCAGATGCTCCTGAATGGACCAATCCGATCCTGCCATTAACAGCCAATCAGAAGTGCAGGCCAGAACCCTGCACTTGACTTCAAGCTCAAGATAACTTTATTTGACATTATTCATTCACAACAAAAAGAACTGTGAGAAAATGTTTTGTATGCCAGTTTATGATACATATATAACAAAAATAATTGTGTCTCAGTTTTCATGCTCTGACAAAGGGCTTTCTTGTTCTTTGTAGTTAAACAAAGAGCTGGATAGCCAGTGGTATTTAAGATAGATAGATAGATAGATAGATAGATAGATAGATAGATAGATAGATAGATAGATAGATAGATATAGAGATAGAGATAGAGATAGAGATAGAGATAGAGATAGAGATAGAGCAAACCTGTCCATCTCCTGCCAACTGATGTATCTAATATGCAAAATATCATATTGTTATTCATTTGAATTACTTACAGAGCAAAAGCATTGCTGCAACACATTTTAGGTGCCCTATTGAAATATTTTAGCTTTAGTTGTTTTTCTACGTCTAATTAGCAATTCAAAAAGGGGGCGCTGAGATTTCTTCTCATCTCTTACCTGAGCTTTGGTACCCTTGGGGGAAATCTCAATTTCTTCCATGCTTCCTTCACTGCTACTGTTATCATCTTCTACATCTCTGCAGCCTTGGCTACTCTCATCTGTCTCCGTATTGGGTGGAACAGATTCATCAGCAGCAGACAGGACCTCTTCTGAGTCTCCTTCATCTTTGGTTGAAGAGGGAAGACCTTGGGGATCATCTTCAGGGCAAGAGGAGCTCTCCTCAGGTGATCCTTTGTGGTCCTGACCATTAGCTTTCTCAATCTGCATCTCATCTTGGATCTCTTTGGCATGCTGAAGGTCGTGTTTCAGTAGAATTGAGCTTTCATCCTTTGCCTGGGGTGGAGAACCATCCTCTTTTCCAGGTGTATCATTGGCTTCAATGGTTTCTTCCAAGAAGGGCTGTTGTGCAGGATCTTCTGAATCTTTAGAAATGCTTTGCCTTTTGCCAGCAGCTTCAACGATTGCTTGTGATAAAATCTCGGCCGCAAGGTTCTTGGCCACTACCTCAAGGGTCCTGCCGGAACCAACTTCAAGCTCTTCCAGTTGGGTCTCGTGGCTTTTGCCTTCTGATTCACTACCAGCCTGAGAGTGTGACTCAGCACCCTGGCCAGCCTCGTTTTGCAATTCTGTCACCTCTTCTTTTGCTTCATCATCATATACAGTTGTAGATGCCACCTCGGTGGCTGAAATAGTTTCTGTTTCTTGATTTGGGGCAATGAGAGACGTGGAGAGCTCATTTATGCTATTTCCTGCTGGCAGAAAAGAGTTGCTGGTTGGGCTTACTGGGGATGAAATAACCAAAGAGCCTCTGTTGCTGCATTGTGAGGAAAAAAACATTAACCAGTCTTAGAATATCTGAATATGCAACCTCCAACAATCTAGTATTTAATTAGTTCAACATTCCCCAGCCGGGCAGCCTTCGTATATGTTGAGATTACAAGTCCAAGAATCTTCATCTGAAATTCACTTTGCCCTTCCGATTATGAATTAGGGGAATTGCAGCCTCAAGCCATTTGAGAATCAAAGCCTTATTTAGCCATTTATACCCAAATGAAGGCCATATGTAGGCATTTCAAATGCCAAATAAAAGAAGTGTAAAAGCATTAACATACTTTAAAACAGCAGAGAACTACACAGTCAGTTCTGAATGATTGTATGACTTAATTAATTTTTGTGACTCAGTCGGCTGGGAGAACATGTGGTTTGAAGGCTATTCATCATTAAAGCTCACCTCACAATGCCCTTCAGATTATATTAGACTACCACTCGCAACATCCTAAATCAGTATGGAAGTTAAAGGAGACTTTCGGGGACAACCTATATGAGCAAACTCAGAGAAGCAGCTACTTGGGACATGCTGCATTCTTTACAGTACTGCAACTCATTCAGGTAAAATTCTAACCATCAGAAATTCTTCGGCTTTCCCCACTCCAGGTTGTATTACTCACTAGGTGTTAAAAAACGTGTTACACATTGTCTGTCTCTTACTATACACATGCTTTACATAGACATTGTAAGTATTTTTTATAGTGTAGGGAAAATGGTTCCTGATTGTGAAGAAAAACAGATATGGGGTTCCAGATATCGCAACCGAGCACCTGTCACTATAATTGAGCTTCAACTGCAATACACACACCAAAATTGCTGGAAGGAACAACCTCTCTCTTCATTCTCATACAGGTTGTATACGAATGTAATAGAGTGTGAGGAAAAGAGCATGAATTTTGCAAGGGGCCAGCTGTCTGGTCCCAATGCCCCTTTAACTGCATGATTCCTTTTCACCTGTATGGCAAACATATAGTGTACAGCAAGACAGTTTTTAAATTTGCCAATAGGTAAAATTCAGTACTTGCTCTAATTAAAAGACTCCTTTGAAGATAATTATCTAGAATAAATACTGTTATATTCAAGAAGAGCCTGTGGAATTATTAATTACTTTTAGTTTCAAGCTATCTAAAACCATCTCAATATTTCAGTGGTCACTGAACTTCAGAATAGCTTTACCTTTAGCAGTAATTGTTCAGAAGGAATAGAATCAGCTACTTGTATATTGAAATTATTGCAAAAGCTTCCTTCCTTTCATTTCTCCCTCCCTCCACCTCCTTCCTTCTCTTCCACCCTCCCCCTCTCCTCCTCCTCCCTCCATCCCTCTTTCTCCTTCCTTCCTTCCTTCCTTCCTTCCTTCCTTCCTTCCTTCCTTCCTTCCTTCCTTCCTTCCTTCCTTCCTTCCTTCTTCAAGTTTACTAAAGATGAGTTGCCTCTCCAAAATGCTACAGTGTTTGTTTGCTTTTTGTCTGGCTGCTCTAGGGTTGCTACTTGCATTTTAAAAAACCACATCCTGATTTTATGGATATTTTTTTCTAAATAAACTTAACAATCTCTTTTAGTGAAGATGTGTTCTAAATCTTCTAATCCATAACAAAAGCAAACAAGCTAGATCACTTGATAGCTACTTGGAAAGAGATTTTTTTCCCCTCAGCATTCCTGGGATGCTACTCAGATTCCTAACATATCTGTAGCAAAAAGGAAATCACTTACCTGGAGACCCCCTTAATGATGAAGACTTTATTGGAATGTTGGTTCTCCAGCTTGCTCATTACATCATACAAGTCATGGTTAAGCTAGAAGCAGGAAGAATTAGGGGAATTAGGATTGTTTATACCCAACAATCACAAGGACACCTCACCATAATCATAATCTTCAACTTTATTATCACTATCTATTATTATTACTGTTGTCACTCATTCAGCTTATTAACTCTGTTTCCTGAATTTATTCTTGATGAGCACTTGAAGGTGTCATTGGATGAATAATAATTCTTCCTTCTCCCAGTGAAAATGGAACATGTGGCTCAACAATTGAAATATCATTTTCTGAATATTACATAAAAATAACATCCTTCCACTTTTGCAGGGCTTAGCAGGACATAGCTAACCTGCAGACATTTCCACACAGAAGAAAACTACAATAGTGTGAAGGAAAGACTTGGGCAATATTGCCATAGAAGAGTCCATGGTTTTCCTGGACCCCATGGATGGTATTTTACAGAGTGCTAGTGGTGGTGAACCGTCGGACATTATCATCCAGTTGTGCTTTCACACTGTTGTCTAACTCTGTTTGAAATGTGGAAGAGTTGCCTGGTATCTTTTGATTGGGAGATCTAGCATCTCTACTTTGAGAATCATCCTCAGTTAGCATGTAATGGTACATGAGAAAAACCTTGGGAGACAGGGCAAAGAGATGCTGCCTAGGGAAAGTCAGATAAGAATAGAATAGAATAACAGAGTTCAAAGGGACCTTGGAGGTCTTCTAGTCCAATCCCCTCCTTAGGCAGGAAACCCTACACCACTTCAGACAAATGGTTATCCAATCCCTTCTTTAAGAGATAAGAGACAGCATAAGTCACTGGATAGTGGGTGAGATAAGCAGCTCAGAACAGACCCTCCCTAGTTTGTCAGACTCTAAAGCAGATGGCAGGAGAACTGTACTTTCAGACTTGCAAGATTCTATTATTAATGTATCTATTAATATAGCTTTACAGTAAAAAGGGATAGCTGATGCGGTTGTGTTTCCTGTCTGGTCTGCCTGGAAAGGCTGACACAGAGGGAGAAAATGGGTTTTATCTAAGTGTCTGTGGCTACTGCACATCATGGCAGTTCTTAGCCAACTTTGCCTGGTCTTAAAAAGTTGGACAGGGTACGATCAAATGGATACTTGGATGGGAGACTATAAAAAAAAATCACTGAGTCATAGATCAAAACAACCCAGATTAACAAATCAATTTCATGTTTTTCCTATATGGATCCTCTGTGGCGCAGTGGCTAGAGTGCAGTACTGCAAGCTACTTCTGCAGCCAGCTGCCTTGGCAGTTCAAATCCCACCAGGCTTAAGGTTGACTCAGACTTCCATCCTTCTGAGGTGGGTAAAATGAGGACCCAATATGCTGACTCTGTAAACCTCTTAGAGAGGGCTGTAAAGCACTATAAAGTATATAAGTATATTTAGCTATTGCTATTGCTATTCTACATTCTGGAACACACTAAGAGTTGAGGTTCACTCAAGGAGCCTTACTTTTAATTGGTTTGATCAACAGAACTGTCTGCAGAAGCTGGCTGGTCCCCTATCCATGAGGGAAGAATAATAGTAGAAGGAACTTGCCTTTACCTGGGCAGGCAGGAGGCAGCTTGAATAGTTGATTCAGTATTTGTTATTTGCAGGAAATTTAGAAAACTTTATAAACGGTGTTTGTGTATATAGAATTGGGGGGTAATTCTGATCAGATCTCGTTATTTATTTATTTTATTTAACGTGTGACGTGTCATACATGGACTAGCAATATATATTAACATTTCATCTCGATTAGTAGAACACAATAAAATATAACTGTTAAAAATATCAATGTTCAAATACCAATGGCTCTAGGCCGTCTAACCATTGAAGCACAGCATCGTTTATATATTTTTTAAATCAAATATTGGACCAGTATATGCCCATGGCTTACAGCCAGTCATGATGGGATCTACAGTTTGACATGGGATCCCATAGTCACACTGAGGGGGGAATATTATGCTCCATTTATACAGAGAATCCCAGCAGATACCATGTGAGGTGTGAATCAGTGGTGAGATTCAAATTTTTTTACTACCGGTTCTGTGAGCGTGGCTTGGTGGGTATGGCAGGGGAAGGATACTTCAAAATCCCCATTCCCTCCCCACCCCACTAACCTGCTGTGGGGGCTTTCTGGTTTTGATAAATGTCTGCTGATAAATGTGGAAAGGTTCATTTATCAGATCTCATTCATTAGCTCTCATATCTCATGCTTTTGGCACAGGATAAATGATGCCTTAGTGGTGAAATTTAAAAAATCAAGATAATCAAACCTCTCATGAATTGATAAGGATACTATCTGGTCTACAGCTGGCTCTGTCCTGGCTTCTAGCCACTTAAGTAGCAATAATTGCTTTCACTTTGGCTGGGTTTGCACCTGTATCATCTAAGGTAGCATTTCTCAAACTTGGCAGCTTGAAGACGTGTGGGTTTCAATTCCCAAAATTCTCTGGAGAATTCTAAACAAGCACGGGTGGGGAAAAAGTCATTAGGAGTCTTTTCTAAATCAATTATATGTTTTCCACCCCGGCATATTTACCTTACTCATTTCCTTGTAGAAGATATCTCTCAAATTGGAAATATTCTGGAATATTGTGACATAGCATGCAATTCGACTAGGAAAGGACGAAGACAAAATGAACAAATCAATGTTAAGTTAGCTGAGCAACTCAATGAGGAGGGGAAAAAACTTTTGGTGATCCAAACAACTTATTACAGCAAGAAAACATGAATTATACTTCTTCAGAGTACAGATAAAGCACTTGGCAGTCCACACTCCCTCCCCATCTCTCAACCAGCAAACTAATGTATTTTCAATGGCTATTAGGCTAGAATATTTTACCCAACGTGCTAGCTTTCACCAATGGGTGAATGGGATTTTTAATTGTTATGGGAGATACATGTAGTATATAAGTAGTCTTCAACTTACGATTACAATTGGAAGCAGAATTTCTTTTGCTAAGCAAGGTAGTTGTTAAATGAGTCATGGCCAGCTGTGGTGAATCACTGCAGTTAAGCGAACCACATGAATGTTAAGTAAGTTAATTGAGAAAGTCCTAAATGGAGATCACATGACCTGAGGATGCTGCAACCTGATGCAAATAAATGCTGTGGCAAATACATTGTTGTGGTTCACCAGCGGCCAGCAAAGCTGGCAGCAGAATCGGACAGTGGGGAGGAACATGGGCCAGTCCTGGAGTCTGGGGAGGTCTCAGACAAGGGATATGTGTCTGACACAGAGATGGGGCCAAGGCCGTCTGAGAGTTATGTGCTGACTCCAGAGCTTCCAGAATCTGACAGCAGCGAGGCAGAGGAACGGGGGAGCCTGTTCCCAGTGCGCGCTTGCACAGAGCTGCCAGAAGGCAAGAACAATTAAGACAAAAGGGGTGACTCGTGAGTAAGGCTTGGAGATGATTGGCCCCTCCCATAAGACATAAAAGAGGAGCAAAGGGACATGAGCCTTTGCAGGAAGCAACTTTGTTCATTCTGGTTGATTTAAAATCTGAAGCTCTGTGTTGACTTTGTGCTCCGTTTGGCTTTGTACAGCTAATTGGCAATTTAATCATTGGCAGCATTTCAAGGGAGATAAACGTGGGTCCTTATCAGTCTTATCTTGAAAGACTGTGTCCGACTTCTATTGGACTATTCATAAACTGTTTGGGACTCATTACGGGCTGTGAATGCATACAATTCACAGCTGTTGAAATTAAAAAAATGGTTTTTGGGAACAGCATGTGATTGTTACTGTCTCAGGAAGCCTTGGTCAGAACATACATGCACCCAAATTTTGATCACATGACTGTGGGGATCCTGCAATGGTTGTAAGTGTAAGGGCCAGTTATAAGTCACTTTTTTCAGTGCTGTAACTTCGGTCACAAAATGAATGGTTATAAATTCCGGACTACCTGTAAATACAAAATCTTATATTAAAATGTAGTATATTTAATAAATCATGGTCAGGGAAAGGATGGTTTAACACAAGATACAAAGCCTGGGTTTGCATCTGTACTTATCAGATGCGAAGAGGATTTGACACAATAGATGACAGTTCCCCTTTGTATTTCTATGAATATCCCTTTTGTGAGGGTATTTGGAAAAATTGAAATCATGCTAATTGGGCATACCCAGATCGATATGTAAATGTAGACTCAATCATCTAGGCCACAAAAAATATCGATACGTTTAACTTTAAAGTCTGTGACGTTTGAGGACTGGGGCCTAGTCTTAAGAGGAGACTGAGGATTCCACGGAAGGAATGATGACGTATGATGAACTATAAGAATAACCTGAGGAAAAAGAGAAGAACCACTTCCAAGGTCTGGTTAAAAAAAAAAAAAACGAGACCAAAACAAAAATGTAATTTGAGAAAATGTCTCAGACTTGACCCTCCTTAATTCTCTTGAGGATAAAAGCAGGGAGGAGGGAGGTGCTTTCAGACTTGCAAGATTCTGTTACTGTAACCCAATAATAAAAGGTAGTTTGAGTATTCCTAACTTTGATTTTTAAGTCTGGTCTCCTTGAAGGGTTACCATATTGTGTCAACAAGGCAATATGGGCAAAGCAATATGGGCAGAACAGCATCACTCCCATGATTTTTTGCATTCCTTCTTGATTTGGGAGAAGTTCTTTCATTCTTCATTTGTTAAGCCTGTTCTAGGGATGGCATAACAGTTTCTATGGCTGTGTTCTCATAACACACTTAACTGTTACTAATAAAGAAGAATATTTGTAGCTCAGGGTTGACACGAGGGGTCCTTGGTGCTCTCTGAGCTTGGCTGTTTTCTTGCAGACGCTTCATTATCCAAACTAGGTAACATCACCAGTGCAGTGCACTGATGATGTTACCCAGTTTGGGTAAGAAAACATCTGCAAGAAAATAAGCAAGCTCAGAGAGCACCAAGGACCCCACACTTAACTGGGTCAAGAGAAGGCCTACTGGTTGCATTTGTTTTATGTGCAGAACGGACATTTTGTGTGGTCCCAATCCATTAGTTATTTTTCATTCATTCATCTGTTCATTCATTCATTCATTCAGTAAGGCTCTTCTGCAAAGACTCTGGATGGCAAAATATCAAATACACAAAATATTGAACATAATACCATAGGTTAATTTAGAATGCAGGGTGGGCAATTTGTAAATGTCACTGTTGTGTTTTCCCCTTAAAAATATCTGGAAACTATAACATTTTACGACAGTTTGGTGAGGTTAAATTCGACTTGCCTATCCAACTTTGAGTCTAAGTGAAAATTTGAACTTTTATCTGGTACCTAAACCTACTTTAGATTTGACACCAGAACCAATGCACTCCTACTGGCTTTCAGAATGTGAGATTTTAACCTGAGGAGCCCCAACATTGATTGCAGGTGGAAAGAGGCAACAGAGTGCCCAATAAGGTGACATCAGGCATTTCAAGAACTCAGTGTTAGAGAAAAGAGGAATAAATGGGAGAATTTGGGTTGAGATGAACAGCCTAAGAATTTGGGTTTGTTGTGCTGTCTTCTTTTTTCTTCTACAAGCTGTTAGTAGTTTCCTTCTTAATCACCCTCTACAGAGAACTAATATTCACTTCACCTTGATTATGCTGCCATCCTATGGCCACTAGGCCTCAGTACATTCCCAGCACCAAATACACGCAGTCTATAATGTGCTTTCACAGCAGAGTTCAGGGTAATTCAAGTTATTCTCTGCTTTTATTTTGCCACCTGTGCTTTTCTGTTTAAACAATCTTTGGGACTGCCTGAAGGGTTAAGGAGTAACAGCCAGACAAATACTAGAGAAAAAATTGAAAAAAAGAATAGACCAGGATGGTCAGGCAGAAGTGGTGCAACTACTTAACACATTCTTTGGTTCAGTATTTGTAACAGCAATGGATCATGCCCAGTATTTCCTAGTCGAACCACAGACAACTACAATGATCTAATACATATCGATTTTACAGAAGACAATGTTGAAAAAGCACTACGCAATCTAAAACCATCTTTATCTATTGGACCGGATGGAATATGTGCCTACTTCTTTAAAAGGCTACCCACTGCCATAGCCGAACTTCTAAGCATAATCTTTGAAAAATCTTTCAGGACCAGCTCCTTGTCAAAATTATGGTCACAAGCCACGGTCATCCCCATCTTCAAAAAGGGAGACCCCAGCCTAGTTGAAAATTACAGACCAATGTCCTTATGCTGCGTTATCTGTAAAGTCATGGAATCAATTATTAACCAGTCCATCATCCTCCAGTTAGAAACAAACAACCTGCTCTCTGATAAACAATTTGGTTTTAGGAAAAAACTATCATGTAATCTGCAACTCTGACACTGCAAAAACATATGGGCTATACAACTTGATCAGGGCAAAGCAATAGACGCAATCTACATAGACTTCTGTAAAGCCTTTGTTTCAGTGGTACATGACAAACTACTCCTAAAACTAAAATCTTATGGTATCTCTGGACAACTGCATAACTGGATAGAAGCATTCCTGTCAAACAGACAACAAATGGTCAAAATTGGGAGTGTCCTATCAAATTCTGTACCTGTCAACAGTGGTGTCCCCCAAGGCAGTGTTCTAGGACCAACTCTTTTCATACTCTACCTAAATGACCTCTGTGATCATATCAAGAGCAACTGCGTTCTCTTCGCTGATGATGTAAAGCTATTCAACACCACAGACAATACTGCTACCCTTCAAAAAGACCTTGACTATGTATCACAATGGTCAAACAAATGGCAACTTCAAATCTCAACAAATAACTGCTCTGTCCTATATATTGGCAAAAATAAATCAGAAAATAAAATACAGGCAGAATAGTCAAGACCTTGTTGATGATCCAAACTCTGTCAAGGATCTTGGAGTACTCATCTCAAATGACCTAAGTGCTAGAGCCCACTGCAACTACATAGCCAAAAAGGCATTAAGAGTTGTTAACCTAATCTTACGTCTACTTATGGTCTACTGTTGTTTTCAGGTCAACCTTGACTCTGAAAAAATGTCTTCCATTCATTGAGAGTTGGTCTTTTTACTACGTGGCATCTTATCATAGTTATGTTGTACAGGTAGACCTTGGCTTGCAACAACTCATTAAGTGATTGTTCAATGTTACAATGACACTGAAAAAAGTGACATGACCATTTTTCACTCTTACGACCATTGCAATATCCCCATGGTCATGTGATCAATATTCAGATGCTTGGCAACTGACTCATATTTAAGACAATTGCAGTGTCCCAGGATCAATGATCACCTTTTGTAACCTTCTGACAAGTAAAGTGAATGGGGAAGCCAGATTCACTTAACAATAGTGGTTCTTACTTAACAACTGTAGGGATTCATTTAACAACTGCAGCAAGAAAAGTCATAAAATGGGGCAAAACTCATTTCAAAACAGTCTTGCTTAGCAACAGAAATTTTGGGCTCATAAGCTGAGAACTACCTGTAATATTTTTACATCTCCATCTTTCCTTTCTCAGCTGCCTCTTGCATAGTCAGTAAATAGATTCCCAGGGTTGAACACCCTAATATGAATGAATAATGAAACTCTTTTTGTTGCCCATGGGGGAATATTTGACCTTTGAATCACAACCCCAATTCTTCATAGGAGAGGCATGGTGGAGATGGAGCTAAAGGTTTTCAGAGTAGAAATGTTAGCTATGTCAACAACCCCAAATAACTTGGCTTCAGGAAGATGAAGCACAGAGCAAAGAGTCCTTTGAATGTGAGAAAAGACAGAAGCAGCAGAAAAAGGCTTAATTGTATTCTCATGTTGACAGAGAGCAATCAGCATCTTAATATAGTTTCAGACAAGGCTGTAATAGAGATTCTATCTCCTGTGCTGGTTAAATATCCAGTAGACATCTCCCAAGTCTGAATTTAGCAATCTAGATAAGCTGTGTAAAATCAAGACTTGTAGGGTTGCAACCTAATCCTAAAACTATGCTATAAACTGCACTCCCTCTGCAGTTGCAACTGGATCTTTAGAGTGCATTACCTGTTGTAAAGGTTCGGCAATTCTTCACGTAGTTCTTTATTGAGTTCCTCAAAGACAGTTTGGGCTTTATAGAATTCCTCTTCAGCCTGTGGAATCCAAATATTAATTAAACAGAAACTGCAGACTGGCAAGGCTGCCAAGTATTAAAAAGTTCAGATTCCAGTTACATCGTCTTCTGCAGAAATGCCTAACTTTTTTTTTTGAGACTGGAGGCTATTCTCCAAGAAATGCGCCAAGCCAGGAAAAGTATGTGTGTGGGCCAGGTTAAAGAAAAAAAACAATTAAATTTAATTTTACAATTTCTTTAAATCGTATTTAAAATTCAATTTAAACAATTAAAGAGAATTATAGTTGTACAATTGATTTACTTTTTAAATTTTCTCTTCTTTGATGGGGAAAAAAATGCAATCATTGTAACTTTTGAGAGCCTCCCACTTCTAAGATGTAGGACTGACTGTGGCTTCATGTTATCTCTTTGTGCTGTGCTCTTTACACAAAAAGTTACCGTATATACTCGAGTATAAGTCGACCTGAATATAAGTCGAGGCACCCAATTTTACCACAAAAAACTGGGAAAACTTATTGACTCGAGTATAAGTCGAGGGTGGGAAATGCAGCAGCTACTGGTAAATTTCAAAAATAAAAATAGACACCAATAAAATTACATGAATTGAGGCATCAGTAGGTTAAATGTTTTTGAATATTTATTTCAAAGAAAAACAGTAAACTAGCTCTGTAAGTGGAAAAGAGAGCCAACAAAACCAATATGGTATCAACAATAACTTTAAAAGTACAAAAACCTTAGCTCAATCAGCAACCAAGCTAAAACACAAGAGTTAAAATCCTTCAAAACTGGATTCCTCATCATCATCTGTATGTCCAAACAGAGTCACTCTCTCCCTTGCAAGAAAAAAGCATGTGTATGTGCTGCATGTACATCCTGTTTTGGAGAGCCACCATCTCTTTCACAGCTCTCCCTCATGCCTCCATTGCATCTGCACACATGCCATGGCTCAGTAATAGGTCAACATACAGATGTCACACTAGGTTCCCTCCTCAAAAGGAACATCCAACCTTTCTTGAGAAGTACAAACTTCATCTGTTCAGGATTGTGGTGACAAAGGTGAAGGAGGATGGGGCTGAGAGAAGGGAAGGGAAGAAAAGATCATTGACAGGGAGAAAGACAGGGAGAAACACCTGGAAGTGTGAGCCCTCGAGTTTCCTTAGGGAAGACCAGACAACAAGGGGAGAGGAGAGGAGGAGGAGGAAGAGGAGAGTTAAAAAAAAAAGAGTGGGAAGCCAACTCACGCGTGCCATCAAAGCCAGGGGGAAGTGGGGCTTTCTCCGCCTGCTGCCGCCAGAGGAGTGCGGGGGGGGAGTGCGGGGAAAGGGGGTTCGTGCCGAGGCTCCGCAAGCGATTACCAGATTTGCAGCTCCGTTTGTTGGTGAAGCTGGAAGCGCGCAACGCAGGAGCTCGCGGGGGCCCTGGGCGCCCGTTAATGGGGAAGGAAAGGCCGCTTGGGGTCGCCAGGCTCAGGCAGCCTCCCCCACCCCCTCCCCTAGCAGCGAAGAGCTGCTCCGGGGGCTCCCGCCACGGCGCAGCCAGGCACTTTGTCTCGCTGCCCCCGGAGCAGCTCTTCGCTGCTAGGCTAGGGGGTGGGGGAGGCTGCCTGAGCCTGGCGGTTTCTTTGCGAAGCTGGAAGCGCGCAACACAGGAGCTCGCGGGGGCCCCGGGTGCCCGTTAATGGGGAAGGAGAGGCCGCTTGGGGTCGCCAGGCTCAAGCAGCCTCCCCCACCCCCCCTAGCAGCGAAGAGCTGCTCCGGGGGCTCCCGCCACGGCGCAGCCAGGCACTTTGTCTCGCTGTCCCCGGAGCAGCTCTTCGCTGCTAGGCTAGGGGGTGGGGGAGGCTGCCTGAGCCTGGCAGTTTCTTTGCGAAGCTGGAAGCGCACAACACAGGAGCTCGCGGGGGCCCCGGGCGCCCGTTAATGGGGAAGAAGAGGCCGCTTGGGGTCGCCAGGCTCAGGCAGCCTCCCCCACCCCACCCCCTAGCAGCGAAGAGCTGCTCCGGGGGCTCCCGCCATGGCGCAGCCAGGCACTTTGTCTCGCTGCCCCCGGAACAGCTCTTCGCTGCTAGGCTAGGGGGTGGGGGAGGCTGCCTGAGCCTGGCAGTTTCTTTGCGAAGCTGGAAGCGCGCAACACAGGAGCTCGCGGGGGCCCCGGGCGCCCGTTAATGGGGAAGAAGAGGCTGCTTGGGGTTGCCAGGCTCAGGCAGCCTCCCCCACCCCCTCCCCTAGCAGCGAAGAGCTGCTCCGGGGGTTCCCGCCATGGTGCAGCCAGGCACTTTGTCTCGCTGCCCCCGGAGCAGCTCTTCGCTGCTAGGCTAGGGGGTGGGGGAGGCTGCCTGAGCCTGGCGGTTTCTTTGCGAAGCTGGAAGCAGGAGCTTGCGGGGGCCCCGGGCGCCCGTTAATGGGGAAGAAGAGGCCGCTTGGGGTCGCCTGTGTGTCCCTCAGCGGGTAGACAGCCGCGGCGGCGATGCTGCCCTGGAGGCGCGATCGGTTGCAGCCATGCCAGCGCAGGCCAGGCTTGGTGCCGTAGCGGCTGACTCGAGTATAAGCCGAGGGCGGTTTTTTCAGCACAAAAAATGGGCTGAAAAACTCGGCTTATACTCGAGTATATACGGTAACTGTGTGTAAGCCTATCTATGACTTGTTGACATTCTACAAGCACAGAAAAGCAGAGGGATTTGTAGAGCCTCTGAGCTGCCTTTCTCCATCTTGCTATTTTTTCATTCTATCTTTCCATAAGTTGATGCTTTCCAGATATACTGGAACTGGAACCCACTTTCACCACATGAGCTGGAAGTTCTGGACAGAGCCATGGTAACACACATGGAAGAGATCAGCTGGAGAAAGGCTGGCGATCTCTACTCAACTTTCCTTTAGCACTTAGTTCTTTCTGTTTTTCCTTCCCCCCAAATATAAGCAAAAACAAATCACTTGGAGCAGTGTTTTTCAACTTCAGCAACTTCAAGATGCATGGACCAACTCCCAGAATTCCCCAGTCCATGCATCTTAAAGTTGCTGAAGTTGAGAAAGAATGTTCTAGAGAAGAAGTAAGAAGAAGATGCTCTTTATTCTCCATTGCTTGCTACCAGAATCCCTTCTGGATTTTCTCAAACTGCTTACATGTTGTTTTTTCTCTCTGTTAGGGATAACATTGTTTACCCTAACTGGTTTAGGTAAAATAATAACTAAGTAATCATAGTTTGTTAGTTAAAGTGTCTGCAACTTTAACTGTGGGATAGTAATTAAGGGAGTGGTTGTGAAAGCACTTTAAAAGAAGCAAGGCTGCAGCTTGCTCTCTCTCTGGCTTTGATGATCCCTGATTACTGCAAGGACTCAAGACTGCATTGCTCGAACGGGAGAGAAAACAAAGGACTGACTTGTAAGTGAACTGACATAGGATATTCTAAACGGACTTTGCTAACTGAATATCCCTGAATGGACTGACTAAATGATACATGACTATTGGACTGTTATTTTGACTATGCTATGAACTCATAATGGAATAAACTATATTTTTAATAGCACAAGCGTATCTGTTATTTTTACTGTATGTTAATAAACATACAAGCTTAGCTCACTCATTTATCTGTGTGCCTATCTGACTAACGCTGCACATTCTGTTTAGCTTGTCTCCCTAACCCTGGTTGGGGAAACCAGGCTTAACACTCTCTCTCCAGAGGCTACACAGGAAAGCCAGAGCAGTTTTTTCTTTCTGTTGTTCACTTCGGCTTATATATTGCTCCTTTAGCTGTTGTTTTTCCTCTTTGAATTTTGAAGGGATAATTCCTGACCAATGAAACAATAAGTCCTACAGAATTTGTTTTTAAAACGTAGAGGAAAACAGCTGATTGTTTCCTTTTCTCTGTACGTTTAGCTGCTATTCCTCTGGCCTTATCTATCTATGTCTCTTTTGGAACTAGCAAAGTCTCCTTTGATGTAAATATTTGTAGGATAGGAATGCACATTGGCCACCTGCAGAGCTGAAATCCCCAAATGGATCAGGGCAACATCTTTCTGAAGGAGGTTCAGGAGTAAAGAAGTCGTCTTAGTCCATTTGTCAGCTCAGGGTTGTCAAACTCAATTTTATTGAGGGATGCATCAGAGTTGTGTTTCATATTGGGAGACCAGGGTGGGCTTGGCCAGGGTAGGCATGGCCATCTGAACATCACTCATGTCAGGGGTGCCTGTGGTGGCCCAAGCACTCTGCCAATGAAAATGAGCTTCCGAGTGCTGTTTCTGGCTGCGACAGCCTCCTGCAACCTTCCTGAGGCCCTCCCAAACTTTGTTTTCAGTGGCAGGCACCATGGGCCAGTCCTTCACTCTTTCCAGGGCGGCTCCATGGGCCAGATCTAAGCACCCCACAGTCTGGATCTAGCCCCCGGGCCTTGAGTTTGATACCCCTGCCTTAGCCCCTCCATGAAATTCCTCTAGTTCAAAAGCAAAAAAAAAGAAAAGTCTAAAATGTTTCATTTAGTCCACTGGAGGAATAAGGGGGAAGGTCAATGCCACACTTTTTGCCTTAGAACCAAGAACTTCTCCACCAACCAGATTCCTCCAACATATTGATCCTAAGAATGGCAACCAAAGATGGTAGCTGAAATATCTGTGTAGAAACCCTTTGATCTGAATCTAATAGGATTCCTCAGAAAGTATTTTTACCTTAGCAATTTTAACTTCATCTTTCTTTTTGGCATTCTGAAGGGTTTCCAAGTGATGTCTGCTGATATCATAATCCACCAGTTTCCGCCCTCTCTTGGCAATTCGCTCCTGTAAAGGAAGAGAACACATCGAGGGTCATCTAGAGACAATGGTCTTCTTTGTGTACTATTTTAAAAGAATGTTTGAATAGCCCTTCTGAATCTGGTCTGCAAAATAATCAATCTTCAAGCCACCATTCATTATGCAGGAGAGGAGCAAGATATTGATAAGGATTGTTTTGCACAAGGTCTTGTAGGTTTATCGAGAGAATCTCTGCAGAAATTTCGTTCAGTGTCTGGAATAAAATTTGGGAGAGAACATTTTTGACTGTGTCTTCGGTATTACAAACCCCACTCAAAAAATATGTAAAAAACTAAAACGCTATGCTAGTTCCTTGTTGCCTGCTCAGTTTGAGCTTCTACATTTTCTGATAGATTGTTCCTTGCAATTCATGTCATCATTGGATTCCAGAATGCTGGTCATTATAATTCAGAATTTGTGTTAGCGGTGTATTGACCTAGCAAAAATGTTGGTATTCCACCTATTTTTACAGTTAATGTTAGGGGTAACATTGTTTACCCTAACTGGTTTAGGTAAAATAATAAATATGTTATCATGGTTTGTTAGTTAAAGTGTCTATAACTTTAACTGTAAGAATGTAATTAAGGAAGTGGTTGTAAAAGCACCATAAAAGAAGCAAGGCACGGCAGCTTGCTCTCTCTGGCTTGATGATCCCTAATTACTGCATGGATTGAAGACTGCATTTTTCCCCTACTGGAACGGGAGAGAGAAAGGACTGTTGATTTATCAACAGTGAGAGGACTGATTTATTGTAAGTGAACTGACATTGGATATTCTACACGGACTTTGCTAATTGAATATCCTTAAATGGACTGACTAAAATGATACATGACTAATGGACTGTTATTTTGACTATGCTATAAAACTCTAAATGGAATAAACTATATTTTTGATAACACAAGCGTATCTGTTATTTTTACTGTATGTTAACTAACATACAAACTTATCTCACACATTTATCTGTGTGCCTATCTGACTAACGTTGCACATTCTGTTTAGCTTGTCTCCTTAACACTGGTTGGGGAACCCAGGCTTAACAGTTAGTTATTTTATTTCAGTCATTGACCAGCAAAAAAAAGAGAGATTTAACTCATTGAATATTAATATAACCTATGCAGTGCAGAAAGGCTAAAGTAAGACAAGCTATAAAATAATATAACAATATAAGTATAATTTTTAGAGGATTATCAACATAAAAATTAATACAATGATATTATACACTTTATATAAGGCAATTAAATGATTGATTAGAATGTATTTTATAAATATTGATGTCAGTGGTGACCAGCATTTTGGGCATAAACTAGAGGTATCAGGATTAAGGATTAAGATTGTCTATGGAAATTCTGTCATCAAGGTCATCCATTGTCATCCATGAGCAGTGACACATCTTCAAGGGAAAACAAAGAAAGTCCAGTTGCCTCTTGAGACAGGCACCTTTGGGACAGGATTAAGATTGTTCTTCTCCTATTGACATCAAAGATCACTTTCCTTTATGCTCTTTCTTTTCTTCCAATCTGACTCTTTCCTGACTTATTCCTCTAGCCATCTTGGAATTTATGTGGACCAACACATCTGGGGTGCATCAGGTTAGCAAAAAATTATAGTTCTTCAGCTACTTGACTTCTAAGCTCTTCTAAGAAATAAAGAGGCAGAAAATACTTATCAGGATATATAAGAAATATGCTGTCAGGATGGGAAGAAACTTTCCCATCTTTTTTTTTAAAGTATTTTTTTAATAAAAGAAAAAGAAGTGTGTAAGTGTGGATGTGCATGTGTACATGGAAATAAAAGGTGTCTGAACACACATGCATACATTTAAAAGAAAGAAAGAAAGAAAGAAAGAAAGAAAGAAAGAAAGAAAGAAAGAAAGAAAGAAAGAAAGACAAAGGCAAGATTCAAGAATGAGCTGATCCTTCTTATAATATTGGTGACATATTTCCCCCAAAAAATGTTAGATGAAGATAACGCCCAAATGAATTCTTTGCAAAAAAAAAGATTGAATTTTATATGTAAACTATAAATATTTTAACAGGTAAAACTGAACTTCTTGGCATTGTATTTTGTTCTAGATGAGGGGTGTCAAACTCGCGGTCCATGGGCTGGATGCGTCAGGCATGTCCACGCCCATGCCCAGTTTAGCAAAGGGGAAAAAAGTTGTGATACGTCACATGACAAGGCCGTGACAACTTGAGTTCTAGATGGGAGATACCATATCTGCACACAAATCCACAAGTACAATACATACTTTAATTTCATTGAACTGACTCAAGTAGTTGTCCATGGTCCTGATTGCTTGGTCTGCCAGTTTTTCCTCATAATCTTCCCATAGGAGATCATTGCTCTGTAAGGAAAGAGAGACACTTTTCAAAATGCTGTTGAAATAACCCCTATGCAGTTATTCTTTTCTCTCAGGAAGACCTAGAAGTTTACAGGATCACTCTAAAAATAAAAGTATAAATCTTTTATACAGAATAAACTGGGAATAAACAAGAGGAATTGGTTTAGTTTCCTCCTGTACATCATTTTATTCCATTGGGGTTTTTTTGTATTGAGCAGCAGGACAAATGGTATTAAAAGGAAGAGAAAAAAACAGTGTCATTTAGAACTGAAATATGGGATATATGCCCTACATATTTGCAAGGATATTCTGGCATATTGGAAAATTAAGAATGGAGGTCCAAATTCTGAGAGCTGGTTTCTTGTAATAGTTACAGCTAGGAATTAGTGGAAGTCTAATGTTTCAATTTAAAAAGTCAGCCCTGATACCTGGAATATATCATAATTACCTGAACTATGGCCTTCAATTCTTCATATCCATTCCATTCATCACAGTAAATTTCTTGCAATGTTTCGGATACTTTCTTGGAACTTTCATGCATTCCTAGAAAAGTCAAAATAAATGATAACAAAAGTCACTATTAATCTAAGTCAGCTTGTTCTACTGATCAGTGGCTGTATTTGCATATTACAGTAAGCCATGTTTTAACCAAGGTTTGCTAAATACCCACAACTGAATAGGTTCACTTCACCCACTATGTTAAATTACAAACAACAGTTTACAAATTGGACTGTTTGGGTTCATACAAGATACTAACTAAATTTTAAAAAAGCTTTCTTATGATATAACATGATATGTGAACTGGGAAAATGAGGAGAAATGTTCATTAATGAACCTGTTTTAAAATCAAGTTGCTGGAACTTCAACTCTTTGGTGAAGTTTGTGATTACATGATGAATTTAATCTCCCTATTAGATGTGATTAAAATGTGAAAACTGCATTCTGAGGCAACAGGTACAGCTTCCTAACTTCCTAAACTTCCCATCCTGTATTTGTGAAGAGAGCTAATTGGCAGATGAACGTACATAAATTGGAATTAAAAGGGTTTTCTCATCCTCATTAGTGGCAGACCACATGAAATCATACCAGTAATGAACCTTCTTGGGTCATTTCTTTACAGGGATTTTGTGTAAGAATTAAGGGTCAAAGTGACATATAATGCTGCCAAGAAGCCCCTTGATGGAAGGCCTGGATTTTTAATGGTCTTAACAAGGGCTCAGAGATAAGAAGCAACCTTTTATCTGTTTTCTTTTCAAGTAGTGTCTCATCAAATACCTGCTGACTTAACTTGGAAAACATGCCATTCTAGAATTTGGGCTTTCTGTACCTTTCACAGCAATGAGGAAAGCCTTCAGTTCTTTGTAGAGTTTTTGCCCTTCAATCTGAGGGGAAAGAAAGGGAAATTGTACTTCTAGTATATTTCTGCATGTCATTCCTATCAGAATACTGTTCTTGGACTTCGGTCATTGCCAAGTCTGTAAACTTCAACTCCCAGAATTACCCATTCAGCATGGACAATGTTGAAAATTCTAGGAAGCTGCCAAATGTGGGCAAGATTGCATTAGAGTTTTTATAGGTCTCTCTCCCCCCCTCCCCCAGTGTTCTCACAATCTAGGAACTTACAGAGTCTGTACATATGTAAGAGGTATATTTTACTGTATTACCATAAACTTAGCATCCCACATATTTATAGATAAAGCATGACCAGAATCTTTCATAGCAGCTTAGTTTCAGGTTGAGCTTGTATAAAAACATTTTGAGAGTCTTAAAAAAAACCCAGTGTAGAGATATTTTGGATTCTGGAATGCCAAAAATGCTAGCTAAACCTGACCTAAGCTTGTATATCCACCACCACCAAATTTCCAGAAAGCAAGTTGCTCCCACAGTTCCGTCATACAACCTGCTGCTGCTGGAAATTATAAGCACTTTGTTCAAATTGTTCATCTTTTGTTTCCACGGTTTTCCCCAGTTTCTGCAGAACCTATGGAAGAGACAGAGAAAGAAAAGAGAACTGAAGCAGTTATTGTCCATCTTGTCCTTCACCTGTCCAGTGAGTTCCTTACCACAGACTTATTTTAGAGACATGCATCTATGGAATGAATGGTGCCTTTGTTTCCATTAGTGGCACTGCATTGAAAGAATAGTGCCAAATTCTGCTTCTAGCAAAGAGCCCTCAATCATTAGTCTTTCCATGAGAAAGGGTGGAATAATACTTGCTGTCCCATATGTCTCTGTATTCAGGCAGATAAATATACATGGACTCTCCAGTAACTTGAAATAGAAATCCTACTAAGGCATCCAGATTTTCCATGTCCTATGCGGGAGATGGCAGAGTCTCTTTCTTAAGGGTGCTAAATTTGAGCTGAGAAACTCCAGCTGACCAGGAGAGGGCAGCAAAGAGACAAAGAAGCTGACAATTCTTTGTCACCAGAGTTGGCAGCTTTTACAGTACATCTAGACTCATGATGGCGAACCTATGGCATGTGTGCCACAGGTGGCACGCAGAGCCATTTGTGCCGGCATGCGAGCTGCAGGCAAACTTACCTCCCTGCACATGTGTGCACCTCACAGCTGATTTTCAGTGGGTTTGAGGCCTTTTTCGGCCTCCTAAAGGCTTGAGGAAGGCTTCTGCAGGCTTTGCAGGCTTTGCAGGCCGAAAACTAGCCCTGTTTCATCACTTCCTGTTTTTCTGAAAATACCGGAAGTGATGAAACTGGGCTAGTTTTTGGCCTGCAAAACCTCCAGAAGCCTGCAGAAGCCTTCCTCAAGCCTTTGGGAGGCCGAAAAAGGCCTCAAACCAGCCAAAAATCAGGGGGTAGTGGGGTGGGTGGATGGGGATTGCGTGAGCATGCATAGGGGGGATGGGGGGGTGCACATTGCCTTCTGGGTGCTGGCATGTGAGCGTGAACATGCAAGCGCGATGCATAATTTTTGGCACAGGAGCCCAAAAAGGTTAGCCACCACTGATCTAGAAGTCTTTTAGAAGTCATTTGCAGCCCACTCTACTCTTTGCATGCATTTATTTTCCATGCGGAACAGTCTCTCCCCCATTATAGATGTGCGATGAAGTTTGCTAGAATAACCACATGATGCCCATCTGTCAATTCCCATGATTAGCCTAGATGACTTCAGCACTCTTCCCTTTTTAGATATTTGTACCACATGGAGGATATGATACGAAGCATGGAATGAATAGGCACAGCCTTGCCTTTTCTTGGTTGGTCCATGCAACTTTCCTTATACTGTATTCAAATTACTAACCAAAAATGAGATAAGCATTTTTTTAAATAAAAAAAAGTAAAATGAACTGATCCTTGATGTCAAATATATGGCTAGGCCTATAAAATCCAATGCGTGTAATCCCAGGTATATTTAACTGGGATATTATCATTTAGCAATAATATAATAATATCCCAATTTTTTTTTAAAGCATAACCTTTGTTTACATAGAAGGGGAGCACTAGCAGATAATACAAAGAATGTATTGATGACAATACAAAGAATTTCTGTAACGTTACGTGGCTATCTTTTAGTCATCTGGATTTTTGCAGACCAGGTCTGATAACCTTAAAATAGACACTGTCTTGACATACAAATAAGAAACTACAAGTGTCTCTCTGTATCAAATGATTCCATACCATTGTGGTTTCTACATGCAGTTGCAGACTTCAGAGGCAACAGCTGTACTATTGTTTACAAAAATATTTCCCTCCAGAAGTTTGGGGATTATAATTACCCACAATTTCCAGGAGTGACAAAAGGCACCAGCCTGAGGGAGATTGTTTATATGATCGCAGTTCCTGAAATTAGGCTCTTCTGAGACATTGGGGTCAGAGGTGGTATTCAGCAGGTTCTGACCAGTTCTGGAGAACCAGCAGCAGAAATTTTGAGGAGTTCGGAGAACCGGCAAATACCACCTCTGACTGGAGATTTTACAGTATCCTTCCCCTGCCACGCCCACCAAGCCACACCCACAGAACCGGTAGTAAAAAAAATTGGAATCCCACCACGGATTGGGGTCCTTTGGTTGGACCATACATTCTTCCAGAATCTTTCAAAAAGGACCAGCCTGAGAGGTAAAGGAAACATGACTGAGCATAAGATTTGCTTACAGAAGATTTCAGTTTCAATATCTGTCACCTCTGGGGCAGACAAAGAAATATAAGCTTCACTGGCATCATTCAGCATTCCATCATTTTAAGTAACCCTAGTATTTTGGCTAAATTCAATCCTGGGGTGAAATGTCATGCAATCACTCATCCAGTCCTACTCAGCATAAACTACTTTGAAACAGAAGATTAAGGCAAATCTCTGTATCCTCCTTGGAGTTTTACTGTTCTGCCTTGATGGACTTCTTCAGGCCACTTTCGTTTTTAATGCAAGAGATAAATGGTCCTTTGGTAAAACTGTAGTCACTGACAAAGCGAAAGACATCAGAAGTGGTTCGATTTGGAAAAGCCATGCAGCTCCGGAGCAAATAGCATTTAGAGGTAATGTTGAAAGTGGTTTCCAGTTCCCATTTCTTGTTGTACAAGAACAGTTCAGTGAGCAAACTTCATGAGACATTTCAGAGTGATAGGACTCTGTTCTCCAAAACAAGGTTTGGTCCATCCAAGTGGAGAAACAGTATCAGAACAGTAAACAGAAAATATTCTCTTCAGTCAGAGCTTTTATTTTGCAGAACATCATTATAGTTTAATGGCTAAATGGTTTTATGTGTCCCACTCCAACAAGTTTTGGCCTGCTGCCTATAATATAGCCACATATCCAGAAAAATATACTCCATGACATATACTATATCATGCTGTGCACAACATTTCACTTAAATATACAAATAAGAAACTGTATTAATGACCTACTTCAAGGCAGACACTTTTAGATGCAAATATAGCTCATGATTACACTGAGAACTTGGATAGCACACCAGGCAAAGAGAGCTGATTTGACAGGCCCCAAGTAAAAATGACACTTGGAGATTCTTCCAAACTACTACTACTACTACTACTACTACTACTACTACTACTACTACTACTTCTTCTTCTTCTTCTTCTTCTTCTTCTTCTTCTTCTTCTTCTTCTTCTTCTTCTTCTTCTTCTTCTTCTTCTTCTTCTTCTTCTTCTTCTTCTCCTCCTCCTCCTCCTCCTCCTCCTCCTCCTCCTTCTTCTTCCTCTTCTCCTCCTCCTCTTTCTCCTCCTCCTCCTATTATTATTATTATTATCATCATCATCATCATTATTATTATTCACACAGTCAGCCAGACATTCAGACTGGGTTTGGCATTTTTGGAAGAGGCAGATCTGGATTTTTGATGGTGTTACAGATATCGCCGCAGGATGAAAGCTGTTCCAAGTAAATCCACCTTCTGCAATTGACTAATGGCAAATTTGTCAATGCCTATGGTGTTCAAGTGGTGCTCCAGTTGTTTTGGAACTGCACCCAAGGCGCCTATTACTATTGGTACTACCCTTGCTTGCCTTTGCCATAGTTGTTCTATTTCTATTTGCAGGTCTTTGCATTTTGTTATCTTCTCCAGTTCTTCCTCTTCTCTACTGCTGTCTCCAGGCACTGTCACATCCACTATCCAGACTTTTTTGTCTTTCTTATTGACCTGTTTATTATTATGATTTATTATTATTTTGCATCAATAGACAAAATCTTGCCAAACGGCACACTCTACTGCCTGCCTCTACAATATATCTGTGAACTGTTAGGGAGGGGCTGTCTTCACCCTCGTTCTCTCACACATGATATCTTACTCCTCTGGAATGCATCCCTTCCCTCCTGGGAATCCACCTCATTATTACATTCAGCCTCATACAGGTAGTTCTCGACTTATAACGGTCCATTTAGGGATCGTTCAAAGTTACAACAGCACTGAAAAAAGTGAGCTATGACGTTTTACACCCTTACAACCACGGCAACGTTCCCATGGTCACGTGATCAAAATTCAGACCCTTCGCAATTGATTCATATTTATGACTGGTTGCAATGTCCCAGGGTTATATGATCCCTTTTGCAACTTTCTGACAAGCAGAGTCAATACAGAAGCCAGGTTTATTTAACAACTGTATTATTAACTTAACTGCTGCAGCGATTCACTTAATGACTGTGGCAAGAAAGGTCATAAAATGGGGGAAAAGTCACTCAAGAACTTCCTTGCTTAGCAACAGAAATTCTGGGCTCAGTTGTGGTCACAAGTCGAACACTACCTGCATTTTTTGCCAACCAGTTCCACTCCATTTCTTTAATTAAAAGACAGCAGTGTTGGATAAAAGGTAAAGGTTGCCCTCGCACATATGTGCTGGTTGTTTCTGACCCTAGGGGGTGGTGCTCATCTCCATTACAAAGCCAAAGAGCCAGCACTGTCCGAAGACTCACCGTGGTCATGTGGCCAGCATGACTAAATGCCGAAGGCGCATGGAATGCTGTTCCCCCGACACCAAAGTGGTCTCTATTTTTCCACTTGCATTTTTTACATGCTTTCGAACTGCTAGGTTGGCAGAAGCTGGGACAGGTGACGGGAGCTCACTCCATTACGCGGCGCTAGAGATTCGAACTGCCAAACTGCTGAACTTTCTGATTGACAAGTTCAGCATCTTAGCCACTGAGCCACCACATCCCTTTTATTTCTCTGATGATTTCTCTGTCTTGAAAGTTAATAAGGTGAGAAGTAGAGATTGGACACCCCTTGCCAAGTAACAGAACATTTCTACAGCTTCCAATGTGTACAAGTATCATTTGCTTGCTTGTGTCTAATGAGGACTTGGATGGAATAGTTACTTTTTGTAATAATGGGGGGCGGGGGGAAGGAAAGGTATGCTATTTTTTAGTTTGAGCACAGTAGGGCCTGCACCCTAAGCTGATGACACGCCCTGCATTCTGGAACATGCTTCTTGTGGTTTCCTTCTCTCTCATTGCCATCTGATACTATTAATACAGTTATACGGAAAAACAACAAAAATGTATTTTACTACTATAAAAGGAGTTCCTTCAGTGTCTATCAGGACTAGCAGAATGTTTCTGAGGAGATTAAAGTCAATCTAAGCATTAGTTATGAGAACTTGTTTTAACTGTATGGTGCTTTCTGAATTTGGTCTCAGGCTCAGCAGACAAATGAAGATCTATTAAGTAGAATATTCTAAAAAATTACATAATTATGACATCTGGACATACCCAGAAAGCCAATAGTTAACAGTAGAAGACCTGCTGCATCTTTTTGTTGTACTTAGTGGTTATCTGAACTTTTGAAGCCCTTAAATGAAAGCTGTACAGCAGCCAAGTGCTCTGTAGCAAAGCTAAGAAAAATGTGGCTTTCTCTGTTCATTGTCCTGAACATCTGGTTTTCAGTAGTATATTGTTTCTGAACATGATTGAGGTTTCAGGATGCTAACCTGGCCAATAATGGATGGTTAAACTGGTGACCATAGGTTTCTTAGGCTTCAGTTTCTCTCAGCTATCAAAGCCCATAGCAAAGGACTGTGGGAGCTATAGTTCAAAATGTTTTGCAGAGCTACCAGTCCATTAAGGCAAAGCAATAAATATGGAGCCTGTAAAGACTTGTCCAGAATCTGTAAAGACTTGTTCAGAATCATCTATCATCTGTTGCTGCACTGAAGTAGCTCTAAGGAATATTTAGTTTGCATAATGGAGTAGTAACTTGTGATTAACTAAGCTAGCATGTTATCTAAATCCAGTCTCAAGGGAGGGAATCTTTATTGTACAAATATGGAAACCAAACATTGTGCTAACTAAGCTGTCCTTCCCTGTTTGGGTGGTACACAGCAATTTTCCTCAGTAGATGAATGTGGAGGCTCTTCTCAACTATTTCCATCAACTGATTATGGTGTCTAGGTACATCCATTGTAGTAGAACACCGAAACATGGCAAGCATTGCCTGCTTCCGGTTTGAAGGGCTTCGGCAGCAGGCAGGAATCCGCGATCGTGCACGGTTTCTGCCTGGGCTGGCCACTGGAGCGTCCCGAGCCAGCTGGCTTCAGGGCTAAGCCACCCTGTAGAGGTGGTGAAAAGGGGGGAGATTGCCAGCAGGGTCGAGGAGAGCCGCATCTCTCCTCCTCAGCTGGCCAAACTCCTTTTCCCGAAGGCGGTAGGAGCGGTGGTCAGAAATGGCCACCTCAAAGAAGCACTCAACCGGAAAAGAAAGTGCAGGAGGAAGATAAGAAGTGAAAGTTTTGGCTGACTGGGCTAAAAAGCAACAACTAAGGTACCCTGGAATTTAAACTTTATAAAAGATAACATCGCTCCCAAAGAAGAGTCGGAAGCAGCGAAAGAAAGTGAAAAGGGAAAGGTTTTTTTTCTTCTCTCTCCTTCCTTACATTGACAACTAAGAGATCTGAATAAGAAATCAGAAAAACCCGCTTTGGCATCAAGAGGCAATTAAGCTGAAAATATAATTAAATGCCAAAGGGATAATAAAGATTTCTGGACACTAATTTTTTTTTTTCTATAAGCAGGAAGGGAGAGGAAAAGCATAAGGGCAGGATCTGGAGGGAGGAGACTGCCTGGACTTCAAAAGAATCTAAAGTAAAATCTCAATAAGACTTCTAAAAGATTCATTTTAATTGGAACTTTGCAACTAAATAGTAATCCCAGGAAGAGAAAGTAAAAAGAAGAAGAAAGTGTGAAAAGAAACAGCTTGTGTGTATTTGGATTGCTTGATGACTTTTGGATTTTTGGTTATTATATTTGAATGACTAAAAACAATTGGGTGGTTGTTTAAAAATTTTTACAATGGTATCACTTCTGGATGAATTGAAAATGGAACTTAAAAAATATAAAGAAGCTGCACAAGAAGGGAAGGGCTCTTTTGGCTTCGTTTTTTCAATTCTTAGAAATGGAGATCTGTAACTACGAGAAACAACAAGAAAAGACTGTGCAACAAGAAGATTGGGACAAAGAAGAAGCCATCTTTAATGAACAAGTAACCCTATGTGGGGAAGAAAGGCGAAAGGGGGGAAAGAGAATAGAGAATTTAAGACTTAAAAAAACAGCCAAAAAAGGGAAAAATAATTTGAAAAGTGATGTAATGTTGGAAAACAACAGAAAAGGGGAATACAGAAGAGGGAAATGGAGGTGGAGAGACAGGGGGGTAAAAAGGGGAGAGAGAAGAAGAGAGGGAAGAAGGAAAGGAAGAGAAGTTACAAAGGTTTGGAGCAAGATGTAAAGAAACAGGACCTATTTAGAGATAATGAGTGAAAATCTAATTGAAAAAGGGATTTTGTGAAGGTACATAAGATTGCATTGTTATATTTGTAATAGAAATAATGTTAGAAAACTGATTAAAAAGAGGGCTAAAATAGTGTAATTTAGTGAAATATTTGTGAATAAAATAAATGAGAAAATTGAATTAGGAAGGAACAGGAACATTTTAATTAGTCAATGTTTTATAAAACATAAGTGAAGAGGGGGGGAATTAACTATGGAAAGTATATAATTGTTCCCATAGAAGTATGATATTTATTTGAAAAGTAATGTGCAAAATGTTAAGATTTAAATGAATATTAATATTAATGATAGAATTGAATTGGAATGGATTGTTATTTTAATTATATTATACATTTATAATTTTTTCTTTTTTCAAGAATACAATGTGTAGTTTTAGAATGTACCAAGCAGAATCCGAATGGAAGTTATGTATTATATTAAGGGTTATAATTTTAGGGGAAAGGGATAAAGGCGTCATACTCCAATCAGTGATTACAGAAAAAAATTTGTTTAATGAGAAAAGATAGTAGACAGTTGAAACAGGACAGACAAAGAATATAAGTATAATGATTTGAATTGAGATGAAATAAATAAAATAAAATAAAGAAAGTTAAAAGAGGGGAGAAGCTATACAGAAAATGTAGAATAGTAATAAGATATGGAATGGAATATAAAAATGAGCATGAACTTGAATTTGTGTCTGGGATAAGGTGAAAAGAGAAATAGACTCTTGCAAACTGCTATGAGCACCTATGCTGGCTGGAGAATTCTGGGAGTTGAAGTCCACAAGTCTTAAAGTTGCCAAGTTTGGAGACCTCTGTCCTAGAGGAAAAGAGCTACAAGTCCCTCCAACCTAGATATCACATTCTCTGTTTAACTGCCTCATTGCAAGTGGTTTTGACAACAATGACATTTGTATGCTGCTCCTAAAAGGCATCCAGTCAGGTTAGCATAGATATGCTACCCATTGTCATAGAAATATATGCCTTCCGGTTCCGCGTGGCTTCGGTGGCAGCAGGAATTTGTGACTGTTTGCTTGCCGCCGAGGTGCCCCCGATCCAAATGGGTCAGGGGGATATGGCTGCCCTGTAGAGGCAGCCGAAGAGAGAGGGGAGCCGGACAGGGGGTTGGGGGTGTCGCAGACCCCCTCCTCGCCCGGAAAAACCCCTTTTTCCCAAGGTGGTGGAGCGGCGGTCAGTAATGGCCACCACGAAGAAGCCTGCAACAGGGTAAGATTGTGCTGGAGAAAGCAAGAAAAGTGAAAGTGCTGGCTGAGCCGGATCAATTAACATCTTTTAAACTCTCTGGAACTGAACTGTCTGAATTGCTGGAGGATACATTATATCCCTAAGAAGACGGAAAGCGGCGGAGAAAGCTGTTAAAGGGAACTTTTTTTTTCTTTACTCTCCCATCCCATAGAAACAGCAGATGAAGATTTGAAATTTATTTGGGCACTGAAGGTGAATTATTTTGAAAGTTGAAGCCAAGGGACAAAAGACTCTTTGGACATTGGACTTAATAATTTTAGAAATCGGAAAACCCTTATTAAAGGTATGGATTTCTGATCATTTTAAAAAAAAATTGTTGTTGTAAGGGGGAAGGGGGAGAAAAAAAATTGGAGCAGAAGCTGAAAAAGGAGAAGATTGCCTGGAATCCCAAAGAAAGGTATATGGTAATTGGATCTCTTTGATTAAACAGTAACCCCAGAAAGAGAAATAGAAGAAGGAAGAAAAGTATTAATTTTTGGAACTTTTTTTGAATTACTTTTGATTAAAAATACTTGGGTGGTTGTTTTGGGAAAAGTTTCTCTTTTCATGATGGCATCGCTTGTGGATGAACTAAAGATTGAATATCAAAAATATAAAATGGAAGAACAAGATGGAAAAGATACTTTGGGCACTTTATTTCAATTTTTAGAAATGGCGTTATGCACTTATGAAAAGTTGACTACGCAGCAGAACGACTGGGACAAAGAAGAAGAGGAAGAAGAAGCCATCTTTGATGAACAATGGGTTTTTTCCGGGGAGGAGGAGAAAGAGGATAAGAAAAAGGGGATTTTAAGGTTTGAAAAAACAACCAAAAGAAAAAAGAAAAATGAGAGGAAAGGTGGATGCAAGATTAGAAAGCAACGGAAAGGGAGTAAGAAAAGGGAGGAGGAGAGACAAAGGGGTAAAAAGGGCAAGGAGAAGAATAAGCAAGAGAGGAAGGGGGGGAGGAGAAGCCTCAATGGTGGGAAGCAAGATTTAAAGAAAAAAAACTTATTTAGAGACAATGGGTGAATCTAATTGGGAAAAAAAAGGGGGGGATTCTGGAAGTTACATAAGATTGTGTTTTTATATGTGTATCTAGAGTAGAATGTTTAAGATATAAATGAGTATTAATATATATGATTAGTTTTTTTTTCTTTTTAAATGATATGGATAGTGGTTATATAGGTTTTTTCTTTAGTTATTGACCTTTCTTATAAAATTTATTGTATAATTTTAGAATGTACTAAACAGAATCCCAAGATAAATTAAGTGTTATATGAAGTACTTTTAAGTTAGGGCAATGAGTTAAAGGCGTCACTCCAATTAGTGTATAGGAGAAGTATAGTAAAAGAAAAAAGATGAATGGATAGCTGGAAATAGAACAGACAAAGAATGATATTGAAAATGGTAATAAGATATGGAAGGATATATAAAGTGAATATGATGTGGAATTTCATCTGTGTGAAGAGTTTTAACTCGGGATCAAGCATCCTTCAGAAAAGATGTTTTAAGTTTTGTTTTGTTTTCTATGTTCTGTGTTTTGTATGTTGATAAAAGGCAATAAAATTTTAATTAGCAAGAAATAACTTGGATAATTAGAATGAAAAGGAGAAGTTGGGATAAGATATGAAGTTAAATAGATAATGCAAATATTGATATTACAATTTGGAATCATTTTGTATGTTCTATTGGTTTTCTTCTTTAATTATTTTTTTTTTAGAAAAGAATTTGTAAGCTGTTATGCCTTGATTGTTTGTGCACTGTTTTTGTAAAATTAATAAAATTTGTTCAAAAAAAAAAAAGAAATATATGCATGATGATATATTTCTAAACATTTCACATAAAAATCTCCCCAACACCGTAATGCCTCTTCTTTTTTACAAGGTGAAATTATTTTCAAAATGCACTGACACATTGAACTGAGGGCAAACTGACTTTATATGGGGATATGTGTGAATTCTCAGCTGTTGCCTGCAAGATATCAATGCTTTAAGCTACACGTATTTCTTTTCTTCTTTCAAAGTTCTCCCCTTCACCCGAGATCAGGAGTTTCAAATTCAAGGCCTGCGGGCCAGATCTGGCCCACAGGGTGTTTAAGATATGGCCTGTGGGGCTACCCTGTCCAGGGCAACAAAAGGAGACCCAGCCGATCAGCTGAGATTTGGGAGGCAGAGAATAGATAAGGGCGGGGCCAGTCAGAGGTGGTATTTGCTGGTTCTCCGAACTGCTCAAAATTTCTGCTTCCAGTTCTCTAGAAATGGTCAGAACCTGCTGAATACCACCTCTGGAGTTACATCAAGCTGGCCACGCCTACCCTGCCCATAAGGTCAAACAGAACCCTGATGTGTCCCTCGGTGAAATCAAGTTTGACAACCCATCACACCTCTGCCAGGGGCAAGCCTGTTCATGGGAACGCTTAGCCTGCTTTGGACCAAGACTTTCCAGAAAAAGATCACTATCCTGCTTGATAGAATGATGCCTGCTGAATCTCTGGGATGGGGAATACAGGATATCTGGGATGAGGAATACCTTTTGAATAATGACCGTTCATAGTCACCCTGAAAAAAAGGGATTATGACTATTTTTCACACTTTATGATCACTGCAGCATCCCTATGGTCATAGGATCAAATGTGGATGCTTACCAACTGGCATCTATTTATGACAGTTGCAGAGAGTCCCAGGGTTACATAATCTGCTTTTGTTGACCTTCTGGCAAGCAAAGCCAATGGGGAAGCCAGATTCACTTAACATCCGTGTTATTAATGTAACAACTGCAATGATTTCCCCTAACAACAGTGGCAAGAAAGTTTGGAACATGGGGCAAAACTCATTTAACAAATGCCTTGTTTAGCCAAAGAAATGCTAGGCTCACCTGTGGTCTAAGTCGAGGACTGCCTGTAATGATTTGATTAGTTTAACTCTTTAGCATAACTGTGCTCATCCTTCTGTGGATCAATTAATATATTAAAATTACCCTCCCCTCCCTGCCATCCAGCCATATACAGTCATAACTACAGAGGTGGTTCAGATGGTTTGTTCCAGATATATAGAGAAAAATCTATTCTTTAATTGGGATGTTATTGAAAGAAAGAGAGCAAAAGCTTTGGGGTGGCTTAGGGATAATTGATAAGTTGTGATGATTAGGATCTTAGGATAGGGTGGGTGTAGAAAATCCATTTTCTTCGGTTTCTAATTCAGCCCTGGACTTTTCCTGAATGTTTTTAACACAGTCATTGCTTCTCAGCCCAGCCTACAAGATTTACAAGATTATTGCTGGAATAAAATTGGAGTATACTGGTACGATATGTATACCAGCTTGTTCCAGTATGTGAAAAATATTTAGAACATATGAAAAATGTCCAGAAAGCAGAAATGAACCACAACCCAACTTCCCTTTCAACTTTATCTAACCTCTCGCTTTGGTGTGACAGTTTAGGAGAAACTAAAAAGACAACATCATTTTCAGGTCGTAATAAAACTAGCAACATGAAAGAACATTTCAAGATAAATACCTTTTCTTGGGCTCGGCTGAGCTGCTTTTGAACCCTCTTAGCAAACAGGCCGGCACCTCCTGTTTTGCCTTCTGCCATGGCTGTGTCTTTTTGTGCAACTTCTGTTTTCAGCATCAGCTTTATTTGTGGTTTAATTTTTTTTTTTTTTAAGGAAGGAAGTCAAGACGTGTTAGTGATCACTAGGCTGAGCTCTGCCTTACCATTGGTTTGAGGCAAATGTGCTTCCTCTGCTGGGTTCTGGGTAAATGAAGTTTCACTCACAGGCAATGCAAGGTGGAAAGTTGTTCTTGTATGTGTCAGGCCAGAAAGACCTTAGTGAACAAAACTTTAATTAAGGTCAAAACCCAGCACCAGGTAAATAGAAAACAAAAGGTGCAATAGCTATATTGTGCAAACATAATAACAAATGTATGGATCTCATGAGATTATTATAAAAAACTAAATGCTGACTGTCCCAAAGATGGTTTTTTTCAAGAAGCAATTGGACTTTCTGTTTTTTCTTTGAAAATGTTTCACTTCTCATCCAAGAAGCTTCTTCAGCTCTGACTGGATGGTGGGGAATGGAAGGATTTATACTCCTTGCAGACAACTGGTAATTTGCATTCTTTTAGCCCAAGGAGTATAAATCCTTCCATTCCCCACCATCCAGTCAGAGCTGAAGAAACTTCCTGGATGAGAAATAAAATGTCTTCAAAGAAAAAACTGAAAGTCCAATTGCCTCTTGAAAAAGCATCTTTTGGACAACCATGACCTGGATGACTGAAAATCTCCATAGACACTAAATGCTGACAGTTGCCTTATCTTGGGCCTTAATCTAGTGTTGTATGTTGTATGGAAAAACTGCTGCCTGACTATTTAAGTAGTATACGTTCTCATTTTCTAGGTGGCCTGGAAATTTTTATTTTTATGGTAGTCCTTGGATGGGAAGCCACTGAATCCATGGATATAGTCAACTGTAGTTACATTGATTGAGAGCAGCTCAGAATTCGTTATAAGCCAGGCAACGGTAAGAGCTCTTGGGTGGTTGATCTTCTCTTCAATAGTTACAGCTAAACTCATGCATGCTTTTGTTTTCTCATTTAATGTATTGGATTCCTTCTAAGAATGGTCTTAGGTCAAAGTCGGTCCATCCCCATTTGTTTATATAAGAGCAAACATAGATCTTACAAATCTTCTTCCTGAACAGATTTTGTAATTTCCCATCTCGTTTAGATATTTCATTGCGTGCCACTCTTTTTTGTGCAGTGTGAAACTCAGCCATGATGTCTTCCTTTCAAAAATATTGCCATTGTTTGTTGGTTTTTAAGAAATATTTCCACCTTATTAACTCTAGAGGGTCCTACAATTTTGGTCACTAGTGGGCTACTTCCTTCAATAGTTTAACTCATAATAGGACTCTGTATGTTTTGAAAATAATTGGAAAGAAAGCTTTAGTTCTTTGCAAGCACAGATTTTCTCTACTATTCATTCAAGCAAATTTGGGCAGGAGGGAGGGAATTTTTTTTTGGTCAGAGCCAGATTTAAGGGGCTTGATTAGAGCGTTGAATTGACTTTGGTGAAAGTTGCTTAAAATTTTCTCCTTCTGTCCTGGCCACTTTTTACATGATTGAAAGCGTTTTAACAAACTGCATCACGATTTGGTTTGGCAGTAAGAGTGCCTCAGATAGAAAGTCCATTCAGAGAATGGTAAGGACAGCAGAGAAGATTATAGGAGGCTCCCTTCCCGTTATTCAAGATACTGCTTATAAGCACTATGTGCTTGGAGCTCAAAGCATTATTAGAGACCCCGCACACCCTCTCTACGGTCTGTTTCTGTTGCTCCCCCCTAGGAGGAAGTTTCAAAGTATTTCTAGCAGGATTACCAGATTCTGTAACAGCTTTGTTCCCTATGCGATCCATCTGGTAAACTCGCAAGATTCGTTTTTCTCACCATATACATGTATACATCCGAACTAGATTGTTTGTTCCCCTGTATCATAGAAATTGTGTGGGTTTATGCATTTTTGGGTCATATTTATGTAGTGTATATTGGAGGTAATGACCCTTTGAAAGCTGTATGCAATGAAATTTCTTTTTAATGTATGCCAATTAGTGTATATTTAAAGTAACAATAAAGTTATTCTAACCGAAACTCAAGTTCAATAGCACCATTTGTTTTCCCATCTCACTTGGAAGCCTACAAAAATCTGGCTGCCTTAATAAATTGCAGAGAAATGCTGCATTCACAAGAACCCCCAAACCCTTCTCTTAAATTATTTTTGAAGCGTGCACAATTTTTACAATGTGATCTATAGAGGGAAGTGTATAAATGGAAAATAATTGTCAGAGGTGACATTCATTTTCTAGCCTATACTGAAGATAAGGGAGTTTCAGTATTATTTTAAATTGTTCTGCAGATTATGAGGTTTGATATTTTACATTACTTCCTCTTTGGGGAACATTCAATTGTATATATATATTGTATATATATATATACATAATACATAATATATAATTGTAATATATAATATAAAAGCATATATACAAATAAATATATATAAATATATATATTTAAAACTGAAACAACTGGCTAGCAGCTTCTGCCGAAACGTTATTCAGCTTTGTTCGGATATTTTCCCACATCATTATAGTTGTGCTTTTAAAGTTGTAGCAACGTTTCGGCAGAATCTCATCTGCCATCATCAGGCTTCTGTATTGTGTTTGCCTGTGAGCCAGACTTTTACAGTTGTTTCAGTTTTAAATTTGGGGCTAGCCTACTGCTGTGCCAGAATGGTTTTGTCTTCATCCTGATTGGTTGGGAGTCTTGGTCTGTGTTTATTGGTCTTGGAGTTTGCTGTGTTCTGCTTGATTGGTGTTTCTAATATCTTCTGTCTGTTTTGTGGCTTTTTTGTGTCTTGATTGGTTGACAAAATTGTGTTCCTATATTGGAGGCTTTTAGTGCAGCTTGGCTCCGAATAAATGGATGGCTATCATTTGTTAGGAAGCTAGGTTTCATCTGGGTGCCTGGTTGGGGTGTGTTTGAGCTGGAGGTATCGGGGGGGATCTGTTTGTGCCCAGGTGTTTGCCTGGCTTGTGGTGTGGAGATGTTTTTGTTTGTGAGTGCAGGCTTCCAAATGATTGACAGTTTGGTGGAATCATCGATTCATGCTTTCAGGTCTTTTTTCAATCTCTATAGCTTCATACATATACATATACATCATATACATATACGTATACATTCAGTATATATATATGGTGTGTGTGTATGTGCGCGCGTGCATGCACACACGCACACAGATATACATACATATAACTTTGTTAAAAGTTTTTTTTAACAAAAAGAGGAAAAAACAAAAAACAAAAAACAGAGCAAAACCACCAGACCAATGGGTTATAGGAAGTTAGGAATGAAATCCTTCAACTTTAGGGAACAGAAAAACTATGCATCATTGGGAAGTTTATTTGTTTTTAAAAGGAAGGTTGTAGGGAAAAAAAACCCTAATAATTTGAATACTTTCTGCCATGTTTTGAACTGCAACCTTCTATTTGCAAGGCAAAAGTTGTCATATAACCATTCTGCTACTACAGCATTTACAGTAAATATGGGTTTAAAAGACATTAGAACAAAATAGGTCAGATAGCTTGTGGTACCTTCATGTAGCTGCTTTAACTTTCTCTATATAGATAAGTGAGAGAGGTTTGGCCTATTGGTGAAAGCACCAGGGTGGAAACTGGGAGATCGTGAGTTCTGGTTCCACCTTAAGCATGAATGATCTTGGGCCAGTCACTCTCTCTTAATCCTAGGAAGCAGTCCAGAGCAAACCATTTCTGAAATCTTGCAAAGGAAACTGTAAGGAGTTGTCCAGGCAGTTACCATCAGTCAAGACTGACTTGAAGACACCAGAATAGACAGGCAGACAGACAGACAGACATATATGTTCAAGAAGATCTACCCACAGGAATGAAAACAATTGGATATTTCTTTTCAGGAACAGAAAAATGGAACAGCAGAGCGGCAGGGGAATTGTCCAGCAAGAGGATGGTGAAAGCCTATAGTTACCACTAAAACCTTTGTAAGCTATTGCTAAAGTGTTTGAATCTAGATAGCATTTTTTAAAGAGAGGCTCAGTGTCGAGCCTGGCATGAGCAGGAACAACTTAAAACAGTAAGTTCAGTTAACTTTGGGTTAGCTTATTTAACTCATCAAATCCTATAACTGCATTTGATGTATAAGAATATCCATATCTACATTCACCTACCCAATAAAGAGAAAGCTGAGTAAAGTCAGGCCCAGGCAAGGACCAATAGGGTGTGTAGAATAGAACTATGTGTAAATGATGGATTTCTCCTTTGATTTATATCCTACCTTTCAGCCCTGAAAGCAGCTTGTGACTCCCTAAAGAAGTAAGGAAACAACTAGTATTTATGTAAACTACTTGAAGGGCTACATACAGTGCAGGATACAATTTAATAATTTAATTATAATATACTTATTACTATCTAGACCAGGAAGTTCTGGCAACATTAATCCTGATCGTTCCTTTAGGGAACATGAGATTCCAGTGTATATGATTTTGCCCGTCTTGGAGAAGGTGTGTTCCAGAGTCTTCCCCTGTAAGAGGGGAAGGGAATCATGGTTTAGGAAGCAATTCTTTTCTAGTATGTATTTAATATTACATGTTTTAATAGCAGCGAGGATTATCTTTGCACAATATTGGAAAGATGAAGAAAGACCTCAAGATGAAGAGATAATTAAGAAGATATTAGACTGTGAAGAAATGGAAACTGCAAATTGTTCTGTTCTGAAAAACACATGGCTAGCAGTTGGCTCATAAATGTGTAAAACATGCTTTTGGTGTCACTTTATGGGATTATTCACAATAATCCTTCATGGCTCAAAATAGCAATAGCACTTAGCACTGAGACTTATATATCACTTCACAGTGCTTTAAAGCCCTCTCTCAGGAGTTTACAAAGTCAGCATATTGTCCCCCCAATAATCTGGGTCTTCATTTTACTGACCTCGGAAGGATGGAAAGCTAAGTAGCAACTCTGAACAAAAGAAAATAAAGAATATTAAGGATTTGAAATAAACAGCAAAAAAACAAAATAAGATTTTGATCTAAGAAAGTTATAAATGGATTAAGGGTGCAGATAAATTTGGAATATTGACTTTTATTAGAAGATTTGGGAATTAACTACAAAACATAAATAGCTTCTTATGGGAAACAAACTTATTTTGGCTATTCTGGCTATAACAAAGATCTTTGTCATAACAAAGATAAGCAATGATTTTAGAAACTGGACATTAGAGGAAACTAACAATTGTAAGCAAAGGAAAAAAATATAAGAATATTCTTGATGTCAGTTAATACTTAGACTTACAAAAATGACATAAAATATTTCAGGACCACAAATATGAAAGGAGAATATTTGAATTTTATATACACATTATACATTTATGATCTTTAGGAGACATACAAATGTTTTAAATATCCATAGTCAGTATTTCAAGCCAAAACAACATCTGTAGAGTTAAAAAAAATAGAAAGAATTTATTATAGTTTAAAGGGATAGTGACTAGATTTATTCCCTCGAATCCAACCCAGTGAAGGCCCTTAGCCTGTGGTAGTAGCCTAGCTCTAGAACAAGTTTCTATTCCTATTTTGTAAATCATCTCTTGTTTTGGAAATGGGTTGGGCCATTTGTGGACATACAGGTGCTATGAAAGCAAATGGCAACTTGCAACTCTTGCTGTACTGACATGACTTAATGTGCAAAATATAGTCTTATTTTCTTCCAACCCTCAATTTGTGGTTGATGCCCATGAATTAAACTTTTATTTATGGGCCTAAAATCATTACTGAGGTCTTGTGACTTTGTGTTACATTTTGAATATCATATTTTGTTAATGATTTATGTTAATTTATTTTTTTATCATGGATGTTTTATATGTCTGTAATGAGGTAAACACCAGATTCGAGAGTGTGCAATTAAGTGAACAAATAAGGAAATAAATCATTACAATTTTTTTCCCAGCCACATAAATTGCTGCTTCTTTTTGCTGGTACTCCAAATCATTTAAGGAAAAGACTTAGTGGAAATAAATAATTGTGTCAAACTTTCACTAACATACACACATCCCAGTATATCAAACTGGCCCTCTTTTACCAATCTTATTTATGGCTAAATGGGTATTGAAAATCTGGCCTAAGCCAGGCTGTCCAACTGGCGGTCAGCGGGCTGGATGTGTCACATGTAGGCCACACCCACCCCAACTCCGCAAAGGCAAAAAACGTTGCGATACATCCCAATACATCACATGACAAGTTTGACACCCATGGTGGTCTAAACTCTCAATCCATCTGCATTGTTCCACAATTCTCCAGTTGCCTTCTGAAATGATCCCCTCCCACGACATAATTGGTCCCAACTCCTTTGCCTTCAAAAAAAACCCCTGAGGTTTTCCTTGGGCATTAACCCAAGATTATTGGAACTCCAAATTGGAGAGGATGCAAATGTGAGATTCTGCCTGCTGACTTACATCTGTTTGGATTTGAAATGAAAATCTTTATCCTGTTTTGGTCCATTTCCTGTCATCTAATCTTGTAAGCAGTGTTTGAGTTGGATGGACGTATCATTAAAGAAACAAAACAAGCAAATGAAGTTGAACAGAATCAGCTGTGAAAACTCCCAGAGTTTGTCTGACCTTTTCCCTTATCTAGTTCCCATAAAAGCATTTCTAAGCCAGGGGATGAATAAAATGATCAGCCCTTACATGTGATGATTCTTTGATTCTATGACAAATTAACATTATTCATCCAGGAAATATAAGCTGAGACAAGAGTAAACACAGTAAGCTTTGAGTAAATATTGTGTCCACTTCTGGAAACAAAGCTAGTGATTTCACAGACAACATATCTGCTGTTTAAAGGCCCTCCTGAATCCCATAGAATGCAAAGCAAAGATGGGAGAGCTACATCACTAAATCAATTGTGCTCTCTGGTTTTGCCACAAAGCATGAAATAGCTGCTGAAATAAACCAAGGTAGGGCAATGTGTAGCCTGCAAATGAGTTGTCCACCAAGCAGACAACTGATGCTTAGCTTTTGCAGCATGGTTATTTTGAAGAAATTTGGATTCTAGAGATATTGCAATTAAGAATTGGATAAATAACCAAATCCTATCACCAAAGTTTGATCCCCAAGGTAAATTTGCCAGAGTTTTCTCAGATAACAAAAAGTTCTTCCTTAGGAAACAGATATTATATGGAGGATTCTTGGCTTTGCAATTCAAAAGAGTTTTGGATCCAAAGTGCTGTTTCCAAGCCTTGAGAACTTTTAAGATGTATGGCAGGGGTCTCCAACCTTGGCTCCTGGAAGCCTGGCGGACTTCAACTCCCAGAGTTCCACAGCCAGCTGCTGTGGAATTCTGGAAGTTGAAGTCCGCCAGGCTTCCAGGAGCCAAGGTTGGAGACCCCTGACAATTTCTGGAGGCAAATCATTCCACCAATTAGTTATTCACATTGACAGGAAATTTCTCCTGTCGTATAGTTTAGAGAAGCACAGCTTAGCCTTGCTGAATTTGCATCCATTCTGCCAAATTGAAGTGGTCCAAGGCAGAGCAGAAGGTTGAGCTAGATAAAGGCAACTGTGGCAGGCAATGACCTTCTTGAAACTCCCTTCCGTTGTTAACAAGTTTTTGCTTTTTACGCCATGTTTTTATAGCATGAGATTACCAGGCATCCAGCACAAACCATGTATCCTTAACTGTCAAGCCCCAATAGGATGAATTGCAGCAGATAGCAGGATCCAGGAATGGGAGATAAGCTTGCTCTGCAGAGTTGATGCCAGCTGTCCATTTGCTGTACCAGAGCGAGGGTGTCAGTGTGCTTAAGAAGAACGATAAGCCTAAGTTTCATTTTGACTTCCCGCCTTGTAAAATGGAAGGAGGATCTCCCAGTGATGGAGCATAATGTAGGTGTGGAGAATCTTTGGTTCTTCACTTACTGCTGAACCGCCTCGCCATTGGCCATATCGATGGGGATGACTGGGAACTGAAGTTCAACAGCATCTGAAAAGCCACATGTCTCTCATATTTCATGCAAGGGATAAGTAGACTGCCTGTCTAGCTTCATCATTTTTTTTTTCAAGGCATCAAGATCAAACTAGGGCAGAGCAAAATGGCAGATCTATATAGCTAGCATAGCGTAGAGGTGAAGGTGTCAGAATAGGAACACGGTTCAGATTCAAGTCTCCAATGGAGATGGAATTGAGCGGGTGATTTTGGTTTGTGTCATTCCTATGAGATATAGAACCAAAAGTAAAATCTACAGGACTAGAATGATATCACAGCAGTAGGCTATAATAATATGGTAAAATCTTTTAAGTCTGATTGTACTATTCTCTCTATTATATCCTTCAAAGTAGAAAGAAGCCAGCTTCAGCATCTTCCTAATATTGTTTCTGTTTGCAGGATCTAAGCAATGCTTTTGTCCTTTCTTTGCTTATGTAAGTTTCTGAATATTTGCTTTAATGCCACTTCTCTGGATCTCAACAGCAGTTTTTCTTTCTTTAGCCAAATCATTCTGTCAGAGAAATTATTGCGAAGATAAAATTAGGGGAGAACCCCTAATTATGTCAAACTCTTAGAAGAAAGGCTAGCATTGATGCAGTAAAAAAGCACACCGATACTGACTTTATGGCGATCTTCAGTCAACCAGGTCATGATTGTCCAGAAAGTTCTTTTTCAAAAGGCAACTGGCTTTGTTTTTCCTTGAAGATATTTTGCTTCTCATCCAAGAAGCTTCATCAGTTCTGGCAGGATGGTGTGGGAGCGAATGGAAGGATTAGTTCTGACTCTCCCCATCCTATCAGAACTAATCCTTTCATCCCTCCACCATCCTGCCAGAACTGATGAAGCTTCTTGGATGAGAAGTAAAATCTGCTCAAGGGAAAACAAAGAAAGTCCATTGCCTTTTGAAAAAAAGCACCTTCGGGACATCTATATTAGCTTGCAGAATGCTTATTTGAATAGGGTTCTTGACAGACTGGTTCTTAAGATATGTTAGAATTCCATACAAATGTTCACCACCATTGCAAATGCTCATCTAATTATGAGGACATTTATTCACAATCTGTTCATTTCAATATTAATGGTCTTATTTGATTGACTGATTGATGATTGATTGGAATTAAGAAGACGAACAACTGAAGCATCTATGTTTCTGAATCATCAAGGGATACTGCTTTTATTATTCCTTTGTATATTGTGTGAATTCTAATAATATTTGCTTCTGGTGATACATTTCTGGGCAGGATCTGGCCAGAGGGACATAAAACACTCGGTTGCATGAATATGTTCAGAGCTGCGCTTCTTGAAAGATAAGAGTAATACAATGTCAAAGCTGCCAAGGAGCAGAGAAACTGGAATTGGAAGAGAAAAGATGAAATGAAGATTCAGCAGAAACAAGAATATAGGCCTGTTTTATATTAAATAGCAGTGTGGCAAATATACAGTACAACACTAGTTCTTTCATTGCCCAATCAGATGGAGACCTGCAGTTTCCAAAAACAACATTCATGATTTGGCAATATTGTGGGGTTTTTTTTTGTGTGCCCTCAAGTCTGTCTTGACTCCTAGTGACAATATTGGCAGGTTCATGCAATGTTCTTGGCAAGATATTGGAAGTGGTTTGCCCTTGCCTGCTTGCTCAAGCTGACAGAGTATGACCGATCCAAGATCACACAGCTGGCTACAGCAAACAGTCTCTTTGGTTTTATCCTGTTCCTTTAACCACTACACCAAATGGATCCTCCTGGCATTGATTAGATCTCTCTCAATACTAGAGACACTTCTTCCGTTTACTTGATGCAAACCATGGACAGACTCAATGGTTTGGAATGACTAGAAGTGACTTGTATCCAAAATTTGGGCAAGGTGGTAAGCCATGTGCTGCAGAACATACAAGGACAACCTAGGCAATAGTTCAGCACATTCAGAACCCAACTATCCAATAGTTTGGCATAATTGCAACCTTTATCATAAATTGGAACTTCCTCATTGGTTTAGGTTCAGATTGACTGATTCTAGTCATCAGGAGTATTTTTTGAGAACAACCTCCAAGAAAGTCTCAATGTCTCAACACACTTATTGACCTAAAAAACAAAGTAAAAAAAACCCCAACCCCACGAATCCCCAACTTAAAAAATGCATGGGTAGGACCTAGCAGTTTTCAGGACAACTCCACTTAACCTTCCAGCAACATTATTGCTGTTCTACTTCGGATGCACAAAGATCTGTTCCACACTTAGGGTCTGCTCAGTTCCTTCATTGTTATAAATGTCTTGGTCACCAGCCATACCAGACGGAAATGCATCCCTCTATAGATAAGAGGGCAAGAAAATAAAGTAAGAGTTGAGTCATGAATTTGGAATCTTTCCATAAATTTCAAAAACGCCACTTAGAAATATTGTCCGATAAGGAACAGAAGTAACAAAGTACTTGAGGCAAAAAGGTTTATGACAATTAATAGGAGTCACTTCCTACTTTCATCGCTCTTGGTGGCCCTATGGATATGCCCCACTAAACAATGTTTTGCACAGTATCATTTTGGTTGCAGTGCTTTCAAAATGACACTTAACTAAAGCATGTTACTTATAAAGATAGCTAAAAAGATATTTTGCAGCCAATCCTTTTCTCTCACCCTTGCAAGGTAGTCCAGGCAAGAAGCACAACTAGGGGTATTAGTTCTATCTTTATTGCAAGGTTATATTTACAGAAGCTTGTAAGACTGAAAGTATTTCTCCCCTCCTTTTACTCTTTGGAAAACTAGGGAGGGTCCCTTCTGAAATGCTTCCCATGTTTTCCCCCCATCTGCAGATTAAACTGCCTCTTATAACACCATTACTCAGTTCTTCATTCTCTCTCCCAAGGTCATTTTCACATAGCACTTTATTTTCCCAGAAGGATTCAAGGCATATTTTGCATTGGTGACCTGGAGAACTCAAGCAGTTGAATAAAATAAACCAATCAACCAGAAGTCATGTTTGCATAATGTCTTAGTTTGATAGAATTTAACTTCCTTTCTATGGAAAAAACACTTGGAAAAAGTGAACCAAAGTAAGAGATGTTTGAGTAAAGGCTTTCAGGGAGAACTAGTCAATACAAAGTTTAATCTGATCCATAGTAAAAGTAACCAAAATATGTCAATTCCACAAAATGGGAACTGTTGACTCTATGTGTGATGTAGGGATATAAATAATCCAGTTGTTTGTGAACCATGTTTGTGAACAAAGTCTGAAAGGATGAAACCTGTTCTATTCTATTCTATTCTATTCTATTCTATTCTATTCTATTCTATTCTATTCTATTCTATTCTATTCTATTCCATTCCATTTCATATTCATATTCATATTCTATTCTATTGGAAGAAGCAATGACAAAAATGTCACATGCTCTTCCAGCCCAGTTTCAAGTACAGCCATTCCTTTAATGATCATTTGAAGTTACTGAAAAAAGTGACTTACAATTGTTTTTCACACATACAACCATTGCAGTATCCCCATGGTCACATAATCAAAGTTGGGTGCTTGGCAATTATCAATTTGGCAACATGATAACTGTACCATCCCTGGGTCATGCGATCACCATTTGTAACCTTCCCATCCGACTTCCATCAAAGAAAGACAACCGCATGATTCATCTAATTACTATAGTGATTTGCTTAACAACTGTGGCAATAAATATAAAACGGGGTAAAATTCACTGCCTTGCTTGGCAACAGAAATTTGGGGTGTAAATTGAGGACTCCCGGTATAGCTTATATGATTACCAATCTCCTTTAAATGAAATAGAGTCACTGAAGAATAGGGCTGGGTTAGGATGTGTGTTCCAACATTAATTATAAAGAAATGGAGAATTAGTGAAAAGAAAATGAACCCAACACAGAATTTCTTCATAAAATAGTTATCAGCTTTGTTTATTTCCAGTCAAGATTACCAGAGCAAGACATTTGTTTCATCTGAAAATTTTTCCAGCAAATGAACCAAAACTTCTAATGCTAGCTCCTGCATTCAAAAAAAATCCTTTCACCCTGTCTCCGTTCTTCAAAAATGCTAAAAGTATTGTATGGAAACCAGCCTTGTCCTTTTAAAATGGAAAGATGGAATCATGCACAGATAGATTTTGATCTGTAATGTCAACCAATTGGCAATTAAAAGTCTGGTGTACTCATAAAATACCCAGTACTTACAAAAATCCAAAATCTATTTTTCTCTTTGTACTTATACCTTCTATGGAAGGTATATGGAAGGTGAAAATGCTAATTATTTATAAGTTACAAGTATTACCAGCATTGTCAGTTATAAGAAAGTTGCTGTTTGGGAGCTGACAACCTTGTTACAGAGAGGACCCTGTCCTTTCTGCCCCTTATCTGAGGAAATTCAAGAAATGTACATCTGATTGTTTTCTTAGAAACATTACAAACAGGGGCAAATTTTTGGTCTAGCACATCACTATGATTAGCAATAGCCATGATCACTTTACTCTAGCTGCTTTCCTAGTGGGTATTTCTCATCAAACACAAATATACAGATACACACACACAAATTTTGTTTTTTTTGCGTTGCTTTAACTCCCATCCACTGATGTGAGTAAGCCTTCATTTGGCAGCTGGTTTCTCATGAGAGATAGCTTCCTGCTCTGCTAGTGTTTTGCTTTATTTATTTGTTTAAAGGCACATTAGCAAGCTTTCTTTATTCCTGGCATTGCAGTGTATCGCAAAGGCTATGGAAATATCTGAAACCAAGCCACATACCATCTCCCACTGCAGGATGTTAACACCAGTGCAGTATAGAAAAGCCAGGTTGGGCCCTGTTTAGTCATAAAGAATGGAAGCAAGTTGCACCCTTTGAAGGCCTAGACTTCAGAGGTTGGGAGAACTAGAAGGCACATTAAACTCAGACATGGGGAAGGGCTAAGGAAGTGCCACAACCTTACTGCATTCCTTCTCTTCCATTTGTTGGGGAGAACTGAACAGCTAAAAGACACAGTTTTAATTCTTCCACAGAATCATCAGTTGCAACCTGCAGCATGCTGGCAAAAGCTCCAAAGCTTGAGGTAAAACACGGGCCTCAGCCTGTGCAAAAGGGCTAGGATTTCAGTTGCACAACCATACTGCAGGCCAGCATTGACTATTTTAATTTCAGGTAGCTGCACTGAGCCTTTGGAAGCAGAGGTTTGCCTGCTGCTCACCTGCATGTCAGTGCAAAGACCTTTAAGACAGTTGAGAAAGCATTAGAATTACAAAGATTTCTCCTCCCAATGCTCAGTATTGTCAGAAGCAGCGTTTCCTATGTAACAGATTAAAGTCATTATCTTTGGCATCCAATTATTCTCTAAACTATACACAGACAATTTATTCCTTAGGTCAGAACCTCAAAGCACTACTTCCTATAATATTCACAACATACAAATAAGGGAAATGTTTGAGTTCACATCTGGTCGATGGCCATTTTTTCTCTACAGCCATATGAACATTGCCAGTGTAATTTGCCTCAGAATATGGAACTTTGATAATGTATCTAGTATTCTAAAGAGCAAATATACCAGCTTGTAATTATTATTATTTTTTTATCAAGAAAGCCCAGATAAACCAATATACCAATGTTGGCTGTTTTGAGCTTATTGCAAAAGGCACAAGAGTGTTACAGGCAAATTTTGGGTTATGCAGCAAATTGGTTCCCCCTCTCATTTCCTGAAATATACCGTCTGTCGCTAGAAAGCAAGTTCAGAAGAATGGGAGCTTTGACAGGAGATGCATTCCAGAGCTGCTTTGGTCTTTTTCTTGGACTGCTTTAGCTGAAGTGCCAGATCTGATGAGCATCTGCAGTGTTGCAGGGAGCCATGGATGGATGCTCACCTCTTGCAGACAAACACCAGTTAATTGCTACATTCTTAAGCAGGTGATCCTAAAAAAAAAAAGGCACACTGTTGAGATAGAACATAATCAAAGACTCCACTGATTAAAGTGGCTAGGAGTTCTGGGAGTAGAACTTTAATATCTCTTTTTTGTTTCTTTCTTTTTAACTCTACAGCTAAAGGTTCTGTTAAGCCAAGAAGATGCTCTACACCTGGAGTGTCAAACTCACATTGTCACAGCAGCATCATGTGATGTATCGGGACTTTTTCCCCCTTTGCTAAAACAGGCGTGGGTGTGGCCAGTGTGTGACGCACCTGGCCCATGGGCAATGAGTTTGACAGCCCTGCTCTACACAAAAGGATAGGGCATGCTGGCCATGCTTCCACCTGGAGGACCTTCCAGTATGGCTCACATTTAGTCAACCTACGCCCTACCCTTTGAGAAAAGTGGTGCAGTTGAAGCTAGAAACAGCCCCATTTGCTGATGTAACATCACCACCTGGAGCACGCTCAAACCACTTCCTGTGTAGTAGGTAGCAAAGGAAGAGCAACTTTTCTCATCTTCAGGTGCAGGGGATAAAGCTATTTTTTAATGTGGAGATATAGGTGGAAATATATCACTCCCAGCTTCTGCACTGATAAAATCATGATATCTGAAGATGGAATTAGACTTCTGCTTCTTAATCCTTCATGACATTATCTGAACTGCCAACGCTGGTTCACATCTGGAGGCCTAAGCCAAACAGCCTCTTTTGTGAAAATTTATCTTTTTCTGAAAATCTTTCCATTGACTTTGAACAAAGAAAAAGAAAGATTTCAGAAACAGTTAAGTACATATGAACTATTTCCTTAAATAGTTTTGAAACTTCATTTAATTCCTACAGCTACAAAATGAAAACTGAGCAGCTCTTCTGGTTATTGCTAGGTGATGACTGATGTGTCTCTCTCCCTCCAGAATGATGTCAGGCAGAGGTAAGAGTACAGTTGATTGGCAATTAACTCCAAGCTGGGACAAAGGATCTCTTAAAAACTTTTTTCAAAATTTTAATCTGACTTAACTGTATACCTAATATAATTAAAATTTGGCAAATAGATTCCTTTTGTTCAAATGATTTTTGCCATTTCACACAATGCTGCCTGACAGTGTGATGGGCAGCATATAAATTAAATACATTTCACTTTTCCTTTTATCCAGTTTCTTTTTCTCTCAAAGAAAACTGCCAAGAATCTTATTTTTTCCTTTTTTCCTTCCTTCCTTCTTTCCTTCCCCTTCCCTGCCTGCCATCCTTCCTTCCCTTCCCTTCCCTCCAGCCTGCCTGCCTGCCTGCCATCCTTTCCTTCCTTCCTTCCTTCCTTCCTTCCTTTCTTTGCATATACCTGCCCATCTCACAAACAGGACTCTGGGCGGCACATAAAAAAATCTGAATGTAACGAAGGTGGGATATTTTTTTTAAAAAAGCAAACATTACAAAAGTATCATAATGAAAGCAACCCTATTATTAAACAGACTAGGAAAGAGTATCTTCAATGTTACAAGCAATGTAAGCCATGTCAGTAAATTTCATTTCCTTCAGATTCTCAAGCCTTTTGACATAGCCACATCTTTGTAGCAGAGACTGAACTCATCATCTTTGGCATCAGATCTTTCCTTAAATTCTTATTATCACCAGCCTAATTCATATGCTACTCTTGCTTCAGATTTTCTTTTGAAGAAAGAGCAGAGTAATGCAAATAGGGACCTTCAAAATGGACTCCGAAATTGTACTTTTAATTGTCAGTACATTTTTAGCAACCAGATGTGTTAATAGATTCCTTAGCAGGAAAGGCATTATATTCTGAACTTTGTCATGTTTGAGTGTGTATGTGTGTGTGTGTGTCTACAGTAAGAGATATTTGGCTGACATGTAAAGTGAGGCTGGCTGCAGGTAGAAATAACTGATCTGGAAAGAGATGGCTTAAAGAACAGCATATTTGTCTGTAAATTCACAGATTAAACTCACATGTGTCCGTTCCCATTCTTCATTTTCTGGCACTCGGGAGTGTTTCCCTGTATAATGACAGTCTCCCAATTCAACGGCCCCTTTCTTGGCTCGGAGGCAGAGCTGCTTGCCAATGTTGTGTCGCAGATCTCGCTGGGATGTGTATTCAAAATACTAAGAGCAAAACAGGGATAAGAAGCTTTCACTATTAGAAACAAGGCCAAAAATATTAGTATTTTTTCTAAAGGAGATTTTAATGCCGTACTTCAGTATACCAACTTTATTCATTACATTTTCTGTCTTCACAAATCATCTCATCTCCATATATTTCTTATGTTGCTTTTCATTCTTTGTAGTAGCTACTGAGATCCTATAGATGGCGCTAGATGCTAGCAGCAAACTGCAGTATCTGATGGCTATATGGGCCTCTTTTGCTACTTGCATGATCTCATAACTTATCTTGGTAAAGGAAAGTCCCGGATTTATAGATTATCTCATTTTACTAACATCACCACGATTTGTAAGGATTGGTTGGGGGTTTGTACCAATGTGGATGGGAGGTTTCACCCATGTGGGATCTATTCTCCAATCCAAATGCTGTATCTATGCTACTCTTCCTTGCTTGTAAAAATGGTATAAAAGAATAAACGCTGTCCAGGCAGTCAGACATCTTGGCGCCCTGCACAATGACTGGTCTTTGAAACCCACCAATTCTTTAGACTCCACACCCCTGTCCATCTCCCTCTCCCTCTCTCTCTCATAAACTCCATCCAATTACCACTTTTTCAGCTCTCTATTTTTTCTCAACTCATTTGTTTTTCCTTCAGATAGCTACTTATTCCTTGCCTATATATGACCAAACTTCCCCACATACTTCTTTTATACAAGTAGTTCTTGAGACACAGCACTTAATTTAGTGACTCTTCAAAGTTACAATAGAACTGAAAAACTTATGATCGCTGCATCATCCCCCATAGTCATGTGACCAAAATTCAGACACTTGGCAATTGACTCATATTTAAGATGTTTGCAGTCTCCCAGGGTCATGTCATCACCTTTTGTGACTTTCTGACAAGCAAAATCAACAGGGAAGCCAGTTTCACTTAACTGTTACTAACTTAAAAACTGCAGTGATTCATTTTACAGCTGGGACAAGAAAAGTCACAAATTAGGGTAAACTTCAGTTAACAACTGTCTCACTTAGCAACAGAAATGTTAGGATCAATCGTGGTCATAAGTCGAGCAGTGCCTGAACTGATTACTTCCTATTGTGTACAGGCCACATTCATCCATTTTTGAGCCTAACTCTTGTTGGACAAACAGGCTTCTTAAATAACCCTTTCAGCTTACTTTTATGTCTTTCTGACATTTCAAATTCCCACTGATAAAAAAATGGACAGAAACTTAAATCTTATAAACAACAGCAAGGTTGTTGTTGAGTTCTTATCCCAAAACTTAGAGGCTGGGCAGGGCTGGGTGGAATGGACCTGATTCTAAATCAATCCTACCAAGACTGAACGGTTGTGGATATTAGGGTCTCATGGACCCAGGGAATTTCATTTAAACTCTTGGATAAGACTTCTCCATTCAGGAATGGTGCACTATCTGAGCTTCTCTTGAACTAAGCTTCTTTTTAAAGAGTAAGGGGCAAATGGCAGCTTTGACCATTCTTTGCACAGCTCCATGTGTTGCACCAGCTGGAAGGCCCTTTGGTCAATCACTCATGTCCTGATACCCAGCCTTGACTACCGTGAGCTGAAGGCTGGACTTCCCACTCCTGATCAACACTGATTGGGACAAGTCTTGGAGGAAGGAGATGAACCAGCACAAAACTGTGCCCCACTCCATCCTCAGCTCCCAAAACTGATCCAAATGGAAACCATGACCAATGATATCAAAGACTGCCCAGAAGTTAAAAAGAACCAGGACGGATGTCCCAAAGGTGTTTTTTCAAGAGGCAACTAGACTTTCTTGTTATTCTTTAAAGACGTTTTGCTTCTCATCTAAGAAGCTTCATTTAGAATTTGCACAACAATGGAAAAGCGAAGAGATCCTGACAGATGAGAGTATAATTAAAAAAATATTAGAATGTGCAGAAATGGACAGATTAACACTCACAATTAAGGAAAAAGAAGGAACTGAGTATTTCTCCCCCCCCCTCATTTGTATTTGTTTTAAAATATTTATTTTAAAATATCATTATTATAGAATTAATATCATTGTGATGAGCATTATTGCAAACATTTTGATTATGATTTCCTAAAAATAATTGTACCCCAAAAAGGCACTATTTGATTGAAACTGAATTTTTACATGTTATATAAATAAAACAAAAATTTTGAAAAAAAAGAAAAAAAGATCCAGTTGCCTCTTGAAAAATCACCTTTGGGACAATCATGACCTGGATGACTGAGAATCTCCCTAAGCAGGATACCCATCCCGCTCTGCCAGAAATCATCTAAAAGTGTGACCAATGCAATTTCTACCCTATATCTGGGTCTGAATTCTGACTGGAAGGGATCCAGATAATACATCTTATCCAGAATTCTCTGGACCTGCAACTACTTCCTTAGAATGAGGAGATGGGAGACAATGAAAATCATTCAGAACGGTTGGATAAATATTGGAGTTATTGTACTTTGAATATTAAGATCTTTAAATTATTTTTTAAATAATGTATGCTTGTAGAAAAAATGTTTTTGACATTGTGGACATAATAAGACAAGAAATGTATAATGGCGTTTAGGTACACATCTTTAAAGAAGCCCACAGGAACCTGCCTCATGAATTTGATTCAATCATGTCATCTGTTGTGCCTTATTGGGAATGCTTTGTTCCTAAATAGAGATGTTACAGAATAAAATATGCAGCAAAATTTAAGGAAAATATGAAACACTGAATAAAATTTGTCATCAGATATAAAGTAAAAACTAGATGAGGATTTAAAAATGAAGGATATGAAAATGATAATTCCAGAGAACAGTTGGACTAATGTCCTTTTGTTGGATTTATAAAGCAGTTAAAGAAGTAAAGAAATTTATAACATCAACAACCATCTGAATGGCTTACACAGAAAGGCTGCTCTGTATAAAAAAAAAAAAGGATTACCCTAATTGATTTATTCAACTAGGGATAAAATGGGATATGTTTTTATTTTGGGTGGCTCTTTCTGGATTTACTGATAATTTAATTGGAAAAGCATGTTATGCTGGGTTTAGTTACATTTATGATGTAAAAGTTTTTTTCCCAGTTACTTTACAAAATGCTAACTTTATACTACATAAACTGGCCTTGCATTTAATTGCTTTTTTAAAATTTAAACTAAGAAAGTTTGAAGAACTTGTCTTTTTAAAAGAGAAATTATTCCTCACTGTTACATTATATTTTAGTTTTTTTGTTTATATTAGGATAATGGGATTACTTTTTATTTTGAAATGTGGGTGTGTTTATAATTTAAAGTGGAGGTATCTCATGTATATTTGAACAGGACAAGTTGATAAATTGTGTGTGGGAGCTTGTCTTTTATAAAGGATAAATGGTTTCTTTTTGTCATGTTAAATTTGGGTTTTTAAATTTTTTTTACATTATGATATTGGGACCATTTTATACCCTTTAAATGGGATGTTATGTTTGAGATATAGAATGTGGAGTTTAAAATATATTAATGTTAAAATCCCAGAGATTTGTTTAGATCTTTTACTGGCAATTGTTTGAAAAAGACTGATTTGCCTATTAGAGATGGGTTATTATGGGATGAAGAATTTTATATTTGTTAGCTAAAAGGAGGTGAAGAGATCATGGAATTGTCTATACTTGCCATGATGATGGTGGGAACTCACTTTCTTGGGGGCAGGAGGGTTTTTTCATACTTTCTTTTCTCTCTGTGTCCATCTCTCTTTCTCTCTCTTTTATTATTCTATTTTAAATTATATATGATATTCAGCTTTGTTCGGATATTTTCCCACGTCATTATAGTTGTGCTTTTAAAGTTGTAGCTACAACTTAAAGTGGAGATATCTCATGTATATTTGAACAGGACAAGTTGATAAATTGTGTGTGGGAGCTAATACCCGAACTAATACCCGAACAAAGCTGAATACCATACATGTAAGTACCCGCAAAAACTTAAGAAAACATACATATATATATATAGAGAGAGAGAGAGCCGAAGACACAAGCCTGAAGATGATGAATGAGACTTCATTGAAACATTGCCTAGATACTTCCAATCTTACGCGGGAGAAAACCCGAATAACTAAAGATCCATATATATATATATATATATAATATATATATAATATATATATAATATTATATATATTGTTTTCTGAGGTTCTCGCGGGTATTTGTATGTGGATCTTTGGTTATTCGGGTTTTATATATATATATATATATATGTTTTCTGAGGTTCTCGCGGGTATTTGTATGTGGATCTTTGGTTATTCGGGTTTTCTCCCGCGTAAGATTGGAAGTATCTAGGCAACGTTTCGATGAAGTCTCATTCATCATCTTCAGGCTTGGTCTTCAGCTCTGTGCTTCTCAGAGTGATGTGAGCTTGCAGCTGCTTCTTCCTTTTAACTGCTAGTGGGGGTGTGACTTGATTGGGTGGGGGCTTGGCTGTGTTCTGATTGGGTGGGGGGGTGTTCTCATTGGTTGGGGGTTTGGCTGTGTTCTGATTGGTTGGGGGGGTTGGCTGTGTTCTGATTGGCTGGAGGCATGTTCTGTTCAGGTGGGGGTTTGATTGTGCTCAGGTTAGTCTTAGTTTCTGGAGGGTTTGAGCTGGTGAGCTGTGATCTTGCTGTTTGGCTTCGAGTTTGTGGTCGTGCTGCATCTTCATGGTGGAGGTCAGTTCGCTTCATGTATGGCTCAGAGGGGTTTGAGGTGGGTAGTGATGCAGCTGCAGTGCGGCTTCTGGTCCATGGTCGTATTTCATCTTCTGTGTGGGTGTGAGTCTGCTTTCTATGTGGAAGTGTGGTGGTGGCATCTTGTGTGGATCTCAGGGGTGTGGGTCTGGTGTCATTCTTCATGTTAGGTACGCGTCTGTTCATGAGGGCGGGTTTCCAAATGGCTGGTAGGCGGGAGGTATCATCTCGTTTATTCATGCTGTGTGGGCGTTTTTCTATCTCTATGGCTTCTCTGATGATTCTGCTGCTGAAGTGTTCGGTTTTGGCGATAGTTCTGGTATTTTTAAAGTCAATCTCATGTCCTGTGGCTTTGAGGTGTTGGACCAGGGAAGAGGTCGGTTCTTCCTTTTTGATTGAGTTCTTATGTTCTTCAATGCGTGCACCTATTCTTCTGTTAGTCTGTCCAATGTATGTGGTGGGGCAGGCAGTGCAAGGGATTTCGTATACTCCTTGATTTTCTAACTCGATTCTGTCCTTAGGGTTTCTTAGGATGGTGGATATCTTTCTGTTTGTGCAGAATGCTGTCTTAATAGGCAGTTTTTGGAGGATCTTGCTAATTTTGTCCGTAGTGCCTTTTATATATGGGAGGAGGGCTTTGCCATTCTCTTGTTCTTTGTCTTGGATTTTGGCTGGGGTTTCTTTTTGGATTAGGTGGGTGATCTTCTTTCTTTGGAATCCATTGGCTGTCAGCACGCCGGTGAGAGTGTGTAGTTCGGTCTCTAGGTGTTGTTCATCGGCTAAGCATTTTGTTCTGGAGATGAGTGTCTCGGCTACGGAATTGATCTGTGCTGGGTGGTGGTGTGAGAGTGCGTGTAGATAGCGGTTTGTATGTATTTTCTTCTGGTAGATGGTGTGTCCTAGGGAGCCATTGGATTTTTTGTATACCAAGACATCTAGGAAGGGAAGTTGGTTGTTAGCTTCTGTTTCCATGGTGAATTGTATTTTGGGGTGTTGGCTGTTGAGGTGTGTGAGGAAGTTGTTCAGTTTTTCTTTCCCGTGTGGCCAGATTATGAAGGTGTCATCTACGTATCTGAGCCAGAGTTTGGGTTTGTGATCATATTTTTCTAGAGCTTGTGTTTCAAAGTGTTCCATGTAGAGGTTAGCGATGACAGGTGAGAGGGGTGATCCCATGGGTGCTCCTTCTATTTGTTTGTATTTTTGTCCATTGTAGGTGAAGTATGTATTGGATAGGCAGTGGTTGGTCAGATCTAGGATGTGCTTGGGGGGGTTGTATTTGTTTTGGATGGCTGTCAAGGCTTCTTTTATTGGCACTTGGGTGAAGAGGGATATGACATCGAAGCTCACTAGTAGGTTACTGGGTTGTAAGTTTTGTTTCTTTATGATCTCGATGAACTGGAATGAGTTTCTTATGTGTGAGTTGATGGATTCTGCATAGGGCTGTAGTTGTTTGGCGAGAAATTTGGCTAGGTTTTGTAGAGGTGAGCCTATGGAACTGACTATTGGTCTAAGTGGGGTTCCTTCTTTGTGTATCTTGGGGAGACCATAAAGTTTAGGGTATCTGGATGATTTCTCTCTGGGTATGATTCTTTGCTGGATTTCTTCACTGATGGGGGAGGCTTTTATTTTGGATCTGGTGGTTTTTTCTAGGTAGGTGGTGGGGTCTGTCTTTAGGGGTTTGTATGTGGGGTCTTGGAGTAGGTTGGTTAACTTGGATTGGTAGTCAGATGTGTTCATAACCACTGTCGCGTTTCCCTTGTCTGCTGGTAGGATTATTATGCTGGTGTCTTCTTTCAGGTTAAGTAGTGCAGTTTGTTCTTCTTTGGATAAGTTGCTTTTGGGTGGTTTGCTAGTGCAGAGGATGTTGGTGATTTCGAGTCTGATTCTATTGGCATCATCAGGGTTGGTTTTGGTCAGGCTGGTTTCAACTCCGCATATGATGGTTTCTGTGGGGATGTGTTTGGGAGCGACAGCAAAGTTGAATCCTTTAGAAAGGACATTGGTTTCGGCTTCGGTGAGGATTTTGTCTGAGATGTTGTGCACTGTTTGTTTCATGTGTGACTGTGAGGGGGGAGGAGTTGGTTTCTGGCGTTGTTGTAGTTTTGGTGCCATTGAAGTTGATGCTATGACCTGTGGCTTCCATGTGTTGGACTAGTGAGGAAGTGTGTTCCAGCTTTTTGACTGCATTTTTGTGTTCATCCAGGCGGGTGCTTATTCTTCTATGTATGTGGCCGGGCATGATGCACAGGGGACTTCGTATATGCCTTGGTTTTCCAGGTCAATTTTGTCTTTGGGGTTTCTGAGGATGGCTGCTATTTTTCTGTCTGTTTTGAAGGCAGTCTTGATGTGATATCTGTATAGTATCTTACTAATTTTGTCTGTAGTGCCTCTTATGTAGGGCAGGACAGCTGTTCCATGGGTCTGTTCATCTTCTGGGTCTCTATTATGTCTCAGTGTGTTTTTGTGGATCAAGTTGGTGATTTTGCTTTTGTGGAAGCTGTTGGCTGTCAGTACTTTAGTCAGGGTGCATAGTTCAGTCTTAATGTGTGTCTTGTCTGCCAGGTGTTTGGCTCTAGTAATTAGTGTTTTAGCCACGGAGTTTATCTGTGCTGGGTGGTGGTGGGATTGGGCGTTGAGGTAGCGGTTGGTGTGTGTTTTCTTCTGGTATATGGTGTGTCCTAGTGTGCCATCTGTTTTTTTTGTAGATTACTACATCTAGGAATGGTAGTTGTTTGTTAGTTTCTGTTTCCATGGTGAACTTGATTTTGGGGTGTGCGCTGTTTAGGTGTGTTAGGAAATTGTTTAGGTTTTCTTGTCCATGGGGCCAAATCACGAATGTGTCATCGATGTATCTTAACCATAGTTTGGGTTTGAGGATGGCATTGGCCAGGGCTCTGGATTCGAATTCTTCCATGAACAGGTTTGCAATGACAGGTGACAGTGGTGATCCCATGGGGGCTCCTTCAATTTGTTTGTATCTTTGTCCTTTGTATATGAAATATGTGTTGGTTAAGCAGTGTTCTGTTAGTTCCATGAGGTGTTTAGCTGGTTGGTATTTATTTTTGATGATTTCAAGTGTCTCTTTTATCGGGACTTGAGTGAATAGTGAAACCACATCAAAACTTACAAGCAGATCTTCTTGCTCCACGTGTAGATCTTTGATCATTTCCAAGAAGTGGTATGAGTTTTGTACATGAGAAGCTGCTGTTTCAGCATGGGGCTGTAGCTCTTTTGCTAGGTGTTTAGCCAGGTTTTGTAGTGGTGCTCCTCTGGAGCTGACTATGGGTCTGAGAGGTATGCCTTCTTTGTGTATTTTTGGGAGGCCGTATAGTTTGGGGCATCTGGAAGATTTCTCTCTGGGTATGATCTTGTGTTGGATCTCTTTGCTTATGTGGCTGGTTATAATTTTCTTCTTGGTTAATTTTTCAAGATATGTGGTTGGGTCTGTGTTTATGGGTTTGTATGTGGAGTCTTGGAGTAGGTCTGTCAATTTTGTTTCATAGTCTTTTCTGTCCATTACTACAGTGGCATTCCCTTTATCTGCTGGGAGGATGATTATGCTGTTATCTCTTTTCAGGGTTTGTAGCGCTTTAATTTCATTTTGCTGCAAGTTGCTTTTGGGTGGTTTGCTTGTGCATAGGATGTTGTAACTTGGTGTCTTATTTTATCAGCTTCATCAGTATTTAATTTAGTTAGGCTGGATTCTACTGCACATATGATGGATTCTGTGGGGATTTTTTGGGGTGCTGTAGCATAATTGAATCCTTTGGTTAGGACTTCTGTTTCTGTTTTGGTGAGTTCTCTGTTGGCAACATTGTACACTAATTGTTTCAGGTGTTGTTGTGAGTTGTTGGGGGTTTTCTTGTCATGTTCTAATTTCTTTAATTTTTTCAAAAGCTTTTCCTGTTTGTAAGTGCTTGCAGATTCAGCTCTCCAAGTTGTAAGTTGTTTTATCTTGTCCCAAAATAGAGGGTGGAATTTTGCTGCTCAATTCCAGGTGTAGTGCTAGCAAATCTTTGTTTAACTGATCTAATTGGAATCTCTTACTGTGGAGCTCGTTCCTTAGTAGAGCCATTTCAGTTCTTTTCAGGATACGTTTAGTGGCTGCTGTGCTTTGATGATTAGATATTAGAAGCAGAACACAGCAAACTCCAAGACCAATAAACACAGACCAAGACTCTCAACCAATCAGGATGAAGAAAAAACCATTCTGGCACAGCAATAGGCTAGCCCCAAATTTAAATCTGAAACCACTGTAAAAGTCTTACTCACAGATGGACACTATACAGAAGCCTGATGATGGCAGATGAGATTCTGCTGAAACGTTGCTACAACTTTAAAAGCACCACTACTATGACGTGGGAAAATACCCGAACAAAGCTGAATGCCATACATATATATGTATGTATATATATATATGTATGTATTTGTTTTCTTAAGTTTTCGCGGGTACTTACATGTCTGGCATTCAGCTTTGTTTGGGTATTTTCCCACGTCATATTAGTGGTGCTTTTAAAGTTGTAGCAACGTTTCAGCAGAATCTCATCTGCCATCATCAGGCTTCTGTATGGTGTTTGACTGTAAAAGTTTGACTCGCAGACAAACACCATACAGAAGCCTGATGATGGCAGATGAGATTCTGCTGAAACGTTGCTACAACTTTAAAAGCACCACTATTATGACGTGGGAAAATACCCGAACAAAGCTGAATGCCAGATATGTATGTATGTATGTATGTATATATATATATATATGTATGTATGTATGTATGTATGTATATGTATATGTATATGTATATGTATATGTATATGTATATGTATATGTATATGTATATGTATATGTATATGTATATGTATATGTACAGTACATGTACATGTACATGTATATGTATATATGTATATATGTATATATATATATATAAAACTTATTCCCTTATGTCAGTCAAAATACTTTCTTCCCTTTAGCTGAAATTTCATCTGCTGAATATTCATTATTTAGCCCTCTTCTAAAACAATTTTTAATTGTATCTGTCTCCGTTTCATCTGCTATTTTAATCAGTGCAGCTTATTGTCATTGTTCTTAAAATTATCTTTTTTGTGGTGTATAATCTCTCATCCACATTTTTGCATGAACTGTCATTCGTTCATAGCAACTTCTACTCATAAATTTTAATATTTCCTATTACTATAACTCCCAATGCTTCCATGGCTCTTTGCAGCACAATCCTTTCTTCACTTTTCCAAGCAGCTTCAATATTATGATTCTTTACATCTATTTTTCATTTTTCTATGTTCTAGTTATAGTATTAATCTATGTTCTAATACTTTCTCCATAAAAGTATAGAATACTTTTGCTTCCTGCAATCATTCTAATTTCAGCAAAGATTCTTTACTTCTTTCCTCTTTTTGAAAGGTATTCAATGTTTGCAGGAGGAGAGATAAGGATGGGAGCATTTTCATGAAGCCCGTACCTGGTTGCCTCCCATCCCATGACAGGGATACAAAATTAAAGGTTTTCCACCATGGTTGTTTTCTCCAACATCCAGGCACTGCTGGGCACCTTCATTTCTAATCTGTAGTGGAATAGATTTAATAAAATTAGAAGCATATTAACAGAACACCCATACAAAGCTTTGGGTTTTAGCTAAACAGCTTAAACAAAAGTATTTTTTTTAAATGTTGCATTCTTTTTCTAAACATATGCACACTTTTACCTCTCTTCTGAGCTCAATTGGCCTCAATTGGGAATTACAATATTTATGAACATTCAAATAATCAGTCAATGGCAAGACAGCTTGAATGGGAAATGCAGAGCCAAATAAGGATAGATTTCTTTCCTTGGGTCTTTCAATCAACTGTAAGCCAGTTTGTGAGTGAATTTATAATACACCCACCCCAATGAATATATCAGATTTAGTTCCCAGAGATTGGGTTGCAATTCTCCAACAACTTTAGAGATCTTCATTCTCTTGAAGTATTCACTTCTAATGTTCTTTTTGACTTCAGTGTGCTTGATATTACTAGATGCCTGCATAATTGTAGTGATTTTATTCATCCAGACACCCTGTTATTTCTATAGGTTATCTTGATAAATTGTATTTTCACTTACCGCTCCATAGAAAGCTGGAGTGAGGTCTGGAATGAAGATCTCAGGATAAACAGTTTGTAGATACCAAGTGAAATTTTTGCAATGTAACTGTTCCTTCAGCTGCAGTCGTTCACTGAGGTCTCCGTATGTTTTCTAATAAAGCCATAACACATGCATTTTTAAAAAGAATCACATAAAGCAAACAACCGGGCCATTTTCAATTTGTTTACTAGAATAACTAAAAATCTTCACTGTCTTTATTCTTATTTAATCCATAGATTAAATCTAAGACAGTTGCAGATAGAATTTGATTTCTAGGATTACTTTCAGATATGGAACACTCTAAACCTGAGATTCTCCAAGTTTCTCTCCTTCATTAGATCTTCCAGGTCCTTGAGAATAAAGCCAAAACTCGATTTTATAATCTATCAATGGATCTGTTTTTGTATCTCTTCCCAGTCACTCTGGTTCTAGAAATAAGGTCACCTCAGACTGTCTAAGTCAGGGGTCCCCAACCACTGGGCCCCGGACCGGTACCGTTCCGTGGAACATTTTCTACCGGGCTGCCAGTTTGCTGGGCGCCACCATCTTGTTTTGATGAGAAAGTGCTTCCAGTGAGCTTTTCCGGTTGGAAAGTAGCGTTTGGGTCCTGAAGGAATCCTCGCGCCTTAGTTTCATCGAAGGGAGGGCGGCTTCGAACAAAACTAAGGTGCGAGGATTCTTTCAGCACCCAAGGTAAGGCGAGCCGAGCAACCATCCCGAAGCCCATCGACAAAGGTACAAAGGAGAAGTTGAAGGTGGCGGGGAGAAGCGGGGGACGGCTGGCTGGCCGGTCGCTCGGCTTGCCTTGCCATGCGTGCTTGATGCTGGTACCGGGCCACGGATCATTTTGTGATGCCGGTACCAGGCTGTGGCACAAAAAAAGTTGGGGGCCACTGGTCTAAGTCATTGAAATAATAATTGGAAAATGCTCTAAAATTTCTATTCTTTTAGTAAGATTCCCAGCAACTATGCTGGAGAATCTTGTCTTTATTTAGAGGAAACAGAATCCATTAAATCAAACATTTAGAATGTAAAGACAAGACCTAAAGATTTTGTACATTAAGGGAAGTCGTTCTCAAGGAAAGTACTTCATACCTCTCTGGCCATCTGGGAGGCCTGCTGGTTCCTTCTATAGAAGATTTCCTTATAGTCATCCATCCAGACTTCTGCCAAGCGCACTTGATTCCTAGAAATGACTTGAGTCCCTTTGGGGAAGGTGTGTGGACTCTTGGAACGGAACACATGGCCAACTACGGAGCAGGGGATTATCTCCAGCTGGCCTCCACACTGCCAAACCTGAGGATGCAAGACAGAGGGGAAGAATACCATTCAAACCACGATAAAACAACAAACTCATACACTGAATGTTGGAGCCAGGCGAAGGACATAAGATGTGAAATTTGCACATCTTTTCTTTTTAAAACAGGAATCAGGATCAGATTCCAGCTGCCAAAAAATCAGGCTCCTTCAGGATAGAAGCAGCCATCAAGGAGCAATAGCATTTATATGCCACTTTATTGTGCTTTATAGCCCTCTCTAAGTAGTTTACAAAGTCAGCATATTGCCGCCAACAATCTGGGTCCTCGTTTTACTGACCTTGGAAGGATGGAAGGCTGAATCAACCTTGAACCGGTCATGATCGAACTCCTGGCAGTGGGAAGAATTAGGCTGCAATACTGCATTCTATCCACCATGCCACCACGAAAGAGCATCTTCTTAGGAAGATGGAGTGGCAGTTGTGTTGCAGGCAATATCTTAAGGAGAAAAGGTCTAAATCTTTCATGTCTGATTTCAGTTTTTCCCATGCTTTAAAAGAGAGTGGTCCTTTCAAAAGGTAAACTGGAGTCCTACCCCAGAAAATAAAGGAGCTCCCAAGATCAATAGTATTCAAGTCTGAGGAAGTGCAATACCCCAATTTTCTCTGACCAAAACTTGGGACTGGTTCAGCTGAGAATGGACCACTCTCCAAAGAATCTGCATCTCAGAGAGGTGGCTTTAGATCAAGATTTACTCGACGTGCAACTGGATTGCACTGTATACTATGTTGATAAACAAAATAATCTTTTCCATCTGGGAGCCATTCTTAGTCACTGAGGACTAGGACAAAAATCTAACTTATGTAATTTAATTCATAAAATACATTTATGAATTAAGGCATATGCTAAATGTGTAATAAATAATTTCACCTCTGTTCTGTCCTTCATTAACATACTCAAGATCCCCACGCTTTGATTGGCCAAAGCGCAGGGCTCTCCGATTGGTCAGGCGAGCCGCGCTGATTGGCTCGCTAAGAATCTCCCGTGATTGGTCCATTCAGACCGCGGGAGATTCAAAGCGGTGCCATTGGCTGCGGCCACCGCGGCGAAAGGAATAAAAGCCGCGGGCTTTTTTCCTTTCGCCAGTTCGGTTCCAGCATACCAATAAAAGAGCTTGCATTGAAGTCACCGACTCCTGGCATCATTTCGCGGACACGACACTGGCAACGAAGGTGGGATCCAGACCCTGAACCGAACCACGTGTCCGATGGAAGCCAGACGAACCTCCGAGATGGCGAAAATCGCACTGCCCGCCCCCTTCAACCCCGCCACCGAGGACTGGGAATCGTTCTCCGACCGATTCTGCATGTACATCGAGTGCACCGGCATGAAGGACGCCTCCGGCCCAATGAAACGCGCCGTCTTCTTGACCCACTGCGGAACCGAGGTCTTCCAGATGGCCAAAGCGCTGGCCAAACCCGCCGATGCCACCGCGATGGACTGGGACGTCCTCGAACCCATACTGCGGCGGCACTATGCTCCAGAGGTACCCATCCTGATCCGGCGAAACGAGTTTTACTGGCAGGACCAGAGGTCGGGTGAGAGTTTCAGCGACTTCGTCGCCGAGCTGCAGCGTTTAGGGGGGCTCTGCGAATTCGATAACCTAAACAACGCTCTGAGAGACCGAATCGTGCTCGGTTTGTGGGACCCCGCCCTCCAGAGTCGGCTGATGGCTAAGGGCGACATCAGCCTAGCAAACACCCTCACCACAGCCGCAGCCGCCGAAGCAACCCGAACTTCCACCGACAGCATGCGCAGACCGAACACGGGGGACCGCAGCGGAAACAACAACCTGGCGAGGTCGACCGAGCCCAAAACCGAGACGACCACCCACCAGGGCGACTTCCACTCGGCATCCGGCACGTCCGATGACGAGGAGGACATCCATCGACTCCAGACAGGGCGCGACCCACGGAACCGGCGAGGTCGTAAGTCGAGGACCAACTGTGCCGGCTGCGGCGGCGACCACCCCAGGTCGGAATGCCGGTTTTTCGAATCAATCTGCCGGCATTGCGATAAAAAGGGACACATCGCCCGTGTCTGCCGCCTGAAGAAAAACTGCAGTCCGGCACGATGGGACCAGAGCGACCGGAGGAGGGAAAGCACACCACCCCGGACCAGAGATCGCCCCTCGGACAGCTGATGGGACCGGAACGGACGATCCTCGCGAGGCGGCGACAACCAGCGGAGAGAGGAGACCCACCAGACGGTCACCATCGGCCACGCCATCACCAACGACGCCCGGAAGGTCCACGTCGAGGTATGCATCGAGGGCCAGCCATGCAAAATGGAGGTGGACTCCGGGTCCTACCTCTCCATGATTGCATGGCACGAGATAAAGCGGTTGGTGCCGACCCTCCAAAGGAGGAACGTAGACATCCAGAGACTCATTGTAAAGGACTACCAGGGAAACCGCATCCCGGTAGTCGGCACCAAAAGCTTTAACATCACTTATAAGGGGCGCACCGAACGACTCCCCCTAACGATCGTCGACCGCGACCGCCCAAGCCTACTGGGACTACAATGGTTCGCCCCGCTCGACATCGCCCTCACGGGAGTCGACCACGTCACCGACGACGGCTGGGAGCAGCAACTAGCCCGGGAGTTCCAAGAGGTCTTCGATGGAAACCCAGGCAAGTACCGAGGGCCCCTTATATCGTTCGACCTAGACCCTAACGTCCCCCCCAAACGCCTGAAACCAAGGCGGGTGCCATTCGCACTGAAACCCAAAATAGACGAGCAAATTGACAAGCTCGTCAAAAAAGGGGTCCTGCAGCCCATAGACCACGCCTGGTGGGAGACCCCCATAGTCACCCCGATCAAGCCCGATGGGTCGGTGAGGATCTGTGGGGACTATAAGGCCACCCTAAATGGCGCGCTGCAACAAAGCGCCTACCCCGTCCCAGTAGTACAACACCTACTGCACTCACTGGGAGGGGGCAAGGTTTTCGCCAAGCTCGACCTCACCCAGGCATACCAACAGTTGCCGGTCGACGAGCAAACGGCAGAAGCGCAGACCATTGTCACCCACTGGGGAGCATTCAAATGCAACCGACTCCAATTCGGAGTCAGCGTGGCACCGGGCATATTCCAAAGCCTAATGGAGAGGCTATTGCAAGGTATCAAGGGGGTGGTACCTTATTTCGACGACGTCCTAGTGTCGGCAGCCAACCAAGCCGAACTAGAAGGTCGACTAAGGGAGGTCCTAACTAAATTTAAAGAGACGGGACTAAAAGTAAAGAGGGAAAAATGCCAGCTTTGCACGGAACGAGTGGAATTCCTGGGCTACCTCCTAGACCGGCACGGCATTCACCCCACAAGCAAAAAAATCAAGGCCATCAAAGAAGCCCCCACCCCCAAATCAAAGACTGAGCTACAGGCATTCTTGGGGTTACTGAACTTTTACAACGTTTTCCTACCCCAAAAGGCGACGGCTGCGGAGCCCTTGCATAGGCTCCTGGACAAGGCGGCGACCTGGACTTGGGGGAAACGGGAGCAAGCCGCCTTCCAAAGAACGAAGGACCTCCTCACCTCCGACGCCGTCCTCATACAATTCAACGAGACCCTACCTCTGGCCGTCACATGCGACGCATCACCCTTCGGCATCGGCGCTGTCCTCAGCCATACCCTTCCCGACAAAAAAGAAGCGCCCATCGCGTTCTTTTCAAGGACCCTCACCAAACCGGAGCGGAACTATAGCCAACTGGACAAAGAGGCTCTGGCTATAGTGGCCGCCATAAAACGATTCCACGAATGCCTCTACGGCTGGACTTTCACCATCATAACGGACCACAAGCCGCTGCTGGGAATCCTTGCAGGGAACCGGGCCACCCCGAACATTCTGTCTCCCCGAATGACAAGGTGGTCCGAGTTCCTGGCAGCCTACAACTACGAACTCATACACAGACCAGGTAAGACAATCTCCCATGCAGACGCCTTAAGCCGCTCGCCGCTACCGGAACCCGACACCAACCCAGCACCCACGACGACCACCCTCAGCATAGAGACTCTACCCAACCTGCCCATAACCGCGTCAGACATTGCCCGAGAGACTAATAAAGACAAACGTCTGGCGCGGGTGTTGCATTGGGTGGAGAAAGGGTGGCCGGAAAGGGACAACGACGAGTCCGTCAAAACGTTCCAAAACCGCCAAATGGAACTATCGTTGTTAAAAGGGTGCATACTATGGGGGGACAGGGTGGTCATTCCGGAAAAGCTACAGGGGAAGGTTTTGGAAATGCTACACGAGGGGCACCCTGGCATCATGAGGACTAAAGCCCTGGCCAGAAGTTACGCTTGGTGGCCAGGGATGGACAAACAAATAGAGGCCTGGGTAGCTAGGTGCCAACGATGCCAGGAAACGAGGCCCAGCCCACCCACAGCCCCCATCCTAGAGTGGGAAACCCCAAGGGGACCTTGGTCTAGAATCCATATAGACTTCGCCGGGCCCACAAAAGGACACACCTTTCTCATAACAGTTGACACTTACTCCAACTGGCTGGAGGTAAGCAACATGAAGACGACAACCACGGAGGCCGTGATCAAAGAACTCTGCAAACTCTTTGCAACACACGGCCTCCCAGACGTCGTCGTCTCCGACAACGGGCCCCAGTTCACCTCGCTGGAATTCGAAAAATTCCTAGCGGAAAGGGGCATCCGCCACGTGCTGACAGCACCGGCGCACCCGGCGGCGAACGGTAGGGCGGAACGGATGGTCCAATTCACTAAAAAGACCATCCAGAAAATAGACCACGGGGAGATCCAAGAGAAAATCAACAGACTACTCTTCACCCAACACATAACCCCAAATACCACAACCAATAAAAGCCCAGCCGAACTACTAATGGGCAGAAAGCTAAGGTCCCCACTCGACAGGTTACACCCCACGTATAACCCGGAGAAGCCCCCAGACTCAAGCACCAAACACCGAACCTTCGCACCCGGGGACCCCGTATATGCAAAGAACCTGACGGGAGACCCTCTATGGATCCCAGCCGTCATCACCCAAGCAACAGGCCCACACTCGTACCGGCTACAAACAGCAGACGGACGAGCGTGGAAACGCCACATCGACCAACTTAGGTCGAGAACTACAAACCAACAAACCGCCGACGCACAAACAAGCGAACCCAACCCCCACAACGCAAACCAAGGGGGGAGGGAATACCCAGGGGACCGAATCCAAAGAAAAATAAACCAGCAGTACTCACCGGAACGCAGCCACCACGACCCCTTGCCAGGAAGGAACAGCCAAGCCAGCTCGACCGACCCGGAAAGACCGAGCGGGAGCGGCAAAACCCGTAGCTCAACCAACCCGGAAGGCCCAGGAGGGAGCTACGGAGAAGGGACCGGCCCGATCGACCAGCCGGTTCCCATGACAGCAGCAGGAGCAGAGGAGATCCCGACCGAACCGGCCGGGATCCAGCCTACAACTGAGTTGCGCAGGTCAAGTAGGACCAGACGGAGCCCCGCCTACCTACGTGACTACGCAACGTAAGGACTGAACCAAGAGGGGAGGGGTGTTCTGTCCTTCATTAACATACTCGAGATCCCCGCGCTTTGATTGGCCAAAGCGCGGGCCTCTCCGATTGGTCAGGCGAGCCGCGCTGATTGGCTCACTAAGAATCTCCCGCGATTGGTCCGTTCAGACCGCGGGAGATTCAAAGTGGTGCCATTGGCCGCGGCCGCCGCGGCGAAAGGAATAAAAGCCATGGGCTTTTTTCCTTTCGCCAGTTCGGTTCCAGCATACCAATAAAAGAGCTTGCATTGAAGTCACCGACTCCTGGCATCATTTCGTGGACACGACAACCTCTGACACATTAAAAAAAACTTGGTATCAATTTTGAACACGCCACAAGCAAGGCTTGGAAGGCAAATTCATGTCTGTGCCTTGAGATTACACTCATGCTTAAGGACTCTAGTCCTCTGCCATTCTTGGTCTTGCAAAACATGTTCACTGCTAGGGTTGGGTTTGTCTTATTATTTTGTTAATAATAATATTTTTAATGCTGGGTAATAAAATGTCATCAGAGCAAAAGCGAAGCAGAAAAAAATACATAAACACGTACATTAACTTGGATGGAATGTGACCTTGAATTTAACATTATGCCTGACTTTAGTTAGGCAAAAGCAAACAAAAAGGCTTCTGTATTTTTTTTAATCTGAGACGACTGTCCCATTTTAAAGGTACCTATTGAAGTTAGAAAAACTTGTATTTGTTTCAGGTAGTTACAGGAAATTGCAACTCAGACCAGAGGTTCTTAGCCTCACATTTAAAAAAACCCAGCATTCCTGTTTTTTATATTTTTTTGCCACAGGGTGGCATTCTACACAACATTTAAGACCTCACTTTTAACATTTAAAAAAATCTTTATGTGCAAAGTTATCAACAAAGCATCTGCACTGCAAAATATTGGGGGGGGGGGACTTCTGTAGATCCTTAGTTCAATTTCTTCTTCACAATATCAATAGTAAAATTGATGATGCTTGAATTTTCCCAGATACTCTTATAATTTTCTAACGATACTAGGATTTTTTTAAAAAAATTGCAGTTGATGCATACATTATGATCAAATTTGATATGCATACTTAGAGAAAGAAATTATAATTCATTGTATCTCGGAATCAGTTGATCCCTTAAACTGGGAGTAATTGTGGAGAATCCTGGGGGTAAAAGAACCATTTCTAATTGCTTGTTTCTAAGCTGAAGATCCAATTTGGGACTGCTGCTGTCAAGATGCTTGTGTAAAACAGCAGGATGTGGGTTCTGGTTTTTTTGGGGTGGTGGTGGTAATGATTTGAAAGGAGGAAAAGAGGTAATTGGGCCAAACAGTTTAAGAACCAATGCTGTGGCATCTTTGCACCTGCACTGTGATCACTGTCCCGGGATTGGACAGCAAATGAAAGTTTTACTCCCAGATGGACAGTCGGAACTGAGAATCCAAATACAAAGAAGTAGTTAGTCAGCCTCCAAACCATGTCATATTTTGTTTCCATAGCAACCGAGCCATTTCTTAAATTTTACTACTTTGTTTACTACTTTCTTTACTTCCTTTTAAAAACTTTCTTCCTTTACTACTTCTATTTTCTCCCCTTTACTTTATTTTTACTGGTTTCTTTAATATGACTTTCTTCTGCTACGATTGCGACTATCATCACATAGCTCCATCCCATTTTGAAAGCACAGAGCTAGGATAATGTGCATCAAATCTATGTAATCAATCCCAGGTTGATCTATCATGACTTTTAAATTTACTGCAACTAATTCTATGCACTGCTAGGTTACACGATACTGTTATTACTTGACACCACGTTCACACGTTTTAAGTATTAGGTTGTAAATACAACCTAAATCATAACAGAGTAGAAATAACACTTATGTGAAGAAACATGGCAATAACTTGTAGGCCCATTTGAAGCAGTGGTTCCCAACCTTTTCTCCCTTGGCGGTCTGTGCCGACGCAGAGGGGGAGAGGTGTCTGAGTGGCAGGCACATGCATGCCTGCACAATTCCAATCAAGCTATGCGTGAATGGAGCTTCACACACGAGCGTCCTCTGCTCGCATGAGGGGAGTTTCATGCACGAGCACAAACGCCCTCCACTCGTGCATGAATCTCCATTTGCACTCCGCTAGCACAAGTGGAGTTCACGTGTGAGCACAAGGGCCCACCACTCGTGCAAGTGGAGCTTCATGGGCACTTGCCCATCGCTTACACAGCCCATTTTTGAATCTGTGATTCTGTGAGCAACTCAATCTGCCTGCCTACTTTGCCTGATTTTGGGTAAAAGTTGCTTTTTTAAAATAAAAAAATCAATATTTACATATTTATTATATTTACATACAAGCCATGCCCAGCCAGTCACAAGACCGCCAAGCCACCCCACAAATTAGGCCATGCCACAGAACAGGTTGTTAAGAAATTTGAATCCCACCCCGCCTCTGTGTGTTTGTGTGTGTGTGTGTGTGAGAGAGAGAGATTAGATCTCTCTCTCTCTCTCCCACCAATGTCAGCAAGCCACTGTCAGTCAAAATTTATATTAGTGGTCCCCGGGATTTAAAATTATGAGTTTGGTGGTCCCTGAGGTCCAAAAGGATGGCGACCCCTACTATACAATCCTTAGCATCACTACTCAAGATTGGAATGCATTTTTAAAAAATAAATGAATATGTAAAGAAACATTTCTCTTTTGTTCGGGAATACAAGGTGTGTGACATGCCTGTAGAGTCAAGCATTTTCCAAAATTTTGACATGTGGAGCCCAAAATTTTCACTAGGACTAACATAATCTATTAGTTCTCACCTACTCTTTAAAGATAGCTTTTTTTCAGAGAACTGGTTAACTCCCCCACCTTTAAAAAAAGTTATATCAAAAGATAGCTCTACTTCCAAAGAATATTTTGTAGCTTTCTTTCTTACCCGAAAAGACATCTCTACATTTTCCCCTCCCCAGATTTCCATCTGATCATCATAGGAGCCAATATGTTGAAAATAGGACTTGGAAATGGCAAAGAGACCACCAGCAAATGTAGGAGTCCTGCAAAAGAAGCACAGAAATATTATGAAAGGAAATTATGGAAAACTGAAATCTTCTCTCTGAACTGAAGTCTTCACTCTCTCTGACATTCCTGAGTGAAATGTCAAGGAAAGCTCAAACTAGGTTACAACAGCTAAAGCAGGGGAAAGTATTGTATGGCACTCTAGATATTCTTGAATTTCTATAGTGTCTCTGCTTAGCACAGGCAATGCAGAAGGAAGCTGGGAGATATTGGCAATGACTTCTGAAGAACTTCTCAAGCCGTGATCAAAGCACATAAATCGGAAGGCAAGGCTTTTTCTGCACTATATCAAAGGCAATTTTCAAACTCCCTTGTACTGGAGCAGCCTTCGAGAAGTGATCTCAGGCTTTTACTGCACTACTCCATTTCATTTTTTTTTAAGGAAAAAAATATGGCAAAAGATGTGAAGATGACTGGAATATTTGAATATTCAAAATATGTAAATATTTTCCATTTTACTATTTTCCCACTGATTATCCAAAAAACTGAACCTCCATGTATTTTCTAGTCCTCTACTAAGTATCCTAAAAATCTTAGTTTTCTAAATTATGTGTAAAGCATCTTGGATATAAAAGGAAGCATAAAAATGGAATTTTAAAAATAAAATAAAAGCATTAAACTAACGCACACCCTCCCCAAACAGTACCCATAATTTCCTGATCCAGTTATCAAAAGAGTCAAGAATCACAACTCACACCTGTCTGAATGGTAAAGCTTCACTTAAAAGAACAAATAAATTATGTGTACTGCGGGGGTGAGAGGCAACCCTTTCACTCCTATTCTCTGAAAAGTTTTTAGACAGCAGTATCATCTACAACTTTTTAAAAACAAAACAAAAAAATCCAAACCAAATTGATGCATGCACACCAATTTTTATTTAATATAAATCACTGTATTGTTCAAAAATCAGGACTGTACATATGAAATCTAAACAAATGCAATGAAGTCAACATGCGTGACTATGCATGTGTGTTGTAAATGTTCACACAAACATGTTCTCCCCTCATCCCTCCTGCCGCTTTTTGCCCAAAACATTTTGCCTGGTAGTTCAAACACTTGCTGGCAAGACAGCAGCTGCTAATTCCAGAATTAGATGAGACTGATTGTGGGGGAGGGAACAGGAAAGGACTCAAACCTGATAATTTGAGGCATGTTCTTGATTAACTGCATCCAAAAACAAGAAATAACCACAGTGTTTGGGATGGATCACATTCCTTAAGAGCTTCAAGGATGGCCCTTCAGAGGCAGACATAGGGCCTCTATTTATCCTTGGGTACCATTACTGCACAGACTGGGCGCAAATAAGAGTATTTGCGGATAGAGTTTGCCAATTGCACTACTTTCATTATTAGATAACCCAGAACTCTTGGTCCTTGCTTGCATGTTCATTTGTCTTAAGGAAAAGTAAAGCTGAGACTGGCACCAGAAACTAGCTTCAGCAAAGTTTTCTCTGAAACCAGCCCCCTGTTGCAGCTTCTGTTGTAGAGGAGATTAGGAGCTGCTGAAAAACCAAGTTGCCAATGTCTCTCTCTCTCTCTCTCTCTCTCTCTCTCTCTTTCTCAGTAAGCAATAACAAAAAGGAATCTCTGTGCCTCTTTCATTGAGACAGAACAGCCTCCTGTTTGACCTCTGCACAAAGAAGAGCTATACTTGAGGCCAAAGGAACAGGATTTTGTCTCCCTCTTGGAAGGGAGGAGGGCCAAGCCGGTATCGAATGGCTGGCACCATGAATTTCAAGGTCATCTCAAGCTTTAAGAAGTGGAGAGGCTGGTTACCTTCATGACTTTTCAGTTGTTCACTGCTAAGAGAGTCAAGGGGCTGGCAGAGTTTGAAAGAGGGAGGAATAAACCTTGGTTCTTTCATGTCACAGCCCTTATTATCCTGCTTTGATACAGCAGGGGGGAAAGGACCTGTCATTGTCTCTCAAGGAAGTGTGGGTCTCACAGGCAGTTTACAAACCTTGTACTGTACCCAATGACACTTGGGAGATAAATCATTCCAGTTATTTTTTTTCTTTCTGATGATGTAGTATGGGGGAAGAGTGCAGAAGCAGTCTTAAAGGTGGTTATTAGTACTGCAAACCTTTTTTTTTAATTTAATCCTAATTTAATTAGCTACAAAAGATTCTAAAAATGAAAGGAGAAATTTCTAGCATCTTACAAGGCTATAGCTCTTAAAATTCCTTTGCAAGAGGAGCTGTGATACTTAGCAGATCTATCTTTTAACTGTTTAGCAGTAATATTTGTGTCATTAATATTCGCTATATGAACTAAAAAGGTTCTAAACAAGCCTTAAAAATTGTGTATATATATATATATATTTGCATTACATTGAGAGGATGCTAAAATGGCTTTGAGAATACATCTAGATTTTAAACTACAATTTAAAGGATTTGACCCCAGTTTCAGTTCCATAAAGTGGTTTTTTCAAGCACGTGAAATAAGAGCTGTTTAACTACAGCCTACAGATGAAAAATGAAAGATAACAAACTATGCATGGTACACTTGCAGAGATAAGTGTTTTCACATAAAATATTTAAAGTAAACCAAACTCAAAAGCAAAGTTCTGAAATAGCTTTGGCTGCTCAAATATGGATATATATTGTCCAGGCATTGGAGAGCAGAAAAGGATCCATTACTTGACAGATGGAACTTCGGTCAGTTCATGGAATCGAACCAAAAAACAAGCATGTAACTTTTTACAAAAGTTCTGGAAATAAGGCTAGAATGAATTCGATCAGCTCAATGAGCTAAGGAGACTAGTCCTCAACTTACAACCACAATTTGAGCCCAAAATGTATGTTGGGCAAATGTAAGTGAGAAATTTGTTATGTGAGCTTTGCCCTATTTTACGACTTTTCTCTCCACATTGATTAGTTAAGGGAATCGCTGCAGTTCTTAAGTTAGTAACATACTTGTTAAGTGAATCTGGCTTCCCCATGGACTTTGCTTGTCAAAAGATTGCCAAAAGGGGATCAACATGACTTTGGGACACTGCAGCCGTCGTAAATGTGAGTCAGCTGTCAAGTATCCAAATGTAAATCACGATGTGACCATGGAGATGCTGCAACAGTCATAAGTGTGAAAAATAAGTCACTTTTTTCAGTGCTGTAGTAACTTTGAACAGTCGTTAAATGAATTGTTGTAAGTTGAGGATTACCTGCAACCACTGACTTTTTGTATTCTGTACTGAGCTGTCTGTGCCTTTGATTTATAATATGCCTTCTTCTTTTTGAAAGTGATCTTTTTGAAAAGTGATCATGTATATACAGTAGAGTCTTTCCATGTCAAAGTACAGTTCAGGAGTGCAAAGATTTTTTGGCACTGCATTACCTTCCCCTCTGAGATAGCCATGAAGGTACTAGAAGCACCTATTTCCTTCTTAAACTAATCTGAATTCTTCATCATATCTGAACTTGGGGGAACTCTGGCTACATCAGGGTTACCCTAAATTTGGAATATATCAAGAGATTCAAGTTACTTTACAAGTAGACATGGATAATTCTAGTTTTCTTCTCTGGGCAGGAGAAGGGGCAGGAGGTGGGGGATAGAGGAGGCCTGGGGAATCGAACAGGACTTGCCAGTGTGACAATATTAAATCTTAGTGCTGCTACTAAAATGGGTCCTAGCTGAATGCATCCGTCCTGTTCCTGCTCAACCCAAATCTATTGTTACAATGCAAGCGGCAGATCCCTTTGTTATGTTTTGTTAAGACTAAATATATGGCCAGAATTTAAAAATGCAAGCAGGCATTTGTAAGGCATTGGAATGACCGAATTTAAGATAAATAGTGTTCTGTACCTTAATTTGAATTCTTGGAATCCCCGCGCTTTGATTGGCCAAAGCGCGGGGCAATCGGATTGGTTAGGCGAGCCGCGCCGATTGGCTCCCTGAGAATCTCCCGCGATTGGTAGATTCGAATCGCGGGAGATTCAAAGCGGTGCCATTGGCTGCGGCCGCGGCGGCTTGGAAATAAAAAGCCGCAAGGTTTGCCAAAGAGGCAGTTCGGTTCCTAGCCACAATAAAAAGCTGACACAAAGTCACCGACTCCTGGCCTCCTTCCAAATGTCCACAACAAATAGTGAAAGGTTCAAGGAAACAATTATCTTCTTCATGAGAACTTTCACCAAGCAGCAAGACCTGACTGGAGCCTGAAGAGATTCAATAACTTCTTTCGTTTGTGGGAATGAAGCTCAACATGACCTCCCTTCGCTCAAGAGTTCAAGGAGGAGGCTGCATCCCATCCCCTCACCCCCACCCTGGCAGCCAGCTTAAACTATTCAATAAGCATTTCTATAGGCAGAGTTCAGCCATGACAGATCAAAGATCAATAAGAAAGGCGCTTGGAAAAGTTTGGGCTTTTCAGGAGCTTTAGTATGGGGAAAATGCTGCAAGACACACCTCTGGGTTGTTCATGAAAGCTTCCTAACTGGCTTTAGCAGACAGTACATGTTTTCTTTGCAGTTTAGTACAATGAGCAAACAGGAACAAGGAATAAACCATTGTTTTTAGGGCAGTAATTCACTATTTGTTACTAGTTTATTTATTGGAACTGTGGTTTACCATGAAGTATGAAACATGGTTAAATTGTGGTTTCCTGAATTATTTCTGATCTTTCTGCCACATCAAGGGTTTCAACTACTCCTTAGAAGTGCAGGGCAAAGGTGGTAAAAGTTAGAAAAACTTTCTTTCTTTGATATTCCTTATCTGTCTTTTGAGAGGTAGCCTAATGGTTCATTCTTGCCTGTGGCATTGTTCTTGTTTCCTTTCAACTGGAGAAGAAAAATGATTATTCTGCCTAATTAGGCTTGGCTCATGGGATGCCAGGGGAGGCCCTTTCTGGTTTTTAAATGGGAGCAGTAAATACAATAAGTACAAGCTGTCACTGTAATTTATGATACTATATCCATGTTTTGTAAAGTATTAAACATCAGCACAGATCCAGCTACCCAATAACAAAGGCTAAACCTACAGGCTTCAGGCATATAATGGTTTCCTCACATCGCTACTCTTAACTTTGAGAAAGACAACAGTCTAAGGCTGTGATGGTGAACCTATGGCACATGTGCCACAGGTGGCACGCAGAGCCATTTGTGCCAGCACGCGAGCTGCAGGCAAACTTACCTCACTGCGCATGTGTGCACCTCACAGCTGATTTTTGGTGGGTTTGCGGCCTTTTTTGGCCTCCCAAAGGCTTGAGGAAGGCTTCTGCAGACTTTGAAGGCTGAAAGTTAACCCTGTTTCGTCACTTCTGTTTTTCCGAAAATACCAGAAATAACAAAATGGCCTGCAAAGCCTGCAGAAGCCTACAGAAGCTTTCCTCGAGCCTTTGGGAGGCCGAAAAAGGCCTCAAACCAGACAAAAATTAGCTGTGAGACACAGTGCAGGTAAGAGGGTGACATGGGGTGGATGGTTGGGGATTGCATGCACATGCGTAGAGGGCATGGGGGGGCGCATTGCCTTCTGAGTGCTGGCACACCACTGCGAGCGTGCAAGTATGTGCACAATTTTTGGCACAAGAGCCCAAAAAGGTTAGCCACCACTGGTCTAAGGTATCCCTTCCACTTTGATTCAAAGATGAGAAAAATATCTCAGTGCAGACCTTCAGATATTCTCTTCCATTTGATTCCATACAGATGCTACTTTAACAGGAAACCCTGTGTCATCTAGATATACTTCCTTGGCTAACTTTTCAGGAATGTGCCTCAACATCTATGTCTCATTCCTATTAAGTGACCATTTTAGTATATTTCATTTATTTAGTTATTGAATGTGTTTTGCTATCCATCTCGCCTATCAGAGCCAACGGCACCGATGACTTTTTCAATCTGAGGAGTTGCTCCAGATGTTCAGGCTGACACAATTCCAGTCACCATGATGAGAATTTTAGGAATTGAAGCCCACCCATCTGGATGGCAAACAGTTTAGAGAAGATTGGACTAAGAGATCCAAGATAATCTTGAAGCAATCTTAGTCCAGGCAAATCCCCAAACTCCCAATTTCTGTCAAAAACAGAAATACTGTGATTTTTATTTCATGACTAAAATTCAACAGTGGGATGTAAAGAGAAAAAAATGGCATATAGTTGATTTCAGGATTTCCAAAACTGAAACCTATGCTTTGGGAAACTGTACTTTTTGAATGCAATCTCTTCCCACCCATCAATTCCCCAGACACATTAACAATGGTATCAAATTTTTAGCTTGAACCTACTTGATTGGGTAAGTCTCATCTTTTCTTCTCTGCTTCTCGTGTTGAGGGATAGCCTCCCAGCCAAAAGTGAGACTCCAATCAAAGTTTCCCCGACTGTGCTGCTTCCCATATTGGATGGGCTTTGAAAATTCAAAGGTGTTCAAGTCAATGGTGGTGATATCTGGACTGACTACAGCGGTGGGCTCTTCAGCAATGCGCGATAGGAGAGGCTCTAACCATCCATGGAAACATTCACCTGAGGAAAAAGAAACAGGAATTGCTACACCATCTCTGCAGAAATAAATGCCTATTTTCAAATGCTGCTGTTGTAGGAGATGACCAGGCTGAGCCCAAGGGAGGAGTCAAATGCATCATCAGTTTGAAGTCCCTATGCTCCCACAAGAGACCTAAAACCAGCCCCTCTTGAATTTCATTTACTTTTATCTAGCACCAATTTACCTTGACCATTAGGAGATCAGATTCTTGTGTATAGGTAGCATGGAACAAACTTGAAGTGTTTTGGACTAAACTCCTGTTCCTGGTTCTTCCTTTGCACCTGACAGTTGTTGCGGCCACTTCTACCTTTCAGGGTTTTTCAGAGGTACCTGATGCTTAGGAACTGCTTCTCTGAAAACATTTCTCCCATAATGTTCACTTTCTTACCCATGGAAAGTCATACGGACCCTCGATTTTCTTTTAAAAACTTCAATATTTATGCCTTAACATTTGCAAGATGAAGACACCTGATTTTTTCTGGGCTCAGAACCTTCCCAGGATCAAATCTGGCTGGTATTTGGATTGTAGACAGTTTGGGAATTACCTGGGCCATAGGCTAGTTGGACAAATAAAAAATGCCTTTCCAGAAAAACACAATGTCAAAGCACTTCCATATTGCTATCAAGAAAACTTGTATTATTAATGTGTCCAGATGTCAATCTCAATACGGAGAATTATAGAATCATAGGACTGGAAGGGACCGTGGAGCCATCTATCCCTATCCCTATTCTGCCCCTATCCAAGGCAAGCATCCTTATACTATCTTGAACAAATACCATAGTTGTCCGATCATTTCTTGAAAACCTCCAGCGAAAGAGCATCAATAACTCGAGGAAGCAAGCTGTTTCACTGATTAATTGTTCTGTCAGGAAATTCCTCCTTATTTCCAGATTGGATCTCCCTCTGATGAACTTCCATCCATTGCTTCTTGTCCTGCCCTCAGGTGCTTTGGAGAATAAATTGATGCCCTCTTCCCTATGACAGCCTTTCTAGTATTGGAAGACTACTATCAGATCTTCCCTAAACCTTCTCCTCATCAGACTAAACATACTTTAGTTCCCTTAGCTGTTAATTGTATGATTTAGCCTTCAGACCCATTATCATCTTTCTTGCTCTTCTCTGCACTCTTGCTAGGGCCTTAGCATCCTTTTTGAATGGCGGTAACCAGAACCGGGTGTGGTATTTCAAATGCGGTCTGACTAGTGATCTTGATGCTATCCCTCTGCTGATGCAGCCAAGGACTCTGTTGGGTTTTTTGACAGCTGTAGCACACTGCTGATTCATACTTAAGCAGTAGTCCACCAGGACATCAAGATCCCTTTCACAGGCACGACTGTTGAGCTAGGTATTGCCTGTTCTGTACCTATGCATCTGGTTTTCCCTGCCTAAGTATGGGACCTTACTTTGTCACTATACTGCATCTTATTGGATAGGGCTCAATGCTAAAGTCTGTCAATATCCTTCTGACTCTTGAGTCTATCTTCCAAAGAAATTGAGCCATTAAGTAATCTGCAAAATTTGACAAAATGAACAAAAATAGAACCATGGAGGGAAACAATCATATAAGGTCTAAAAATGGAGGCACAAATGGCTGAAGTAAATTTACTGAACATTCTGGGAATCAAATCTAAGGATTTTTTAATACAATATACTCTATACAAGAGAATCAGAACATGCCTCCAGGACAGAGACACTTGTATGTACATTAAATAAATGCATTGAATGCATAGATGCCCAACTCCTAGCAACTCTACTTCATTTCCTTTGTAATGAAATATTGAATGATGATGCATCCAACCTACATCTGGGCATGTTGGATGCAGTTTTATTGCCTTAACATCTTGAACAAAAAAATAGCATTTTTAGTACAGTCTGTTGATTAGGTCATTCAAGCGGCTTCCAATTGTTTGACTTCACTGAAGTTATTATGTTTGACACAACAATAAGAATCGGTAGCATTAAGTCTGCCATACCCATTCAATGCCTGGGCTGCTCATTAATGGATGGAGATTGATCAAAGGGCAAATATGGTTCTGTGAACCAACCCAAGATGTAGAGCAATCAATTAATGGAGTGTTTCTCAACCCTGGCAACTCTAAGACATGTTGAGAGACACTGAATTAACGCATACACATTTATGAACTGGCACAGCATGCCAAAGGGAAAAATGGCAAACTTTATCAATAAAGAGATTTATTACTTACAATGAGCATCCAAGAAAGTGAGGACATCACCCTTGGCAACACTGGCACCAAGTAATCGGGCAGTTATTAAGCCCTTTCTCTCCAACTGCCGAACAACTCTGACTATCTGCAATTGCTTCACATAGTTGTCCAAATCATCTTTCAAGTAGTCTGAAAGAGAATTCATCAAACACGAGGACAGGTTACCTAAGGAACTGTCTTTGTACCATTACACTGTCCCATCACACTCGGTCAGGCAGAGAAAATATGTTGCAGACTCCGTCAGTTAAAGAATTTTGACTGGCAGGGTCCAGGAAGAGAGCCTTCTCTGCCTTTGTCTCCCACTTTGTGTGCTACACTCTCCCCCTGAGGTGAGGCATGGCTCCAATCTCTTGGCCTTTCAGAAAAGTATGAAAACATAGGAGTGTGGCCTTGCTTCTGGTTCACATAGGAGCATGCAGCCATGGGGTGGTGGCTGCCCTGAAAGCCCTCTCTTTGCCTTTTAATTAATTTTTAACATTGTTTTTAATAATCTTTACCTCTTTTGAACTTTTGTTTCTATGTTTTAATATTTTATTGTACACTACCCAGAGTCCCTTTATGAGGGAGATGGGCAGACAGTTAAGTCAGTTGGTCAGTTAGTCAGTGGGATATGATGCTCAAGAGTCCGGTGACAATGGGAGTCCGATTCTCATTCCTCTGGGGGATCAATTTAAACTCTGGTTTTTAATTTCACAAGTTTACTTTTTACTTGAAAACAAGCTTAAGAACTAAAAAAAATACTTATGAAATCAAATATGATGGTTAGAGAAATGAAAGGCTCAGGGGAAAAAAGAGAAGTTGGGACTTGGAAAAGATAGTGAAGATGAAGAAAAAATACAGTCTTTACCAGTCAAAGAGTGTGATTTTATACTCATTCGGGCAGGAAAATAAAAGCATACTATGATCATTGAAAGTCATTCTCAACCACACAAATACATACATACTTATTTACATTTATACCTCAAAGCAGGTTGCTGTACTTTCAAACACAAACAGCCAAGATTATGCTGTAGAAGAGTTTGCTGTGTTCCAGACATGCTTTGATTCTTGCTATCCAAGAATTGGGAACACACCACTGGTAGCAATTGATTAAATGTTAAATTTTATATCTGCCCATTGCCCAAATTTCTTACCCATTATTTGGAAAATATTTTCAAATCACTGGTCTGCAGCTAGCAGCTCAGAACATATTAGAACTGTTTTGCAACCTTGTTCACTGTGGACTACAAGTGCAGCAAGGCCACTATACATTTTTTTAAGAACTCAAAAGTGAATTAGAAATATTATCATTTGTTTGAAGAGTGGGTGGGTAGCGATAAGAATTGCGTTGTATACACTCCTGAAATTAGTGCTAAGCAACAGAACAACAGAAGTACTTAGATAAACCTTTAGGCATCTGTACAAAATCACCTGTTTTCCCATCCCACCCCTTTCTGATTAATACCTGCTTTCTTACTCAGTGCATTATGCTTTTTTGATCAGTATACTTTCCCATGTCAACATTACATGAAATACTTAGACCCAGAACAGCAAGGGAAATAAATCATCACCCAGAATTGTTATTACCCTTGGTGCAGTTTGTTATTCAATGTTTAATTTTAATTCACTTTTGTTCAGTTTGTTATTCAATGCTTAATTCTCAATGATGTCCTTTCTTATGTTAATATTTGAGAGTTACAGGCTCCTTTCCTTCACTAGGTGCCCTCAGAGTACATCCAGTAATGGGAGTTGGAGCAGGGGTAGGATTCTACCAGTTCACACCTATTCGCTAGAACCGTTTGTTAACATTCTAAGCGGTTTGAAGAAATTACTGGCCTAATCCTGTAAGGAAGGCAGGAAGGAAACATTCTGGTGTTGCTTACAGAAACTGCCTCTCCGTTAACCATTATTACGTTCTTGGCAAGACTAGACTTCCTGTCTCAGGAACTTCTCTGGAGTTTTTTCCCCCTCCTTTGCTGGTACTTTGCTTGTATGGAGTGACTATTCAAAGTTACAATGGCACTGAAAAAAGTGACTTATGACCATTTTTCACACTTACGACTGTTGTAGCATCCCCACAGTCATGAGAGGCCAGGTGAGGAGATGCGTGCCTTGATGTGAGTGATATTGACCATGCCCAGCCAATAACATGACCACCAAGCCACACCCACCAACTAAGCCACACCCATAGAACTGGTTGTTAAAAATTTGAATCCCACCCCTGAGTTGGAGTCTAAGATATTTGGAGGGATCAAGATTGGGGTGGGGGGTGGGCAGAAACAATTGAATACCTTGCCTGTCAGTATCCAATTACTTGCATTAATTGCAGAACCCTATTTATTTATCAGGGAACAAAAAAAGGGAACGCTCTGTGTTTCTCTCAACCGCCCACTCTTAACCCAGCCTCTCTTAGCATCAAAGCTAAGTCCTTATTTAGAATGACTCTGACCAGACTTTTGGTGGCAGGTGCAACCTGTGGGCAGGAAGCAGTTCAAGTCTCTGTGGGGAGAGATTGTTAGCTTTGTAAATTGCAGCCACCCTGAAGGAGTCTGCTGTGAATCTGAAGGGTATAATAGTGGTACAGAAGAGGAAGAGAGCAGGAAATGACAGCATGAAATTGGAAAATGGCAACTATAAAATAGAAGCAACTTTCAGTCAAAGTAGCTGAGGTAGTAGTCTTCTTACAGTCACATATATACAAACAAACACTCTCTCCCACTAACTCTGAAATCTTTGGAGATACCAGAAATAATAGCTTACTACAGCTTACTACAATAAAAATTGTTACTAGGTTGACTAGATGGCCAAGTGAATTATTGTCTCCCCACATTAGACCAGAGATTTTTTAACAAAGTTCATTCTCTTTAAAATTCACAGATTATGTGCAGGGTAATGGGCTAATACCTTTATTTCATTCTTCACTGTGGATAGAATGGTATGGTAGTGTATTGTTCTTGACAAGCCCTCTACTTGAAGATTACCCAATATAAATCTGGTTTTAAGATAACAAATGATAGGAAGGAACAGCAATAAAGGCCTTGGATCAGGGGTGGGATTCTACCGGTTTGCACCTATTCGCTAGAACCGTTTGTTAACATTCTGAGCAGTTCGGAGAACCGGTTGTTAGAAGAAATTACTGCCTAATCCTGTAAGGAAGGAAGGAAGGAAACATTCTGGTGTTGCTTACAGAAACTGCCTCTCCGTTAACCCTTATTACATTCTTGGCAGGACTGGACTTCCTGTCTCTGGAACTTCTCTGGAGGTTTTTTCCCCCTCCTTTGCTGGTACTTTGCTTGTGTGGAGTGACTATTCAAAGTTACAATAGCACTGAAAAAAGTGACTTATGACTGTTTTTCACACTTTCGATTATTGCAGCATCCTCACAGTCATGAGAGGCCAGGCGAGAAGATGCGTGCCTCGATGTAAATGATATTGAGTTGGCCACCCCCAACCAATAACATGACCACCAAGCCATGTCCACCCAGTCATATGACCACCACTTAAGCCACGCCCACAGAACTGGTTGTTAAAAAATTTGAATCCCATTCCTGCCTTAGATTTGTACTTTACCTGGACTGTTAGCATAAAGGCAGTGAGTAAGCGCAAAACTGTGTTTTACACTTCGCAGGAAAAGGAGGATAAAAATATTATTATCAGGAGAACATAATATTTATAGTGAGGAAGCCTAAAATCAGATAGATAGGGGTGTTTTCTGTCTGTGTATGAGTGCATGTGTGTTTTCAGAGCCTAATAGCAATCAAAAAACTAAATAAAATAGCCCAATAAGTGTAAGTTATCTGCATTAAAATATATATTAAAAAGAATTATTAGTAATGGTAGTTTACTTGTTCTTTATATTAATTAAAACTCTAGTTAAATTGTAATTGATTTTAACTTTTCCTGAGCAATTAGGTCAAAGTTGACCTTGAAATTTCCCTGTGTATATATTTATGCAGCCTAAATAACAGACAACAAAAAAGATAGCAAGCCTCTCTCTCTTTTATTTAACTAATAAACACTCTTTTCTTATGCATTGGCCCTGCCTTCTGTTCTGGTATTAGCTTAAGATGAGAGCAGGAAAGAGTTAATGATCCTGAATATTTGCTTAAAGCAATTCAAAGCAAGCAAGGCCTTTTGTTAAGAAAATTCCCAGCTAAGGAAGAAAATGATAGGCAACTGCTTATTCAAATGGGGTGAGAGTTAATGCTTGCAAAGCAACTTATAATCCATCTAGGCATATTACAACACTACAAGATTCAAAGAGAAACACAAGTCTTTTATGTTTGAAGATCTCAATAGACCTTTGTCTACAAGTATCAACAATTCCTGCTCAGAATGCTGTGTCAGGCATTCCAAGATGTCTGGAAGTCATAATTTAGGTATCCTTTCCTCTATTGCTCAAGGAAAATGCTGCTCTTCCTCCCAAAATTCTGATGTTGAAAATGTGATGGGGAATAGTAAACTCTGTTTACTACTACAGAGTTTACTAATAGTAAACTCTGTTTACTACTAAGCCCAAGACTCAGCTGGAGAACTAATCTGGTACAAAAAGCTGCCCCCCCCCAAATATCAACGCACTCCTAGGCTGCATTAACAGAGGGATAGTTTCAAGACCATGTGAAGTGATAGTACTACTTTATACTGCATTGGTAAGACCATACTTGAAATACTGCAACCAGTTCTGATCACCATGATACAAAAAGGATGTTGAGATGCTAGAAAGAGGGCAAAGAAGAGCAACAAAAACAATTAGGAGACTGGAGGCTAAAACATATGATGAACGATTTCAGTAACTGGGTATGTCTAGTCTAAGGAAGAGAAGGACTAGTAATGATATGATAGCACTCTTCCAGGACTTGAGGGGCTGTCACAGAGAAAGGGTTGACCTATTCTCCAAAGCACCTGTGGGCAGGATAAGAAATAATAGGTCGAAGAACATTAAAGAGAGAGCCAACCTAGAACTAAGAAGAAATTTCCTGACAGTGAGACCAATTGATCAGTGGAATGACTTGCCTTCAGAAGTTGTGGCTACTTCATCACTGGAGATTTTCAAGAACAGACTGGACAGCCATTTGTCCAGCATGGTATAGGGTCTCCTGTGTCAACTCATAAAACATTTTGTATACATGTTTTATAGTTGACAACAGAAAAAAAGGGGTGGAGTTTCAATGAGAAGGTAGCAGTGACTGAAGGATTTGATGACTGAAGCTTCTGCTGTGCAAAAATCTAATTGGACAGCATGATTGATGACTCTTGGCTATGGACATTTTTCATTGGATGATACACCCAGAGGGGTGGGGGGAAAAGCAGGATCAAGGGTGACAGTGAATTATGTATCTCAGAGTTGGCTACGCCCAGGTTAATGCCGGACGTAGAATGTTAACTTTAAATAAATCCTTTTTAGTTTTGGGAGTGTGGCTCGAGGCTCATGATTTAATTGGGGTAACTGACATCCTACTTGAGCAGATGTTGGACTAGAAGACTTCCAAGCCCCCTTCTACCCCTATTACTCTATGTTCTGTGTAAGCATCTATTTGGGGTATGTGAAAAGAGACAACTGCAACATCTCATCCACTATAAGAAGGCAGAAGACTAAAGAAAAGCCTTAGAACTGTGTGGCAATGGTCCTATCATTAGATAAAGTGAAAAGTTTCTTCAAGATGTATCAGGAAGAAAACATTTGCTGTTCTACCTCCAGCAACAAAGTATCTTAGGACAACTCTAGCAATTCATCTGTCTTCAGAATCAATTTATTTCTTTGTATTTTACCCTTCAATTTTAAAGTAACTCTTTTAAAGGGCAGGCTGCCAGCCAATAATCTGCTTTTCACAGAAGGCAGTAGCTTTCTCACCTTTCCTGCAGGGCAGGTTTAGTGAAAAACATAGAAATAATACAGTATCAGCCTAGTATCATGTGCCAGAATCTCTAAAATAGCTGCATAGTTAAATGTTGCAATTACAGCAAAGCAGTCAAAGGGGACATTAAACTTTTTAAAATACAGTGCTTCAAAAACCACACCTCTTTGAACAAGCTGCTTATTATTTCTGGAAATAAGATCTACTTAATCTGATAAAAGAAGCAAGAAACTTTATAAACAGTTTGCTCACAAGTGGCCTTCTCAAACGCATTATTTCCAGTTGTGGAACACCAGTTTGTGGAACTCACTCCCATTGTTGAATTAACGATGATTTAAGATTTCTTTGACTGGGGAGTGGGGTAGGTAGGAGCATGACTGGGACAAGGGAAAGGGTTACAGAAAGTGCATGCTGTGCTAATTTCCAGTTAGGAAAAGGATAGAATCACCTATAGCCATGAAGCTCAGGAGTTTTGGATGAAATCATTTCCTTTCAATTTTATCTACTGTCATTTCTAACCTAATTTATGTGCTACAGAAAAACATTGTAAGGAGGTAGATGCCTTTCTGCATTTCTCTGACACTCTGCCATGGAAGATACCTTTGGTTACAAGGATCAATAATCTGACTTGGTAAAAGCAGGACCCAGCCAGCATGCAATACTGGAAAAGATGCAGAGCCTCTTGGACACAAGCATGGATTTTTCAAAAACAGGCTGGTCAGCCTCCACATCTTATCCTATGCTTGCAATACCTCTAAAACCAAAGAACCTGAACAAGATGGTACCTACTACTTTCTGTACTCATCTCTCTTCACAGTTTGGGGGTAATATAAGTAGTCCTTGACTTATGGTAATCTGTTTAGTGGCCGTTCAAAGTTATAACAGCAATGAAACAAGCGACTTATGACCTTTTTTCACATGTACAATTGTTGCAGCATCCCCATGGTCATGTGATCAAAAGTCAGACACTGGGCAACTGGCATGTATTTATGACGGTTGCAGTGTCACCTTTTGTTACCTTCTGACAGGCAAAGTCAATGGGGGAAGCCAGATTCATTTATTAACTGTGTTACTAACTGAACAATTGCAGCAAGAAAGGTTGTAAAATGGGACTAAAAACTCCCTTAAAAACAGTCTTGCTTAGCAACACAAATTTTGGACTCAATTGTGATCATAAGCTGAGGACTACCTGTAAGCATTTGATTGGCTCTATAAGTGGTTAAAACACTAATCTAACGAGAAGGAAAAATACATTCCAGTGGGTTTTTTTTTTTTTTCATTAATATGGTAGGTTTCATATTGGCTAGTTGTGCTGTTATTTGTCTAACTGCTAGCATAAAACATTACATTGTAAAAATGTGGAGCTGAGGAATAATCTTCCTTCCCCTCCTGGAAAATGGTATTGTTCTACGTGAAGGGGGAAAAGCTGGGATTTAGAGAGAAAGCAAAGAATGGATACAGAATGGAGCAGAAGAGAAAGATTTAAATCTAAGACAAAAGCAGAAATAATGGGTCAATAGGCAAGATTAAGTATGCACAAACTGGTATTAAAACTTGCAATTCATTGGTATGTTAAATAAAAAAGAACTTCAGGAAACCATTCACTGTGGTATCTTTACTGGCCCTTTGAAAACCTTGACTAGCAGAGAGCCAGGAAAGCAAGCTGAGGCACAATATATAAGCACAATATATAAATTGAACCATGTCATTATCTTAATCTGAAGGATAACCAATTTAGATCGCTAAATACAGCTTGCGGTTTCTAAACTTGCCCAGCAGAGTAGTTTGGACAGAGGCTAAATACAGTTCTGCGAAAAGGTATTTGGGTATTCTAATTTTTTTTTACATCTTTGCTGCAGGATATTATATTCACACGAGTTCTAGAGTCTGAGTTAATGAGTAATATCAAAATGTGGCACTTGCTTCATTTATTGTATAAAGAAAATCAAACAACACGTGAGATGGCAGTATGAAAAAAAAAAAATCATAATTGCTTCCTTAGAGTGAGCAACCGGCTGCACTAACTTTAGCTCAGTAACTGCAACCGAAAGCTAACTGGTGATCCATTTCTCCTATATCAGGGGTAGGAATTTTGGACCATTCCTTAGGTAAGAGAAAATTAATTCAAGGTATTCTAATATAAACACCTTGTTTTGGGTCTGGCAACAGGTCTGAATTTTTACTTGTTATTCCAAAACAATGAATGTGTTTCTCTTCATGTCATGCATTGTAACATGGAAGGCAAAGTTGATGAAGAGAATGAATGTCTATAATCTGATGTTCAGGTGCTTACTGTAGACAGGAGATTTCAAGGACCTTCCTTTCTGTGCCTTTTATAGTCCTTAACTTTAAAGTAGTTAGACTGTATCCTTTCAACAGAGAAAGGAACACTAGCTGTCCTATCCCTAGATATAAATGCGGGTATTGGGTAATTTAGTTCTTATGGCAAATGGGATATTATGATCCAAAAGTCTTAAAATATTTCTTACATACAGAGTAATTCATCTTTCAGGAACAATACACAGGCATACACACTTTCAAAGGGATTATACTTGCCATCTGTACTGGCATCATCTACAAGAATGATTTCCTTTAACAATATAGCTGGAGAAGAGTACAGCACACTATAGACAGTGCGAAGCAACGTGGACCAAGCTTCATTATGGAAGACAATAATGACACTGGTGGTCGGAAGGGGTGGGCAGCGTTTGAACTTTTGATCGATGCACCTGCAAAAAGAACATTAAATCTAAATTACAACTAAGATTAGATAGGAGCGTTACATTAATTAATGAACACTTTTTCATTTCAGTTAGATAGGCTCTGCATCCAAGAGTTATAGAGTTATACGGTGTTTAGTTTAATACATTTTTTTTTTTTTTAGCATTTTGGGGTTATTCAAGAAAAGCCTTCTTGTAAGTAGATATTATTTCAGTTTTAACATGCAGACAAATACAACAATAAACTTCCTTTCTACGACTCTGTAATCTCTTAATTCAGGATCTGAGAAAATGACTACATCCCAAGAACAAACTTGTCCATAGGACAAAATGTGCTTACTACGTGTCCTTAGTATGTGGAATTTAAACATTATGTCCTTCCAATGCCAGAATTTTCCAAATTAGCTTGGATTCTCCAGGGTTCTGGGACTTATCTGTCCTGACTATTATGCTTGGCTGTCCATATAGCTTAAGATGGCCATATGAGCTAACGTATATGTCTAAAATACTGGGTATAAGATCTATAATTTGTCAAAGTATGTGAGTTCATGATCTGAAGACCTCCCATTGCCATACCACAAACCACCAAAACTAGACATTCAGATATAATACTAAACTACTGCTGAGTGCTGTGCAAATGAACCTGGGCATACGTATTTCCCCTTCCTCTGCTTGTAGACCCATGTTTGACACTAAGCTTGTAACTATTTTATAAATCTTCAGTTGTTTTAATTAAGGTATATGGACTCTCTCAGAGTCAACGCAGTATCTCAGGCTATTTAAACATCACCCCAATCAATACATTTGATGCTACTTTGAGTTTCATACTGCAGAAAACGGGGGTTGAGAGAGGCACCATTCAAACCAGACTACTTAGTAAATTTATGCCAAACTTAACCTTTGAAAACAAGTCCCTATTGCTTCAGGGCTCAGTCTCTTAATCACTTGACTTTACTAGTTCTGAGCCAGCCCATCAATAAAGGGGACTTTAGCAGGTACAGCTTAGCATTTTAGTACCGCAAGATCCCCCCTTCTTCCTAATGTTTAAAAGGGCTCTATTGCTTTTGGTTACCAGTCCAGGCTTCTTCACCCCTCCTTGCCCTTAAGTGCCTGTAGGTCACAGGATGAGGTCATGAATTGCATCCCTGAAAGAAGGCCACAACAATGAAGGGTCTCAATGGGTTGCCTCCTATGGGCTTCTGAATGGAAGCTCTGCCTGGCAGAGTATTAAGAGGAGGGGAGAGAGAGAGAGAGAGATCATTTATTCTCTTAAGATTTAGAGACTAGTGGCATTGCCTTCTGCCATTGTTTGCAAGCTCAGCTGTAAAATACGAAGTTACAACAGAGATCTCTTTTTTTTTACAGAGAGCATGCATTCCTTTAGAAAGGAAGAAAGCTTTTTACTTCTCATAGCTCATGTAGTTTAGGATCCTTTGCCAAGGTTGGCCATTCAGATACAAAAAGAAACCATCCTTCACTGCATGATAAATGATCACAAACTTCTGCTTCCTGTTGTTTGACTAGTTACAATATATTATAACGTCTAGAAAGCTTGGCACAATTAAACTAAGGTCTCTTGAAACAAAGTCAGACCCTACTTCATTCCAAGAACTATTTTTTAATCTGGGAGCTCCCCTAATAACATTCAGTTCAGCCATAACGACAAAATCTGGCTACCTTAAACTCTCTAACAAGTGTTGGGCAATCTTTGAGGATAAGTGGAGTTGTAATGTTGCAGGTAAATATCTTCAAATGATTTGGCAGGTATTGTCAATATTTTTCCCCCCTTTGAGGGAAGACAGTGGAGAGAAAGTGATATTTATATGATAATGGTATTTGAAATTTACACGATAATGGGATTTTTTCTTTTCATAGTCAGTTAATCTATGTTATTTAAGGTATACGGGTAATCTTCAACTTACAACCGCAATTGAGGCCCAAATTTCTGTTGCTAAATGAGACATTTGTTAAGTGGGTTTTGCCCCATTTTACGACCTTTCTTGCCAAATGTGTTAAGGGAATCACCGCAGCTGTTGACAACACGGATGTTAAATGAATCTGGCTTCCCCATTGATTTCGCTTGTCAGAAGGTTGCAAAAGGGGATCAAAATGCCCCAGGGCACTGCAACAGTCATAAATACGACTCAGTTGCCGAGTGTCAGAATTTTGATCACGTGACCAAGGGGACACCTCAGTGGTTGTAAGTGGTGAAAAATGGCCATAAGTCACTTTTTGGAACTTTGAACAGTCATGAAATGAACTGTTGTAAGTTGAGGACTACCTGTAATTTAGTGTACTGTAATGTATAAACACACATATGCAAACTCAGGAAGCCCTTTAAAATATCTTGCTGTAGCACGTTCTTCCTTTTCTCACAGTTGTTGCAGGAGAGAACCAATAAGCAATAAGCTTTATTTTTTAGTACCTATGTGGTATGTTCTAGGATATATAAGATGAATCCTGTGCAGGGATACTTGGCAGAGAGTCAGGGAATTCAAATCATGTTGTTAAAAGAGGCTCCCCACTTTACAGCAATCTCTTTTGATTCCACTACCCATCCCACCCTCTGAATCTTTCAGCAGGAAGAGAGGGGGGTCCCTTAAATGCTGCATACCTCTAGGGCACATCAAAAGTGGGGAGGGGGGGAAAAGAAAGAAATGTTCCACATGGCAGATCAGGCCCTCCCCCCCCCTTCGCTCCCTCCCCAAAGCACTCAACAATTTAAAAAAAAAAAAAGTTTCATTCACAGGCTCCCCTCCATCTGAGCCAATTTCCCCGATTTATGGTTTGGTTCTGGGAGGGCTTTAGACCCTTTAATTGAAATTGGTTTATGCTTTTTTGGGTTGACTGAATGACATTCTTGCCCTCTGCCTTGAACACAGCATTCTTCTATTGTGGATATCTACACCTGCTAGGCAGAAATAATCAGCTGTCAGAAGGGTAGGAGGTAAGTTGAAGGGAGAAAGCCGTCTTGCCAACCCAGCCAAGTTTTAAAGCCCTTATTCAAGCTGCCTTTTGTTGGCTCCTTTGACTGACTTATCCCCCTTATGAAAAGCTGTAGCAGCGGCCTTAGAAAAAGCTTCAGGGAGACCACAGGGGAAGGGGTGACAAGCATCCCGTTTTCCCTCCTTCCACACACACCCTCCTGCTGTACTGTAAGCGCCTGTCTGTTCCACTGGCCGAGCAAAGTGAAAAATTATGGAGGCAGCGGAGCTTTCTCAGAGCTAGAGGAAATGGACCAAAACCAAGGGCAGGAGACAGATGTAATGAAGGAAAGGTTTTGAACTTGAGCAACTCCTTTTTCTTAGTTATGTATTGAAAAAGGCCGCAATTGTCCCTGTTCACCGCTCTGTAAATGGGGAAACAGTGGCACTGCAAGGTAGGAGAGTGAAGGGCGGCAGGAGAGAGCGAGGGGAGGGTATCACATCGAATAATTAAAAAGTAGAACAGAACCCTGGGCAGTTCTTTTTTAAAAAAAAAAAAAAACAGAGATGAAAGGAAACCAGTTAAGAGTTCATCTTTGTGATCTTTTCTCCCTTCCGATGCACTTGTCACTCCCCACTAATATATGGATAGAACTAGAATCAGAGGCTCTGGACTACTTTCCTCTTTTTACACTTGCAAACAAAGAAGCCAGGGAAATTCTGAGGTTTTTTGCACTCTGGCAGTTTTGGCAGATGGACAGTCTTTCACAGCCATCGATTTCTAAATACGGGGTAGTCTTACAACAAAAGACCACATTTCTTAAGTGAGCTTTACCCCATTTTGCAACCTTTCTCGGACAGTTGTAAAGTAATCGTGTGACCTGGGACACTGCAACTGTCATATATATATATATATATATTTGTTTTTTTAAGTTTTCGTGGGTACTTACATGTATGGCATTCAGCTTTGTTCGGGTATTTTCCCATGTCGTTGTAGTTGTGCTTTTAAAATTGTAGCAACGTTTCGGCAGAATCTCATCTGCCATCATCAGGCTTCTTTGTGTGTCTGTGTGTGTGTTTGTTTTCTGAGGTTCTTGCGGGTATTTGTATGTGGATCTTTGGTTATTCGTGTTTTCTCCCGCGTAAGATTGGAAGTATCTAGGTAACGTTTCGATGAAGTCTCATTCATCATCTTCAGGCTTGGTCTTCAGCTCTGTGCTTCTCAGAGTGATGTGAGCTTGCAGCTGCTTCTTCCTTTTAACTGCTAGTGGGGGTGTGACTTGATTGGGGGGGCTTGGCTGTGTTCTGATTGGGTGGGGGTGTGTTCTCATTGGTTGGGGGTTTGGCTATGTTCTGATTGGTTGGGGGGGTTGGCTGTGTTCTGATTGGCTGGAGGCATGTTCTGTTCAGGTGGGGGCTTGGTTGAGCACAACCAAGCCCCCACCTGAACAGAACACGCCTCCAGCCAATCAGAACACAGCCAACCCCCCAACCAATCAGAACACAGCCAAACCCCCCAACCAATCAAGTCACACCCCCACTAGCAGTTAAAAGGAAGAAGCAGCTGCAAGCTCACATCACTCTGAGAAGCACAGAGCTGAAGACCAAGCCTGAAGATGATGAATGAGACTTCATCGAAACATTGCCTAGATACTTCCAATCTTACGCGGGAGAAAACCCGAATAACCAAAGATCTATATCTATATCTATATCTATATCTATATCTATATCTATATCTATATCTATATCTATATCTATATCTATATCTATATCTATATCTATCTATCTATCTATCTATCTATCTATCTATCTATCTATCAATCTATATATATATGACAGTTGCCAAGCATCTGCATTCTGATCATGTGACCATGGGGATTCTACAATGGTCATAAGTGTGAAAAATGGTCATAAGTGACTTTTTTCAGTGATGTTGTTACTTTGAATGGTCACAAAATGAACTGCTAAGTCGAGGGCTACTTGTACTGACAATTTGGATGTCATCAGCCATATATATTATGCCAGTTATTTTCAGTCTTCTAAGAATCTCAGTTTCTTGGACAGCTAGCCAAGAATGCTTTAAGGAAAACATACCCGTAAATCTACAGGGACTCTCATTCCAGCCATATGTAGGTGTTGGTAACTCAACTGTCTAGATCCCTAGCAAGACTCTCAATGCAGCAACAGGATTTTTCTAGATCAAAGGGGAAAGAGCAAGGAAGGAGGCATTTGGTACTGATATCCAAGGAGACAGGAGACAGAATCCATTAAGGTACTACAGTACACAATGCTACACTAGTAGCTTAAGTTAATATGGGAGATGCTGAATTTTTTTTAAAAAGCCAACATATTTCTGCCCATATGCAATGCATGTAGATCAATGTGGTATTCTACCAGCTTGGCCCGGTCCTGGGTCCCATCCTGACCCATCCCTGCTTTTGAAGCTCAGCTTCTTTGCGTGGCACAGCAGATTCCCACGCGTCAGCTGCTGAAGCGACAGGGAGAGTGCAGGCTTGCAGGAGGTGAGTCGGAAAGTCTCTGTGCATGGGCAAAGTGTGCGTTTAGCAGGTACACACAAAGTGTGTGTGTGCGTACAAAGCGCGCCCACCAAACCACGCCCACTGAACTGATGGTAAACTTTTTTGAAATGCACCACTGATGTAGGTGCATTGCCAATATACGGTAGCAAAATCAAATTCCAATTGTATTCCATGTTACAGCTTTTTCAATCACTACAGAGCTGCTGAGAAGTCTAAATCTAGTGTAGCAGACCCTGTGGGACTAGCTAAGTGCATGAAAGCCACAAATCCTCTTTATTTTCAAGTGGAGAGGATGAGCCATGACTAGCCGCAGCATGAAGAATAAAACTCTTTGGAGCTCCTTTAAACAGCTTGCTGCTATAGTCATTTAACTCCTTTTAGCATTTGAGAAGTCTGTTAAGAACCAAGTATTTAAATTGGTTGGGGAAGGGAGGCAATGGCAGGGAAGAGGGGATGAATGATTGCAATGTTATTATTAGAGATAGTGCTTGATTTATGACTCAGCATTTAATAACCATTCAAAGTTACAATGGACCCATAAAAAGGCACTTGTTTTGAACTTCTGATGCCTTCCTTTCCCCAGCAATGTGACTGCATTCACAGCCATTTACTGTGTCCCACAGTCACATGACTGTAATTTGCTGTATATTTTTTTACAGACAACTGGCGTTCATTTCCAGGTTTTGGCAAAAATTCCCCATAGCTAAAAATGGGTTTATTGAATGACTGCAGCAAAAACAGGTTGTAAAATCAGGTCGATCATGTAATGATCTGCTTAACAACAATCACGATTACGACCATAAAGTGCCGGCTGCATTATGGCCATAACAAAATTATATGTGGGTAATCTATAGTTACATTCAATGTAAGACTGGTAGAAATCTGATAATTCAAATCCTAACCAAGGACCTAAGATTTATTAAGCTAGTGTTGAAGTTCCAAGCAAGGTGATTTATTTATTTATTGTAAAATTAGGGTGTTCGTGTCTGATAAATTCAGTATTTCCAGATACTGAAGAAGTTCTTTAAATACCGTGACAAGGGCTCTGATCATAATGGTTATAACAGATTCATTTTACATAAGCTAACTCTGATCTAACTGCAAGTTCAGATATTTCATATTGTTATTATGTTATTATTATATTATGTCATTATTATGGTACACTGCAGAGTCAGCTAGAGTGAATGTCACATTTTTATCCATCTGTCAAGTCCTTCCCAAGTATCTGAAATAGGCAAAGGTTGTTGATGTTGTATTAAATGTTTCTATCCTGACTTATGAGCTAGAACTTCCTGCAAATAAATAAGCAAATAAATGCCTTTTTGGTAATGAAGTCATGATTTGATCTAAAATATGGCCTGAGAAACATGACATTCTCCTGATTAAATCTGAAATCTTATCTATAAGATCATTTAACTTGAGATAAAAAAAACTGTGGTGTTTTATCTATAAATCAGATGAAATACTTCAGATCCTCCAGATGTTGCTCAGTTACAACCCTCAGCATCCTTCACTATTGCTCATGCTGACTGAGGCTGCTGGGAGTTGTATTTGAATAGCATCTGGAGGGCTGCAAATTTCCCATCATCTGGAGTTAGTATCCAAAGGAACAAGATGCTCTGCAAAACAGGAAGCATTTTCTTTATGCACATCAATACCAGAAATGTAGATGCTTTAAAAGGAATTAACCAGACCATTTTTCTCTGTAAACCTGCCTATCCACCCATCTTAACTAAATGTAGTATGTACACATAAAAGCAAACTCTCTGTATTTAAGAAATGGTGAATGTTTGCAAGGATTCAGACAGAGAGGAGTTTTAATTAACATCTAAAAGGTGTTCTTCACTCAAAGGCTAGAGAGTTAACCAGAATGTCCAGGAACACCATCTTAATCAATATTCCCATAAAATTCATTCCACAAATATAAAGCTGAAAGCTTATTCCACCGGGCATGCAAACATATGGGCAGCAAGTACTGATTAACATGGACATAGGTAAAGGTAAAGGTTCCCCTCGCACATACATGCTAGTCATTTCCGACTCTAGGAGGCAGTGCTCATCTCTGTTCCAAAGCCAAAGAGCCAGCGCTGTCCGAAGACGTCTCCGTGGTCATGTGGCTGGCATGACCAAACACCAAAGGGGCATGGAACACTGTTACCTTCCCACCAAAGTGGTCCCTATTTTTCTACTTGCATTTTTTACGTGCTTTCGAACTGCTAGGTTGGTAGAAGCTGGGACAAGTAACGGGAGCTCACTCCATTATGCAGCGCCAGGGATTCAAACTGCCAAACTGCCAACCTTTCTGATTGACAAGCTTAGCCACTGAGCCACCACGTCCCTTGACATGGACATACCATGATTTTATTATATCTTGCTACCTAAATAAAAAAAACAAAAAAAAAAATACCTGGGTGGCAGGTATTAGCAAATAGCTCATTTCCCATATGATTGCATGCCCAATGTGATAAAGCAAATGGTTGCTTACAGTTATCTTGGGTTGCTTTCAAGCATTATTTCTACAGGAAGGAGAAAGAAAGGGGGGAGGAACCTTACTCTGGAGGCCTGCTGTCAGGTCCAAGGGCCCTCTGAAGAGAAATGCGGTCACTGGCATAGGCATTAAAACAGTGCTTCTCATAGCCACGGTCTTTCTCCTTTGTCTCTTCTTGTGTCCACTGGTCCTTCTTAAAAGCTTTTCCATCAGCACCAGGGCTATTGGGGTCCTGGGGTGGACGCTCCATGAAGGACTTCAGTTCTGCTGGTGTATAATAGCCTGGCAAGCAAGACTTGCTGTCCTGCTCAGGGACCTCTTGTTGAGCTGGTGCCCGGATCTGCAGCTTTGGCATAGAGTCACGGATATTGTTGACAGCTCCCATCATTATATCTATCATCTGGTCTTTTCTCTCCACAATATTTTTCAACCATGGCTCCTCCTTTTGTTCCCCACTGCTCACATCTCTTTGCATTATGAAAAGGAAGATTACAAAGACAATGCCCACCAAAACTAGCTTTAGTGGGCCATAATGCCTTCGGAGTAGCCTCATCACGGCTGATGTCCAGCAATTATTCCTTCATCAAAGTTGCACTCTTCTCAAAGCTTCAGTTGATCTGTAGGATCTCACCATCTTCTTCCAAACCTGAGAAGCATACAGGGAGACAAAAGCCAGAAAAATCAGGAGGATGATTATGAGTGCCACCAAACTCTTTCTCAAACAGAGAGCCTTCTTACTATATTTTGAAGTATGTTCTATGGAAGCACTAAAAGGAAGCCAGGCCGTCAAAGAACACAGTGGTGGGACACTATCAAACCTATCAAAACTTGACACAGCCTGAGCATAGACAGACTCAAAGAAGCAGTGCAAGATGAAAAGATCTTTGTAGAGAGACTTGGCCTATAGAATCGTCAACAGTTGGACACGACTGATGGTTAACATCATCATTATGTTCTCTGGCACCATTTTTTTACAATGCTAAGCCATCCACTTAGTAATGTATGGTGTAAAACCAACAAACAAACTGTTCAGGTGTCATGGTTGGGAAAAACACTGTCTCAATCCTGATCCATTCAGTGTACAAAAATAGCCATCGTAGATCCTAGCTATACAAATGACACTAAATTCTAAGGAAACACTTTTCAACAGGCACTGGAAATTCTAATTTTGTTCTATTGTATGTGCTATGGATGTGGCAGGATTTAGTTACTGGCTCTATGGCCAATACCGGAAGAGCACCGAGCTTTTGATTAAGGAAAGAACAATAATTTTGTAAACACTTTATGGAGTTTTTTGCTAAAAAAACAAAAACAAAAAACAAAAAATGAAGCTGTGATTTCAGGATTCATTGGTTACAAAGGACTGTTTATGGAAGAAGGGGACCTTGATATATAATTTTGGAGAATGGAAATGGTAATATTATGCTTGTAACTGTTACAAAGGAGACCCAAGTACCTTTTGATTTTTTTTAATTTTCTTACATTTTCACTTCGACTTTTATTCTTTCACATAGTTTTTCTTCTTTTTATGTTTTTGTAGCCTTTTAATTCAGTGTAAAATCTTTTCTTAGTAAATATTATACAGACAGATAGACAGAAACAACTATACAGAGCAAGAAAGAGAAAAAAAGAGAAAAAGAAAGACTTGGAAGATTATATTTTGAATATTTATGCACACTGATAAGTTGTGATTAGTATACATTCAAAATAACAAGATATTTGATTTAGTGCAGATTGAAAATTGATACCAGGTCCCGTTTAAGACAATCCAAAATTCAGTTAAGTCTGAGGCTAGCCTATATGCAATTGAGATAGCACATGTGCAATTGCAGGTTTAGACATTGTTCATCTTAATCTGTGTGTAAAATGGAGAAAAGGAACATTCTGTCAAAGGAAAACAGTACAAGCTCAAAAAAGAAGAGGCTTATTATTACATTAGAGGAACATTCTCATTTAATTGAATGATAGGAACATGATTACAGCAATGCTAAAATAGGTTGAGATTTTGGAATGTCTAAATCTACAGGTGAAACTTGAAAAATTAGAATATCGTGCAAAAGTTCATTTATTTCAGTAATGCAACTTAAAAGGTGAAACTAATATATGAGATAGACTCATTTTATGCAAAGCAAGATAGTTCAAGCTGTGATTTGTCATAATTGTGATGATTATGGCTTACAGCTCATGAAAACCCCAAATCCACAATCTCAGAAAATTAGATTATTACATGCAATCAATAAAACAAGGATTGTACATAGAATATCGGACCTCTGAAAAATATAAGCATGCATATGTACTCAATACTTGGTTTGGGCCCCTTTTGCAGCAATTATTGCCTCAATGCAGTCTGGCATGGAAGCTATCAGACTGTGGCACTGCTGAGGTGTTATGGAAGACCAGGATGCTTCAATAGCGGCCTTCAGCTCTTCTGCATTGTTCGGTCTCATGTCTCTCATCTTTCTCTTGGCAATGCCCCATAGATTCTTTATGGGGTTCTGGTCAGGCAAGTTTGCTGGCCAATCAAGCACAGTAATCCCACAGTAATTGAACCAGGTTTGGTGCTTTTGGGAGTGTGGGCAGGTGCCAAGTCCTGCTGGAAAATGAAGTCAGCATCTCCATAAAGCTCATCTGCAGAAGGAAGCATGAAGTGCTCCAAAATCTCCTGGTGGATGGCTGCATTGACCCTGGACTTAATGAAACACAGTGGACCAACACCAGCAGATGACATGGCTCCCCAAATCAACACACTGTGGAAACTTTACACTGGACTTCAAGCATCTTGCAGCGTGTGCCTCTCCATTCTTCCTCCAGACTCTGGGTCCTTGGTTTCCAAATGAGATGCAAAAGTTGCTCTCATCAGAAAAAAGGACTTTGGACCACTGAGCAACAGACCAGGTCTGTTTTTCTTTAGCCCAGGTAAGATGCTTCTGACGTTGTTTGTTGTTCAGGAGCGGCTTGACAAGAGGAACACAACATTTGAAGCCCATGTGCAGGTGTCTGTGTGTGGTAGCTCTTGATGCACTGACTCCAGCCTCAGTCCATCTTTGTGGAAGTCCCCAACACATTTGAATGGCCTTTTCCTGACAATCCTCTACAGGCTGTGGTCATCCCTACTGCTTGTGCACCTTTTTCTTCTACACTTTTCACTTCCACATAACTTTCTATTAATGTGTTTTGATACAGCACTTTGGGAACATCCAACTTATTTTGCAATTACCTTTTAAGGCTTTCCTTTCTTATGGACAGTGTCAATGATGGGTTTCTGCACAACTGTCAGGTCAGCAGTCTTTCCCATGATTGTGATTCCTACTGAACCAGACTGAGAGACCATTTAAAGACTCAGGAACCCTTTGCAGGTATTATGGCTTAATTAGCTGATTAGAGTGGGACGCTTTGAGCCTAGAATATTGAAACTTCAAAATATTTTAATTTTCTGAGATTGTGGATTTGGGGTTTTCATGAGCTGTAAGCCATCATCAACACAATTATGACAAATCACGGCTCGAACTATGCTTTGCATGTGCTGAGTCTATCTCATATATTAGTTTCACCTTTTAAGTTGCATTACTGAAATAAATGAACTTTTGCATGATATTCGAAAGTTTCACCTGTACCATGCACAGTACAGTAAAAAAAAGCAGGGAGAATTAAAGAAAAAGTTAAAATTGCATCTGCTTTTTGTGGTTTGCAAACATCTACAGTATTGAGAGATACTTTTATCATTGTCAGATTATTTATAAGAATGATATTTTGCTTTCATTGCAATTTTGGTTAACATAAATTGAAGTATATCTTTTTATTATTTCATTAATATTTCATTAATACACACATAGAAATCATGTCTAAAATTTTTATTACCTATTTCTATCAAGGCTGAAATCCATTATCATATTTTTCATAGAAACACCACTTTGAATAGTGGAAATTTGAATAATCGATCATTTTGTAGGGTTTGTTAATTGCATTGAGACCTACTTGTATTCTCACCAGGATGAGGCTAGAGAGTTCCACACCTTTCTTTGACCCATTGTAAAGAAAATAATTCATAAATAACAGCAACATCCTTCTCACCAGGATCGGAAAGACTGTTCCCCTATTTATTCCAGTAATGAGCCTTATAATCTGGGTATGAGATCCAGATTTATGCATTGCCACATCTTTAAAACTGTATATATTCCTTTGTAAATTTAAAGATAAGGAAACCAAGCTCATAAAGACACGGAAGTGCAATAAACTACAGCAGATTTTGGAAGCGATGCCAGCCTTCAAAAGGACATCATAACAGCTATAAGAAAAATGAGGTTTTAATTAGCCCTAATTCCTCTGCACAATTAATCTTGTTTGGAACCAAATAAACAAGTTAGTCCCACAACAGAGCCAGGCTACAGGAAGACTAAAATCATAGAGGTGTGCCCACTTGGAACCGGGCTGTGTGGTTCTCAGGAAATGGTTAGCTTTTTGAGAATCTTGTCTTTGAGTCAATAAAAAATAGTTTATTGCATTGATTTCTACACAGGTAAATTTGCAAATGGAACCTAAAACTTCCAAAAGGAACAAGGAAGAGAACTTCCGCAGTTTAAAAGAGAAGGTTTATTTCTACATGCCATCACATTGGCACAAAGCTGAAAACCCACATTAACCATTTTGTATGAATACTGTATTAGTTTGCAAGAACAAAATGCATAATTTTAGACAAAGTGTACATGGGAAAAACCCAATATATCTGGGTTGATCACACATTTACTTGTAAATGCACGAGGCTGCTGGGTCGGCCTCTGCAAATTGCTCTTCCCAATCATACACAGAGCAACCAAAAGAAGTATAGTCTGTCTGTCTTATAATGATTTCCTACTTTATCTTCCCAATGGCAAAAGCTAACATACAACTGAGAAAGCTGCTTCTTTCAAAATGTATACCATACGAACATAAACAATTGCCCTTAAAGAGCCACGGAGTAAGGTTTATGACTTCAATCAAGAGATACGAGCAGGCACACAGCATCATTTCAAAAGACCTCATTTTTTTTATCAGGAATGTTGGTTGAGGGATTAAAAAAAAAAAACTCCATGTGAGTATCTGTCACTGTGTTCTGACCTAGACTTCTCCAAAAACCACTAAGCAGATTCTTTTTCCCGGCAAAACCAGCACAGACCTTATCTAGCTTGGAGAGCTGCCAAGTAAATATTTTCAAATGCAGTGCTGACAAGGAAGGACTCACACAGAGTCTCTGAGATGCACAGACAGATCTTCACACTGCTGCAACGAACAAACTGTTTCCTGCACAAGCCCCCTCTCCTTTTGCTCCTCTTTTAATCCCTATGGGAGGGGCCATTCACTGTCCACCTGTGGATTTACTCCCACATTGACCCTTAATTTATAATTGTTCTTTTCTTTTGGCAGCTCTGCACATGCGCAGGCTGGGAACAGGCTCCAGCTGCTCCCCCGCCTCACTGCCTCCCAACTATGAAGACAGCCGATAGCTGCCAGACTGCCCTGGCCTCATCTCTGCCTCTGACACACAGCCCCTGTCCAAGCCTTCCTCAGCCTCCAGGACTAGCCCATGTTCCTCCCCAACCTCCTCACTGTCCAACTCTGCTGCCAGCTCCACTAGCTGCCAGTGGGCCACAACACACTGCCCCCACCAAAGCAGTCGTGATATTTTAGCCCAAAACTGCATGATGATTTTTTGCTGATGATTAAACACTGCATTTATACAGTTGCAGGCAACAAAGTAAGATAAATTGCCTCTCTGCCATGTATATCTAGGCCTTGGCTGATGGGTCTAACTCCAAGCTGGTTTTTATCACCCAGCTTGCTACCCATGATTGTTGCAGCATGCTTGAAAAATAGTTTGGAATACTAGAGTCAGTCCTGTAATTCCACCTCCTGAAGTACCTAGTGTACAGGGAAATTGTGTCTGCCTACCTGCCTGCCACTACGCTACGGATCCTTCTGTAGAATAGAGCTCACTTCAAGGTCCTCTTAACTGCAACTCCACACTAATTCACTGTGCAGAAAGAACCTCAAGTCATGTTTTCCCTGCTGAACCAAAGCTTCAGAGAACGTAAAATTTTAGGGCTGGAAAGGACCTTAGAGGTCTTCTAATCCAACCTTCTGCCCATGACAAGTGATCCTATACCATTCTAGACAAATGGCTGTTCACTCTCTTATCAAAAATTGAATACGAATTCATACTGTATTCAAATGTATACCGAATAGAAATTCCAAGCAGGGAAGCTCTGTTTGTAAGACTGGTAGATCAAATCATGCTATCCTTTTCAGTATTCCCCAATCGCAGATTTAACCATTAAAAAAGAGCTAAGATCAAGCATTTCTCTTTATCTGCATATCTGCATTTAAGGCAGAACTAGTAAACTTGAAAGGAAAATGGATGAAAAGTAATTCATACCACCCATGCATAGAAGAAAAGTCTACATATAATCATATACAGGTTTCAACTTACCAACAGTTTCATTTAGTGACCGTTCAAAGTTACAACAGCACTGAAAAATGTGACATGACAATTTTTTGTAGTTATGACCTTTGCAGCATCCCCATGATCATGTGATCAAAATTCAGGTGCTTGGCAATTAGTTCATAATTATGACCACTGCTGTGTCCCAGAGTCACGTGATCCCCTTTTGCAACCTTTTGATAAGCAAAGTCAATGGGGAAGCCAGATTCACGTAACAACCAGGTTACAAACTCATCAACTGCAGTGATTCACTGAACAACTGTGGCAAGAAAAATTGCAAAATGAGGCAAAACTTACTTAACAACAGATATTTTGGGCTCAGTTATGGTCGTATTCATATAATCATATACTTAACAACAGATATTTTGGGCTCAGTTATGTACTTTATTCAGAAATTCAGACATAAGCCAAGAGTTGGAACCTCAAGAATATCATCTAGCTAATGTAAATAGTCCTCAAGTTATTGACCCCCATTGGTAATACCAGAATTTCAGTTGCTAAGCAAGTTGGTTGTTAAGTGAGTTGTGCCTGATTTTATGATTTTTTTTTGCCATGGTGGTTCAATGAATCACGTCATTGTTAAGCCAATTTGGCTTCCCTCATTGACCTTGCTTTTCAGAGGTTGACTGAGAAGGTTGCAATGGCCTTGGAACACCCTACATTATAACCATCATAGATACATACTGGTTGCCCAAATATGGATCACAAGACCATGGGGAGACTGTAAATTGTAAGCATGAGGAAGGCTTTTTCAGTGCCATTGCAACTTTGAACGATTGCTAAATGAATGGTTGTAAGTTGAGGACTCCCTGTACATGGGTGGTTAGAGTCATGATGCCTCTAATTTACTCCATCTTATTCTAAACCATCAATCAAATCAAAAGAACTACACATAATTAACTACTATATAACATTTTCCATTGACTGTCAATTACTGTCAACTGAAAATTCATTACCATCATTTCATATGTTGTAAAAGCTAAAAACAACATGGTAATTAAAACATTGTTAAATACTTTATTCATTATTTTGGAATAATTCAGAATGGAGATGTTCAGAGGAGCTAGAGAATCAAACCAGCTGCAGCTTCAGAGGTGTTCTGGGATCAGCCTGATATGAAAACATTTTTTACATTTGCTTAAGACTGAAAAAAACGGATTAGCTGATTTAAAACTCAATTATGTTAACAATCTCAGTTTAGGAAGAATTCAGGACCAGAATCAAACAAAATTTGGTGACAAATCACTAACTGCAAATGCAAAGCCAAAGGGAAAAAAAGGAAATTGTTGCAGAAATGGGAAGTTAAAAGAAGTCTTTAAACTTTCATTTCCTGCTTGAAAATTTAGTAGTTGGTGCAGTGGATTTATGGTGCACATAACTATGCTACAATAAAAAAAATTGACTGCCCATCCTAATCAGATTATCTTCATAGAAACTATTCTCCCACAGGAGTGATATTATGTAAGATTTTAGCTTGATTTTTCTAGTTACTATCAAATACTTCTTTGTGAGGGCTACTTGTAGAATCCTCTCACCATTACAGCTTTAATTATGGAGATGAGGCATCAAGCAGGCTTAGCAAAGAAGAATGGTGACTCCCTTCCAGAGAGGAAAATATGATTTGTTACAGAGGGTCACAATGGACATGGCAAGGTACACCATGCAGAAAGCAACAGCTGTCCTCCTTTCTCTTGGAAGAGAACTTTCCTTATCAAAGTAATGCCAAATCCCTGGCAGTGTCAAGGTTTGGTTAAATGAAATTACCTACTCCACCTAGTTCAAACAGGATGTCCTTTTCTTAGTTTGACAAGAGCTAAACAACACCCTATTCAGAAGATCAACTCGTTGCCCAGATTTCTACATTGCATTTGGGGAAAAAAAAGAACTATACGATATATTCAAAGACTAGTAGCTAAGAAAATAAAATTCTAGCTCCTGTTAGAAAAAAGAGATGCTGCATACATTTTTCTTCCTCTTTCACATATAATCATATCTGAGGCACACTTTCAAGAATTTAATTTTATCATGAGGGTAGAGATGCAAAAGGATGATCTTGCTTATTCAGATTTCATAGACATGAATGCTTTATGGGAATTTTTAATATTTCTGAAGTCTTTTTGAATTGCACCAGTTTGTGTTCAAATCTAAATTTTATCTTACCAATAAACCCTGAAATAAATCAGAATGAAGTGCATCATGATTATCTTTATATCATAGATTTCCATGAGTATAAACCCTACGAAAATTAAATCAGGACTTTACCCATAGTACAATATAAATAACATAAAATGCTAAAATTAGGTTAAGTATCCAAAGAAAACTGATATACATGCACAATACTTTTATCAATTGTGAATATTTGGAAGGCAATATTTCTTAAGAAGAACTTGCTAAATTTCTGGCAGGCAGCTGTAACTTTTCAGGCTATCAGATATAATTTCTCACAGATTTAAGTCCAACAAACCTAATATATTACGTTTATATTTTATTTACATATATGTATATAGGCACATACACAAACTATATGATGGTACACAATGCATTTGCTCAGACACTTGAAGAATTGTGTTTTACATATTTTTAAAATCTGGCAATTTTAATCATTCTTATTTAAGAATTAGCTAACTACGAACTTTTTAAAAGTATAAAAGTCAGACAAGCATCCAGCACTTGCCAACTTATGCATGTACAAACATACTGGGTTATTACTCAATTCTTATTTGTTCTCACACTCAACTTTATGGCCTGATTTATGGCTTGTTCCAAAGCAGAAAGAATTGTGTCCGAGATTATATTGAAAATATTTACAGACCCCTCACATCCTGGACATAAACTGTTTCAACTCCTACTCTCAAAACCATACTATAGAGCACGGCACATCAGAACAACTAGACATAAGACATTTCCCCCGAATGCCATCACTCTACTAAACAAATAATTCCCTCAACGCTATTTACTAAGTTTGCATTACTATTACTATTAATCTTCCCATCCTTCCTTTCACCCATCTACTCCCACTTATGACTGTAACTTTGCTGCTTGTATCCTTATGATTTTTATTGACTGTTTCCTAGTATGATTTGATTGCTTATTGTACCCTATGACCATTATCAGGTGTTGAACCTTATGATTCTTGATGAATGTATCTTTTCTTTTATGTACACTGAGAGCATATGCACCAAGACAAATTCCTTGTGTGTCCAATCACACTTGGCCAATAAAGAATTCTATTCTATTCTATAGCTTGATATATTGATAATTTGTACCTAATTGCTTTTCTCCATCCCAGATTGCTGTGTGGTTGAACTGCGAGATGATTCTAATGGGAATTTTGATATTTTGACAGATCTTCCAAAAGGTACAATATAGGTTGTCCTTGACTTACAACCAAAATTGGGCCCAAAATTTATGTTGCTAAGCAAGGCAGTTGTTAAATGAGTTGTGCCTCATTTTATGACTTTTGCCACCATTGAGCTGCAGTTGTTAAATGAATCATTTAGTTGTTCAGTGAATCTGGCTTTCCCCATTTGCTTGATGGAAGCTGGCTGAGAAGGCTACAAATGGTGATCCCATGACCTCAAGACAGTGCAACTGTCATAAATGCATGTCAAATTTCGATCATGTGACCATGGGGATGCTGCAGCAGTCATCAGTGTGAAAACCAATCATAAGTTACTTTTTTCAGTGACACTGTAATTTCCAACAGTCAATAAGCAAATTGTTGTAAATCAAAGACTACCCGTATATGAAAACATAGCCAATTTGGATGAGAGAAGGTATGTAGCACAGTCCTCACATGACTTTTCTGTTATGTTCAATGCATCTCCTGACCAATACAAATGCATGATGTTGCTCAGAAAATGTAAAAAAGGGGTGTACTATTATTTAAAATACGCTACAGCAGTTAACTAGTTACTTTGGGTCAGTCATACTTGGCTCCACTTTGCCCTCATAAGAGTTTCTGGGGTGGAAATGAAGAGAGATCTCTAAATATGTTGCCTTGAGTTATTGCAAAAAAAAAAAAAGTGAAATATAAAGCCAGCAAACACCAATGCTAATTTTTGTTCTATACTCTTGCATAATGAAGGCTATCTAAGAAATGAAAAGGTGGAATGCATCTCCAGAGAACATCACCTGCATCTTTTAAAAATAAAACTATTCTGATTAAAATATATATCGCTTAATTAATGTAATAAGTTTTCGTAAAATTAATAAAAAGAGGCAGTCTAATTTATTACATTGATTTCAAACATTGCTAGCAACAAATAATGTAAAATGGCTTTATATCCAACTTGGCACCCCCAGATGTGTTATGACTATAGTTTCCAAATTTGGGATGGGGGGCTTAAGGAGCTGGGAATTCTAAGGGCAATGCTATCAGCAGACCTAAAGGAATTAAGCCGTGAAGGTTAATTTAATTCATACCAATACTTTGGAACAGGGGTGTCAAACTAGCCACGTCACGTGACATTTTGCGACTTTTCCCCATTTGCAGAACTGGAGTGGGTATGGCCTGTGTGTGACGCATCCAGGCTGCGGGCCACCAGTTTGACACCTCTGCTCTAGAACAACATTTTTCAATCTTGCTGTCCGGGGAATTCTAGAGTTTGCCAAGTTTGAAAATCACTGTTCTAGAAGCATTACAAAGACCCTCAAAAACAAAAGAACAAAAAGTGTTCACCAACCATTTTGTTATGAGATCTAACAACAGTATTTTGTCTTTGTTTTGAAATCCTCACCAGGCCCAAATTTTATTCTGCATATACCAGGTAAAATACATTGGATCAGGCAAGGAGATGCCTATTAGTTGCTTCTACCATTTTGCAACCTTTCCTTGATCTTTCCTTTCTGCAGCCGAGAACAGTGAAGCATGAAACAATTTGCTTAAGCTTACTGATCATGTCACCACTTAGAAAAACATGTTACTTGTAAAATAAACACTGAGGAATAATGTAAGTCAGCGGTGTTATAGTGGCCTTTATTAGGTCAAAGACATGTTCCAACACATACTTTACTAAAACAGCTGATGGGAAACTTTTTTTTCTGTAGATAGGTGACTGGCAGCATTCCCAACAAACTTTAATGATGCCAAAGAAGGCAACATGTGCATGAAGTCATCACATTAATGCTAACCAATATAAGTGGCGGCATCATCTTGGATAGGTAATCATTTGCCTTCCCTTGCAGATGATTTTTAATGAGAGGGGTGGAAACAAAAGCCTCTTTTCATCTCATTTCAGAAAGGTGAAGAGTATTTTTCAAATACAAATGACATCTTGAATTCACGAAAGCTATAAAAAGAAGCTGAAACCAAAATCCACCTATTTATTTCAATGGGGCTTGGACCCAATGAATCAGGTAGGCAAAGTGTACCATCAAAACCTTACCACCAGCAGCCAACAGTTACCAAACTTGTTCCAACTTCTCATTTTTAAAAAATACCCTTGCTTTCTCAGTTTATTTCTTTGGGCAAATAATTAAATTAATTAGGTGAATTAACTAAACTAATTCTTCATTTATAAGAAACTTTTGACATGACCACTGTGCTTGCACTTCCTCTCCTTTTATGAGAAACCAGAGCCTGAAGAGTACAATTGCCCTTATAGCCCAATAATATATAGAGTCTTCCAGAATAGCGGAGGGGCTTATGTGGACTAAACTTCAACACGTTGGGAAAACACTTCATTACAGAAAGCTGACCTATCTGGAGAACCAAAACATCCTTCTTCAACTGGGTAATTCCTAGATGCCAGTAACAATAGCACTTAGACTTATACTCTGCTTCACAGTGCTTTACAGCCCTCTCCAAGTTGTTTACAAGTCAGCATATTGCCCCCAATAATCTGGTCCTTATTTTCCGACCTTGGAAGCTGAGTCAACTTTCAGCCAATCAGAATTGAACTTATGGAAGTGAGCAGTAAGTTAGCTTGCAATACTTCACTCTAACCACAGTGCTAATAGTCCTTGCTTATAGACTGCTTGTTCAGCAACGATTCGAAGCTATGATGGGAAAGGAGACTTATGATTGACCCACAAAGTTGTGGGCGTTGCAACGTCATGTGTTGTAAATTGGGCCACTGTGCAAACCAATTTACAGCCTTCACAGCCAGCTTTGGACAAGCAAATGTGGGGATGCTGGCAGGAAGCTGCAAGTTGCAGTCATGATTTGATGTGATTCACTTAACGACCAGAGCCCGAACTGTTGCTAAGTAACCTGATGTTTCCCTTAACAATCATGCTACATAGCAATGGAGTTGCTGGTCCCAATTGTGGTTGATAAGTGAGGATTACCTGTATATGGACTTTTACTCATCCCTACACACCACGGCCATTGCTAAGAATTCTGGAAGTTGGATTGGAAAGGCTGGACTAAGATAACTTTCACAGCTCCTGTTTCTACATCTCTTGGCAAGGCCATATTCTTCTGTAACCCTGTGGCAAATAACCAGCATATCAACTCAGAAAAGCACCAATTTTACCTTCTTTTCCTGCCTAAATCAAACTTTAAACTGCCAGAATGAAGCCACCTTCTTATTTTTGGCCAAAAATAAGTCATTATTGGTACATATTTCTGTAATAGCTACCTACCAGCTGATGGATACAGAGAGTGTTGTTATCCACTAAGAACCTCTACTTGAGCATCTTGGTTTTACATTTAGGCACTCCAACTCTCAACCTATTCAGGGTCCTCAAAGTAGTATAAGGGAGGTCAGATCCTTTAGCCATATCCTCTTTTAATGTTATCTCTTGCTCGATGGTTTCCTTCCTGCACCTTTTAATTCTATTTTGTTCTTGTATACCTGCAGGAATATTTGTTTTTGCCATATGCTTGGGGCATATGTCAATTCAGAGAATGAACGGACCAGTTTATCTGAGGGATTGTCTCTTGCCGGTCACATCCACCCAATCCACTAGAGTGGAGAGGCAGGAAGTACACTTGGCAGGAAGAAGGGCCTTCTCTATGGTGGCTCCTTCCCTTAGGAACATCATCATTGTGGAAATTAGACTAGCCCCCACTTTCGGAGTCTTTCAGAGGGCCCTGAAGACACAGGTTTTGCCAATGGGCTTGGGAAACCCAGAGCATGATGGAGCCCATCAAATGTTTTATTTAATTGTGTGCTGTGGCTGGGGGTAGGTGGATGAGGGTTATTGTTTTTGTTTTATTTTTATTTCTCTTTTGTGTTTTTACTATTTCTAAGCTGTCTAGAGTCGCTGTGAGTGATGTTCTAAAATAAATAAATAAAACAATTTTAACCTGCAAACTAGCTAAGGCACCAGGTGATGAGCTAATTCCATCCCAGCTGCAGCCAGTCCACAAGAACTGGTAGGATAAACAAATGTTAGGCCTAGGGAGGATCACAACAACTCAGGAGAAAAAAAAATGCCAATCTCCCAAATCTATCTGGGCACTAAGCATCAGACAAGTCAAAACAGATGAGATTTTTCTTTGGAAAAAAGAAAGGAGTCAGTAGTAACATGAATGAGAGACGAAAGTTAATGTTCTGCCACATAAGCTGTCAGCTTAACACAGTGATAAATGATTTTATCTTTTTAAGTTCATGCTTTATTCTTATTAATGGCTTTGCTGTTTTTAAAGCATTAATTATACTAAGTTGTTTTGGATTGCAATTGGAACAGAATAAAAAAAAACCCGAGCCAATCTCCTTTTATAAGAATAGGCACGTCCACACACTGTCTGGATGAATCACAACCTGCATCCCAGACTCTTTGGAAAACTATCAAGTTCTTTTTTTTACAAGGAGGATAAGCCTTATTATTTATTAGCGTGACTCAGCCTTAACGACAGGAGCCAGCATCATAGTCAGCATTGTCAGGCACCTGACAGACCCATAGTAAAAGAAAAGCTCACTGCTACAACTATTTTCTTTCTTTCTTTTTTTAGCCATGGCCATTCCTCTGTTGAGAGGATGCAATGGAACAATGGCTGATTCACTCCTCTGATCTTCAGGCTTTGAGGCCCACAAAGAAAGGAAGTGGGCAATTCATTATTAAACACAGAAAAAGAAATGGCACTGCATGAGCCTTATGCCAAATGCTTTGCATAACCTTTGATTTTAAAAAATGATTACTGATTGCTCCGATTTGAAATGCTGTGGAGCTTGGCTGTCTTCCTGTGCCATTTAGTATCTGTGTGGCATTGCCGGGATGGCCAACTGTTAGTCTGAGGTAAGGTATCATCAATATGCTGATGATACTTATAGTCTTCAACTTATGGCCACAATTGGGACCAGAATTTTTGTTGCTAAGCAAGATGGATGAGTCGCACCCAATTTTATGACCTTTTAGGCTATGTTAAGTGAATCACTGCAATTGTTAAGCGAATCTGGCTTTCCCTATTGATTTTGCTTGTCAGAAGCCAGCTGGGAAGGTCGCGAATGGCAGTCACAAAACCCTGGGATGCTACAACTATTGTAATTTCATGCTGATTGCCAAGAGCCCAAATTTTGATCCAATGACCAGTCATAAGTGTGAGGACTGGTCATAAGTCAATTTCTTCGTGCTGTTGTAATTTTGAAAGGTCACTGAATGAATGGTTTGTCAGTCAAGGACTACCTCTATTTATGTATCACCATCCAGGTCTGACCCAGTTCCTGGAGGCTGTGAAGATCTGGATAGCAGGGCCATCTTAACAGCATTATGGGCCTCGGGCAAAGCAGTGTATCGGGGCCCCTACGACAACTACTCACAGGAATAAAAATGTAAATGGTCAATAAAATTAAACATATATTTATTTTATTGGCACTTCCAACAAAATCGGTGTTGAAACATTAAAAACATGCTGTGCGGCAACAACTAATCAACATGATAAACATCTGTACAATACACAAGGCTTGAAAAACACAATCATACTCAGTAAGCCATACAGTTGCTGTATTTATATGATACAAGGTGCATTGAAAGGTTAACATAAACAGATTAGCATGGGAGCCCTAAGCTCCTGGGGCCCAAAGGCACGTGCCCATGAGGCCTGTGCATTAAAATGGCCCTGCTGGATAGGCCAATTGAATCTTTGCAGTACAGGATGGCTGTTCACTGGGGACATATCTAGCTTTATCCTGGTTCCAATGTTTGCTTTGGATGGGATTGCATTCTCTATAAAGGAATAAGTATGTGATTTGGGTGCTCTAGAGTTTTCAACTCCAAATGGAGAGTATAACCAGAGGACTTTTGCTCATTTTTGGCCTGTCTACCAATTGGACATTTTTTTGAACCAGAGGCCCTGACCATTATGACTTGTGACCTCATGAGCACACCGCTGCAATGCATTTTACACAGGGCTCCATTTTAAAAAATGCCTCAGAAGTTCCCATTCCTCTAGAGTGCACCAGTCATTATTTTAACTGACCTAGCCAATTTAGGTAATATCCATGCCACAGCCATTACACAGATTGTCGATTACAGGTCCAGTTCAAAGTAATGGTTATTAACTTCCAAAGTTTAAAGAATCAACTCCAGAACTTTCAGAATTGTCTTTCCTGACAAGACTCAACATGTCCCTTCTGCTCTTGAAAAGAGGAGCTGCCAAGGGACACCGCCCAAAGCGAAGGCCATTCAAAAGGCCATCATGCCTTCCAAATTCTGCAATTAATTAGATAAGGAATCAGCAGAGATACAGTGCATGAAATTCAGTGCTAAGTGACTAAATACAGCTGACAAAAGACTTAAATAATCACAGGTGATGAAAAAAATCTCTATAGATCAGGGGTGTCCAACCTTGGCAACTTTAAGACTTGTGGACTTCAATTCCCAGAATTCCGTCTTAAAGTTGCCAAGGTTGGACACCCCTGCTATAGACTGTAAAAACCAATTACAGATATGAAAGTTACAAATGCCCTCCATGCATAATTATGCTATGACTTTTGAAAGCATTTCTAGCCAGTATAAGAATATTAACTTTTCATTGTTTGCCATTTTATGGAATTGATTGTTCTCCTTTCATCGATTTGGCTTTATAACTTTATTAAATTGAGCTGGCTGTATAACTTTATTAAACTGGATCATGAGGCATCTTAAAAGCTATTCAAAACTAAATAGATAATAAAAAAACAAGGGGAAGGATAAAAGGCAGAATGCAAGTGAGACAGACATCAGTCGCTCAGTAGAGTCACTTGGCCTCATTTCTTAGCCTTTGTCAGAATAAAATCTCTTATAATGTGAAAGTCAGAATAAGCAACTTGTCAGGCACAAGCAACCAGAGCCACTAACAATAGCACATGCAAGCAATTTTATTGACTTCCACCTATATTATAACAATCTGCCTTTTGCAGCTGCACAGGGAATCAAGGCTAATTCCCCGCTTGACTCCTCCTTCCAGCCTGACAGCTTCTCAACAAATCTTTTCCCCAAAGTCTTTGAATTACTACCCAAATTCTAGCAAGTGCATTCATTCATGTTAGGTTCAATTATTTTCCTGGCTTTTAAGGTCTTTGTGACCATGTCCTGCTTTTAGCCTTTTTCAGGGTTGGAAACATAAACTATATGCCAATAATTACTCAATGGTCCTTGGGGTTAATGTAATTAGAAAATATAACTAATTGATCAATCCTCTCTCAAGAGTAGTCTTCCCTAGTTTAGAATCTTCCATGTGGCTGGATTTCTAGTCCCAACATCCCTTAGGATGCTGTGAAGAAAACTGAAGCCACTGGTTTAACATCTTTCTTTTTATCTAATTGTCTTTTCCTTTTTCTTTCTTTCTGCACTTTTAGAGGTTTTTATCCCTTTTCATTCTATTTTAGATTGTATTCGTTCTTATTTTTAAATTTTTTAATTGAAATTTTACTTTAATAAAACTTTCAATTAAAAATTTCATTAAAAGAAACTGAAGAGAAATTAGACACAGAACTGGCTTACAGTATATACAGATTGAGATGATTATACATATACACTGCTCAAAAAAATAAAGGGAACACAAAAGTAAGACATCCTAGATCTGAAGGAAAGAAATATTCTTATTAAATACTTCGTTCATTACATAGTTGAATGTGTTGACAACAAAACCACACAAAAATTATCAATGGAAATCAAATTTAGCAACCCATAGAAGTCTGGGTTTGGAGTTACACTCAAAATTAAATTGGAAAAAAATACTACAGGCTGATCCAACTTTGATGTAATGTCCTTAAAACAAGTCAAAATGAGCTCAGTAATTTGTGTGGCCTCCATGTGCCTATATGACCTCCCTACAATGCCTGGACATGCTCCTGATGAGGTGATGGATGGTCTCCTGAGGAATCTCCTCCCACACCTGGACTAAAACATCCCCCAACTCCTGGACAGTCCATGGTGCAATGTGGCATTGGTGGATGGAGCAAGACATGATGTCCCAGATGTGCTCAATTGGATTCAGGTCTGGAGAATGGGCGGGCCAGTCCATAGCATCAATGCCTTCATCTTGCAGGAACTGCTGACACACTCCAGCCTCATGAGGTCTAGCATTGTCTTGAATTAGGAGGAACCCAGGGCCAACCGCACCAGCATATGGTCTCACAAGGGGTCTGATGATCTCATCTTGGTATCTAATGGCAGTCAGGCTACCTCTGGCGAGCACATGGAGGGCTGTGCGGCCCCCTAAAGAAATGCCACCCCATACCATTACTGACCCACTGCCAAACCAGTCATGCTGGAGGATGTTGCAGGAAGCAAAACGTTCTCCACGATGTCTCCAGACCCTGTCACATCTGTCACATGTGCTCAGTATGAACCTGCTTTCATCTGTGAAGAGCACAGGACGCCAGTGGTGAATTTGCCAATCTTGGGGTTCTTTGGCAAATGCCAAACGTCCTGCACGGTGTTGGGCTGTAAGCACAACCCCCACCTGTGGACGTTGGGCCCTCATACCACCCTCATGGAGTCTGTTTCTGACCGTTTGAGCAGCCACATGCACATTTGTGGCCCGCTGGAGGTCATTTTGCAGGGCTCTGGCAGTGCTCCTCCTGTCCCTCCTTGCACAAAGGCAGAGGTAGCGGTCCTGATGCTGGGTTGTTGCCCTCCTACGGCCTCCTCCACGTCTCCTGATGTACTGGCCTATCTCCTGGTAGCACCTCCATGTGCTGACAGACACAGAAAACCTTCTTGCCACAGCTCGCATTGAAGTGCCATCCTAGATGAGCTGCACTACCTGAGCCACTTGTGTAGGTTGTAGACTCCCTCTCATGCTACCACTAGAGTGAAAGCACCGCCAGCATTCAAAAGTGACCAAACTATCAGTGAGAAAGCATAGGAACTGAGAAGTGGTCTGTGGTCACCACCTGCAGAACCACTCCTTTATTGGGGATGTCTTGCTAACTGCCTGTGCTTTCCACCTGTTGTCTGTTCCATTTGCACAACAGCATGTGAAATTGATTGTCAATCAGTGTTGCTGCCTAAATGGATAATTTGATTTCACAGAAGTGTTATTGACTTGGAGTTACATTGTGTTGTTTAATTGTTCCCTTTATTTTTTTGAGCAGTGTATTGAAAAGTAATAAATGCATTTATTACTAATGAAAGAATAAACATCCTAAGCCTTTTTCTCTTAAGATTATAAACCTGAAAAATAAGCCACAATTATTATTTTAATATAGTGATTACATTCACTGACATTTTCTATCATATTAATGGAAAAACTAACACACACACATATATATATATCGAAACCAGTTGAAGAATTATTTTTATGGCATGATTTATAAAGTATTCTAATAGCAAGATCAGTAATCAGCCACTCTTATCACATTATGAGACCATGGAAAATATAAGTATTGTGAACTGAATACTGGTATATATATTGATACTGAACTGGTTAATTATTATGTCTGTACAATTGTTAACACAAAATATATTTCAAATGCCTTTTCTTCAAACTTTGGCCATTTCTCCCTGGGGATTCAGGGAATTGCAATGTCCAGTACATCTGACACAATTCTGTACATCTGACACAAAACAATTCCAGTACATCTGACACAAAACAATTGGAAAGTATAAAAGATTCCCTAAAGTTCTGCATTTGTTACATAATTGCATTATGGTTAAAATGTAATTGTTAATCTTTCAATCATAACATATTTGGATATCTTATGCCTTGAACTCCATCTTCCTAAGGTGAGGATCATCAGAGGATACTGTTCATACATACCTACCATCACCATTCAGGCCAACCCCACTGCTTTGCAGGTTGAACAGCTAAGAGCATTTAATTTACAGTAGGTATTTACAATACAAAATAATTCTTAACTGGAGAATCTCTTCCTTCTAACTGGTTCAATGTTTCTACGTACAGCTAGTCCTCGATGTATGACCAAAATTTTTGTTGCTAAGTGAGACAGTTGTTAAGTGAATTTGCCCCATTTTACTAGCTTTCCTGCTACAGTTATTAAGTGAATCACTGCAGTTGTAAATCTCGTAACAGGGTCTTTAAATTAATCTGGCTTCCCCACTGACTTTGCTTGTCAGAAGGTTGCAAAAGGTGACCCCATGACCCCAAGACATTGCAACTGTCATAAATATGAGCCAGTAGCCAAGTGGTTGAATTTTGATCACGTGACCATGGGCAAAAATCATAAGTATGAAAAATAGAATAGAATACCTTTATTATCATTGCATTCTACAAATACAATGAAATTTGAAAGCTACCCCAGCACAGCATCACAATCACCCAAACACCACATCACAATCACACTACAGAGTATTTAAAAATCAAAATAATTAAAATAATAATTAAAAACCTAGTCTAAAACCTAGTCTAAAACTATCTAAAACATATAGTAAGTTAGATAGTTTAAAAATGCCACTATATACATAGGGCTAAATCACATATGCATTGTTTGATTCAAGACAATTATTGCCTTGGAAAAGAAACTGTTTCTCAGTCTATTAGTCCTAAGTCATAAGTAGTCATAAGTCACTTTTTTCAGTGTTGTAACTTCGAACGATCACTAAACAAACTGTTGTAAGTCAAGGACTACCTATATTGCAGATGTGACTGTTTGTCTTATACTTCCAAATGAAATGCTTCCCATCTCCTGAACCATGTGCCTGGAAAAATTCAGTTCTCAGGCATGTCTGGTGAAGTAAATTTCTGGCAAGTAAAATAAGAGCATACAGCATCGTGGAACATACTGTAGATATCACCAACATAATTTGAGTGAGAATTCTTGGAACTCTACATAGTTGGATCTGAAAGCCTGCCATGAAAGTACATGACTATGAAAATATTATGAAGTAATTTATCCCTCCAGCCTGATGTAATCCATTCTACCTAGGACCATGACAGGGCTCCAAAAATGATACCACCCATGCAGGATTTGAGGGCACAAGTTCAGTGCTTATGATCTTTAAGAATAGAGTGAGTCAAAAGCATCATCTTGATGCAGAGATTAACAATTTGGACCTGTCATGCTGGAGCACAAGAAGCAAGATTTATATATAAGGAAAAGCAAGTAATAGTCACATCAGCATTAAGCTCTAGTTTTAGTGACATTCATGGACACAACCATGCATTTTTCTTGGCAACCGTAAACAAAAGTAATTTGGCAACTGTCTTATTCTGGGATATTTTTCCAGTCCAGTTTGCAGTCACATTTGATTTTACATACAGTTAGTCCTTGACTTACAACCACAATTGAGCCCCAAATGTTTGTTGCTAAGCGAGACATTTGTTAAGTGAGTTTTGCCCCATTTTATGACCTGCCTTGCTTGCTACAATTAAGAGTAACTGCAGTTGTAAAGTTAGCAAAGTTAGTTATAAAGTTAGTTATATTGACTTTGCTTGCCAGACGGTCACAAAAGGTGATCATCACATGACCCTGGGACACTGCAGCCGTCATAAATATGAGTCAGTTGCCAAGCATCTGAATTTTGATCACACGAGCATGGGGATGCTGCATAAGTGCAAAAAATGGTCATAAACCACTTTTTTCAGTGCTAGTGTAACTTTGAACAGTCATTAAGCAAATTGTTGTAAGACAAGGACTACCTGTACATGCATATTTTGTCTGAAATTCAAACAACGGGTAAAGGAACAACTAGAGAAATACTAATGAAGAAGGCATCAGTAATCCATTAATTAAAGCAGTGTAGGCAGAATGTTAAAATGTTCTTTTATTAACTTCAGTACTCTGAAGAGCTTTGTGCAGTAAGCATCTTTCTGTCCTTTACAAAGCATTAAGCTAGAAATAATAATGTGAAATAGAGAAATTTCACAGAAATGAAAATGATATATCCACCTCACATTTTTACCAAACATGATAGTGAAGATTTTATTTACCTGAGAGGTGAAATATAAACATTGGAAAAGCTCCCAATGCTTTACATCTTACTCAATACTTTTTACAAAATAACTACAATGTCCCCAGATACAGGGGTTGGCTGCTGGGGGTTTGCAGGGATCCAGGAGATCCTCTAAGATTCTGTACAGTTCAGAGAACCCCCAAATCCCACCCGTGGATGGCCCCTGTTAGGGATAACATTGTTTACCCTAACTGGTTTAGGTAAAATAATAAATATGTTATCATAGTTTGTTAGTTAAAGTGTCTGCAACTTTAACTGTAGGAATGTAATTAAGGGAGTGGTTGTAACAGCACCATAAAAGAAGCAAGACAATGGCAGCTTGCTCTCTCTGGCTTTATGATCCCTAATTACTGGATGGATGAAGACTGCATTTTTCTCCTACTGGAAAGGGAGAGAGAAAGGACTGATTTGTAAGTGAACTGACATTGGATATTCTACACGGACTTTGCTAATTGAATATCCTTGAATGGACTGACTAAAAACGATACATGACTAATGGACTGTTATTTTGACTATGCTATAAAACTCTAAGTGGAATAAACTATATTTTGATAGCACAAACGTATCTGTTATTTTTACTGTATGTTAACAAACATACAAACTTTTCTCACTCATTTATCTGTGTGCCTATCTGACTAACGCTGTGTTGGCTTGTCTCCTTAACCCTGGTTGGGGAACCCAGGTTTAACAGCCCCTTCCTTCCCCTCCCCTCCCAGGAGGCCCTACACAGCCCCTTTTTAGATGCAGGTAAGTGCAGGGTGCTCGCGAGGTTCAGGGAGGGTGAAAAACAGGCCTCCCGGAAGTTTGGGCCTGTTTCCAGCTTCCAGAGCGCCTCTGGAGCCCTGGGAGGCCCTTTTCGCCCTCCTGGAGGCTTGAGAATAGCCTCCTGAGCCCAGGGAGGGCAAAAATGCCCCCCTCCTGCCATGGTGCGGGAGGCTGACTAGGCCATGCTATGGTCACGCCCACCCAGCAACCAGGCAGGGAACCTGTTGCTAAAATGTTAGAAGCCCACCCCTGCCCAGAGATGCACTTTTCTTCCAAGAGTATAATTTCAAATTTTTTTACCTCAAGCATTATAGGTACCTTCAATGCAGAGATGCCAACGTTTTAAGGACACCTGGGTTTTGAGAGAACCTAACTAGAAATCTAGACTCTTAAAAGAAAAATAAATCAGGTAACGTTATCCTCTATACTAATATAGGTAGTCCTTGACTTGTAATCATTCATTTAGTGACCAAAGTGCCAACAGCACTGAAAAAAGTGACTTATGATCGATTTTCACACTTATAACCAATGCATTTGGTTCCCCATGGCCACATGATTAAAATTCTGATGCTTGGCCACTGACATGTACTCATGACAGTTGCACCGTCCTGGGGTCACATGATCATCATTTGTAATCTTCACAGCCAGCTTCTGACAAGCAAAGTCAGTGGGGAAAGCCAGATTCATTAATGACCACATGATTCACTTAACTGTGGCAAGAAAAATTGTAGAATGATAGCAAAACTTAACAACTGCCTTGCTTAGCAGTGGAAATTTTGGACTCAACTGTGGTCGTAAGCCGAGGACTACCTGTAATATCAGTAGTGCTTAAAAGTATCTGTGGTTTTCCCAGCCCTGTTAACACACCAGCTTCTTTAATCAGGTTCTGTCTTCATCATGCCCCTATTGCTGCAGATGGCACAAACTGTACTCCAACACATCTAAAAGGTATCAGGTGGGGGAAATGAGGTTATAGCATCTGGTGTGTCTGTTGCAATAAACTTAAACTTAAAAAATTTCTTTCAAAGATTTTATGTTTCACATTAAGAAACATGCAAGATCATCTTTACCCCATTTAATCTTTATTGGTAAAATGAGCCAGTCTCAATCTAAATTCATATTGTGGATATACTTCATTAATGCTAGTAGAATTACTTGGTGGTTCCTAGCCAATGTCTTCTGGAAAGTCTATTAATTTTTCACGTCCTATTTTAACATAACGATTTTGGCTTAGCACAATGTATAAATGCAAGCATACGTATGTTTAATTCATCCATGTGGCTTTCTATCCTGGCTGCAAACAAGCAAACAGGCTAAAGTGCAGGAAAACTCCTACATTTTTTGTTGCTATTTAGGGACCTGAATGTTTAATATGCCTACTTTATATACTATCATTACTGAAGTTATTTAGAGAGAGAAAAACCCACAAATAATATTAAAGACAAATTAAGGCGATGGACAATTAGAGATGTACTTTAAAGTCTTTCTAAATGTGCAAAAGGAGATTAAGCATTTCCATAATTGAGATATTATGGGGCTTGGTCACACACATCTGGAAGGTCTCCAATAGAGAACCTTATATATGTAATGCAAAAAAAAAAATTTTGATATGGAAAACTTCCAGTCAGGGTGGAATGTTATATAGTAGCTGATAATTGCTTGTACCTTCTACGTTCCAAGATTATCTTTTTAAGCAACAGCTCTCTTTAATATATTGTGTATGTGAGCACATACTGTCACTAAATTCAATTTCCATATTGCTGGTCTATTTTGATACAAATTACATTCACTTTCAAGAACTTAAGCATTAAACACCTAGACTCTGGGCATTTGTTTAACAGGTTAAACACATTTGCAAAACACTGTGTGTGAATTGCCCCTGATTTCAAAGGTCAGTTTGCTCCCACACTGGAAAAGGAGCTGGGGTGGGTGGTAAAAAAGCAGGTTCTTCCACATAATTTTACCCTATTTTGCTACCATCTTGCCTATAGCAAGAATGATTATGACCAGGAAGAAATATGCAATATGCAATATAAAGTACTTTGTAACTATGCAATTAAAATATTGTTCCTTTCTTGAATTCTTTTTAGCAAGTAATTTAGTACAATCCAAAACACAAGCAACAGCATTTGAGATTTTAGATAGTTTAGGGCAAGTGTGCTCTTTAGAGGGGAAGGGTCCTATAGCAAGCATGTGATCTTGGATTGTGGGAGTTGTGATCCAACACACCTGAAAGGTAGCATCTGTTGGTCCTGCCTTAGGACACTACAACTGTTCTAAATGTTTCCCTCATGATTCTACACCGGAATTATTTTCATTAGACTCAAGACTTGCTTCAAACATTGCATGAAGCCATAGTTTATTGAACAACTCAGAACTGTCTATGCTACATTAAAAAAGAGCTTTGCAATGCATTCTAAGATTATTATTTAAAACTGAAGAAACCAAATGATGACTTGGCAATCTGATACATGTTTATGAAAGAGATGAAAACCAAGAGCTCAAGGTATTGGTGAAGATTTCCCTGTTTTCCCTGCCATTCCCCATTTGTTCCTTGCATGATATTCCCTCTTCAGCAAAAAGGAAAGCAAACCAACAAATTTTGTATTTTATCAAATACAATAAAGCATCAGCTTTATTTAAGATATCATAATCTCTGGATTACTAAGAGATACATCTTGGAAGCAGGCTGCCTTGCTAGAGTTGAAATTAGCATTTAATTCTGATGGGTTTAGATTTAATCCCAATTATCTCATTATCAAGGAAACTAGCCTGAGGATTTGTAACTCCAAATGTACACTCAAAAAGTGACCGATTGTATGTAACTAGTCTTTCTCATAAAGAAGCATAAATAGGTAGAGAAGTTTGCTCTTTTTGGGAGTCGAAAAAGTTGCCACCCCTAATTTTCCTTATCAATTCCAGAAAGACTGGATTTCCTTCATTCTCTTTAGATAATGGCATTTTGTCGTTTCTGAATTGGGGAAGTTTGAGTTTGGAAGGTAGGTCTCCCTATTCATCTTGCCAAGTTGGGCTTTAATTCCTCATATGAATCTTGACAGCACAACTGACTTCCAGTTTTCCTTCCTTTCCTTTCAGACATTGTTCTAATTTACTTATTTATTATGCATTTGATTTTTTTTTCATACTCTGTTCAGAGTCCTTGGGAATTGGTTATAACTGTTGTAAAAGAAATAACGTTTCAGCTAGTAGTAAATTAATCATCAAGAGTCATAAATCAGTTTGTAGCTTAGCTTCTTGCATGAACCAGGTTAATATAGCCTTTTCAGCAAACCATGTTTTAAACCATAATTTGGCACGTACAAACTCTGTTAAATGTGATTCTCAGGTATAGTTGCATACGGGATTGCAGATTAGACTGGGTCATATACATATGGCACTCATTTCCCACAAATATATATAAATTTGCATCCATATAACTGAATATATTCCCCTCCCAACAAAAATATTTCCCCAATCTGGGACAACACTTCCAAATTTCTTGGACTTTGTTTCTCAGGATTACACTAGAAAGCTGGTTTGGTCACATTCATATTAAAGTAACTATCTTGGGAGGGGTATATTATGATGCTGTCAAGTTAGCGATCATCTATGTAAAAAAATGTGAATGATTTTTTAGGCAAGTGTTTAATTTAGACTTAGTCACAACAATGATGTTCAAGATAGCTCAAAACGTACTCATAAGACATCAGCCTCTGCCTATTGTGATTACAACTATCTTCCTTCTCAAGTAGTGTTTTATTTCTGTTGACTTTTGGGTCAACAGCTGTTGACATTAAAACTCCTACCTACATCAATAATGGCCCAAAAGAATTTGACAGGTAAGATGAAAGACAAAATGTCATCTAAATACCACATGGAAGACAATTAACAGGAGTATCCACCCAATTAAAAAAACAGAACATGGTGGTCACCATGTACCATTTTATTGCACAGATGACAGATATAAAAAAACAGGCAGAGCTTAATTGCACCATAATGGCCCCCATCTTAATGTCTATGGAGATTCTCAGTCATCCAAGTCATGGCAGTTGCAAAAATGCTTTTTCTAGAGGCAACTGGACTTTTTGTTCAAAAATGGTTCGCTTCTTCATCCTCGGAAACAAGTGGTAGTTGCTTGGTGCAAGATCGGGGCTGTAGGGCGGATGAGGAAAACTCTCCCACTTGAAAGCATTCAGGACTTCTCAAGTGCTGTAGTTCGGCCATTTTTAAACTTAATGCACCATTGGCGCACTCCACCTTCAGTGATGATGTTGTCCCTGTACACTTCACACAATTGCCGAAAAATTTCAATCGGTTTATAGTTTTTTGCCAACAAAAACCTTATCACTGATCGCACCTCACAACTTGCGGGATTTTCAATTGCAGCACACATTTCAAATGTTTGCTGTGAAATAACAGGCAACGATATGAACCTCCCACTAGCACGACTAGATGCAGACTGAGCGGCGGACGCACAGACCAAAGATGGCTGTGCTAGCTCTGCCCCTTCTTGCTACAGACGAAAACATAATCTATTTTGTGGACAGCCCTCATATTTTGTGGATAGCCCTCATACTTTGCTTGTGAGAAGTTCGTAAAAGCTGATCATATGAACCCAAAACAGTGCAACTACCATAAATATGAACCAATTGCCAAGCATCTGAATTTTGATCACATGGTCTTGGGAATGCTGCAAAAGTTGTACCTAACTGTGAAAAATGGTCATAAGTCATATTTTTCAGTGCTGTTGTAACTTTGAATGGTCATTAAACAAACTGTTGTAAGTCGAGGAATACCTGTAATGTGTAGATGTCAAACCATCTATAAAGTTCAACCAAGAAAATTAGAAGGAACCAAAACGTGAGTCTGTTTACCTTTGTTTATGCACTTTACTAAAACATATATACTGCCAAAAACAGACTTAAAAAGGGGAAGTTATATGGGATCACATGAAACAAAATCCCACAAAACAGAAAAGTTATTCTTAGGGCCCCAGATCTTTATTTTCACTTTTTAATGTTAGTTATACATTTAACTTTTAAGAGGAAGGACTCTCCATTGCTGTGATGCATCTTTCTGCTACCTTCTCTATGTGGATTACCTATTAATTTAGAGGTTCTCAAAGTGGGGCCATGGATGACTCATAGCAGCATCCCAAATTCACCAGCCAGAGCTGATAGTCAGTGTCCACTTTTCAACACGGCCCCTGCCTCAACCTGTAATTAAAGCCTTAATTTTAGATTACATCCTTGGTAAGATATTCATTTTTAAAAACTTTTTTAAAATGGGGATGTGAAAGTTTATACAACTGCACCTACTACCACTATTTTATTCACTAACAATGTTTACTTCCGTGCTCTGGGGGGGGTGGGATGTTATGTTGAATTGTGGGATCCCCACAATTTCTAAATAGTATTCTACAACTGCAGCAATTGGGGCAAACACTGTGATAGCACTTCAGATGAAGCTGCTGAATCTTTGAACAGAGGCAAAGCGGATTGTTTCACTGTTGACAATTCTGTTCCTTTTGATTTACTTAATTTACTGCTGGAGATCTAACTGGTTCCTTTCATTTTATGCAAGCAGCCTTGAGGAAGTGAGACAACTTCTCTCAATGCTTCTGTTCAAACATCCCCTTTGATGAGCAAGATTTAAACCTGAAATAGCTATTTTTACTTTGTGCTTTCCAAACTACACTTCCCCTGCTTATAAAAGTTTCCAGTGCCAAGTCATCGCTCAGGCTCACCCCAGCCTTTAACTCACCGTCTCCCTCTAGTGACCTATATTGTAAATACAGTAGAGTATCGGAATGTCTGCCTCTGAGGAACTTTTTTCGGCTCATAAAATGGGGGTGTGGCAGATATGACACATTATTTCTATTCCCATCATGACTGGAGAGTTGAAGGCTAAGAGTCAATAAAACAATAATTCCACCCAATCCTGTGATTCATCTAGGAGAAGTCAAGATATATCCCAAAGCATATAGTCTCTCCCGTAGAACCTTAAAGTCTACATTTTATATCTTGCTTCATTCAACTGATTAGTGGCTTCCAGCAAGTTATTTTTTCTCACTTCTTTTCTAACAGAGGTAGTGATAATTACCAACCTTCCCTGCACTTCATGGTTTTCCTAAAGTAAGAATTACCATAATAATATATACAAGAAGAGTTTCCTCCTCAAAAATTGCTAGAAATCTGAAATCTCTTATGGAAACTTGGTTTTCCTGAATTTGTTTTGTTTCATAATGCCACTGGGAAGTTACAACCAGTTGCTACAAAACCGAGAGTTCATTGTTTGTAGATTAAAGAATTACATGATTTTCAACCTTCACTGACACAGTCCAGTAACTTTTTTGAATTCTGAAGGACTTTTGAGCTTGCAACGTATTATTTAGATGCACATGGCAGTTGATATTAATGAGGGGCTGAAAGGACTCTGTTTCAAGGCAAATAACACAGCCCTGAAAGAGCTAAAAGTGATACCTACAGTCTATAATGGTAGAGAGACCACCAGTTACGCTGGGCTTGATTACAGGCACATAGCATATAGTGTTTTTCTTCACAATAATATAGAATTGGCCTGCCAATGTCTTCTTCCAGGACGGCTTTCAATGACCCGGTTTTATCTACAGTTCTAGGGTTTCCTAACTGTCTTCCCATCCAAGATCTAATCCGACTGAGCATCTTCAAAATCAAGGCAAACCAGGTACACACACACACCCCTTGAATTTATTCTACTTCAGCTTAAGCATTCTTTTGCACCAGCTTGTATCATTTAAAAGCCTGTCACCCAAAGACAGTGGTGGGGGTCTCAGTAAGGTAGTGTTGTGATGTGACAGCAGGGTTAGAGACAAGGACAATCAGGGTTTTTCTCAGAGAATGAGCTGAGCAACCAAGTACAAGAGATACCTTTACTTCCTTCCAATCATCTTAAGGCTTTCAAGTTTAACATTTAACTGCACTATTTCCCCAGTCTCTCCTCTGATGGGCTGTGACCTGAAATGGATTATTTCAGTGGTACCATCCCCCCCTCACCCCAGTATTTGAGTTATTTTCAAGCCGCCTTCCCCCAAATTACAGTTCCTGGAACCTAACTATCCGAATATATCTGGAAAGCACCCGGTTGGGAAAAGTTGTCTTAAGAGAACAAAATGGCAGTGAGAAAGCAGGCTGAAGTACTATAGGAAGTAATAAAGGAAAAAAAATAAACCCCAACCTAGAAGGGTTGGCACTTAAGCTGTAACGCAGACTAAAAACGACTTACTTTTTCTTCAACTGCAAGCCATCCCGATTTCCCCCTCCACAGGCCAACAAAAAAAAAAAGGGGGGGGGGAGCAAAGATGCAGTTATCCAGAGTAGGCTGATTAGTTGCTCTCCTTCCAGTGAAACCCACACCTATACGAACACCCCAAACGCCGCAGCCATTCGACCTTGCTCGCAAGTTACACTTTGTGTTTCTCTCTCTCTCCCCCGTCCCCTCCCGCGTCCGGGACGCGAGATAACCGCGGCTCCTTCCAAGAATGGAACGCTGCTAAACCTGCCGGCTCAGCGCGCCGTCCAGTCCAGCCCCGAAGTCCGGCGAGCCTCGCAGAAGTCACGCCACGGCCAGACCCTGAGAAAGAACACAAAGAAGCGCGTTAAGAGACTCACCCAGCAAAGAGCTTAAAGAAGTCGGGCACTTCACGCGCAAAGCCGGCAACAAGGGGGATGGAGCAGGCGAGATCCTGGAAGGAGGGAGGGAGGGAAGGAAGGAAGGAAGGAGGGGCAACTGCTTCACTGCCTGCCTGCCTGCCTGACTTCTCACCTGCGGCCGACCTCAGGCGAGGCAGTGGGGAACTCCGCCGCCTTCGGCACAGGTGTAAGCATGCTCCGGCTTGCTGGGTCCTAGCGCCTTAATGTCACCCATGAGGAGCCTAAAACCTCGCTTTATCTTGAGGCGGGAATCTCACCCAGCCTCCATTGTGCGGGTTTGAGCGTTCAAGAAATAAACGGACGGATCAAGTGGCGGGAGGTAGAAGAAGGGTGGGCTGCTGAGGGTTGTTTGCTTTAAAAACCACCCCAACCGAATGCTTTTTTTTTTTTTCTGCCTCCAAAGGAAGTTACACAGTTGTGAGGGCTTGGTTCACAAACAGCCATGGTGTCTGGGGCAAAAAGTACATGCTCAATGTTTTTGGGCGCGCACACACATTTCTTAGAAAGTAAACTTTACTCGGAAGATAATCTCATGCGGTTCGGCTGCAGAGGTTCTAAATTGCGGTTATATTCATGACTCAACTTGTAGATTAACATCTGAGCAACTGCACACTGAAGACAGTTTTTAAATCCGTTCTCCGGCGACCTGCTGAATTACTGCCTGTCAGGAAAACGTGGAGGTCTTTAAAGACCAAATAGAAAGGATTTGCACAACATGCTAACTTGCACCAAATGCACTGCAGTGGGGCTTGGCATGAGGGAGTTGTGAAGTAGGGTTTTCCGACCTAGTCTGGCTTATCAACAAACCACATCGACATAAATCATAATACAATGTCCCTATCAAGACAACCTTAGATAATTAGTGCCTTGTAGAGTAGGTGGAGGTCAATTTCCAGAATCTGCAGCTCCCATTGCCTAAGGTTTCTGGGAATTTATTTTATTTGATAAAATTTTATTTCATCTTTATTACTTTATAAGTACAAGTAGTCCCTTAAGTTAAAATCATTCATTTAGTGACCAGTCAAAGTTACAACAGCACTGAAAAGTGACTTATGACTGGTTTTCACACTTACAGCCCTCACAGCATCTGCATGATCATGCGATTGAAACTCAGGCTCTTGGCAACTGGCATGTATTTATGACAGTTGCATGATCCCCAGGGTCATGTGATGACCTCATGATTCACTTAACAACTGCAGTGATTTGAAAATGGGGCAAACACCCCACTTAACTTACTTGCTTAGGAGTGGAAATTTTGGGCTTAATTGTGGTTGTAAGTCAAGGAGTACCTGTAACTCATGGAGACAAACATACCTAATATTCCTCCTGTTTTTCTTACAACAACCCTGTGAGGTGAACTGAGCTGTGAGAGAGTAATCTAGCTGGCTTTCATACCTAAAGCGGGACTAGCACTCATGGTCACTCAGTTTTCAACCCTAACCCTAACCCCAACTACTACACTAAACTGGTGCATACTAATTGCTGCACAGCTACAAATTTTCCATTCCTAACAGAGCAAACACTTTTCAAAATGCAGGTCCGCCTTTGTCTGTGCAAAGAGTTGATGCAGTAAAAGGAAAAGAAAGGAGTGGCTGTCACTGCAGCAGCCTTTTGAAGAAATTACATTTAAGATAGTTTCAGTCTAAGCAAGAGTGCTCTTTCGCGATCAACTGAAGAAGAGAATGGAGCTATGCTGTTGTTTTTCAATCTTGTTTTCAGCATCCCAGGTGCTTTTACCTGACCAGGTGGAACCATAGTGGCATTGGCAGGCCTTAATCAAGCCCGTCATAGCTCTCGGTGTGTTCTACAAAGGGAGAATATGGTGTGCCTTCCTCAGGAAGCACACGTTTCTGGTTACTGCTGGAAATGTCTCTCTTCCAATGCCTCCTAATATATAGAAAAGGAAAACCCAAAGTATCCCCATCTGCAGTAATATGTAACCTCTATCATGTTTCAAGTTATAATTTTAACTTTCCTCAGGAAAATCCCATGAGGACCTTTCTCCTCAGGGGTTCTGTTTTTTGGGTACTGCAAGGCTAGCCCCAGTTCTGTTAAAAATTGGTTTCTTTCTCGTGTTTCAGATTAGGAATGTAGCAAACTTCAATCATTTCTCTCCTTCCAGCATCCATCTTTAAAGATTCATTTGTTGTAATGCAGGGGTAAGGAACGTTGGCTCTTTTATCACTTATGGACTTCAACTCCCAGAATTCCTGAGGGAGCCATAAAAGGTTCCCCATCCCTGGCCTTCTGGTTTTTTCAGTTGTGAGGGAAATCAATTTTTGACTTGAATGGGACTGTTTAATATACAAATGTAGGACATACAAAGAATATATATAAAAATATGTCCTACATTTGTATATTAAACAGTCCCATTCAAGTCAAAAATTGATTTCCCTCGCAACTGAAAAAACCAGTAGGCCAGGGATGGAGAACCTTTTATGGCTCACTCAGGAATTCTGGGATTTGAAGTCCGTAAGTGATAAAAGAGCCAACGTTCCTTACCCCTGTTGTAATGCATTGCCCAGAATTGCTTAATATAGGCAGCCATATACATTTTTTAAATAAATGGTCAGATGTAAGCAATACATTCATGTTTACTTAGCTTAAAATGTAAGTAAGTACATTGAGAATATATTCCCTATCTTAGGTCAGTGTTGTAAGCATTTGATCAAGGCCCTAGTAGGAAATAAGATTACCCAGCAGTTAATATTCTTTCTAGATAATAATTTGGAAGTCAGTAAAATTTTTGGAAGAAGGAAATTATATTCTTATTGGAAGCCTCTATCATAAAATGATACAGCAGATGGGCTGCCATTTCTATCTCTCCTGTATTAGGTGAGTATAATTATAAGTGCTCTGAATCTGCCCTCAAGAAGCCCTTCTCCAGTACATTCATGTAGTGAAAAGCAATGAGTAAATAATGTTTAAAACCCAGTTTAACTCAAAGACACCACATGCAAGCTGAGTCACTTGAAGAAAAAGACAAAAGCAAGGTGGATCGATAAAGGAAATTGTAAGAATTCAAATTAAGGTACAGAACAGAAATAGTGGAAGGCCACTTCTATGTCAAACTGAATTGTTGAAAACAGTTTGAGCCAATCAGTACTTTCTTCCAACTGGCCAATGGGAGTGTGGTATTTCATTGGGAATCCCCTCCCCTCCATATTCTGAATGTTGCAAACTGTGCATTTGCCCAGTCATTCCTTCAAAACCCCAAACAGGAGAATCAGAGCGAAATCACTCAGGTAGTATTCCTCTGCTCCATTATCATTGACTGTGAAAATGATTCAGCAACCACGATGCTCTGATGGCTTAATTTCTATAAGAAAGTAAGTAAAGAGCACTTGGCTTGAGACCAGATGCTGAGGGAGGAATGATTATTTTCAGAGGGAAAACTATGCAGATAGTTGTATAATGTTTCTTCTGATGGGGCAGGCAGTTTTCCTTCACTGGGAGCACTCACCTCATCCTTTTTGGTGGGATTTCCTCCCTTCTATGGTCAAAAGTCCACTCCAAGAGATGATGAAGCACAGAAGTGAGATGCTTTTAGGGCAGCATATAATTGGTGCCAGAGGTTTAAAGGAGAAGGCTGGTGGCTGCATAGAAATGCTCCACGTGAAATAAACAATGACATAATTTATAAATAAGATGGTTTAATATATACAGTAAGAAATGGCAAGTTATAAAAAAGGATTCGCTTAAAAGTATTTCTTTTTCTTTGGTTGCTTCTTCCCAGCTGATGCTATTCTTTAATTAGCTTTCTGGAAGTTCTACTCTAAATTTGGAATATAAAGGAAATAAACACTAGGGAGTGAGGTGTGTTCTCATTTAGCATATTTGAGGTTGTTGAGAGACAAATATGAACAATATTTCCTGACTCATGATCTTATTTTTGGTAGTTGCTGAGTTGCCCTTAGAAAATGTATTTCCATTACTGGATAATGACATTAAGTTTATAATAAATTCAGTCTATGGACCCCTTTCCTGATCCATACAGGTTTTTCTCTCACTCTTCTCTGTATGCCTTGATTGAACAAAGTTATCTCTTCAACTAACCAAAGTTTCAGAGCTAGGACATTATGATGATCAAATTTGGAATAAATCATTTTCTTAAACCATTCTTCAAATGATCTGAAGATTCTGTCTTATTTTCTGATCATCTTTGTTTAGTGGGTCAGATAATAACAGGAAATATTAATAACCTCAATTAATTTTAATGCTTGCATGTCTCTGATGGCATGTTAGAGCTGGATGAGATTTTAATTACTGAATTAGAAGTACTACAACTTGCTCTTTGCTTATTAATTATTTGAAGTTGGGAGCAAGTGATTATCCTGCAGAGCCTAACACAGAAGCCAGTTATTCTAATAACCTAGAGTCCCCTTCCTTGGCATCCAGCAAGCTTCCTGCCTCCGCTAATCTTTTAATTTTTTAGATTGATTTGATTTTATAGCCTAAACAGGATATTGGCTCCGGTAAAGTAGAATATCAACCTCTTGGATTATCTTTCTTTTTACAAATGCCTCTGGACTCTATGTTGACTTCAGTGGCACACTCAGTAACTAGAAACAGGGAAGGGACTGCAATCCAATATTTTATCTGGAAATATTTCCACCACACTAGGAAAAAATGCAGGCAGCCTAGGATGGAAGCGACCAACCTGAGGGCTAGAAAAGGTTGTGGGAAGCAATTATACTAATTTGCTTTGAGAGGCTGGTACACATACACAGAAACACACATATACATACATGCCCATATATACAGTATATACACGTACAGATACATGTGTAGGTGTGTGTGTGTGTAAAGAGAGTTTTTTTTTTTTTGAATTTGTATGGGCTCCTGGTTTGAAAGAGGGGTCAAAGAGGCTATCTATGTCAAAATTGAACAGCCCTCTCTCACCAGAGGGAGAGGGATGTGACATGGTTTGTCTCCAGTCCACAACACAGTCTTTTCAGCAGTTCCAGAAAGGCTTCATACCCATTTGCACTACTCAGGTGACCCTGAGGAGACAGATAAACTTCCAGGTAGCCTCAGTGACTCTCTAAAAAGAATGCAAATGACCAGCTGTGTGCAAGGAGTATAAATCCTTCCATTCCCCACCGTTCAGTCAGAGCTGAAGAAGCTTCTTGGATGAGAAGTGAAACATCTTCAAAAGAAAAACCACTTGCCTCTTGAAAAAAATCACCTTTGGGACAACATAACCTGGATGTCTGAGAATCTCCATAGATAGGGGCCCAGAATTAGAAGTACTAATAGGTTCCAGGTTTAATGTTTAATGTTCTTATATAAGAAAGGTAAGTTTTATCTATTATAATTATTAACCAAACAAAATTTAATTCAGGTGCAACAATCCAAATTATCTGCACTTCCTATTCTAATCATTTTATGTACAAATTACAAAGGCAGTACTAATATTATGATGGAGGTGTTCCAAAGTCATGAACACTTGAGAAGAAAAGTTTTAAGTGTTGGGCTTTAGGCAGTTTCTTTCTGTTGCCAGTATGCTAATGTTAGAGGTTGACTGGCTGTACCCCTGAAGTAATGTAGATGCAGATATGAAAAAGTTATTTAGTTGATATACAATGACAGCAGTATCACAGAATCTTTGGTGCATTCCAGTACTTAAATATTTTTTTATTTTTCTTTCCTACATAATTCGTTATAACTCTTAGAAATAACTTGCAATAAAATTCATCCATGTTATTGCCATAAAGTCATGCAAATAGATTTGAGTTTTTCTGAATCAAGGCCCTACTGACATTTCAGATTGAAAGCTCCAGTTCTGTTTTCCAACACATTTGCAAAATATTCCTTAAGATTATCATCAAAGACAAATGTGTTCAGACTTTGAAAGCAGCTGAACAGTCATAAAGAAAAAAGTTTGAGCCACATCATGATTTGATTTCTGCAAAGAATTCATTCTCACGTAATTGAAAGCATTTAGATTACAACAAAACCTCAAAATCCAAAAATTGGTTTATATTGCTACAGATTTCTAGCTTAGTATGTTAATCACTTCACCAAACTGGTTCTTGGTAACTTACTCTATTACTGTTCTTATCATCTGGAATTATCTCTCCTCTAGAGATTTGAGTCCATCTTAACCTTCAGGAAAATTTGGTTGTTTTCCCAAGCTTTTTTTTTTTGCCTTTTTTCTCCTTTTGGTCTAATTTGTTGTTTTGTAATTTGTATTTTGGCTTTCTGATCTGTTATACTCATTTTAAATGTTGGAGGTTTTAGCTGTAAGCCACCTAGAGTCTTTTAAGGCAGGGTTGGGATCTGACCGGTGTAACTACCAGTTAGGTGATTTTACATTTTGCATCTGACGTGCACACCGTGCGCATGTATATTGTCATCTAGCTGCCTGGACAGCTGAGCAGTGCTGCGCGCAGGTGTGCAGCAGTTGAAAAAGCATTTTTTCCCCTGCTTTTTCAACTGCAGCTGTGTCGCGCAAAGCAGCTGCGGTTGAAAATGCAGGAAATAAAGGTCAGGTAAGAGCCCAGGCGGGTAGGTGGGCCAAAACAGCAGCAGACATAGAACCGGTTCTATGTATGCTCTCTGTTTGCTACTTTTCATAGCAACTGGTTCTACAGAAGTGGACAGAACCGATAGAATCCCACCCTTGATTTAAAGGTAAATCTATTGTTAGTTCCTTCAGTAATGTATGCAGCAGTGGTAGGAATTCTATTTTTTTTACTACTGATTCTGTGGGTGTGGCTTGGTGGGCGTGGCAGGGGAAGGAGACTGTAAAATCTCCAGTCAGAGGTGAAATTTGCCATTTCTCTGAACTACTCAAAATTTCCGCTACTGGTTCTACAGAACTGGTCAGAACCTGCTGAATACCAGCTCTAGTATGCAGTAAATTCATCATTTATGTCATAAAATTGTCTCTAAAATTACTCTGCTCACAATACTTAATTGCTGGTATGTGAACTGAATGATGTATTTATTTTAAATATTAGGACTGTGTTTGCTAGTAGATTCAAGAATCTAAAAGCAAAATTCAGAAGCATTTGTCTTACTTTCCCAATATTCATGCAAAACAAGAATGGTCAAGCTATTTAAATATGCTGCTTAATTGACTGAGCCATCACTGAATTTCTACATTTGTCTATTCACTCTCTCTTGCTGCCAGACAGTCTTAACAAACTATACTTTTGTTACACAGCTTCAATATTTATCAGTAGCCCTTTTCAAGCTGCAGCATCCTTTATATGTTTTTGCTCTGTCATATTTTTTAGTGAAATCATGTCACACAACGGAAAATTATGGCATTTCCCCATGGCACTGAGTTCTAAGTCTGACCATCATGATTTGACATATTTTGTTGAGGAAAAGGGTATAGTATTGACTAAATTGTCTTTTTTGCTTCTATTTTTGGTTATTTCAGACACACTATTGCTGCCTGGGCTTGTTTGCTTAGAAAATCTAGGACCATCTAAGCAGATGGTCCCAAGGCTGAGGCAGGAGAGATTGGAGATATTTACCACTGAGCTTCCAACTAAAAGATTTTGGGATGTTATTTAAATTAAGCAGCAGCTGAGCAGATTGAGATCAAATAAAGTAAATATTATATTAGATAAAGGTCCCTGTAGTAAGGGCATGCCATTTCTTCCACCCCATTGTATGCTTAATCCAGGGGTCTTCAAACTTGACAGTTTTAAAACTTGTGGACTTCAACTCCTAGAATTCCTCCTCCAGTCATGTTAGCTCAGGAATTCTGGGAGTTGAAGTCCACAAGTCTTTAATTTGCCAAGTTTGAAGACCCTTAACTTAGTCTATGACATGTTTGGGCTTACTTCATCTGGTACCTTTAGTACGGTTGTGTAGCTGCTCCATCACCCTTATAAGCATACAGCCCAAATGTCCTGCTGAAGCCCAAGTGTATAGGTGCCCTTTCCTAGAAAATCTTTTTCATGAATTTGACTGAACTAGCTAGATACAATCCCTCAACTGCCTCAGGAGGAAGGGCACTGGAGCAAACCCGTTGTTATTGTATCCCAACAAGTGAGCATCCTCAATGAGAGCAAAAGGGAGCATACGTGATGATTCATCACACAAATGCCACAAGTAAGATACTTGCATCAGACGTTGACAGGCAAGGATGAATGTGTGCTGGCGTTTGTGCAGTGACACCATTGTATGTGTTATTGTTGCGGTTTATTGCAGAAAGTACTGCAACCATCTAAGGCAGTGCTTTTTACATTATTCGTCGAGGTGTGCTATATGTATTCCCCCGGTAGTTAAAGTTTCAAATAAAATTACCCCTTCATCTATTCTTAAACCAGAAAAGTCAATAAAAAAGAAGCTTTATTTGAAATTTGTGATATATATGAATAATTATACTTTGGTTTCTTGGTGAATAATAGTGGAAATTCTTTGTATTATTTATTCCCTAACAGAGAATTTGTTTTATTAAGAATTTTCAAAATTTCATAATCGCTGGGTAGATGTTCACAGGTTTGCATTACAAGCAGATAAGACAGCAATTCCACACATCCTCGCATGAGAATAACTTCTTTTTTATTGGTTATATTTCTATTAACAAAGTCTCTCTGGAATTTCCTCCGTTAAACTATGATGGAATGATAAATGTCAGTGGATTGAAAGGGAATCTGTTTTCAGACATCTTCTAGCCACAAAGTTTTTCTCTTATCTGTCACTATTCCAGAACTTTGCTCATTTTAAAGTTTTTTTATGACAAAGAAGAGATCTTAAATTCAGAATATGAAAACTATCCAGTTGTTCAGAAATTAGGGGCAATACATAGAATTCAATATTAACTTTTAAAATGACAACTTTAAATGTACAAGAAAAATTAAAACATATACTGTTCATTTTTCTAAGTACCGTAATTAAAATAACTGTTCCATTAACTTCCATTAAAATGGAATTAGGACTTTCTCCCCTATTAGCGTCACGTGAATTTATTGCAGTTAAAGTCCAATGGTCATGAGGATCTGGCAGCTAAAGGCAGTGCTTTTTGTCACTTGTTGAAAGACATAGGTATTCAGTAGTTTCCCATATTATAAACTCTATTCTTGTTTGAATGCTTTCTGGAGCACTGAGCAAAACAGGTTTTTGTGTTGCAATGGTGTTTGGCGCAGAACAGTAACATTTCAAGCTTGTCTCTTCAGATGCTTCAGAATTTCCCTTTTCTGTATGTCAATAATGTAGAGAAACCAAACTAACGTGTCTGACTGTTGCAAAGGACTAACCTATAAAATCAATGGTATAATCCTAAATCCAAGCCAAGGCCCCATCTTGATAACCCTTATACAGTTTGTGATATAATTAGCTAACTAGCCTTTTGTAATCTGCCAGATTATTTAGGAATCGCTTGAAAATAGAACATTGCAGTTGTTTGATTATTGCTGCTTTATTTTTAAGAATAGTGTGAATAAAAGTGTGCCCTAAGAATAGGTTGGTCTGAATAAATTATGTTGATACTGCTAAAGTTTCCCATTCTGTTTGTTCCTTCTAGATATAATTCAGATTTTACAACCTATTTCCAGTCATAGGCAAGCAACGAACAGATTTTTTTTCAAGCCTCTTGAAGGAGAAAAAGGATTGGAAGACTGTTTGAGACATAACAGGACATGCATTTGGGCCTGTATTTCTTAAATTTGATTTCAAAAATAGAAAATCAACACACATTAGTTTTAGTGAATCTGCATTGGATCTTGGAAAGACGTCTGCTGATGAGAACTCACAGGTTCTTGGCTAACCATCATCTTTCAGGTTCAAACACACCTCCTGGTTCAAAGCTCACTTGCATCACAATTTATATGGTCAGCTGATAAGATTTGGCCTCATTTGCAGGGCTACTTTTAGTATTGATGAAATAATATAAGCAAAGTGCAGATGTATTTTGCAATTTCAGTTGTCCTAATAAATTGTTTTATCCATTGTGGACGTATATTGTTTTACTGCATAACAGTAAAAGAATTCTCTGAAAAAGAATTAGATCTGGTTGCAAACCCTCTAATCAACACAAGGTGGTGCAAATCTTTTTCCTTGAAGAAGAGCCCATTATATATATATATATATATGAAAAGAAAACATATATATGTGTGTGTGTGTGTGTGTGTGTGTGTTTTCTTAAGTTTTTGCGGGTACCTACATGTATGGTATTCAGTTTTGTTCAGGTATTTTCCCACGTCATTGTAGTTGTGCTTTTAAAGTTGTAGCAACGTTTCAGCAGAATCTTATCTGCCATGATTCTGCTGCTGAAGTGTTCGGTTTTGGCGATAGTTCTGGTATTTTTAAAGTCAATCTCATGTCCTGTGGCTTTGAGGTGTTGGACCAGGGAAGAGGTCGGTTCTTCCTTTTTGATTGAGTTCTTATGTTCTACAATGCGTGCACCTATTCTTCTGTTAGTCTGTCCAATGTATGTGGTGGGGCAGGCAGTGCAAGGGATTTCGTATACTCCTTGATTTTCCAACTCGAATCTGTCCTTAGGGTTTCAAACCCCAGAACTATCGCCAAAACTGAACACTTCAGCAGCAGAATCATCAGAGAAGCCATAGAGATAGAAAAACGCCCACACAGCATGAATAAATGAGATGATGCCTCCCGCCTACCAGCCATTTGGAAACCCGCCCTCATGAACAGACGCGTACCTAACATGAAGAATGACACCAGACCCACACCCCTGAGAGCCACACAAGATGCCACCACCACACTTCCACGTAGAAAGCAGACTCACACCCACACAGAAGATGAAACACGACCACGGACCAGAAGCCGCACTGCAGCTGCATCACTACCCACCTCAAACCCCTCTGAGCCATACATGAAGCAAACTGACCTCCACCATGAAGAATCAGCACGACCACGAACTCGAAGCCAAACAGCAAGATCACAGCTCACCAGTTCAAAACCTCCAGCAACTAAGACTAACCTGAGCACAATCAAGCCCCCACCTGAACAGAACACGCCTCCAGCCAATCAGAACACAGCCAACCCCCCAACCAATCAGAACACAGCCAAACCTCCAACCAATGAGAACACACCCCCACCCAATCAGAACACAGCCAAGCCCCCACCCAATCAAGTCACACCCCCACTAGCAGTTAAAAGGAAGAAGCAGCTGCAAGCTCACATCATTCTGAGAAGCACAGAGCTGAAGACCAAGCCTGAAGATGATGAATGAGACTTCATCGAAACGTTGCCTAGATACTTCCAATCTTACGCGGGAGAAAACCCGAATAACCAAAGATCCATATATGTATATGTATATATATATGTGTGTGTGCGTGTGTGTGTGTTAAGTTTTCACGGGTACTTACATGTATGGCATTCAGCTTAGTTCGGGTATTTTCCCACGTCATAGTAGCTGTGCTTTTAAAGTTGTAGCAACGTTTCGACAGGATCTCATCTGCCATCATCTGGCTTCTGTATAGTGTTCATCATCAGATGAACACTATACAGAAGGCTGATGATGGCAGATGAGATTCTGTCGAAACGTTGCTACAACTTTAAAAGCACAGCTACTGAATACCATATATATATGTATGGGAGGCAAGCTAAAAACGAATAAGAATTGAAGTATTAAAATGAACAAGAGATGAAAGAAAGAATATATATGTGTATGAGAGTGAGTGTGCACACATGCGCGTGCACACACACACACACATATATATATGTTTTCGTAGATTTTCACGGGTATTTATAGAGAGACGGCAGCTCCGATCACGCTTTGCTCACACAAGCATGAAGCCAAAAGCACCAGCCTGAAGATGGTGAGTGGGACCTCGTCGAAACGTCACCAAGATGCTCTCAATCTTACATAGGAAAAGACCCAAATACACCAAGACCTGCATATAAAGACCCAAACACACCAAGACCTATAGGCTTCTGTATTGTGTTCGTCTGTGAGTCAGACTTTCACAGCCGATTCTGTTTTCAATTTGGAGCTAGCCTACTGCTCTGCCAGAATGGTTTTTTCTTCATCCTGATTGGTTGGGAGTCTTGGTCTGTGTTTATTGATCTTGGAGTTTGCTGTGTTCTGCTTGATTGGTGTTTCTAATATCTTCTGTCTGTTTTGTAGCTTTTTTTGTCTTGATTGGCTGGCAACATTGTGTTACTGTATTGGAGGCTTTTAGTGCGACTTGGCTTCGAGTAAATGGACGGCTATCATTTATTAGGAAGCTAGGTTTCATCTGGGTGCCTGGTTGGGGTGTGTTGGAGCTGGAGGTATCAGGGGGAATCTGTTTGTTCCCAGGTGTTTGCCTGGCTTGTGGTGTGGAGATTTTTTTGTTTGTGAGTGCACGCTTCCAAATAATTGACAGTCTGGGGGAATCATCTCTTCTGTTCATGCTTTTAGGTCTTTTTTCAATCTCTATGGCTTCTCTGATGATTCTGTAGCTGGGGATTTCTATAGTGGCTAAGGTTTTGGTGCCATTGAAGTCGATTTGGTGCCATTGAAGTCGATGCAATGTCCTGTAGCTTTCATGTGTTGGACTAGTGAGGAAGTGTGTTCCAGCTTTTTTACTGCATTTTTGTGTTCATCCAGGTGGGTACTTATTCTTCTATTGGTCTGTCCAATGTATGTGGCAGGGCATGATGCAGGGGGGACTTCATATATGCCTTGGCTTTCCAGGTCAATTTTATCTTTGGAGTTTCTAAGGATGGCTGCTATTTTTCTGTCTGTTTTGAAGGCAGTCTTGATGTGATATCTGTGTAGTATCTTACTGATTTTGTCTGTAGTATCTCTTATGTAGGGCAGGACAGCTGTTCCATAGGTCTGTTCATCAGTTAGGTCTCCATTATGTCCAGTGTGTTTTTGTGGAACAGGCCTGTGATTTTGCTTTTGTGGAAGCTGTTGGCTGTCAGTACTTTAGTCAGGGTGCATAGTTCAGTCTTTATGTGTGTCTTGTCTGCCAGGCATTTGGTTCTAGCAATTAGTGTTTTGGCCACGGAATTTATCTGTGCTGGGTGGTGGTGGGATTGGACGGTGAGGTAGTGGTTGGTGTGTGTTTTCTTCTGGTATATGGTGTGTCCTAGTGTGCCATCTGTTTTTTTGTAGATTAGTACATCTAGGAATGGTAGTTGTTTGTTTGTTTCTGTTTCCATGGTGAATTTGATTTTGGGGTGTGTGCTGTTTAGGTGTGTTAGGAAATTGTTTAGGTTTTCTTTTCCATGGGGCTAAATGTGTCATCGATGTATCTTAACCATAGTTTGGGTTTGTGGGTGACATTGGCTAGGGCTCTGGATTCGAATTCTTCCATGAACAGGTTTGCAATGACGGGTGACAGTGGTGATCCCATAGGGGCTCCTTCAATTTGCTTGTATCTTTGTCCTTTGTATATGAAATATATGTTGATTAAGCAGCGTTCTGCTAGTTCCATGAGGTGTTTGTGTGGTTGATATTTATTTTTGATAATTTCTAGGGTTTCTTTTATCAGGACTTGAGTGAATGGTGAAACCACATCGAAACTTACAAGCAGATATTTTTATTCCATGTGTAGATCTTTGATCATTTCCAAGAGGTGGTATGAGTTTTGTACATGTGAAGCTGTAGCTTCACATGGGGCTGCTTCATCATGGGGCTGTAGCTGCTTTGCTAGGTATTTGGCTAGGTTTTGTAGTGATGCTCCTCTGGAGCTGACTATGGGTCTGAGAGGTATGCCTTCTTTGTGTATTTTTGGGAAGCCATATAGTTTGGGGCATCTGGAAGATTTTTCTCTTGGGATGATCGTCTTTTGGATCTCTTTGCTTATGTTGCTGGTTATGATTTTCTTCTTGGTTATTTTTTCCAGACATATGGTTGGGTCCGTGTTTATCGGTTTGTATGTAGAGTCTTGGAGTAGGTCTGTCAATTTTGTTTCATAGTCTTTTCTATCCATTACTACTGTGGCATTCCCTTTATCTGCTGGAAGTATGATTATGCTGCTGTCATTCCTTAGGGCTTGCAGGGCTTTTAGTTCCTCTTTGTGTAAGTTGTTTTTGAGTGGTTTGCTTGTGCATAGGAAGTTAGTGACTTGGTGTCTTATTCTATCACCTTCATCTGTATTTAATTTAGGCTGGATTCTACTCCATATATGATGGATTCTGTGGGGATTTTTTGGGGTGTTATAGCATAATTGAATCCTTTGGTTAGGTCATCTGTTTCTGTTTTGGCGAGTTCTCTGTTGGAAACATTGTACACTAATTGTTTCAGGTGTTATGAGTTGTTGGGAGCTTTCTTGTCATGTTCTGATTTTTTTCGTTTCTTCAGGAGTTTGTCATTTTTGTAAGTGGTTTCAGTTTCAGCTCTCCAAGTTATAAGTTGTTTTATCTTGTCCCAAAGTAGAGGGTGGGTTTTGTTGCTCCATTCCAGGTATAGCTGCAGAGACAAAAATGCAACACTGACCTGCTTCAAATTAACATTTCATCACAGCACAGCAGCTACTAAACGTATCCTGAAAAGAACTGAAATGGCTCTACTCAGGAACAAGCTCCACAGAAAGAGATTCCAACTCGATCAGTTAAATAAAGACCTCCTAACCCTACACCTGGAATGGGGCAACAAAATCCACCCTCTGCTTTGGGACAAGATAAAACAACTTACAACTTGGAGAACTGAAACTGAAACCAGGTAAAGCCAGCAAAAGAAAGGTCAAATTTTATTAAATAAATACTTCTAGAGACAAAAACATTCCCAAAATATTAAACAAAAAACCTCCCAAAGTGTCCTAAAGGATGAAGCTGGTAGAAACTCAGAATGTTGTTGTCTGGCCCATTGGTGGGATTCAATTTTTTTACTTCCAGTTCTGTGGGCGTGACTTGGTGGGCCTGGCAGGGGAAGGATATTGTAAAATCTCCAGTCAGAGGTGGTATTTTCTGGTTCTCCAAACTACTCAAAATTTCCGCTACCGGTTCTCCAGAACTGGACAGAATCTGCTGAATACCACCTCTGGTCTGACCCACTCTAATCCCCTTCCCTCCTGGTAATGTGATCCAGAGGAAAATATATGTAACTCACTCTGTGCACGTGTATGTGACAGGAATACACAAACAGACCAATATGTTATTTCTTTACACCAAAGCAAATCATTGTCTACAGCCCTCACTAGTAAAGAGGTTAGAAAGAATCCTAAAAGTCATACTCATGACTAGTAAAGAGGTTAGAAAGAATCCTAAAAGTCATACTCATGATGTTTTCTTCAGCTTGTTCATTCATTTCAACACTACTGAATTTTGGAAATAAATTATATTTCTTGAGAGACTTGGGATTCTGTCTATCTGACAGAAATATATCTCCAATTTTTTTTTTGTCAGAACAGAATAACATTTGACAGAATTGAAGAAGCTGGTAAAAGAAACACTGAATCTAAAAAAGGGCACATCTGGGCAGGGGCCTAATAGAAAAGCAATTGGTGATTTCAGGGTTCCCCAAAGTGGTCAATATTGACCCCCAAAGTTGATGAGATGATCCAAATGTCTGGGGATTGAAAGGAGATAAGTAAATGACTGACAGTTGATTGGTGGCTGCTAAATGATGAAAATTGATTAGGGTCAACTAATATTTTGGATCTCTGTAGAGTTCCAGGCCAGTCTCTAGTCCTGAAGGTGTAGTTAGCAGCAAGAAATGCTAGCCAGTGTTGGATGGACAACTGCAAGTGAGAGCAGCCTTGAGTTGTCTTATTATGGTTGGTTTCACATTCAGCCAAATGCTTAGGCTGAATTTGGCATTTTTGCCCACCTAACGAGCCCTTCTCAAGTCTCTAGGATAAAGATATGTTGTTGTTTGATTGTGTTAAAGGTATTGTCACAGGATATAAGCTGTTCCAAGTAAAGTTGCCTTTTGCAATTGACTGCTGGTGATTTCGTCAATGCCGATTGTGTTCTGTTATTATTATTATTTATAGTACAATTAAGTCATATTTATTAAATTATAATGTTTGGGATTTGATGAACAATCTAAAACTTTATGAAGGGGTCAATGAGCTGAAGAGTTTGGGGATCCCTGGACTAGTGGCTCAGAATGTTGCTGTCTGTTCAGTGGGGGATTCAATTTTTTTTTTACTATCGGTTCTGTGGGCGTGGCTTGGTGGGTGTGGCATGGCATGGCTTGGAGGGTATGGCTTAATGGGCATGGCAGAGGAAGGATACTTCAAAATCCCCATCCCACCTCACCCCACTAACCTGCTTTCCAGCTTCGTTCTCCTGTGCAGGGCAACAAAGGAAGACCCAGCCGATCAGTTGGGACTCAGGAGGCAGAGAATATTTGGGGCTGGGGCCAGTCAGAGGTGGTATTTGACGGTTCTCTGAACTACTCAAAATTTCCGCTACCGGTTCTCCAGAACGGGTCAGAACCTGCTGAATACCACCTCTGTGTCTGTTCCAGTCTAGCCCCCTCCCTCTTGCTTTCCAGTCATGTGACCCTTAGTGGAGGCTCTTTTACAGAGTTGAAAAGAATTTCAGAAGCCTTGCTGTGCAGGCTTTCCTTGACTTAGTTTAATATGCAGAAGAAAAAAGCCAAAGGCAACTAATTATGAAGGACAATTATCATCAGAGTCAAAACAGATCATTATTCTCATTTTCCTTTTTGTTGCCCAGAGACAGAAAAAACTGAAGTAACAGTAGAGAGGCTTTAAATCTGGATCTTAAGCACAGAATCCAGCACACAACATTTCATTTCATGAGGTGGGTTATAAATGGGCAGAATCTGTCTCTCTCCACCCTACCCTCACCTTCAGGCTGTAAGCCAACGTGCATTGTAGCCAAGACTAATTCTTATTTTGATTCCTGAAGCAGAACATCCTGCAAGAGTAACCATACATTACTTTCACTGTTACCTTCCTTTGGCCTCTATAATCAAATGTCTGGTTCAACTGATCCAATGGTAAATACCACATTGGGAACTTTTCTTATCATTTGCTATATACCATTCTCGCAACTTCTTACAAATCTTGAAAGTCTTCCTTTACCTATAGAATTCCTGCTTGTTTTATGTTCACAGAGGGACTGGTCAGCTCATTTTACTGAGGTTTTCTTATCTGTCCATGTTCTTTTCCATGTTGGCTATATATATATATTGCATATTACACCTTTTATATTCTTTGCTATAGCTGTAATATCTGCTGCATTCCAATACTAAATGCAGTGCCTTTGAACTTGTTGAGATTAATGGGCTTAATTATACCCAGCTCTTGGTTAGACTGCAGCTAAATGTAGAGTTTAAATTCCCCACCCATCTAGATTTGATTAGCATACATTGGGAAGGTCATCCTTGCTTGGACTGTAGAGTTATTTTAAGATAAACGTAGAAACAATATACATGTGTGTGTTAAGTTGAACACCTTGGGAGGGCAGAATAATATTTATTTGAATAAAATATAGTATAAAATAAAGGATGATATGGACACATATTACCATTAGTTAGAAATATGTACTTGTTAGGAAAGAACTGGTTAGCTATAGTGTCTTCTTGAGTTAACATTTGGCAAGAAGCCAAGGAGGGGAAGGATGTAGATTCATAGTTTCTACCTTTTTTTCTTTCTTGAATTTCAAGATCTACCTGGTGAAAAGAAAACCTCTCCCTTATAATTAGAGATTTATGAAATTAATATATACTAACTTTTCCCTCTATGAATTGTGTCATGTAAAGGATTAAGCAGAGATAAGCTCTTTCTTCTCCAATTCAATTTTTTTTTTAATTTTCTTCATACTTTTATTGCTGTGTTCGTTTCCTAAGGACACAGATCAAATGTACAGAAAAATTTACAGATTTTGGAGTTACAGATTTACGGATCACTAAATCTCCTATTAAAAGATAACAGTTTTGCTTGCATAATGAACCCAACATTTGCCATATAGCAATGGAACCCGTAACTCATACAGGATCATTGACCAACCAATATCTTCAAAGGTTATTTACCTGATATAGGGTGAGGTGAATTTGTTTTCTGCTCTGCCACCTCCTCATTTCTTGGTCATAGGTGAACAAAATGTGCTTGTGTATACACTTCTTGAATTACAATAATAGTACCATTTTAAATATGAATAGTAAAGTCATTTGGAGACTGTAAATCTTGATAATAGTGCACATGTTTGTTGTTATTACCATACTTTTTTAAAAAAAGATTTTTTTCTCAACTTCTGAGTCTAGTCTTTAGTTTTTGGATTTTCTGGTGATGCTTCTGAACTCCTCAAGAAGAGGCCAGTATTTTTGAGATCAAAATATGTGACTTCTAATGTTAACCAACAGAGGTGAGCATGCCACATAATGCTAAACTGCAACTCCCCACAGCTTCAATTAAGCTAACCAACAATGAAGGATGTGGGCTTTATCATTCAGGAATAATTTGTCTGTCAAAGGTTGTCTATCCCTGCCATACCAATTAGTATTTATTGCAAAGAATATTTATTTTACTGTTCAATATTAGTTTGTAGAAGGGAGACATTCACTGAAATAAGAAAGCACCTACCATAGACAAAATAAGAAGATTCTTAGGTTAAAGTGAATTAAAGCCTAATTTTGATGTAGCTTGATGCAGAGAGTGCATATTAAATTCTCTGCATCTCTAAAGCAGATAGGTATGGGAAAAGACTCTTGGCTAGGCTTCCAATAATACTTTTCTCCCCATGTTGTCCTCTCCTCTCAATGGGGTTAGTTGGGAATGATAGGAATTATTCATCCAAAGGCACAAGGTTGGGGAGGATTGAGTTAAATAGACAATTGGTCTGACTTCATTTTAAGGCAAAGGATTTGGGGTCTGAAAAAACTCAGTCTTCAATAATCATACATTTAGAAATGCCTTCCTCTGCTTTACTGTGTTAAATCAAGAGTTTATTGAAAAGCATGATCTATTAAAAGGTTGACAATCCTAACTTAAGCTTCGTCCTGAGGTTTCACATTTATATGCTTGTATTTTAAAAAAATTAGCCTGCAACATCAGACTAACAAAACTATTACTCTTAAAACTTATTTAGAAGCCCCGCCCTCTTTCAAAAAAAACCCCTGCACTGGTACTGACCAGTCCTTGTGATGTTCTGCCTTTAACAGTAGAGTACGTTCAAACAACTGTGCTTTCTTTCTACTTAGATACATAACATCTGAAATGAGAATAGGAATACCCTTTTGAATTTAAAGTACTGTTACATCTCATCCTGCCTGTAGATTATTTGAACCCTCCTATGCACAAAAATATTACTTACACACATAGAAAAGTCTTTCTTTACTGCCCCATGCCGGGAATTGTATCTACTTTACTCTGCTGTAAGCTTTTCTGCTCAAGCAGCTTCCCCTGCTGGTTTCAGCAATTTGAGAGGCTATTAAAGGCAAAGTTACAGAAGCCAGGAGAAAAGTTGGCAATCTTCCCTAGAAATCAAGATCTTATCGTAGGATGATTCACTGATTTCCAGCTGTGTACTCAAGGCTATTGCGATAAAAGCCACAGGGAAAGTATTCTCCTATCATAGACTTTCTATTCTTTCTATGCAGAAATATTTTTTTTCTTTCAAAGCTTCCCAAGTAGGTGACTGCAGGGCAGATGATCTCAGCTAGAATGGGAGGTAAATCTTTCCAAAAATATGGAGATTTTTTTTTATCTGTAATGAATTAACTACTTTCTAGGAAGAAAACAAGAAAATTGGGGCAAGCATGGCTTCTGCAATTCCTTCTGACTCCCTTTACCAGAAGTAGCCATAGCAGCACCAGTATTTTCTGCTGTGTAATGAAGTATATGCTTGAACTCTATGTGTTTGAGATTCTGTTTCCTTTCTTGCTGGGAAACAAGAGATGAGCTACATTCATTCCATTATGGGTCCCATGACCAAAAGCACTATAGCTTACAATGGAGCAGTCAGCAGCATTTGAGTCATTACCCAACTATCCTATGGATTCAATAGATTTTTTTTCCTCCATAGTCCCAAGCTAGATCAAGTCCATTTTCAAACATGGTCTTTATTTTGCTGGCTTTGCCTCTTCCCCTCCAACCCATACTATTCTATCTAGTCTTCAGGGAATTTGTTTATTGATAGAGCTCAAAACCTCCTTCAAATAATTTCTCCCTGATATTTAGTTGAATTGAAAAATAAAAGGGGATAAATTGCAAACTATGCCCGAGGATATTATGATTACTTTCTCATAATATTCCTGTCTTTTGGCAATATATATGCACACTATATATATATGTATGTATGTATGTATGTATGTATGTATGTATGTGTATATATATATCTTGTTTACATATTCGATGTCATAATCAGGGGCTCTGTAACATAGTAAGAACCGAAATGTGATATTTAAGGTCAATATTATATATGCATATGTATATATAATATTGACCTTAAATATCACATTTCGGTTCTTACTATGTTACAGAGCCCCTGATTATGACATCGAATATGTAAACAAGCTAAATACACTACTAACATGAGCAGCATCCTGCCCAGGCGCTTTTATCTTTCTTGGTGACTTCAATCTACCTCATATTAACTGGACCCTAAACGAATGTACAACTGAACCCATGCATGCAACCTTCTACAATGCTGTAACAAATCTGGGACTGGAATAGTTAGTAACCAACACTACTAGGCTTAACAACTGCCTCGATCTCATCTTCTGCAATAGTTTGAATTCAATTTACGGAATACAAATTAAAGAACCCTTTTCCAACATTGACCACAACATGATTGACTTTTGTCTCAACAGACGTCCACACAAAAATCATCACAATGACAAAATCCCCAATTATAACTTCAAAAAAGGCAGCTATGATCTTATAATCAACAATCTCTCTTCCCTTGATTGGCAATTTCTATTCATTGGATGCAATAGTGTTGAAGACCATTACAACATATTCTTACTAGAAATCAAAAGAGACATCAAACTATATGTACCAATAACAACTCCCAAAACCAGGAAAAACAGATTACTCATAACAATAAGGAAGCTTCAATCCAAAAAGAGATCACTTTGGTGAAAAAACAAATCTGGTCACGTTGCCAACTTCAAAAGCCGATACAAAAATCTATGCCACCTGATAAAGACTGAATGCACCAATTATCACATTAAACAAGAGGAAAACCTTCTACGTACAATGTCCATCCGTGCTTTCTACAATTTTGTAAACAACAAACTAAAAGACTCAAGGTCCATCCCATCCCTGAGAGGACCTAATGGCAAAGACTGCAACGACGGCACCATCAAAGCAAACCTCTTTAACACATTCTTCGGTTCAGTATTTGTAACTAGCAATGGATCAAGCCCAGTACTTCCTAGTTGAATCACAGACAACTACAATGATCTAATACATATCGATTTTACAGAAGACATTGTTGAAAAGGCACTGTGCAATCTAAAACCATCTCTTATCTATTGGACCGGATGGAATATGTGCCTACTTCTTTAAAAAGCTATCCACTGCCATAGCTAAACCTCTAAGCACAATCTTTGAAAAATCTTTCAGGACCAGCTCCTTGCCAAAACTATGGTCACAAGCCACGGTCATCCCCATCTTCAAAAAGCCATGATCATCCCCAGCCTAGTTGAAAATTACAGACCAATCTCTTTATGCTGCGTCACCTGTAAAGTCATGGAATCAATTATTAACCAATCCACTATCCTCCACTTAGAGACAAATAACCTACTCTCTAACAATTTGGTTTCAGAAAAATACTATCATGTAATCTGCAATTTTTACACTGCAAAAACATATGGACTACATAACTCAATCAGGGCAAAGCAATAGACGCAATCTATATAGACTTCTGTAAAGCTTTTGATTCAGTGATACACGACAAACTACTACTAAAACTAAAATCTTATGGTATCTCTGGAGACCTACATAACTGGATAGAAGCATTCCTGTCAAACAGACAACAAATGGTCAAAATTGGGAGTGTCCTATCAAATTCTGTACTTGTCAACAGTGATGTCCCCCAAGGCAGTGTTTTAGGACCAACTCTCTTCATACTCTATATTAATGATCTCTGTGATTATATTAAGAGCAACTGCGTTCTCTTTGCTGAAGATGTAAAGCTATTCAACACCACAGACAATACTGCTACCCTTCAAAAAGACCTTGACTATATATCAGAATGGTCAATCAAATGGCAACTTCAAATCTCAACAAATAAATGCTCTGTCTTACATATTGGCAAAAAAAAAATCAGAAAATAGTCAAGGATTGTTGAGGATCCAAACTCTGTCAAAGATCTTGGAGTACTCATCTCAAATGACCTAAGTGCTAGAGCCCACTGTAACTACGTAGCCAAAAAGGCATTAAGAGTTATTAACCTAATCCTACATAGCTTCTTCTCTGGTAATATCATACTACTAACTAGAGCAAAGAAAACATTTGCCTATATTTGAATACAGTTGATCAGTCTAGAACCCATATCATGTATCTGATATTAACACAATTGAGAAAGTCCAGAAATATTTCGCAGGAAGAGTTCTTCACTCCTCTACTCATTGCAGAATACCTTATGCCACGAGACTTGAAACTCTAGACCTAGAAAACTTAGAACTATACCACCTTCGGTCCGATCTAAGTATAGTACATAAAATCATACATTGCAATGTCCTACCTGTCAATAAATACTTCAGCTTCAACCATAACAACACAAGAGCAAACAATAGATACAAATTCAAGGTTAACAGCACCAAGCTTGATTGCAGAAAATACGACTTCAGCAACAGAGTGGTCAATGTTTGGAATACTCTACCTGATTCTGTGGTTTCTTCCCCAAATCCCAAAAACTTTAACCTTAGACTGTCTACTATTGACCTCATCCCCTTCCTAAGAGGCCTGTAGGAGGCGTACATAAGCGCACCAATCATGCCTCCTGTCACTGTCCTATTGTTTCTTTTTATTTTTCTTATATGTATCCATCTCATGTGTTCAAAACTATGTTTATTCTTATACCTTTATCTTGTAAATGATTGACAAATCAAATAAATAAATAAAAATATATATAGCAGAGAACAGTTCTGTTGACATTTGAACATGGTCCCATTCTATGCTCTTGGTCTTCTAAGGAAGCATGAATTTCTACCTAGAGTTATATTCAAGCCTTCGCTTACTCCAATCTATTGCTCACTACAGATTTCTTGTAAATATAGCCTCCTCCCATAGAAGCACTTTCAACTTACTGGAGCAATTAAGGATCTCAGTACCTTGTAAACTCTGATGCCGGGTTGCCATTTTTTAATCCTCATAGATTGTTATGAGTTTCATTCTTCAAAAGGGTATTGCTAGATGTTTTTTTTTTAAATCAAGTGTTTTTGACTTGAACCCAAATGCAAAAATGGATGCTGGGATGATATTTGAGGTGAAATTTCATGCTTAAAAATTTCTGGCTGTTTTTCAAAATTGGGCCTTTTTGCTGCCTGCAGAGGAAAAATTGTAATGTCAAAACTGACTTATCTACCTTTGCTCGTAAAATAGAGGAAAACCCCGATGAAAGCAAATTCACCTAGGGTAAGGGATAGGTTTCCATAAATTTGGAGAGCAAAATGGACACCGCCACTGGATTCAGATCACATGGCTACACTTAGCAGGGTGCTGACTTTTCAAATCTGCCTTAACTACATTTCCTGGGAAAATGCATGAGAAAATACCATTGGGGGGAAATCAGGGGTGGGATTCTACCAGTTCGCACCTATTCGTTAGAACCAATTGTCAAAATTCTAAGCAGTTCAGAGAACCGGTTGTTAGAAGAAATTACTGGCCTAATCCTGTAAGGAAGGCAGGAAGGAAACATTCTGGTGTTGCTTACAGAAACTGCCTCTCTGTTAACTCTTATTACATTCTTGGCAGGACTAGACTTCCTGTCTCAGGAACGTCTCTGGAGTTTTTTTCCCTCCTTTGCTGGTACTTTGCTTGTGTGGTGGGACCATTCAAAGTTACAGTGGCACTGAAAAAAGTGACTTCTGACCATTTTTCACACTTATGACTGTCGCAGCATCCCCACAGTCATGAGAGGCCAGGCGAGGAGATGCATGCCTCAATGTGAGTGATATTGAGTTGGCCATGCCCAGCCAATAACATGACCACCAAGTCATGTTCACCCAGTCACATGACCACTAAACCACGCCTACCACCTAAGCCATGTCCACAGAACCAGTTGTTAAAAATGTGAATCCCATCCCTGGGGGAAATCCATCTAGGGCAGTGATGGCTAATCTTTTCCTCCTCAGGGGCCGAAAGCCTGTGCATGCACTCATCTGCACCCATAATGCAATGCGTGCATGTTGCCCCCACACATGCACGCATGATCCCCTGCGTGCACACCATGCACCTCTGCACATGCGACTCCCCATGTATGCACCACCCCCTGTGCATGTGTATGCCCCTCCCACACTTGTGTGTCGTCCCCCCCCCGGCATGCATGGCAGATACCCGACAATCAATTGGCTAGCAGGGGGGGCTGTTCCAGACGATCTCTCGCGTGTCAGAAGAAATGGCTCTGTGTGCCACTTCCGACACACATGCAATAAGTTCCCCATCACAGATCTAGGGTAAAAATTAGGTCTCCGTGAATTTCGTGAGCAAAATGGCTATCAACCTTGTCTGCTTTATACCCATCCAGAGCATAATAAGCAGAACAGTAGAAAGATAATAAACTCTCATCCCCATGATAATTGAAATGGCTACATGGTAAAGGATTCAGGCAAGAGTGAGGGAGCCTCCCCCAAGCCAACAAGGATCAACTTAGTGACCAATCAGGATTACAGATGTGACCACAAGACATGGATTACATTTCCCAGGATACCTTAACTACATTTACCATGATGCATTCCCTTAAGGGGACAGCTCTCAACTCCTAACTAACTATCCCAAATCCCATTAACTTTAAACTGTCTGGGCAGCACACGGAGCATATGGTTAAGCTTAGGAGGTGCTGACTTTTGGAAACCGAGTTATCTACTTTTTCTAGTAAAGTATACATCTCACTGAGAGCAAATACACTTAGGGCCAGCAATAGGTTTCCATGAATTCACAGAGCAAAATGGACATCACCAATGGATTCGGAGTGATTGGTTATGTTTAGGAGGGCATTGAATTTTCAAACCTGTCTTATATACATTTCATAGTAGAAAAAAAAAAGCGAAATCCCATTTGGAGCAAGTCAAGCTAGAATTAGGGTTAGATTTCCATGAATTCATGAAGTAAAATGGAAATTGCCAACAGATTCAGAGCACACGGTTATGCTTAGGAGGGCGCTGACTTTTCAAGCCTGCTTTGTCTACATTTCCTGGTAAAATGCGTACGTAAATATCATTAGGGGGCAAATCCACTTAGAGTGAGGACTCCATGAATCCATATAGCAAACAGATTTTGAGTGCATGGTTAACCTTAGGAGGGCACTGATTTTTCGGGCCTGCCCTATCTACATTTCCTGGTAAAATACATGGGGAAATCCCATTGGGGGCAAATCCATGTAGGATTAGGGTTAGGTTTCCGTGAATCCATATAGCAAAATGGATATTTCCAATTGATTCAGAGCATATGATTATGCTTAGTGGGGTACTGACTTTTCGAACCTGCTTTATGTATTCTGGAAAAGTACATGGGAAAATCCCATTTCAGGCAAATTCACCTAGGATTAGGGTTAGGTTTCTGTGAATTCAGGGAGCAAAATGGTAGAAATAAGAATACACACTTTTATATAAAGCAATAGTTAGATGGAAAGACTAGAGGTTGAAAGATGGTATTATTATGCATGTTTAAATAATATGATGATTGGAAGTAGAATGGCACATTGAAACATTGAATAACTAAATAATGAAGGACTATATCTTCGTTAGCGTTAGTATTAACACTAGGATTACTAATGGTGGTTTGACTAAAAGCTAGAATAGAGGTAGAAATAAGAAATAGGGGGCATATTAGCATATATATTTTTATATAATAGAATAAAAGTAATAGCTAGATGGAAAGATTAGAGACTGAAAGATGGTATTAGTATGTATGCTCCAATAATATTGTGATTGGCACTAAAATGGAACATTGAAATATTGAATAACTACTTTAAAACAAACATGTATATTAATACTAGGATTACATAAGTTTGACTAATGTAACAAATATTATTAATATTATTGCTCTTTGTACCAAAATGAATACATATATATAGCCAGTTGCCAAATGCCTGAATTTCAGTCATGTGACCACTGGGATGCTACAATGGTCATAAGCGTGAAAAACCATCCTCAGTCACTTTTTTCAGTGTCATTGTAACTTTGAATGAGTATAGTTTTTAAGAGCCTGGACAAGTTTACTAATATGGAGACCTGCCTTCATAAGAATATTGTGTATGGAATGGAACATAGAATACCTGCCTTCATAAAAATGTTACATTTTCCCTTCCATAGCAATCAATAGGCAGTAAATTCTGTAATTTGCATTTTTGGAGGTTAACCACTGGGTGGCACTCTTTCTTCAGTGTTTATTTTTCTGCCTACAATGCAATACTTGGATTGGCACCCACATTAAAAGATAAGCTGATGCCCTCATAAATTGTCAGGTTACAATTCCCAGAATTCACAGTTGGCACCTGCTGTGAATTTGGGAAAGTGTGTGCTGCATAGCAGCTTGGGAAGATGAGAAAAGGCTGTAAAAAGTGCATGTCAAAAGCTTTTTGTTCACACAAATACTACTGGAAGCTATGCTATGCTATGCTATTTATTATATATTGTATTGTATTGTATTATACATTACATTACATTATTTATTTTATTGTTATATTTTACATTTTTATTGTATTGTATTTTATTTTAATGTATTTTATTACTTATTTTATTATTTTAATTTAATTATTTTATTTTATTATTTTCAATTTTATAGCCCCCCTCCCCATCTCAGACAGGTGATTATTTTCCCCAGTTTTTAATCTGGGTACATGACCTAAACCATTCTGGATATTCTGATATTCTCTCAGATTAATCCCCAGGAATGAAGAGAATCCCAAATGGCCCCCCATTAAGTTTGAATGAACAGAATTATAGCCTTACAAATTTTCTGCTTAAGTCAGGGCTATCAAACTCCCAGCCCGCAGGCTGGATGCGTCACGTGCTGGCTACGCCCTCACCCAGTTTAGCGAAGCGGGGACGTGACGCTGCTGAGACGTTGTGAGTTTGACATCCCTGGCTTAAGTGGATAATCAAATGTAGTAAATCTGCACAGATTCAGAATGGAGGATCGTCAGTCTGCAATGATTCAAAAACCAAAGAAGTAGTCTTATGATAGTTATCTAAGATGGTGGTTGGCTTACTGACAAAACAAAAAACAAAAACAATAGCCTGGTGCTAATTCATCCTATCGGCTTCTAATGTCAGCTAACTCAGTACTCGGGTATTTAGTGACTGTTCAAAATTATAACAGCCCTGAAAAATGTGACATATGATCTTGTTTTTACAGTTACAGTCTTTCCAGAATTCCCCTCATCACGTGACCAAAATTCAGATGCTTGGCACCTGACCCATATTTATGATGTTTGGGATTTCCTGGAATCATGTCATCCTCTTTTGGGAAGCCAAATTCCCATAACAATCAGGTTACTAACTTATCAACTGCAGCGATTCATTTAACAACTGAGGCAAGAAAAGTCATAAAATGGGGGGAAAATCATTCAACAAATGCCTCAACTTAAGAATAGAAATTTTGGGCTAAGTTGTAGTCATAAGTCGAGGACTACCTATATAATATAGAGAGAGTATAAGGATGGTTGGAAAATGTGCAATTTGATTTTTGGAGCTCCCAAAATTTGTTTTTTGGGGCTCAATCCAATTTTTATCCTACAACAACAACAACAATAACAACAACAACAACAACACATATAGCAACAACAACAATACTTTCAAAACATCCAACAAAGCAATATTGAAACTCTTGTCTCCCAGCTATTCTGGCCTAAAATTCTGACCAGGTTTATATTGACTAAGGTATACTCTCTATATTAATAACATTTTTATTGGAGAAAATGATAGATTTGCCACTATATTTGGAAGGAAGATAGATAGATAGATAGATAGATAGATAGATAGATAGATAGATAGATAGATAGATAGATAGATAGATATAGATATAGATATAGATATAGATATAGATATAGATGATATATAGATATAGATATAGATACAGCAGAGGTGGTATTCAGCAGGTTCTGACCAGTTCTGGAGAACCGTTAGCGTAAATTTTGAGTAGTTTGAAGAACCGGCAAATACCACCTCTGACTGGAGATTTTACAGTATCCTTCCCCTGCCACACCCACCAAGCCATGCCCACAGAACCGGTAGTAAAAAAAATTGAATTCAGCTTTGTTCAGGTATTTTCCCATGACATTATAGTTGTACTTTTAAAGTTGTAGTGACGTTTTGGCAGAATCTCATCTGCCATCATCAGGCTTCTGTATTGTGTTCGTCAACAATCCTGATGATGGCAGATGAGATTCTGCCGAAACGTCACTACAACTTTAAAAGCACAATATAATGACGTGGGAAAATACCCAAAAAAGCTGAATAGCATACATACATATCTACTTACATACATACACACATACATATCACTACCCATTTGACAGCAGAACAATATGGATCAAAATGTATTTATCTGAATGCAATGGACCTTACTCAAGTCTATGGCCATTTCCCAGTTAATCATTTAAAGACACTTATATTGTCATCTAACTATTGTTCTACCCATCATAGAGCAGTAATGAGGACAAACTTTATATCTCCCATCATTGGAAAGTATGCATATTTAAATAACAAATAAAAACCAGGTTTAGCCAACTAATTATTTTTTAATTTCCAGAGACCAGAACAAATAAAAACACTCAGTAAATATACAATTAAAAATTATAGTATAAAATAATAAATAACAACTAAAATCTGTCAATTATACATGGTCTAACTATATTAAAATTGAAGTCCATAAACTGTGTGGCCCGTTGCAGGTTCAACGCTAAAAGAGAAAGGACTAAGCAGCGCAAAGGGTTTGCCACATTTGTTATATAACATAACTATGGTGAAGAAAACACATGTTTGCGACGAATCTCCAATTCTGCTACGCAGAATCTGGCTATCTGTACTGTAGTTATGGACTGTTCATCCTTAAGCAGCCACTGAAGATAGATAGTATCAGAGCAGCCAGGATACCTAGCAGTTATTGGCAGAATATATTTTTTCCTAATCTGTGTGCAAAAGGAACATCTAAGGAGTATGTGACCCACAATCTCCACCTCTCCTGAGCCACAGGAACAGAGTCTTTCCATCAGTGGTATCCTTTTATACTTGCTGTACACGATGGCTGGTGGAAGAGCATGGCACTGTGCGAGCGAAAATGTTTCCCAGTGCCAACTAAATTTATTTTATTTATTTTATTTTGTCAAGTGATTATAAGATAACAGGTATAAGTATAAACATAGTTATGAATACATGAAATGGATACATATAAGAAAAATAAAAAGAAACAATAGGACAGGGACAGTAGGCACATTAATGGAAACTAGGTAGCAAGTGAGCTAAAGGATTATGTTGTCTTAAATCATTCACTTTGAATTAGTTGAATTAGTTAATCTCATATACGAGATTGTATATGATACAAATTGCTAGGGTGGATCAGGATTCAGGATCTGTATAGGAGGAAAGATTTTAATCCTTCATTTCCAGGTATAAACCCAATGTGGATCAAGTCCCCACACCTGTGGTTAGCGCTGGCAAGAAGGGTTCCATGGAAACAAAAGCTTTCCCTTCTACTAACCCTTAATCAACATGGATTGCACCACAAGATGACCGTGAGATGTTTTATACCAGAGAAGAAAACTGAAAATCCTTCTACTATATGTTGAAATTCCTTCTACTATACGTTGGCTACTGTATTAGGAAAGTACATTGTGCAACTTTCTTTCATTTTGGTGAGGTTTGTATAACATGTTTTTTGTGCATGAGACACATTCTGGCACAATCATAAGCTTACAATCAAAATCATTCTGGCACATTCATAAGCTACAATTGGAGAGAATTCTCTTAACTCTCCTTCTTGGCATTACTGGTTCTCTGAGGCATGGGGAATTTATGACCCTTTTATCAGGAGTGGGATTCAAATTTTTTAGCAACCAGTTATATGGGAGTGGCTTAGTTGGTGGGCGTGGCTTAGTGGTCATGTCACTGGGTGAACGTGGCTTGGTGGTCATGTGATTGGCTGGGCGTGGCCAACTCAATATCACTCACATCGAGGCATGCATCTCCTTGCCTGGCCTCTCGTGACTGTGGGGATGCTGCAACAGTCGTAAGTGTGAAAAATGGTCATAAGTCACTTTTTTCAGTGCCATTGTAACTTTGAATGGTCACTCCACACAAGCAAAGTACCAGCAAAGGAGGGGAAAAAAACTCCAGAGACTTTCCTGAGACAGGAGGTCTAGTCCTGCCAAGAATGTAATAAGAGTTAACGGAGAGGCAGTTTCTGTAAGCAACACCAGAATGTTTCCTTCCTGCCTTCCTTACAGGATTAGGCCAGTAATTTCTTCTAACAACCGGTTCTCTGAACTGCTTAGAATGTTAACAACCAGTTCTAGCGAATAGGTGCAAACTGGAAGAATCCCACCCCTGCCTTTTATGACTTATGGACTTCAACTCCTAGATTTCTGGGAGTTGAAGCCCACAAGTCATGAAAGGGTCATAGTTCCCCATTTCTGTCTTAGAGGAATGTTTCTCCACCCGGGAAACTTTGGGATGAATTCTTGGTAAAGGCTCAGAATTCTTGGTAAAGACCACAATCCCTGGGAACTCTGGGACTTGAAATCCACCATATCTCAAACTTGCCTAGTCTAGGTGCACTGGGATGAAAGAAAAAATCTGCTGGATCCAACCTGAGATTTTCCTAGATATCCTTTCTAGAAGCAAAGGCACTCACTTGCTTCAATTAGCAACTGCAGCACAGGCAGCCCTTCTGAGGGGTGTATAATAGAAAGGAAAACAGTATTCTGTGGGCTGTGGTCAGGAAACACCCATACACCCACACCCACACAAAGGAGGGAAACAAAGAGATCCAAGAACTCCCAAGAGAACAATTTTAAAATGCGACCTGATCTTACAACAGACCCCAAGGAAGGAAAGTCCTCCCTCAGAAGTATAATCTTGTATTTAAACTTCTAATACTGTAGAAAGTGAGCATGGAGCAGTTTTAGAATGGGAGAGAAGAAAAACCAAAACCAAGATGTTCGGATGTTCAAAAGAAGCAATACAGTATAATGAATGAAGAGGACTCTGGAGAATAAGATTGCATGTTCATTTGTGTAGCAAAACAAATGAATAAACATGCCAACAAAATAACGCTGAAGATTTCTTCCATATCTGAAAATAACTTGCATCTTTTTGATGACCCTGATGGGATGACAGAGGGATTGTTGCTGGGATAATATGCATCACCTTGGTATGGGTTATATGTCATTTTACGTACAACTCATCAGTAAACCCAAGTTTCTATTCTGGTTACGTTTCTTATATTTAAAGAGGACAGAACTTATTCATTTCTTGTGGGGGGGGGGAACCATAATTGCTTCATTGAAATAGAAGCAAACTGAAGTGAAAAGTAGCACGAAGAAACAACCTGAGGATGGAGGCCCTAGCTTCCACTAAAAAAATTTAAAATAGAATCACATCCTCTCCTATTAATATACATACTCTAATGGCCAAACTGAAATTCACACATGATTGGAAGGCAGAAGCATCGAGTATTTCATTACCTCAATTTTTCTCATTGAAACAAAACTTTATCCCTGGCTTTTGGCTACAAGTAGAAAATGTTGAATAAAAGATGCATCTTTCAGATATATCTGGGCTTCTGTTTTCCTCCAGGAGAGGGCGGTATCCCCTTTCCTCTACCTCTCCCTTGTTCTCTCCAGAGCAGCAAGTGTGACTTCATTGCTTCAGGTGCACAAATATCCAGGGCCAGGGAAGGGAGAGGTGAGAAGGGGGGGTGGTATGGTTATGGGGCTCTGCTGGCTGAGTCATCAGTAAAGGGATGTGAACAACTTCTCACCAGGGACAGCCACCACAACTGAATCATCTTCCTTGTCTGGGGGTCCCAGCAGGAAGGAGTCCCCCATGGAAAGACAGCAAACCACACTGAGAGCTCAGCCAATTTTGCACATTATTTAAAACCAGCCAGGCCTCCCCCTCCCAGCAGTGACCCTGTCATTATCCCAGTGAACAGGAGGTCTGTGAAGAGTTCACAAAAAAACAGAAGCCCAAGCTTCTTGGTCATAAACCCAGGGCACCCTTTGACCACCAAAGAGGGGAGAACTTAGAATAAGTCTGGAATAGCTTCTTTGAAAAAAAAAAAATCAGATATTTTTGGCTCACAGTCTTAGCCCTCTGTAGACCCTCAAGGAATGACAATGTCCTGACCTGAGCCATGTGCACCAGGGAGGGAGCTGGCATCTGTCACGGAGAGCTGGGAAATTCGTGTAAAGCCTTCTGTGCGATCAAATAATACACTCAATTGCTCACTTTTCTGACTTTACCCCCAGTTAATATTTTTGCTGGAAAGGAAATGTGAATTCACAGAACTCCAGAGGTAGGGACAACTGGGACCAGAACTTCAGTTGTTAAACACGATGTTGTTAAGTGAAACATGCCCGGTTTTATTACCTTTTTGCCATGGTTAAGTGAACCACTGCAGACAGTTGTAAAGTGAATTACATGGCCATTAACTGAATCCAACTTTCTCCGTTGACTGTGCTTGTTGGAAACCACCTGGGAAGGTTACAAAGGGCAATCACATGATTCCGAGATGCTACAATGATTGTAAATACATGTGCGTTGCCAAGCCTCCAAATTCTGATCACATGACCGTGGAAATATTGCGGTAGTCGTAAGTGCAAGGACCTATCCTAAGTCACTGTTTTCAATGCCATTGTAATTTCGGTTGCTAAAGGAATGGTTGTAAGTCAAGAACTACAGTTCCTGTCCATGCAGCAGAATTATCTGCTATCAGGAAAAGATACTGTTTGTCTCCATGGGTAGAGTGTGAAGACTATCCTCCTCTTTGTAATTTCCAGTGTTCTGGATTACAGACCACATTCTAAGCATGTGTAATTGCTGACTATGGCAAGTTCCCCATATTTTGCTAAATTTGCTTGATTGTAGCTTAACAGGCTATCGAACCAGTCCAGCTCTTATGGTTTTCTAAACTACCATTTATGGTTTGTACTAAGGATGAACTTGGCCAATGGCTGTTATACTGTATTACATGGTTTTCTTGTCTTAATGTTTTTAGAAGAGCTTAATGGTTTTATCATGCTGGAAGTTGAACAGAAAATTTTAATTAGGATTAGAAGTAACATTCTAAGGCTATTAGATTTCAGGGAGCATTTTTCTAAATCTCTTTTCCATCGGAATTAGTAAAGGTGAAAAGAAATTGTGCCATTGTTTTGAAGCTAAGGATAAGACACAAGCAACTTCCTATGATGAGAACCTTCATCTGTCTTTAACAGAATAACAGAGTTGGAAGGGACCTTGGAGGTCTTCTAGTTCAACCCCTTACTCAGACAGGAACCCCTATACCATTTCAGACAAATGGTTTTCCAACCTCTTCTTAAAAGCTTCTAGTGTTGGAGCATTTTCAACTGCCTGAGGCAAATAGTTCCCACTGATTAATTGTTCTAGCTGTCAGGAAATTTCTCCTTGGTTCCAGATTGCTTCTCCCTTTGATTAGTTTCCATCCATTGCTTAATGTCCTGCCTTCATGTCCTGCCTTCAAGAATAGTCTTTTCTCTGTATTGTAAAATGTTTTATAATCAATCTTCTGTTACACAGTCATCTTCATTTCAAAGTTAACTTTTATTTTGATCCTCAAATAAAGATCTTTCCCAGCTCAGCCTCCTGAAATCTTTTTTAAACAAACAAACAAACAAACAAACAAACAGTGCTTGGAATTGATCCCTGGATCATCAACTAACAGAGGCAGCTTCAAACTAAGCAGTGGAAACCAGAAAAACTACTGCTGTAGCCATCTGCCTTAAATGTTGCTTACCAAGGATGGGTCTCACTCAGCTGCTGTCCTAAACCTGTCCTGTGTCAGATCCGTTGATATCACAATGTCAGGGATTTCAAAAAGTTACCTTGAAGAAACTTAATTTTTGTGTGTTTTTTTAAAAAATAATTTTTTTAGGCAAGTATAACTAGCTTCAAAAATGGAAATCAATGTTTCTGGAATGGGAAGACTTGTTGGATTTTTTGCTTTGCCCCAGAGCCCACAGTTTTGGATGCAGATGTCTTCTGGTTTGATTCCTATGCTGCACAATGTAAAGAAAAAAGGAAGACAGACACTTCTTGGTGTCTAAATCCTATGTGAGGCCTTAAAGAATAATTACAAATGGAAGCTGACATCACTGGGTTAGATCAGGTACTTATTAGTAAGCATCATCATCCCAGGTGCTCATTAGTGTTTACTAGACCATTATTTTAGCCAGGAGTCTTCAAACTTGGCCACTTTAAGATTTGTGGGCTTCAACTCCCAGAATTCTCCAGCCAGCAAGCTGGAGGCAGCTCACTCAGTTTGATGGCTGGAGAATCCTGGGAGCTGAAGCCCACAAAGTGGCTTCAAAGTGGCCAAGTTTGGAGACCTCTGATTTAACCATTTATTTAATCTCTTTTTAATCAACCTTCCTCCCTTCCATTCCAGTGACAAAGAAAAAGTTTCCAGTGACAAAGAAAAAGGCTTCTCTGTTGATATCCTGATGGCCTTCTCCATGCCCTGGTCAATGGCTCCTTCTGTTGTTGGGTGCTCTGTTGTTCTTTGTAATGTCACAAATTCCAGGCAGGGCAGGGGGAGGGTTCTGAATCATAGGGGTAAATATAGCTTGCGATTGCTTTTCACAGGTTCTTTTTTTAATGGAGGCTCTGCCCACGGACAACAAAAGCTTCATGGCCACTACATTACCCTTTTCATGCACCCTGCTCTAGGTTCAGGGGACAGCCAAAGGCTCTCCAAATTACAGGTCCAGTCACTGTTTCAGAACCACAGAGCAGCCTCTCCTTGCTTCTTAAAGGAGCCACATTCAATCAGCCATGTACACAAATATCTTTCACAAAGCATCCACTCAAGGAATGCTGCATCTCCCGCGTTCGCCTTCTACTTCCATTTTTATTTTTTGGAGTATTGGTAGAGTTCAGGATTTCTTGCAGGCATTTTCTTGCACTGGTCCTGTTCCTATGACTTATATTTTTACTACTGCTGCATGAACTTTTTAAAATCACCCTTAAAGGATCTGCTGATTTCCACAGACCAATCTCCTACTAAAAGGCACAGGAGGCATATAACAGACTAACAGAGTTGGAAGGGACCTCAGAGGTCTTGCAGTCTAACCCCCTGCTCAGGGCAGGAAACCAGGGGTGGGCTGCTATGGACTCACACAGGTTCGGGCAATCCTCTAGCTAAGAGTCTTCGCAGTTTGGCGAACCCATAAATCCCACCCCTGGCTGGCCCTTTCCACCCCACCCCTGCACAGCATCCTCTATGCCAGAGGTCTCCAACCTTGGCAACTTTAAGACTTGTGGATTTCAACTCCCAGAATTCTCCAGCCAGCTCTGCTGAAGTCCACAAGTCTTAAAGTTGCCAAGGTTAGAGACCTCTGCTCTATGCCATTTCAGTTCAATCGTTGTCCAATCTCTTCTTAAAAACCTCCAGGATTGGAGCATCCACAACTCCTGGAGGCAAGTTGTTCCACTGATTAATTGTTCTTACTGAGAGGAAATTTCTCCTTAGTCCTAGCTTGCTTCTCTCCTTGATTAGTTTCCATCCATTGCTTCTTGTCCTGCCTTCAGGGGCTTTGGGGAATTGGCTGGCACCGCTCATCCCGCCAGGGCCGCACCTGAGTCCTGCGGGCTGGGCAGAGCTGCGGCTTGCTTTCCCAGCTCTGCCCAGCCCTCACGGCTCTGGCGCGGCCCTGGCGGGATGAGCGGAGGGCCTGGCGAGGAGGCGCTCACTGCCTTGGTGAGAGCTCTGCCACTGGGAAGGAGGGCCCGCCTGTCAGCTGCGCTGGGTGCCCCAGGCGAAGCTCTTTGCACTCTGCCTGGTGCCAGACAGGGATGGCAGCTGGGTGCTTCTTCCGAGATGGGCCGATCCTGCACTGTGGCCCCGGGAGATTCTCCTCCCCATGTGGGGTTGCGCTGCCTTCTCAGGCAGGGGAGGCTTTGTTGTAGTAGGGTGTTGTTTTTAAAATAATTCGCTTTACCTTCGAAGGCAAAGGGAAGGTGGCGATGGGAGCGCCTGAAGCCAAGTGTCTCCTCAGGGCTCCGGTTGCAGGGAGGAGCCCTGGCTGGCTGCACGTGGCTGTGCCAAACCCCGTGGCATTGCTGTAACGCCGCGGCAGCAAGGGAGAAGGGAAAGCAACGGTGGCGGAAGGTCTCCCGAACATTCAAGCTGTCGGCACCCGCCCGCCCAAGGATGCAAGGGGGGGAATTAAGCCCCCCCCCCAAAAAAGACGGCCTAGCCATTTTTGGGGGGGTCAAAAAAAAAATAAGGCCCAGCTTTATTATGTGAGAAACAAGGCCGGGCCTTATTTTTTTTTGACCCCGAAAAAATGGCTAGGCCGTCTCAGAGTGAATGAGAAGCACTGAGAAGCACAGAGCTGATGACACAAGCTATATACACACACACACAGAGAGAGAGAGAGAGAGAGAGAGAGAGAGAGAGAGAGAGAGAGAAAACTAATAATATATATATATATATTGGCTAGTGTTGCAAGTATACTGACCCATCCCACGAGTACTAGTTGTTAATAGTTAATAGTAAATCTCTGAATATTATGCTGGAATAGATTCAAGCTTTTTATCATTTTAACAGAGTCTGGGTAGGATTCTCCTATCTGCAGGCATTATTCATTAATCAGACCACCTTAGAGTTTGGCAAAATTACATATCAATTTCTGAAATTAAGCCATTTACCTGAGGTCTTCTTAAAGTTAAAATATTCATCAGTTCTGATGAAGCAAATCTTATCATCAATTTGCCTTCATCAGGGAGGATTCCCTTTTGGCTGGGTGTCCTCCAAATGTATTAGTTTTCAAATTCCCAATTTCAATTAGTTTTCAAATTCAATTTCCCAGTTGAAATCAGTCCCAGTTATAGGAAGCATGTCAAAATTGCACACAGATGGTAATGTTTATTCCTGTATTTGCTGTACACCAAGTTTCTTGCAGAATAATGTGATGGATTATTATAATACCCAGATAACATACTAGATCTGGAATACAGACATTGTAATCAAATATCTCTGCAAGGTGAATTTTTTAAAAGCTGGTTTTAAGGTTCTTCTTGGGTTTCTCTTATGTTGCGAGCTGCAGAGAGTTGTGGTAGGTAACATCGGGCACATATAGACCGGCCATATAGAACTTTCTTAAAACAAATAACAGCTGCGAGGGTATGTGTATTAAGATAGAATTCAAATAGCATCTAAAGCAGTGCAAAGCAATAAATCTGGTCAGTGGCTCAGATATTCTGATGAAAGATGTTTGCTAAAATCCGGCTGTAGTAGCTTCAAACTTTGAAAATTTTGACATGAGAGACCCACGAGTTTTATTCAAACTCATCTGTTTCTTTGCAGAATGTTATTTAGTTGTGTGAGCTGCCCATACCTCCAAATCTTGCTAAATATTTTGCAGAAAAATAACTGTTCAGACCTCCCTGTGAGTTCTTGCACTGAAGAAATTATCTTCAAATCAAGAGGTTTTTTTTAGCTCCTCCTTTTCTTAAGTACTTCCCAAGAAATCTTAAGGTTTTTTAATGAACACAACTTACCTGCAAATCCTGCAGCTTTGACATGAAGAGTCAAAAGAACTGATAAAAGTGTTACTACAGCAAATTCTGCTAAGACTTTCCCAGCAAAGCTCGAAAGAAGCATCAGAGACTCACTCCCTCAGTTTGCTATAGGTTGAAAGAATCAAGAACCAACATGCAAAAGATGTAACAAAACCCTTGTAAACAGTTTTGACTTTTTGACTCTTGAGGATGGGAAATTCTTAGTTTCATGTCCCAGAAGTCAATCTGTGAATCCTTGCTCTTTTTTTTATTATGAACACAAGAACAGTTTTTTCCCAAACGCCATCACTCTGCTTAAACAAATTGTTCACTCAACACTGTCAAGTTATTTACTAAGTTTGCATTACTATTAAAATCTTCTCATCATTCCTATCACTCACCCCCTCCCACTTGTAACAGTATGACTGTAACTTTGTCACTTGTATCCTGACAATTTATATTGATTATTTCCTACTATGATTTGAACTTGTACCCTATGACTATCATTAAGTATTGTACCTTATGATTCTTGACTGATGCATCTTGTTATAGATTCAGGCATGGGTAGAATGAATGGAGACAGTCTTAGTTGGTGAACTTTCAACTCTTTATTGCATAGTGACTTCTAACTTGTATAACAACAACTCTGCCTTATATAGGCAATTCTAATGTGAAATAACCAATAGGGAGCTGTAAAACGCTAGCTCCAGAACCAATAAGAGTCCTTCGTTAAGGGCCAATCAGATTCTCAGAACCCAACCAATCTGATCTAGCCGCTTAACACCCAATCAGAAGTGCAGGGCCAGAACCCTGCACTTTACCCCAAGCTTGCCTTTATTCAATTATTTACATACATAACACCCCTTCCCCCTGGCTCCACAATTAATTTGTGACTATGTAGTCCTTTAAATAGGACGGTTGTCTCTTGGGTCTGTCAGATTTTCTTTGGACTGGCTGCGTGCAGTCCCATTGAGGTAGGGTGTTGTTTTGTAGTGGCTCGGCTTCTCGTTCTGGTGTGATTTCCCTTGGAGCGTACGATTCTTCTTCCTGCTCCATTTCCTGGGTTTCACTTGATTCATCGCTTTCTTGGAACAGGTTTCCTGGCATGTCGTCTTCTTCTCTTCCTTCCCCCCCCTCAGTTTGGTCGTTGGGAAATTGTTAGCTGGCCGTTATGAGTCGTGACCGTAATTGGTCAATATGTCTTTTCCATAGTCTCTCATCAATACATTTTACAATATAGGATCTGGGCCCAGTCTCGCATATTACCATTGCTTCAATCCAAACTGGGTCGCCCGATAAATTTCTTGCATAAACGGGGTCGCCTACCTTGAAGGTACGGTAGCGTCCGCTGGATCCTGGAGGCTTCTCTGGCTCGTAAGCAGGGTGCAGTCGGTCGAGGCGGGAACAGAGTTTTCGCCCCATGAGAAGTTCAGCGGGAGTTCTGCCAGTTTCGCTGTGCGGAGTGATGTGTTGTAGAAGTAGAATGCGGTTTATTTTTTCGTCAAGATTATCATAGTCCACCTTTTGTAAAGTCTTTTTTACAAATTGTACCATGCGTTCCGCTCGGCCATTGGTAGCAGGATGCGCAGGCGAGGTGAGCGCATGGCGGATGCCATTATCAGCAAGGTACTGTTCAAACATTAGCGCTGTAAACTGTGGTCCGTTATCGGACACCAGGACGTACAGCAATCCATGAGTTGCAAAGAGTCTATTGAGGACTTTAATGACTGCCTCGGAGGTTGTATTGGCCATTCGATGAATTTCTAACCAATTAGAGTATGCATCGACAGTCAACAGCAATGTCTGTCCTTTGATCGGCCCTGCGAAGTCCAGGTGGATTCTGGACCAGGGTCCACGTGGCATCTCCCATTCGTTCGGTGCAGCTTTTGGCGGTGCGTTGCTGGTTTGTTGGCACTTGGTGCAGGCCTTGACCCATTGCTCGATGTGTCGGTCCATGCCTGGCCACCAAGCGTAGCTCCGTGCGAGTGCTTTCATTCGCACGATCCCGGGATGTCCATCGTGCAAGATTTGTAACAGCGTCTTTTGGAGTCATTCTGGGACGACGACTCTATCGCCCCAGATGACGCAGCCTTTTTGTGAAAAAAGTTCAGTCTGTCTTGTTTTAAAAGGTGCAAAGTCATCTGGGATCTGGTCCAATGGCCATCCACGCTCTACCCAGCCTAGGACTCGAGCTAGGGTGTGGTCTCGTCTAGTCTCCCTCGCGATATCTCGAGCGGTCATAGGAGGCGAGTTGAGCGTTTCGATTTGTAACGCCGATACTGTTGGTGCCGGATCGTCGAGGGTCTCTGGTAGCAGTGCTCTACTGAGTGCGTCGGCATGGGGAATGGCTTTCCCCGGTCGATGTAACAATTGATAATTATAAGCAGCTAGGAACTCTGACCATCGAGTCATTCTTGGGGATAATATATACGGGGTTGGTTTGTCCCCGGCGATTATCCCCAGTAAAGGTTTGTGGTCAGTTACAATTGTAAATGTCCTTCCATATACATACTCATGGAATTTTTTTACAGCTGACACAATTGCAAGAGCCTCCTTGTCTATTTGTCCATAGTTACATTCTGCCTGGGAGAGAGTCTTCGAAAAGTATGCAATGGGAGCCTCATTTCCATTAGGTAGCACATGGCTCAAAATAGCGCCCACCCCAAACGGTGAGGCATCACAAGTTATAACCAAGGGTAATGTTTCATTATATTGCATAAGTACAGAATCAGATGTAAGTAAATCTTTTACATTTCTAAACGCTTTTTCTTCTCGGTAACCCCAAACCCACAATGCTTTCTTATCTAATAACCGGTGTAATGGTTCAGCCACAGTCGCCTTATGCGGTAAAAACACATTGTAGAAATTGATAAGGCCTAAAAATGCTTGAAGATCAGTTTTGTTACGAGGTCTGGGAGCATTTCTAATCGCCCTTAATTTACTCTCAGTTGGGTGAATAACCTGACTATCAATGCGATAACCTAGAAATTCAACACTGTCGGTATACAGATGACATTTATCCCTTTTTACTTTCAATCCAGCTTCTTGGAATTTTTTAAGAACACATTTTAAACGATTCTGCAGAATTTTTTTACTAGGGGCTGCAATCAATACGTCATCAAAATACGGAACCACACCCTTGATTCCCTGCAACAATCGTTCCATTAAACTTTGGAATATTCCCAGGGCTACTCTTACCCCGAATTGCAATCGGGTACATTTAAAAGCACCTCTGTGCGTTACTATCGTTTGAGCTTGGGCTGTTTTATCGTCCACGGGCAATTGTTGATAGGGTTGAGCTAAATCTAACTTAGCAAAAACCTTTCCACCTCCCAGAGAATGAAGGAGGTGCTGCACCACCGGCACTGGACACGCGTTCTGCTGGAGGGCGTGGTTTAGAGTGGCCCGGTAGTCCCCACAGATTCGGATTGACCCATCTGGTTTAATGGGGATTACAATAGGAGTTTCCCATGGGGAATGATCAATGGGTTGCAGTACCCCTTGTTTAATTAGTTTGTCAAGTTGTTCATCTATCTTGGCCTTAAGGGCGAACGGAACTCGACGGGGCTTTAAACGGATCGGGGCAACCTTAGGGTAGAGGCTGAACGAAATTGGGGTCCCCTTATACTCGCCCAGACGATCTGCGAAGACATCGCTGAATTCAGACATAAGATCCTCCTCCCACTCGCAATCACCGACTCGGTTCACGCCGGCTACTTCAATGCCGAGTGGCGCAAACCATTGGAGGCCCAACAAACTAGGCCTGTCCCTATCGATGATCGTTAGAGGTAAGTATGCCGTATGCTTTTTAAACAAGACGTGGACTCGACAAGACCCGATCCGATTCCCTTGGTAATCTTTAAGGATAAGGCGTTGCATTCGAAGGTCTTGGTGTTGGATGGTAGGAATGAGCTGCTTTAATGTCTTCCACGACACCATCGAGAGGGATGATCCCGAATCGACCTCCATGTGGCAGGGTTGGTTCTCTATGGCTACTGTAACTCGAATCTTCTTAGCGTCCATGGCCGAGGCGTGACCTATAGTGATAGTATGGTGAGCCTCTTCTTTCTGCAACGCTCGATATCTGTAGGAGTGGTTTGCTGGGTCTCGCCTTACAGGACGGTTTCCTGCCGATTGGCGAAAGTTGGTTCCCTTTGAGGCCGGGCTTGGTCCCGGTAAACTGCGACAGACTCGACCGATGTGGCCTCGTTTCCCGCACTCATGGCAGAGTGCGTCGCGGAATTTGCAGTCTGCCCTGGGATGGTTTGCCCCGCAGCCAGCACAAGGGCGTGAGGTTTTAGGACGAGGGTCCTGGTCGAACCGCAGTCGATGGACCCCTTCTTCATCGCTGTCTGAAGAGAGAGGTCCTCGTAGTGCATTGTCGCCAACTGCCCTTCTGAGCTGGGTGAGATGTCGCCTGTTGGTGGGTTTGTTGGGTTTCAGCTTCGCCGTAGCTGCGCCGCGGACTTTTTGGTCGCCTCAGCGGCAGTGGCTTCGGCGATGGCGTCAACAAGGCCGATGTCGCCCTTCGCCATCAGCTTGCTCTGCACGTTTAGTGCATCTAATCCCAGAATTAGGCGGTCTCTCAATGCTTCATCTAAGTCTGCGAACCCACAGAGGCCTCCCAAGTGTCAGAGGTCTGCCACGAAGTCAGCCACACTCTCTCCTTTTCGTTGGCTTCGTTGATAGAACTCGTGGCGTCTCACGAGTGTGGGTACGGTTGGCGCGTAATGGTCTCTCAGGAGAGGTTCGAGGTCGTCCCAGCTTATTGCTTTCACTTCTCGAGGCTTCGCGAGTGCTTTTGCCATTTTAAAGACAGCCGGGCCGCAGTACGTCAGGAACAGCGCCCGCTTCTTGGCTGGTGTGGCGTCCTTCAGGTTGTTCGTTTCGAGGAACATCTGAAAGCGATCCATGTAGGATTCCCAATCCTCTTGGTTTGGATCGAACGGAGCGGGTGGTACGATGCCGCCGGACATGGCTTTCGTTGGTGGCGCCGTTTTTTCACGTGCTCTGTTTTTCTTCCAAGTTCCTTAAGATCAGATGTCTCCAAATCCCACCTTCTTCGCCAGTGTTATGGATTCAGGCATGGGTAGAATGAATGGAGACAGTCTTAGTTGGTGAACTTTCAACTCTTTATTGCATAGTGACTTCTAACTTGTATAACAACAACTCTGCCTTATATAGGCAATTCTAATGTGAAATAACCAATAGGGAGCTGTAAAACGCTAGCTCCAGAACCAATAAGAGTCCTTCGTTAAGGGCCAATCAGATTCTCAGAACCCAACCAATCCAATCTAGCCGCTTAACACCCAATCAGAAGTGCAGGGCCAGAACCCTGCACTTTACCCCAAGCTTGCCTTTATTCAACTATTTACATACATAACACATCTTTTATTTTTTTGTACACTGAGAGCATATGCACCAAAGACAAATTTCTCATGTGTCCAATCACACTTGGTCAATAAAGAATTCTATTCTATTCTATGAAATAATTTCAGATATGTAAACATAACCATATTTTAAGATTTTCATTGGGCAACCATGCTGATCAGTTTGCAGCAAAAAAGAAAATTGCAGCAACTTAATAAGCAATGATTCTTTAGAAAGTTTAGAAAGACTATGAACTGGCATTTATATATCCTGAGTTACACAGCTATACTCAGAATACATATTGATATACTTAGCAGCTGAAAGTCAGACTAGACATATTGTTTTTAAAAAACTGTGTGTGTGTGTTTTAACAAAGGAATGTTAAACAAGTACAGCTAAGTAAGCCAGATTGACACCATGATACGGGATTATTAGTTTTAATCTCTGTATGATCTTGATTAGAATTGGAAAGAAATAACAGGGCTGAGGAATGATGATTCTAGGAATGATGAGCAAAAAAGGGCCCACTGAAAAATACTGCAAAGAGATGTGGGGCTACTCTGAAGGAGAAAACCCTTCCTTTGCAATGGTCCTCGCCCATCTTGGAGGTCTTTATACCTACTATGGTGATAAAATAATATAGCCCTGAAGATATCACTTCTTGCATTGGATGTAGTTGATTGTAGTCTGTGAAAGCTGATGTCGTCATTCATTAGTCCCTTTGAGAAGCAACAAGATCCTTAGTTACTTTTGTGCTATATTTTTATATGGATGATATAGTTAATTTCGTCTTCATATCAAAATGAATGCTGAGATGTGATTCATTGTTGGATGACTATCTTACTATGCAAAGATACAAATTTATGTCTTGAAAACCCTGCAATTTTATATAACTCACAAACATTATTCTATGGGGTTGAAGCCTTTTATCTAAGCCATAAATAGAGTTGAAAGAAGATGTGTGTGTTTTTCCTTTCCTGGGTTACCTTTTACAAGGGTGGGGCAGCACAATTTCTCACCCACAAACAACAACAAAGAAAAGACACAGACTTGCCAAAAAGCCAGTTCCCATCTTCTCTGCCTGCAATTGTCTTGTTAGGTTTGTTCAAGATCAAATGTCTCACACTAGACTAAGTCAACCTCCACAGGATTAATGTTGAATAGAAGTCTCTCCCTCATATTATATTTAAAATAATTTAAATGATTTTTTAAAAAAGAGTTTGGATATTAATTTTATGTATCTTACTCATGCTAAAACAGAACTGAAGTCTAAAAATATAGTAACCCTACAGATTTAATATGTAGAGTGAAGTGCTATGATACTCTTAGTATTGGATTAGTTATGGCGAGATGTAGACAAAAGAGAAATATCAAACGTATATAAATACTGAATCTGCTAGAAGCAAGATCCATGACACACAACATGCAATTTGGTCTAATTGTCTTCCTTAATGTTTCTTATTATGATTTACATGGGATACCTTCTTGTTCTGTACCATTCTGTAGATTCAATAAATATGTACAATTGATTTAATTTGTTAAGAGCCATTCCCTCTGTCAAAGAAATGCTGAGACCCATAGTTGTGTGAAGGGAATATGGGAAGGGATCTTTGATTCAGTTCTTAGGATTCTCTTTATCTCCAATCCCAGGTTAACTTGGAAGAAGAAACCATGACAAATTAACAAAGGCATCAAATGATATTAAGATCAATGTACAACAATGTCTCTTGTTTTCCTCTGCACAAGAAGTCTGCATTATCTGTACATGATTTGTTACATGTGCAGAAGTAACAAATCTTTACAGAGAAGCAGATTCTCAAAAGCCCCTGCTTTGGTTCAAGTCCTGCTTCTCCTAAGTTGCGGCCTTCAAAATATATGTAGATTTCTTCCAGATTTCTTGATTCTCATGGTTACAATTTCTGGAGGCAAGTTGTTCCACTGATTAATTGTCCTAATTGTCAGGAAATTTCTCCTTAGTCCTAGCTTGCTTCTCTCCTTGGTTAGTTTCCATCCATTGTTTCTTGTCCTGCCTTCAAGTGCTTTGGAAAATAGGTTGACCCTCTCTTCTTTGTGGTAACCCCTTAGACCAGGGGTCTCCAACCTTGGCTCCTGGAAGCCTGGCGGACTTCAACTCCCAGAGTTCCACAGCCAGCTGGCTGTGGAACTCTGGGAGTTGAAGTCCGCCAGGCTTCCAGGAGCCAAGGTTGGAGACCCCTGCCTTAGACTCTGCTATCATATCACTCCTTTTCATTCATTCATTCATTCATTTTAGATAATTAAACGAGACATAGCCAATTCCTGCAACCATTCTTCATATGTTTTATCCTCCAGTCCCCTAATCATCTTTCTTACTCTTCTCTGCACTCTTTCTAGAGTCTCAACATCTTTTTTTATATAATGGTGACGGAAGTTGGAAGCAATATTCCAAGTGTGGTCTTATCTATTCAGGGGTGGGCTTCAATTTTTTTAGTAAGGGGCTCTCTGCCCTAATGACTGGCTGGGTGGACATGTGACGGGGTGGGTGTGGCCAACTCAACATCACTTCTTTGCCCTAATTACCTAAAAAGAGATAGATATCAAAAAGTTGTTCATTATTTCGTGCATTTAATACTTAAATAAAAGACTGGGTGAAACCAGGCTTAATAGTAGTGACTGTGAGAGGGATCTTGGAGTCTTAGTGGAGTTTCTGATGAGTTACGTGATTCTTATATTTGGGAATTAATCCCCTGGGAGGCTAGTGGCTATGTTATCTGATTTTCTCAATCGCTCTCCCTTGCAAGCGCTGAGTGGATTGTTTGTCTAGCTTGCAACGCTTTTACGAGGTGTGAAATGCTCTTGGCTGAACACCCAGAAGTTCAATTAAGCCTATTAAGAGCTTTCCCTTGCTGCTTGTCTTTCTGAGGTTACTGGGGGCTCTCCGAGCCCCGCAGAGTCTTGGCTAGGGGATCGTCTGAGCTCCTGCGAGCCTCCAGCAGCCCACACCTGTTAAAAACCTACTGCAATGTTATTAACCTATCACCAGTGGTGGGATTCAAATTTTTTTACTATCGGTTCTGTGGACGTGGCTTGGTGAGCATGGCAGGGGAAAGATAGTGTAAAATCTCCAGTCAGAGGTGGTATTTGCCAGTTCTCTGAACTACTCAAAATTTCCGCTACCGGTTCTCCAGAACTGATCAGAACCTGCTGAATACCACCACTGCCTATAACTCTAAGTGCTATCCCAATATATGGGAGGCAGGGTGTTTAGAGTGTGTGTAGACAACAAAACAGATGAAGGGATAGTTCATAGAGGCCAAGGCAGAGCAGCAGACTGTGCTGAGCAAATGGAGGTTTCATACTGCCAGGCAGTCAAGCAATGCTCAAATTGTTTGCCACTTGTGAGGGTCACTGTTTGGAAAACAGGAAAGAAAATGAATGGGCTCTTGATGGCTAGATTTGGTGTGGGTGGGCGGGCATGACTTTGCCTGCCTTCTAATGCAACTCCTGTATTCACATCCTTCCTCTCAAGATTTCTATCCTGTTGTGTGTTGATAGGAAGTCAGGTTTCCCATAAGCCTCCCAAATTGTTGCTGGCAAGATTGTTTCCTGAAAGATGGATGTGTAAAACATCAAAAGACCTCAGCAGAATATTTTTATCACTTAATTAAGAATAGGAGTCACAGCTTATTTTCATTTCTTGGAATACTCTCCTCCTCCACCTTCTCCTTTTATAGAAAACATGAACAAAGTTCATTTGCTCACCATGCTATTTTATAAGTCAACATTCTCCAAGCTGGCATTCAGGTGCGTTAGGACAAGAATTCTTAGAATTTCAGGTCAATGTAGTACATATCTATTCTTTTATCTTTCTGATTTCAAACATTGGGAAGATCCGTTGACCATTAAAATCAATGTCCCCTCCCCCCCCCCCAAAAAAAGTGGACAAAGCCATTTGAGTCTCGCAACCAGAGAGTACTTGAGTAAAATAAGGAAGGGAATTAGCTAAATTAATCAGAATAGTAAACTCATAATAATTAATAACAGTTTATAATTAAAATCTGAAAAGCAACATTAAGAAATTAAAAAGAAATGGGGGGCAGAATCTGTAGGATATCTTTTGATAACCCAGCTTTTTTGTAATACTAAGTTAATCTCTTTGATTAAGTCTCAATGTATATTTATATTTGCATATATCTAATACAAATATCTAGACTCAGAAGACATTAGCCCACTAATATAGTTTATCGCTATTTTTTCTTTTTTTTTTCTACATTTCCTTCAAAACTGGAAGTAGTATTTCAATTTCTTTAGTAAAGTCCCTAATGGTTCAGACTGTAGTTACAGTTCCAACACATCTAAAGAATACCAGGTTGGGGAAGAGGTTTCTTACCAGCTATTTACTTTACTTCCGTGACTGGAGGATTATTTAGTTTTGACTGGGACAGAACATACCTGCTCAATCCCAACAAGAGGGAGTAATGATGGCTGTCTGGACCCCCCCTTGGATCAGAAATGTCACCATTTTTGATCCTTCCAAATTTTTATTTCACTCCTGGAGTTCCAGAAAGCTTTGATAATCTGGCTTTGGTCCCATGCTTGAAGTCATATGTTATATGTTAATGGCCTCAGTTTTATTTTGCTTTTTTTGCTGTTACAGGTAGCCTTTGACTTACAATAGTTCATTTTATGACCGTTCAAAGTTACAATGGCACTGAAAAAAAGTGACTTAAGGCCATTTTTCACACTTAACTGCAGCATCCCCATGGTTAAAATCTGGATGCTTGGCAACTGATTGATATTTATGATGGTTGCAGTGTCCTGGGAACACAGGATCCCCTTTTGCGACCTTCTGATGAGTGAAGTGAATGGGGAAAACAAATTCACTTCGCAACCATGTTACTAACTTAACAGCTGTGATGATTCTCTTAATAACTGTGGCTGGAAAGGTTGTAAAATGAGGCAAAACTCATTCAACAAATGTCTTGCTTAACAACAGAAGTTTTGGGCTCAGTTGAGGTTGTAAATCAAGGCCTGCCTATACTACCTAGTGACACACCTCAAAAGCAGCAGCAATGATCATTCAAGAGTCCAGACTGTTTGCTCTCTGCTTGTTCTCTGCTCATACAGAGAATTTTGTTCCAAGGGAAGACATATAAACTGGGACATATTTATCTCGTGAGAAATAGGGTACCATCTACTGTATATGGTCTTGAGACTCCCACAGTGTCAACACTTGCTTGAAATAGGGACCAGAAAAGCAGCTGATGGATGGGTGCTTTTTCATGAGTTTCAGTCCAAACCTCCCCCTCTAATTCCCTGCTGAGAAAATTACCTTCTACTAAATTCAGCTCTGCCTGACGCCAGGGCATCCTCCTTCCTATTCTCACCCCAAGAACCTACTGTATTGGGAGCCAAGAGACAATAAATAATCATACTGAAAATGGGTAGAAGATAAAGCAAAGCGCCAAGGCACCAAGAATAGATATAGACCATTGTAAGCAGTGCGGAAAGCAGCTAATATGTTGGACGTGACCATTTTTACTCCTCCTTCCATGGGGTGGCCAGCACTGGAGACATTGCTGAACCACAGCTTTCGACAGCTCAGTCCAGGATAATTAATTGTTGGAGTCCTTGGGAGCTGCAGTTCATAAACATCTAGAAAGCCCAGGTTTCCATCTACAGTATGTCTAGGGACCCAAATGAACTTTGAAGCAGGTAGAAATCTCACCAGGCTTCACAGAAAGACTACTGTGAAGTTCCCAATAGACATTCATTAAGTTGTGTTAGTTTGGATAAACTATCTTCAGTTAGTACATCACCTAAAAATTAATAATGTAGATATGTGCACGTGGTTGGTAAATATTCACCAATGGGTATGCAGAAATAGAATAGAATAGAATAGAATAGAATAGAAAACAGAGTTGGAAGGGACCCTGGAGGTCTTCTATTCCAACCCCCTGTTCACACAGCAAACCCTATATACCATTTCAGACTAATGGTTGTCCAATTTCTTCTTAAAAACCTCCAGTGTTGGAGCTACCACAATTTCTGGAGGCAAGTTGTTCCACTGATTAATTGGTCTAACTGTCAGTAAATTTCTCCTTAATTCTAGGTTGGTTCTCACCTTGATTTGTTTCCACCTGTTCCTTCTTGTCCTGCCCTCAAGTGCTTTGGAGAATAGCTTGATCCCCTCTTCTTTGTGGAGCCCCTGAGATATTGGAACACTGCTATTATTTCACCCCTACTCCTTCTTTTCATCAAACTAGACATACCCAATTCCAGCAACTGTTCTTTATATGTTTTAGCCTCCAGTCCCCGAATCATCTTTTTTACTCTTCTCTGCACTCTTTCTAGAGCTTCAACAACTTTTTTAACATCTTGGTGACCAAAACTGGATGCAGTATTCCCAGTGTGGCTTTACCAAGGCATTAGAAAGTGGTATTAACACTTTATAATATCTCCTCTTCCTCTCACCCCCCTCCTCATTGATCACTGAGGTCTTCAAAGGCTAGTTTACAAAGAATAGCATCTTTGTCATTGTGTAGAGTCCCTATCTGAAAGACACCCCAAAAGTTACCCCATTTTATTTTGAAGGCAGATAGTGGGTCTACCACACTGGGTCTCAATTGCAGAAACACAAGAGAGTGAGCAGAGGTGGGTGCAAAAGGAGCAATAATAATACAGTGTTTCCCCGAAAATAAGACTGGTTCTTATATTAATTTTTGCTCCAAAAGATGCACTGGGGCTTATTTTCTCATTAGGTCTTATTTTTAGGGAAATATGGTACTAAATGTGTCCATCTGGCTGATGATCTTAACTGGGGCTTATTTTGGGGGCAAGATTTATATTATGAGCATCCTGAAAAATCACACTAGGGCATATTCCGGTTAGGCCTTATTTTTGAGGTAGCCATGTGAAAAACTCTGCAGCCAATTGAGGGCATGTTAGTAAATAAGGTGTTCTTAGAAGAGGCTTATCCAATCACAGAACAGAATTTTAAGAAGGGGTGAAGAACCCCTCTGTAACCTTCCGAGATATGCCCAATGCTTCTTCAGTCTCTTGGAAAAGTAATCTGTGATGAAAAGGAAAACAAAAGCATTTGTGGGATATTATTTGATTAGTAAGCCCTGGAGCCATTTTGGAAAACTCCAAATCTTCATTTAAGTGTTTGATTCTTTTCTAAGGCATCATCTCACCTCCTCACAAGATTATATTTTGATGAAGGTGCACTCTTTTCTTTTGCTTTCAAAAGTGAGGGAGTTAAATTATGGAAAGCTTTTAAAAACACTTAAATACTATCGTTCTGGGAAATAAGACTTCACCATTTTCCAATCATCATTTTCTTAAAAAAAGAAAAGAATGTAATTCCTGGCTTGTAAAATTCTTTTTCAAGTCCCTTAATTGGCATGATTACCTAAAACCCCAGTTGGGACAAGAACAGTGGTGGGATTCAATTTTTTTTACTACCAGTTCTGTGGGCGTGGCTTGGTGGGCGTGGCAGGGGAAGGATACTGTAAAATCTCTAGTCAAAGGTGATATTTGCTGGTTCTCTGAATTACTCAAAATTTCTGCTACCAGTTCTCCAGAACTGGCTAAAACCTGCTGAATACTGCTTCTGGACCAGAACCTCCATTGCTAAGCAATATGATCATTAAGTGAGTTGCACCCAATTTTGCTTTTTTTAACCTTTAAATTAGTTGCACTCGTTATGTGAATCATGTGTTGTTAAGTGGATCCAGTTTCCCCCATTGACTTGGCTTGTCAGAAAGCCCTCTGGAAAGGTTTGCAAGTGACAATTATGTGACTCTGGGACATTGCAACTATCATAAATATGTGCCAGTTGCCAAGCATCCAAATTTTGATCACACAGTTGTGGGGATGCGGCAATAATTGTAAGTATAAGGACCAGTTATAAAACAATTATTTTCATAACTCATTTATTTTCATAAATTGTCATAACTTCAAATGATCACTAAATGAATGGTTGTAAATCAAGGACTACTTGTAATGTGGATTACTTGACAAGGATGGAAGGGACTTAGGTAGATGGGGAGTTGAATTGCTGTCCTATTTCTTCTCTCATAGCATTGGGGAAAACATATTCTAGATTTCTTTCTCTCTATCTCCTGACTGGATGTAACCCATTTTTTAAAACCAACTTTCTTTTGTAGGCTTCTTCCATCGCATCAAATTTGTTCCCATTTTATTCAGTTTTTGGAAAGTGAATACACTGACAGAAAGAGTTCCAACCAGATAGAATCTCACAATTTCTTTCTGAATTCTAGTCTGATACCAAATCACATTATTCTGACCATATAAACAGCTAAAAAAAAAAAAAGACTTAAATATGCCCATAAGACACTTGATTCTCCTAAGGAATCTGGGCATGTTTTGTTTTGAAAATGTATCTTAGACTTAGACTACTATTCTGTACCATAATACCTCTTTTTCAAAAGAAGGAAATATCTGTGTGAGGGAGAGAAAGATTAGTTGATATGTGCCAAAATAATTTAAAACATAATAATTTGAATTCTAATGATATACTACCAATCAGTACAGATGGACTGTAATTTACAAAACAATCATGAAGAACCTTCATAATAGTAAAATAAATTAAGCAACCCATAACTAATCAAGATTACAATACATGAATAAAATATGAAAATACTGAGAATGAAAAATAAGGGCCATAAGAAAACCAAATAAAATATGAATAAATGTTCAGTCATTCAAAGTGAAATTAAAGTTGGTAAGAACCAAACATTCAACAATTATTATCAAAGTTCTGCCTTCAGTAGCTTTTGGACCATTAATAGTGTCTTCAAGATCTAGTTACATTTATATGAGAAATTTTAGAAAAGTTATGGCTTATAGCAGTGTTCCTCAGTCGGTGGTCCGTGGATTCCTGGGAGCCCGCGATGTCATCATAGAGAGTCCGCAAAGTCTTGAAGAAATGCTATTATTTAAATCTTGAGTTAAATCTTGGGGGGGGGGTCACAAAAGGTGTTTGAAAGGGGACAGTAGTAAAGAAAAGGCTAAGAACCACTGGCTTATAGATTTATCAATTGAGTTGGGTTCAAATTAATTTAGTTGCACTTTATTCTGATTCAAATGTGTGGATTTCAGTTAATTCATGACTAATATTCCCATGTATTTCAAAAGGAATTTAGTGTGACTGGAGAATTTATGTTGCAACTCTAAATACATGGTGAGGGGAAAAATCTGTTGAAGATTACACTTGGTATTTATTTTATTAGCCAAGGATAGAGGCCAGGACAAAAAAAGGATATATTTTTTTAAAGATTTCATTTTAGCAACATTGAACTTCGTGAACTTAATGCTCTCAAGGCATTTACAATTTGGCACCAACTGAGGAGTTGGTTCTGTGAACAGCACAAGATTATTATAAGGGGCATGGAAGGCAGGTTGCCTGCCTTTATTATATAGAAATAAATTCCACATAATGAAATGTAACTTATTTCTTCATAAGCATGCATAGGATTGCACCGTCTCTGTTTGAATCTAACTCAATCATCACACATGTTACCTGTGGAACAATAGTCCAATACTTAGAGCAAGGGTCTTCAAACTTGGCAACTTTAAGACTTGTGGACTTCAACTTCCAGAATTCCTGAGCTAACATGAGTAGAGGAGGAATTCTGGGAGTTGAAGCCCACAAGTTCTTAAAACTGTCGCATTTGAAGGCCCCCTGACTTAGAGTATCAATGATTAACAATTTCAAAAGCACTTTTAGAGTATGAAACATTTAACAATTGTGACTTTATTTCTATTTGTGCAAATTTGATATCAGATTATCGCTAATTGGTGGATTCCGAAGTGTTGTTTTTTTCCCCACATTCTGTCAAAGTGGAATTAAATACTCTGATCCTCAAAAAAATAAGGATTATTTTTTTGTCCTGTCTGAGTTCTATAAGTTTGTTTCTCTTGGAGGGTGGTGAGGATGGAGGGGATGTTATATATTTGTGTGTGGATGCTCACCAAGGGTGACTGTGTGTGTGTGTGTGTGTGTGTGTTTGCTCAGAGAGGCTTCTGCTTTATACCCCTTCCTATTTCTCTTGCTTGTCCAGCGTTCAGTGATATTTTCTGGGGGTGGGGATTGTGACCACAGGTGGGCCTGGCTCTCTGCCCAGACCTTGGACGCTTGGTGACACCAGAGCCTCCTGTTTGCCGTTCCAACCCTGCAATTAGGACAGATCCCAGCTCAACCACAACCCAAAATTACCACAGGAGCCTCTCATCTGGGGAGCCCACAGCAGATACGTCACCCAGGGGCCTCAGCAGCTTCCTTCAGCAGTGAGGGAAAACAGGGTTATTGTTTGCAGAAACCCTGGATCCCGCTCTTCAGAGAGAAGCTCCCCATTTCTGGGGCTTGCAAACTTTCAGAGAAAACATTCTCTTCTGCTCCCTATCATGGACCCTGGAACGCTGAAAAAGGTGCGGTGTTTGTTTTCAGCCTGTTCCTGGCCTAACACAGACTGTCATGCTTAAGCTTGGCTGTCTCTCCACTACAAAAAACAAACAGTGCAGATTTGGGTCCCCTCCAAGGATGAGGTGTCATTTCTGTGGTGAGACAGTTGGGTGCATCCAGATGTGAAACCGCTGTTGGCTGCATCTTGGGGACAAGTGTCCATGTGAGCAGCTTAGTCAGGGCAAGTCCTCACTAAACTTTGTCTTTCTCCTACCATGACACAGACCCAACAATCTGCTTCCAATTTGTGATGGTGGCCAGCTGGCTGCTGGCTTCCCATCAATCATTCTTTTCCCACCCCCCATCCCCGAACAGTGGATGGTTTGATTCAGGAGAGTGGACAGCAGGAAGCAAAGCATAGGGTGGGGAGAGAACAGGCAGAAATAATGCCTCCTTGCCCTGGAAAGGTTCGGGTAATATAAAACAAAAGTGTCTGTACGCAGCATAGCTGGGGGCTGGGGGGTTGAATTTGGAAAACCAGATCTGTCCTCCTTTTTTACTGATATGCTTTCCTTCTTCCCTTATTTCTAAAGTGTAAACCACAAAGCAATTTAAACGGCTGCAGTAAAACACACTGGCCTAGAATGTAGGTCTCAGATCATCAACATCCTGGCCTTATCTCATACAGTATTGTGACCAAAAGCAATAATTAAATTGCCTTCAACACGCAAGTTTTTGCATTCTGTTTATTATGAGTCAGCAGAACACCTAATTTCAACTAGTTGTAACATGGCACTCTTTTCCACATCTGAACAAGACGAGCTTTCTGTGCCATCCACGTGGCTTGTTAAAGCAAATATATAGCTGGTTCATTCATCCAAAGTCTTCTTTGCAGAATCCATATGCTGGGATGAAAGAATAAGAATGCTAACTTGTTACCAGAAGCCTGGTAGAAGATAGGGTCCTTCTTGCCTTTTCCAAAATTTCAATTCTCAATCTTCCCCAATTATCCTGAAACCAGCTAAAATAGTAGACCAAACAGCATTTCCTCCCTTATCCTATGCAGCTTCTCTGAGGAAAAGTCCCATTGAATTCATGCAGTGCACTTCCACTATTGAGCTGGGATTTAACTATTCTTCTTGGGATCTGAAGTAACTCATGCATAAGCTTGAATATGGCGGGAGAGCCCTCTTTCATCTACCTCTGTTTAGATCTGGAAGACAGATGTCAATATGCTCCAACCCAACATAGGTATATAGACTCAGCAGGAAGTGACCCTCCTCCCCCTTCAAAATAATTCCTCCAGAGATTCAGTGTAGCTTTCGTTCCTGAAATCTTTAGTTCCTGATATGGAGAAAAGGCTATCCTGGAACTATAATTAGGCCTTGAAATACAGCAGGAACTAGGAGGATTGAACAAATGTGTGAGGGCCTGATGCCCATGTATGGCCTATGTGTTTTTGTGATGCAATAACAGGATATAAATGTGCCTGCATATATTTGAAGAGCTAGATAAAGTCCGGAGATGTGTTTTATATATTTATAAATAGGCATCTAGATATAAATAGGAAACAAACATGATGATCAAAGACATTTTACAGTTCAGGCCATCATGCTATTCCCTTTCAGGATGAGCAAAGCTTTTACAAACTCCAGAGAAGGAGTAAGAAAAAAGTAAAGCAAAGACATTGAAGATGTGAGATTTAAAAACAAAATGAAAAGAAAAGTGAATATAGCTAAATCCAGTCCATAAGAATGCTGTTCACTATATTTACTTGCTAGGCTTGTAACCATCCTTGTTTCAAGCACATCCATATGCTGCTTCATACATTGCCTTTTGTTCTTTAATCTTCTCACCTCTTTTTTGGAGAATCGTAATAGCTCTGTCCAACTACTGTTTTCTTGGACTTTCTCTTTCTTTCCTCCATTCACTCTTCCTTCATACAGTAGTTCTGTTCAATCCTCATTCATTCTCTCTGCATAGCCAATTACCTCAACAAACTTCTGGTCCTACTAATTTGTTTTGGCAAATTGGTATCCATTTATTCTTGACTCTATTCCTTCCTACTTCCTAAGTATCCTATTCCTATGATATTTGCCTTTCCCTCCTTCCAACACAATTAACTCTAAGCAGCATGTGTACACTCTAAAAAAGTGGGGCAAGAGTGGGGAATCTTGTTCCTTTATTTTTTGCCTGACAGTGAGTTGTTATTTAATAAAAGTTTGCAGAACTTGCTTGTGCAAGTGTATCTGCAAAAAATTTAGGGACAGGATATTTTATCACTGGTGGTGAAGAAAAAAGGAGCAAGAACCCCAAAGTTACAGCTTTACAAATAAATATAAATAACATCATTTGACCAATGATGCCAAGGAACACATTTTCAATAGTGGGAATAATTATTTGGGGGAGATATATCTGTCATCTCTATTCAGGTAGTTTGAAACAACCAAGTCAATGAATTTCCTAAATCCAACCGGGTTAGAGATGTTATAATCCTGATGTGAATGGCTTTCCAGAAGTTTGAAAATAAGTGCATGTGTATGTGTGCTTATATTTGTGCACATTCGTGCTGGTCAGTAGAGGGTAAGGGTGCATGCAAAAAATGCATTGATAAAAATGCATTGATCTGAGCTCCCAAAAAAAAGACAACCACTCAGAGGGCCAACATTTATAGCTTTGTGGTTTTCTATCTCTCTTTGGTGCCCTCTAGTGGCTGTCCAAAGCTTGCAGCCCAGATCCTGTAGTCTTATTCAGGAGTATCAAACTTGATTTTATTGAGGGCTACATCAGGGTTGTGTTTGACCTCGGGGGGCCAGAGTGGGCATGGCCAGAGTGGGGATGGCCAGCTTGATGTCACTCATGTCAGGGGGTGCCTATGGTGGCCTGAGCACTCTACCAGCAAAAACGGGTCCCAAGCTCCGTTTTAGGCTGCAACAGCCTCCTGCAACCCTCTGCCAGTGAAAATGAAGCTCCGTTTTCACAACAGAGGCACTGTGGGCTGGTCCTTCACTGTTTCCAAAGTGGCCCTGTGGGCCAGATCTAACCACCCCGAATCCGGCCCACGGGCCTTATTGCTGGGGAAAGGTTCCATGAAGAAATGAGGACAAGGCATGACCCTGAATGCGTATGTGAAACATGCATGTTCACCCAGAAGTAGGACATGTTACTCCCCTCAGACTGAACACGGTGGCCTTCCTTTACACTCCTTGCCCACACGCCACAAATGCCACAGCTCCTGGCGCAGCACAGACCACCCAGTAACTGGAAGAGGGTGGGCAGGTTGCCTGCAGCTCTTCCCCACCTCGGAAGCTCTGCCGTCATCGTCCGTGGCTTTGACACTGGGCTCAGCTCCAACCTCCCTGCTTGGTGTGTTACAGCTTGGGAGGAAATCTAATGGGGGGGGGGAGTCTATCCACTTGGGATAAGGAGGCCTAGGCAAGGCCTCCTCCACCTCTCTGCTCTTTGGCCTGGCAACGCTGCTTTTTGTGGGCAGGTCACTGGGAGAACAGGAAGTCTCTCCACCCAGCCCTCTGCTCACCATAGCAACTCTGAGCCCTGCCACCTGTCAAGGCAGCCTGCTCCCTTCTCGACAGACGGGCTTTATGGGAAAAGTTGCATTCTTAGCAAACAGTGGCCCTGATACCCCACTCATGGGTGACTACATGCTGGAGATTTGGGTGTGCTGGCCTTCAAACTGCTGCCTATCATCAAAACTCAACAGCTGTGCCTTTGCTCTCGTAGAGTTGAAATAATCCTGAAATCTGCGCTGGTTGAAATGTTGCTTGCCACAAAGCTGTTGAAACTAAGTCTTGCCTACCTCACACCATGCCACCCCCAAGAAAGCAGCTATATATAATTGCATCAGACCGAAGCAAAATCTTCCGAAGCGCGGAACAAAGCCAACTCTGGTTATCTCATAATGGTAGCAATGGAGGACTTGATGTAAGGCAAAATTCAAGTGAAAGCGAAAGAAAATACCCCACAATACATCCCAGACACTGGGAGTCGAGGAGAGGTTGACTAAAGAATTGAGAAATTAATTGCCAATTGGTTGTCTTCTGCAAGGAATGTAAGGCACAGTTAACTAGAATTTTGCTTTCGCCCACCTCAGTCTTAGAAGTGTAAGTCCCACTACAGGAATACACACAAAAAGGCCATATAGAAGTTTTTTCCATTTTTCTCCCAATACACACACACACACACATTATTATTATTTTCAATGAGACCAGAAATATGGCCATATTGGTAATACATTGGAAAGAGAATAGAATAAAATAGAATACTTTATTGGCCAAGTGTGATTGGACATACAAGGAATTTGTCTTGGTGTAAATGCTCTCAGTATACATAAAAGAAAAGATACATTTGTCAAGAGTCAAGAATCATAAGGTACTACACTTAATAATAGTCATAAACAATCAAATCATATTAGGAAAGAGTCAATAAAAATCATTAGGATACAAGCAACAAAGTTAGTCATGCCAGTGGTGGGATTCAAATTTTTTTACTACCGGTTCTGTGGGCGTGGCTTGGTGGGCGTGGCAGGGGAAGGATACTGTAAAATCTCCAGTCAGAGGTGGTATTTGCCAGTTCTCCAAACTACTCAAAATTTCCACTACCAGTTCTCCAGAACTGGTCAGAACCTGCTGAATATCACCTCTGAGTCATACAGTCACAAATGGGAGGAGATGGGTGATAGAAACAATGAGAAGATTAATAGTAATAGTAATGCAGACTTAGTAAATAGTTTGACAATGTTGAGGGAATTATTTGTTTAGCAGAGTGATGGTGTTCAGGGGAAAACTGTTCTTGTGTCTAGTTGTTCTGGTGTGCAGTGCTATATAGCATCATTTTGAGGGAAGGAGTTGAAACAGTTTATGTCCGGAATGTGAGGAGTCTGTAAATATTTTCACAGTCCTCTTTTTGACTCGTGCAGTATACAGGTCCTCGATTGAAGGCAGGTTGGTAGTAATTGTTTTTTTCTGCAGTCCTAATTACTCTCTGAAGTCTGTGTCTGTCTTGCTGGGTTGAAGAACCAAACCAGGGGGGAAGTGGGGAGAGAGAGAAGGAAAGAAAGAAAGAAAGAAAGAAAGAAAGAAAGAAAGAAAGAAAGAAAGAAAGAAAGAAAGAAAGAAAGAAAGAAAGAAAGAAAGAAAGAAAAGGAGGAGGAGGAAGGAAGGAAGGAAGGAAGGAAGGAAGGAAGGAAGGAAGGAAAAAGGAAGAGGAAGAAGGAGGGAAGGGAAGAGGAGAGGAGAAGAGAAGAAGCTGAAAACCTGAGAAACCTTTAGTGATTATCTGAAAACAAATATGGAAGAATCTTGCCTGGCTACATTCTGTTGTAGTTATTAATCAATTTATTCTAATTTTATAATGTAATCTTTGAGCAGTACTTATACACAGAAGCAGGGAGAAGTGGAAGATAAAGTTTCAGATTATGAGCTCATGAATACTGGTTTCCCCCAGCAAAAACTTTTCTTCCTGAGAATGATGGAGCCTTGCTTCACTCAAACACGGACTAGGCTCCTTTACAATAATGATTCATGCCATCATCAACTAACTGTTCTCCAAAAATTCATAGTTTTACCTATGTTATCACTGGAGATTTGATTATGTTGGGAAGGACTTTGGCAATCAAGGAAGACTAGCAAGAACAGATATTCTATGTTCACAGCAAATTTCTAAAAGGAGCTATACTAATGTATTCTACGCAAGTCAACAATCCACCCAAAATAGTCTTATTTGATTTCTGATGAAATGTCTCAACTGTATTTTGAAACAAAAGCATTTTTATCTATGAAAGGGTATAAGAGCCAATCATTAGACACAGTATATAACAAATAAGGGATACTTACAAGTGGCAACCATCCCTGTGATTTGCACTGTCTTTGTAGATGTTTGATAGAGAATTTACTACATGGATTAGTATGATACAGCATTCCAGAAGGTCAAGACGTCATCTGACATTTACTCTAAGTATTTAGGTGGCTCATTCTATTAAAAAGGCCTGCTACTAATTACAAAAGAATGTTCTTTGTCAGCCTTTAGCTCTCTTATTTTCTGGTTTTTGCTCTCAAAGCACTGTTACATTAGAGACCACGAACGTACAGAAATATTGATGAAAACCCCAAAGAGTTTAAGACAGTAGTGGAATTCTTCCAAGGGGTGGACAAGATGCAGCCCAAGATTCCCACATTCAACCACCATGATGGGAAATGTCTGTATTCAGTAGAACATGAATATATTATCTGCTTACCCAAAGATAAACACCATAGAATGTAGATTGAGTTCCAAGAGAGGTACACAAATTTGTGAGAAGATGTCCATTCTCCCAGGATTCCACAGGGTCTGTCTCCATGTGCCTGGTTGGGGAAGCCTGAGATCTCCTGGCGTGGCAGCTTTGGCTGAGTGAATGCCTCATTGTCATGCCAGGCTGGAGTCACAGATAATTACCTCAATTAGTTACAATGGAAGAGTAATAAATACAGGCTTAGTGTCTTCTACCCCACTGGGTCTTCTCAGATTAATCCAGCCTGGCCAAGCAACACTGAAAGACATGATGGACAATTCATTAAACTCCCCGAATACCACACAACCTATCCATGAAGGTTTGTGTTAGACCCCTGGGGCTCAGCGCTTTGTCCCTAATTGTCTGTCCCAGGCATAGGCCACCTAACAGCCAGTAGGTGCCGGGCTGAAGAGCCTGGGGATTAGGGGGGATGCTTGCCACGTTGCCTTGGTGAGATGGCCGGTAGAGAGAGGAATGCCCCTGGGGAGGGCGGGGGAAAGCAGAGGGGCGTTCCAACAAGGTGGGGTACTTGCCAAACACAAAACCAGAGGCGCAAGGAGTTAATGAGAAGCCAGGCAAGGGGCCGCAGGCGGCGACGGCAAAATCACTTCCGAGGATTAATACGGGACAGGCTCAGCTAAAGCTGAGGGTGAATAATCTAGGAAGAGAGACCAGCTCTTTCCCACACATGCACTGCCCCAGCTTAGACGGTTGAGCCTGATCCTAAATACATGGGCTAAACACCACTCTGGTTGGGATAAACAAGCATGAAGAGCTGCTGTTGATATTGATAGCCCTGTGTCCTTTGGGTCTTGATTACAGACTGACAAGTGACTTAGCACGCATGCTTCCTTTAGGAACAGCTTCTGTGAATTTTAAGCATTTGTCCTCTCTTGAATTAAACAAACCGGCCTAATCAAAAGATCATTTCGCTCCTACTCAGGGGCACCAGCATGACACTTGCTATCTATTGAACTCTTTCACATCTCTGGGCTTCTAATACATTACACCGTTACGTTCAGTGAATCTCAAGTCTGTCTTCTCTTATTATGGCTTTCAAGTGAGGATATACCTCATCATGTGCTCACTAGCAAGTTACAAGAAAGGTCAATGAATTGGGCATGCCACAAGAGAAATACCCTGAATTCCTGAATTCATTTTTCTCAACTCAGCAGTAGACACAACATAAATCACGATGTGTTTTTTCAGCAAATCCTTACTCAGAAATAATCTTGACAATAGCATATTTTAGCACATGATTTTATTTAAAACAACAACAACATTGCTGAATGCACCAAAGAGGCTCCTCTATCAAGCACACAATATGCAAAAAATTAAATCTCCCAGTGACAACAGTTTGATTAAAGTATACTCGGAATTTAAGTCTGACGGAAGGCCAATGATTCATTGTTCAGGCATATTGGATGAGGGTTCTTTCAAAAGAAAAGTGACATTTCATTAATGGCTTGGAAAATTAAAAGCCGACTTGCCATTTTGATTCTAATCCATGACCCCCTATTGTATTTCTAACCTGCTTATCTTATAGTGTTGGTAAGCCAAGTGCTGGTAAGTTCAATACTTTAGCTAGTCCTGAATGACACAGGAAATTAATAAAATGCTGTTAGACCTAAAAGTAATCAAGTTCAGCAATGAGCAACAAATATACAATAAACTTTACTCAGACTTGCTTAATCCTCCATCTCCTATACTTATGTACTTATTTGTAACAAACTCCCCATTCTGGTGGACCTCCCTCTCTCTCTCTCCATTGTTGTACATAATTCCATTGTATTTGATGGCACTTTCCTTACCAATGGGGTGTCACTGAGCTTGCTGGAATCTGTTCTGGCATTCAACTGCCAATCATCAAGCATTGTTTAATTAGAAGATAAATGCATATGTTCATCATCTCTGCAAGCACAGTAGAAACAAGTAGCAAAATGTTTTTTTTTCTGCAATAACATAATTATCCTAAGTAATTGTAATTATAATTATCTTTAAGTAATTGTCCTGATACATGCCTTTTTAAAAGTTTTGTCCCAGTTATTTCTGCCTGCTATCCAAGGAACTGTTGACAGATATTACATTAGTACTGTCAGCTTCTTTCCTCCTTTCTGATCAGTGATTTACTTCAAGTTGCTCAGGTCATAATTCCCCATTAAAAAACCTTAGATCTAAATCTTAAACAAACACTGTTCAAGCAACAAAGGAAATCACTACAAAGAAAATTTGGAAAGAAGATTCTCCGATCCTATTCCTCTAATAGAATGGATCTATTAGAGTCCATTCATAATAAAAGTAAGAAGTAGCTTTTAATTAATGTGGAAAAATTTTTTTTAACACTTCACTATTAGATCAGCACATAGTGTAAAGTTCCTGATGTTGTTCATAGTTGTGAAAGGATAAACTACAGGTAGTCCTTAGGTTACAACTTCAATTGAGCCCAAAATTTCTGTTGTTAAGCGAAATACTTGTTAAGTGAGCTTTGCTCCATTTTACAACCTTTCTTGTCACAGTCATGAAGTGAATCACCACAGTCGTTAAATTAGTAACAAAATTGTTAAGTGAATCTGGTTTCCCCATTGAATTTGCTTGTCAGAAGGTCACAAAAGATTTGTCACATGATGATGGCATATTGCAACCGTCATAAATATGAACCAGTAACCAAGCATCTGAATTTTGATCATGTGACCATAGGGATGTTGCAATTGTTGTAAGTGTGAAAAAAGGGTCACAAGTCACTTTTTACAAGTTGAGGATGTGGCATTTGACTGCCAGCCAGTGTTCATGGATGCTGGTTTTTAATTGACATGATGTGAAATATCCAGATAGATGAAAGAAATAACATAATCTACAAAATCACACTGTCACCATTGCAACCAAGTCTAACTGGGACAAACATCACATCAATTTAAAACCAGGATCCACGAACATTCGGCTTCCAATCAAATGCCACAATCCCAAATCCTTAATCTCTACTCTCACACCAACACCAAACAGCACCAGTTTGGTTGGAGCATCACAGAAATCATCAGCCACACTACCACCCATACCACGCTTGTGAATTCATCGAAGCCTGACACTCCACAGGCAATTCCATCAATAGACACATTGATCTACAACTAGCTTATGAACCCCTCAGAATCCAAATCAACTGTACAGCCCAACCAGAGGTAACACCAATCCTCAACCAACCCTTGCAACCCAACTCACTCCATCAGCAGTTCACTTCCCAATGACCCTGACCGGATGTAACCTCCCTATCACAAGATCCATCACAAGACTCACTGATGGCTCACAGCCATCATGAGACCCATCACAAGAGCCTCACTTGACACACCCACACCTGAAGCCCTTATAAACAGAAGAAGACTGACACTGACATCCCCTAAACTCCGCTGAAGATATTACCTAGCTTGGAAACGAAATGTTTGGAAACTATCCATGAGCTCAGAGGACAAACCTTCATCCCTGGCCTCTCTCTTTGTTCAGGAGTCCTCCTCTGAATCTTTGCTTGCTGTGGGTTCATATTATCATTAAAAGGAGGACAGGTAATCCTTGCTTGGCAACCACAATTGGGCTGGCAAATCAGTCTTTAAGCAAAGTGGTTTCTAAGCGAAATATTAAGATTTTTTCCATCTTATTTCAAACTTGCCTTGTTGTACAGACTTGCAAAGGTCATATTATACATGTGATGATGAGTTGCAAAGTTATACTTTCACCACTGTTATAACTGCTAAGTGAGGCAGTTACTGAAACAGACTACCTGTACCAGGAGTTTGAGAAGGTATATCCACACTGAAAATCACAAACAGTAATACGGTACAACTGATTTAGCAGAACTCAGTGTAACAGATTTTGGATAGAATGAATATGACTCTTGCTGCCTTTCCATTGTTTTATAACATTGGAGTGATGATAACCTACTATCTAATTTAATGGACAGTCAGGAATAGCAGATAACCTTTCCCCTAACTGGTCCATTAAATTGCACTTTCACCATATAGTTATAATACCTTAGTGATGGATTGTGTTCTCCTTCACTAACCTATTCCAACAGAGGCTACACTGCCATGATCTGGGGCATTTGAATTTGGATTTCTGCAGAGCTGGAAGTTGGACTCAATGGCCGAAATGACCTTTTCTGATTCTGTGAATGGTGATGGCCAGGAGAAGTGATGAAGAAGAGTCAAGTTCATACATGAATTGGAATAACCAGTACACATCTCACTGCAATTTTCTGTTACATTATAAACTGAAATGCTGTATCCTATGCCCAAGCAATTCCAGCAAGGTGATGTATTTGAAGAAGTCAGCTTAGCCTATGAGAGAATACTAGAGTAGCAATTAATCATTTCTTAATATGTTGAGCATGAAAAAGCTAGCTAGTAAACACCCACTTGTGGTGCTATACTGTGGATGATGGACAATGCCCAGCATTGTCCTTGAGCACAGTGCATCTGAGACGCTATGGCAGCCAAATATGAGTGGAAACCACGACCATCTTCAACCTACACAGCTTTTTCACTTTCTGTCACTAACTTTCTTTGAGGAGAATTTGTGTTTTTGTTTCTCTTGCTCCCTGATTAAAATATTTCCTATCTGTCCTGAACATGAATTTTTTTTTTTCAGTTGAAATGCCAACTGAATGATAAAGAATTGAAGGTGTATTTTCATGCCATTCCTGCAAGAGAAACTAAGATTTTATATTTCCCCAGGCTTAGAAATGCTTTTGGTGGAACTAAATGAAATAATTTGAATTGCAATTTTGTATGACATGAATTGCTAATTTGCTATGATTTTATATGCCTATCTTATCACACTTACTAAGAAAACATGGCTACTGGCCACTAGCTTTCAAAAGCCATTGGTTCTAATTTAATCAGCTACCTTTGGGGGATTGAATATTTTTTTATCCATAGTTAAATTAGGTATGTTTAGTTATTGGATAAAAATATTTATCTTCTCTTGGGCTAATATTGCCTCCAAACTTAAAAGAGGGCATGACCCAGCTCATATAATGAAGATCAGAACATGTGAAGCCCAAATCATCAAACATGTATGCTCCTGAAAAGAAATAATTTCCTATCAATCTAGCCTTCAGTGAGGGAGAGGGAGACCCCAAATCCCCCCTCCCGCATACACACCATGTATTATTTTGTTTTTTGGATTTTATTGTAATTTGTTTGCTTTATTGTGAGCCACCCAAGGTTCTTGAGAGTCGGGCAGCACACAAGTGTAATAAGTTATTATAGTTGATCACACAGTCAGCCAGATTTTAGACTGGATTTGGCATTTTTGTTTAACTATCTAGTCTTTCCCAAGGCAGATGTTGTTTTTTGAAGGTATGTGCAGGATACAAGCTGTTCCAAGGAAAGTTACTATTATATGCAAAATGTGAAACTGCAGCTACCAATTCCTTCGTTGGTATTGGCCTTCCTGCATGTTGAGTTCTTCAAAGAATTTAGGATATCAGCATAGCATATGTGGAGATCCAAGCAGTGTGGCCTTTTGTAACAGGCAGATAGAAACTCTGTCAGAGTGCAGATTTTCTAAGTGCCATCCCAGATTTTTGGCATATCATCATCATCATTATCATCATCTTGTGGCTCCTTGGTACAATGGATAGCAACTTCCTTGTGACCAGGCACTGTACTTTACTTTAAAGGCATTGGAGAATGTGGAGGTGGAGGCTGGTAATACCATTACATCACTGAAATTTTCAGAATGCAGATATTTTACGGAGGTTCAATATCAAACAGGTGCATTAAGCTAGCAGTGGATTAACATTCCTATTTGCATTGTAATTTGGAACAAAAACAAAAAGAATATCTTGCCAAAAATAGGTCTTTTGCCTATGAGTTTTGGCATCAGACCTTGATAGGCTTTGAAGACTTGGGGTGGGGAGGGCATATGTGGCCCATAGTCCATAGATTGCCCTTTCCTTTGTTCTGAAGTCTAGCCAATGCCATAGGGTGGGTGCTTCAGAAAGATTGTGAAGAAGAATGTCCTGTAGTTTATAATACCCATAGGCAAGAGACAATGATCTGTGAAATCAACTGACGAACACTAGATTGGGATAAGCTTATTAGTAAATCCAGATTTCTCTGCATGGAGCAGATCACACTGATGTTTCAATTAAGCAAACTATTTCCCACTATTATACTCTGAATAATAATGAACCATATGGATTTTACATAATGTACTCTGGAATGCTACTTGTTATGAAGAACCTCAACTCTGATTTCTGATTTCCAGCTCTTATTTAGCTGAAATGACAGTGAAGAGTTAAATTCATGAACATAATTTAACAGACTGAAAATTGGAACTTTCCCCCCCTCCTTCTGGAATCATCTTTCCCTCCTCCTCCTTAACCAATCTCCTCCTCAACCAGAAAAGTGCCATTTGTGGCTAAAGAATCCAGATGTTGCTCAGCTTCCCAGATGTGATGGTCTTTCCATTCCAGACGGGGCCAAGCATGCCTCTTAAAATGAGGCAAAGGGAGGTGGGGGATGAGTAGGACTATTTTTAAAAGCCCTCTCGGCTTATTTATAATTTATACCCAATGTGTCTGAGTCTCGCAGCAGGACAACTGAAAAGAAGGAGGAATGACCCATTTGCAAAAGATCTAAGATATGTCAGCCACCTCACTGGAAAAGCTGCGTTGCAGAGTGACTTAGGAGAAACTCATTATCTATATTCTTAACTTTCCACCACAGGAAAAAAAAAAAGAGTTATTTATTTTTCCTGTCCGGGATTTCGTGATAGCTCCTGGCAGACAAAGGTGATACACTGCTTATTTTCAAGACTTAGTGATGCTTCTCTATTTCTAGATTCTATTTTTCTTCGGCTGCTCCAGTTCTATTTTGCTGCCTGGGTGACTCGTTTGCCCCTTGGCGTCGAGGGGCCAGGCAGATTCACTTTTTCCATGGTATTATTTCTGGAAGCATAAGACAAGGGTTTGATACTCAAATACTCGACTCTAGATAAGTCTGTTTGCCATTCTTAGTTTTTCAACCTCTGAATCACAAGGAAGACAGAATTATTTTGCATTTTCTACATACTATAGTCTATCACCACAATCTCCAAAGGCAGCATTCTACTCCCTGATGATCCTGGACCCATCCCTGCATCACACACAGGCCCCTCATCTGAGTCCTCGCTCTCTGAGACCTCAGCCGTCCGCACCTGTTGCCAGCAAACCACAACAGAGAGAGGATCTGGACAGTGATAAAAATACTAAAGAATCTGATCTAGAAAGGGTCAGTGATCTTGACCACTTCTCCAAACATAACTAGAAGATTGAAACTAGATGGCAAATAAAGTGACCCACTAATTAGAAAAATAAAACCCCGAGCTGACCTGTTTCTCTTATACTTCCAGATGTAGAAATCAACCAGAAAAATGTCTGAGGTTCTGTCAGTTAATGTATGAAGGCCAACCTAAGCCATTAAATTGGAATGTTATGGGAAATGGGAAAAACAACATAAATTCAAGTCTGAAATATTCTTATTCAAATGTTGCATACTTTTGTATATTTCCTGTTCAAAGAATAACAAAATAATAGTTTGAAGGGACCTTAGAGGTCTTCTAGTTCAACCTTCTGCTCAGGAAGTAAACCCTATATACCATTTCAGACAAATGGTTGTCCAATCTCTTCTTAAAAACCTCCAGTGTTGGTATACCCACAACTTCTGGAGACAAGTTGTTCCACTGATGAATTGTTCTGTCAGGAAATTTCTCCTTAGTTCTAAGTTGCTTCCTTCCTTGATTAGTTCCGTCCATTGCTTCGTGTACAGTAATAAAATAAATATCTCATGCAATAATTCCAAAAGCTCATGGTATAAATGAAATAAACCAGCTTCAAATACAGGTAGTCCTCAACTTGCAATTTGCTGAAAATAAGAATATTCTTGTCTGTATTGCTCTTATCCCCATACTACAGACTCCTGCCTAATACCTGTCTCTTCTGTTATTAGCTTGCCTGTTGAGCAATTTTCCTTTCCTTTCCATCTTGAGGTGACTTCCATAGTAGAGGCATTTAGAACGATTGAGGTATTGATTTAGTAATCATATAAATGGGAGCAGTGGTGGGATTCAAATTTGTTTTCCTCCCGGTTCTATGGGCATGGCTTGGTGGGCATGGCAGGGGAAGCATACCGTAAAATTTCCAGTCAGAGGTGGTCTTTGCCGCTTCTCTGAACTACTCAAAATTTCTGCTACCGGTTCTCCAGAACTGGTCAGAACCTGCTGAATATCACCTCTGAATGGGAGGTACTATATCAAGGGAAATATTATCCAACTATGTCAATTCCCCAATTCTATGCTTTTAATTACAAGCTTTCTTTCTATGTTTTCATTTGCTTCATCAGCATAGGTGGTGCATTGATTCTTTATTATTTAATTCTTTGTATGAACCAAGGGTTTCCTCTTCTTTAATGATATATTTATTCTTTATTTATTTATTTATTTATTCATTCATTTATTTTTTATTATTTATTCATTTATTTATTTTTGTATGTATGTATGTATTTATTTATTTATGCAGAAAGAAGAGAAAATAAAACCTTAATTATACGTTCTAGGACTGTGATGGCGAACCTATGGCACACGTACCGGAAGTGGCACGCAGAGCCATTTCTGCCGGCATGCAATATGTTACCCAAAAGAGCCCCACCGCACATACGTGCATGCACCCCCCTGCCAGCCAGCTGATTATCGGGTATCTGCTGTGCATGTGTAGGGGGCAATGTGCACATATGTGCAGGGGGGGCACATGAGGGTCGCACACATGCACAGAGGCAAGTGGCATGGGGGGGTCACACACGCATAGGCAGGGGGGTCGTGTGTGCATTGCATCATGGATGTAGGCATGCAAACACATGCACCTGCGCACTTTTAGCACACGACGTGGAAAATGTTAGTCATCATCTACGAGCAGGGGTGGGATTCTACAGGCTCGCTCCTATTCGCTAGAACCGTTTGTTAACATTCGAAGCAGTTTGGAGAACCGGTTGTTGGAAGAAATTGCTGGCCTAATCCTGTAAGGAAGGCAGGAAGGAAACATTCTGGTGTTGCTTACAGAAACTGCCTCTCTGTTAACCCTTATTACATTCTTGGCAGGACTGGACTTCCTGTCTCAGGAACTTCTCTGGAGTTTTTTTCCCCTCCTTTGCTGGTACTTTGCTTGTGTGGAGTGACCATTCAATGTTACAATGGCACTGAAAAAAGTGCCTTATGACCATTTTTCACACTTACAACTGTTGTAGCATCCCCACAGTCATGAGAGGCCAGGCGAGGAGATGCGTGCCACGATGTGAGTGATATTGAGTTGGCCACGCCCAGCCAATAACATGACCACCAAGCCACGCCCACCAACTAAGCCACACCCACAGAACCAGTTATTAAAAAATGTGAGTCCCACCCCTGTCTATGAGAATCAAGTAATTAGAGGAAAAGCTATCATTAAATACCCTAATGTTGAATTCAAAGCAATTTGAGATAGAAGCTTGTAATAAAGGCAAAAAAATAGTTCTGAATAGCACCCAAAAGTACATTTCTGAATAGCATTAAAAGAGCATGCATGCTCTATCAAGTTTGAACAGATTGGAAGTGCAGTTTCTTTTTGTGAGAATAAAAACCAGAACAATCCATTCCGAATCACCAGATTGCTTATGAGCCATCATCGTCTACTCCTATTGACCACATAGATAGAACTTCACCACAATGGTCTCTCCCTAACCTTGTCTTTCACATCTTCTAATATTATGCTTATCATTATTGTAATTAAATCCATCCATCTTGCTGCTGGTTGTCGCCTTCTCTTTCCTTCCATCTTCCCAGCATTCGAGCCTTCTCTAGAGAATTGGGACTTTGCATAGTGTGCTTGAAGAAAACAACATAGAAAACACTTGATACAAACAGGTTAGCCATCATGTCCTCAGGATTGTCAACATAAGAGAACGAAGAATTTGATTTTCAGATTAAGTCCTCCCCCCCCTTCTTTTGTTGGTTTCAATTCAAATGCAATTTTGGTGAAGAGAGTGTTTCCACTGTTTGCACTGAGATATAATATTTAAAATTTAAGGAACCCAATCCACAGTTGAATAAATCCAACTGAAAAAAATATAATAAAAAACTACAGCAAGAGTCAGGAGTTAATTTGTACATAGAAATACGCCTTCATGAGCATTATTTGGTATCCTCCATTTTGAAATTTTCTCCTCAATTTACATGTGGGATATCGGACTACTGCAGTGGTGGGATTCAAAAATTTTTATTACCGGTTCGGTGGGTGTGGCTTGGTGGGCGTGGCCGGGGAAGGATACTGTAAATTCTCCAGTCAGAGCTGGTATTTGCCAGTTCTCCAAACTACTCAAAATTTCCGCTACTGGTTCTCCAGAATTGGTCAGAACCTGCTGAATATCACCATTGGACTAATGGTTCTAGATCAAAGTCGGTAAAATTTGAAATGTGCTTTTGTTTAGTTGTTGAAGTTCTCCAAGTCTGGTTTAATTAAAGAAGTTTCAAAACTCTAATCAACAGTGCAGGAGTTTTGAAGAAGTAAAATTTATTGGCTGGGAAAGGTTATACATCCTTTTGTCTCAATTGCTTTGCAGTTAATTGGATGGGATTGGTGGGATTCCTATGGGTGTCCTCTTGCAACTGACTGATGTCTTGTTTCTGGTAGTTTATCTGGCAGCCAAGATGCTTGCTCTGTTTATCTATGTGTGTGATAGTGATACAGTAGCTGAGTGACAATGGTTTACTGGGAAGATGTTGTAATTGTTGAATTGTAATTGGGTTTTGATTAGGAAGTTGATAAAGAAATAGTTTGAGTTTATGGCTTTATCTAGACATTGGTGTAGTGTAGGGTCATGAAAAGTCTACAGTCTAAAAAACCAAATTCAGAAAACTCCAACAATGCAACATACTAATTGTGAGTTTCAGAGGTGTGATTTTCTTCCCCTACTTGTCTGGAAACAGGTTTGAGTTACAGTTTCCCTTGTTTGAAGTTTTGATCAGACAATAGCATAGCAACTCTAGTTGAACCTACTTGAGGGGGCCAACGAAGCAAAATTCTTCCACCTAATTGTTGAAGAATTATGATCTCCTGTTAATTTAGTTTAAAAGTTGGGTTTTTTGTGGAGGAGAAAAGCCACTGGATTGGGATTGCAGTTGTGGGGGAAAGGTTTAAACTTTTTCCCAAGTACCCTTTTCAGAATCTAGGGTGTGTCTCACCTCTCTTTCTTCTTTGCTTAGGAAAACACATAGTCACTAAGAAACACTGTATACCATAGAACAAAATCCTTGTTTTACATCACTCTGCTCTGAATTCACTAAACCAGATTTTTCTAATTCAAATCCACATTTGCAATATAAAGATAACGATGGTGCTTATCTGTTTTATAATAGCATTCTTCTATTTTACTAGCTTATTATGAGAATTATTAAAGTAATACATGTGAAGTACTTGGACTATTCTAAACATTCAACACAACCCAGTCACTGGCTACTTATTTGCCCAATCTATCAGACTCCCTTTCCATTTATCTTTTTTTTTCTTTTAGAATATTTTAATTATAAAAAAATGGAAACCTGACACTTCCTGCATATTGGTAGACAATGCAACTCCTGTGATACAAATGTTACTTGGGCTGTGTTTTATACCACTTACAGTTCTGAATATTCTTCAGAGGTCTTCTCCTTCAGGAATATCCAAAAACTGGTACATGGTACACCACCTGAAGCTACACAAAAGACCCCTTAGCCACAGCCCCCACCTAGCTACCTACTATCTTCCTGTCTACCTACCTACCTACCTACCTACCTACCTACCTACCTATCTACTGTGTTTCTCATATAATAAGGCCAGGTCTTTTTTTTTTTTTTGAGCCCCCCAAAAATGGCTAGGCCGTCTTTTCAGGGGTGACTTAATTCCCCCCCCTTGCATCTTCGGGCGGGCGGGCAGCGACAGCTTGGATGTTGACCTCGGCGTTGGTGGGGCACTTTGTATCGGGGTCAATGCAGGCAGCAACATATCCGGGTGTGCTACAAAAGTGCTTCCTAACAGCAAGCCCCACCACCACCACTTCCCCACCATTTTGCATGTTTTAATATAGGCCTTAATTTGGGGGGAGGGGCTTAATTTCATTTCATGCCTATAAAACATGTTGGGACTTCCTATTGGGGGAGGCCGTATTGTTGGAGAAGCAGGGTATCTCTATCTCTATCTCTTTACCTATCATCTGTCTGTCTGTCTGTCTATCTATCTATCTATCTATCTATCTATCTATCCATCTATCTATCCATTCATCCATCCATCCATCCATCCATCCATCCAATGGTGGGATTCATTTTTTTTACTGTTGGTTCTGTGGGTGTGGCTTGGTGGGCATGGCAGGGGAAGGATACTGTAAAATCTCCAGTCAGTGGTGATATTTGCTAGTTTTCCAAACTATTCAAAATTTCCACTACCGGTTCTCCACAACAGGTCAGAACCTGCTGAATACCACCTCTGCATCCATCTATCTATCTATCTATCTATCTATCTATCTATCTATCTATCTATCTATCTATCTATCTATCTATCATCTATCTATCATCTATCTATCTATCTATCGATCTAATCAGTAACCACACTGATGGTTCCCCACTAGGTAAAGGCCGGGAGGGTTATAAACATTAAATAGGTTTAACACAATATTGATAAAAACCAATAATTAGGAAGTTTCACCCCTCCCAAATCTCAGTTCTGCCTATTTGTGTGGCACAACCTGACCTATTAAGTAATGTTATATGTGGGTCTTGCTATACAATGCAACTCTATAACAGTGGCATAAAATGGGTAGATGGATTGCCATCTGAAAAGCCATGCTCTTCTTAAAACTGGGTAACCAAATAAAATCAAGAAAAAAATGGTTGGTTGGTTGATTAGATTTATATCCAGTTCTTCAATATGGAACTTGAGATGGCATACGTGTGTGTGGTGTGTGTGTGTGTATGCGTGCACAAATGGGTGGGCATATATACTATGTATGTACACATGAGTATTTTTTAGACCTAAATATATGCAGAGTCCTGAAGAGGACTGCAAACACAATGCTCATTCATTCCTAACCTTCCAAACTGAACCTAAGGATCCACAGACATTGTGCATCTGACAATCTCACAGGCACTTTAGTTCTTTAATTTAAAAGGGTTGATCTCTTGACTGAAATTGTTAGTTTGCATCTGCCCTAGTTGGCCAGTTTGAGGACTCTAGCAAAAAAATTAAAATAGACCGGTGATCCTGAAGTCTGTCCCTTTGCTTTTTAGAGAAGGCATGGTTTTAATTGGGGAGTGGGGGATACATGATATTGTTTTTGTTTTCTGAACAGACTGAGAGGCACAGCAGGCAGAAAGTCACTGCAAAGTGGGCAAGCCAATTCAGATATATGTGAAGCTGGAGAATTATGGTTCTTAGACGATGTGGCTGCTTTAATTGGGTGGAGCTTGCTTTTAGGGGAAGAGAAGTTTCCCAGCTTCAGTGGCTTGATAGGCATACCATTGATTTTCATCTATCACATTGCTTAAATGCAGCTGGGTTCTTGAAGGTTTCCCCGGCACTAAAAAGGGGGAATCCAAGGTGTACCCATTTCCCACCTCAGCTGTAGAGAAGCTGGAAGACAAGAGACTGATCATCCAAACAGATCTCCTTGCGGGTTGGCAGAATCACCAGTAGAGGTCAGTGTTAGGAGGCCCCCTGGCATGGACATCAAGGCCCTCCTGTTAGGATTGTGAGCAGTAATATACGAAATACTAATGCTGTGATGGTCGTTTCAAAAAATCCTTTCTTAGTGAGTATCTAGAAGAAGAGGAACATGTGTGCCAAATTTCAAATTTGTAGGCTTTATGGTTCTGGAGATTGTGTGATGATGCATGAGGGGTATTTCACACATAGATTAGATAGATAGATAGATAGATAGATAGATAGATAGATAGATAGATAGATAGATAGATAATAAATATAGAGTTATATAGATATATAGATTCAGGGTTGAAATGAGAGATCCTTCATAGTCTCTGAGCTTGGTTGATTTCTTGCAGACATTTTATTACCCAAACTAGGGTAGCAACATCAGTGCTATTTTTTATTTCCTGAGGCATTTGGATAGCCCCATGTTGAAAGCAGAAAAATTATTTTCAGTTCAACTGTCAGGAATGGCATGGTGCTTGTGTGTGGCTATGTACTAGCCTTCAGGCAACAAGAAAATATTTTGGCTATCAAATAAAGAAATGTGGAATAACTGTAAAGAAATGTAGAATAACTCTTGTGATAGGTTCTCCCAGGAAACATTTTTTTTCTTCAAACTTCCTGTCTGGCTGAGTCTTTTATGGTAAGGAAGCTCAAGCTGGTGATAGAAAGTGTCCTTTGTGTCCTTGCAGAAGCAATCCTGTGAGGTTGGTTGGGTTGTGAAAGTACAACTTGCCCAAGGTTATCCACACCAGTTGAAGGAGGAACCAGTCCTGTAGCCATGCTTTTTGACTTCCCTCAGGCATGAAATTGCCTGAGCATCATCCCTAGATTTGATAGGCTCACTGCTGAGAGTAATCCAGCAAATATGGACCACGGTCTATATTCTGAGCCATATCTGAAATATTCTAGAGCTGCTGCTGCCCTCCAAGATAGTGGCTGTTGACAATCAGACTGAATCAAGTACAGTAGGTGCCAGTGAGTGAAGACTGTTCAATGGTGACACAACCACAAAAAGCTTCAGATGAAGTCCTGGATCAAGCAGTGACATGGATGGACACCTTACAGGTCAAATAACTTTCCTAAGCTTAAAATGCTAAACTAAAAATAAATGATTCTTCAAAGGAATCACTTCCCTGTTTTTGTTTTTGTTTTGGATTCCATAAGCTATTTGGTGACCTGGATCAAGAGGCACTTGATCTCTCATGCTCTTAAGCTCAGGGGAAAGCATATGGCTCAGACTTTTCTCTATGTTTAGCCCCAATAGCCAAATCTAATTGCTCAATAGCCCTGAATTTGGCAGCCTTCTTTGCCTCTTCTCCTGCACTCTAAGGCAGGTCTATCATAATGATCTTTCACAGGAGAATGCCTTATATCCTATTTGAAAACATATCCTATGTGACCTGCTTTATACTGTACACGTTAGCCTTCTTGAAAATTTTTTTTGGCATCACTGAAGATTGAAAGCTGTAGAATAGATATAGCATTACTTTTCATCCAGTCTCAAAGACAGGCTTTAACTTTGGCCCCTGCTCTTCTCTTTTGCCATCCATCTTCAACTCTATCACTTTCTTGTAAACCACTACGAAGAACTTCTTGTTATTTCTAGGCAGCCTCTAGGTTTCTGTCCTCCAATGTTTTGTTTCCTACTTAGCCATCTCCTCTGGGCCAAGTCATGTTCCCCTTTGCAGTTGAAAGTGAGAAACAAAAGATATGGATACTGAAGAGATCCTCAGAATCGTTGAAACTGCCAAAAACCTACCTCAGCTACTCAACAGACAAATGTTAGGCCTAAAGCTTGTTTTCAGCACCATCGATGAATGGACAGATCACTGCATGGACCTTTTACCTGATAAGGTGCATAAAGGTATAACTGTATTAGTTGGTTTCCCCGCACTTCCTTGGAACATGTATTAGATAGATGCCTAAAATGGCAGGTGTTAATTATCTCAAGATTTATTTCTCAATGGAGTCCTTACCCATCTTTTTTTAAAAATCAAAATATGTATTGGCATTCCTGGAACAATGTTTTAATCTGTATTAGTAACAAGCCAAGTACAATCCCCTGATCATGTAATTATCTGTCTCTCCAACCAGGCAAATCTGGATTTTCCTTTCCTTGAGCTACATGTTTAGTTATTCAAAGTTTAATAAAATTTTCTTGCCATAAGTAATGAATGAGCCATTGTAACATGGCTTTGTTTACATGCTCTGACCCTGTCACTATTCTTTGAAGAGATGGGCTTCTTAACTTGGTAGACACAATCATAAGAAGCTTTTGGAGTCTTGTGCATAAACTCAAGCTGGAATTGAAATGCAGCTTTTTAAAAATGCAATAATATTGGAACAGACCAGCAAGGATGTCGTAAATTATCTAATGCTTGGAGACTTTAACTGATGACTGGCAGAGTCCTCCATGTTCTCATTCAGCTGCAAAAAATTGGGCTTAGAGCAAAAGCTGCCAGACAGAACTCCATGATCTATATTGAGAGGTCAAATTAGGCATCAAGTGTTCATAACTGCACCAACCTCAACAAGGCTGCAAATCACATCTGTGCACAATCAAGGCACAGTTAGAAACAAGGTAATGCAAGGCAATCCAGGGTCATGCATTTGAATTTTGGCTTCTTTGCATAGTACAGCAAAATACATTACACTCAGTTAAATTGATAAAAATATATACTTTATTTTTCTCTAAAATGTTGCAAAAAGATTCAGAAACCGTAAGTCTAGGAGCCAGAACCTTGCTTCAGGCCTAAAGGAATATGAAACAAGCAATAATAAATATTTTATTTACACGCATCTGCAAAATTATTAGCAATCCCAGTAACTTCTTCAGTGCACATTATTTCCATGGAAAGTGAGTGGAGAGCACAAGGAAGGAAGGGGAGGGGAAGGAAGGGAGCAAATATTTAGAACTGTCAAAGGAACATCAGTATTTTCTAGAAGCATGTTTTCTTAACCAAAAGTTCAAAAGTCAGAAACACATCCTTTCCTGCATGTTCCCCACCTCCACACAGCGGCACAAAAATTGTGTTTGAGAATAGTTGTAAGCACAAGGAGCAACGTGTAATTAAAGGGGAGCTGCCTGTCTCCCTTGGAGCAAGGGAGCTTGTCTTTGAGAGATCAAACTTCCCTGCTTGCAATTTTTCTAGGTAACAGATGCATTCCCCAAGGCCAGATTCTCTAGGATAATCTTCCCCAGCTTGGCTATTCTTCTGAAATATGGACCAAATTGGCAGAATTAAATGCAATAATGTTTTGCTGATAGTGGTCCACACATCTAGAGGGCACTTAGATTGGGAAATGAGCCAAAGGGTCTCTAATACAAGCAGCCCTTGACTTACGACCACAATGGAGCTCAAAGTTTTCCTTCCTAAGTGAAACATTTGCCAAGTGAATTTTGCCCCATTTTACAACCTTTCTTGCCACCGTTGTTAACTATATCAGTGCAGCTGTTAGTAACGTGCGGTAGTTGTTAAGTGAATTGGGCTTCCCCATTGGCTTTGCTTGTAAGGAGGTCACAAAAGGGGATCACATGATCTCAGGATATCACAGCTACAAAATAAATATGAGTCAGTTGCCAAGAGTCCAACTTTTGACCGTGGGACCCCTGGGAATGCTGCGACCGTCGTTAAGTGTGAAAAACAATCCTGTCAAATTCTTTTCCAGCACTGTGGCAACAGCCTGTTCAAAGTCCAGGGCTGACACAGTCATTCAATGAACTGTTCGAGGGTTGCCTGTACTAATACCATGGAAAATAATTAGCTGAGATATTTTGCTATAAAGGCCCCATTAGACAAATGAAAGATGGGCATGCCTACATCAGCAGACATTCATTTTTATGGGGTCACTCACTGGAGAACCTTCAGCTCCCTTGTGCTTCCTCATTTATTCAGAGACCACAGATGCTCTAATGATATTGCTTTGAGTTGCATTGTTCTTGGAGCTACATGGAACGTAGTTATGTGGTGGTGAGGGGGAGGGGTGGTCCCTCTAGCTCCCAATTATCCTATACGGGGCTTACACACCTGAAAGTCAGTTCAGAGAAGCTTGGGTGAGGTCTGTAAAATGAAAGTTGTCAAACACATAGGGAAGACACTTCTTGTGACCTGAGCATATGTCTCGGGTGAGGGAAAGCCATTCTGCCCAAAGTCCAAGATATTCCCCCTCCCTGCCTTCTATTCCAATCATCCAAGAGATCCAGAACAGTGGTGGGATTCTACCAGTTTCCCTACCGGTTCGGTGATCGTGCACTTCGCACGTGTGCGCGCTGCTTTCCAAACATCAGCTGAGGCTCTGCCGTGTCAATCAGCTGACAAAATAAAGAAGGGGAAAGCGCAGGAGTGGGTGGAAGGGCCGATCCTGAACTTTTCTCTTCTTTCTCCTCTCCTCTCAGTCGGAACTTGTTTTTAACTACCGGTTAGGTGGATTTTTTGCTACCGGATCAGTTGAACCAGGGCAAACCGGTAGCATTTCACCACTGGTCCAGAAACAAAGAAAGGAATGAAAGATTTCAACCAATCAAAATACAGCTAATAACCTGGGAACTGCAATCCCTGGGGCTGAAGTTTTCAGATCTAGTTTAAATCAAGGTCTATTTCAATGAGCATGCAAAAATACAAAAGGAGCTCCTTGAACACTTGGGCCCTTGCAAACATGCGCATCACCGCCTTGTTTCTCGTGGATGCCTGCAGCAATTTCAACCTGGGTTGATTCTCCCAAGACAGTGAGGTGAGACATTTGAAACCACAAAGAGGTCTGGTTTCTGGGCCAAGAAAGGGTACTGTGCTCCTGTGGGGAAATAGGGAAATGAGTGTGTGTGTGTGTGTGTGCATGTGCGTGTGCGTGTGCGTGTGCGTGTGCATATATGTGAGGCGAATGCCATGCAGCCTGGGCCTTTTTGTGAGGTCTTCTTTTCTGATCTGGGTGTTTCTCGTTGACTCAGCCATGCATGTCCTTTGCTTCCTTCCTCGTTGCTCACAAGCACTCGTGCAGGACCTGAATGTTGGTGCAGTTCAAGCAGCTGACGTGACAGCACCAGTGGAAGGTGCAGTTGCATCTCTCCGTCACCTGCTGTGTCCGGGTGCGGTAGCCCCTCCCACAGCACAGCAACTCACAGCCGTCCAGAGCTGGGGAGGTGCTGTTGCAGAAGCGCCCGGCCGTTCCTGCTGCGCCTGTCTTGCCGCTGTAAGTGCAGAAGTTGGGAGACTTCTCAAAGTAGACCAGGTCATGAGGGGAAGGGGGCTTGTGAGCTGGGTTCTCCGGCTCGAGGTGGTGCAACTCCATGCGGGAAGCTCGGTTGCTGCCTTTGTTGCCATAGATGACCCGGGAAGCGCCGTCAAAGCGATCCTTGAGGAAGTCTCCCACGGTCCGAAAGGTGGGCAGGCGCATCCAGCAGGTCTTCACGGTGCAAGAGCCTGACATCCCATGACACTTGCATTCCTGGTGCATTTCTGTGAAAACAGTCTGGGGAGGAGAGGGAGGAGGGAAAGAAGACCAACAAGCCTATTAAGCGTGTCAGAGGAATCATTTGGGGTTCCAACTCGAGCTGGAGCTGCGCAAGAATAAATAAAAACGAGACCCAGACAGCTGTGAGGAAAGAAGAAGCATTTATTCCCAAAAGCAAAACAGTTTGCCTTTAGGAACAGGCTGCAGAGAAATGGAGTATACAGCAGCAGATTTGTATAGGGGGGTGGGGTTGGACTTATCTGGGGTGTCTATGTGCTGATTCTAGGGTGACACTTGAGAACTGTGTGTGTGCCTGTGCATGTGAGTGGGTATGTTTGTTCTTGTGGACATGCAGTTCCTCTAGGTGGGAGACTTAATTTAATTTGTTCTGTTTGTGTTTGCAGGCCTTATCCTTTGATACGTGGATTAGGTTTGGGTAACTTATTTGAGGAAGTTTGCTAATTTCAGCCGATTAACTTAGTTTCGGCTTCACTGTCCATTATCTAATGGAGGCATTGATTCTCAGACTATGGTGGGTTCTGTTTATATTTTTTTTAAGGAAGACGGAAACAGTATAAAGAATAAAATCTATTTGGATGTAAAATTTTGCACAAGAGCAAAACACTTTTTTCAGTGCTCGGGGCTGCCCCAAAAGCCCAGTGCCTGGTTCCTAAGTTGAGAGCCCTGTCATGGCTATGGTGAAAGCAAGAGGCCCCTGGCTCCAACACTGCCCTTGTCACAAAACTCATTAGGTAGCTTCAGGCAAGCCAATCTTCCTTGCCTCCATTTTTCCACTGAATAAAGAGAACCAATCTATTATAAAAGCTGTGAAGATGTCTGGTGTTAGGCCTGGAGGGTTAAGATCTTCCAGAAATGGCTGAACTGCAACTCCCAGAAGCTTCATTTTATGCCCATGTGGGCTAGGTCTACCAGGAACTGTAGTTCCTCAATATCTGGACAGCCGGAGAAGTTATCCAGGCTTTGAACAAGCTAAGCAAGCTAAAGAAGGCTTTTTTCCATCCAAAGCTGCGGGGACTACAATTCCCAGAATTCCTAGTCTTAAGTTATGCTGTCTAGAAACTCTGGGAATTGGAAGGGAAATCAAAATGTGGAGGACGAGAGTGACAATAATAATACAGTACTGTAGTGATGGTGGTAGTATGTCCTATACTTTCTGCTTCTTGGAGTGATCAGGAGTGGCTGGGTGCCAGGGCATCTCTGCTTTTCCCTGTGCACCATCTCTCCCTTTGTTGTTCTGTTAGCAAAATCTCTTTTCCAAGGTCCATTTCTTTCCCCTTTTCCTTGCAAATGGGACCAACTCCCCGCCGCCTCCCATCCACACACCACAGATCCCCTCCACTAAGAAAAATGTGGATGTGTTTCTTCCAAGCCCGCAGTTTTTCTTTCCAAAGGGGTTTTTATTGCAATTAGAAGAACTGGAACCATTTCCTTCCAGATGTTTAGGAGCCCACACGTCAGCCTAGCTTGCGGTTCTGGGCTTGGCTAGCCTGCATAAGGCTGGCCTGATTAAGGGAGGCTTGCCCCATTTCTGGAGGGGACATCCCATTACCACAGCCCACCCGTCTCAGGTTGCTACCACTCTCCTCACAATCTATGTCCCTGTAAAAGCAAACAAATGTATGCTTCTCAGTCCAAGTTCACATCCATGCAAATAAGCAGAGAGAGGAAATACATTTTGTGCAGCCAAGCAACAAACATAAACAGGTATATTCCCATGCCCAGAATCTCTTGTTTCAGGCAGCAAATCTGGGCATTTCTAAGGGCAGCAGATAGGCAGATTGCAACCAATCAATTGGGATGTTTTCCTAAATAACTCTGCTGGACTTGAGGCCATTCCAGTGGGATGCTATTCAGTTCCTGCCTTGTGCCCAGGCATAAATACCCCACTGCATTATGTCATCTTAATTAGTAGTAAAGAAGTAGTTTGGGTTTTTAATATTACCTGCAAACTATAGTTTGCATCAGAGGTGGTATTCTGACCAGTTCTGGAGAACCGATAGCAGAAATTTTGAGTAGTTCGGACAACTGACAAATATGACCTCTGACTGAAGATTTTATCTGCCACGCCCACCAAGCCATGCCCACAGAACCAGTAGCAAAAAAAAAAAAACACCTGAACCCCACCATTGGTTTGCATGTCTCACACAAGGCTACAAGGGATGTAGCAGCAGAACAAGCTGTGTTGGAAGAGTAGAGTTAAACACATCATCAGCTTAGAGTCACTGTGTTCCCACAAGGGCTATCACCAAGGATAATGTGTCTTTATGTCCATGACCAGATTGAAGACTCCTTTTGGATTCACCTGGAAAGTCACTGTAGGAAATAGCCTGATTTAGCAAAGCAATTCTGTTAGTCATATTTACGTATGACAAACAGCTTGAGCTGAGTTTTCCTGAAACAAATTCTTCCCTAGATGAGGAGATGGATTCTTGCACAACCTCATGCTTGTTCAATAAAGTGCATAAATCATTGCAAGGAATGGAAGGTAAACTCTAACATGAATTATCATACAGGAACTGGAAGTTTGTTGCTTCCTTTGGTCCTATTTGTAGGATAACAGTAAAGAAACTGAGAGCTTGGGGTAATATTCCCAGCGTTCTCGTTAAAACAAGCTCCTGGAACACATTGTTTAGATTCTACAGTACAAATCTATGCCGCATGATAACGCCTTAGACACCAAATCCAATTTCATCCAGGTGAACAATATAGAGCTATACCCACATTAACTCAATCAGACATCTGCATAAGTGCATCATGATCTGAATGAGATCTTTTTTTTTTTTTTTTTGGCATGCTAACCTTAATAAAACATTAATTACTTTGGAGGAATTTGATGGTTAGTTTTCCTAGGAATAGATCGACATAACTGAAATCATAACTGATTATTTCATCAGAAAACAATGAGCTGATATGAACAGAGTGAATCATGGTCTGAGCATATGTTGAAAACATTCATGAAAGCATATGTTGAAAACATTCATTTCTCTTATTGGAGAAATCAAATGTGGTGTTAATTAGTGTCTGCTGATATCACTGTGCCCCATACAGTAATGGTAGGAAAGGCATTCTCAATGCATGCAATCCAGTGGTGGGACTCAATTTTTTTTACTACTGGTTCTGTGGGCATGGCTTGGTGGGTGTGGCTTGGTGGGCGTGGCAGGGGAAGGTTACTGCAAAATCCCCATTCCCTCCCCACCTCACTATCCTGCTTTCCAGCTCCGTTCTCCTTTACAGGGCAACCAAATAAGACCCAGCCGATCAGCTGGGACTCGGGAGGCAGAGAATAGATGGGGGTGGGGGCAGTCAGAGGTGGGATTTGCCAGTTCTCCGAACTACTCAAAATGTCCGCTCCCGGTTCTCCAAACTACTCAAAATGTCCCCTCCTGGTTTTCTCCAAACTACTCAAAATGTCCGCTCCCGCTTCTCCAGAACTGGTCAGAACCTGCTGAATACCACCTCTGATGCAATTCTGCATAAAGCCCCACATAGCCCGTAGTGACCCCCATTCTCCTTACCAGGCGTCCTGCCTCGTTGTTGTGCAAGTTCATCAGGAAACGCAGGTCTCTCCCCTTCTCGTTGGAGTCCACAAACTCTCGCCCAAAGACCCGTCCAAAATCCACATTGTCACTACAGCCACCCCAGTGCCAGTCGGGACCTCCCGGGCCTCGCCGTCGGTAGTCACAAGTGCACGATTCGATGGAGCCTTCTGAGCAAGAACGGGCCACTGAGTGGGTGACCCCAGCACTGGTAATAGCAAAAATGAAGGCCGTCTCCCTGCAACCTGGGGGCAGAAGAGAGAGAGAGAGAGAGAGAGACCATATAACGTATCGGTGAATAGCAGCACTGAACCCAGCTTAGAACAGGTAGGCCTCAACTTACAATAGTTCATGTAGTGACCTTTTGAGGTTACAGCAGTGCTGGAAAAAGCCACTTATGGCCGTTTTTCACCCTTACAATGGCTGCAACCTCCCCCTGGTCATGGAATCAAAATTCAGACACTTGGCGACTGACTCATATTTATGATGGCTGCCGTGTCCCAGGGTCATTTTGTGACCTTTTGACAAGCAAAGCCAGCAGGGGAAGCCAAAGCTACTTAACACCTGTGTTAATAACTTAGCTGCAGTGATACACTTAACAAGGGTGGCAGGAAAGGTCGTAAGATTCTCGCTTAACAAATGTCTCACTTATCAGCATAAATGTTGGGCTCAATTATAGCAATAGCAATAGCACTTAGACTTATACACCGCTTCATAGTGCTTTACAGCCCTCTCAAAGTGGTTTGCAGAGTCAGCATGTTGCCCCCAATAATCTGGGTCCTCATTTTAGCCACCTTGGAAGGATGGAAGGCTGAGCCAATCTTGAGCTTGGTGGGATTTGAGCTACCAAATTGTAGGCAGCTGGCTGCAGCAGAAGTAGCTTGCAGTCTACCTCTACTAAAGTCAAACCATGATGTTCAGAGACACGTTTGTAAATTAACCTTTTAAAAACAAAAATTTTAAAAACAAAGGGGTGGGGAGGATAGGGCACCAAACCCCAGAGGTACCACACTGGAGTTTCCAGTATTAGAGGTTCTCTGTGCCTCTCCCAGCTGTGGTCTTTAATCTGGCTGGTCTAAGTGGCAACTTCTTCAGCCTTCTAACCCAAATAAAGTATTTCCTTAGTTTATAAACCTACAACCAGCCTTAAATGGTGCTCATGAAGACATGCCTTTCAGCCATCAGAATTCACTTTATCACAATGCTCAGGCATATTCTTTAGCAAACAGTCAAGTTAGCCAAAGGATTTCCCACTAGATAGTAATATTCCCATGGAGGCAGCCTATATACAATGTGAGAAGACTGTAATATAGCAGGATTTTAATAACAGCCAATGGTGTACAGTTGTTGTCACTCCACAGGAATGGAGGGGATTCTCAGCCAGTTCTTCCCTGTTGTTCCCCCCTCCCATTCTGTTCCAAGGGATCCTCCCAATCTTATAGCAGAGGTGGTATTCAGCAGGTTCTGATCAGTCCTGGAGAACTGGTAGCGGAAATTTTGAGTAGTTCGGAGAACCGGCAAATCCCACCTCTGACTGGAGATTTTACAGTATCCTTCCCCTGCCATGCCCACCAAGCCACGCCCACAGAGCTGGTAATAAAAAAAATTGAATCCCACCACTGTCTTATGGGATGTATCGTAAGGGAGATGGAAGGCCCCCAGGAAGCAGGAAGGGATTGAAAATCAATTCCATCCCCATTCCATGAGTGGGAGCTTCCAGTAAGGCAGAGATGGGCCTTTTATGGCCCTTTTATGACTTGTGGACTTCAACTCCCAGAATTCCTAAGCCAGCATGGAATTCTGGGAGTTAAAGTCCACAAGTCATGAAAAGGCCATAGTTCCCCACCCCTGCAATTCTACTCACTATTTATTTCTTACATTTATGCCCCATCGATTTGTTCAAGAGCTCAAGAGGGAATATGTCATGCTTCTTCCTCCCATTTTTCCCCATTGCAACAACTGGTAAGGTCACCTGGGCTGAGAGAGTAGGACTGATCCAAAGTTATTCGGTCAGCTTCCATGGCTGAGGGGCAGCTGGAGCCTGTCAATTGATAGGCTGTTATTATTATTACTGTTATCATCATCATCATCATCATGGTTGGTCACACAGTCAACCAGATGTTTTAGACTGGATTTGGCATTTATAACCACCTATTCAAAGACCTGGGACAGGCAGATATTGTTTGATGGTGTTAAGATATTGTTCCAGGATGTAAACCATGCCAAGTAAAGTTGCCTTTTGTAATTGACTGACGGTGATTTTGTCAATGCCAATGGTGTTCATGTGGTGCTCCAGATGCCTTATTTATTTTATTTTATTTATATCCTGTCTTTATTATTTTTTGCAAATAAACTCAAAATGGAGAACATATCCAACATGCCTCCATTTTCCTATTTTCCCCACAATAACAAACCTGAAGAGAGTGGCTGGCTGAAGGTTGCCCAGCTGGTTTTCATGGCTAAGGCGGCAACTGAACTCACCGTCTCCAACTTTCTAGCATGCTGCCTTAACCACTAGATCAAACTGGCTTTTTGGGGGGCGGGGAGAATTGTACCCAAGGCAGCTATGACCACTAGAAACACATTTCCTTTCTTTTGCCATCATTGTGCTACTTCGATGTGCAGGTCATTATATTTTTCTGATTTTTCTCCAGTTCTTTCTCCTTTATTCAGCCATTGTTCCAATTTATTCTGTTAGTCTGCTGGTCTATGCCATTAGTGGAGCGTAGTCACGATTAATATCACCATCATGGCTGTGCAATGATCCAAATTTGAAAGAAGGAAAGGGAGGTGATTCAGAGTGTGCATGGATGCTCACATTGCATCTGTTGGCAACTCCTTAAAAAAGTTGCATCTTCTGGTGATAGCTACCGTAGGCACTCTCAGAAAATAAATATTTGACTTAATGTGCTGAAGAGTGTATATCCATGCATGCCCCAAATCACCTTTTAATCTTCATCCAGCTCATGTCCCAGTGGTGAGATTCAATTATTTTACTACCGGTTCTGTGGGCATGGCTTGGTGGGCGTGGCAGGGGAAGGATACTGTAAAATCTCCAGTAAGAGGTAGGATTTGCCAGTTCTCCAAACTACTCAAAATTTCCACCACTGGTTCTCCAGAACTGGTCAGAACCTGCTGAATACCACCTCTGTGATGTCCGCTTAAGCTGTTGAAATCCCACTGAAATCCATCAGATTAAACCAGGCCAGGTGTGCTAGACTGCAATGGCATGACGCTTCTAAATCCAAAAACAGCAATTCTGATATTGTTCTTAAGAATGCCTAAGTTATACAAAAGTACTTCAGCTTGCCACGCAAGTTGCTTTAAAAGAAGGGGCCAGCATGGGCACCATGAACAATTCTGAGACATTTTGTTTCTGGAAAAAAAAGAAAGGAAGGAAGGAAGGAAGGAAGGAAGGAAGGAAGGAAGGAAGGAAGGAAGGAAGGAAGGAAGGAAGGAAGGAAGAAAGAAAGAAAGAAAGAAAGAAAGAAAGAAAGAAAGAAAGAAAGAAAGAAAGAAAGAAAGAAAGAAAGACAAAGAACAGTCGCCTGATCTTTTACTACTTGACCAGGATCCCTTGCTCAGTTTCCCCAAGGGCTCATGGCTATTCCCCAAATTGACCTCACAGGTCATGGGCCCTTTAACCATTGGGCAGGGCTTGTATTCTGAAGGTGGAAGGCTATATGGTGGATGGGCACATCTGCTATGGTGGACATCCACCAGTTAAAATCTTGCAGAGGAGCAAAATTAAGAGAGGGAAAATTCAGTTCAGGTGGTCCTTGACTTATAACAGTTCATTTAGTGACCATCCAAAATTACAGTGGCACTGAAAAATGGGACTTATGAACCGTTTTTCATAGTTACGACCCTTGCAGCATCCCCATCATCATGCGATAGAAATTCGGGATGCTTGGCACCTGGTTCGTATTCAGGACGGTTGCTGGGTCCAGGGGTCACACGATCCCCTTTTGCAACCTTCTGACAAGCAAAGTCCATGGTGAAGCCAGATTCACTGTACAGCCAGGTTACTGACTTATCACCTAGAGAACTGGACAGACTTCCATTCTTCTCCTCTTCACCACCACCATTCAAATCCCTTTTCCCATATCTTCCCCTTACCTCTGTTGACAATCTTGCCGAAGACATTAGGGCCTGGGGTAGTAGGACAGTTCCAGCGGCGGTTACGGAATTGCCACTTGCATTCTTTGATGGCGCTCTGCAGGCCGCTGCTGATGCTGTGCAGGATGCCCGGGTTTTGCCGGATAAGCTTGCGTTGCTTGCGGCTCAGAAGCTGCAAGGAAGGGTCTAGCACCAGCTGCACATTCTTGGAGTCGGTCAGTAGGTTGGTAGAGGAGGCCACATTGATAATTCCCCTGCAAGCAGAGGTTTCAAAAGGATTACATTGTGATCAGGACAGGGTGGTTTTTGGCTCCTTAAGGACTCAGACCTCCAGAATGAAGACTGAAAACTTCCACCTGCCCCAGGAAAATGCCAGGGTGCAAAGGTTTTCACCCAAAATCTTGCAGTGTTGAATATCAAGTACTGCAAGGACATTTGGAAAGAGAGGGGTTAAGACTTGCGGGCATTCTTAGATGATTGTGAGCAGCCTCTTATCATGGGCTTTTCTTACCTTTGCTTCGGCCTAAATATCACTGCATTCAATGCTGCTAACATGTCAATGCATGTTTAATGTGTGTGTGTGTGTGTGTGTGTGTGTGTGTGTGTACACACACAGGTATGTATTTAAAAACTCTCTCTGCCTGGTGATACATAGAAGAATGCCCCCAACAATCTGGGTCTTCATTTTACCGACCTTGGAAGGATGAGTCAATCTTGAGCCAGTCAGGATCAAACTGCTGGCAGTGGAAGGCAGAATTAGCCTGCAGTACTGCATTCTAACCACTGCGCCACCCTAGCTTTAAACACTAATTCCTTACCAATTAATTTAAAGAATAAAAATTAAAACTTCACATAGTATAGCTGAATTCCCAGAAGGATCACAAGATCCACCAAAACATGCCAGGGAAATCAACTAATAACCATGAGTTGCCTCTTTTTCCTTTCATGGGCGGAAGATAATTAAAGAGTGAATCAAAATTCCCCTCTGGACAGGAACTGCCCAAATCTAGGTCCAGTTGCAAAGCAGTCCCTCTTTTATTCTGGACCAAGTGTGCACAACATATTTTAAGAAGTGAGGTACTCCACAATGATATTAAAAACTTAATTAAAAATGTCTGCAAGTCACTTATAGCAACGGGGGTGATCACACTCCACATGACAAATGAAAAAATCATAGCAATTTTTGGACAGGTTTTGGCAGGAGATTATGTGGATGAGGAATCAATCTACTTACTGTAATTAATAAGAGAGGAGCAAAGCGTTCCCTTCTCTTGCCAGGGCCACCCCAAACATGTGGAAACAGCTAAAGGGGAATTCCATATAAATTCCAAATCGAGTGCATCTGGCATTCTTGAATGAAGAAAATCTTATCTGAGAATTTATGTCCCCAACTTAAAGTAATCTAGGAGGAAATCAAATGGGCTTAACAGAGCGGTCTAAAAAGAATTTGCTGTACACGACTTCTATATGGCAGAGGAGGTGCTTGCAGGATCCAAAACGACAGTAGAGTGTAAGGTGCAAAATTCCTGTTGCGCATCAGCTTTCTCTGATTTGATATGCTCAAGATGTGTTAGAACTGCAACACCCAGCATTCCCAGTCAATTCCCTCTTTCTCTTTAACACCATAGCATGAAACACAGTTATGAACTCCAGTCATTTGCTATAGAAATGCAATTAATGCCTGATAATATAACAGCTACAATAACAATACATTGACAGTTCACTGAAATTAATGTAAACTTGGTTACATATGTTTTGTTAATCAACTAGCTGAGCTACATAAATGTTTTAAATAAAAATAAATGGGTTGTTACAAATAAACAAAATATAGCTGTTATTATCTTACAGCTATTTTTCCCTATTGTTGTTATTAGATTGGATTGAAAATCTGGAACATGTATTTATTTATAAAAGCCATAAACTTTACTTTTATTCCAGATAGGATTTCAGAATAATATAATAGCCAATTAGAGTTTTTTTGTCTACCCCCCCCCCCACAAAACCATGTACGCCCACACAAAACAGACACATATAGCACAAATGTAAAGCCCAATTTGACCTGAAAAGAAATTCAACCATCATTATGCATTGCAACTGCAGTTCCATACTATTTTCAAAATATTAAAATATTTATTTGAAAATTAAGAACTTATTCTCCAAAGAGTGTAGAGGAGGTGGGAGGCACAACAGTATGATAATAGCAGAATATAACAAAAATAATTCTAAAATGTATAGAAAAGCACTAGTGAAATTTTTTTTTTAAAAAAAATAGAATTTGCAAACCACACTGGAGGGAAGAAGAACAGCCACATATCAGCCACAATAAGGGAGCTAGGTTCCCTTAAAACGTGATTGGTTCTCTGAGACCTTCCCTCCCTGCCAACAGTGGCCACAACTATCTCGGGAAGAGAGGGAGAGAAACAATGGCAGCAAAATAAGAAAACAACCGTTCTGTTTACAGTATTTGAAAGGGTCAAACTACATGCCAGGCCCCATCCAGTGGAAGAGATTGCAAACAGCATGTGTTCATTCACCCAAGTAGCTGCTCTTTATCCTGCCCTCCATCCCCCCAGCCTCAGTCCTGCACAGGTGAAGAATCGCCATAGGAGCCCTAGATGGCCTAGGCAGCAGTTCCAATTGTTCTTTGCGCTGATACCCCTACTACCTCTAGGATGGAGAGGAAGGAACCCCAATGTTCTGCCATTTCAGGAAAGAAAATGCATTACTTGGAAGTTGCAGACTCCGTCACTGGAGCCAATATGGAAGGAAAGGGAAACCGGTAGGATACCATAACCCAACTTTCTCAACTTGGCACTCTCCATCTATACCCAACAAACTCCCATAATTTTTAGATAAGGGAGATTATGAGGGAAGAATTAGAGTTCATCTGGAGGGCAAGACTCTGGGGAAGATTGTATGATCTGTCTTATTCTGAAAATGACTGGTGTTAAGCTGTTAATTTGCGGCGGCTGCAAATTATGGCTTCCTTTGCTTTACGATAGTGATGGTTCTAAGCTTTTTTTTTTTTTAATGTAGATGTTTCAACATGAAGAGCAACAATAATCTGATAATTATTAACAATAACAATCAGCTGATAATTATTGTCAGCTGCCTTTTGATGGGAGCCACCTTTGATCCTGAAAGGCAAGATAAAAGCAAAGTAAAATTTTAAAAAACCCTACCAAAATACTTATTTTCCCATAGTCAAAAACACTTTGCTCAGTGCCTGGGTGAAAATAAACTCTTTAGTAATCTGACATGCTGGACACTTGATTTTACAAATGATCACTGCTCCCTATTATTCATTCACTTTTGTTTCCACCAGTTGATGTTTTAGAAGGAATCGTGACAGGGAGAACAGCTTTATCTGAGAGCTCAAATAAGGAAGGGTTATAGCACTCATAGATTATTTTTGATAAACAGATCACACACACAAAAAAAACCCCAATGGATAACCGACAGATGGATATATGATACAGGCATACTAAAATAGCAAAAGGATTTCTTATTGAGCTATGGAATTAAAATGCATCACGTGTGTTTTAAGAGTCTTTGTGACGGAAGAATATTTTCCCAATAAACTGTCTGCGCATCTTCTCCTTAAAACACTGTAGAAGGGTTTGTTATACTGTGCACAGTAGCCCAAGTACTCCCCTGAAAAACCTAACACTAAAAGTGGAAGAGAGTCAAAACAAACACTTCCAAGGCATACAGTCCAGGGGTTTCTAGGCAATCAGAACCGATGGACCCAAAGATGCTATTTCAAAAGGCAATCGGACTTTCTTGTCCTTCCTTGAAGACATTTAGCTTCTCATCCCAAGAAACTTCTTCAGTTATGAACTGAAACGAAGCACCTTCAAGGAAAAACCAAGAAAGTCCAGTTGCCTTTTGAAAAAAGCACCTTTGGGACAACCATGACCTGCATGACCGAGGATCTCCATAGACAAAATTTGCGTCTCTGGTAACTCTTTATTCCTAAATCCAACACAACCCTTTCATTCGCATGATTTTGCAGTAGAGGCCAGTCTGTCAAAGCCAAGGAGGCTCTCACCACACCTCAAGCAGAACACTGGGCTTCAGGATGTCCAGTCCATTGCCAAATTTGCTGGCAGGGAGCAGGAACAAACAGCCTCTCTCACTAAGAAGCATGGAAATCCTTCTTTTCTTTTCTTTTTTCTTTTCTTTTTTACCAGTACTACTACCAAGGACCTTTGGGCCTCACTGACTCACTCCCTGACTCACTTCACTTGGAGTACTAAAATGGTTAGGTTAATTTTCCAAAGCACTGCAGCCCTGAAATTTGGTACCATACATATGTCATCTGAGACATTTTAATAGCTAAAACAGTTTGGAAAATTGTAGAATTCCTCCCCAAAAGATGGGATGGAGGGATTGTATTTGCCTCCAAAGAGCTAGAGTGGGATTTCCCAAGCTACAGGTCAGGATTCTCCCTCCAGGGAATCACAACCAACTTTGTGTGGGTGAGAGAGAGAGGGAGGGAGGAGGGAGGGAGGCAGAGGGAGAGAGAGAAAGAGAGAGAGACTTTAAAACCTTAAAACCTGATGAGGTTTGTTCTGGCCAAGAGTCACTTTGCCTGCAGAAAACCGCTGTGGGAAGTTCCTGTGTCACAAAGTTTGGGAACCTCTGCAACATATATAGATTACATTGTAAGTTTTAAAAACGTTGCCTTTCTTTTTTTGCCCAGCTCAAACACAAATGAAAGAATTAGTTTTATTATTCATACAGAGCTAACCCTGGGTTCTGCAAGATTTGAGGCTATTGAGTATTTCATACTATCGCATATAGTCCAAGATACGCCAGTTACTTGAAACTATTGATAGAGAATCTAGGAAACAAGAAATGTATCTGCTTCACGCACATGACACAAATGCACTTAGTCATTACTGTATTACCCTGCTACCCTTGTAAGCAGATATTTAATAGTTATGCATCTCAAACCATGCTGATTGCTAGTGGCATCTGAGAAACAGCATTCTTTTCTTCTTTCATTCCAGATCTAGAACATCTAGAACTTCACTTCATCCCAGAAAAGACCTTCTAACACTGATAGTTTGATGCAGTGGTTAAGGCTGTGAGTTCTAGTCCTGTCTTAGGCATGAAAGGCAGCAAGGTAACTTTGGGTCAATCACTCTCTCTTTCTCTCTGCCCAACTCACCTCACAGGGTTATTGTGGAGAAAATAGGGGAAGGAAGAAGTATTAGGTATGTTTGCCGGCTTGAGTTATTTATCAAGATTTTAAAAAATTAAATAAATGTGGGGATTCTCCATATATGCCTAAACACATTTGGAAAAAAAAGAGACATTTCCGTTAATTGTAATTCTCTTTTCATTTCTACATTGAACTACCTATAACTCAGCTCATTCCCCCCTCCCCCGTCGCTTTTTTTTTGTACTGAGCAGGTGCAGCTGGCAATTTCAGATTCCATGCACCTGCCCTGACTCCAACACCATTTTGTGGGATCTCACAGCTACCCTTCTTAGATCCCATGTTGCTGCTTCAGTCCTATATGCAGAATTGCAAGTGCTCCGGCAAGAGACCGAATGAGTGGCCAAATTCAAATCACTGATGACTAGCAGTACAAATTATACTGGAAAGTATTCACACCCACAAGGTATATAAACCATTGAATTTGGAAGTGAACCTCCATTTGGCCAGGATGCTTCCTGAAATGATCATTGCTTTTCCTTTATAGATTCTTCCATTGGATCAAAAACCAGGCATGTATTAATTGCAGGAGAGGGGCTAAAATTTGAAATGGGATTCCTTTGCTTTCTCAGAGTTTCAGGGAGAGATTTCAGCAGGACCATCAGGCATCAAAACTGAAAAATGAAAAGTCATCTCTCTCTTCTCTGAACTATGATTGGAGGAAATATCTCCCAAACTATTTTTACTTGATTTGTCTGGGTGTCTCAGAAGAGGCATGCAAAGAAAATGGAAAGAAAGAATACAGACATGAAACACTTGAATAGCAACATTAGCAGTGACCGAAATAGTGCAACAGTAAATAGCACTTCAATATAAATAATTACGGCAAGAGTGTAACATACTTTAGTTATTGGGGAAACATTTCTGTATTAAGTAGCTTTGTAGAGGCAAAAGTAGAAGTAATAATAATTATTAGTAATTCTTTGGTAGAAACCGTGCATAGTCCCATTCCAACTACAAATTTGACCACCCCATGCGGATAGAGCCAAAGACCCATTCGGGGACTTTGGACCCTAGCCTTGTCTCTTGCAAACGACAGCCGGATGCCCAAGTCTTCCAAGCTCCCACCAAAGCAATATCCCGCAGAAACCGAAACGGGATCTACATCGCCAGGCGAGAACCAGCGCCTGGTCCTGCTCCGCTTCTCCACTTGGCCATTCGTACTGCTTCAGAAGCCGAGTTTCGGGCAGCGCAAAGTTGCCAATTCGGGAGCCTCGAAGCCGCAGCAGGTTTGATTTCCCTCCCCGTCCCATCAATTCACTAAGGCGATCCGGTTTCGCCAAAGGCGCAGCCGCGCGTAAAGCGCACTTACCACCATCGGCCGCTGTTATTCACCGCGAGAGTGTTGGAAAGAGAGGAAAAAGCCAAAACCCACAAGGTCTTCAAGCCTAGCATTAATGCCACGGGGCTCATCGCTTCGCCTGCCTGCTCGGCGGAACCGCAGGAGGGGGGCTGGGGGGGTTGGAAGCGGCGAATGATAGATGGGTGGGTGGAGAGGTGGGATGGCGACGCGGTCTCCAAAGCGCTCCGCTGGCGAAGCGCACACGGTGCGCCCGGGAAGTGGCCGTCGCTCGTCGAGATGTGAGGCCAAGTTGAAGTTTTTAGTGGGGGGGGGAAAAAAAGGGAAAAGGGAGAAGCCGCAGGAGAAAAAGTCCCCTTTGGGTCTCACTTGCTGGCAACTCCGCCGGCTGATGACTGGAGAAATGAAGACGCTAGAGGGGAAGAAGCGCCGCGCGTCCTGCTAGCTGAGGGCTCCTTGCAGCATGTCTGCAATCCCCTCTCCAGGGCCCGCTTCTTATAGAGGCTGCGAGGAGGGTCGCCATAGAGTGAGCCATCCAGTCAGGAAGACCCGGTGCGGTGCGCGCCCGCGAATTATGCGCCCTTGCGCAAAAGGGACGCACCACAGCTTGGCAGGCGGGCAGGGCCGGGCCGGGTCGGGTCGGGCCGGGAGGGGGGGGGAAGGGAGGGCGCTGTAAAAAGAGAAAAGCAAGGAGGCTTTGACGGGCCGCTCCCCTCCGCTTCAGATTAAGTTCCCGGAGTCCCGAGAGGCCGAAATCAGCTCATTTCGGGAGGAGAGGAAGCCACCTCATACTCGTCACTCACCCCACGCCAATGCCTCACCCCACCCCACCCCACCCCACCCCAAAACGGGAGCCACGACCAGTCATTCGCTCCGAAGAATGTGTCGCCAGTCGCTTTGCTCTCTCCTTCATGGCCCACGTGAAGGAGAACCCAGACAGCGCAGAGGCACTGGAAGGCAGCCGGGACGGGCACAGGCACGGAAGAGCCGGAAGGCTGAGCCCGTCATGGCATCGCCCCTGACCGCGATCTCCAACGGCCGCCCCTGCTCGTGCAGCTCCATCCCGCGGGGATCGCCTCTCTCCGGGGGGACTCCCACAGCTCGCCAGGCTTTGCGGTGGTTTCCTTCCTCCTCTCCGGAGTCTTTTGGCTGCCGCTAGCCAGACGTCATCCCCGCTTTTGGGCTTGGCCTGCAGAGTCCTCAGCGCCTCCTTTCATCCCGCGGTGGCGGAGAGAAAGAGAAGGAGAGGGAGAAAGAGAATGAAAGGGGGGGGGAAGGAGGGGGGAAGGTCAGCGGCAGATGGAGCGAATTAAAGCTGTTGCCGCCGCCGTCACCCGCGCGCTCAGCCTCGACGGCGCACTTTGAGCCGGAAAAATAGCAGCCGCCGACAAGCTGCAGAGCAGAGGCCCGGGTTGGAGGGCTCCTCCGGAACTACCTTTAATGCGAGGCGTCCCACGTCCTGCGCTGGGTTAATGCTTTGCGGCATTCAAAAGAGCTCCAGCTCTCTATTTTTGTTATTAGTTGTCAATAAAATCCCGGTAGGTGAGATGCGATTGCGCTCTTTCTCATCCTCTGCTCTATTAATCCATAAACTTCTTGGCCATCTTTCTGTGTATGTGGGCTAATTCTTGGAAACCTTCCCCCACCCTAAATTTCTTTAAGGGAAAGGGGAAAATGAACACCGTGGCCTGAAGACCAATGTACTGTAGATAAGTTGGATGAGAAGCTGAAGACAATCTTAATGCCCTTCAGAAGTTTTGGCTTATGGTTTCTCCTGTTGCTCGCCACTGGTGATGCTCGCATGGCCGGTGTCCTCCTTGGCACCCCTTCTAGCCCTCCAAAGCCTCATTGAATCAGTTTGGGGAAATTTTAATTTTTAATTTTACATTTAGTTCAGTGAAGTTTTTGTCGGGACCATGCCAAACCTCTGGAGTGTGGCCCCTGAGTAATGGCATGCATGGACCAAACATAGCCCTTGCAGGAAAAATGGCTGGGTACCCTTTTCTGCATAATGGGCAATCTGCTTCCTACCCTGCTGGTCATCATTATTTCTCTGATGGTCTCTTCAGACACTTATCATTTGACATGGCAGCTATTGAGATGGAACAGTTGCATATAAACAAAACCAAAATACATAATCTCCTCTTCTCACACAAGCACACGCATTGAAAACTTCACACTTCTAACCAATGCATAACTCAAGGCCGCTAAGTCCTCTTGCACTGCCAGAGATCTTTTGTAGTCCACAATTTTAGGTGGTTTCAAACTAGCTTGGTTCATAGTTCTGCACATCTAGTTAGCCTCCATCTGAAATACCTGCCTTGATCTAAGTGGCTCCTTGGGAACAATTTTTGGCTGAGGGAAGTCAGCCTCCTTTTCATTGCCTGTTCCCAGCTCCCCTTCAATTAATGTAGTAGTAGTAATAGTAGTTTCAATTAAATGAAAATGAATGGAATCCCAGTATTTTATTGTTTCATTATTTCTTCTAAAGGATCTTTTGCAGCTGATTCGTGTATTAATTCTCACACAGATTATGAAACAGGCCTGTTGCCAATTCGAAGAAGGAAAATGAAGATCAAGAAATTCAAGTCTTCAAATCTCACAAACACATCCACCTGTGTTCCAAAAGCAATTCAGGGGACTGTACAATGAAGTAATACCCTGGTATGATCCATTTAAAAATTCTGTTTTAAAAAACTCAATGGGTCTTGCTGCAACAGATTTCTGGTTGATATGTGATAACTTTATCTTTAAAAAAAAAAGTCATGAGGCCAATGCAAAAGTGTAGAGAGAAGCCATAGTTTGGACTATGGTTTGTTTGATTCATGAGTGAGTAACCTATAGCTTGGAAACTGGATACTAGACTCTACCCACATTCAATCAGCTGATCAATGACAGGTCAGTCTTTAATTTACAACCACAACTGAGTCCAAAATTTACGTTGCTAAGTGAGAAATTTGTTAACTGAACTTTGCCCCATTTTATGACCTTTCTTGCCCCAATTGTTAAGGGAATCATTGCAGTTGTTAAGTTAGTAATGAAGACGTTAAGTGAATCTGGCTTTCCCAGTGACTTGGCTTGTCAGTAGGTTGCAAAAGGGAATCCCACCACTGGTGGGATTCAAATGTTTTTACTACCAGTTCTGTGAGCGCAGCTTGGTAGACGTGGCAGAGGAAGGATACTGCAAAATCCCCATTCCCTCCCCACCCCACTAACCTGCTTTCCAGCACCCTTCTCCTAGTCAGGGCAACAAAAGAAGATCCAGCCAATCAGCTGAGACTCAGGAGGCAGAGAATAGATGGGGGCAAGGCCAGTCAGAGGTGGTGTTTGCTGGTTCTCTGAACTATTCAAAATTTCTGCTACCGGTTCTCCAGACCTGGTCAGAACCTGCTGAATATCACCTCTGAATCACATGATCATGGGACACTGCAACCATCATGAGTCAGTTCCCAGCATCTTAATTTTGATCACGTGACCATGGGGATTCTGCAACAAGTGGAAGGATGAAAAAGGGTTATAAGTCACTTTTTTCAATGGTGTTGTAACTTTGAACGACCACTGAATGTATTGTAACTTGAGGACTACCTGTGTCAGGCAGCTGGGAGGTAACAGCTTACTCTTTCTTTCCTGCTGTTAGCTTTGACCACATCCCTTCACATCCCACCAACTTTCCTCTTTGGTTCTCTCCAGCAGTTTCCTCATACACCCTAATCCAGGAATGTTCCAGTTGCAGGCCTATTGTTGCCAGGTTCTTCTCCCAAGGGATTCTGTGGGCCTCATCTACATTGTCAATAAAATGATTGGTGGCCTGCTAGGTGGCAGCACTTAGCTGGACAACTTCTGATTTAGGAAAGCTAAGCAGCAAGACTAGATCCGTGCTCGGAGGGGAGACCATCAGGAAATCAGAGAATTCTATAAATAAAACAACAAAATCTCAGGGTAGCCACACCAAACCACCTCAGTATTTATGCTCGCAAATTAATATGGACGGATCAATTTAGTCACTGGAATTCAAACTCAAATTATAAAGAATTTAACATTAATATCACTGGCAAGAAAGGTCTTGGAATACGCATTAAGTCATTGTTCAATTTTGTCAAATTGAAATAGAAAGTTGCAAATCAAATTGTTCATATTGGTCATATGTTCAAAATCAGTTTACACAAATTTGTGAACTACTGGCAGAGTGAGAAGTTATCTACAGGCACACTCAAATCAAAAATCTGTTGCCTGTTTAAAAGATATTCATAAATGCTTTTCAAATATGTAAAGAATATACAGGCTGTCCTTGACTTGCAACAGTTCATTTAGTGACCAAAGTTACAATGGCACTGAAAAAAGTAAGTTATGACCATTTTTTTACACTTATCACCACTGCAGCATCCCTATAGACACATGATCAAAATTCAGATGACTGGCAACTGACTCATATTTATGACGGTTGCAGTATCCCAGGGTCATGTGATCACTTCTCACAAGCAAAGTCGATGGGAATTCACTTAACAACTGCAGTGATTCACTTAACAACCAGGACAGAAAAGTTGTAAGATGGAGCAAAACTCATTTAACAAATGTCTCATTTAACAACAGAAATGTTGGGTTCAATTGTCATAAGTTGAGGACCACCTATACAAGTATTTGACCATTCCAGAAGGACTATGATTTAGAAACATATATTTCCATGAATGTTTGAAAAAAAAATACACAAATAAAAATAACATGAAAAATGTATAGTAGAAATTTAAGAAAAAGTATAAGAATGAAAAAAGGTACTAGAAAAAAAGCTTCTGATCTTCATAGCAGCTTATTTTCTCCCACCTTTAAAATTTCATATATATTTCCTCACTCCTCATATTTAACCATTTTAATTCATAAAAACAAAAATCACCCATTACCTACACATTTTTAACCATTTTCAGCAAAAACTCCAACTGCAAATATTTCAGTCGGTAGTTACTGGCTTATAATATTCTTTCTCCATTCCTCAAACATCCTTTGTATCATCCCTGGTGTAATGTTTTTTTCCCCTGGTGTTTGCTATCTAAGTGATCCTCTTCTCTCTTCTTTCATTGCTTCTGTGATAATAGCCATTTTTCTCTCTTTAAAAATTTGCCTAACAAGGAAAAGCAACAGCCAAAATGGAGCCCTTCTTCTTCCCCCCTTTTTCTCTATGGTCTTAACTCATTAGTATCATTCAACATGTTCTATAGTGTATGCACTTAAATGTCAATCCTCATTTTGTTTAGAAAAAAATTACCAATCATTTCATCTTGGAAGAATCCAAACAGTCCTCTTTCCAACAAAGGTCTGTATTTTTTTTTCTATTTGAAAATACTTTACAATAAGTCGGGGATTTGACTTCAGCCAAACCCTTTACCAATTTCCAATTTTCATAGGCCTAAGTCTTAGAAAACCTTTCACTGTAGTTGATTTTTAAATCTTTGTTGTTATTTTTTTCTGTTTTCCCTTATTTGTGCCCAGGGTCATAGATGGTCTAATTTTGCTGCTGCTTCAAAGATCTATGTCACTTTTAAATAATACAGATGTATTTTAGAAAGTGAAGTTAAGTCAGACCCAGTGTCCATTACAGGCTCCACTGAAACTACAAACAGCTATTTTTTCCTTGGCTTCTGCTGCTTACTCCCAAGATGCTTGCAGGGCCCTTGCATGTTTCCTCTTGAAGAGTTATGTTCTGAAGTATACATGGTTGACCTCTTCAGCTTCTCCTTATCCAGAGAATTCCACCATCTGGGATCACTGCAGTCACAATTCTCCATCTCAGCATCATTCCTATTCTTCAAAGATGCATCCATTCCAGTTCAGAAACCCATATTTCCATTTGATGGAATAGGAGGTATAGGGAATGAAACTAAAGCCCAAATTACATCTGATATAAAGTGCTCAAATAAGTTCTGGGCTGTTCAGTGTGCAGAATTAGTACACAACCAGCATTTTATATAATATGCACATTTAAATGCATTTGTATACAGTATGTACATTTAAATGCATACAGACAGCTTATTTGAGCACGTTTAAATCAAATTCAATCATCTCATTTTAGCAGGGATGATTTAGTTTATTTGTGGTCAGAATGGTGCAGGTGTTCCACAGACAGTCCTATGGAGATCACTGAAGTTAATTCAAAAAGTTGGATTAACTGTATATATGACTACAATCTGATAGGCTGGTTCAGATGGAATAGATAGAAAGGAATAAGGATCAATGCTGCTCGAGAGGCACACAACTATACGTTAGAATCAGATTTAAAGATGGAGAAAAGTGGTGAGAAGAGAATATATTAGGTGTAGAGGTTATGACATCAGGTTCATGAGTTTTAATCTTACTTTAGGCACAAAACCAGCTGTGATTGCAAATTACTTCCAAAATCTTGCCAAGAAAACTTCAGGGACTTGTCCAGTTAACAGGAATCAACACTAATTTGAAGGCATAAAAAATTAAAAAAGCAGTGAAGAATCTGAAACGACCCAATTTTTTGTTGGTGATGGAGAAAGTGCAGTACTAGAAAATCTTCCCTAAGCACTTTTCCTATTTATAAAATGCAGGGTAAATTTACTTAAGCTGAACTGTTTTATTTGCTGGCCACTCAGATACTATATTTGAATTATTGCCAGCGATTTCCAGAATAGGTGTCAAGGCTCCAACAAATTATCCCAGATGTTTATATTAGATTTCATATGGCTTATTCAGAATATTACCTTCACCTCCAGAGGTATAGGAAGTGAGTGAGAATATAGCTCAGTCTTAAAGACATTTAATCTTGTTTGCAGAAAAAAGCAGATTGGATGAGGGATCAATTGTGAAGTATCTGAATGCTTCCCTAAACCCCTAGAAAAAATGGAGTTATTCTAATAATTAATTGATTAGTAAGTACTGATCAGTAAGTAGCAAACGTTAAAAAGAATGGATATCCAATGCTGTAATTAAAATAAATGTTAATTGTTGGCCATTTTGTCTCTTCCTGTGAAGTTTAATATCTAGAAAACTACGGGTTATCCACTCTTGCTTTAAAACATGAATAATGAAATTCAGATTTGCTCCATTCAGACTCCTGCAAAGCAGTTTGGAGAGATTTCTCATGCTTCGAGTAGTAGTTTGAAGTAAACAGGGATTAATGTAACCCGCATCCCGTTGATTTCTATCAGTGGCTGAGTGCGTCTGGCTCCAACGGGAAGGCCTTTCCCTCATCCTTCCTATGACACTCCTTGACCCATTTCACCCAAATGCCATTTTGTCTTTTGTTCCAACTTTTGTTCTAACTTTAATAGCCCCCTCCTCCCCATCTTGTTGCTGGGCATACTTTATGACAGCTCCTTTGTGAGGGGCAATGGGATCTTAATTTGTTCCGCCTCATTCCACATTCTTAGAAGAATTGCTAGAGAAAAGCTTCACTTTGCAAACCAAAATGACTGAGTGGCTGCTCTCTTTGCTTCTTCTTGTATACAATCTCCTTGGATAAGAACTTTTGAGGGGGTCTCTGGTACAACAAGAGTTAGCCTAGTCATAATAAATCCTTAAAGATCCTCTCCAAGTCTTGAGCGCGTCAACATATGTAACTCTGGTCACATTAATCTTTGGCTTCTCATGTCTTCTACTCCTTGGGCCTTCTGTTCTCTAGGATTGATTTTAGATTGTAAAGTATTTGATGGCAGCTTGTTTCCTAATCTTTTCCTCACATAAATGCAAAATATTGCAAAGACTGACGGTGACTGTGTAATTTATATTAACAATAGTCATCCTGAAATGAAGATTCAGTTTCAGAATATTGTGCGCATGTTGAGTCTTGCTATTTCAAAATGGTAAGCCCACTTGCATCCTCCAAGTGAAAAACAGCACCAAACCCTCAACTTCTTGAAGCTCTTTGCATGGAAAGACATACATCTTTGCATAACATTATACTTTCTCCTATTCAGTCATGCGGAAGAACCTTGAGTTCAATGCTAGATTTGGCCAGCAGGGGCTGTTACAGGATTGGCTGTAACAATCATTATTATTATGGGTCTTACAGTCAGCCAGATGTTTACACTTTATTTGACATTTTGTCCAACTATCAGCTCCTTCCCAAGGACCTGAGATAGACAAATGTTTCATGTAGTTAAAGATATTGTCATGGGATATAAGCTGTTTCAAGTACAGATGTTTTTGCAATTGACTGATGGCAATTTTGTCAATGCCAGTGGTGTTCAGATGGTGCTCCAGATGAATTGAAAATAATAATTTATTGTCATTCTCTTCTATCTCGTCATCTTCATCATCCAAAGCTGGGGAGAACCTCCAGTTTGACAAAACCTCATGCTGCACGTTGAAATTGTTCCTCTGAACAGTCAGTTGTCCCTTTGCATGAAAAAGGGGGACTAAGAGCATCGAGAGAGGCAGTATCTTCAGTTCTGCTCCCCAGACTCAACATTTCCACAAATGGTCATTCCATTTCTTGAGTTCATTGTTCTCTTCCAAAAGATTTTCTTCCAATCACCACTCTATAGCTCTGAAAGAGGAATTAGCTGTAGCTATGAATGAAAAGAGTAGCCAGACAAACGTTTCTTCCTCTGCTTACCCAAGAGCTCTTGCAACCTTTAAGGTGAAGATGAAACTTTGGGAGCCATGGCATGTTCCACAAATACTACCCTTTCTCTTCCTTGTATTGATTCATTGTACAGCCACCTATCCATCCCATTTTGGAGCCAAGAAATGGCTCCAATGAAAGAAATTTAATTAAAAATACAATAAAACATGCGTTTTTTTTAAACATAAAAGATTTTATAAACATAAGCACAACCAAATCAGTCCCTACCCCACCTCCACTTTCTGCAAAAATTCACACATGACTAAGTTACTTTAGAGTTGAACTTGAGTCCTTTGTGAATCCATGGACACACCTGTGTAATTTTCTTGTCAATAATTTGCCTCCCCTTCCCCCCCCCCCACACACACACACTGCAAACAATCCTGGGGTTTCCTGATTTTTCATCCAAGTATAACAAGTAAGTAAGAACACAGTTAAGTTTAACTTTTCAAGGTCACCTAAGTTAGCTGGTGATCACATTTGCCTAAGACAACCATGTTTGCTTGATGGCAGAAAAAAACGAGGACATTAGCCTGACTGGAATTCATTCATTGGCTTTGGTGACACCACAAAAAAAGGACTCTCACATTATCACAGAAAAAAATGCTTCCTGTGGCAAACCAGAAGAATGGTATTTCTTGAAAACATTAAAAAGCAGCTTTTAAGGGAAAAGTAACTATATATACTGTATATGTATCTTGGTGCATAATACACACACACAACTCTCCCATTATTTTTCATATTATTTCCTAAATAAATAAACACTGAACTAAGATGCAGTAGGAGAAGCTTTCTCTCTTGATCTCAATGTAACACTACCAAAAGCTGAAGAGTGCTTTGAAGCCTTTATTTTCTGCAGCTACCGGGTGTTCTCTTAGGAGAAAGACAAAAAAGATGTGCAAACAAGCACTTTTATCAAGCTGGTTACATACGTCATCTTCCTGCATATTGTATTAGTCACAAACAATATCAATTTAAGCTAAAAATAGCCTTGTCTTTGATCAGCATAGTTAATTGTAATATGTTTCTTTCTCTGGGACTTTGAACAAGCAGCTTTTTTTCTAATTCTTGGATAGTTGTTATGTGCAATTCATCTGTTATTGTAATGGCTCCTAGCTTATTGTATTGTGCAGCCTAAGTATCTCTTTAGTTACATCTGCTATTGTTTACTGATTTGAGAGTCCCACAGTCGCCCCTATTGTTCTTATTGGTATAAAAAAAGCTGTATTATTTTGTTATTTACACTGAATAATTTACTTTTGAGTTTTTTTACTTGTTTGTCTCAATGCTTTTAAGAGTGGCATGCATACATGGATCAACGAATGGCCTGCATCAGCCTTTGAAGCTAGATTCATAACCTCTTCTCTTGCCTTGCCTAAAGTTTCCTTCCTTCCTTCTTTCTTTGTTTTTCAGCCCAAGCAAACAATTTCAATTCATCTCTCTCTCTCTCTTTCTCTGTGTGAGGGGTGGGGGAGAGAGGGAGAGAGAGAAATGAAGGGGATGTATAGATACATATATACATTAGACAGACCCAGGCCATCTTTTTTTAGCCGATTTCTTTCAATTTAGTAGTGGTTATCCGACAGAAGAGAGAAGGTGTGGTTCAGAAATACATAAAGAAAATCATAATGCAAGAGATAGGAATATCCCTCATGACAAGAAAACATTACTGATTGAAGTGCAGCAGAGGCTTTGATATACAAGTTGCACCAAGACTCTGATTATTATTCCAACAAGTATTTCTCAAACCTTACAGCAGGATGGAAAAGACAAGAAAATGCCTCAACCTTCTGCTTTCTCTCAAGACATGGACTCTTTATCTATTAATCACCATCGGGCAGAGTTTAAAAGGAGCTTTAGAAAAAGAACAGAAAAGAGCATGTAAAGAAACATATGTTCCAACACTGGAAGTTTCCAAAAAAGATTTGTCTCTGTAGGGTTTCTTGCCTGGGCAGGGGGTTGGGCTAGAAGATTTCCAAGGTCCCTTCCAACTCTGTTATTTTAAGTTCTGAGTTCTAAGATGTAAGTTAGTTCAGGAACCCTTGCCTCAAGCCCTGCTATGCTGCCTCATCAGCTGTGGAGATTGTACCTGGGAGAAATTAGTGAAGAATATCAGGAATGTATACTTAAGAATATGCAGGGAATCCCCCACTTGCAAATGTGCATTAGAAGATGGTTTTAACTTACTACTCCCTTGGAAAAGGTGACTTGTCCTTGAAGGCTGTTGCACCACCCCCACAGGTTCACAATCATAATTTGGCCACTTGGCAACTGGCTTTCATTTACAATGGCTGCAGTGTCTTATGGATACACAATTGTGTTTTGTGACCTTCCCAGCCAGTTTCTAACAAGCAAAGTCAATTGGGAAAGCCAGATTCAGAGTCAACATATTGCTCCAAAAAAATCTGGGCCCTCATCTTTTCGACCTTGGAAGGATGGAAGGCTGAGTCAACCTTGAATCGGTGAGAATCAAACTGCTGGCAGTTGGCAGAATTAGCTTGCAATACTGCATTGTAACCACTGCACCATCACGGCTCGTGATAGTAAATTAATGAAATATAATTAGTAAAATGTTATTTTCTATTCTTGACTTAAGATGCTTTTCTTCATTCTTCCTGCCTTGATTCTTTTTTTAAAAAAAGTTTTTATTAATTTTCTACAAACAAACAAGACAAACAAAACATAAAAACATCAACTCTTATATGTACATCCAGTGTGTCAGTTGGTTCATCATTTTTGTGCATTCATTCTGTAGTCTCAAATTACAATTACATTACATAACAACTCATATTGTCAATCCAAACTTATATATCCTAATATCACTAAAAAAAGAAGTTTTTGACTATATTTTTAATCATTCATGCTTAATGAGCTAACAATACTTTAAACCAGTTTACTCTATAACAAATCAGCTAGTCATATCAAATCAATCCTAAAAAATCCTTTATAAATATAATATCAAATAGCAAAATAATAGCAAAATAAAGATATTCCTTACTATCTAGCATTCTAAATATTCTATTATCGTATTTTATCATCTAGCCATTTATAAAAAAGATCCCAAATTTCGTAAAATTGTTTATCCTCTTGCTCTCTAATTTCAAATGTCAATCTACTCATCTCAGCACATTCCAATATTTTCTTAATAATTTCTTCCTGTAATGGTATTTTCTCATTCTTCCAATTTTTAGCAAATACAATCCTGGCCGCTGTTAATACATTTACAATCAGGTATTTCAAATCTTTACTATATATATCAGGTAAAATTCCCAATAAGAAGATCTCTGGTTTCAAATCTATATGTTTCTTTGTCATTTTTTCCAACCACATGCGAATTATAGTCCAATATTTTCTAGCATCCTCACAAGTCCACCACATATGGTAATACGAGCCGGGTATCTGATGACATTTCCAGCATTTTTCAGATTTGTTCTTAAACATTCTTGCTATTCTTGTCGGAGGAAAATGCCACCTGTAAAACATCTTATACAAGTTTTCTTTATATGCTGTTGACATTGTCATTTTATAATTTTGAGACCACAATTTCTGCCATTTCTCTAAATCAATCCCATATCCAAAATTCTTCCCCCAAACAATCATAGTTTCTTTGACTTGTTCTTCCTCTAATTTCATTCCCAGTAAATAACCATATAGTTTTTTAATCACCTTCTCATCAGTACCCATCAAGATCTTATCTAAATCAGTCTGTTTATCATAAAATCCCTCCGTTTTAGAATCTTCATCATACCTTGAGTGTATTTGTGCATATGAAAACCAATTCATCCTTATACCTTGTTCCTCTAAGTTTTGGATCGATTTAAGTTCACCCTTTTCATCCAAAAGTTCCCCATATCTAACTGTTTGTTCCTTCTTGTAAATTATAGGATAGGAAAATGCTTCAATGGTCGATAACCAAACTGGAATTTTCAAATAACATTGTCTTTTTATCTTCTCCCAATTTAACCACAAAGACTCCTGTACATAATGTCTTCTAAAATAACCCTGTGTTTTAGTTCCCTTATACCATAAAAAAGCATGCCAACCCAACAGCAAGTCATGCCCTTCTAATGTCAACAACCTATGTTTCCTTAATGTTATCCATTCTTTGACCCACATCAAACTTGCAGCTTGATAATACAATTCCCAATTAGGCAGACCAAAACCTCCTCTAATTCTAGCATCTTGCAAAAGCTTTAGCTTTATTCTCGCTTTTTTACCTTGCCATATAAACTTCAACATAATTTTATTTAAATCTTCAAAATAGTCTTTTCCAAGCCTAATTGGTATTGTTTGAAACAAAAATAAAATTCTAGGTAAGATATTCATCTTAATTGTTGAAATTCTCCCTATTAATGACAATTGCAAGTTTTCCCACTTCTTCAAATCTGTAGTTATCTGTTGTTTAAGTTTAATATAATTATTCTCCTTTAATGTGCTACATCTTGTTGTCAAATATATCCCCAGATACTTAACCTTATTTGTAACTTGAATTTTCAAAAGATCTGCCAATTCTTCTCTCTGTCTCAATAGCATATTCTTTGTCAAAATCTTTGTTTTGTCTTTATTTATTTTCAAACCAGCCACCTCTCCATATGCCTCTATCCTTTCCAGTAACTTTGGAGCTGTTTCTAGCGGATCTTCCAAAATAAAAGCTAAGTCATCAGCAAAAGCTTGTAGCTTAAATTCTTCCTTCTTAATTTTCATTCCTTTTATGCTTTTATCATCCCTAATATTTCTATTCAACACTTCCAAGGTCAACACAAATAGCAAAGGAGATAGGGGGCATCCTTGTCTTGTGCCTTTTCTTATATTAATAAAATCTGTAAGTTCTCCCTCCATCATTACCCTTGCTGTCTGTTTATTATATATAGCTTCTATTGCTTGAATAAATTTTTTAGCGAAACCCATCTGCTCCAATAATAATAACATAAGTCTCCAGTTCACGTTATCAAATGCTTTTTGAGCATCTAGGAATATCAAAGCCATTTGCTTTTCAGGATGAGCCTCATAGTATTCCAAGGTGTCCAAGATTACTCTCATATTGTCTCTAATTTGTCTCTTTGGCAGAAATCCATTTTGATCTGAGTGAATAAAATTATTTAAATATTTTTTAAGTCTTTCTGCTAAGATTGAAGCAAAGATTTTATAGTCTGCATTCAATAAAGAAATAGGTCTATAATTCTTAATTTGCAATGGGTCAGTCTCTTCCTTTGGTATAAGTGTAATATAAGCCTCTGACCATGTTTTGGGTATCATCTTTTTTAACATAACTTCATTCATAACTTCTAACAATGGGATGCTCAATAATTCTTGAAATGTTTTATAAAATTCTACTGGAAGCCCATCTGGACCCGGAGCTTTCCCATTATTTTGTCTCTTAAATGCTTCATTTAGTTCCATCATTGTTATATTGCTTTCTAGCATTTCTTCAGTCTCTTTAGGTATCTTTGGTAAATTAGCTTCCTGTAAATACTGTTTGACTTTTTCTTCATCAATATTTTCCTGTTTACATAATTGTCCATAAAAATCTCGAATAATTTCTTTTTTCTCCTTATTCCCATAACAAACTTGGCCTTGTTCATCTATTAACTTCAATATTTTTCTTGATTCCTTCTCTTTTCTCAATTTATATGCTAGCCATCTACCTGGTTTATTTGCATCTTCAAAATAATTCTGTTTAGAGTTTCTAATTTTCTGTGCCAGTTCTTCTTTCTCTATTAATTCCATTTTATGTTTGATTACATCCAGCTTCAATTTAATATCCTTTTTCTGTGGCATTTTCTGTAATTCTTTTTCAAGAATTTTATACTCATCTTCCAAGGCCTTAGAAGCTTGCCTTTTCCTAATATTCTTTTTTCTTGTATAATCTATTATCAAACCTCTAGCGTATGCCTTCATTGTGTCCCACACATTTTGCGTTGAAGTATCTTCTTTTTTATTTTCTCTGAAGAAAAAAGCCAATTCCTTCTCCATCCATTGTGTAAAATCTTTCTCCTTTAAAATAGTATTATTTAATGTCCATCTCGATCTTTTTTTTTGTCCCTTCCATTTAATTGTCATTGGGCTATGATCTGCCCAGGTACTTGTTTCAATATTTGTTTCTTTAATATTAGATATTAGTTCTGTTGAGATCCAAATCATATCTAATCTGGACCATGATAAATGTCTATTTGAATAAAAAGTATATTGTTTAGCTTTAACATTTCTTTCTCTCCAAATATCTTTTAAAGTTAATTCATCTGTCATTTTAAAGAAGGACCTTGGGAGAGCCTTTCTATTTTGCTTTGTTGTTGTTGCTATATAGTCCAGTTTATTGTCCACAATTCCATTAAAATCTCCCATCATAATTATATTAACATAGTCCAGTCCAATTATTTTCATATGTAGCTTTTTATAAAACTCTTCTTGTTTATCATTCGGAGCATAAATTGCAATCAAGAGTATTTTTATATTATTGTCCATTATTTCCACCATTAATACTCTTCCATCTTCATCCGTGTAAATCAATTTTGCTGGAATAGCCTCTTTAATGTATAAAACCACACCTCTTTTCTTACATTGAGTCAAAGAGGTAAATATTTTCCCTAATTTTGGCTGTAATAACAATTGTTCATGTTGTTTTTTAATGTGAACTTCTTGTAAACAAATTATATCAAATTTTAATTTCTCTAATTTATGAAAAGTTTTCCTTCTTTTAACAGCTGAATTAAGTCCATTTATATTCATTGTAATCAGTTTTTTTTCCTCCATAATTATGCTTTATATTTAGGTCTAACAGCTCTCGTGGATCTCACTTCACGCTGTTCTTTATTATCCATCTGTCCCCCTGCTGCTCCTTTCTCTTTTTCAGTCTCCAGTTGTTCATCTTGAAACTCAATTGATAAAGCCTCTTTCTCTATTCCCTCTCTTCTTCCTCCAAAGAATTCTGCATGAAAAAGTTCTGCTTTCTCAATTGAATCAATTCTATATCTTTGCTCTTGCCACCCAAACACTAGTCCTTCTGGAATCAGCCATCTATAATTCACTTCATTTTCCAATAGTATTTTGGTCAGAAATCGATATTCTCTTCTCATCTCTCTCACTCTTCTGGGTATTTGTTTTAAAACCACAACCTCTTTACCTTTGTATTTCAGTATTTTCTCTCTTACTACTTGTAATATTTGCGTTTTAATGGATTTTTTGGTAAATCTAATATGGACTTCCCTGGGTAATTTATTTCTCATCGCATATCTTGTATAGACTCGATATATCTCATCTATTCCATCCATCATCTTTTCCTCTGTAATTTCCAAAACATCTGCCAAAATTTCTATCATTACCGCTGCCAAATTTTCTCCTTTTTCCTCTTCTATATTTTGAAATCTGAGGTAAAATTCTGACCTTTCCATCTCCCACCTCAACATCCCACCTTTTTCTTGTTCAACCGCTGTTAGTCTGCTGTCAATATTTCCAATCTTCTTCTCTCTTTGTTTTCCTTCTTCCTCAATTTTTTGGAATCTCTCCTCATACTTAACCATCATTTGTTTAATATTTTCCACTTTTTCATCAGTCTTCTCTATTCTTTGTTCAATATTTTCTGCTCTTTGTTCAATATTTCCTGCTCTTTGTTCAATATTTTCTGCTCTTTGTTCAATCTTTTCTATTCTTTGTTCAATATTTTCTGTTCTTTGTTCAATATTTCCTGTTCTTTGTTCAATGATATCTGATTTTGTCTTGAGATCTTGGATTCCTTGCATAATCATCTGTAAAGTTATTTTTTCTTGTTCCTTATCTTGCTTCAACATTGTCTGAATTAAACGTTGTCCTCCAACTGGTGGGGAAGCAGAGGTAGAAGCAGAAATGCCAGATGGTATTGGTTTCCTGCTGATTTCAATGTTTCCAAAACTTCAAATTCTTCTTGACTTTTAATCCAACTGGTAGAGCAGCCAATTATAATCCAAAATGAAGAACTCCAATAGTAAAAAACACGAAACCACAGAAAAAACAGGAAAAAAAGAAGAAGAAAGATCTTCAGGTTCTTCTAGACCCTAATCCAATTACGAGATAGTCCACCATAAAAAAGGAAAAAATAGAAAGGAGAAAACAAACAAATCCAAAAATAATAATATTGATTAAGAGCAAAAAAAAAAGGAAAAAAGAAAAAGCAAAAAGAGAAAAAAAAAAAAAAGTTCCTTCAGATTCTTCACACCTTAATCCAATTAAAAAGTCTCAATAATCCAAAAAAAAAGAAAAAAAAAAAACAACCTCAACAACAAAGTAGTCCAAAAACATAAATATGAAAAGCAAAAAGGTCCCAATAAAAAAGAAAAGAAAAATAAAGAAGAAAAAACTCTGAGGCTTTCCCTTTAAAATAAAAGGCAAAAATAAAAATATTACTAAAATTAAAATTTAGAAGAAGGCTAGCGAATGGGGTATATATAAGAAAACACACTGCACTTTGTTATTTATCCAAGGCTCTTGTTATGACTCTCTTCTCCAGCAGCTTCAAAGCCAAACCTCAAGTGTTGTTGATAACAGTCCAGGAAAGCACCTGCAATAATATTTTGCTGTGCTCTCCCTCTATCTTATCACATTAAAAAGTCCTTGAGATGAGGTCTTTTTGCAGTTCTCTCCAATTCACATAAAGATACTTTCAAGCCTCTAGTTGGCAGTGTTACAAAGTTTCTTAATGCTCTTTCTCCCCGCCCGCCAGAAAAAAGGAATAATATATACAGAAAAAAAGAGAAAAAATAGCCAAAGGGAGCCTCTATCCTAAAGAAAGTTAAAAAATCAAAAGAAGCATAAAATCAAAGGAAGCATAAAAATATATATAAAAGAAAATTCAATCCGGTTACCTACAAAGTCACAGTAAAATCTTTCCCAAAAAGTATAAAGAAAAGAAAAAAAAAAACCAAGCCTCAATTTGACATCACTTTAAAAAACGCCGCTCAAAACGATTTCAGTCAAAAAAAAAAAATCTCAGCTTTCTTCTTTATATCGGATGAACTTTCCAACCTTAGCAAATTTACAGCACAAAAGAGTTTTTCTCACCCAGCCGACACACTTCACTCCAATCACTTTCTTTTCGGAGCTGTCCCGACTTCAGCAGCTATGGAGGCTGCCTCTCCGCCGCCAGCAAAAGGGCTTCTTCCGGATCAAACCAGAGATTTTGCGATATCTCTGGGATCCTGGAACAATGCCCTTCACGATCACCGTCTCTACGGGACGGCTTAGGTCCGTTAGGACCGACCAGGGGCGAAAATATCGGCTACGATCTCAGAGCCCCGAGATCGCAGCTGTATCGCCGGAACGAAGCTCCGCCTTCTCCCCCTTCCTGCCTTGATTTTGAAAGTATGTATTTGGTCATTCTATATTTCTTTAGATGCCTAAGACTTTAATTCTTTATCTTTCTTCAAATTTTCCTCAACTTTTATGATTGTTTGTTTGTTTATTGAATTTATATTGCCGCCTATTTGCCCATGATAACTCAAGGCGGCTTACAGAATATAAAACCTCATTTAAAACAATACAACTAATAAAAAGAATCAAATAAATTAATATAATAAAACCTTTGTTTGCTTTGAAAACCAGTCAGACCTATATCTCTCTTCACTTCTTTCCAAGTTCTGCAGGTTGCTATTTGCCTGTTATCCATACATCGTTGCATCTTTTCCTTCCATATCTTTCTGGTACATTTATTCTCATTATTTCTAGAAACATAAAATATATATTTGACACTAAAGCTTAATGTTGTGTTTCACAGTCTGCCCTTGGAGGTACCATGGTTGACATAATAGTTGTGTGATTCACTAAACCACCATATGATTCATTTAATAACTGAACCACAGTAAAAATTGTTGTAAAATCAGCTCCAGTCACATGATGATTTACTTAATAACAGCTTCATTTAGTGACCTAAATGATCATGTGGCTCATTAAACCACCACAACATTCATTTAATAATCACAGTAAAAATGTATTTAATTCCCTTGTTCTTTACCTAAAATGCAGTGAATTGCCTAAAATCTGAAGAATTTTAAACTTCTTCTATAGATCTAAGGACAAAGGATGCTTATATAAGGAGCTTAACTGTGGAATAGTGAAATAATAGTAAGGTTTCATGAAAGAAAAGACAACCATTATTTTGTCTAGTGGGTTAAGGCCCCAGGCTTAGACAGCAAGACACTATGAGTTCAAGACCTGCCTTAGCTATGAAAGCCAGCTAGCTGGGTGGCTTTGGGCCAATCACTCTCTCTTTCAGCCCAACTCTCCTCACAGGGTTGTTGTGGGGAAAACAGAAAGTGGAAAGCAGATAGGTTCACTGCTTTGAGTTATTTGTAAAAATAATAAAGGTGGGATATGAATAAATAAATAAAATAAATAGAAGAGTAAAAAGAAGAGTTTTTGACAGAGTATTCAAGATAGACAAACTGCACATAAAAAGACAACTATTAACTGAGTAACTGTGATGTACAAAACATCACAGATCGATAAAATACTCAAGAATTGGAAATTTACAGTCCAAAGGACACAATGATAAAAAAATATTTCACACAGTACTATTTGGTGCCACAATGAGATTTAAAATGGTATTTTTAGGAATCATCATTTATTAGCAGTAGAGCCAATCCTTGTCAAGCAGGAGACAGAAGAGTTTCTTACAGATTCCAATTTTCTGGTTTCAGCTCAAGCACCTTTGCCTTTCTTCTGTAACTAGATATTGTAATATTGGCCAAGTCCAGGACCATCCAAAAGTAAAAGCAAGAATAAGTTGCTGGGGAAACAGAAACTTTGAATTAAGACAGCTCAGGATATTTTCCAAAGAGCCAGGAACAAGCTCACTTTTAAGGAATCCAACAGAAGGCATATTTTTCCAGAACTATCCACAAGGGGGGAAACCTGTACAGTTAGAAAAAGAGAGAGGGGGGGGGGTTGGAAAGAAAGGGAACAATACGTTGAATATCTTGCCCATATGCTCAAGAGAAAAATCTAAAATCCAGCATCCTTACCTTAGTCTGGAGCTAGAAAGAGGTTCTTCCATTCTTTAGCTGGACAAATATTTCTTCTGTGGCTCCTACCATTTCTATAATCGAGGAATTTTCTCTCTTCTTGAAAAAAAAAATATTCGATTTCCTTTGTTGTCAGGCTAAATTTGGCTAAAGCTTTCCCAGATTTCTATGGCATTCCCTAAAAGATAGGTTAATAGGACAGGCAGGTATTTAACCCAATTCTGCTTTTCATTGCACCAGACTTTAATGCAATCCTCAACATCAAGTTCATTCATTCAGAAAACTGGTGGGGAAGATGCCTTCAAGTCAGTACTGATTTCTGGTAACTGCCTGGTCAAGTCTCTGCAGCTATTTCAGCAAGATTTTTCAGAAATGTTTTATCATTTCCTTCTTTCTGGGGCTGAGAGAGAGCGACAAACCATGTCACCCAGCTGGTTTTGTGACTAAACTAGGACTAGAACTCATAATCTCCTGGCTAAAATTTTAGCAGGAGCTTTAACCACTATGCCAACTGGTTTTCCACTCAAGATGTCTTATGAAGTTCTTTCCTTACCTATTTGATGAAGTATGCACTTCTGTTACTATTTATACTTATATTTCTAATCATGTGGCACACTGTTTACAAGATGCACCTGCTTTTCTACTGATTCACCTTGCCATATCTCCTGTGAGAAAACAGCAAAATCACAAATCATATCAATACTATAGAAAAATATAAAGCAACCCATCCAATGAGTAAAGATTTTGCATGAGATATTGCAGATGGTCAAGTGTTAAAAATGAGCAAAGTTTACAGGAAGAATAGTAGAGTCGTAAAAGACAACTGTAAATAAAATGTAGTAACTCCTACCATCCAGCAGATCAGAAATAAAATATTGAAAGACCAAAATAAAACAAGTATGCTATAATGAGGATTCATGTTTGATGAGAAATTATTGACTGCAAATATCTTTTGGCATATCTAAGGAGACATTGTAAAAACACATTTAGTTTTCATGAGTTTCTAGTTCCCAGAATAATATTTATAGTGGACAACTCTACATAGGGGCCAATCTTATATGCATCCAGCGTGTGTGATGCTGCTTCTAATGTTACAATTCAAAACCTGGCTTTTCTTAGTCAAAATTGTTTTGTCATACTCAAAATGATTAATTATGTGGGGAAAAAATCAGTCTATTTTTAGTTCAAAGTGAAGAAAACTGCTGTTCCGGGAGCAACTATGACCTCCTTTTGTGAAAGTCCTTCTGATAATAAACACATTATTATTTGAAAACATTCCTTCCTTACAGGAATTCAAAATAAAACACTAAAACACTCTTTTGAAGTACCTGAAATAAAAATTGGCTTAGCAGTGGGTATCCAATGGAATCTTAAAAAGGTCTTCTCTAAGCTTGCTCAAGAAGACATGCTGATTCCAGTTTAGTCCTTTTAATTGCAAGAATCCTGATACTTTCTGGTTTCCTGTTATTTCCCCAAAAGTTGTACCTGTAAGACTGGAAGGAAAAAATCTGTGTACAGTATTTGCATAAGCCTTTTCCCCACAATTTGTTCAGAATCAAAAGTTGCACTTCAAACACATTTCCACACACATTTTATATAGACCATATATCTAGACAGTATTACATTTTTCCTAAAGTAACGTCTCTCATTTGCTCGCTTTGTGGTGTGCTAAAGAATAAAGGAGCAACTCAGCAAAGCACCCCCCTTCCCCAGCAACACTATATAATATTAGTGCCTCCAATCCATCTTTTCTCAGTACATTATCTTCTAACTCTGAGCTAATATCAAATTCAGATGATTACCTAATTTCTCCTTTTTCTATGACTGTCTTTTACCACTTCTACCTCATCATATTCCATTTCTGTAGAAAAAGGCATCACAAATACACATACGTAAGAAATGAAGACAACAATAGGAATTATACCAGATAGACCTGACAGAGAGCTAGTTTGGTCTAGTGGTTAAGGCTACCAACCTTAAAACCAGGAGACTGAATTCTAGTCCTGATTTAAGTATGAAAGTCAGTTCAGTGACTTTGGGTCAGTCCCACTCTCTCAGCCCAGCATATCAGGCTTGGGTAACAAGCCCATCTGTCAATCAATATTCAGTAGATTTTTTTTTTTTAAAGGAGATCCTGTTCTTATGGAGGAACACTAGGAAGAAAGTAAAAAGCAGGTAGACCTAAATCCAAGGAATAGGAATTCAAGTAGCAACACTTCCAATTAATCAATAATCAACAAATCCATTTACCAACCATCCTTTCCAAGGTGTTAATTAAACTAAAAAAAAGCCCCAACCCACCAACCACAGGTGACGATTCTGTCTCGTGCTGAGTGAACGTTTATAGATGGCAGGAGTCTTTCAAATCCTGTACTAATTGTCATAAACCAAAAGAAAGAGAAGTGGCTTTTAGACAGAACAGCATTGCAGTGGGTGAAATCTGTTAATCGTATGGAATGTGCATGCTTGTTCTCCACTGAGCGCTCAATGAAGAGAAGTTAGTGCGTTGTGCTCCAGGAAATAAGTTCTACAATCCACATACTTCCCACGCTGCCTTCCCATATGCTAATGTTCTATTTCTCACTTAACTTCTTCCCCAAGTATGCCAATCTTGCCTTTCTCACAACGTCCCTGTGATAAGATACGGCAATTCCCAAGTTCCTTTTATTTTCTCCCACACCAGACTAGCACCCACTGCAGTGTCCCTATGGGAACTACATGACTTAACTGAGTACTCTGCCTCTTTTACCTTTTTCACCTGGAGTTATCCTACCACTGATGGAAATTACACCAATGCACATAGGGAAAATGACTATATGAGTTACTAGTTACCAATGCACATAGGGAAAATGAGTCTCAGAGGCTATATAACTCTTAGGTGAGGGGATCTCAGGGACAGAATACATATCTGCCCAGCCAATTACATATCATTCATGCTACAATACTCACTGCCTACTGGATGGATGTGATGCCCAGTTTGGATCAGTTAAGGGAGAGGGGCTTATCTGGGATAGTTCAATACAAACACACACATACATATATACACAATACAAAGCATATATATGTGTGTGATCACCTTAGGCCAGGGGGTCTTCAAACTTGACAACTTTAAGCCTTGTGGACTTCAACTCCCAGAATTCCTCCTCCAGTCATGTTAGCTCAGGAATTATTATTTTGCCAGTACTTGTCACTTCTTAAAATGCCTAATGCTCCTCACGAAATGTATTTATTTATTTATTTAAATGATTTATATGGCTTCCCGTCTTACTAGGACTCTGTACGGTGGTGATAAATGAAATTGGCATAAAAAGTAATTTTAAAAATTGCAACTATGATCAATTAATATGTCACATGCCAGAGGTCCCAATTGGAAAAAAAAAAAGCAAAAACCAAATCAACCAATCCAACTAACCTAACATGCCTGCCCAAACATCTGAGGAAGTAACTAGTAACTCATATAGTCTTTAGTACTTTATGAAAGGCCAACATGGTTGGAACCATTTGGGACTTCGGGCGCGTGGGGAAGAGGAGATGCTATTTAATAAGGCAGGCCATAACAGAAAAGACACCATTTCCTGAGTCCCATTAGATGGCACTGTTTAATGAGAGGAACCTGAAGCATGCCAATTCTTGTGAAATGAGCAAAAAAAAAAAAAGGAGGGCGGGGCTTAAATAATTTGACCCTGTGCTGTGTAGGGCTTTATGAATGATAACCATCATCTTGAATTGCCCCTGGATGGAGAAGTAGTTTTATATGAGTGGACCATGGAACACACTGAATTGTTCCTCTTGCTGCACTCGGGGACAATTGCAGCTTCCAAAGACTTAAAAGGAAGCCAATGACAGCATATTTCTTCCCCAAGCCCCAAAAACTTTAACCTTAGACTGTCTACTATTGACCTCATCCCTTTCCTAAGGTCTGCATAAGCGCACCAATGTGCCTACTGTCCCTGTCCTATTGTTTCTTTTTATTTTTCTTATATGTATCCATTTCATGTATTCATAACTATGTTTATACTTATACCTGTTATCTTATAATCGCTTGACAAAATAAATAAAAATAAATTAATTTACAATAATCCAAACAGGTAATTAAGGCATGAGTTATCATAAATAGATTTTCCAAACTAAAAATGGAAGCAATTATCTATGGAGTACATCTGTACATTTGTATATTAAACAGTCCCATTCAAGTCAAAAATTGATTTGCCCCACAACTGAAAAACCAGTAGGCCAGGGATAGGGAACCTTTTATGGCTCACTCAGGAATTCTGGGAGTTGAAGTCCATAAGTGATAAAAAAGCCAAGTTTCCCTACCCGTCCTAGTCTCTTCTTATTTTTGGAGACCATGTGACGCAAAACAAGACTGCTGGACTGCAATCTGCAGATGTATTAAGGATGGAACATCGCAGCTGCCTCAGGATACAAGGCAAATTTAATCCCCATTGTGAGTTGAGCCACAGATAACTTGGGTCCAGTCCATAGTTGCCATAATGGACATAGCTCTCAAACTCCCCCAATTCTGCACTCAAAGAAGGGAGATTAAAGTTTCCCACTATCCTCAGTGGGGTGGTAAACAATCTTCTGCATATTGATAATATGTGCCACCCTTCCCCCTCACCTGCACCACACAAAAAGGCAGTGTAGTCAAATATAGGAACAGGCTACTTGATGCATCCAAATGTTTTGATCTTCAGCTCCCATCTTACATGGTATGGGAGCAGTACTGTAGCGGACAAAAATGCTCTATAGAGAATCATTAAAACTGCCCAGAATATCATCGGGCTCCAGCTACCAGCCCTGGACGACATGTTCGCATCTCGCTGTTTGAGGAAGTTGCACAACCTTCTCAGAGACTCTTCCCATCCTGCTTCCAATCTTTGTGAACTTTGCCTTCTGGCAGAAGAGACAGAACAATTAAAAGTCGGACCACACATTTTCTGAACAGTTTCTATCCCAGAGTTATAATTGCACTTCACAATGAACTTAAGGACCACCATCAGTGAGTTGTTGGACACTATTACTTCGTCTGTTGTACGGATGCTTGTGTATTTTGGGGGGGCGGGGAACTTTGGTGGGTGGGGATGTGTTTGGGGATTGTCGTGTGTGCGCGTGTTGGGTCTGGTCTCTGGGTGTTATGTGAATTTCGTTGTATGTGTATACCGTATATATGTACAAAGACAATAAAGTATTATTATTATTATTATTATTATTATTATTATTATTATTATTATTATTATTAGCCCCAGCTTGCTGAACCCTGGAACAGTAATTCTAAGATGAGATGTTCCAATTTGGCTAACGATTAACCTTCATGATCAAATGATGGGAAGAGGCAAATTTGCTAAGGTATGATGAAAATGTGCAAAAAATACCATAAAACAGGGATGTCAAACTCAAGGCCCGCAGCTGTGGGCTGAATCTGACCCGCGATGTGGTCAGATCCGGCCCATGGGGCCATCCTGGAAAACCCGTGTCACTTCAGCCCAGTCTATCCAACGCAAAGAGGAAACGTTGGGCCAGCGTTGCTTCAGCCCAGTCTACCCACTGCAGAGGAAATATACCATTAGTTTGGGGAGTGGCATCAAGCTGGCCACACCCACCGTTGGCCACACCCAACCAACTGACCCCCGAGGTCAACCAACAGCCCTAATGCAGCCCTCAATGAAATTGAGTTTAGCACCCCTGCCATAAAAGAACACTTTTCTATTAAACCTCAAAGCTGTTTGTGGGAACTTTCTGGCCTTAGTTCTTGCAGTTTTGGGGGCAAAGTAAAAGTTCAGAAGTAATTTTGGGCCTAACTGTTGCCTCATGAGGGTCAATTTATGCATGAGTTCTTTGAGCAGACAGGATGCTTGAAACCGCTCCAGTTGGCTAATGCTTGACATGTGCCCATTACATATAAACACCATGTTATGCTGTTTATGGAAGAACCAATGACAAGAATTAGGAAAATCTCACTATTTCCAAGAGAAAAACTACTCTTGCTTCAGGTTTGTGGAGGTGTAGCTGAAAATGGGGAGGGGGGGGAATGAGAAAGTGGGGAAAGGATTTTTTTTCCCCATGTGCCATCAAGTTAGTGTTGAACCACATAGGTAGGCCTTCTCCAGGACATCTGTCCCTAACCTGGTTCTTCAGGTCTCCAAAACATGCACCCATCACTACTGCAGTGTTGAGGTACAGAATGGCCGGTTGGGGATTGACCATCTTAGAGAAGGTCTGCTTATGTGGTCACCAAACATTTCCTTCAACAACCAGGAATCCTAGCAGTACCTCAAATTGCACAGCAGCTCCTACAATCTGGGGTGGTAAATAATTTTTTGCATTCCAAAAATATGCACCCCTCCCACCTCTAAACCCTGAAGCTATACACTGCGAAGCCTGATTCTTACCAAGGTCATCAAACATTAATCCCTCTCAAGGAAAATTATGTATCTTTAGAACATGTTAAGGCACATCTCTTCCATCTGCTGATCCACAGGAAACCTTGGAGACTGGGACAGGGTTACATTGGGGGAGGTGGACATCTATCCAATTGAGGAATAGATCCAAACAAATTTGTACAGAAAGAACACAGCTTTCCAATGGAATTGGTCTCCTAAAGGCATTTGATTGATTGATTGATCGTCCTTTTCATTTAGAGGCGATTCTGGGTGGCTCACAAATATTAAAATCAGTAGACATAAAATGATAAAACAATAAATAACAACGATAAGCACAGTTAAAAGATGGGAGGAGAGGATCAAGCATACAGGGAGAAGTGGAGGCTTTGCTTAATCCAACCACCACCACCAGAATGTCGCACCCATGTTGGGTTCCAGGCCAATTGGCAAAACCAGATCCTGAAGGACCTTACAGTAGGTCAGCACAGTAGGTGAGCACAGTTCTCACCTGGGGGCTAGGGGGGAGGGGGGGTACCATGTTCCAAAGCCCAAGAGCTGCAGCAGAAATTGCTTTTCTCCCCAACCTTGCCAGCTGAAATTCCTCAATCATTGGAGTCCACAGCATGCCCCTTCTGTGGGCAAAGGACAAGGCAATTCTATTGGGTTGAGGTAGTTTTTCAGATAACCTGGACCTGAACAATGAAGGGCTTTAACGCCTTGAATTGCACCTGGAAACAAACTGCATACAATGCAGCTCGCAAAACAGTGGTGCAACATGGGCCACTCTAGGAGCCAAATTACTGCCTGCGCTCCTGCAATCTGCACCAGATGTAGCCATTCAATCTTGCCATCCAGGCCCTCCCAACCTCCAGGCACCACGCTTTTATGCTGTTTACTGATGTATTGTTGATTGTAAATGGCCCAGGGTTGTGATATACAAGATAGGCAGCTCTACAAATCTTATAAATAAATAAATAACTCATTCAGCTCCTACTATCTCAATCATTTCAAAAAAATCCTTAGTGGTTGAAGAAAATAAAAAAGACCCTCCCTCCCCCCCAATTTTCTGGCTATGGTTATTCCTCGGATATTATCATAATGATAACAGAGACAGTAGATTATATGATCGATTATTATGACATCAGCTTCTATTTATTGAACTCAGTTTTGATATTGCCGGACTCTTAGTGACTCTAGATCAGGGATGTCAAACTGAGGGCCACATCAAGGTTCTGTTTGACCTTGGGCAGAGCTGGGGGGGGCGTGGCCAGCTTGACATCACTTGTGTTAGGGCGCCTGAGGTGGCCTGAGCATTCTGCCGATGAAAATGGGCTCCCGAGCTCCACTTTTGGCTGTGATGGCCTCCTGCAACCCTCTGCCAATGAAAATGGAGCTTGGGCAGGGCATGTGGACCAGTCCTTTGCTGTTTCCAGGGTGGCCCCATGGGCCAGATCTAAGCACCCTGTGGGCCGGATCCAACCCACCGGCCTTGAGTTTGACACCCCTGCTCTAGATGGCTCACAAACAACATAAAAACCAATAACCAGATGGAATCCAACATACAAGTTAAAAAACAAAATAACAGATGTAGCCAACAAGGAATTCCATCTGCCTCACCAAGACCTGGGAGAAGAGCAGAGTGGATGCCATCAAGATTTCAAGGGCAATCTCATTCTAAAAGGCAGGTGCTGCAACAGACAAGATGCACCTCCTGGGTCCTGATTCATGATGCTGTTTAATTGAAGGGATGAGGAACCCACCAACTCTCCCAGCATGTACAGGCTATGGAATTCATAGGTGTTCTCCAATAATCTGGCCCTTTGCTATGTATCGGTCATAACCAGCACCTACATTGTAACCAGTATATTATTTTGAGTGAACTTAGTGTTGGTTAAGAGTATAAGAAAATGAAGCTCACATTAAATTCACTTCTGTGCAGTGGTGGTATTCTACCAGTTTGGCCCTGTTCTGGCGTATCGGTAGTGCCGAAGATCAGCTGGCAGAGAACTAGTTTGCTCTGAGCCTCTCTGACGCTCTGGAGTTGGGCTGACCTGCCAACCCGTTCCTAGGTTGTTCTCGCCGTTTGGCATGGCAGAGTGGATTGCTGTGCAAAACAGCTGAGAGGCACAGTAGCTTAGTTTTTACTGTTTTAACGCATGCACAAAGCGTGTGTTTGGCACGCGTGTGCACGATCTTGCATGTGCGCGATCGTGTGAGTCACGTGATCCCACCGCTGCAGCCCACCAAGACACACCCACAGAACCGGTGGTGGGAACTTTTGAATCCCACCACTGCTTCTGTGGAAGTAGATTACAGACATTCAGTGATGACAGAAAAATTGCTTGGGATGAGCTTGAAGAATCCTTTCATTTATTACTGAACATGCCTTAGATCAGGGGTCACCAACGCCCGGTCTGTGAATCAGCATCAGTCCACGGCATACCAGCAATTGGACCATAAAAGCAAGCAAAGTCCCCTCTGCGGGATGCAGGCAGCATGCAAAACCATGACATCTCTGATCCATGGAAAAACCCAATCCAAGATGGGAAGAGTATCTATTAAATGAGTATGAAGTTGCCTATGATATTATGGGAAATATGATGGTTTCACATTGAAAGATATACCTGATCTTGCAAGGAATTTTTTTTAATGTAGAATATGTCATTCTTGTGTGACTCTCACCGTGCAATTAAAATCTAGAGAGGCTATACAGATTTGTTCGAACATATATTTTTGCAAGTATACTAAAACATGTTAGAAAAAGTAAATCAGACCTCAAAGTTTCATAGTACAATGAAATGGGTGAAATTTAAGAGCCAATCTTAGACTCAACTTATTGGGCCGGCCATTCTGCCACGGAACTGATCCTTCTAAAAAAATAAGGCTAGCATCTTTGAATAGAAGGGTCTGAGGGAACATGCAATGTCAAATCTTGTGTACTCTGAAAAAAAACAACAACACACATACAACCCAAATATTATGAGAAAGGATTTCAAGACAGGAATTGTATTCTGGGACAGTACACATGATTTGTCCTTTGAAGCAGAACATACGTCTGTCTGTATAGTACATTCAAGAACGTAGTGAATAAAAAGAAGTGCAGGTTTCAGGTGATCAGATTGATGCAGTAATTAAAGTTTATGTTACTGATTTTTTTTTATGTACATAAAGTCTAGCAACCTCTTGTACACACACACAGAGAGAGAGTATTCTGTGATTAATGTAGATGGCTGAACCTCATTTCAATATCACACAGTGCTTTGCATACTTTTTTAAAAAAAAGCTACAGCAATAACAAAAATGGCCAGAGACAACAATATCCCACAACTTCCTTTTCGTTTTCATAGTTCTCCTCCGTTAACTTCTATGTTGAACAACAGACTTTACCAATATCTCAGTATCCAGAGAGGATTATTTTACTCCTAGAGGCATCAATCTTTCTACAACCATATTTGCTCAATAGTGGAGCAGAAGTCCTCTTTGCAACCAAACCCATCTCTTTTAGGTTGCCAATGCTGCTGCCTGGTGGGTAGGAAGAGAGAGAAGATGATAACATACCAGGAGGGGAAAGTAGAAGGTTGGAAAACCCAGGAGTGTGTGGCCCAGCAGGCATCTTGACCAGTGTTTTCTATACTGTAACCTCTCCCTGCAAACCAATGGCAACAGGTCCTTTTGGCCAGGATAAGACAAAAGGAGAACCTGTAGGTTGTGTTAGGGTTGTTTGTGGTTTCTTTCTCTCTTTCACCAGGCACACCCTATATATGAGAAAAAACTAGTGGATGCAAACCAGCTCGTTTAGTTCCAGCTAAGCCATAAACTGCCATGCTGCACTAATTGAAGTTGCCCATTGTACCCCACTACTCTAAAGCCCTCTACATACTGCACAATCCAAGACCGCCAGTAATTCAGTGTTGAAAGTAACTGCAAGGTCATAACTGCATTGTGATGCCAGCAGTACCTCATTGATAGCCGCTAATAAATGTCTTTGGGCCACCCCATTGCTTCTCCAAGGAATGGTGAACGTAGCAAAGAGGTGTCTGATGGCTCAGGTATATTCAGGTAAGGCTTTCACAATGGCTGCTAATGTATGACCTTGTGCAAGTAAAGGGGACACTTTCATTCGTCTTTTCCCCATCAAGTCAACTTATCTCTATGCTGACCCAATGATGGTATTTCATCATTTCCAGCCATGTGAAGCTCAGGCTGAGTTTTTCCAGAAACTGCATACCTCTAGCCTTATTCCAGATCTATGGTGACTGTAAGAGAACCACATTTTTCCCACTCAGTCTCCATTAGTGTCCATAGCAGGAGTAGCTTTCTGTGACAGAAATTCTCTATTAAAGAACTTAAGGGAGGGAAAAGCTTCATATACAAAGGTGGTGCCATACTATGTTACAAGCCCCAAAGATCCCTCTAACACACAGCAATCTTTGCCACAATGGCAGGGATGGGATCCTACCAGCATAACAACTGGCTTAATGCGCATGTGCACGGTACTTGTAAAACAACTTCTCCTGCGAGCTATAATCATCTCCTGCTGACGCGCGGCACTCAGCTGTGCTGTGCAAAGCAGCTAAAGTTGCTTTAGCAGGGAATAAAGGACAGCCTAGAGCCCAGGCAGGTGGGTGGGCCCAACCTAAGACAAGAAGATCTTCAGTTTGGTATCAGCTGCTCTTCAGAGCTACCGGTTCTATAGAACGGGGCCAAACCGGTAGAATCCCACCCTTGCACAAAGGGCATCAAAAGAATGCTCTGAAAATGATAAACAGCAGTTCTCCTCATCAACAAAGGTTCTGGTAGTCTACACACCACCTCTGAGAGCCAGTTCAGTGTACAGATAATCCTTGTTCCCCAACTCAATTACAATGAGGGCACTTGGCAATTGCAATAATAATGGTCACAGTGTTCCACAGTCATCATCATTTGCAATCTTCACTGGAAGCTTCCAACAAGCATAGTCAATGGGGAAACCAGCAGGATACACAAAGGACCACCAGGTGATGTCGTGCTTAACAACCATGCAGAAGTCACTTAACAATAGCTGCTAGAATCACCAAAACTACCCACTGTAAATTGGCAGTCCCGTGACATCATGCTTTATAATCCTATAGCTTAGTGAAGTGAAGTGAAGTGAAGTTACCAGCCCCAATTATCAATGTTAAGGTCTACCTATAGTGGTTAAAGCATCAAGGTAGAAATCAGGAAATCATGTGTTGCAATCAGTGGTGGGATTCAATTTTTTTTACTACTGGTTCTGTGGGCATGGCTCTGTGGGCATGGCAGGGGAAGGATACTGTAAAATCTCCAGTCAGAGGTGGGATTTTTTGGTTCTCTGAACTACTCAAAATTTCCGCTACCGGTTCTCCAGAACTGGTCAGAAACCTGCTGAATACCACCTCTGGTTCCAGTCTTGCTGTAGGCAGGGGTCAACTGAATGATCTGGGGCCAGTCCTCAGTTCCAATAAGGAGACAAGGGCAAAGCACTTCTGAAATCTTGCCAAGAGAATTGCAGTCTTCTTCTGGCAGTCTCCAGCAGTGAATACCGACTTGAAGGTGTGTGCGCTCTTATAAACTGAATGAAAAATCCCACCACACATCATATTCATTCATCAAAGATCCACCGCTTACACTGAAATATCCTTAAGTCCAGTGATGGCAAACCTTTTCAGCACCAAGTGCCCAAACTGGAATAGGTGTGTGCATGCATGTGTGCCAGAGTGCCAGAAACCAAAGACCAGCTGGCCGGTGCATATGCTGGAGTGCCGGAAACCTGAAGACCAGCACATATGCAACACTGGGCAGCTAGTATTTGGGTTTCCGGCACTCCAGCACATGTGAAGACCAGCTAGCCAGTGCGCCTGTGCGTGCCAGAAACCAGAACAGCAGCTGGTGACATCATGCATGCCCAGAAAGGGCTCTGCATGCCACCTCTGGGACGTGTTCCATAGGTTCGCCAGCACAGCTCTAGTCCCTTTTTAAGCCATCAAAGGGTTGCCCCTTGTTAGCTTCCTTTCTAAAGCAAAATTGGAGTCAGCCAAATCAGGTCTGGAAGAAAAGAGGATTTAAATCTTCCTGCCACAATCCTGATAGGAGCTATCCTTTTCTTCCAGTCTTCCATACAGAATTGACAGAGAGCAAAATCCAACTGGATCTGACAAAGATGAAACAAATGTAAGGCTCTCTCTACATCTTGCCCCACTTCCAGCATGAATGTCCTTACCCCATTGCACCTACTTGTTAATGAAAAACGAACAATTCCAGGTTGACTAACAGGATATATTTAATTTGGTCCCCCATTAGTTGCTGGATCAGATCAGTTACTGTATAAACCACACCGCTGGACCGGTGCCACATTCTAACCCAAACTGGCTTACATCTAAAGAAGCAGGTGGCGCTTCTGAACAAGCCATGATTGAAACCTGTTTCTTCATCGTGACAGAATGGTTAAAGCTGCCGGTCATAGTAACCCATGCATTTGTTTGGAGGTGTGTGTTTATGGAACGTCAATACAACCAGAACGAGTTTATTTTATGAGAGAGATGGCTAGAGACCTGCTGAATAGTCGTAAGGCACTACTGACCAATCTGTAAACAATCCAGAATATAGTCCTGGAAAACTTCACACCAAAGCCTCAGCTCTAAAACTCAGTCTTGTTATCACTTTTTCCGACATCCAGGCAAAAACATTCAAGAGTTGTATTCTCCGGTCCGATATTTTTAACTCCTCGCTCGGATTTAGGGACCGAGTCTAGGCCTGGCGCCGAAACCCTACAGGTCACCTACTCCCGGGCAGAGGGCGAGCCCGTCCCGTTCGTCCCTCAAATAATCCCACCCTCAGCGCCTCACCTTTCCTCCCGATTGACTCACACATCGTTATCTCCCGCAGCCAAGATGAACGGGTGGGAGAGAGGGGGAAAAAAAGAGGGAAGACGAAGGAAGCAAACGCTGCGAGCGGCGCAATTGCAACTAACCGCCGCGCGCGCCGTCAAACAGCATCCCGCTCCGCCCCTGCTTCAAATCTCACTCCGGGAAGGCCCCGACTTGTGGGGAACCGGCACAGGCAAAGCCCACCAACAAGCCTGGAGATTAATCGACCCCGCCCTGGAAAGTCCCTGCCTTGCAGATGAAGCGGGCTGGGCGGTTTTCTCTTCACGCCAGCTCGACTGTTTTGGAGACTGGGAGAGAGGGGAGGGAAGAGATGGGTGGGTGTCAGGAGCTCCAGTGGCCGGGGCACGCCCGGCCTCCAGCGGCCTGGAAACTTGGAAGATCGTCCCGTGGGCAAAGCAAAGAATAATCAAGTTAACCAAACGCGGAAAAGATCCACCCCGCTAGTGGCGGCGCAACGCTTGTTTTCACGGTGCAACAATGCAAAAACTTGCCTTCTTACTAATTTAGGTGGATTCCCTTGCTTAAATCATTTTTAAAAGGATTTAAAATGTGCTAGTTAGGCAGAAGTACATCCAAGCTGCACCTGCCCCACTCGTAGTTTCCATGGGAGTCTCTACGGTGGTCTAGAGAGTCGAGAGGGGGGATTATATCTGGAGGGCGTGGGGGGGGGAGAAAGCGGGCTAATCGGCTTCGCCTTCCACATTCTCATTTGCACGTGTACTAAGCGCGCTTAAGCCTCCAAATGAGGTTTTGACCGTGGTCACGTAGCATTCGTTGCCTTCGTTAAAAAAAAGTTTATACTTGCTTGTCGATTAATATTTAAGCCAAAAACAGGCAGCGCATGCATAGCCCACGAACCTTGCTTTGCAAACCAATCGTGCAAGCGCGTAAGAAAGCAACGACTCGGCTGCGCAGCTAAGATCACCGATCGGAGGCGCCCGCTCTGAACGCGCGCGAGCTGTTGCTCTTCTACTGTGCTTCGTCGGAACCAGGCCACGTTTCTGATGCCTACGGTACATGCTCCAAGCTTTGCAAGCTATACTCTCGGTACCCAAGTAAATTCTTATTTAGGAGGCCACTTTCCCCGCTCTCCCGGCCTTAGGAACGTGCATCCTTTCATTTGACGGCTGCATAATAGTCCTAAGGAGAAACGCGTTCCCCTGAGTAAAATTCTTGCAATTCTATACAATAACTATAAAATATTGGGAGCGCCAAGAATGCTGTTTTTAAGTGCTCGGACAATTGAGTAATACTTCCAGAAGAAGACCGTAAAAAGACTTTCGCTTCGATCTTTTGTTTAAAGCAGAAATAATAAAAGCGACCGTGCAATTGTGGGACCCTCTCTACTTGTAAAACGAGAGGGGAGACTGCGTCCTTTACCAATTTTGCTATGGTTTTTCCAGCAGAAACTCTTCAAATATTCGAGAACAAGCAAGCCCTTCCTAGCTTTTTTTTTCCTTTAAAGACATTTGCAAGATTGCTTTTTTTTTTTTTTTTAATTGAAAGCTAAAGGTTGCATATTCCACCTACTTGAGGTTCGACACGTTTGAAAAGTTTGAAGCTGTGCAATCAGGAGTAAACAGCTCCGTTGTGGGCACATTAGAGCATTGTAGACGATCTGTGCTTGCTCCTCTATATTTCATTGTGAGATTTTATACACAGCTTTTCGTGTGGGGGTGGGACGTCGAGGATTCCCAACGAAGATTCCTAAGCAGAGTTAGCACAGCATTAGGTGTAGATGCACAGCTGTGCGTACAAGTACAGTATTCGTGCGTATCCCCGGGAAGGGTGCCTATATATTCTTGGGCGCCTGGATGGCGATTGGAGGCTTGTTACGCAACGAGCTCCTGCAATTTAGAATTTTAATATCACCCTTTTATATTTCAGGCTGTTAGATACCATTTCTGCAAACTTGGGTGAAATGAGGCGGGGGGGGCACTTAAGTACTATTCCCCCCCTCCCCCTGGGACGCGAGAGGCACAACTGGCGAAAACGATGCGCATCCCACACTGCCGTTAGAAGGAGCGTCGAAGCTCTTCACTGCGGACACGCAGGAAACCTTCCCTTGCTTTCCCAATGGCTCCTTGGGGCCTGCTTGAAGGGGAGGGCGTCGGGGGGGGGCAGGATGAGGTAGACAAGATGGCCTTTTGATCTCGCCTCCCTTCAATGAATTTGTGTGACTCCCCCGTTCCAGAGGGAAGGGAAAACCAGGGTGACCCACACGCGCCCAGGGTGGGACCGTCGACAGAAACAAGAGGAACCCGCGAAGCAGCCTCAGATAGAGAGGCAGAGGATGAGCGTGCCAGTGCGTGGAAGAGAAGCGCTTGGATCCGGAGTGTAAAAGGTAAAAAGCGGGCGAGTTGAGACGTGAGGGATGAAGGACGAGAAAAAGCCCAGGTCAAATCTGCGGAGGAAGCGTGCAGAAACCTCCCTCCGCGAAAAGGGGCATCCGATGAGGCCGAAGGGGCTCTGAAGAAAGGGACGCCTTCCCCCCCCTCCCCAAAAGAGATCCCTACAAGGGGACAAAGAAGGCAGAGAGAGGTCGTCGGTAGGAAGAACGGGGTTCCGCGCCCAGCTTTGCGCTCGGGGAGGCTTGAGGTGCCGAACGCTGCTGCCCCCGTGGGACCACGGCGGGACAGCGTTCCACGCCCGTGGGTGTGGGCATTGCGCTCGAGCCGCACCCGAAGGAATTGGAACAGCTGCTTCGCCGCTTCGGCTGCCCCCGGATGGGGAGGGGAGAACCTCGCCCAGGCGAGGCTTTTAGCAGCGACTGCGGAGCGAGCGAACGAGAGAAGAGGGCAGGTAGATGAGGAGGAGGAGGAGGAGAAGGAAGGGATCGGCCGGGACACGGGCGAAAGGGGAGGGCGTCCTGCTGTGGCTACTGAGACGGTAAGCTTGGCGAGGCAAGGGCGCGCGCTTGAGCGTGGACAGTCCCGCAGACGAAAAGGAAGAGAGGCGCGCGGGGGAGGTTCTTTTAAATGGGGCATTCTGGGTTCTGGAAGGGAGATCTACCCTGCCCGGGGGGGGGGGTGTCGTCTCGGGAGAGGCTTTTCAGCTTAAGCCGCGGAAAGGGGTTTAGGCACAGGGCCGCCTGGAGGAAAACAGCGATTGCAGGGGTCTCCGCGTAAGAAATCAGACAGGTAGGTTTCCTGCCTGGGTCCACTGTTGCATTCCCAGCTCTTCTCTCTCGCCTTCTTCTGACAGGTCGCTTGTATCTTTAATAAGGTTTGAGCAGGAAGAAGTGCAACTAGTAAAGCTGCCATTCCTTGTTGGGGATATGGGTATCTAGTGAATTTCTGACTGTCATCCAGAGTTCATTCAAGAAAAACGTTTGGAAACCTTGACTGGGGAAGAGATGGTATGCATATGATTAGATTGGTGTTATAAATTGTAGACAGCTTGCCTTCAAAAGCTAACTGCAGCAGGGTACAAAGAACATGTCTTCATTTTTTGCTTGTGAACAACCCCTGGCGCATCTGGTTGGCCACTGTGAGAAGCAAAGTACAGGACTAAGATCAGCCATGGACTGATCCAGTTGAGTCCCTGGATTCTTAAGGTCTTGTGGTTTGTTTGTTTTTTTCCAGCTGTTGGGAAGAGCTGTATCATTCACACTCCTCTTTTTTTCCTTAGAAATATATATCCAGGCTAGTCTATGAAGCAGAGATGGTTTGAATTGCACAAAAGAAGGGAGCTTCTGTCAATAGTAACAACCATTCAATGTTGCTTGTAGAAAGCTGTGTAGAAGCCATGACTTGACTTAAACTGGAGGGAATCCAATCCAGGAGGGTGAGGCTGGGCTATTTCCTTAAGGGCCCTCTTTATTATTTGTTTTCATATTTATGAAAAGTTGCCATTGACAGCAAATGTTCTGAAAAGAAACCTCCATAAGATACTCACATACAATTATCTAACACTCCAATAATCTAAGAATAATCCATAAGAGGATGCCAGTTTTGGGAAATATTAATTTTTTTGCTACATGTATATCCTCCTATTGAAAATGAAAGGAATGCCTATCTCTCCTTGTTTTATCCTCATAACATTGTTCAAAGTAGACTTGGGTGAACTCCATAGACATAAATTCTCCTAGTCCAGTCATCCCATTCTCCATTACTCTATACTACCTACCTTTATATACTGCAACACCTTTAGTTGAATTAGCTTTTTTCTTGGTTTGCCCAAAATAAACTAAACGAACACAACATACCACATGAAGGTTCAACATAGAAGGTTGACACTAATCCAGCTTAATGGATTGTTTATATGTGGCCACCAGGTCTCCATATTGTATGTGAGCTCAGCCACTGACTCCAAACAACTTGCTTTCTACCTCCTTCTTAGCTTTCCCTTTTGCAGGTTCTTCACCCCCATCCCTCCCTGGCAGGGACATGAGGGAGAGGGCATCATCCAACCACACTAGAGAACCAACCCAACGCATCCAGGTGGAGTTCAGTATGGCCCCGAGGAACCCCCATGTGAACACTTGCTTTTTTGCTGCTTGCCTCTGCCTTTGGAGAGGGTAAGTAATAAGACTGTTGGGAGTGAAGGTGCCTATTCTGGAACAGGTAGCCTCAAGAGGATGTGGGTTTTGAAATCACTTTGAAGAACTTTGGGATCAGGGCAGGAATACCAAAGAAGATCAATTTATTTAAGCGCACTTTCCCACCTGGTACTCAGCAGGTTCTGACAGGTTCTGGAGAACCAATAGCGGAAATTTTGAGTAGTTTGGAGAACCGGCATAGACTACCGCTCACTGGCCCCGCCCCCATCTATTCTCTGCCTCCCATTGAGTCCCAGCTGATTGGCGGGGTCTTCTTTTGTTGCCCTGCCCAGGAGAACGGAGCTGGAAAGCAGGTTAATGGGGTGGGGAAGGAATGGAGATTTTGCAGTATCCTTCCCCTGCCACATCCACCAAGCCACATCACGCCCACCATGCCACACCACACCCATCAAGCCATGCCCACAGAACTGATAGTAAAAAAAAATTGAATATCACCACTGCACCTTCCCCTCTCTACAGAGCCAATAATAGGGTGAGAACAGCCTCTGCAGCTATAGTCTCAGCCCAATTTTTCCCTTTTATCCTTCCCCTTCCCATTAAATATGAGCACAAAATCTAAGTGTAGAGTTTAAATTGAGGGAAGCAGGGCTCTCCAGAATGTGATCTTGAACCTTATTCTTGGGATGAGCTGATAGCCTCTGAGCATGCTTACAGATTGCCGTCTAAACCCAACAGGCTGGCAAAGAGGTCGTGAAAAAGGCGATTGGATGACAGTGGTGGTCTTAACACTTTTATTGTGAGAATAGTTAAGAAATGTAATTGGTGGAATCTTCCAACCTTCTCACTTGCTGGTAAGACAAGAAATGTCAATTGTGTTTCTATCAGGGATGGGACACAGTTGGGTGAGGGTAGGTGACTTTGGGAGAATACCTTTATCCACCTGTCAGATTGTCGGGTGGATGTCACCCATGAGCCAAGCATTGGTTGTTCTTGGTGCTGAATGTAGGAGAAGAGTGGTATGTCATGTTTCTTCATCTCAGGTATCAGCAAGCAGCCATCATGAAGGGTGTTTTTCGTGTAGGCTAAATTAGATGCTGTAACAGCTCTGTGTATAACAACTATGGAGGCATTTCTGATGTACATGTTTGGTGTCTCCTGTAAAGCCAATAATTGGAATGAAGGTGAAATGGGCAACTGCCATTAGTAGTACTCCAGTATTAAATCAGGTATTTTTGTGAAACTTTCCAGTCTGCTTGTCTGTGCATTAATAGAGTCTTTCTAATGCCCCTCCTGGCCCCCCAAATACTGGATTCAAACTCTTTATCATCTCTGACAAGCTCAGTTACAGGCAGTCTTTGACTTATGACCACAATTGGAACCAGAACTTCCACTGCTAAGTAAAGTGGTTGTTAATTGAGTCGCCCTCGATGTATGACCTTTTTTGCCATGGTCATTCAGTGAAACTGTCATTGTTGTATGAAACCTGCAGTCATTAAAGCAGATCCAGCTTCCCCCAATTGCCTTTGGTTGTTGGATGTTGGTTGGGAAGGGCGCAAATGGCGATCATGTGATGCTGCAACCGTCATTCGTTGCCAAGGGCCTGAATTTTCATCCTGGGATTGCAGGAACACTGTGACAGTGGTAAGTGGGAAAACTTGTTGTAGCTCCCTTTTTTCAGCGCCATCATAACTTTGAATTGTCCCTAAGTGTATGGTTGTAAGTCAAGGACTACCTGCATTGTGCTGCTCCAACACATTTTTTTTTTTTTGTATTTGTATTTATTTGTCAAAAGCTTACAATACAACAGAAACAAGAATAAACATAAATTTAAATACAAGAAATAGGAACTAATAATTGGGGACAATAGGACAGGGACAGTAGGCATGATTGTGCGCTTATGCATGCCCCTTACAGACCTCTTAGGAATGGGGTGAGGTCAATATAGGTTAGTTTGAGCTTAAAGGAGTGGGGGGTTGAGCAGGTGACAACAGAATCAGGTAGTGAGTTCCAGACATTGATCACTCTGTTGCTGAAATCGTATTTCCTGCAATTGAAAACATGTAGCGAAAACATTTCAGATAGCCAAGCTGAGGACTGCTTCAGGCCTTGGAATGCTAACCCAGTGACCACACCACACTAAAAGGAGCAATGGCCTGATGTCCTGTTCTATGACTTGGGGGACAAGCACCATTCTTCCCCTTCTACAGACCAAGGACTTCTGCCTCTGGGAGCGGAACAGAAACCAGGATGTTCCGTGTTTTAAACCTTGTTGAAATTTGGAAACGGTGTGACATGAGGGTTTCTCTTTCTGCTTCCTTTTCTTTCTTGAAAACAAAGCATTGCTTAAGATACTCTTTCTCAGCCTGTTAACCAGACAGGTAGTGAATGAGCGGTTGCATAGCTTAAGCCTTGCACCTTTGGAAGACATCAATTTGGGAAAAGCGAAGCTTTTAAAGATAGCAGGGAGAACGAAGCATAAGGCAACCATGTCTGCATTAAGTCACCTGCTTGCCACTGTTGACTGACTAGGCAAGTGGCAAAGGACTGTGGCACTTGAGAGGTTCTTTACTGGAGTGTTTGTGTGAGTGGGCTTTGGAGAGAGAAGAATTTGCATGAACCTTTTTCTGATTTTTCAGGCTCTACAGCTATTCAAGGGTCACCCTTGGCCTTTTTGTGGCACGTCAAGGGTTGCATTCCAAAAAAAGTGGGTAGACCTGGGACAAGATTCAGTCTGCTTTAATGTAAACCTAGCAATAGGTTCACCATTTTCTCACACAGTCCATTAAGAAGTACAATTTGGGGAAATATGGAGGCTTTGGTGGCAGTTGTGTCCGTGTGCAACTTTGGGACCCAAGCTGTGCCATCCGCTGATGGCCTTTTTCCCCATCTCAGATGCTTTGAGGACACTCCCAGCTTCAGAGAAGAAAGAGGTCCTGTGGTCTTTTGGAGATTTATTGGCTCCTTGCAGCTTCTGTAGGCTTTAATTAATGTATGCAAAGAATGAAAGCTCCAAAGCCCCTTCCACACACCCCAATTTTTTTTGAATCCAAACCAGTGCATTGCACGGCCCGACACTAGGAGTGGGAAGTTTTTCATTCTGCAGAGCAATAATAGAAGTCATGACACCACTGCCATATTTTACCACGTGATCAGGGGAACTTAGCTCTAGCTTATTGATTGATTCATTGATTGATTTGATTTGATTTGATTTATCAATCACAAGATAATAGGTATAAGTATAAACATAGTTATGAATACATGAAATGGATACATATAAGAAAAATTAAAAGAAACAATAGGATAGGGACGGTAGGCACATTGGTGCGCTTATGCAAGCCGCCTATAGACCTCTTAGGAAAGGGGTGATCAGGAAATTTTACCACCTGATCACGAAAGCCCTGGGGATCTTAGCTCTGGTTTATGAGTAACCACTATAAATTATGATGAGCCGGTTACAGCATAGTCCTCAGCTTGTTCGATCAAATGAACATTCCACTGGATTCAAACAGGTTTTATCTCCAAACCGTGTTGAAGTAGAGGTCGGCTTCCTTAAGGGTAAACCTCATCGCTTCATGAATTTTACTTTCCTGGAATGCAACCTGCCTTTGCAAATGCTGCAGCCATTCTTCTCTTGCACTGCTGCTGTGAATGAGAAGTGGCATTGTTCTGTATCTATGTTCCTGCCCTGAGTGAAAGGCTGGTTTTTGGGAGGGTGGGTTTGGTCAAGTGAGAAGGAGCGAGGCAAGTGATTGGTCTTCTTGAGAATTCGTCTGCGGGCGTTTCAGCGCAAAGCATTTGTAGCTATTGGGAGATGCTTTCCTGGAAGACTGTGTGTGATGGCAGTGACAAGGCATGCAGGAATTGATAAAGCTATACATCCAATTGCTATGAGGATATCCTGCCTCTATTGGGTGGTTGCTATGGTGGCCTCTTCTCATCAGGAAACCGGGCTCCATTCCCTTTTCCCACATTCATATGTCTGTGTCTCCCATTGCCTGGGCTACTCCTACTTTATTCCCTCTGCTGCAGAGACACCCTGCTTTTAGATCTGGGAAGGGCGCTGCCTTTTGTCATGGGAACATCCTTCCACTCCCACTCCCCCATTTTTGGGTGCTGAGCCTTGGGGGGATACTTTTGATCTCCAACCTTGCTTTTATCTAGTGCCAGAGGGGGCCCAGGTAGGGAATTTCCTCCCGCAGACTCCACCACCCAGGTGCAGCCCTCTCCCTTAGGTGGTGGAGCCTGGCTGGATGGCCAGAAAGCTTTTTTTTTTTTACAACTCTACAGCACACAGGTTTGACAAAATGCACTTAGCCTGACTCTGTGGAGGGAGGGAGGGAGAGAGGGGGAGAGAGACAGAGACAGAGAGCTGTGTGGAGTCAACAGTAAACATTAAAATGCAGGAGATATGATTTTTCATTAGCTCTTTCTCCCACACACTCCATCCTTTTGGCTTCTGCCCCTCTGTCAGAATATAAAACCATCTAGAAGGTTTTGTAGTGGAGCCAGGGTTGGTGGCCAGAACATCTGGCTCCTCTTCTGTCATGTGCAGAAAACATGTATATATGTATGTATGTAATTGTGTGTGTGTGTGTATGTACAGGTTGTCTTCGATCTACAACCATAACTGGGGCCAAAATTTCTGTTGCTAAGTGAAACATTTGTTAAAGTTCCATTTTACGACCTTTCTTGCCACAGTTGTTAAGTGAACCACTGCAGTTGTTAAGCTAGTGACACAGTTGTTAAGTGAATCTGGCTTCCCCATGGACTTTGCTTGTCAGAAAGTTGCAAAAGGGGACCCCGGAATATTGCAACCATCATAAATATGAACCAGTTGTCAAGCGGCTAGATTTTGATTTCATGACCATGGAGATGCTGCAATGATTGTAAGGGTGAAAAAGGTCATAAGTCCCGTTTTTCAGCACTGTTTTAACTCCAAACGGTCACTAAATGAACTGTTGTAAGTTGAGGACTACCTGTATTTAAATTTATTAACCGACCAATTCCAGTGGTCTTTGGAGTTTCAGGACAGTTCGACTTCATTCTTCAGTTCCCACCTGGAAGTGGAGAATATACCTCCTATCTGAATTTGGTTCAAAATACGTGGAAAAGAAAGAATTTTGGTGCCTGGGAAAAGAGGCAGAAATGATGCTGCTCCACCATTTTGTGTGGCATGTTAAAAACTACACAGGCAAGCCTTTCCTTGAGTCACAAGCCTCTCCCTCTTGCTTGGTATTTAAGCCAGAGAGCCACTACCATTTCCTGCTGGGTTAGATTATTTATAATACATTTAAATATCCTCTAAGGGAAAAAAAAAAGGGTAGCATAATAAGCAGCTACTACCAGCTGTTACAGCTGATCACAACTATTCTGTTGTGTTCCCTAATCTGGAGGTTTGGATTAATTTTATTCACTCAGTGACTGGTCCTTAATTGGAGATCCTGGACATTGCCAAATAACCATATTAAAGTAATATTCATCAGTTACTGCTGTGGTAGAAAAGTATGTCATGGAATGCACCTGCCCTGATTGATGAGTCCTATTGTATCTCAGTAACAAGTGTGGCAATTGATGCTGCCATTACAGTTTTAATGTGGAAATAGTTAGGAAATATGATTGGTGGAGTCCTCCAACCTTGATCTTCAGCCTGGTTAGAATGCAATACTGCTGGTTAATTCTGTCGATTGCCAGCAGTTCGATCCTAACCGGCTCACGGTTAACCGAGCCTTCCATCCTTCGGAGGTCAGTAAAATGAGGACCCAGATTGTTGGGGGCAATAGGCTGACTCTGTAAACAATTTAGAGAGGACTGAAAAGCATTATGAAGCAGTGTATAAGCCCAGATTCTATTGCTATTTACTTCCCACCAAGCATCACTTGCTGGTAGGACAGCAAATACCAATTGCATTCCCATCAGGGATCAGACACAGCTGAGTGAGTGTAGGTGTATTTTTGGGAGAGTACATTTATTCACCTGTCAGACTGTCAGATGCACAATCTGTTCCCATTGGCTAATTTTGAACACAGGTCTAGCACTTTTCTGAAAGAGAGTTAAAACATGTCCATGGATGGGAGACAGAAGGGCACAGTATATAGCAGAATGGCCACTGAGCTACTTGCATCTTCAGTTAGCCTTGCAATGGAATTCCAGTGATGGCAGCTAATCCAGTTTTGTTCCTACGGCTGGCTGCACCTGGAAGTAGATGAAGAGCAGCTGTGGTTTTAAAGCAGAGCAGGCAAAATTGTGCCATTCCAAGCCCCAGATAATTAAAATAGTAATAAGGACAGCCATGTGAAATCCCTTGTTGGCAGAAGCATAGAAAAAAGTTGTAATGTGACAAAAGCCATAACACATAGCTAGCCGAACCCTACTTTTTTGTTTTAGATCACTGTAGATCACTTGAGAGCATCAGTCCTAATCTTTAAACATAGATCCAGAGCTGCTCTCAAAAGAAAGCTAAACTCATATTTTTTAAAAAATGGGTGCTACAGCTTTTCTTACTAGGAGTGTACATAAGACCTTGAGAGAGTGCTGGTTAGATTTTTGAAAAGTATTGGTCAAGTCGTATGTGAATAACCAAGTTACCTAGATCAGAGGTCTCCCAACTTGTCAACTTTCAGATTTGTGGACTTCAACTCCCAGAATTCTCCAGCCAGGAGAATTCTGGGAGTTGAATTCCACAAGTCTTAAAAGTTGCCAAGTTTGGGGACCCCTGACCTAGATCATCAATGTTTGGCCTCCTGGAATTCTGAGAAGTCCACCCATCTTAAAGCTGCCAAATTGTAGCATCAACAATTTGTAGAAGTACACAGATGCTAGGTGCTCGATATCTGGTCTTTCCTACAACCTAACCCAAATGGCTACTGTACTAAGGGCAGGTTTTCGGTAGCATACAGTGGGGTGATAGGATCTTGGCAGATGGTGAGGAATTGTGTTAGATTGCATGAGTGGTCAAAATGGTTTCAGGAGAAGAACCCTTGCACTACTTCGAAACTAGATCCGCGAAGGATGACTCCAAATCACCTTAGCTCTGTGCTGAGTGTGAGGCAAATGCAACCCTGATGTCTGGTATGTGGAAATGGCCTTGGGAGACAGGCGAATGAGATGCTGACTAGGGAACAGTTAGATAAGAGGAGGAGAGGAACCGCAATTGCATAACAGGCGGAGGAAGGAAGGAACTCCCTCTAATGTATCAGGCTGTGAACAGAGAAGCCAGAGATTTATACTTTCAGATTTGTAAGACTCTGTTAATGTAGCCTTGCAATAAAGTAGAATTACCTCATCTGGCTGTGTTTCCTGTCTGATCTACCTGGGAAGCCTGACACCCTGGGAGGACACGGGATTAAAAAAAAGTGGTTACCGGGCATGTTGATGCTACAATTAGGATGTCAGCCTTCCCAGAGAAACCAGATAAGAAATGCAACTAGATAAACTAATTCTACTTAATGGAAAGGTTGCATTGACAGAATCTTCCGAGTCCGAAAGTACAGACTTTTCCACTGTCACTTTTAATTGCTTGATCCATTAGGGCAGGTCCTAAGTTTCTTTCTCTGACCATTAAACTACTGGGGGTTCCTGCCTATCTTGACTTATTTTTTCCAATGAACATATCTTTCTCTCATTTGCCAAGGTGATTCACACATTCCATTACATCAGGGGGTGCACAATTGAACCTATTCTCTCTCTCTCTCCCTCCCCCTCCCTCGCTCAGTTGCTCTCCCAGCAATAAAAACATTTCCTGCCCATTTTCTCTTTTCCTCTCATTTTTTTCCTTTTTCTTTCAGAATGCTGGGCCACGGTTCCTTGGGACCCAAAGTGCTGGCAGAATCTGTTCTGAATTCTAACGCCATGTGCATGACCCTGCCCTGGCTGACCCGGCGCCAATTTGGACTATGTGTACGCAGCCCGGAAATGATGGCTTCAGCCTTACAGGGCATCCACCTTGCCCTTCACGAGTGCCAACACCAGTTGCAAGAGAGGCGCTGGGATTGTTCGGACCTGAGCAGAGGCGGCACTGTGCTTTTTAACAGTGCCATCCTGAAGAGAGGTGAGAACAGGATTAAGTGGGAGAAAAGGCTGGGCAAGGGGAATGGAGGTTTTCTTCCCTCTTTGTTGGGGTTGGTGGGCAATAAAATTAGGAGTTGGTTCGTCTCTCGCTGCCCCTGGTTCCCCTTCTGTCTTCTCCTTTACTCCCATGACTGATATTAGTGCCCACAGAGATAAAGTAACATGGGATTAAAGAAAAACAATGAAAGAATTGGCATCTTGGCATGAATAGATCTATATGAAAAATATAAATGCAAGCACCCCGAAGGAAGGTATGGTAAGACCATGCCCATGGAACATTGCAAGGAAAAAAGGAACCTGCAGCCTTTGGTTTCAGATCTAGCTGGTCTTCATTTAGTTATTAAGCCTCTTGGATAAAGTCCTTTCTTTCCCTCATGGCTCCTTCAAGGCTTCAAATATAAATTGCTTCCAACAAATATGATTTGTTTCATGAAGATATGTTGTATAGGTCATTAGAAATTTAAAAGGAGGGAGAGCGGGTCTGATGAGTGAAATTGACCCGGCTCATGAGCTTCTGCACCTAGAAAGTATTATGAGAATAAGAATCAGAAATCTGTCCTTGTCATTTAAAAATATTAGCTTTTAATTACCCTTCCTGGATTATTTTTAAATGCTACAGTAGGTATTAAAACAGCCATGGTGGCGCAGTGATTAGAATGCAGTACTGCAGGCTAACTCACTGCTCACTCCAGGAATTCAATTCTGACCGGCTCAAAGTTGACTCAGCCTTCTGTCTTTCCAAGGTTGGTAAAATGAGGACCCAGATTATTGGGGGGGCGGGGGGGGGGGGCGCAATATGCTGACTGTCTAAACCACTTTGAGAGGGCTATAAAGCCCTGTGAAGCAGTGTTGCTGTTACAAAATACTGAATTGGGCAGGGTTTTTTTTTTTTGCCTTGCTGCAAACAGAAAAGTTGAAGAACTTTCTCTGCCTTGGTAAGTCACGGAAATAAGGAGACTGAAGAAGGGCAGAAGGGTTCAAAGAACAACTTTATAGTAAAATTTAGCCTTTTACAGGCACTTGCCTGTAAAATTTAGCCTTTTACAGGCACTTGCTGCATCTCTGCACTGATACCAACTCCATTAATGGACCCTTCAAACAGCTTCCCTGTTGGAATTAGGGGTAACACTTTTAAAAAAGGGGACGGGGAAATTTCCAGGACTACAGACTAGGGTTATTGAAGTGCATGAGGCTAAATGTATCACCCCTGGATATTTTTATGATTGAGAGAAAGGGGGGGTATTTTTGTGACTAAAAGGGTACTCTAAAAGGGTAAATTACGTGCTTTAGTGGGTTTAGGGTACCAATTTTGCTTCTGATTTTGTCCCCGTCTTCCCAAAAAGAAAAGTCTGGGACAATTATGCTCTTGGAAACTGTTGATTTGTCAACAAAGTTTAGATGTCCTCTGAAAGCTGAAAATTGGATATAGTCAGCTGGGCCTTGAGTTTCTACCCCTGATTTAACTCAGTTTGGATATTGAAACCAAAAAGTCTTGGGCCGTAGGCCAGGAATTGGGGACCCCTGGTCTAAGCTATCTGAAATGAATTCTTCCTTCATTGTACATTGTACTATGCAGCCAACTATTTTCAGTTTGGAAGTAAAATTGGGTACACCAGGAAGAGGAACAAGTAAAAGTGGGTAGGGGTAGCAGGATGTAATTGCTGTAGGGCTGCTGTCAGCAAAAAGCATCTTTGAGCCGCTCAGAATTGCTTTGAACTGGGAGTTGGCAAATAAATTTAATAATAATAATAATCTTTGCCCCATCACTTCAAAATGGTTTATTGCTAACGCCTACCAAATAGTAGCAGCAGCAGCAGCCACCAGCTGTTCCTTTTCCTTGCATCAGTAAGGATCACGCTGCTGAGTTTTAATTTCTTTGGTTGGCTTGCTCTCATTGGTTCCTTCCTTTGTTCCTGTTATCTGTGCTATGGAGGGAGGATCCTTGGCTGTGAACTCCAACACCTAGCATCCCTCCCCATTAGTCTGTACTGGGAGGAATGCTGGGAGTTGAAGTTTAGCCTCATTAGGAGGGCCAAAGTTAGGCGGACCATCCTCCTTTTTAAGGAATGGTCAAACCTGATCATAACTGCTTGGGCACAGTTTTCAGAAAAGGGGTAATATGTAGAAGATCCTTGACCACCAGTGGAGTTGGGAAAAGTCACCCTTGATGGTGGATTCCTGACTTGAAAAGGAATCCTGCCAAAAGCAACAGCAGCAATTCGTTGCTTTTGCTTCCCTTTCTCCCTAGCTGGACCAACAACTGGGAGCAGTGAATAGCAATGATTCTGCTGCCTGTCCGCATCCGTGTTCCGTGGGTGGCATGGCAGCAAGCATTGTCTCCCAGGTGGAGGAAGCAGCTGAGAGTATTTTGTTAAGCCTGCCTGGTCATGGCTGCCCTCTTCTACACCCCTGCCTTTCTTCCCAGGTGCTGCCTCACCCAGGCCTCTTGCCTTGGTTGTGCTAAGAGTGGCCAACACCTGACTCCAGAGGCAAATTGGCAGGCAGTTGTTTTCTTTTGTCCTTTGCTTCTCTTTTATTAATTGAGCTTTGAAGGAGCCGGTTCTAAATTTAAACCTGAGTTCAAAGCAAGGCCTCTGGGCAGGCAAGAGCTGGAACAAGCTCCAACCTAAGCACCTGGGCTAAGCCGCTGCTTGATGTGTCAGCTGCTGCTTGATGTGTCATGAGTTTGGTGTGGCTCATCTGCATTCACAGGAATAGGAGAAGCGTCAGGAGACGAATGAAGACTGGATTAAGGAGGAAATGCCTAACAGATATTAGGGACTAGAGGCATTGTGATGATAGATACCATGGCTAATTTACATTATGAAGCAAGTCTCTATCAATTTATAAACAACAATCAAGAAGAAAAATACCAGCTCTAGGCACTTGTGATGCTTAACAGTCCTAATGAGTTCAATGCAATACTCATGTTTCTCAACCTGCTGTTCTCCAGTCGTGTTGAATTGCAGCGCATTAACTCCCAACCTGCCCAACAATTGTGTCTCTGTGATTTTACAAAACGTTGAGGTCCAACGTATCTGGAGGCATCAGTAGACAAGGGCATATTTAAGCTATGGAGTAATTTAGGAGTAATTATTTTTTCCCAAGGAATTAGTGCATTAGTAAGGCAGGAAGATCCAGAAGTTCTTTAGGGGAGCAAGCTGTAATAACTCATCCATACTGTGAAGATAAATAGTTTTAGCGTGGATTTTTAAAGAACCACCCACAGCTTTAATTCATCTTGAATTATTAGCTGTTACATATGCACACATGCTTAATCCAGCTTTCTTCAATCCCAGATGTGGATTATTTCAGCTCTGAATTTAGGTATGAGGATGATGTAAAATGGACAGGATACTGTAGACCTCAATTAAAAAAAACACATAAAGGAATTGTGGCAGGATTAAGGGAGACATTGACTCCTAGTAATCTTACGCCTAAATGCTCAAGAGTCAACATCACCTTGAACACACCTACTTCTTATGTAAAGGCTTCTTTGCTTTAAAGACTCTTTACTCTTCCCTGTGTCTGCTTCCTAGGCTTCCGGGAAAGCGCCTTTGTCTTCTCCTTGCTAGCAGCTGGTGTGACCCATGCAGTGGCTACTGCATGCAGTCTGGGACAATTACAAAGCTGTGGCTGTGCCAGGCAAGGCACAGAGAACCAGAAATTGAAATTCAACCAACTGCAGTCTCTAAGCCGGGGCAAAAGCCTGCCCCCTATGCCATCCTCGTTGTGGGGACAGCCTAGCCCGCAGGACACCTGGGAATGGGGTGGCTGCAGTGCAGATTTTGCATATGCCCAGAGATTTGCCCGGCATTTTTTGGACCCACGAAGAAAACCCCGTGATGCTCATGCCCGGATGCAGCTACACAGTCATCGTGTGGGCAGAAAGGTAAGGTGTGAATCTTGAGCAGGGTTTTAGAGCAGGGGTTCCCTGGGCTGCGAACCGGTACTGGCCCGTGGAACATTTCCTACCAGGCCGCCGGTTTGCTCTGGGCGCCGCCATCTTGTTTTACGAGAAAGTGCTTCCAGGTGAAGTTTTCCGGCTGGGAAGCGGTGTTTGGGTCCTGAAGGAATCCTCGCGCCTTAGTTTCATCGAGGGGGGGGGCTTCGAACGAAACTAAGGCGCGAGGATTCTTTCAGCATCCAAGGCAAGGCGAGCCGAGCGACCGTCCCGAAGCCATACCGAAGCGAAGCCCATTGACAAAGGTACAAAGGAGGAGTTGAAGGTGGCAGGGAGAAGCGAGGGATGGCTGGCTGGCTGGTCGCTTGGCTCGCCTTGCCTTGTCATGCGTGCTGATGCTGGTACCGGGCCGTGGATCATTTTGTGATGCCGGTACCGGGCCGTGGCACAAAAAAGGTTGGGGGGCCACTGTTTCAGAGGATGGAAATGTTGTCATTAATACATAGCATAATGAAAGCTCTGCGAAAGTGTAATCATGGAGACAAATCTTACTGCTACGATTCTGCCACAGTTGCATTACTTGGTGTAAATAACAGTTAAACTATATCTGTTATCTGGTGCAGTATTTAATATATTCAGGTTTCATGGTGTTTTTTTTTTAATGTTTATTGCTAATGTATAGCTGTCATGGTCATGGAGATCAGTTTGAGAACATAAAGTTGATAATACTAAACGTGTCTCAACTAAATTCAGATTCTTTTCCCAAACCTTGTATTGAGACACTATGGTGTGCAGGAGAAATACATTCCAACAACCTACTCTCGGAGAGAAGGTGCCTGCTGTGTTTCTGCATGATTTACCATTCTAATTATGCTTGCTTCTATTCAGGAATTCTACTGTATTTCCACATTAGATATAGAGATTTAGCAGAATTATTTATATTATGTATTCCCAATATAAGGGAGCATTAGGATTTTCTCCTTTTGCATGGACCTCACTTCTATTAATCAGGAATTATGCTTGAGTAGCTGATCCAACAGAAATGCTTAGCTCCTCTAAATGAAACTTTCTCGTATGAGAGAGTGAACTGTGCTTACATCGACACAACACTCTGGATACTAAGAAATTTAGGGGCAAGTTTAGAGAACTGCTTAAAAAGTTGCTTGCATGTATCATCATCCAGAATTGAGGCATTCTGCAAAATTTATTTATGTATTTATTTTATTTATTTTGATTTGTCAATCACTTACAAGATAATAGGTATAAGTACTGTGTGTGTGTGTGTGTGTGTGTGTGTGTGTGTGTGTGTGTGTGTATATATATATATATATATATATATATTTCTTTTCTGAGGTTCTCGCGGGTACTTGTATGTGGATCTTTGGTTATTCGGGTTTTCTCCCGCGTAAGATTGGAAGTATCTGGGCAACGTTTCGATGAAGTCTCATTCATCATCTTCAGGCTTGGTCTTCAGCTCTGTGCTTCTCAGAGTGATGTGAGCTTGCAGCTGCCTCTTCCTTTTAACTGCTCCTGGGGGTGTGACTTGATTGGCTGGGGGCTTGGCTGTGTTCTGATTGGATGGGGGGGTGTTCTCATTGGTTGGGGGTTTGGCTGTGTTCTGATTGGTTGGGGGGTTGGCTGTGTTCTGATTGGCTGGAGGCGTGTTCTGTTCAGGTGGGGGCTTGATTGTGCTCAGGTTAGTCTTAGTTGCTGGAAGGTTTGAGCTGGTTTGAGAAGGTTTGAGTGTATCTCCCCAAGATACACAAAGAAGGAACCCCACTCAGACCAATAGTCAGCTCCATAGGCTCACCTCTACAAAACCTAGCCAAATTTCTCGCCAAACAACTACAGCCCTATGCAGAATCCATCAACTCACACGTAAGAAACTCATTCCAGTTCATCGAGATTGTTAAGCCTGGTTTCCCCAACCAGGGTTAGGGAGACAAGCTAAACAGAATGTGCAGCTTAGTCAGATAGGCACACAGATAAATGAGTGAGCTAAGCTTGTATGTTTATTAACATACAGTAAAAATGACAGATACGCTTGTGCTATCAAATATATAGTTTATTCCATTATGAGTTCATAGCATAGTCAAAATAACAGTCCAATAGTCATGTATCATTTAGTCAGTCCATTCAGGGATATTCAGTTAGCAAAGTCCGTGTTGAATATCCTATGTCAGTTCACTTACAAGCCAGTCCTTTGTTTTCTCTCCCGTTCGAGCAATACAGTCTTGTGTCCTTGCAGTAATCAGGAACCATCAAAGCCAGAGAGAGAGCAAGCTGTCGTCTTGCTTCTTTTAAAGTGTTTTCACAACCACTCCCTTAATTACTATCCCAGAGTTAAAGTTGCATACACTTTAACATACAAACTATGATTATATATTATTATTTACCTAAACCAGTTAGGGTAAAACAATGTTATCCCTAACATTCTCCCCTTTTAGGAAATAATAATATAACTATTTACATCTTTAAATCATATTTGTTACAACTTTCTTTAAACTTAGTTACACCTTGAGCTTTTGTAAATTGGTCTGCAATGTTTTCTTCCGTCATGCAGTATTCCAATTTAATTAGCCCATTCTTTACAGATTCTCTAACATTTAAGTATCTTAAATCAGTATGCTTTGATCTAGTTTTAACAGCAATACTAGTAGCAAATTGTATAGCTGCTTGGTTATCCTCGTACACAATAATGGAATCTTTTACAGTTATACCCATGTCTAATAATAACTGTTTGTACAAAATCAAGTCAGTGCATAATAATGACAGACATGAAAATTCCGCTTCCATCATTGACAAGCTAATATGCTGTTGTCTGATTGACCTCCACCCTATTAGTGTCTTACCAAATAATATAGCCATCCCAGATGTTGATTTTTTAGTGTTTATATCAGTTGCAAAACTTGCATCTGCATAGGCACTAAGACTCAAATCACCCTTTGGTTCTATATACAATGCATGGTTCAGTGTTCCTTTAAGATATCTTAAAATTCTCTTTAATGATTGCCAATGACATTGTTGTGGATCTGAATTAAAACGTGCCAGCTGATTTACACTATAAGCTATATCTGGCCTAGACCAATTGCTTATATATGATAAGCTACCAATCAAAGATTGATATGTGGACTTATCAAATTTGGGACTTTGATCATCAGTTTGGCAAACTTCCTGACTCATTGGAGTCTTTGCCGGTTTACAAAGTTCCATTTTAAACGTTTTAATTAATTGGCAAATTTTATCTTCTTGAGATATCTTAAAACCATTTTTTGTTTTGTTAATTGTCAATCCTAGATACCTTTTAATTTCACCTAAATGCTTTAATTTTATCTTTTTGGCTAATAATGATATAATCTCATTAGCTTCATTATTAGTCTTAGTTATCAAAGCAATATCATCTGTAAATAATAACAATAATGACACCGTTCCATTATTTTCTCTTTTAAACACACATGGATCTGCTAAACCATATTTAAAACCTATATTGTTTAACTCTTTCACAATATATTGGTTCCACTCAAAGCCAGATTATTTCAACCCGTAAAGACTCTTTTTGAGTTTCCAACAATCATTACTATTTACTTTATTGTCTTTTATACCTACTGGTTTTGTTAAATATATAGTGTGCTGCAATGGTGCATGTAGATAAGCAGTTTCTACATCTAAATGGTTAATGACATAGTTTTTCTTAGCTGCCCACACTAATGCTGCTCTTAAAGATGTTGCTTTAAGGCTTGGTGCAAAAACTTCATCGTAGTCAGATGCAGTTTGATTAAATCCTTGAGCTACTAACCTAGCCTTATGGGTAACAGTCCCATCATTTCCAGTTTTTACTTTAAATATCCATTTGCACCCAATGGATTTTTCTCCTGGAGGTAATTTAGCATCTTCATAAACTTTCATTACCTTTAATGAATTTAATTCCTTTTTCATTGCCTTTTGCCAATTCTCCTGATCCTTAGCAGGATACACCCTAAGTTCATCTATACTAGTTGGAACTTTAGTTACTTGGCAAACTATACTTGCTTGATATCTATCAGGTGGTCTAATTACACGTGTAGTTCGTCTAGGTATTACAGGACTTACAGGTGGACTTTCATTTATTAACTCTTCTTGATTATCTAACTCTTCCTGATCAACTGTTTCCTCTTGTTCTGGTCCTATTTGCTCTTCTTGGACTTCTTCTTTAATTGGACTCTTCTTATAACTAATCTGATCTTTCTGCCTTTTGTAGGGTTCAACAATTACTTCGTTATTTAAATCTTGCTCTAATCTATTCCATCCTACATGTTCTAGGAATTTAGCACTAGCACTGGTGTAAACTCTAGGTGTACCTGGTTCCCAGAATCTATAAGATTTATGATTAGATGTATATCCTACAAAATATAATCTTTTAGCTCTATGCTGTCCTTTGTGTCTAAGTTGTGTAGGGATATGCACCCATGCTGGTGCTCCAAATGTGTGCATGTAACTTAAATCAGGTTTTGTACCATGCCACAGTGTGAATGGTAATTCACCTGTTGTTGAATTAACAACATTATTTAATATATGATTACCACACATTATTGCTTCTCCCCATAAATTGTCAGGTAATCCTGAATCAGACATCATAGTTCGTGCCATTGATTGTAATGTTTGGCCTCTTCTCTCTATAAAGGCATTATGTTGTGGCCTATATGGTGCAGACTTTTTATGTTGAATACCTAACATTCTTAGTCTGTTCTGGAATTTATTATTTGTAAATTCTGTACCATTATCTGTTATAAGAGTTACTAATTTCTTTTTAGTTTTCCTTTCAGCAAATTTAATCCAATTAAAGAGATTTTGATACGTTTCAGTTTTGCTCTTCATTAAATAGCAAAACCCATATCTAGAATAGTGGTCCATTATACTTAGTATGTAACGAGCTCCTCCTACACTTGGTTTTTTAGGACCTATTAAATCTGCAAATACTACCTCTAAAGGTTCTTTGGTAGTAAATCCATCAACTCTATTAGCCGGTGTGACCCTGGCCTTACTTTGATTACAGGCATTACATTGCAAATACTTATGACAAGGTTTCAAACTTATTCCCTTAGATAATTCAACAGTTTTCTTAAGCATTTTAAAATTTAAATGCCCTAGCCTTCGATGTAACAAGTGAATACATTCATCATGAGGTTTCTTATTTTCATAAACCGTGTTAGCCACTTTTAAACCATCATCATTTAACACATATAATTCACCTCTTAAAGATGCAGTAATTTTCTTATCTTCTTTTTCAATTATGCAGTTATCTCCTTTAAATGTAACTACATATCCTAGTTTAACCAAAATTCTTACTGAAATTAAATTAAACTTAAGTTGTGGCACATATAACATTTTTACATTCTCTTTTATAAAAGAACAATATGCTATACCTTGACCTTTAGCTTTCAGTTTCCAGCCATTGGCTAACGATATCTGCTGTGTACTCTTGGACATTTTAATAAAATTTTTCTTATCATTAGTTATACAATGTGATGCTCCACTGTCAACCACCCATAAATTATTTTTTACAGCTCCGTTAGTATACATGGCTAACTCTAAATTTTTCTTTATCTTTTGATGACTTTTAGTATTCTGGCCAGCGTTCTGCTGCTTTGCTTTTTTACAAAATCTTGCCAAATGTCCTCTTCCTCCACAATTAAAGCACTTTTTAATTGCGTATGCAGTAGGAGTTTCATTATCTTCTTTTTGAGGTTGCTCCCTCCTTAACTCATCTCTTTCAAGCCTTCTTCTGGCCTCTTCAATCAATCTGCCAGTTATATCAGTTAAAGTTAGGCTTTCCTTTGGCAATATTTCAAGGGAAGTTACGTAGTTGTCATAGCTTTCATTAAGGGAAGATAGAATTATGTAGACTTGGTGTAGTTCAGAGAAAATAAGCTCTTTCTCATGCAGTTCTTGAAAAATGCTTTGCATAGTTTTCAAATGACTCAGCATATCACCATTCTTATGGAGATGTGTACTGAAAAGTTTCCGTGTTAGATTTATGTGAGCACCAACGTTATCTCGAACATAAATCCTCTTCAGCTTCTGCCAACACCCAACAGCTGTCTTCTCTCCGTGGATATAAACAAGCTGGTTATAAGTTAAGGTTAACCCAATAATGCAAATTGCTTGTTCATTTTTATGCATAAATTCTTCTATCTTTAATTTATCTTCCTCATCCTCTGGATCCCATTCTTCTACGTTTGGTGGATTTTCAATTATGTTCCACAAACCTTCTCTTCGTAGAAGCAGACTACATTTCATAGACCATGATACATAGTTTGTTCCATCCAACTTGGATATCAGGGACAAACTTTGTAAATTGACTTGTGCCATGTTTTCTTATATGGATATAAAACTATAATTAATAAAACACAGCTGTCTGTTTACTGTAATGTATAACAACACAAACTCTCACTTTTACATAAATCTGTTTTATCCTAGTTAAACTGACTTTGCAGCCTCTGGGCCCATAACCAGTGTTAAGCCTGGTTTCCCCAACCAGGGTTAGGGAGACAAGCTAAACAGAATGTGCAGCTTAGTCAGATAGGCACACAGATAAATGAGTGAGCTAAGCTTGTATGTTTATTAACATACAGTAAAAATGACAGATACGCTTGTGCTATCAAATATATAGTTTATTCCATTATGAGTTCATAGCATAGTCAAAATAACAGTCCAATAGTCATATATCATTTAGTCAGTCCATTCAGGGATATTCAGTTAGCAAAGTCCGTGTTGAATACCCTATGTCAATACACTTACAAGTCTGTTCTTTGTTTTCTCTCCCGTTCGAGCAATACAGTCTTGTGTCCTTGCAGTAATCAGGAACCATCAAAGCCAGAGAGAGAGCAAGCTGTCGTCTTGCTTCTTTTAAAGTGTTTTCACAACCACTCCCTTAATTACTATCCCAGAGTTAAAGTTGCATACACTTTAACATACAAACTATGATTATATATTATTATTTACCTAAACCAGTTAGGGTAAAACAATGTTATCCCTAACAGAGATCATAAAGAAACAAAACTTACAACCCAGTGACCTACTTGTGAGCTTCGATGTCATATCCCTCTTCACCCAAGTGCCAATAAAAGAAGCCTTGACAGCCATCCAAAACAAATACAACCCCCCCAAGCACATCCTAGATCTGACCAACCACTGCCTATCTAATACATACTTCACCTACAATGGACAAAAATACAAACAAATAGAAGGAGCACCCATGGGATCACCCCTCTCACCTGTCATCGCTAACCTCTACATGGAACACTTTGAAACACAAACTCTAGAAAAATATGATCACAAACCCAAACTCTGGCTCAGATACGTAGATGACACCTTCATAATCTGGCCACACGGGAAAGAAAAACTGAACAACTTCCTCACACACCTCAACAGCCAACACCCCAAAATACAATTCACCATGGAAACAGAAGCTAACAACCAACTTCCCTTCCTAGATGTCTTGGTATACAAAAAATCCAATGGCTCCCTAGGACACACCATCTTCCAGAAGAAAACACATACAAACCGCTATCTACACGCACTCTCACACCACCACCCAGCACAGATCAATTCCGTAGCTGAAACACTCATCTCCAGAACAAAATGCTTAGCCGATGAACAACACCTAGAGACCGAACTACACACTCTCACCGGCGTGCTGACAGCCAATGGATTCCAAAGAAAGAAGATCACCCACCTAATCCAAAAAGAAACCCCAGCCAAAATCCAAGACAAAGAACAAGAGAATGGCAAAGCCCTCCTCCCATATATAAAAGGCACTACGGACAAAATCAGCAAGATCCTCCAAAAACACAACATTAAGACAGCCTTCTGCACAAACAGAAAGATATCCACCATCCTAAGAAACCCTAAGGACAGAATCGAGTTAGAAAATCAAGGAGTATACGAAATCCCTTGCACTGCCTGCCCCACCACATACATTGGACAGACTAACAGAAGAATAGGTGCACGCATTGAAGAACATAAGAACTCAATCAAAAAGGAAGAACCGACCTCTTCCCTGGTCCAACACCTCAAAGCCACAGGACATGAGATTGACTTTAAAAATACCAGAACTATCGCCAAAACCGAACACTTCAGCAGCAGAATCATCAGAGAAGCCATAGAGATAGAAAAACGCCCACACAGCATGAATAAACGAGATGATGCCTCCCGCCTACCAGCCATTTGGAAACCCGCCCTCATGAACAGACGCGTACCTAACATGAAGAGTGACACCAGACCCACACCCCTGATAGCCACACAAGATGCCACCACCACACTTCCACGTAGAAAGCAGACTCACACCCACACAGAAGATGAAACACGACCACGGACCAGAAGCTGCACTGCAGCTGCATCACTACCCACCTCAAACCCCTCTGAGCCATACATGAAGCGAACTGACCCCCACCATGAAGATGCAGCACGACCACGAACTCGAAGCCAAACAGCAAGATCACAGCTCACCAGCTCAAACCTTCCAGCAACTAAGACTAACCTGAGCACAATCAAGCCCCCACCTGAACAGAACACGCCTCCAGCCAATCAGAACACAGCCAACCCCCCAACCAATCAGAACACAGCCAAACCCCCAACCAATGAGAACACCCCCCCATCCAATCAGAACACAGCCAAGCCCCCAGCCAATCAAGTCACACCCCCAGGAGCAGTTAAAAGGAAGAGGCAGCTGCAAGCTCACATCACTCTGAGAAGCACAGAGCTGAAGACCAAGCCTGAAGATGATGAATGAGACTTCATCGAAATGTTGCCCAGATACTTCCAATCTTACGCGGGAGAAAACCCGAATAACCAAAGATCCATATATATATATATATATATATATTTGTTTTCTGAGGTTCTCGCGGGTATTTGTATGTGGATCTTTGGTTATTCGGGTTTTCTCCCGCGTAAGATTGGAAGTATCTAGGCAACGTTTCGATGAAGTCTCATTCATCATCTTCAGGCTTGGTCTTCAGCTCTGTGCTTCTCAGAGTGATGTGAGAAGCAGCTGCAAGCTCACATCACTCTGAGAAGCACAGAGCTGAAGACCAAGCCTGAAGATGATGAATGAGACTTCATCGAAACATTGCCTAGATACTTCCAATCTTACGCGGGAGAAAACCCGAATAACCAAAGATCCACACACACACACACACACACACACACACACACACACACACATATATATATATATATATATATATATATATATATATATATATATATATATATATATATATAGTTATGAATATATGAAATGGGTACATATAAGAAAAATAAAAAAGAAACAATAGTACAGGGATGGTAGGCACGTTGGTGCGCTTATGCACACCCCCTACAGACCTCTTAGGAAAGGGGTGAGGTCAATAGTAGACAGTCTAAGGTTAAAGTTTTTGGCACACAAGAAAACTGGAAAATTAGTTACTTTCTTTAAATAAACATGAATATGGGTTTATTTGACTCCTGTCTGGGAATATGTTCTATTGCAGAACGCTTTCCAGATTTGTCCTGACTTTCCTTCTAGATACTTTGTCAATATTGAAGCTATAATGGATAGAACTTGTTACAGCAATAAAATAGGTTTTAGAATGAATTAAACTGAAATGCATCATTGCCTATGAGTTTGGAGGCTATGTACAGGACATTCCAGCCATTGCTTCCTTGTAAGTAGTCCTTGGAGTTATGCTGGAGAGGAAATGTTGGGTCTCCACGTCCACAATCAACTGCTTTGGCTAGACTTATCTTCCATTAAATTATCCAATACCTTTACAAGTCATCACGGAAGTGATCCTCACCATGTCTTGTGTCAAAGAATTACTCAGGTTCATTATGTGAAGGAGTGCTTTCTGCGATCTATTTTTAATCTTCTCATCCATCTTATAGGACAGGGGTGTCAAACTCAAGGCCTGCGGGCCGGGAGAGGCCCACGGGGTGCTTAGATCTGTCCGTGGGGCCGCTTTGGAAACAGCAAAGGACCGGCCTGTGGTGCCTCTGCCAGCAAAAACACAGCTCAGGAGGGCTGCATGCAGTCCTCCCAAGCTCTGTTTTTGTTGGCCGAGTGCTCGGGCTACCAAAGGCACCCCTGACACAAGTGAAATTGACCTGGATATCCCCTCCCCCCCCCCACAAGGTCAAACACAACCCTGATGCGGCCCTCATTGAAAACGAGTTTGGCACCCCTGTTATAGGATGTCATTTGTAGTATTTTGAGACAAGGTGAAGAAATTTTTATTATGCTGTGAATGTTTTTATTCATCTATTTTTTTTTTCAAGCTAAAGAGTTTGGAAAACTAGGTTTTGTCCTCATAGAGAAGATGTTTGAATTTGGGTCATCATCTTAACATTTTTTTCAGCTCTCTTATTACATTTCCCCTCCAAATGTGGCAATAATAAACTATCCACATCTCACTTCAGATGTGTATGTACTATACATTTATATAGGGTTATGATAGGGCTAGCATTTTTATTCTGTCTCTTTTCTAATCCTCCCTAGTGTGAAATCAGTCTTTTCTATACTGAGTAGTCAACACTTTCCCTGAGCTACCCATTACAATCCCAGGATCATTTTCCTGGTGGGTTAAAGGTGGCTCAAAGCCCATTAGCATAAATGTGAAATTACAGGGTTTTGTTCCAACATGTATCACTTAACACTCACTTAAATTCAGTTCCATTTGCTCTTTGGCTGACCATTCATCCAGCTTGAAGGGATCCTTCTGGTGCTCATCTCAATCCCGCCTAGTTTTTTTTACCTCTTAGGATATTTCAGTGTCATCTATAAACTCAGCCAGCTCATTGCTTATTTCTCAAAATTGTTTATGAATATCCTTGTGGTATTTCACTTCTTTCCTCTTTGAGAAAATTACCTGTTTAATCCTATTTGGGGGATACATCCTCTTATCCATTGATGTGAAGTTTACTCAAAAAGCTTTGAAAAGGAGACTTCTCAAAGGTTTTTTTTTTAATCCAGGTATATTGTGTTAACAGAGTCAGTTGTATCCACATGTCTGTAGTTGGTACTCTCAAAAACCTCTAAAAGGTTGGAAAGGCAGGTGGCATACATGTCTACGTGAAAGCTATATATTGCAAGAACAGGTAGTCTACAACTTACAACATTTTGTTTATTGTGTGTTCAAAGTTACAACAGCACTGAAAAAAGTGAATTATGACTGTTTTTCACATTTACGATGGTTTGCAGTATTCCCATGGTCCCATAATCAAAATTTGCCTGCTTGGCAACTGGTTCATATTTGTCCTAGTTGCAATATGCCATGGTGTAATCTCCTTTTGCAACCTTCTGACAAGCAAAGTCATTTGAGAAGCTAGATTCACTTAACAACCAGGTTACTAACAACTGCAATGATTCACTTAACAGCTGTGGCAAGAAAACCAGAAACCAAAAGTACACATATAGACTGGGTGAAACCAGGTTCAATAGCAGTAGCTGTGAGAGGGATCTTGGAGTCTTAGTGGACAACAGCTAAATATGAGCCAGCAGTGTGCAGCAGCAGCCAAAAAAGCCAATGCAATCCTAAATTGCATTAACAGAGGGATACAATTGAGATCAAGTGAGATACTAATACCACTGTATAAAGCTTTAGTAAGACCACACCTAGAGTACTGCATCCAGTTTTGATCACCACATTATGAAAAAGATGTTGAGACTCTAGAAAAAGTACAGAGAAGAGCAACCAGGATGGTTAGCGGAATGGAGATGAAAACATGAAGAACAATTACAGGAACTGGGCATGGCTAGTCTAGGGAAAAGAAGGATCATCACTGGAGGCTTTTAAGAAGAGATTGGACTGCCATTTGTCAGAAATGGTGTAGGGTCTCCCGCTTGGGTGGGGGGTTGGACTGGATGACCTACAAGGTCCCTTCCAACTCTGATTATCTGTATCTAAGAAAGGTCATAAAACGGGACAAAACTCACTTAAGAAATGTATCATTTAACAGCATAAATTTTAGGCTCCATTGTGGTTGTAAGTTGAGGACTGCCTGTACTCTCTAACAGCTACCAGATCAGACATTAAGCAATCATAGCATAATATGTGTGTTACACATGAATAGGAGGTTATGGTATATACTCACAAACAAACCAAGAATTTTAGGTGCCAAAAGGCGCTCAAAAAAATTGGATTCAATTTGTCTGCAGAGGGACTTATCCATGAATACAATGCATGCAGTGCTACTTCTAAAAAATACCGATATATCCACATACACTCATGGATAAGCCCATCCATGGATAAACTGACTCATTTTTTGAACTAAAATATCATGAAAAATAGATACTGTAATCTATAGATTACCTAAGGATAAGCCAATTGTGGAAATTAAAAACATGCCAACATTTTGAGCGTTAACTTATCTATGAGTGGCACATTTTTGGCTAAAAATTTGAGGGACAGTTTATTTGTAAATGTATTTGTGAGTATATACAGTGTTTGGGTATTAGAAACTCAACTAGAAAGGTAGGAGAATTCTGGGAGATTCCAGACTTGCTCCATAGATTAAGACAGTTGAGATAACGCATCCAACTTATTTGGCTGATGCTTCCTTAGCTTTCTTATGTAAGTGCTAAATTATGGATTGGCCTGATTAAAAAAAAAATGAAATATATGCTGGCTTTGGATTCTCTGGGGAGGGGGGGAAAGATACATTTCCATTAGCACCTCTGCTCCCTTTCCACAGGTACCATGAATTTCAACTCCTTGGTGGGATCAAAAGAAGCCGGGGATTTTGACCTTTTCCTACTGCTAACCTTCTCTTCTGGTCTCTCTTGGCAGGTGGTGTCAGAGCTGAGCAAGCGCAGGTGTAAATGTCACGGCCCGTCTGGGAGCTGCCAGTTTCGGACATGTTGGTTAGCAGCCCCTGATTTTCGCCATGTGGGTTCCATCTTACGGGACCGAATGGACCATGCCACACTCTCGCGGCTGGACAACAGAAACTCGGGAGCCTTCTGGCCACGACTCCGCAGCTCCCACCTGGCCAAGCACCTCATCTTCTATGAATCCTCCCCTGATTTCTGTGAGCCAGATCCGAGCCTGGGTTCCTCAGGCACCCACGGTCGCCCTTGCATCAAGAGCAGCCCACAGCCAGATGGCTGTAGCAGCCTGTGCTGTGGGCGCGGCCACAACATGCTGCAGGAGGTGCGAGCTCAGCGTTGCCAGTGCCGTTTCCATTGGTGCTGCCATGTGCAGTGTGAGGAGTGTCCTTCCACAGAGTGGGTTAGTGTCTGCAAATGAATAGGGAAGGCCTAACCCCTTACACCATGCTCCAGCCAGCCATATGACAAGTGCCTGCTGCAATATCAGCCATAGGGATCATAAGACGAGTTTTGGACTGCTGACCTGCTTTCTGTGGGTCCCTTGCTCCATCATGGAAACATACCTAATCCTTCCAAGAGAAGACTTGCTTCCAATAGAGGGCGAGCAACAACGAAGAATTCCTCAAAGAGATACCCTTTTTTCTTCTCTTGACTGCCAGCTTGGTCCTATCTCAGTTTATTGCAAGCTGCCCTATATGATTTAATGGGTAGAGAACAGTGTTGATCTGGTCCTGCCACGTACTGCAGGAAGAAAAAACCTGGACCAAAGTGGCAAAAACTGTATATTGGAGCTAGATTTTTCAGAGGCTAGAGTCAAGGAAGGAGACATGTTAAAACCAGCATGGTCCCAGAACCTCAAGAACTTGACTTGGAACATTAAAGTTTTAGCTGGAGAATGTTTGCTGTTTGCAGCCAGGAGGAGAAATAGATTGTCATTTGGGGGCAAAAATTAGTTTTGCAAGATTTGCAGTTGTTGCTAATAGGCAAAATTGAATCTGGAGTGCAAAGGTTAATTTATTATTTTGCTCTTTTACTGATCTTTGTTTGTAAAACTGTTTGGTATAGTTAATGGAGAGAAAGTTGGTCTCTAGTTTTATCTGGGAAACCAAATTCATTCATTGACCTAACTTTTTTTTTTATCCTTTATACTCCCGCTTCAAACGATAGTAGTCTTCTGGTGGGTATTTATCCCCTCGATTACAATAGAGCAGGTAAACCTGATTAATCTGGTTCCTAAGCATCAGACACTCAACCTAACTCTTTCTTGTGTCAATCTGCATATGTTATGTGCTTCCCCTCAGTAAACATGAGTTCCCCACCTCAGGCCCGTGTCTTCTTGTGGTTTGATTAAAGATTTCAGAATCCATTAGCCAGAACAGATTTTTGTTTTGCTACATTTCTTGCTTACCCAAGTGTTAGTTTCTTGGTTAAAATGAAATTATTGTAATGATTTTCATACCAAACACTACTGGTATATAATGTATAGCAGAGTGAGCATTGAAACTACATAATCAACCCTTTTAAATCCACAATAACATCAATGCAGTTAATAAAAATACAATTTGATTTTAGAAAATTGCTTCAGTTAGAATTCAAAAGATAGAGAATATGTTTATTTTAAAAAACCCTGTCCATGAAATCAAACCATAGACTAGCTTAAATGGATTGGAAAGCTGGGCTTTGTCGTAGAAAGATAAAACAGCTTCCATGAGAGGACAAAGCACATTAGCTGAAGAAAAAACTATTTGGGGGGGGGGGGGGGGGAATCAGTACCTACATTGTTAAACTCCAGAAACTAAGCTGGATCAAAATCTACAGCAAAATCTGTATTAGTGGGTTTCTGGCCTGCCAGGACTTAGAAGCTAATCTAGGATGCTGGCAGAATTATTTGCAATTTGAGAGGAGTCCCTTTTGCATTTGTACCTGTTAGATCTGAGGTGGATCAGTTCGAAGGAGACGCGAGACCATCTAGTGACCATCTTTATTTTAGAAGTAGAATAGTCTGAATAATACAAGCCATGGCAGCCCTTCACAGAGGGCTGGCTCGTGGCTCTGCGGCCAATGGCAGCGCTTTGAATCTCCCGCGATCTGCGTAGCCAATCGCGGTAGATTCCTAGCGTTCCAATCACGGCCGGGGTTTCGACCAATCAGGTCGCTGTCGGTCCGGACCAATCAGTTGTGAGGGTTTGGAGTATGCTAATATAGTACAGTACCCATGAAGAAAACATTTTTCAGGATCCTAGCCACACAGTTGAAGTGCTGTTTACCTGTCTTTAGGTCACCAGAAACTTGAAAGACATAGCATTTGGCTTCCCCATTCATTTTTATTTTGCCCCTGTTTCAAGTCACTGCTGTCCCATAAATTCCCTTCAGGGGAATGGGTAACAAAGCCTAATAGATTTTGCAGACTTGAGGCTTATCCTGGGACGGTGTCTGAATAAAAGGAGAAATGCTACATTAGCAACTGAGGGTGAATTAAGCTTTCTCACAAGCTTACAATGCCATGGTTAACTAAACAGGGAAAGTTCTTAGTTTAAAAATGTCTGAGAAGTGAAGTCTTGGGCAGAAGGTAACGAAAAGGTTTGCAGATACTAGAGCAATGTTTCTCAACTTAGCAACTTTCAACTCTGGACTTTAGGTCCCAGAATTCCCCAGCCAGCGTGCTAACCAGGGAAATCTAGGATTTGAAGTCTACAAAACTTGCTGAGGTTGAGAATCTGCTCTAAGTAACATTAGATTGATGAGATGCTGCTGCAGGTAAATATTGGAAAAAGGGAAAACATACCCTATACAAATAAGAAACCTGTCACTCAAAATATATCTTACAGTTTGGATGCAGTAATGCAACCAGATTGGCTTAGGAGTTACAGGCACATGCCAGGAAGTGTTTGCCATTGTAGTAAGTGTGGGGAAAACATGGACTCTAATAATATATGTGGTTCGTAGTGTCTCTGTGTGTCTGTATGTTTGCAATTAGCTTCATATACGAGTGTGTGCATTTAAGTGCCAAAACATCATCTTTTTTGTTTCCAAACCACAGCCTGTGGAAATTCCTGTTCACTTCTGTCAGACCCTGGCTCGGGCCTCTGGGAAAGGCGCTTGCTGCAGCCAGTTCCATGGGGTGATTTGCTACATGGCTGACTGCAGCACCAGTCAGCTGAGGATGCTGCAGTCACCTAAGAGCAGATGCTCCCTAAAAGCTACAGTAAAGCATACTGCCACTTGCACAAGAACATGTTTGGATTCTAGTGGTGTTAGTGTGAGATTACCAGCTACTAAATGTAAACATAAAACAGTCTGAGGCTCTGAATGGTATGCAACCTCCAGAATTGCTCCAAACATTGCCCTCACATTCTGCTTTTTAATATATAACCATAACAATGCCTAAACCATATTCCTTGTTGAGAAGAAGAGTTGCTCCTTTTGATGCCTAATTTGCAAATCAGATGTCACCCCACCCCTTTTTTTTCTACTGCCAAGTGCATTTTCTTGCTAGCTTTGTATGGAGGACATATCTACCAGGGTCAGCCTACACCACTGATGGCAAACTTTTTGGGCTGGCCTGTCAAAAATTTGACAAATGCCTAATTTGAGAGTGCTGGTGTGTTACATACCACACCTCAAATAAAAGATAAACAATTTTCTATCTCCCTCACCCTCAAAACCTATGTCATCCTGAATAGTGGCACTCAGCAACAGCGCCAAGGTTAGGCCTGAAGTGAAGGCCCAGACCATCACTGATACTCAAAAAGGCACCTGAGCCTTGGAGAATGGTGCAATCGCTTTGCAGCCCAGCACTCCGGAGGATCTGCTATACGCTCCTTACCTTCAGGTGATCTTTCTGTTGACAAGCCCTTATGGCCTATGTGAGGCTGCTCCAGGCTTCATGAAGCTCTCATTTTTGAAGCAGCTGTGAGAGAACGCTCTTTTTGTAGCCTCTGCAACCTCCAAAAACCGTGTGAAAGCATTCTCACATGATTTGAGAGGCTGTGGAGGCCATGTGAGAGCGCACTCTTTTCTGGTGCAGCCTCTGCAGCCTCCAAAAATCCCATGAGAACCGGGGTTACATTCAAGAATAGTTCTGGATGAACATGGGTGTTTCACTCAAAATGTTATGGCATATCGCCTTTGCCACACATGTCATAGTTTTGCCATCACTGGCCTATACCAATGTTCTTAAGGCCCCATTTATTTAACGGGAGCGGCCCAGAATATACTCTATAGGGATTGTTCTTCCAGTTCAGAGGGACTCTCTTCTCATAACGGTGCACCTGCTGGTAACTGCCTCACATTGTTTCAAGGCAGTGCAACTTCCATATTGGAGTAGCTTCTTCACAGTCTACCAAGATATGCTTCCTAGCAGCACTAGGCTTTCATAAGGGTGAAACCATATTTGCAGCATCTTTCCTTCCTATCAGTATGTTAAATAATTATTAAAGAGTGACTGTTGACCTCAAGTGCTTACAGATTCATTACTGAATTGGGTGAGTAGAGAACATTTTTACATGCTCAGGGGCACTTTTTTACTCAAATGTTGGGGCTCAAAGTCCTGGTTCAGGAGAGACATCCTTTTTTGATAAGGATTTTACCTAGAAAACCAGGATACCAAAGGAAAGAGAAGTGGGCAACTGTCTAGAAAAGAAATTCAGTATTGCTTATGTGTAATGTACATTTCACATTTAACATGGAGAAGGGGAATAAAATGGGAAAATAGTAAACACCATATAATGTCTACTTAATGCAATTTCTTAAAATAAATTACCTAAACATGAGCACCCAAATAGAAGCATGAGCAATCACATTTTTGAGAACAGTTGGGATATGTCCACTAGGCGTAGAATGCATTCTTAATTCAGTGATGTTCTAGCAGATAGTTAAAAGTTTACAAAACCTTAGAGAAGGTAAAATATCAGTGTACTTCTAGTGTTAAGAGCAGAAGCCACTTCTTTATTACTTTCTTTTTTTTCTTTTCTATTTTTACTTGTTGCTTTGCTTTCCTTACTTTTCTCTTTTAAAATTTATATTTCTTTTATTCTTTTAGAAATGTTTTCAATAAAAATTTTATTTATATATATGCATTATAAATAGAGTTGTTTTGGTCGAGATGGGTGGCATATAAATATGATAAATAAATGGTTTATGGAGAAACACACACACACACACATCTGTACAAGCACAACACATATATGATTGAATATATGACTGGATAGAGCAAGTTTTTTTCTGCATACAAAAAGTAATGATAAAAACATGGGAAGAGCACTATTTGGTAAAAACAGATTTTGAAGACAAGCCTTCTTTACAGGATACGAGTTGAGGCTTTTTCTCTTTCTTGCATCTCGCAGTGGCACTCAAGGAGAACTAGCTGCTGATCATCCTAAGTTCCTTAAATGAAGAAATTTCATGTGCTGACAGACCCTGGAGGCCACATCCATTAAGCCAACCAGAGGAGGCTCTTTACGAAAGAAGGCAGAATTATTTAGCATTCCCCAGTTTCTTCATTCTGGTCCCAGCCCAAGAGGGACCCACAAGCTGTGAGTCACGCTGGACCAGGTCTCCTTGCTGAACTCAGCTTGGTCTCCACCCATGACCATGACTTCATTGCAGGACTTTCTTTGCACTTCAACAGGGAGTGGTTTGAGTTTGAACACAGCCAACTATATGTGACGCGGTGCTTAATAAAAAAGAGGCATTTTAATGTAGGTGACAAAGAGACAAGTTAACATATAGCTATAGAGGGGGACAGAAAGTAGCTTTTCACACAATGACTACATATACCTTCTTGGATTTTGTCTCTGGGCTATGCTTATATTGACATGTTTCTTAGTTGCTTTGTAACTGACCAGATCACTACAGGCTGCATTTCCCCAATTGCAGCTAATAGTAACAACTGGCTTTGAATTAAAATCTGTACTGGATCTGACACAATCTTTCCCATTTCTCTTGTGGTGACAGTCTCCTTTATAGAGTGACTGCATATATTCTATCATTGACATTTGTCCTTATACTTATAGGGAACAAGGAATGGGACTTACTTCTGGGTAGACTTTTTAAGGATTTGTCTGTTTCAACAGATGTTCAACATAGTGGAAATTTTAAAGACTGAATGTAGTTTTGAGAAAGGACTCACTTCCTGTGGTTTGTGTCTACATAATTCTCACCCACTAACTGTCATCTCTGGTCAAATATGTTTTGCAGGTTTTAGTGTTGTCTCAAAAGCATTTTAGTACAGCTGAAACTGAGATAGACGCAGACAAAATGAGCAACTATTCCAATAGAAATAATTTTCAATTCTTTGAAAAAAAATGGTAACAGATATGTTTCCTTATATGTCCATAGCTATCCACCAAATATTTGAAACCCGTTCAGGCAACATGCAAAATGAAATCTAGCTGTAGAATTTTATGGTGCAGTACATTTATGAGAATTTATATCATTCCAACAGTGCAGATCTACTATTTTGATAATCTTATTGTCCTGTAGTCCAGGAATACTACCTTATGATGAGTAAGAAGAAACAGTTCAGTGGTGATCTGTGTGACAATTTCTGTCTTTTTTCCTTACTACATTTCTCAGCATGCTTTTGTGTTATAGCTGTGCACGATACAATGGTATAACACCAATAGACACTGAATTTGAATATTAAGGCCATAGCCTGCAATTTTATGCACACCCAAGAGTAAGTAAAAGCTCAGTAGGATTTTCTTTTAATAATTTTCTCAGAAACTGTTCTGTCAATAATTAATTTGCTATAGAATTCAATTGTTCATATTCAAAATGTCACTGATAGTGAATTAGTCAGAGTTAAAGGTATATGTCAATAATTGGATTTAGCCATTGAATTCAGTTGCTATTTCAGCTGCTTATCTTTATTTTTTTGCCTGCTTCACTGGCAAAAGCACATCTGTGTCTGGGCACTATGCCATTAGCAAACTGTATATGAATTTTGTGCCATAAAATCTGACATGAAAGACATTATTCTACCAGTAATCATGTCTTCATAATCTGTCAGCATCATTAAATATACCTCCAGAACTTCATGAGAAGTAAATAAAGGTCTATGCCAATCAGTTGTCAGAGTGGGATCAGATGCAAAATCTTGCCATTATAGCAGGAAGAATCTAAGTCTAGGACTTGGAACAATGCATCTGTCTGCAATAGATCAAAATGGAAACAGCTCAGTCCACTTCAAACACTAATCTAAAGGCATGTCTTGTGAGAAGTTGCTGTGTCTTAAGCACAGTGTATTCTTGTTTCAAATCATAGTTGAGGAAAAGTCCCAGTGAATACAGGAAAAAATAATCTATGACACAACAGAACACTAAATGTATTCAGTTTTAACTGAAACTCAGCATATTTCAAACAAGAGGAACGCAAAGCATTTAGAGCGCCTACTTGCTATTTATCCACACGTTATTTCAGCATTGTAATACAGACTGTTTTGGATTGATCCAAGACCTATTATGTTCATCCCTTCTTAACAGCATGAAGACATGAAACCTGATTTGATGCAGTCTATAATATTAATTTTTTATGTGAAAAGTAGGAGGGAATTCAAGTTTTTCTTTCCAACATCACTGTTAAAACCGATATAAAGCTATCTGGCTGGTAGGTGCAATGTTCATAGGCTTTTGTGGCATGTATATATTGAATCAATTTCTCAACTGAGGCTGTTTTCTAAACCATCTATGTAAGAAGTCAAGTTTTCCTGAAGACTGTTATAGAAGCAGTTTGCCACTGGTCTGTCAACTCAGAAAGTTCAGACTGCCCCAGAAGCTGTTGATACAATTCTATGGAGGAATTATGGAGTCAGTCATTTGTACTTTTTTAACTGTCTGGTTTGGTATAGCAGCCAAACAGGACAGATACAGACTTCAATGTTTGGACTGCATAAAAACCAATTGCAACTAGTCTGCCTTCCATTGAGGACCCGTACACTGCATGGGTCAGAAAGAGGACTGAAAAAATATCTATAGATCCCACACATCCTGGACATAAACTGTTCCAACATCTCCCCTTGGGATGCCGCTACAGGGCATTGCATGACAAAACAACTAGACACAGAGACAGTTTTTTATATGAACTATAAACAACTCATGATCCTTTGGGTCATCATTTCAGAGATACTTTCTTAACCAGATTTACCATACTATACTACCATACTAGTTTAATGAAAAGAAGGACTAGTGGTGACATGATAGCAGTGTTCCAATATCTCAGCAGTTGCCCCAAAGAAGAGGGAGTTAAGCTCTTCTCCAAAGCACCTGAAAGCAAGACAAACAATGGATGGAAACTAATCAAGGAGAGAAGCAATCTAGAACTAAGGAGAAATTTCCTGACAGAACAATTAATAAGTGGAACAACTTGGCTCCAGAAGTTGTGAACGCTCCAACACTGGAAGTTTTAAACAAGAGATTGGACAACCATTTGTCTGAAATGGTATAGTGGAACTTCAGGTCACAACCATAATCCATTCCAGAACCTTGGTTGCAACCCAATTTGGTCATGACTGGAAACAAGACTGACTGCGCATACACAGACAAAAAAAATGACACAGCAGGGGTAATCACTGCAGCAAGGGAAATAGCCACGGCTGTATTTGATTGTCACTCGAGGATCTGTTTGTGACCAGATGCAACAAGTCCAAAATTTTTGGTCGTCACCTGATTTGGTCATGAACATAAGTGTTTGTGACCCAAGGTTTCACTGTATATGGTTTCCTGCTTCAGCAGGGGGTTGGATTAGAAGACCTCCAAGGTCCCTTCAAACTCTATATTCTATTTTATACTTTAAAAAAGCAATATAAAGATTCTTTAGTTCCTTCAGCAAAGGCAGAGCTTCTAACATACTTGAAAAGTTCTTAAAAATCCAGAGATTCAGATATTTATTTGCCTTGAAACTAGCCCACTTTGGACAGCACAAACATTAGGAAATGTTTTGTATACATTTTGTATTATGTCATAAAATGTCATGATAATTTTTATCATAAAATTAAAAAATGCTCCTTGGTTTTGGATGCATCTTATAAGAGCCTATTTGCATAATTTGGTTGAGAAAGTTTTGTCTTATGATGCACAGCTGAACTCAGACATGAGGTTTAGTACTACTGAATATCAATTATTATTCTTCTCCCTTAAGGTGTAATTCTTTACATAACAATTCGAAGTCAGATTAAGTTTATTGGGACGTATTGTCTGATAAGTAGATTTAATATTATGAACAAACAAAAACATCAGAAAAGCTCCTGAGTAACAATTTATTGGTTGCTTGAATTTGCCCACAAATCAGATCACTTTCCAACTTAAAATAAAGATTTGCAGCACAATAAGACTACTAGGCTTTTCGAACAAGAGCTGGATGTTCTATTTTTATCTTATATTCTGCCCTGTTGTTGTTGTTTTTACTAGGTTTTTAAAAGTTCTCCCCCGGCTTTAAATTAAACAATACTAGTTCTTTCTTGAAGAAAATAAAACCAATACAATAGTCCCAGAATATACAGTCTCAGTCCTGTCCCGTATGATTGTGCAGCAAGGGTAAAGAATTAAAGGATTAAATTGGCTAAACAGACTGCTTGAAGGATTCTAAATCAAAATGTACCACACTGTTAAAGCTGAAGCAAACAAAAATATCCTAAATGTAAAAAGCAGAAGGATGTAAGTGACTGTATGCTGACATGTGAAAATTGCTGATGAAAGGTAGAAAGTGAAAGTTAAAAAAAAACCAGAAAGCGAATTTTCAAGTAAATATTGAGTTTTAGAGAACAGCCAGGAGAAAGGAGATGAAATAGTGCAAATAAACCAAGGAGAACAATTGGATGAGGAGAAAACAAAAAGAGACATATCTAAGAGAATTAGGAAAATCAAGGGAACACTCTCATACAAAGATGGCAACAATGGAGCAACTCAATACACTACTGTTAAAAATTGGGAAAAGAAATATTTGAAGGTGGTTTAGGTTAGGTTATATTGTATAAATAATAAGAAATGATGTAGTAGAAATTGAAATTCAATCTTAACAACCTCAAATATGCCGATGACATCATTTTGAAAGTGAAGAACTTTGGACACATAAAGCAGGAATCATTGGCTGGGCCTCAAAACTTGAAAAAACTAAATGTACCAGTAGATTAAAAAAAAAAAGAGGCTGACAGTAGGCAAGGGGGTTGGATAGCAAAACAGATGACACAAGTATAACCTTAACTGATCATTTGCTATCAAATCAGTTAAACTCTTATTGAATACAAAGAAGGAATGATCTGTCTGTAGCCTGACCCTTTGGGTCATCCAAAAGTGCATCCAATATCACTGGAGAAGGAGAAAGCATAAGCTGACAAGAATAAAAAAACCCCAAACTGATCCATTGGGTCAAGAAGAACTGGTAGTGACTGAACAATTGTCTTGCTAGAAATATTATTTTTTGATAAAAGTTCTAGGCTACTTAATAATTTTAGCATCTCAACAATGGATCAAGAAGTTCCTGATGGCACCTAGATATTATTAGGTCCAGCCTCATCTAGTGACTAAGGTGCATTACAACTGATTCATATTATAATTTTCCCCAGGCCTTCCGTTGGATTTTTATTTTTATTTGCCAGCAAAAGCGAAATTCTACTTATATTTGATCATCATTCAAATCAAGCATGAAGGCAAAATAGTAAAGGTGGGTACATATATACTCTATACACACATATCATTTTATATATACATAAAAAGCTGACAACTTCAGACACAATGTCTCCCAGCCATTCTGCAAATACAGCAGCCCTCCGATAGCTAATCTCAATTGAAACAACCACATCAAAGCCAAGATGCAACTCAAGAACGCCCCTCCACGCGGCAGTTCCCTCCCCCGCCTGAAATTCTCCCCCCCCCCACAAGCGGGCGCGCGGTACAGCAGCTGCTACCATGGAGACGATGCCACACAGTCTCGCGAGACGAACGCCCTCGATCCGACGGGGCGAGCGGGGGTGGGTGGGCGAGATCTCGCGAGAGCGTCGTGTGCACGGGCCTGCTTCATTGCCGCTTGCCGCCGCCGCCGCTTCCGGCTGGGAAGGGGACGACGCAGAGTGCAGAGTCAGCTGGGCAGCAGGAGGCGGAGGCGCGCGGGCGGGGAGCAGGTGGGTGCTTCTGGAGGGCCTGCGGCTCGCTTGGCGGGGGCGGCGGCGGTGACAGAAGCGGCCGCGAGTGACCAGAAAGAAAGCGGGGGCTGGGGAAGCGGGTGGGAGTGGGGGGCTGGGGAAGGGAGGCGCGGTGTAGAAAGGAAGAAATACCGGCGCTGAAAGGAGAAAGGCAAGCTCGGTGGCGGCAGCGGGGTGGGAGAGGGAGGGTTTGAAGAAGGCCGGTCGGCCTGGGGCTCCCGTGGAAAAAAAAAAAGTCATTCGGAAATCCGAAGGGCGATGGGGAGAGGCTGGGTCCCAAGGGCTTGCATGGAGGCGGGAGAAGTGAGGTGGCTGCCGAGGCTTCCCTCTCTTGGCGTTTACCGCGTGTGGGAGGCCGGGAGGGGGCTGGGACCGCAGGAAGGGAAGCCATGCGTACTATGTGTGGGGGGGGGAGAGGAGGTGGAGGTGGCCCTTCCTTTGGAAGGCGAAACAATAACAGGGATGGAGGGCGTCCAAACGGCTCCAGCCCCGCAGCGCCGGGGCCACGGGAGCGCGCGCGTTGCAAGTGGGGGTGGGGGGTGTCGCAAGCTCGGAGGCAAAGGCGCCGCCGCCGAGCGATTCCCAGCCGCGGTGCGGGAGGCGCGTGTGCCCGGGGGGGGGAGCAGGGGGCTGCGTGCTCCGCAACACCCTTTGGGTGGGTGCCGCTCAAACGGGGCGTCGAAAGCTGGAGGGGAGAAGTCCGGGACTGTCTTTAAGAAATGTATTTGGGGGGGGGATCGTCGGAAAGGTAGGGAAGGTGACGTTGAGCCTCTTGAGTGCAAAGGCCCGGCCGTAATTTATTTATTTGTCAATTGCTTACAAGATAATAGGTATAAGTAAAACCATAGTGATGAATACATGGATTCATATAAGAGAACGAAAAATAAAATAGAAAGGAACCAATTTTTAAGGTAAGCAGGAAGTAGGGGGAGGAGGAAAAGGCTGTAATAATCTCTCCTGGGAAAATCCCACCAGCGTGGAGCCAAAGAGGGTGGAAGAAAGAAAGGGGTCCTAAAGAAAGGGGGCTCCTGAGGCCTCCAGTGTAAACCAGGGATTCTAGGATGTGTGGATAGGCCTCAGGGCTCCCAAGTGAAATCAAAGGGAGGAAAAGGAGTGGTGTTGACCCTTTTCTTGCGCTGGGGAATTTGGGCAGGGAAGCTGAGCCTATTGGACTGCCTATATTTTTGTGGGGGAGAAGTGGGATAAGGACTCGTCTAAGGCCTAAGCATTGGCCCAATGAAGTGTGCTTGGCATGCGTTGTGTGCCAGGCAGTGCCTGGCACATGTGTCCCCTTGCCTCTCGACTGCTTTTCACTAATGTGACTCAGGAGAAAGGGTTGTTCCTCCCAGGACTGAACTCTCCCTGTATCCTGCCTCCAGCACCATCTGTGGATTCATACATGCTGTAATGCTCATTGGTCTCAGGCATGTTCCTTCAGCAGTCTGTAAAGATTCTCAGTCATCCGGGTCATGCTTGTCCCAAAGGTGCTATATTTTAGGAGGCAGCTGGACTTTGGGGTTGTTGTTTTTTTCCTTTGAAGACATTTTCTCATCCAAGAAGTTTCAACCTTCATTCAGTCAGAACTGAAGAAGCTTCTTGGATGAGAAGCAAAATGTCTTCAAAGAAAAAACAAGGAAGTCCAGTTGCCTTCTAAAAAAGCAAACTTCCTCAAAAATAACTTTCTAGTGGGACTAGGGGATAAGGATATTAGATGAAAAATAAGCTATTTTAAGTGTAAAGGTCCTGAACTCTTCCAGACTGGATTGCACCTGTGTGAAAACATATCACATAATCTGAAACTTAAATGCATTATTTACCTTCTGTATATCTCTGTCTACTAAGGCATCCTGGCCTTGACCTTGTATTCCTATATACAGAATATTCCTTTTATTCCTTAAATTTTGGGGCCTGGGTGTGCTATATTAAACTCATATAACCCACTACTGTATTTGACCCTACCCAAAGTTGCATACTTGGTGAAAAAAATATGTATAATGAGGATTGATTTTATTTTGTTTTACTTGTTTTTAGAACTTAATTGGCACTTGACAGTTCTTAGGCAATGAATTGTGTGTTTGGAGAGCTTTAAAAGAAGTGAATGAAATGGATGTTGCTAAGTGTCAGTGATGATATGCTCAAATGGGATTAATATTCCATGATTATTGAAAGGAAGTCAGAGAAATTATGGGGCTACTATATATTGCTATTTCTGTTTTTCTTCAACCAAGAATGGCCTCCAGTTGACCAACTAAGAAAAAAATCTTATACTACACAGAATTGATATGTTTCTCTTTCAAGCAGCTCTAATGCTGCAAATGTAGACAATATTGTGGGAAAATGCATGGCAGGTAAATAAGCTTTGTTAAATTTTATTTGCAGAAGGTTTCAGGAAAGCAAGCTTTCAGTCAGTGTTCATGTCATACTTTTTTTTTGTTTGAAGTTAACAGGCAGCCTTAGTTGTTTTTGTTTTTTCAGCCTACCAAAGTTTTGGACATGATCCCCAGAGCTGCTTGAAAAGTTATCAATTTGTGATCTTTGTTGTAATTGAATGAAATGATTAAAATAATACAATACGTTAATTATATCATAATTCCATTTAAATTTAAACAATGTCAAAGCATTGCTTTTGTCCTGTACTATTTCTTTGTCTTGGCTCAGAACATTTTTTGGTGTTTAGCCTCAGGGTACTGCTCACTTAAAGTAAGCAGGCAGCTTGAAAATGATTGTGCATCCTTATACAAGAGATTTTCCTGTGTTAAATATGTGTGTGAGTGAGCTAAAAGAGATACTGCACCACAGAGAGAAGAGCTTCCCTATATGTCTCTCTGTTGGCAATCACTGAGAGTGTTGTATTGATTTCATTGAGCACCTATTTAATTTAAATTAAGAGTTTTGTGCTTAAGTGTGTGAATGTATTTAGTCTTCAGAAATGTTTCAGAACCAGGAAACCTCACAGAAGACCTATAAGAAGGTACATAATTTACCTGCTACTCTAGCCTGCCTTCTTGTAGGACTGCTAATACAAAGCTAGATGCTCACTATTGTCACTTCTAGCCAATCTGTCAAGAGTAAGGATTGATGAGAGATTTATAGTATTTGAAGAGCTACATGTGTTCCTGTCTTGTTTAGCCTATAAATCCTTAATTCTCTCGCTTCAAGATCTGTTCCTGTGGTTATGTTGATCACTCCAAGTCATTTTAAAGGGAGCTGCTGCTTCTCCAATCTAATAGCAGTTTCCACCTTTGTAGGACTTTGACACCAGCTGGACAGAAGAAGCCTAGTCCTGCACTGTTGAACTTGCTGCCATGGGGAACATATTTGGCAACTTGCTGAAGAGCCTGATTGGCAAAAAAGAGATGCGAATCCTTATGGTGGGTCTTGATGCTGCTGGGAAAACCACCATCCTCTACAAGCTCAAACTGGGAGAGATTGTCACCACTATCCCTACTATTGGTATGGCCTCCTTGTTTTTGGAAAGTACTTCCCTTCCATTTTGAAAGTGGACCTGTGAGCATGGGAATGGTTGCAGAATGAATCTGGACTCTCATTTTGGGGCAATAGCATATAAGCAAATACCTTGTTTCCCATGGGGACTTTCCTATGTACTTTCCAGGGATTTTGTGTCAATTTCTGAAAAGATTGGCATGCTGTAGGCGTGTAATCCAATAAATTTAAACAAGCTTTCTCTGTCCTGTTGACTGGAATTATGGGAGCTGAAATCCAACCCATCTGGAGGGTGCCAGGTCAGGTTAAGGCTGACTTAAAGTCATTTCCTTGTCACCTGCCATCTGAACTACCTTTTTCTCTCTCTCTCCCTGATGTGGCACACATTAAACATAATGAGGGTGACTCACAGTACTGGCAAGCAGCTGGATGAAAAATGGGGGGGGAAGGAACCACAGGCAAACCTGCCTGTGACGTCAGTGTCTTGCCTATGCTCGATTTATTATTGGAGTTCTACAAGGGCTACTAGGGCAAGGGCTACCTAATAGTGAATATTTGGCTTCTTATAACAGAGTCATTCTGAAAATGCCTTTGTGCAGAAAGAATGTAAGACAGATCTTTCTGAAATGATCCAGAGATCTGTCTGATCTGAATTTCTTAAGGGATTATCTACATCTTTTTAGAAAACAAAAAGAGCATGATACCCAATAATGAATCAACCTTCTTCCAGGCAACTGCTGCTCAGAGATAAATTCTGTATTGCTGTTTAGAAGCTCTATTTTATCCATCATAGCCAATTGCTATAAAAATGCTATTATTGTCTCTGGGTATGACAGAGCTCTCTTGTTCCCTTTAACAATGATAATGAGCTAACATATTTGCAAAGAGAAGCTTGGAAAAATAGCATTGTCGTAAACTAAAGGGCCTCCAAAGGTGTTTGGAGTGCAATTGGCTAAACAATGTTGCGGTGCAACTTCCATTCATTAGAAGTGCTTATATTGGACCTCTGTGAACAGATTGCACAGCAGTGGTGCTTCATGGGTTGCATCTTTTGATTTTTATCCAAGTATGTGGGAAAAGATGAGTCACTTGTGAGATTACTGAGAGCTAGTAATACTACGGGGCTTCTGGTTGCTTGAAACCTGCTGTTTTTCCACAGCTGGGTTTCTGATTGGGGATGTGGTGTGCTTTTAAGATCTCTCACTGTGACGTGTTTATCAGTAAGTACTTCTTGTTGATGAATTCTGAAGTTTAAGATCCTCTTTTAAATTCTAAATGGAAGCAGGAGAATTGTCTCCTTTCATTTTTACATCGAGATGGCATGAGACGGAAAAACAGGTCCAGCAACTTAATCCTGGTGCAGTACATCCGTCTGCACTTTTATAAATATAGGCAAAGTCTTGTTAATACGAGGGATGTTATTTCTGAATATGAATACTACCTGTGACCTCTGTAATGCCTGATTCTCGGTCCTACTCTTGGATGTCCCTTCATGTCAATTGCCAGAGTGGGCTACATTTCTGCCGTGCAGCCCAAATTCTAACCATGTTATTCTTCCTCAGGGTTCAACGTTGAGACGGTTGAATACAAGAACATCAGCTTCACTGTATGGGATGTTGGTGGCCAGGACAAGATACGCCCCCTCTGGCGACACTACTTTCAGAATACCCAGGGTATGGGAAGGGAAGAGGAAGGGGGAAATCTTTTCTTTATTGGGATTAACAAAGTGGTGCTTTCCCTTTCTCCCTGCTCTTCACACTAGCAGGTCTTTAAGGTTCTTTTGCTTCTTAATTAGAGATCCATTTGAAGTTGCTGTTTTCAGAGGTAAGCTCTTGTGTGGCACTTAAAAATATGCACCCATCCAGATAATGATATTGCTTTCCAAGGCATCCCTATTCCATGTTCCTTTTAGCTGACATGGGTTTATTAGGTGATGAATTGTTTTATTATACGGCTTCGTTGTACTGGTATTGTTTATATTTTTGAAAAATTCTTGAATCCATACAGAGGCAATACACATAATAGGTCCAAACACAGTCACAGGTAGTCTCTGTTAGCTTCCTTCTCTTTGCACTTTCGTGATTTTTAAAAGCTTTCACTTGACCCGTCTGTTTTGTGAGACAGCTAGAGAATGTTTTATTAGGAAAAGCTGTCTAAACTATCTTAATTGCAGGGTCCATTTGAAGCCCTTGGCACATTCTTCACAAGAGAGGCAATGATTAAGCAGTAGCTGCCTCTCAGTTTCAAAATGAAGCAGTGATTTCTAAGCAGCCAAGATGCTCAGCAAGTTTATGTGTCTGATAACACTGCTGTTTGTTTCTTTGTTTCTTTTTTTCCCCATGAGATAATTATCTTGGAATCTGCTGAGATTTAAACTTATGCAGTGGTCATAAGTTATACAATGGTATGCATAGATTAAGAATTATGGAGTCCTTGCTAATCCTAAGAACAATGTGGTGGTGAAATAAGCTTTGCAACTCAACCAAAAAAACCCCATTCCTTTAATTTTCAAGGCTTTAAATAGCTAATCACTCCAGGCAAATTAGGAATTGACCAAATGCCTTTTTGCATTTTTTCAGATTTTCTGTTCTGTCCACTTATTCAAGCATGTGTGAGCAAGCTAGATACATGGAGAAAAAAATCTTTGAACTAGTTGCTTTTTTTGCCTGTCTTGCGAAACTGGTGTAGAATAACCTGCTTCATAGTAGCTCTAATCAGAGTGACTCAGTGTGATCCAGTGGAACATTTCCAGCCTGCAGAATTAGGGTTTTATTATAATCTGATACAGTTTGAAATCCATGGACTATAAAAGAATCCTTGATTTCTTGAATCTGGCAGCCTAACATGGGCTTCTTGATTAAGGTATGAGATTAATTGGCTGATTTAAACACCTTGATTGGACTTCTATCTTTGTGTTTATTTTTGGGGATTGGTTTATAAGGCAATGCCCTTTGCTAAGTTTAAAAGCTGGTGTTTTCATTTAGTGCATAATTCTATCAGTCAAGTGTGAAAACTAGGTCAATTCATGTATTTAGGACAAGGGAAAAGTAAAAATGTGTTGTTGTGATTGTCAGCCCAAAATTAATCTACTAGTAAATTTATTAAGACTGCTCTTTTGGAAATGTGATTTGAAGTCCAGTGGATTTTTCCCCCTATCTTTCTTGTTTAGTAAATAACCTGTGGGCTTCCAAGGGAAAGCCTTTTCTTCCTCCTCCCATGGAAGAATTCAATCTGGAGGCTATTTCATATCCTTGCTTTTCTCTTTCTAAATTTCCAGCACTTTTGAGTGACTGATCTGCCCATTGTAATAATCAGAATTCTAATATGTTAATTCCGTTCTTTTGAAGGAGTCATAATTCCACCTTCCATTTCTTCATAATTTGCTGTATAAAATACCCAATTTCTTTTGATCATATTTTTTTCTGTACACTTAAATAAACAGACATACTTCCTTTCAGGTCTGATTTTTGTAGTGGACAGCAATGACCGAGAACGAGTAAATGAGGCACGTGAGGAATTGATGAGAATGCTGGCAGAAGATGAGCTGCGAGATGCCGTTCTCCTTGTCTTTGCTAACAAACAGGTGAGTCTGGAATGGGACGATTGCTTTGAGCATTGGGCTGGTTGGTTCCAGGTCAAGTCTCTAGGGAGAAGAGTTGATATTTGCATCCAACCTAAATGCATTCTGCCTACCAGTTTGCTGTGGATCAGAGATAATTTTAGTAATGAGATTTGAAAAGGGCATGTAGCATCTTTTTGTGTTAATGGATGAGCTTGGGATTCACAACGTGTTACCAATTTATGCGCTAATTCAAGAGAAAATCTGTTTGGGAAGCTGGTAGGTGTTTGAGAATCACATTCCTTCAGGAGAGAAGATTTAGGGCTTATTTGTGAGATATGTAAGGAAGGTAGAGCACCATAGCTGTAATTATTGTCTATTCCATTCAGCACATATGTACACACTTGTCCATCTACTTTTGCTCTATAGAGAGTCATGTAGAAGCCTTAAGGGAAGTACTCAGAAGGGATTACAAAAATAAAAAGGGCAGAAACATTCCTTGAGTCCTGGGAGAAGAATAGTGTTGGGAAGAGACTCAGGCTGGCCCAGGAGGGAAAGAAAAACACAACAGAGATTGTTAATCTCGCCAATCTCAATGGAGTCTGTTCCCTGATCTAGGTAAAGTTTTTCCCTTGCTACATTGTGTAGCTGGCCAGCATGCAGGTGTGCTTATAGTTTACACATCAAGTCATGTGGGAAATGGGTTCAGTAATTCTTTTCCATGGCAGAGTTGATAATAATTATGCCAAACGTGTGTAGATGCATTTGCTTCTTCCATCAGTTGCTATTTCTATTCAGTTGCTGCCACCTTGCTTTGATGCACTCTTCTGTGTTATTCTTCAAAACGAATGACATGACACTACTGCCATGCAAGTGAGGACAGCTGAAAATTGAGGGGAAACATTTCTCATTCTTTGGCAGATGTGTGCTGTAGAAATGATCCAAGGCCAGCAACTCTGGGGTTGAGAGTTAAATCCTGTTTCTGAAGGGAGTCTTAGGGTCTGTTCAACACTGTTTATGTGATCTTCTTCCATTGGAAAAATACGCTTCAGACTGGATGCTGTAATTTTGCTATTTCTTGGAAATCTAAAATATACTAAATAAGGTTTAGATTCAGGCTCTGATGCCTTGTCATTAGCAAAAGCAGTGTTAGTTATGCAAAGTAGTATTGTTTGAACTATGTCTGCACTATTCCCAGGCTTGCACATATGAGTAGAATGAAAAAGAGCATGTTGATATGATTTAACATTGGACTTTTAATCCTATCATCAAAAGTTTCTTTTAAAGTGAAATGGGGTGGCTCTTCCCTCTCTTCCCCTGTCCTTGTCTTCTTCATCTGTTTACTTGGACAGAACATTGACACATGATTATTATGTACGGTAACAGTTTATGAAGCTTCTATTCTGTGACACCACCAAATATCTTTTCATAGAGTGCTTGCTTGGGAGTAAATCTTTGGGATAAAGCAACTGGATGAATGTGATAGGAAGGCTGGAGCTTAAACTAGTAATTCATAAAAAAAATTTAAATGTTATCTGTTCACATCACTGAGTAATACAACAGATTAAGTAAGTGCAAACTTCCTCCATGCCAGCAATTGGATTTTTATATAAAATCCTTCCTAACTGACAGAGGGAGGAGGCTGTTTGTGCAATTCTATAATGCAGGCTAGGGATATCAGGCCTTTGTGTAGGACAGGAAGGAATTCCAAGAGATTTCTTATGAAAACTATTTTAAGGTTGACATCTCTGCTTTGATGAGCTTTGTGCCTCAAAATTACATGCTTTGGTTTTTTGGGATTTGGACTCTGTAGAGACCTGGAGGCCATGAATGAACTTCCCAGTCTACAGAACCAGGTGACAGAACAGCAAAGCTAAGAATGAAACAGGAAAGAGAAACTTATCATGAGGAGCAGGTGGAGAAGCTCTGCAGGCCAAAAGTGATTCCCTTCAGTAGATTCCTATCAGCTCCTTGCATGGGACTGGTTCGGGGCCCTCCCAGACAGAAGAAGGGTGCATACGAAAGGCATTGGCTCCTAATCAGTTCCAGAGGTTACTTTCTGAGCACCCCTTTTGTTCTGGGGTCTTCCTTTTGACAGTCTTGGGGCACTGTTGGTCACGTTTAATTTCTCATCTCTCTCATTTCTGCCTCCTTTCCCAGGACCTTCCCAATGCCATGAATGCTGCAGAAATCACGGACAAGCTGGGCCTGCATTCACTGCGCCATCGTAACTGGTACATCCAGGCCACCTGCGCCACCAGTGGAGATGGCCTCTATGAGGGCTTAGATTGGCTGGCCAACCAGCTGAAGAACAAGAAATGAGTGCAGGAGGGAGGATGGTGGGCCAAGCCCCTCACTGTTGGTTCTACTTTGGGTTGATCCCCTCCCTCCTGTCCTCCCCTGTCACACCCTTTCTTCCCTGTTGGGTTTGCTTTTCTTGCCGGCACCGGTTGCTGTTGGGGGGAGGGGGTGGGAGGGGGGTGGTTGGGGCTAACTTTTGATTTCTCTCTCTCTCTCTCTCTCTTTCTCATGTTCTGGTTCTGCCAGGATTTTTTGCACGGTCTCTGTGTGTGCGCGTGCGTGTGTGATAAATATATATATAGAGATAATAAAATATATGGGTGCAGTGGGAGGGTTGGGACAAGTGGGAGTTGGATGCCAATTCTGTGGCCTTTCTTTCTTTCTTTCTTTCTTTCTTTCTTTCTTTCTTTCTTTCTTTCTTTCTTTCTTTCTTTCTTTCTTCCTTCCTTCCTTCCTTCCTTCCTTCCTTCCTTTCTTTCTTTCTTTCTTTCTTTCTTTCTTTCTTTCTCTTTTCCTCTCCCCTATCGTTTAGTTGGATCAATTTTTGTATTTTTGGTGGTCTGTGAAATTTGGCTCTCTTTGTTCAGAGGTGACCAATATTCCTCAGTGGCAGCTGCTTCTTGTTTTTGTGTGCTGTTGGTGCAGGTTGGTGGAAAATTTGTGTGTCATGAGGCCAGGAATAAGGGAGATGGTGTGTACCCTCCACATGTGCAGGGGCAGAGGGAGACAAGGAAGAATTGGGGGGGTGGGGGGGGTTAGAAAGATTTTAGATTCCCCAGAGTAAGTATTCTTGTTGCCCTGTCTGAATTAGCTGGCTCCCCCTGTTGGCATTAATGAGATTGTAATCATATTGAATGTCCTGCTCTTATTTCTTGCTGTCCATTTTATTATCCTGTTCACAACCTCATTAATGACTCATGCAGTTAGCTCTGCTGTGCTGCTGATGAGCAGGATCATTTGCATTCCAACCTCTTAGACCAAATGGCACTGGAGCTCTGAATAATGTCTCCTAAGCCATGCAGTTTTTTCCCCCCAACTTCTCCTCAACCCATCCCTAAAAGGGGATCAGCATCGATGGGCTGCTGCAGAAGACTGTGGGACCAGTGGCTATCAAAAGCTACCTGAGCAGATGCCAATGCCACCCGTAGCTACCTGGCCTGGCCTTTCCATCCAAGGGATGTATATGCACACTTGCAGGGACATCCCAGCTGCTAAACGTTTCCACCAACCAACTGGCTATTTCTCTCCCCTTGGAACTCACAGAGGAGGGGGCTCTCTCATGGTTGCCCTGTTGCATGATATGACGCCAATGGAGAACCCTCCCTTCCTCCTGTCACCCTTAGATCTGTACGCTGGCCCGTGAAGGTTTCTTTTTCCCACGCTCAGGGAAGTGGCAGAGTTGTTTATTTCCTTCCCCCTCCCTCGTTCATTTTGGGGAGTAATGATTGTATTAGGGTCAAGACCAGGTCACTGCATGTAACTTTCGGGTCACTCCCTGCCTCTGGACAGTGTTGGTACTGTGTATTTCCCTCCCCACTTCTGGCAAATGTGTATTTATTCCTCTTTTGCTCTCTCTTTGCCACTTCCCCCTCAAACCCTCAGCCCCTTTTTGCTTGGTGTGAAGTGGTTTCCTTTCCCCTTAGTTCTGATTTCTTCATATTTTGGGCCATGGCTCCCTGTTTGTTTTTCTCTCCCTCTCCCCCCTCTTTGAACAGTTGGATGCACCACGACCTCTGTGCACTCCCATTGGATATTAAACTCGTTTTATGTAGCTGCTGTCTCCTATCTGCTCTTTTCCATTGGTTGGATATGGGGGAGGGTTGATGAGTATGACATGGTTCATAACTCAAAATGGGTGTTTCCTTACTATTTCTGTGATTGGAATACACAGCTTAGAGCAGGGGTCTCCAACCTTGGCTCCTGGAAGCCTGGCGGACTTCAACTCCCAGAGTTCCACAGCCAGCAAAGCTGGCTGTGGAATTCTGGGAGTTGAAGTCCGCCAGGCTTCCAGGAGCCAAGGTTGGAGACCCCTGGCTTAGAGTCTTAAGGCAAATCAAACATTCAGTAGGAAAGGAATGTTCTCCGAATTGAGATCTGTGCATCTCCTGTCTTTCTTCAGCCTGAATTGAGAGTTTAAAATCTGTTTTAAGAATTGTCTAACTTCTAGGAGCGTGCTATGAATCAAAGTGCTTGAGTGGGTTAAGGGATGCCATGTAGAGGATTCTGGGCTTCTACACATGACCAAAAGACAGTGTTCTGTGCTTCCTTCTGCTCTCCCATTGACATCTCCATATTAACTAGCGACTTTCATTTTGAATCTTTATTTCTCTCCCCCACCCCCAATTTCCTGCCTCCTGTTTAGTATCAAGGTCCTTTTGGCCAGGGTTGGGTTGCTCAGGAGCGGTGATGGACATGCAGGCACTATTTTAATTAGAAACAGCTTAACAGAGAGCTGCATTTCTTTATGAGATGGGGATGTCTTTAATCCAAAGTGGCAGTTAGCCCCTTCTCTTCCTGTATTGAAGAGAGATATTGGATGAGTTGCTAAATCCCATTAGTTGCTAATCCAAGAAGGCAGCTTGTCCACGCTGAGGACTTCAGATTGGGCTCTCTGTTCCATTCATTGCTCCAAAATGAGGATGCATCAGGCTCTAAAATTGCTTCCCATACTCAAACCTGCTTGTCTACATAAGAACCTTGTCTCCTTGTTTGGTGTCTCTGAGAGAAGCTGATTGAGGAGGCCTGAAAGGGAGGTAACAACTGTGTGCTTAATCTGTAGAAACAGAAGAGCTTTGTTTCTTGGTTTCCTTGTGTCCTGTCTTCCATTATCAATTGTCAAATAATCATGAGACGCTGGAATACCAAGGTCCCTGAATTCTGGGACCAGCTTTCACTCAGAATTTCCTAGTAAATTCTTTTTCCCAGGAGGGCTATCCGTCCATCTGCCCAAGTAAAACTGACATTGGGATTCTACAACCCCTAAAAAGATCTTTTTTAAAAAAATCTATTTGAAATCAAAAAGGCACCAGATTGTCCTTGTATTTCCTTTGCATAGCATGAAATTCTAGGAGGAATTAAATTGTGTGAATTTGAGTTGTGTGGGATGTTAGCAGAATCTATGGACTAAATACTTAAATATATCCAATATGTATCCTTCAACCTGCTCATTACAGGGAAAAATTGTGTGTGTAATCTTAAGGAAGCTTAGTTATTTTTAGGGACCTTTTCATAAATGGGACACTGGCTAAAATCATTTATTTCATATCCACTCTGCCTTCTCTCTTGGTGCAGGAAAGTCTCATATGTTGACAATAAATTGGGTTATGCCCAGGGAGTTAACATAAGTACCTCAAGGAACTGGAAGAGTCCTGAATTTGACAATTCACACAGTGTTTCTTTTCAGCATGGTTTTTGAAATGTTTTTGGAGTTAAAAGTTTGTTGTCCCTTACTCAGGCTTTTGAGCTGCCAGGTTGCAACTGGAGAGATCACCCATTAAACATTGTTTGAAATAATTGAATCTTGTCTCCTTATCACATGGAAGTAATTGAAATAGCCTGCTGAAAAGGCTCTGTTCCTCAAATAACAAAGAGCAGCATGACATTTAATTAGAATTCTTGTAGTTCATTTCATGATTCCAGGACAGCGTGCAATATTTCTATACTCTGCATCCTTGAAAGTGCTTTAAGCCTCCAAGAACTGGCTTGTTCTTTCATCACAAAAGAAGTGTATTCCCAGTGGCAGAAAATTTAAGAAGATGTGGCTGAGTTGGTTCCCAGCAGCCCATTCATCATATATTATGAGAGAGGGAGCCATAATTCAGTGGCACTTGAGTGGCCACAGTTTCCTGTTTACATTTAGTCATGAGGGCTCTTGTATCTTCACAGAGAACGGCTCTGCGTGACTCCATGTTGGATTAAAGAAATTTAAAAAAAATCATACAAGCAAGGTCAGGGATGGTCTTGCAACTATCCATGTTTAATGAGCCCCCTGATCCACTGACAACAGGCTCACAGTCTTCCCCATTATAGCGAATATGCCCTTTGTTTCTACTTACATAGTTTTCAAGAATAAATCTTCCATACATTTGAATTGATGAATGAAAATGTCCGATACTTGACGTCTCCTTTTGGCAAACCATAAATTGCCATTCTAGGCAAACATGAGCCAGAATTTGAAAGTGATATTGGAAGTATTTGCTGGCTTTAAGTAAAGCAACAATTAGGAAAAGCTGGTTTGGAAACTTAGGAAATGAATTATATAAATATATGATACAATACTGCTGGTTTGAAAAGCAACTGTTCTAAGAAATAATTGCATTTTGATAGTGGTTCCTCAGTGCAAAAATCCCTTTAATATACATGAGCCTATGACTCACTCTCAGCAGGTGATGAAAGATGGGGAGTAGCTGCCAGGGCTGGTCCTGCACACTAACTCATTTATTGGATTTTATGGTTTTGGAGGTGAGGGAATATAAAAGAATTCCCATTAATATTATCATTCAGACTGTTGTGGTAGTCTTGTATATTGTCATTTAATGTACAATTAATTGGGTTCCATTTGTCTGTTTACTTAGCATCAAAAGAAGGAGGAGAAAAAACCAGTGGGTTCTATTTCCAGTTTTTTAAAAAATAGTATACATCTGGCAGTTCAAACTTGCTTAATTTATAGATGATTTAATAACCTTTAAGGAAGAAATATGCACACAACTGTTGTTTAGAATGAGTTGTCATATTATACTATGAGATATTCAAAGCATAAAAATTGAAATATCCATTACATCTGTATCAATAGGAATAAAATAATTCAACAACAGTACTTTGCATACTGTGGACATCTCTGGAACTTTTCAGAAAGAAATTAAGGGATTCTACTGAATGCCAGAGATCAGTTCAAAACACAATGCCAACTCATATAATATGGCCTTGTGTCATCATTGCTTCTATTGGCTGAAAGGTATGTTTTGTTTTGTTTTGTAAACATCATATTCAAATTATACTGGTGATGCATAAAATAACAAGGAGAAAAGATTGTTGCTAATATTATTACAAAATGTTTGATAAGACAAGATCTGAAGGATTTTCATCCTTCTACCCTTGTTATGCAGTAGTCTGGAAAACATACTTCTCTTTTCATATTTGAATAAACGTAGCACGAAATCTGAAATGGGAGACTATTCACAGGTTTAGTCTGCGTATAGTATTCTATGCATCTTAATTGTCCATCACTGACTTAAGCTAATCAAATGCAGTAGAGGACTTTTTCCTGTCATCAGTATTGGAATAATATTCAATTGGCAACTTCATATGTACAAGGTCTGTTATTTTTTCTTCAGTCTATGTATAATGTCAACTTCTGTACAGTCAAGGGCTCTACCCTGTGTTTCACCTCAGGCAACAAAGTGTTTTGGGCTGTATGTGTGGGTGTACATCAGGCACACACCAGTGAGTCACAGCTAAAAAGACCTTGATTGGCATTCAAACCAATTGCTGTGCTTTCAAGTAGGTGTCTCCATCCAGGCAGACTAAATTACTTTGTATGCTGCCTCCTTGTGGGAAAATCAGGGGGGTTAATTCCTGGCTGATTCTGATTGCTAGGCATCTTGACATGGGAATGTGTGACTTTCTCCTCTTTAGAAGATGAAATAATACAGAGAAGAGGAGCTGTGTTACTCAGTGAGCATCTGCTTTGCCTATAGAAAACTCTAGACTAAAGTCCATCAGTCTTTTAATATTTTAAAGATTCTTCACTTTAAAAATTGAAGGGAGAAGTAGCGTGTTGTAAAGCACCAAACTTTATAAAAATGTTATTTTAGTGAACTCAGTGTATGCCGTCAGGTCTTCCATGTTTGACAATTTGCAAAATGTGCTTCGAATCTCACACAAGCATGATAGTCTTTCTGGTCATTTAAGACAGCTTGATTTATTTTTTTCAGTCTTTTGAACCTGGGAAATAAATTCTGCTTTTCCACTGCCTTCGCTTATTTGGCTTGTTAAAACCACTTTTGTCAGGTTTTTGTAAAACTAGGGTTGAGGGGCAACAGGCTGCTTCATTGTATAGCAAAGAGGTGCTGTATTCACCTGAGGTCTGAAGCATTTCTTTCAAACTTTGAAGAAAGCAATTGTACAAACAAAGAGTTTCAGTTCTTTCTGTGGAAATGTGCCATCACCTGTCAGGATGAGAGCAATGTAGAGAAACCAAATATAAAGGGAAATATTGGAAAGCATCTCAAAAGAGAGAGCCAGTTTGGTATAATGGTTAAAGCACCAAATTAGAAATTTAGGCACAAAGGATGACCTTGGACCGTCCCCTCTCTCCCAGCCCTGGGAAGGAGGCAGGGATAAACCACACCTGAATTCTTGCCAAGAAAACTGCAAGGACACATGCAGAAAGTCACCAGGAGTCAACACTGACACAAAGGCACACAACGTTTTCTCATCGGCTGCCATTTTGTGAATAGTGAAGAGCACCTCCAACATGCCACTCAACCGCAAAGTTGCTAAATAGTTGTTGCTGCTACTGCAGGTGGTCCAGATGCATTCTTGGAAACGTTTTCTAATTTTAAGATTTTGAAATGTAAAAAGTTGAAACATGGAACCCAGCCAACAATAGAGATGGCCTGGCTGCCATATTGTAGATCTTAAAACAATATGAATTAGTTAAAAGCAGTGGATCGATTCAGTGTATGGCAATGTTACCACATAAAAAGCATACATGGAGGCCTAAGGATCTATCCTATGCATGTGGGTGGAACACATCTTTTTGAAGAAAGCTTGCTTATCTTACCAGTAAGAAGCACTGATCCATAAAAGAAAATCTCAAAAGGTCCAAGTTCCAGACCTAAACCAGCATTAAGATGCCACTCATGTGGAGGCTAATGGGATTTATTAAGCCAGAATGCTTAATAAATGCTTAACTCTGGCATGCAATGAGTTCCAAAGGCAAGACGCAACCTATATTGATAGGGCTGCTTAAAATTCCAAAATTATAAAAACAAAAATATTTTAAAACTTTAAAAAAATTAAACACAGAGTAGCCAAGGTACTCGGCCAGTTAACAGTAAAGCCAGGAACACCATTAAGTGCCCCAGGCTTGGAAACAGCCAGGTTTTTAAAGTCTTACAAAAGGCCAACAGGATGAGGAGGGGCATTCTAATCTTGAAGATATTCCACAGAGCAGGGGCCGCTGCTGAAAAGGCCCCACCAACTGGCATTCTTTGATGGGTTCTGCATTGTGGCCAATGTGCTAGATCAAATTGAACAAGTAGAGACTTGGGAAAAGGTGGCCCCTCAGGTACGCTGGTCTTAAGATACTGCCCTCTCCCAACAAAGTCATTTTGTGTGGCCTTAAGGAGATAAAAGGGTAAGCTGTGCAGAATACGGGCAGAGGTTAAACCTTTTGTTTTGGATCATTCTGTGCAATGCTTCTACCCTTAACTGTAAATCTCCCCTTCAAACTGAATTGAACACCTTCTCCCTGTCACTTGTGCAGAACATGCTTCTGGATCAAATCTGATCAGTCACTTTGGATGTTCAGGTCACATAGGTTTTCTGAATCGGTCAGAATTGGATTGCAACTCGTCTCCCCTCCCTCACTTCCAAGTTACTATTCTTATCCATCCTTGATTGACATTGAAAGTTCTTTAGGTAACTGGGTATACAGGCAGAGACTGGGAGGCTGGAAGCAGCTAGTCCTGAGCCCAAGCAATGAAATGGTTTCTTGCTTTGCAGCCTAGATAAATCCTAAATTGCCCCTGTAGTATATAAAAGTGCAAGAGGATAGCATGAAAAAAAAAGAGATGGCAAATAACGTCTTTTGCTCACTTTGCAAAATCTTGCCTCCTAAAGAGATGAAGCAGCTGAGGATCAGGTGAGTGGTCAACCAGCCCTCAGGTCTGCCATGTAGTAGTTTTTCATAACAGGAAAGCCAAAAAAAAAAGGTGGGTGGTGGGTGGAATAGAAAGGATTTGTGCTGAACTAATATTGGTTTGCTAGCTTTTTGCATGAGATTAAAATCCCCAGCCACCCCGATTATTTTAGACCTGCTGGTATGATATTCTGTCTCTAGTTGTTACCCTGGAATGGCAACTCTGTGCTGGCTTTATCCAACCATGGCTTTTTTTTTTTTTAAGTCATTCCCCACCATGTTTCTTTCTGATACACCATCCCACTGTCAATCTGATTACTCCTGATCCTTTCCTCAATTTGTGAAGAGACATGTTGCAAGGAAGACCAGTGGGGCCCTGCAGTTGGCCCCATTGTTTTCATGTCCTGACTTCTGCAAACTTCTGCCTGTTTAACGTCGCTGACAGAGAACATCTGACTTGCAAAACATCTCATGCAAGATTCCGGTTCGCCAGTGAGCCTAGTTGCATGTCTCAAATAAGTGCTACTGGTGGGTGAATTCACACCTTGTGTTAGTTAAGCCATGGCTTGCTGAATAAACCATGAGTGGTTGGGGGTTCACTGATTACAATTTGCCAGGAATAAAGAAGTTGTGGCCCCCACCAAATCTGGTAAAAGTATGACCTTCAGCATTCACCATTGGCCATACTGGCCATGGGCCCTGGTTACAGTGGTTTGGCAATGTGGAGAACAATAGATTTCACACCCTGTCCTAAACTATGCTTTATATAATAGCTGTGCTCACAAAACAAACCAGGTCAAGCAAGGCCTATTATGGCTCTGTAACATAGAACCCATTAGCCCTTGTGTGATCTTCACAGGTAAGAGCTATTGCAATCTGGCAGGAGCATAACCGGTAAGAATGGGCCTCATGAATGCTTTTCAAAATGACATCGGTGCCTTGTAACCTCTAAGGGTATTATAAGAAGCTTATGATGTTTCTTTATGGTTTATTGAAAGATCAGAGTTCCAGCAGCATACAATTCAGGTCTGTCGCAAAAACATTGCTTTCTATTCTCAGGTGGTTCTATCCACCCTCCAGTTGTGAAAAGAAGAAATGTGTGGAAATAAAATGGAAAATGAATGGTGTTCAAAAGATGCTAATCCTCTCTCTGCTGCCTCATCACCGACTTCTAGCTGGCCAATGTAGAAGTAAACTGCTTAGGCTTGGCACCAGGGGCAGCAATCTGGGGGAAGTGCTGAGGCGATTCTCTGCAGAGGAGTCCTTCCCTTTGACTGTTGTTCTTGGTTTGCTCCATCCCCATGGTGATAGTGCAGTTTAGACCATGAGGCAAAGCAATGGAGGGGTTGTGGTAAGCGGGTGGCTCTAGCTTCTTTGAAAGATGTCTTCTCTGAAGACTTCTTCCTCCAGGAGCAGCCTTGGGACCATTGTCCAACATTGACACTCCTTAAGAGGTGATATATGTCAAATCACTAGTGGTAATAGCCATCATAGATTCAAAAAATAACAGAGTTGGAAGGGACCTTGGAGGTCATCTAGTCCAACACCCTGCTCAAGCAGGAGAATCTATTCCAATTATTAGGCTCTACCTAGGATCAAACTCACAGCCTCCTGATTGTGAGCTGAGAACTCCACCTCTAGGCCACCAGAGCTGCATCTTCATTACCATCACCACCTGAAGAACACGAAAACCCTGGTTGTGGTGAGAGTTCTGGCTACTCATCCCTGCCAAAAGGATTTCTCCATGGAACATCGTCCCTCGTTTCCCCTCCAGAGAAGCCACTGGTCTTTAGCCTCATGAATCCTGACACTGCCAACTGGAGGGACAGAGGCCTCCCTCCTTCCCCAGCTTGGGCTGGAGCCTACCTCTTGTTTCTCACCAACCCTGGGCTCATCCATCTTGCGACGTCTCTTGGCAGGGGTGGGGAAAGTCCTCATAATCTCATTAAGAGCCGCCACTCCGTCTTTATCACATCACAGCAACCAAGGCTGGTATGCCAGGATGGAGGGAGGCAGCCACAGCCCTGGAATGACAATGGAGGCAGCAACCCAGCAGGAGAAATAGCTGGCATGCCTATCCCGTCACCGGGGACACCAATCAACTGTCTCTCTGTCCATCCACCAACCCACCCTGACAAGGACTCTTGGTCTGACTCTTCTGTCCAAGGACCAGCTTAAGTCTGGGCCTACCCACTGTACAATGTCAGCAGGTGGCCAAGTGTCCCAGATAGCAGCAGTGGAGCAAAGAAGGATGGCTTGCATGAGGCCAGGGAGAATATCTAGAAAGGGGTACGCATTAGTATTGTTAAATATATTGTAAATATATAATTTTATTTTGAAGCATTTATTTAGAGAATAAAATAAATGACTACAGGTAGTTCTTGAATTACAATAGTTCTCTTAGTGACTGTTTAAAATTACAATGACACTGAAAAAAGTGCCTTATGACAATTTTTCACACTTATGAGCATTGCACAATACCCATGGTCATATGATTTACATTTGGAAGTTTGACAAGTGACTCACATTTACGATGGTGGCAGTGTCCTGGGATTATGTGATCCCCTTTTGCGACCTGACAAGCAAAATCCATGAGGAAACCAGATTCACTTAACAACCATGTTACTAATTTAACAACTGCAATGATTCACTTAACAAATGTGGCAAGAAAGGTCATAAAATGGGGCAAAACTCACTTAACAAATTTCTCACTTAGCAATATCAATTTTGAGCTCAGTTGTGGTCATAAGTTGAGGACTACCTGTACGTAAAAGAAAAACAATGAGAAAAGACATAGTAGATGGAATTATTTATTTACATATGGCAGCGGATGGAAAATAAAATATCAGTATTTCTATTTAGAACAGCATTTATAATGGTGTTTTTTCAAGAGGCAGCTGGATTTCCTTTCTTTTTCCCTTGAAAACATTTTGCTTCTCATCCAAGAAGCTTCTTCAGTTCTGACTTGCAGTTCAGTACTTTAAAAAAGCACCCCTGGGACCTGGATGACTGAGAATCTCCATAGACAACAGCATTTTCAGTTGTCATCAAATTTAAAATTTACTATTTAAAAAAAAAAACTGGATAATTTTCACAGCAAAAGTCATTCAAACTAGGGGTATTGTGATCTTCCTTTCCCTCATCCATTGACAGACTCAGCAGCAGTTTATATCATTTGATTTCCTGATTCTAGCAATTGGCTTCTAGCAATATGTTCTTGAAAATAAAGAAAATATTGTTTGTTGAAGAACCGATCTTGGAAAAATATTGAGGTTGAAGAACCAGTCTTTTTGATGCTGAACAAAATAATTTCAAAACACGTGGAGGTCTAACTACATTTTGCAGGCAGTTTTTCACTTTTGTTGAGGATGCCAAGAAACAATTAATGGATCCTCCTCCCCAGCTCTACCCACCCACCCAATCTGTCCTTTCTGATTGTTCTCATCCTTCTTTGCCTGTTTATCTGGTAACTTCCCTACATTGTACCTCCTCTAAGGAAAAAAAAAAAAAAAAAGGCAAACTAATTTTGATATTTTGCTGCCACATAGTGGCAGCAGTGTCAAATGGCATGCTATTGTAACAGCTCATTTTCCTGTAATTGCAGTTCACAAATCAATTGAACATTGATCCTGCCCAGTGGCTTTAAGCCAAACCCAGAGTATGTTTCAGGAAATATGGCACAATATTTCCTACCCTCTTTTTTATTTCATATAACTAATATAAAAACATGAAACCTAACTCTTGGAGATGGGATAAGACTAACTCTTATAACAATAACTTTTTCTGTTTTAATATGCTTTTGTATATTGTTTATATTGTTTTGCCTTTTGTTTTTAACTGTTGTAAATTACCCAGAGTCATGTGTGTGAGATGGACAGCTATATAAATTAAAGTAATAAAAATAAATAAATAAAGTGCTCTTGGGTTTTGTGCCACGTTCAAATATGATTGAAGTGGGAATGCTATTTAGTTTACAAGCGGTAAACTGTTAAGAATCTTTTTGCCTCAGGCAGGTCTGCTTCTAATCTCATTATTTAAATGCCACAGATTAGCTAGTCTCTTGTGGCAGAAAATGTAACAGAGCAAATCCTATGTCAAAAGGTCCAATTCTACATCACTTTGGCTGTATTTTAATAACTTTCATAACTACAAAGTACTTATGGTTGTCTTCATCAAGCCAACACAACCCAAAAGTTCTTGTTTTTAATTGCAGATTGGCTGCTCAGAAAACATCTAATATCCAGGATCTGGGCTGACCTGACAACTTCAATGGACAGTTAGGACTGCACAAAAAACAATTGCAACTAGTCTAACTTCCATTAGGATCTGTACACTGCATGGGTAAGAAAGAGGACTGAGAAAATATCCACAGATCCCACACATCCTGGACATAAACTGACTTAACTTCTCCCCTCGGGACACCTCTACAGGGCATTGCATGCCAAAACAACTAGACACAGAGACAGTTTTTTTATATGAACTATAAACAAATAAAATAAACTCATGATCCTTTGGGTCATCATTTCAGAGATACTTCCCTACCAGATTTACCATACTAATACTACCATACTAGTTTAATGAAAAGAACTCGTCATTCTTTTCAGACAAAATCAGCTGGGTTCACCTGAATCTAATCTTCAATCAGATCATAGGGCTGGAACCTTGGCTATTATTATGTTTGTATAGATTCAGGCCAGAACTGTATGAGAATGAGGACAACTAGCTCCCAGTTCAGTTTTGAGGCTGATTGTGAAAAACTCCTGATTGATTTTTAAAGTGGCTACAATATTTGTAACCCCTAATAATTTCTCTTAGCCTTTTAATAATTTTTTATTAATTGTGGAATGTTTTTTAATATTATTCATGTTGTGGTTTTGTTTACCACCAAAAACCATATTTTGTGAAATATAAGTGACGATATAAATATGATCTGTTTTTTTTTTTTTTTAAAGGCAGGAATTCAAATTGAAATCTCCCTAATCAATGACTGCCAGCCTCTTCTTGAAGTCATCCAATAGACACAAGATTTTCCTGATTGGTTTCACTGTCAAGATTCTCTATGTTTATCCTAATGTTCAACTGGAATAGGCATCTATGTAAGGTGTGATTATGAGCATGAATGAAATGGCAGGTGGTACCTTGCTTTTAATCTGAAATAAACACACTGATCTGCAGATGTTCTGTGAAACTGTTCCAGAAGGGCTGTGATTCCACAGAATCAGAACAAATACTGCATTTTGGTTGCTCAAGGTTTCTGTTAAATAAAATCCAGAGAGTTTTTTTTACAGGGCAATTACGTAGAACATAGCAAGCATACAACTTGTTTCTCTCTCCTCTCCTCTGCTCCACAGCCTGTGAACTGAACCATCTGTCAATTTTCTAGCCCCTCCCTTTCTCAAAGAGAAAATATTCTTTTTTTTTTTAAAAGAAAATTGTATTAATTTTCTACAAACATACAAGACAAACAAAACATTAAAACATTCAACTCTCGTATGTACATCCAGTGTGTCAGTTGGTTCATCATTTTTGTGCATTCATTCTGTAGTCCCAGTTACAATTATGTTACATAACAACTCATATTATCAATCCAAACTTATATATCCCATAATCACTAAAAAAAAAAAAAAAAATTTGACTATACTTTTAATCATTCATGCTTTATGAGCTAACAATACTTTAAGCAGATTATTCAACAAATCATATAAACATACCAAATCAATCCTAAAAAAACCCTTTATAAATATAATATCAAGTAAAAAAATAATAGCAAAATAGCAAGATAAAGATATTTCTTACTATCTAAAATATTCTATTATCGTATTTTATCATCTAGCCATTTATAAAAAAGATCCCAAATTTCATAAAATTGTTGATCCTCTTGCTCTCGAATTTCAAATGTCAATCTGCTCATCTCAGCACATTCCAATATTTTCTTAATAATTTCTTCCTGTAATGGTATTTTCTCATTCTTCCAATTTTTAGCAAATACAATCCTGGCCGCTGTTACTATATTTACAATCAGGTATTTCAAATCTTTACTATATATATCAGGTAAAATTCCCAATAAGAAGATCTCTGGTTTTAAGTCTATATGTTTCTTTGTCATTTTTTCCAGCCACATGCGAATTATAGTCCAATATTTTCTAGCATCCTCACAAGTCCACCACATATGGTAATACGAGCCGGGTATCTGATGACATTTCCAGCATTTTTCAGATTTGTTCTTAAACATTCTTGCTATTCTTGTCGGTGGAAAGTGCCACCTGTAAAACATCTTATACAAGTTTTCTTTATATGCTGTTGACATTGTCATTTTATAATTTTGAGACCACAATTTCTGCCATTTCTCTAAATCAATCCCATATCCAAAATTCTTCCCCCAAACAATCATAGTTTCTTTGACTTGTTCTTCCTCTAATTTCATTCCCAGTAAATAACCATATAATTTTTTAATCACCTTCTTGTCAGTACCCATCAAGATCTTATCTAAATCAGTCTGCTTATCATAAAATCCCTCCGTACATCATACCTTGAATGTATTTGTGCATATGAAAACCAATTCATCCTTTTACCTTGTTCCTCTAAGTTTTGGATCGATTTAAGTTCACCCTTTTCATCCAAAAGTTCCCCATATCTAACTGTTTGTTCCTTCTTGTAGATTATAGGATAGGAAAATGCTTCAATGGTCGATAACCAAACTGGAATTTTCAAATAACATTGTCTTTTTATCTTCTCCCAATTTAACCACAAAGACTCCCGTACATAATGTCTTCTAAAATAACCCTGTGTTTTAGTTCCCTTATACCATAAAAAAGCATGCCAGCCCAACAGCAAGTCATGCCCTTCTAATGTCAACAACCTATGTTTCCTTAATGTTATCCATTCTTTGACCCACATCAAACTTGCAGCTTGATAGTACAATTCCCAATTAGGCAGGCCAAAACCTCCTCTAATTCTAGCATCTTGCAAAAGCTTTAGCTTTATTCTCGCTTTTTTACCTTGCCATATAAACTTCAACATAATTTTATTTAAATCTTCAAAATAGTCTTTTCCAAGCCTAATTGGTATTGTTTGAAACAAAAATAAAATCCTAGGTAAAATATTCATCTTAATTGTTGAAATTCTCCCTATTAATGACAATTGCAAGTTTTCCCACTTCTTCAAATCTGTAGTTATCTGTTGTTTAAGTTTAATATAATTATTCTCCTTTAATGTGCTACATCTTGTTGTCAAATATATCCCCAGATACTTAACCTTATTTGTAACTTGAATTTTCAAAAGATCTGCCAGTTCTTCTCTCTGTCTCAATAGCATATTCTTTGTCAAAATCTTTGTTTTATCTTTATTTATTTTCAAACCAGCCACCTCTCCATATGTCTCTATCCTTTCCAATAACTTTGGAGCTGTTTCTAGCGGGTCTTCCAAAATAAAAGCTAAATCATCAGCAAAAGCTTGTAGCTTAAATTCTTCCTTCTTAATTTTCATTCCTTTTATGCTTTTATCATCCCTAATATTTCTAGTCAACACTTCCAAGGTCAACACAAATAGCAAAGGAGATAGGGGGCATCCTTGTCTTGTGCCTTTCCTTATATTAATAAAATTTGTAAGTTCCCCCTCCATCATTACCCTCGCTGTCTGTTTATTATATATGGCTTCTATTGCTTGAATAAATTTTTTAGCAAAACCCATCTGCTCCAATAATAATAACATAAATCTCCAGTTCACGTTGTCAAATGCTTTTTGAGCATCTAGGAATATCAAAGCCATTTGCTTTTCAGAATGAGCCTCATAGTATTCCAAAGTGTCCAAGATTACTCTCATATTGTCTCTAATTTGTCTCTTTGGCAGAAATCCATTTTGATCTGGGTGAATAAAATTATTTAAATATTTTTTAAGTCTTTCTGCTAAGATTAAAGCAAAGATTTTATAGTCTGCATTCAATAAAGAAATAGGTTTATAATTCTTAATTTGCAGTGGGTCAGTCTCTTCCTTCGATATAAGTGTAATATAAGCCTCTGACCATGTTTTGGATATCATCTTTTTTAACATAACTTCATTCATAACTTCTAACAATGAGGTGCTCTAAGATTCTTGAAATATTTTATAGAATTCTGCTGGAAGCCCATCTGGACCCGGTGCTTTCCCATTATTTTGTCTCTTAAATGCTTCATTTAGTTCCATCATTGTTATATTGCTTTCTAGCATTTCTTCAGTCTCTTTAGGTATCTTCGGTAAATTAGCTTCCTATAAATACTGTTTGACTTTTTCCTCATCAATATTCTCTTGTTTATATAGTTGCCCATAAAAATCTTGAATAATTTCTTTTTTCTCCTTATTCCCATAACAAACTTGGCCTTGTTCATCTATTAACTTCAATATTTTTCTTGATTCCTTCTCTTTTCTCAATTTATATGCTAGCCATCTACCTGGTTTATTTGCATCTTCAAAATAATTCTGTTTAGAGTTTCTGATTTTCTGTGCCAGTTCTTCTTTCTCTATTAATTCCATTTTATGTTTAATTACATCCAGCTTCAATTTAATATCCTTTTTCTGTGGCATTTTCTGTAATTCTTTTTCAAGAATTTTATACTCATCTTCCAAGGCCTTAGAAGCTTGCCTTTTCCTAATATTCTTTTTTCTTGTATAATCTATTATCAAACCTCTAGCGTATGCCTTCATTGTATCCCACACATTCTGCGTTGAAGTATCTTCTTTTTTATTTTCTCTGAAGAAAAAAGCCAATTCCTTCTCCATCCGTATAAAATCTTTCTCCTTTAAAATAGTATTATTTAATGTCCATCTCGATCTTTTTTTTTGTCCCTTCCATTTAATTGTCATCGGGCTATGATCTGCCCAAGTACTTGTTTCAATATTTGTTTCTTGAATATTGGATATTAATTCTGTTGAGATCCAAATCATATCTAATCTGGACCATGATAGATGTCTATTTGAATAAAAAGTATATTGTTTAGCTTTAACATTTCTTTCTCTCCAAATATCTTTTAAAGTTAATTCATCTGTCATTTTAAAAAAAGACCTTGGGAGAGCCTTTCTATTTTGCTTTGTTGTTGTTGCTATATAGTCCAATTTATTGTCCACAATTCCATTAAAATCTCCCATCATAATTATATTAACATAGTCCAGCCCAATTATTTTCATGTGTAACTTTTTATAAAACTCTTCTTGTTTATCATTCGGAGCATAAATTGCAATCAAGAGTATTTTTATATTATTGTCCATTATTTCTACCATTAATACTCTTCCATCTTCATCTGTGTAAATCAATTTTGCTGGGATAGCCTCTTTAATGTATAAAACCACACCTCTTTTCTTACATTGAGTCAAAGAAGTAAACATTTTCCCCAATTTTGGCTGTACTAACAATTGTTCATGTTGTTTTTTAATATGAACTTCTTGTAGACAAATTATATCAAATTTTAATTTCTCTAATTTATGAAAAGTTTTCCTTCTTTTAACAGCTGAATTAAGTCCATTTATATTCATTGTAATCAGTTTTCTTTCTTCCATGATTATGCTTTATATTTAGGTCTAACCGCTCTTGTGGATCTCACTTCACGCTGTTCTTTGCTATCCATCTGTCCCCCTACTGCTCCTTTCTCTTTTTCAGTCTCCAGTTGTTCCTCTTGAAACTCAATTAAAGAGAAAATATTCTTGAAGCCCAACTGGATCTTCAGTTCCACAATCTTTCCAACAGATTCATTTTGCTATCTCTCCTTAGCTGCCACTAAGATTAGGCCATGAAAGGTTATTTTATGATTCTGCTCAGAACATCTGTTTCAGCGAACACATAGAATATTCTGGATTTGCAGTGTACAGAATGTTTTCTACATTCCTACTTCAGATTATTCAGACTGTGTCTTGTACTCTGAATTATAGCAAACCATAATTCAGTCATTTGAAAAGTGCCGTCATATCATCTTTGCTTCAAGGCTAAGTATACCAACTTTCCTCAGTCTCTTTTGCAGAATTAAAATCAAATCAACAACATTTTGTTTAGTAAAATAAATTCTTCTGAATTAGTTTATAGCTTATTGATCATCCCCATTAGCCTTCATTTGCAGGCTTTCTCGTTTCTCTGAATCTTTCTTAAAGTGGGATCCCTACAATTGGACACATATTTAGATCTGGTTAATGCAGCATTTAGCAACAGTATTCAAGCTGTTATTTGAAAACTCTTTTTCTATTGAGGTCATCTTAAAAACACATCTACCATTATTAGCAGTTATGTTGTACTGCTGACTTATGTTCTGTTTGTGATCAGCTGCAATTAAAGTTATTTTTTCATGTATACTATTACGAGATAGATATCGCTATTGGGTCACTGAAAGTGAGTTGGGCAGCCACATACATTTTCTTTAAAAAAAAACTACCATCATAACATTATCATCTTTATTTTCATTTTTTACTGTGAGCACGACACACACCACAAATAAAATCCTGTTGCCCTATAGTATCTGTACATTTAATTATATTTTTTTCCATAGAGAACTTTGCACTTGTAAATGTTATACATTGCTGTTACTTCGTCATGAATTTGAACCCATTAAAAACTTTTTAAAATGATATTGCTTCCGTTTTCTGTAATACTATTTTCTCCATTTTATGGCATCTACCTCATAAGTGAAAGGGTTGATAGGTACCTGGCCCAGGACTGAAAACTGTAGCACCTCACTTAATCCCCTACCCCAGTAAGTAAGCACCGATAAGTATTCTCCAAGTGTGGATTCACCTGAACATTGTGTTTTCTAACCAAAGCTTTACTAGCTTGGTAGTCAGAATGTTCCTCTAATATTTTACTGAATCAAGATATTTTATATTCGCTGCATTCCCAAGATAAAAATAAACAAGGAACTCATTTGACAAACCTTATTCTTAATAAATCCATTCTAGCTTCTAGCTATCATTACACTGTTTCCAGTGTGTACAAATCAACAAATCAATTTTTTATGATCTACAATAATTACAGGGGTTCTCATACAATGAGAAAATGAGGATACAGTATAGGTAGTCCTCAACTTATGAGCACAATTGAGCCCCAAATTTATGTTGCTAAGTGAGACATTTGTTAAATGAGCTTTGCCCCATTTTATGACCTTTTTTGCCCCCGTTGTTAAGTGGATCACTGCAGGTATTAAGTTAGCAACCTGGCTGTTAACTGAAACTGGCTTTCCCATTGATTTTGCTCGCTAGAAAGTTACAAAAGGTGATCACATGACCACAGAACACTGCAAGCATGGGGATATTATTATGGTTGTTAAGTGTGAAAATGGTTATCAGTCACTTTTTTCAGTGCTTTTTTAATTTTGAATAATCTCTTGTAAGTTGAGTACCTGTATCTACTTTCTCTATGCCACTCATATCTTTATGCACTTTGTTAAGTCCTGAGCATGGGCGCAAGGAACGGAGACGAGACATCGAACTGTGACTTCAACTCTTTGTTGTGACTTCAGAACAGAGCAAATACTTGGGCAGCAGCAGCTCTTTTATAGAGCTGGCTGCTGTCAAAACAACCAATGATTTGAGTTTACCGCTCTAACAAGCGTCCAATCAGAGAGACCCGCTAACAGCCAATCGGACTGGCCAGAAACGACCAATCACGACTCGCTATTCGCGGGCCAATGAGAAGTGCAGGATTACGAGCCTGCTGTTAAAGTAAAGCTATTAGGGTTGTTACTGATGCGTTGGCTTAATCCATAACACCCTTCTATTTCATTCCTACACACCCAGTGGTGGGATTAATTTTTTTTTTACTACTGGTTCTGTGGGTGTGGCTTGGTGGGCGTGCTTTCCAGCTCCGTTCTCCTGTGCAGGGCAACAAAAGGAGACCCAGCCAATCAGCTGGGACTTGGGAGATAAAGAATAGATGGGGGCGGGGCCAGTCAGAGGTGGGATTTGCCGGTTCTACAAACTACTCAAAATTTCCGTTACCAGTTCTCCAGAACTGGTCACAGCTGCTGAATGCACCACACCCTCATCTAGTATCTTAACTTAAGAGGGAGAAAAAAGGGAATCTTATTTTACAGAAAATATTATTTCAGCCGTTAGAACAACATTTTTTACACCTTTCCCAATTTACCTTGCTAAGTGTACTGATCTGAACTCTACAGAGCAGTTCAATATTTGTATAGGGAGATTACAACATTGGTAAATTCCTGTTTATTTTTATTCAACATGAAAATTATCTTTTTCACAGCTTTGGGATTCAAGGCTCCAATCTATATTGAATTGTGAACTGTTTCAAGACCCATCAAGACTTGATTTTCACTCTTTCTTCCAGAAATCATCTAATTCTTTACAGTGTGTTATTCCTGTCAAGGTAACTTCGTAGGTGTTATAAAACAACTAGCTTGTTGTTTGCTTTATGCATCATCCTTAAACGCTGGCATATGCTATGCGATTTGAAAAAGTGCATATGTAAAGTTTGAAATTCTTTTCATTCAGTATATTTGGAGAAACTTTGTAGCTGAATAGGTATTGAATTCTAAAGGTCTCCCCCCCAATTAAGCATGTCATCATTTGTCTCTCTATCCTGATATATTTCCATGGTCAGGGTGTGTTGTTGTTCATGGTGTTTGAATCATGAATAGCTTGTTTGTAGAATGTCTGCATTTAAGTATATCAGTTTTCACATAAAGGCAAAACTCCATAAAAGATTGTTTACATAACTCATTTTGCGTCACCTTGGTGTAAGGATTTAATTATTTGACATGGCAAACAGATATGATCACTGCTTAGGTTTCAAACATGATGCTAAACCATGGTTTGCCAAAGAACAATTGACTCAATCGCATCAAATGGTTCACTGCCTCATTATTTCCTTTTCCAAATCAATCTCTTAGCTATCCTTTTCAGTTCTACTGTGGGTACTGTGTCTTGAAAGACAAAATTTGTTCTCCATTTGTTATTCCCTCATTATCATTTTCTTGACATAATCTAGCCATGCAATTAAACATCATTACTGACACTACTGAAACCACAGCTACTGATTTCTGATTCTGTACTTCAAAGATGTCCTTCAATATTTCCAATGTTATGAGGGCTCGTATAATTTTGTAGGTCTTATTAACCACCATGAAAGCAGGCTTGTATTTTTTTTTCCTTTAGAATCCCCTCTAATTTTCATTTTCTAAAAACATATGCTATGAGCTAAGATAGCTAAAATAATCCTGGCTTCCATGAGAACTTATTTATTTTTTATAATTAATTCCAAAACCTTATAGTAAAAGTCAGTATGTTCCAAATTTAACTGAAACTTTAATTCATTTGTAATTTACTTAGATCAAAATCATATCCTTTTTCTCTTGTTCAGAATTGAAACTAAACTACTGGGTCTTTTCAAACTTGTTGTTCCGAAGGTATGATAGCTTTAAGAAGGTTAATAAGCAAATTCTGAAAGGCATTAAAATGTGAGGCTTGCAAACTTTTGTGTCTCTTAAAACACTGCCACAGTTGCAGGCAAAATGGCTAATGACCCATCATCTCCTACTGCTCAAATCCATGGAAGGTTACTGTCCCTTTACAAGCCACAACTGTCTGGAGCATACATGGGCAATCTCCTGTCTTCTCCTTGTTCTAGTCACCAGTTTTTTAGTCTTTGATGAAGTTATCATCTCTGTTTTTGCAGAGATATCCTGCCTTTACACGTAATATAAAAACCTAATTTTATTTTATACAGAACTGTAATTTATATAAATTGTAATAAAGAATCCTTATCTATGTTAGAACATATACTATACTTTGGGTTGTTTTCCACCTCAACACAGAAAAAGTTACTTAGTACTTATTCCCTGGTCACTTCTCAAATTGACTACTGTAATGTGGTCTACATGTGGTTGCCCTTGAAGAGTATTCAAAAGTTCAACAGGAGCAAAATACAGTACAGGTAGTCCTTGACTCACAAGCGCAATTGAGCCCCAAATTTATGTTGCTAAGTTAAATATTTGTTAAGTGAATTTTGCCCCATTTTACTATTTTTCTTGCCACAGTTAAGTGAATCACTGCCATTCTTATGTTACTAACATGGTTGTTAAGTGAACATGGCTTCCCCATTGACTTTGCTTGTCAGAAGGTTGAAAAGGTGATCACATGATCCTTAGACTCTGCAACCATCATAAATAGGAATCAGTTGACAAGCACCTGAATTTTGATCACATGATCTCAGGGATGCTGCAATGGTCATAAGTGTGAAAAACGGTCATAAGTCCCTTTTTCAGTGCTGTTGTAACTTCGGTCACTAAAGAACTATTGTAAGTCCAGGACTACCTGTAATGCAAGCAGTTTATATGTTGGAACTGCACATGTAACAAGTCTGCTCTGTAAGCTGCATTGGTTGCATTTGTTTGTTTATTTATTTAGCTTTAGTATTTCTACAAATAAGGTGGCAATCATATCTGACAAACCTTCCTCCTCCTATTTTCCCCACAGCAATAACCCTGTGAGATGGGTTGGGCTGAGAGAAAATAACTGGCTCAAAATCAGCCAGCTGGCTTTCATGCTTAATGTGGGGTTTGAATTCACAGTCTCCTGCTTTCTAGCCTGGTACCTTAACCACAAGACCAAACTGACTCTCAATTTGCTTCCAGGTCAAGATGTGTTGAGCTTTAAAGCCTTATGGGACCAGGTTATTTGAGGGACTCTCTCTCCTCTGTTACATCTACCTGTCTTGCCAAGTCCAGCAGGAAGGGCCCTTTATGTGTCTAGTCCACTGAAGAGCTCCATCCGTGATAAGGCCCAGGAGGCAAACCTTCTCTCCCATTTCACCTGCCCTTTGAAACATCACCCCTCCCCCAGAAGCTCCAATCCTATTTCAGAAATCCCCTAAAACTTGGTTCTGTCAATCAAGGGATCCCATGGAAATAGGAACCACATAAATTGACTGTTTTGTATGAACGATCTTGAGGGAACTCTTCCCATGGCTTGGTTTATATATTTGTTTTTAATATTTTTTTAAGGTTTTAATTGCTTTATTTAGATTGTGTACAACATGATACAGACTTACATACATGAGATGGCAGCTACATATATTTGATAAACAAACAACTATGCTATCTATTTTTGGAAACCCTGGAAATAACATCTGGGGCCACAAAATATGGGATCAATAACTATACGTTGCCACAGGGCCACTAGGATGTCCACCCCTGGTTTAGCGTCTTGTGTGAATCCAAACAATTGTGTTCTATTCTATAAAGTAAATCATTTCTTATTGTTGTACAAGCTCATAGTTAAGAACTTGTTTCTCCGACATCAAAGCTATGTACTTGTAAATCACAAAAAATGTTTCTGATAATACACAGAGTGACTTTTTCCAGTAATTATTATCCACAGCCAGTTTCCTCTTTCCACTGGTACTTTTCTTTATACATTTCCAAAGTGTATACCGTTTGTGCCAACCTACGTTACCAGATATTTTCAAAGTTGGCAACTTTTAAGAGGTGTAGCACTTCAGCTCCCTGAACTCCACAGCCAATAATTCTGGGAGTTGAAGTCCACAGCATCTTAAAATGGCCAAGGACTTCAACTCCAAGAATTGAATTTTTTATATATATATATAGATACCATTTGTGCAATAGGCAAAAATGTTTGCCCGGCACAACTTTCATTCACTTTTTTTTTTAAGAGATGGCTCTTCTGTCATAAGGCCCAGGCCCATCCCGCTGTTAATCCACCTCGTTTTCAGGATCCACAGGTAGTACAAAAAGTCAGGACTACTTCTTCGATGCAGGTAGGGCCCAAAGCCCCCGTCTCTCCTCTCGCGCCCTCTTGCGAGGAGGGCCCCGCTTGCTCTCTCCTCCCTCTGGGGCGGGAAAGCGGGCAACAAGGGGCGGCGCCAAGAGACACCCTTAGCCTTGAGGTATAAGCCCGGTAGTAGTTGCTCGTTCTTTCTGTTGCCCGCCCCCCCCCTCAGCAGCCGCCTCCGTCTCCCCTCGCTATGTTACTTCGGCTCCGTGTCAGCCTCTCCCTCCTCCTCCTCCTCCTCCTGAGTTGTGGGACAAGTGGCCAGGAACAGGCGAGCAAAAGCGAAACTCCTCCGCTCCAGATTGAAACCCTGGTAAGTGTGCGGTGCGCGCCTGGCTTGCAAGGCACCGACGCGCCGTTCGCGCCCGCTGCTGCTGCTGCTGCTGCTGCTACTCTGCTACTTTGCGGTCAGGAGCCGGCACACCTCGGGGCCTCCGGCTGCTTAAAATGACAGCTCGAGGCGAGAGGACGCCTTTGCCTAGCCCCGGCAGCAGGTCCAGGCTCTCCCCTCGCGTGCGAATGCTTCGCCTCGCGGGCGAATTGGGGAGGGCAAAAGGAGAAGAACCCTCTCGGGACGGAGCGTCTGGACGCGCGCGTGTCCAGGAGGAAAGCTGCGGTCCCCGCGAAGCCTTTACCCACATTCCCCTCAACCGAGGAGAGAGAGAGAGAGAGGACGAGCAGCTGGCCGCCCGGCCGACAGCCCCACAACCCCCACCCCCATCTTCTCTCGCTTTCCCCCCCCCCCCGTAGGTGGCGTCTCCTGAGGGCTGCACCGAGCGCTCGGCGACAGGCGACACCGTAGCCATCCACTACACAGTGAGTAAAGCGGGAGCGGGGCGGGGATGAGAGCCGCGTCCCCGGGAAGTCAAGCAAAGCCGCACGAACACGTCAGCACAGCCTCCTTCCGCTTGAGGGAGGAGGAGGAGCGGGGGGGGGTGTTCCCCATGATAGTGGGCGGGGTTTACGAAGGCTCCACCTTCTCCTTTCGAAAACACGGGTCGAGATTGAGGAAGTCTCGAAAATCTACTCTGTAGAGTTTCCTGTGGGATGTCCAGAGGCCCCGGGGGGGGGCGAAGGGGGGGAGGGTCCGGCGGGTTTAAGGGAGCGGCCTTCCAATCGTGTGGCGTGGGGCGAGGCCCAAACGGAGGGGCAGCTTAGTTCGGGACCTGTTTAAATCGCACGGGCCCTCTGGAAGTTTTGGAAGGCTTTATGCCCAACGCGTAGCGGCCATTGTGTGCGAATCACATTCCATAGGTTTCTATATTGCCTTACACCCCCGTAAAATAGAAGGGGGGGGGAATGTGTGGTCCCCCAACTTATGAGTGACACCTGTCACCATCTCTGATCGTTGGGTTTATCAGCTGTGGGTCCTCTTTAAGAGGAAGGGGCTCCCCTTCACTGGGTGTCTTCGGTGGAAGTAGAGAGCCCTTTAACCACTGGAGAGCCTCGACTTACTACAGTTCGTTTAGTGACCATTCCAAGTCACAACAGCACTGGAAAAAAGTGACTTATGACCAGTTTTCTCACCATTGTAGCTGCTGCATGGTCATGTGATCAAAATTCAGACACTTGGCAGTTGACTCATATTTATGACTGTTGCAGTATCCGGGGGTCACGTGATTCCCTTTTGCGACTTTCTGACAAGCAAAGTCAATGGGGAAGCCAGATTCACTGAACATTGACTAATTTAACAACTGCAGTGATTCAGAATGGTTGTAAAATGGGGCAAACTAACTTAACAAATGTTTCACTTAGCAACAGAAATTTGGGGCTCAATTGTGGTCATAAGGTGAGGACTACCTCTAGAGGGTTTGCATTTGGGCAAACTGGTGCTCTCTGCTAGGAAATGGAGATGAGCACTGCCCCCTAGAGTCAGACGTGAATGGACAGAGGAAACCTTTACTTTTACCTGTGTAATTTGGATTTCTGCATGAGCCAGGATAGGATCTGGCCTAAGTTACTCCTTAAACGTTTTAATTCCTTGAACGTTTTAATTCTAGGAACATCTGACGGGTTTTTCAAATAAAGTCATTCATTCGCAGCCCAACTCACCTCACAGGGTTGTTGTGAGAAAAATAGTAGGAAGAGTATTGGGTATGTTTGCCTCTTGAGTTGAAAATAAAGGGCAGGATAAAAATAATAATAATAATAAAAAAAACCTTGACAACTTTTAAGATTTTCAGCTCCCAGAATTCCCCAATAGAATGCATCTGGGATTTGAAGTCCATGCATCTTGAAGTTGCAAAGTTTGAAAAGCACTGGGCTGTAGCTTTCTCAGCTCTCCTATATGCCGTGTAGATAATCCTGTGTCTCTAAAGGTTTCTAGCCAAAGCTGATGGAAGTGGCTGTCGGAATTGGGTGAGTTGAGGTGTCTGTAATACTAATGCAAAAAAGTTATGCCAGTTAAAGGCGCTAAGGCAGGTGTAAAGTAGGCAAATGGATGAAAAGATTAAAAATAGAACAGTCTTTGCTCTGGGAAGGCAGGAAACCCATCTTATCAGAGTCCAGTAGCACAGATTTTGCCCATACCCTTTTCTTTTTATGCAATTGTGTAAAGATGCCTGGTAACCTCTAGTTTAAGTTGCTGCAATTCTTTATGAGTGGAGATATTGAAGCTAATGTGGAAAGTCTTGGTTAGTACAAACAGTAATTACTAGTAGACTTTAGCCACAACTAGTCAGAGTATATTGTACATCCTTAGAGTTGGTTTTATTTTGAAGCATTTTTTTTATCACTTGTTACCCAGAGATCTACAGAGTAAGAGTTGAAATCATCTTCAGATACTTTATCCTAACAGGAAAATGGCCAGTTCACTCCTCGAGGGCCTCCTATCTTTGTGCCCCAAGCCAAACTGAGATAGTGGTCCAAGTATCAGTATGTTTTTAAAAAGGTAATTTTTGCTCAGAACACCATCATACCAGCTTTTAGTATGTCTAATCATCTTCTGAAAGAAAGGGAGCATGATTTACTTCAGTGGGAATTAGCCATTCATAAATTGATTACATACTTTGAACATGAATAAAAACTATTCTGAATTACCCTGCTCTAAGTTGCAGGAAATGCTGTTATGAAAAAGACATCCCTAAAGAGGAAAAATGACTTCTGGTAAAATGGCACCCCATGCTTGCATACAGTATTTCTGCTTTGAAGTATAATAGAAAATTAAATTGCCCTACATGAAGTTGCTGTCCATACTTTTTCATCATGGAACATAATATTTCATTTCTTGCAAAGTTGTAGGTTTCAGCACTTTCTTTTGATTTAAAACAAATCAATTTTGGATAGGGCAATTGCTAATTGTCATTTGATGTTATAAATATGCACACGTATTCTTAATTTAAGGATTTTTTTTTAAAAACAGGGTATTCTTGAAGATGGTCGCATTATTGATACCTCACTCTCCCGTGATCCATTGCAAGTGGAATTGGGCAAAAGACAAGTCATCCCAGGTAGACCTCTGTTCTTTATCATAAGATGCTTAGTTTAGCTGAGAAACAAACCAAGGAAAGCAGTAGGGAGAGAGAGAAAATCTGTGCCCACAAACAATCTTTGGTCAAAGAAACAAACTTGATACTGTTTCTTCACTAAATAAGCATTTTCTCACTATGCCACCGTTCATATTTTACAATTGCCACAAATGTAGAGTTTGAGTCTCTTCTCACTTGTATGTGGCTATGGGACAAACATGCTCCACCAACTTCTTTTTCCTGCTGTGTCCTCATGAAATTGATTTCATCATTTGACCTCAGCTTATATCTGGGAACTTTTTAGTCATCTTTACCTGTACCATTGCTGAAGTAGTGATTTCCTCCCTGATCTTCCCAACATAGAGTTTGCTCTGGAAAACAATCTGACATACTGTTGAAGTGGTGCACTCAGTTGACTTTTGGAGATGAGATTAGCTCAAATTCTCTTGTTAGTGCAGATATTTTCCTTCCCTTCAGCACACTCATGATGGCAGTATGAAGCTGTATGAAGTGGAGCGAGGGAGACGATTTTACATCTGCTGCTTCCAATCCACACCTTTTAAATACTGTTCAGGCTGCTTTTGGACATGGGGTTAGCGCTCTTTTGAAATATCAAAAGGAATGGAGCCTGACTGTAGCTTAAAAGTCTTCCATTGAATGGTATCCATGCAAAATACTTGTATTATATCACAATGATTTTTGACAAATGACTAAATTTGCTGGTCTAGCCATCAGGCAAAACTCATCTCCTTCCCAATTCCACCCAATGTTATGCTGACAGTGGATACTTTCCTGTTGAATGTTGGTGTTTGGTAGGAAAGGAATGGCAATAAAGCCAAGGGTATACGCCCATTTATTTCCCCTTAAACTGTTCTGTATGGCTTGAGTTACCACAACAGCATTTGCTGACATCTTGCCTGTAGCTGACAAGGAGTTAGCACAAATTTCACCGGTATCTTTTTAAGGATTAATGGAAATCACTTGGCCATGAAGAAGACCCAAACTCAACATACTTCCAACTGTAGGAGGATAATTTCAGTTGAAGATTAGAATAAATATTTAGTGATAAAAGTGTTAGACCCTGCAATCTGGTTTTGTGCTTTCTTTTAGAAGACTTCCAGCAGAAGCTAACTACAGTTGTCATCTGTGGGATTGTGTAAGATTGTGATTGGCATGTTCTATATATGTCATTCTCTTTGTCCTAGGCTCCCAACTTTCTTTCCTGCCTGTATTATTATTACTTTTAGTTTGATACATTAATCTCAACCTGTGTTTTGGTAACCAAACAGAGATTTATTATTTTAATATGAAGAGCTCCTTTTATAGAAGATCTTAATGTTCTAGGGGAAAAACAGACTTCTAATTAAGTTCTTTTTTACTCCCAATTCAGGTTTAGAACAGGGTCTGCTGAATATGTGTGTTGGGTAAGTACTCCCAGTAAGTAACTGGAAATCTTCATAGGTAGTTGCTATACTCAGGTCAAGCCTGCAGCCTTCTTTGTTTTGAATTCTGTTGAATTCTCTGTGAAAAGGCAAGATGGACTACAGTTTCCAAGGGACACAAAAAGTACTGTCTGCATTCAGAGTATTTGCTTGTTCAGACCACAGTGGAAAAACTCTGGCCCTTTAAATATAATGCTGCAGTTGCCAGCATTCCTTACTAGAGACTGTATTGCTAGAAATGATGGGACATGGAATTGAACATCTGAAAAACAATATATATATTATATAGAGATGGGCATCAAAGCGGAGATGCTGCTAAAAAGGCAGTGGATCAATAGAGGCTGAAAAAGTGTTTGCAAGAACAATCACAATAAAACAAAGATTGTACACCAAGAGTAATAGACACCTTCGGTGCCATCCCAAACCCTCTGGACCACCACTTGAATACCATTGACAAAATCACCATCAGTCAACTGCGGAAAGCAGCTATGCTTGGAACAGCTTATATCCTACAACAGTGCCTTTAACAAACAGCACCTGCCTATCCCAGGTCGTTGGGAAAGACTAGGTGGGTGGTGGATAAGAATGCCAAATCCAGTCTATAAATATCTAACAGCTGTATGATCAACCACAATATTTTAACCACATGCTGCCCAACTCTCAGCACCTCTGGATTGCTCACATTTGTTAAACGAATTGCAAGAAAATCAATAAAAAGTAAAAGAGGACAAGCACAATGAAGTAAAGGCCAAAGATAAAGGTTTGGGGAATAACAGGTCAAGTCAATCTTGACACTTGGTGACTGCCTAGACAAATCCCTGCAGTTTTCTTGGTAAGATTTCAAAAGTGGCTTGCCATTGGCCCCTTTCTAGAGCTGAAAGAGGGGCTGGCCTAAGTTGGCTTTGTGCTTAAGGTGGGACTACAACTCAGAATCTCTTCCCAGTTTCTAGCCTGATGCTTGAAGATTAAGAGTAACAAACTGGAATATGTGCAGAGGAAAACAAAACAATGTTAAGAGGTTTGGAGGACAAAATGTAATTGAAAAAAGGTTCTTTCAGATCTTAATGGAAGCCCTTGCCAATTCTTTCTGGTCCCATCTTAACATTCAAAAGTGCTCTAGGCCTTCACTTCAAGAATTCAGATATTGTGTTCCAGTTATGTAAATGTCACTACACATAAAAACAGGTAAACTGGTCAGAAAAACTGGTCCAGCGTGTCTGCTCAGATTTTACCAGGATTGCCCCTCCCCTCAAGGACATAGCTTGCTTGGCTGAAGGCTGCAAAGCTTCGTCTATCAGTTGTCAAAATCCCACTAAAACAAAAAACCTTGTGCACCTGTATCTTATCAGTACTCACCTGACCTTTACTCATTTTCTTTTCCGGCAGGGAGAAACGAAGAGTCATTATCCCTCCTCACCTGGCATATGGCAAGCGAGGTTCTCCCCCAGCTATACCAGGTATGATTCATATATCAGAAATTATTTAATGGCCAGTCAATCTACAAGGGCAGGAGGTAGCCAGATATTTAGCACCGTATGGGCAAGGATGTCCAGTCCTGTTGCTTTGTAATATTGATTGGACATGCTATCTCTAACTGGGCCAAAAAAGAGAGATTGGAAAGGAATTGATTGGGGGAATTTAGGAAGTAATATTGTAAAGCCACACCTGTGCTGCAGTTTTTATTTTGTAAACCAAGGGAGGACTTAAGAGAAAAAGTGTTATAAAACTCTGGCAAAGAGGAAATGCAAAAAAGGATAGCTCAGGAGTATCACTGCATGCAAACACAGAAACTCAAAAATAATACTTCTAGGTTTAGTTTGCCTTGTAGAATTAGGTATTATGTCTAATCTCTTAGGATCTTTTAGGTGTATTTCACAGATCTCATTTCTTTCCAGCTGATGCTGTTCTGCAATTTGAAGTTGAATTAATCCAGCTCTCCAGAGCCAATTACTGGCAGAAGCTATCCAACGATATACTCCCCTTGCTAAGCATTGGGCTTGTCCCAGCACTGCTGGGACTGATTGGCTACTATCTCTACAAGAAAGCCCAGATGCCCCGAATATCTAAGAAGAAACTCAAGGAAGAGAAGAAAAACAAGATCAAAAAGAAATAAAGTTGTTCTTTATCTTTTTCAATATTGTTTCCCAGTGGAATGTGTGTGTAGGTGGGGAGTCCTCACACTGTTTCCCACATGTACACTGTATCTAAACAACTTCATTAGACATAACTCTTGCACAAAAGGCCAAGGAAGTGGAATTGGTTCCCATCATTGCATAAACTTCATTGTATTGCCCTTTAGATGTGAGATCACAACTACTTCCTTCTAGCCAATGAGCTTCTAAGACTCTAGATTCATGAAGTTGATCGAATCGTTTGCACAAGATTTAATCATGTAAGTGGCACAGAAGAGTGATTTTGAGTGTTTTTTGCATACTTGACTTAAACATGTTAAAGAAGTGGTCACTGTAAGGGGTTATATAGGGCATCCATTAATCATACGCCCTTATAGGATAGATTTTACTTAAACATTCATACTTAAAGATAACTAAAGTTAGAGAGTGCTTTACAATTCCTTGGGTACATTTAATAAGTGCCTGAGAATGATAGGAATTTGTCCAATGGATTTAAATGGTAGCCTAACCCCAAAGGGGACATGGTGGCTCAGTGGCTAAGACACTATGAGCTTGTCAATCAGAAAGATTGGCAGTTCAGCAGTTCGAATCCCTAGCACCACCTAACGGAGTGAGCTCCAGTTATTTGTCCCAGCTTCTGCCAACCTAGCAGTTCAAAAGCATGTAAAAATGTAAGTAGAAAAATAGGGATCACTTTGGTGGGAAGGTAACAGCAGTCTGTGTACCTTTGGTGTTTAGTCGTGCCGGTCATATGACCCTGGGGACGTTTTCAGACGGCGCTGGCTCTTTGGCTTTGTAATGGAGATGAACACCGTCCCCTAGAGCCGGAAATGACTAGCATGTATGTGTGAAGAGAACCTTTACCTTAAACCCTAATTACAGTCCAAACTTACACTGGTCTAATGGCCATTCCATCTCCCACGAAATCATAAGAACGTATAAGGATAGTGAGAGATTAATATTACTGCCCTGTAGCTGAGACAACTATATCAATTAAATTAGTATAAATCAAGTATAAGTTTGTAAGATAGACAAGACCTTAAAATAAAGATCTTGGTGGCTCACAGGCTGTGCTCTGGTTGCGAAGGTGTCAAAAGAATCTCCTTGTTGGGTTTCTTTAGTAGCTTAGTAGTGATTCCATCCATGGAGCCTACTTCCCACCTTTTCATATAGATTATTTCAAGTTCTTGAAAGGGGAACTTTAAACATAGCATATAACAGGTTTGAGAGGAAAAAGAATATGGTAAGGAAAAAAAGAGCTTTATTAAATGTCCACGCTGCAAAGGCACAGAGACAGAGGTGTTTCAAAGTTTACATGTACGCATGAGGTATATCTTCAGCTTCTATTGTACATGCCTCTGGATTGGATTGGCCATGGAAGAAAAAGCCGCAAGACATATCAGTTACTATTTAATGGCAGTTTGGGGGAATTTTTCTAACAAGGGCCCAGCATGGACTGTAACTAGAATGGACTGGCTCTTTGTGCCCAACAGCTGTGTTAACACAGTAGAAAAGAAGTACCTGAACTCACCAAATGCCGATTCAGAGGATATGTGAAACTTCATGTGCTGCCTCTATAACATTATAGATGGGCCGCTTGGCTTGGGACCCTCCGGCAGGTGCTGCCTGAGACCCATCTGAGACAGTTGTAGATTGATTAATTATCATCAGAGGATTGACCTGGCTCAGGACTTCATCATTCACTGAGATGCCATCCAAGTACTGCTTGAGAAGATGTCTCAACTTAAAATTGTCTTGCATCAGCACATCTTTAGACCGCTCTAGCGAGAGCTGTTCCAGCCTCACCTTGTTGTATCTTTTCCAAAAGCGCTCCAGACCCACGTAGTCCAACATCATCTATAAAATGTTGAAAAGCCTTGATTGGTTGCAAGGAACTACACCACAACTTTGAGTGTTCAAGACTCTCATCATCATCTTTTAATGACCCCATAATCCTTTCCAGGGTGGAGTCTGGGCCACGGAATGGATCTAGCCGAGTGTTTTAATGGCCGGATGCTCTTCCTATCGCCAATGCAGAGTTTTGTTCAGCAGATATATATTCTCAGTGTGCTCAGAGAGAGAAATATCTGCCTCTACCTAGGATCGAGCTCAAAGCCTCTCGACTGTGACAGAAGAGCTTCACATCTATGCCGCCACACCATTCCTGAGTGTTCAAGACTACATAAAAACACCAGCGCAGTGTCTGCAGTGTGAAATATGCAATTCCCAAGCCAATTCTAAATTGGGAGATCCTTGAGGGAAATATACAACCACTAGAAAGATGATAAAGACCAGTTCCCTTAGGTGGGTAACAGACCAATACCAAAATGAAAAGCTGTGCTTGAGACAAATTTGCTCTTGCAAAGGGGAAAGCAAAATACTAAAATGTTAAAAGACCAGAGGCAAATTCTGAACAAATCTTAGAGAGCCAAATTGCACCAAATCCCAATCATATCATCTGAATCAGATTTTCCCCTATGAAAAGCAGATTCATAGGTAATGGAGGATCAGGAAAGAGGGTGAGGTTTAACTGTCTTTTTCTTTTTTTCTTTTCCTAGGGTTTCAAGGAAAATCCCTCTGAGCAACTGGTGCCAAACTCAGAAAAAGAAACTCCTAACTTCAACAAGTCTTTGCCTCAATTTTATCATTCCTCCTGGGAGAGGCACAGTCAATGCCAACCAATACACTCTGAAGATGCAGATTAATTTTAACATATGGATAGATTATTCCAAACAGTAAACTGAAGAAATATTTCTTCCATTTGGCAACGAAGAAGACAAAGGTGCATCCCACCTATATCTTGAATTCAGATAATTCACCTGAGCAAGTGGTTCAACTGGTTTTTCCAAAGCCAACTTATCAACTGCTTTCTGTTCTTCGTAGTTCAGGGAGTTCAGGTAAAATGGTAGCACCTTCTCTTCCTCAGACTCCAGCCTACGGCACATTTCAGCCAGGCGCAGAATGATCTCTGCCTGCAAAACAGGGGAAAAAGGGATTGGACCTGATTTTCGCAAGGTTTTTGGTACAGTGTGTTTACAAAATGCTGGAGCTTAGCAGTCTTTGACCTATGACAACAATGGAGCTTGCCTATTAGTTATGTGTTGTCATGGTCGTGAAACCATGTAATGGTCTTTTTGTGGTAGTTGGTCAGCGAACACGACAGTTGCAAAGTAAATGCCATGGTTGTTAAGCAAATCAATACTCTGCTGCCGGCGAGGTTTTGCCAAAAACTGGAAATGCTGGTTTTCAGCGAAACTGTCATGTGACCATGGGTCATTGCAAACAGCCATAAATGCAGCCATGTTGCCAAGCACACAAAGTTTGGTCTTGGTAGTGACCACAAAGTTGGCCCAACTATCAGAATTTCAAATCCAATTCTAAGTTTCCTTTTTTTTGGATCAGTTGTAACTCTGATTCATCACCAAGCAACCGGTTGTAAGTCGAGGACTACCTGTAATGTAGTAATAAATTAGGAATTATAATTCCTAGGTATCTCTTGGCATCGCATCATCTGTCTGTCTATCTGCGTTCTCTTTCTATTTCCTAGGATGTTCATGGACTCTGACAATAGTTATCCAAATATTGTATTGTTGTTGTTGAAACAACAACTAATATTAATAGAAATTCAGTTTGTGCAGTGCTTAAGGCACCAGGCTAGAAACTGGAAGACCATGAGTTCTAGTCCCATCTTAGGTACAAAGACAGTTTGGTGACCTTGTGCCAGTCAGTCTCTCTCAGGTCTTGGGAGAAGACAATGGCAACCACCTCTGAAAATCTTGCCAGGACAACTACAGGGATTAGTCCAGGCAGTCACTGGGAGTCAATGGTGAAGGCTAAATGCATGACATTATTAATAATTAAATGACCTAGTTCCAGAGAAAGGCCTTGAATTCTTTTTTTTTTTTTTAAGATGAAAAAAACAGATACATTCACATTTAGTGTAGGGCCAATGCAAAAGAAAGCCCTTTCTCATAGACCCAACAAATGGGCTTCTTAAAGTAGAGCATCCTTCAGGGGTGGGATTCAAATTTTTTAACAACCGGTTCTGTGGGTGTGGCTTAGCTGGTAGGCATGGCTTAGTGTTCATGTGACTGGCTGGGTGTGGCCAACTCAACATCAATCACATCGAGGAACGCATCTCCTCGCCTGGCCTCTCATGACTATGGGGATGCTGCAACAGTCGTAAGTGTGAAAAATGGTCATAAGTCATTTTTTTCAGTGCCATTGTAACATGGTCATTCCACACAAGCAACGTACCAGCAAAGAAGGGGAAAAAAGACTCCAGAGAAGTTCCTGAGAATAGGAAGTCCAATCCTGCCAAGAATGTAATAAGGGTTAATGGAGAGGCAGTTTCTGTAAGCAACACCAGAATGTTTCCTTCCTGCCTTCCTTACAGGATTAGGCCAGTAATTTCTTCTAACAACTGGTTCTCTGAACTGCTTAGAATGTTGACAATTGGTTCTAGCGAATAGGTGAGAACTGGTAGAATCCCACCCCTGGCATCCTTAAAGAGTTTTTTCAGCCAGCCAAAATTTCCAAACTGGCTGATATCAAGATAGAAGTCTCTCAGATAGACTAAGCCATAAGCCAGTTAACATTTTAAAAGTTAAGCCAGTACTTTCAATAATAATCAAAAGTTTCATGATTAGGCTTTCAAAGCTACTATATTTATGGTTGTTCAATTCCTCTTCATTCAAACAGGGTAGGCTTTGGAAAGTTATTGTGGTGGGGTGTTATCTTTCTGGCTATCCTTCCATATCTGAAAGTAACTCCCAAGATGATGAAGACAAAATTAGACATTTGCATCACACATTAATACATATTTTCCCTTACATGGAATTTTAAGGCTGCTAAATTGCTTATTTAAAGAGAACATAAGTCAGTGTGACAAATAAATCTTTGGAAATGTTCATCACAGAAGAACTCTAAGTGGGAGCAGTTCCTTGGCAAGTTGAGAATATGTGACAGATTTTGTGCTACATAATATCTGTAAAGGTTTTTTAGACATTCAAGACAAACGAGATGCTTCAAAGTGTGTTGCCTATCCATTTCCCACTGAGATCCGATAGACTCTATCAGGAATGATGAATAAAAATAGCCACATGCCCAAAATGGAACCAAGATTTCCATGGCTATTTCTCATCCATCATTAGCAGAGATTTTTTTTTTCTTTTTGCAAAAATCTCCAGCCATCTTCCTCTCCAGTTTGAAAATCCCAACTAGTTTATTCCTTTTTCCCCTTTTGTACTTCAGCTTGGCTGAGTCCTGTGTCTTTCATCCTGCGTGATAAATGTTTCTGGGATTTTGGATGCTGGGAAAGGAATGATGGGTATTTTAATGGTTTCAGGTGTTACAATTTTTGTGGGAAATGTTCCAGGGAGTGAGTGTGAACTATTTAGCAATATATAAATATTATAAGAAAGAACATTCAATAAAAGCCAAACACCGTTGTTCTCCGAGCGCTTAGGGCAGCCTCTGAACATTCTTGCTTGCACATACAGTCCATTTTGTTTCCCTCTTGAACAAAATAGCTTGGCAATCTCTTTTTTTCCTGCAATGGTCTTGTAATATTGTTTTTGTCTCATCTTCATCCCATGAATAAGATAGCCTCACATTGTCTCAAGCTGCACTGATATAACACAGGTATTTCTCCCCTTATTTCAACCCTGCCCAAGGACAATCTCAAGGCATGTAAAATCTGGCATGTTTTGTCATTCTTACTTGGAAGAAAGGCAGATGATCAGTGATAGCAGGGAACAAGGTTAGTATAAATAATGGCAATGAAAACAGCCAACGTTACACCCATATGGCTTTCTTCTGATCCAAGGATGGGTAGAGAGTGGGGAAAGGTCCAAGATACTATTTTTCACTGGTATTTGTTAAGTGTATTTTGCCCCATTTTATGATCTTTCTTGCTGTAGTGGCAAAGTTAATCACTGCAATTGGTAAGTCAGTAACATGGCTGTTAAGTGAATCTGGCTTCCCATTGACTCTGCTTATCAGAAGGTTGCAAAACCTGATCGCATGACCCCGGGACCCTGCAACCGTCATAAATAGGAGTCAGTTGCCAAGTTTCTGACTTTCGATCACATGACCTATGGGAATGCTGCAGCGGTAATAAATGTGAAAAACTGTCCCTTTTTTCAATGCCATTGTAACTTTGTACAGTCACTAAACGAACAGTTGGAAGTCAAGGACTGCCTGTATCATGGGTATAGGTTCAGCAGTTCTTAATATATTTAAGCATAATTTTATTTCCATCTCTTCTTTAGGAGCCTCTGTGTCATGGCCCTACTGGAGCCCGGTTCAAAGGAGGAGATGAGTTGGAACTGGGACCGCCCGAAAGGGATGGCACATCTCCCTTGGCATATTTGGAGAGGCCAGATGCTGAGGACGATGCTGTCCCAGGCCCCCCAGGCATTGGGGGAGGGAGTTGACCCAGATAGAGAGCTGCCTGCCCTCACAGACACAGGGTAGGGTCAGCTGCTGACAGGTAGCAGTGCTGATAGGCAGCAGGTCTCCTCTGATGAGGAAAACAGCTCTCTCCTCCAAGAGCAAGGAGAGCGTAGGCAAGCCCACAGAAGGGCTGCAAGGCTACTTGGGAGATGGCCACACCACCCCTCCTCACCAGGAATCCCCGGAGTGGAGTAATTGAAGGAGAAGCCATGGAGGGTTAGCCTTTGCCAGGAACAATTGTTGTTTGCTTTGGCTCATACTCCCCTGGCTTCGACTCGTGACTGATGCTGTTTGCCTTGCCTTGTTTACAAAGATTGCTCTTTTGTCTTGGACCTTGCCCTTGTTTTGTGGACTGCTTTGGGCCTTTGCTTTGCTGTGTCTTGACTTGGACCTTTTCTTTGCCTTGAGAAATGCCATCGTCTTGTGCACTGGACTTGGAATCCTGGACCTTGCCCTGTGATTGTGCGCCTACTCTGGGGACTTGATTTGTACCACATGGGCTGTTGTTTGGGGGATCAAGGGTAGCTGCCTTCAAGGTAGTTTGTGTGGGTGGGGTGAAGCCTTACCAGTTGTTGGAGGGCCATTTGCTGGACATTTGTTGAGATAAATGAAGGACTCTCTAAAAGCCTACCTTGCCTTAACCACCTGGGTCATAACGCTGCGAGGAAACCGCCTCGAACCAAGAGTGAAGTAGTCTCCAAAGAGCCTACCTTTCCCACCACATGTTCCAAGGCCTTGAGAGTTGCATTGCTTTCCTTCGTCAGCTTAGCCAGATTGTTACGGGCTTTAGTTCTTGCCCGGTTCATCTGGCTCTTGAGCTTCTGCAGCTGTTTCAAAACCACTTCCTTCTCATCACGGACACGCCGATTTTGTTCCTCGCTCTCCCTTGCGTGGAGTGCAATCTTGTTCTTCATGCTGGCAATAAGATCCTAGTGACCACAGAGGAGATATTTTTCAGACCATTAGAGCATTCTTTGTAATGACAGAGAACGGGAGGAAAAAAAAAAAGCAAACAAAGGGAACAGAAGGAGAAAGAGGACAAAGGCTTTTCTTACAAATTTGGCTCCCCTCTTGGGCTCCAATCCTGACCACTATTGCTTTGCCTACCACAGGAATGGGATCCCCCTGCTAGTCCCACGCCACATCCAAAATGTGGTCCTCAGTTTAAAAAGGAAGTTTTTCTACTGGTGCTGTAAGTTGAAAAATAGAGCAGCAATTGGAAGTGCAGCTAAAGGGCAGTTTTAGACAGGCTGTCTACTGTTATTATACATCAAGGAAATCCACTGAAGCATCATGGCTAATTTTGTAGCATGGATGCTGAGGATAAGAGAAGTTTCCAAACCGCTTCCCAATGGGATCTTGGGGTCATGTAGAAGCAGATCAGCAGTTCATCAATAAGAAAACCAGCAACTCTGGACAAAAATCCTCAAAAAGCAGTTGCCCAAACAGTACTGTACTTTAGGAGGTACTTTTGAATTCATGCAGTGTGGTAATGAGGTCCAGACATTTGGGTATCTCATTCGAAATGCATAAAAGATGCCACAAAATCCTCCGCCATTGCCAGGACAGAAGTACAAAGGTAGGGACAGTTGAACCCAGAGAGGGCTCCCTGAAGTTAGAAAGTGTGAAAGTACACATAGTCCTTGACTTACAACAGTTCATTTAGTGACCGGTCAAAGTTACGACACTGAAAATGTGACATAACCATTTTTCACACTTACGACTGTTGTCTTATTCCCATGATTTATGTAATCAAAATCCAGATGCTTGGCTATGGGTTCCTACTTATGACCACGGCTGTGTCCCAAGGTCATCTGCAATCACCTTTTGTGACCTTCCATCAAGCAAAGTCAATGGGAAAGCCACATTCACTTAGCTGCAGTGATTCACTTAACAACTATGGCAAGAAAGGTAGTAAAATGGAGGCAAAACCCGCTTAACAAATAGAAATTTAACAACAGAAATTTTGGGCTCCCTTGTAGTCATAAGTTGAGGATTACCTGTAGAGCTGAAGCAATTTTTGTCACTCATTCAGATACATTCGGGAAGATTCCTTACCTGTAACTTCTGCAATTTCTTCATCTGCATTTCTATCTCCCGGGTGCTCCTTTCATCCCTGAGCTTGAGACCTTCAAAAGCAAATTTACGATCCTCTGTTGCTTCTGTGTAGTTACGTAAAGCCTGTTGAAAGCGCTTCCACAGCTCTTCCACTTTTCCTTCCAACTGTATGCGAAGGTAATGTTTGTCCTCCAAATTCTGCAGGAAATGAAAATGAGTCAGCAATTCCCCAATGCCCTCCCTGCCAGCTTTAGGGTTCTCCAACTACCTGTACTTTTTAATCTGTCTGAACAGATGACATTTCTCAAGGGAAAAAAAAACAGCTTCCTTGCAGATACAAGAAAATATACTAGGTTTATTTGTTTGATTGTTTCAGGTCCTGTTAGCAGAACCCTTTATTGCTTGTGATGCAGTTCTAAGTATTGGAAATAAGGGCAGCATCCATAATGAGTTAATCAGTTGGAGTCCCAAACTGCTATCATATTTCATAGTCCCTCAACTTTAGCTCATGACTCATGTTGTACCCCACAGTATCTAGAAGAGGAGAGAAAATAATGTAGAGCAGAAATGGCTCCATGTTTTATAATGCCTTGGTTCCCACAACATATTAAGCAAGCTGTAAAAAATTGATCAATATAGTTTGTAGCATATGGTTTTATGTTGCATGAACACTCCTAATAGTAGTTGTTTTCGATGTATCACGGTCACACAATGATATGAGATCATGCACAGTTCAGCTATAGTTCAGAATTCAACCATACATATCAGCTTAAAATAACAAAAAGATAGTTGAGTTTCCTCCAAGTAGTTCGATTATAGAAGCCTGGTTCAACATAGTCTGTTTTGTTTAACTGAACATGCCATAATCAACCAGGTTCACGCTTCTTAAGCCCAAAACTACTATTAACATCAATTGGATTCATACAACACACTAAACTGTAACCATGGAAACTACACTATGGCTTAGTTTAATTTATGAATCTAGCCAATGTGTTCTAGCTTGGTATTTAGTATATCTTAACTATGATGATAATGCACTGGAGAAAGGGCAAACTAGTAAAGAATATAGATTTTAGTATTAATAAGCAAGAGACAAGAAGTACTGTAGCAAGAGTAGGTTGTGATGTCCGATATCAAACACCTGATCTATTTAGAACCATGACAGGATATCTTGGATTGATTACTGCCAAACAACTTCTTCCTACTAGCATCTTCCTTTTTAAATCAACACACCAGTATATAACAGAAATATAATTCTCAGATAATATTTAATAAAGCCATAACAAGCAAAAGGGAACATTTTCATAGGTAATGACTGCCCTATCAATATGTCATTACAGTTTTGCTAAAGAAAAAAATTAAGGGCTCTACGATTGCTAAAACCTGCATGTAAAGATATTTTTTTTCTGCAGATTCATCTGTCTGTTCTAAATTGTGATCGGATTCCCCCATTCATCAGCAAATACAAAAATATCATCAAGTTTGCTCCCCTTTCTTAACTCACACCTTATTTTTGACATCATCTCGTGTACTTTGGAAGTCAAGTCTGGCTTCATATTCATTTTCAGCAAAGTTCTGCTCCATCGCTAACGATACATCCTGAAGGTAGAGACTCTCCTCATCATAGTGTTCTATGATTAACTTCCTGGCAGAAATGGAAATGGTCCCATGAGCATCAAGAAGTTCACAGATCAGTGCCCCATGACTCTCTATCCCAATCCTATGTTCTTTCTTTCTTTTTCTCACAGGCCTACCTCTCTGTGTCAAACTCCTTCTGCAATGCCTGCAGTTCTGTCTGGTAATCCTCTTCTAAGTAGCCCAGGCGGCAGTTCTGGAGTTTCAACAGTTGATCTATGTTGTGTAAGTGGCTACGCAGGGCGTGGGTGTACTGAGCTTCTGCTTCAGCTAGGTCTTTAGCAAGGGACTGGGAGGCAGAGAAAAACCATAAAATCGGGACAAAGGCAGGTTTGAAACAACTATGGAAATCAGCATTAAAAAAAGAATCAGAACTCTACAGTAGTCAGACTCAGGCAGGCAAATGTATACAAAGCTACTAATTTATCTTGTTTTGCTCTCCATATTGATAATACTACTAAAGTAGTAGTAGTATGAGCTACATTATCTGTTGGTGTAGTTGAATGTGTGGGAGGCTACCCACTAAAGCTTTAAACATTTTCGAATTACCGTATATACTCGAGTATAAGCCGAGTTTTTCAGCACATTTTTTGTGCTGAAAAAAAACCCCCTCGGCTTATACTCGAGTCAGATTCCCCTCTGAAAAAAAAATGGTGTGGAGCTCCGAAGCTGGGCAACCGCTTCCCTGCTTCCGTGTTTCCTTTGCAACTTTTAAGCATGGGAGGGGGAGGCTTTTCTGAGCTCTAGGCTGAGAAAGCAACGCGAGCGAGGTCTCTCCACTCAGTTTCATTTCCTCAGCTCCAGCTGCTTTCAGTCCACTCGGGAGGAGGGGGAGGGGGAAGAGGAGGGGGAGGCTTTTCTGAGCTCTAGGCTGAAAAAGCAACGCGAGCTGAGGTCGCTCCACTCAGTTTCATTTCCTCAGCTCCAGCTGCTTTCAGTCCACTCCGGAGGAGGGGGAGGGGGAGGGGGAGGGGGAGGCTTTTCTGAGCTTTAGGCTGAAAAAGCAACGAGAGCGGAGGTCGCTCCACTCAGTTTCATTTCCTCAGCTCCAGCTGCTTTCAGTCCACTCGGGAGGAGGGGGAGAGAGAGAGAGAGAGAGATCATAAGAACGGCTCTTGCTTTTTTCTTGCAAGGGAGAGAGTGACTCCTGCCTACCACTGTCATCATCATCTTCTTTTGGGTTAGTGAATCAATCAAACCTTTCATGATAGTGAGATCGTTTCCCAAATTTCCCTTAAATCAGGGAAGAAATCAGAAACAAACCTTTGGGCTGAGAATAAGCTTGTTCCTATGATGCCATTTTTGTTCACTTCAGTGTGAAAAGTGTGAAAAAACACACTTCTTTTTCTTCATCTTCTTGTTCCCTATTTACTGGTCTCTTTCAAAGAGGAAATTGTGAACATCAAACTTATTCTCAACTGTCCTAGTGAAAGTTTTTATTGGCATCTATTTTTATTTTTGAAATTTACCAGTAGCTGCTGCATTTCCCACCCTCGGCTTCTACTCGAGTCAATAAGTTTTCCCAGTTTTTTGTGGTTAAATTAGGTGCCTCGGCTTATATTCGGGTCGACTTATACTCGAGTATATACGGTATATTATTTTGAGCAACCCTTCAGTTCAGAGGACCCTTTTAAACCCATAAAGATGGGTTATGTTGATGGTCACCAGTTTTCTGAGGGTGCTCCCAAAGTGATGCCATACTGACTTGTACCTTTGCTTCTTCCATAGCTTAATGCCTATGGAGACTCTCAATCATCCAGATCATGGTTGTTCTTCAGGAAGACATCACAGAAAACCCAAAGATGGTTTTCAAAAGGCAGCTGAATTTTCTTGGGTTTTTCCCTTGAAAACATTTTGCTTCTCCTCCAAGGAACTGTTTCAGTTCTGGCCTGAAGAAGCTTATTGGATGAGAAGCAAAACATTTTCAATGAACGAAAACCAAGGAAGTCCAGCTGCCCTTTGAAAAGCACCTTTGGGTCTTCCTATGGCTTCTTCCTGAACAGCATTGTCACTGGCTCCTGATGCTGAACTGGTGTGGCAATTTCACACAACTAGAGTGCTGCACTTCCTGTCCCTTTTCTGTTTTTGTAGAGAGGTCCAAGCCTCATAATGAGACAATGGACTATGCAGCCCGGAATAACTGTGCATACTTTAAAATTAAACGCCAGACAGATGAGAGGGAACAAGTGATATTGCTGGTCTACTGTGCTTGCGAATGCAAAAAACAAAAGCAAACCACTTTATTACCTATCTCAGTTTTATGTGAGATAGTAATGACTTCCATTTTTCAGAGAAGCTTCTCAAAATAATTCTGTATGTTCGCTAACACACTGTTATATGAATAAATCTTGCCTTTCTTCAGTTGTACAATTTGTGACAGTTGGCTAAAATATGTAAAAGAGATAAATACTGCACAAGATGATACCGACTGAGAAACAAGTTTTTATATAAAGGTATATACTCTGTTCTCACAGCTCATATTCTTTTTGCATAATGCCACATAGCCAGAGAGCTTCACAAGTTGCTTTCTATTCCTACTTGCCTTGCCTTTCTATAAGAGTGTTCCCCAACTGCTTGATACAGTTTTCTTCCATGGACTTTTAGAGATTGCTGCTCACCTTAATGACATTGTCTTTGCAATCCACAACACGTTCAAATGTCTGACTGAGAATCTCAATGTCTTTACGCAGCTCCCTGGCCTTGACTTCACGGAGAACAGTGCGCCATTGCAAGTTGATCTTATTCAGATTCACCCAGCTATTGCGTTCCTCCTTGGCTAACTTGTCCTGAAATACAAGTCACAGCTTACAATGCACTCCCCCAGAGTTTACCCCTGCAGCAAGTAGGCAATGTAGGCAGTGACTAAATATTAAGTGATTCTGAAGATCAAAATGCCTTGAATAATTTTTTCACTGAGAAAAATATGGGAAATGAAGCAATTATGGCCATGCAAAATTCATAAAGGAAACTGTTTTCATCAACTGTCTACATTTATTTGATTAGAGTTCTTGTTCAAACGGAAGCAAATATGCACTGAAAAAATATAAACAGATATTTATTGATTTTGTAATCACAATACAGACTTAAAGATCTTCACTCAAGAATTTTTCCCTACAGGTGCCTAGTACCAGTAGTTGAACGGTGAACTTCATTGCCGTGTAAGCTGACATTTGTTTATACAATGAAGATGTCTCCTAGCCTCTCCAGCCCTTCACACCCTGTCTTTTAAAATCTGTTCCAAAGAATTCCCATCACAGAAAAGCTTGAGGGCATATTAGAAGCTGCAAGGGGAAAGTGAAAATAATCCCCCTCAGTGGAATTATATTATCTTAACAATTGTTTTGGATGTTAGATATTATTTTGGGCCAATGATTACTCCACTGATTAAACATTTTAAACTCCATGCGAATAAGACTGGGAGTTTTCAGTAAATACTGACTGGTATTACCTACCCTTCCTTGTCTTGTGTGTGTGTGTGTGTGTGTGTGTGTGTGTATACACACACACACACACACACACATATACATATATATATATATATCCCTCTGAACCACTAGCCTATTCCAGAACTTTTTTTTACATCAAATAAATTCATTTTCATACAATTTTAACCTCTTATTCAATTCACCTCATTAATTTGAAACTCTTGTCACAGGCTAATCGAAACTTGAGGTCCAAAAATATATGTACAGATGTTGCTCATTTCTTTTTTTTTATATTAAGTATAAATTTATATTAAATTTATAAAACCTTTCAGACTACAAGGTATTCTTTTATCATTTATTAGTATTCCTTCTACTATTTTATGATTCATGCTATTCACATTTGAAAGCAATGCTCTGCTTCAATTATAACATCAAGAGAACTTTGACACATGAAATTTGATTTTGAGCAAGTTTACATATCTGGTACAAATACAATTTCTATATTGTAAAGTCATCATTCACATTTGATAGAATGCAGCACATTTTGCTGGCCCTACACTCCTCCCCTTAGAGCAGAGTATGTCTCGCTTATTTTTGGTTTCATTGTAGCATGTAGTACATAGCAGACTTGCCCCTATTTTTGACTTCATTCTTTAACTTTTGAGTAGCATGTGGTACCTTTAGAAATTGGATCAACATGTCCTCCTTCTTCTTACTCATTTCCTCCTCAGCCAATAGCTTTTGTTGCATCATAAGCAACCGTTCTTCTTCAGAGGGTATAGCCCGTTTGGGTCCCTTCTTTTTTGGCATGGTTATGTTTAGAAAACAGATAGATCTGTTGAACAGAAGAAAGATCCAAGTCAACAAAGTTGACCTAAAGTCATTTCCCAATATATTGGCATCTAGAGGTATTAGGTTACATGCCTGTTGTATTTTCTGAGTTAGACATATCCTGTCTAAAGATTATGGGAATTGTTAAGCTTACACTTCTGGAAAGTTCTAAATTGAGAAATCCCATTTGAAGCTACGAAATACAATTCTGATTGCTGAGCCAAGCTGCTACGATACATCTCTAAATTCAATGAATGTATTACTCATTCCTCTTATCCTGTCTATCATTCTTTATATAGGTAATTATCCTCATTTTCTTCTAAAACATTTAGATATTTATTTTCCCCATCCCACCGTTTCATCTTCATAATCCAGTGAGGAGGTTTAGATTGAGAAACAGAAAGACAACAATCTGCTTTGCAGATGAGCTGGGATTTGAAGCCATTTCCCAAATGCTAAATTACTTCCTGTATGAACTATTATTGTAACACAATCTAACTTGAACATATTAAAAGCATCAGCTGATCAGGGATGTTTTGGCCAAATTATTGAATAGAACCAGTTGTAGGAGCTGTGATTCTACAGTAGTGTTATACTGTAGTTGCTTCTTTGAGTGTCACTATAATCCTTTCCATAACTTAAAATTTTGCTGATGATTGATAAGTGGATACTTGAAATATCACATCCTACACAACCTTTTCCAAGCTTTACAACTGGAATTCTCTTGGTCTTATTGCTATCAGAGGCAGTTTAGGGGAGAATAAAAAACAATTCCTTCTGAATGGATGGTTCATATTTTGAACTTCCCTACGAAAGAAATACGATTTAATGTTCTCCTTCCTGCTCTTCCAATAGTAGGCAAATATGTTCTTATTTAGACAGATGTGTCAATCTTAAAATTGATTATCTGTCAGTTTGGTCTTAACATGACTGAATATTGTGTCTTTATATTAACAGGATTTTAATAAACCAATTCATTTGTCTAGATTTCTCTTCATTTTTATAGTGTTCAATACATTTAGTGCCTCTTTTAGGAGAAAAAAGTGTGCAAATTTAATAAATAACATAAAACAAATACATTGTTCTCTTTCTCCTGTCTTTCTTTTCCTCATTTTAATTCTATGGTTTTTAGATGCCTTTGAGGCCTGAAGCCACATAACCAGACCTCACTTTCTCTGGTGCCAGCCTTGTTCACTTTTCCACATTTGCTTCCATTTCTACATCAGGGTTCTAAACCTTATGACGATACAAACTACGAAATCACTTGCTGGAAGGCAGGGAGGAAACCATCCCTGAGCCTGAAATATCAAATAATCAAAAGCAAAATACACATGTCATGATGGACTAGTTTAACAGTTTTCTTTGTGGTGATTTCCACACACACGCCCCGCCCACCAGAGGTTGCCTTGAATCTTATAGTCAGAAGTTGCATGCTAATGCAAGGAATTGAAAACAAGTGGTGAAACTTGACCTTGGACTTGAATTATATGCCAATTGTTAATTACGCTGAAGTTTAATTGGCATATAATTCTTCACATATGGCTTCTACCAATTAAAATAGTTTGCCACAGAAGTTAAGGCACTGGTTTCGAGACTATGAATTCTACTCATTAACCCTAAAGGTTACCTTAGCCACCTGGGTAACTTTGGGCCAATTCCTCTCAGCCCAAGGAAGCAGATAATGGTAAGCAACTTCTACAATCTTGCCAAGAAAATTGCAGGGATTCTACCCTGGTGCCTTAAACAGTGGGCCAAAGTGGAATTTTAAAAGATTAATATTCAGTTGGAACCAGAAATTTTCTTGGGGTTCATGAACAGTCAACCAGAAAAGATGCACAGAAGATTGCTTTTATACATGGTTACTGCAGCAAGATTATTGCAGGCACAAAGATGGAAAGCAGAGGTGGTATTTAGCAGGTTCTGACCAGTTCTGGAGAACCAGCAGCAGAAATTTTGAGTAGTTTGTAGAACCGGCAAATCCCACCTCTGACTGGCCCCGCCCCCCCATCTATTCTCTGCCTCCCGAGTCCCAACTGATCGGCTGGGTGTTCTTTTGTTGCCCTGCACAGGAGAACAGAACTGGAAAGCAGGTTAGTGGGGTGGGGAGGGAATGGGATTTTGCAATAACCTTCCCCTGGAGTGGGGTGAGAATGGAAATTTTACAGTATCCTTCCCCTGCCATGCCAACCAAGCCACGCTCATCAAGCCAAATCACGCCCACCATGCCACACCTACAGAACCGATAGTAAAAAAATTTGAATCACACCATTGATGGAAAGATTCCAAAACACCCACAACAGACTGATTGGTGAAGATGATGGAATTTGCAGAAATGGGAATAATTAATTTGTTTGGTAAAAAAAACTGATTCTTTACATATTTTTTTCCTTTCTTTTTTTCATGTTCCATCTTTTATTCTTTTTCTTTCTTTTAAATCTGTAGATTTGTTTATATTCCTGAATAGTTTATATTCCTTTGCTAAAAATGACAAAATGACCTGGCTTTGCAGCATATGCTAAACCACAAATAAGCCAATCAACTTAAAAATTAATAGGAATGCAATCTCCAGATTTGTAACTGACCTGGTAAAGACTATTGTGACAACACAGGCTCAGAATCCCTGCTTTAATCAATGCATCCTTCCAATTAGCCTTGACCAAAGAGGTAGTTCTATAGAGTCCTTGATGCTTTCTGAGCTTGTCTTTTTTTTTTGCAAACATCTCATGACCGGAGTAAGTAACATCATCACTGCTAGTGAATTTTGAGCTCTGCTCCATTTGTATACAGTAATTTACCCTGCCCAAACGTACTGATGAGGGTATAGTTTTCTCCTTGATTAGGATATTTTTTGCTAGATTGTTTCTCTGGTATTAATCCCTGCTTATCGTTGGTTGGTGAAGAGGAGGTTTTCTGCTCTCTGTTTCCTTCTTAGCATTTTATTGTCTCTTCTGAATGGTACATAAATATTGTTTATGTCTATGTGTTTATAGTTGGCTGATTTGTTTGAAGGGCAAACTTCCCAGAATTCCCTACTGTTTTTGGATTTAGCTTGGTTTAGGATGCTCAAGGTTTCTCAGTTGAAAATATGGTTGAGTCTTTCCACAAGGAATTCTATTTGTAACAGAATCCTTCAGGGAGTTGAGGAGTTGTAGCATAACAATTCACTCTCAAAAGAAGCTGTTTCTTTATTACAATGGCCAGCAGCCTAGGCTGTCCTTCCAAACAGGAGTAATGCCAAAACTCCTGCTAAAACACAAACCTGTCTCAGATAACACAGGTAGTCCTCGCCTTGCAACCACAATTGAGCCCAAAATATGTTGTCGAGACATTTGTTAAATAAGCTTTGCCCCCATTTTATGACCTTGCCTCGGTTGTTAAGGGACCTACCACAGTTGATTCAGTTAGTAAGTTGGTTGTTAAGCGAATCTGCCTCCCCCCACATTGACTTCCCTTATTAGGATGATCTTGGGACACAGCAATGGTCATAAATATGAACCAGCTGCCAAGCAGCTGGATTTTGATACCACAAATCCTGCAAAGGTGGCAAGTGTGAAAATACAGTCATAAAGTCACTTTTCCCAGGGCCGGTGTAGCTTTCAACTGTCACTATACAAAGTGTTGTAAAGGCTACCTGTAGATATTCAGATCAATCAAAACTTGTTATTTACAGTCCTCCCGCCCCCCCCCCAAAAAAATTCCCTTTCGGTCATCATTCCATAATAGGAATGGATCCTGAAACACCGACACTCGCCCCCCCTCCCCCGACACACACACACACACACTCGCAAACCCAAGACTTTCCCTACGAATTGGCACCGACCTTGCCACCAAAAGAGTCTGCTCATATATTATTTATTCCAGCCCTCCCGTTCTCCTCCTCCTCGACCCACCACGTCCCTCTTGGCGAGCGCTTGCTCCAAGCCGAGTCCTCCCGGTCTCCGAGCAACGGCCCCCTTTCCTCGGGATGCGCCGGGGAGACGTTCTAGCGCCACAGCGCCCCCTTGTTGTGCAGTCTAGTAGGACGGCCTTAAAAGAACGCTGTGCGCCCTGCCTATTCAAAGCCCCGGGGGAGGAAGGACGAAGAGAAAGCGACGCCTGAAGACTGGAGAGGTTGCAGCCACAGCCTCAGCGGAAAACCAGGCCTTAACAGGTCCCCCACGCCCATACGTGCTAGTCGTTTCCGGCTCTATTTTTCTTTCTTTCTATTTCTCTATTCTATTTCTTTATTTTTCTATTTATTTAAATAAAAAAGTTAAATTAAAAAATATTTAAATAAACAAGTAGTATTTATTTCTATTTCTCTATTCTATTTCTTTCCAGGAAACAAACTTACTTGCAAATTTTGAGTGGTTAATTCTTTAGATAGGCTTGTGATACTCCCTGAGCTTTACAAAAGTTGGAATAGAACTTTGGAAAGCAAGCCAAAAGAGTCCACTGGTACCAGGCAGATAATACATTTAAATAAGTAAAATCTAGTCTTTATGTATTAATTAGGTCTAGTCTTGCTTTTGTACAGAAGAACAAGATTATCTCTCCTCCCAATTATTTTTTTTATCATTTACATTATAAAGTACAAAGAAAAAAAGGCATTTCTTAGTTTTCCAGAAGATGCAAATTATTGGGAATCATCTACTGATCAGCAGTGCACCTAAGTTAATCCTTGAAACCCACATTTCTAAACTCTGTATTTGAGGTTTGTTTCTGTTTTTTTCCCCCCTTGGCAAAGGAGGACATATGAAATTACTTAGTCTGAGCTTTAGCAAAAGAAAATAACATGGGGGTTGAAAATTGAATCCTGCTGCCAAATAAAGCCAGTTAACACACCATTTGTGCTCTATAGATAATCCCCTAAGATATTTTAATGCCTGCTTCAGTATTTAACAACATTGCCTGGTCTGAAGATGAGTCTCAGTTGCCATGGCAACAGCGCTTGGTAGTCAACTTATTCAGATATAACCTGGACCTACTTAGGAAGCTGCAATCTAAATATAGCCAAGGAGCCCTCTTTTAATTTTAGGTCATCTACATTTTCAGTGGAAAGGGAGCAAAATACACAGAACAGAAGGGAAGGGACAATGCAGTAGGAATGAAAAGAATTGGGACTAAAATCTTTTAAGGGATAATCCCTGTAATATATTAAACCAGATCAGCATTTCTATGTTGATCTCAGTCTGGATGAACTTGGGATTTCATTGCCACCATGAAAATCCTGCACTCATCTCAATTATTTGAAATTTACATTGCAGGGCACACATTTGATCTGTTTTTCTCCTTCAGACACATGATCTGAAGCTAGAAGCTAGTACAGCATCACAGTCATAACATATTCTCAGGACTTTGAGGTTCATGGCTACCACTAATCTCTATCAGATGGTCTACGGTTGTAGGTCCAACTGGTTGCCTCAATTTCTGGATGAGTTTCTGTTTGTCAGGCAGCTTAGTTAGGTGATTGGGCAAACTTTAGTACATGGAGATGATGAAGGTGCTTGGCAAGATTATTCTGAAAAATTTACATACTGATATTTAAGCAAATCAGACCAGAGATTTCTAAGCTGAAGACATGATCCCCAAGTAGATGTGTGTTAATACCTGGCTACTTTTCAATTTGTTAGGAAGCAATAAGAACTGTACACTGAAAGCAAAGAAGTTCAGACCAGCCTTGAATTTTAAGAAGTGCATATGGAGATGTTTCTATTCTAAAACTATTATTGAAAGGATTATAAATACTCAGAGGACTTTGGTGAAGAGGAGGATGTCAGGGGTCTAGAATGGAAAGTGAAAAGGAGATGGCATTGAGGGATTCTTTCACATACACACACACACCTATGAAACACAAACTATCTGTGAAGTTGGATCTCTCTCTTCCTCTCCTCCCTCTCTGTCTTTGTTGTTTTGCATTTAATTTTATCTTATATTCCTGGTTTCCTTTTCTTTTATCTTGAAGGATAGAACAATTATTCCAAAGGTGCTTTTTTGAAAAGCAGTTGGCTTTTCTTGGCTTTTTTTCCTTGAAAACCTTTGGCATTTCATCCAAGAGGTTTCTTGCTTGCTCGTTCAACAGGGATAGGACCAGAGGTAGTATTCAGCAGGTTCTGACCAGTTCTGGAGAACCGGTAGCAGAAATTTTGAGTAATTCAGAGAACCAGAAAATACCACCTCTGTCTGGCTTCCTGAGTCCCAGCTAATCGGCTGGGTCTTCTTTTGTTGCCCTGCACAGGAGAATGGAGCTAGAAAGCAGGCTAGTGGGGTGGGGAGGGAATGGGATTTTGCAGTATCCTTGCCCTGGAGTTGCGTGGGAATAGAGATTTTATAGTATCCTTCCCCTGCTACACCCACCAAAGCCATGCCCACAGAACCGGTAGTAAAACAACTTGAATCCCACCACTGACATAGGACTGTGTGAAGACTGAAAAAGCAGGGCTATCCACCAGCTGGGGACCATGTTAACCACTCTCTGGACAGAAAATCTAGCCACCTTCATTGCCAAATTTGAAGAATGGAATGAAACCTGAAACAACTATTTCCTAAGACAGCTTCATTTTCATTTGATTCAGGATGGGAGACAATAGAATATGGACTAGTGAAGGTGGCTCCACTATTTTTAACATCCCTTCAACTATTATTCTTTGCTTTAGATTGGGTTTTATATATTTTAATGTTTTAGCTCTTGTATGCTGCCCAGATGTGAGATGGGCAGCTATATAAATTGGCATAAAGGCACCAGGCTAGAAAGCGGGTGATCTTGAGTTCAAGTTCTGCCTTAGCCGTGAAGGCCAGCTGGGTGGAAATAAGAGGAAAAAGATGTGTTGAGTAGGACCACCTCTTTGAGTTATTTGTAAAAATAATAAAGGTGGTGTTAAGTCCTGAGCATGGGCGCAAGGAACAGAGACGAGACATCGAACTGTGACTTCAACTCTTTATTAGTGACTTCAGAGCAGAGCAAAATACTTGGGCAGCAGCAGCTCTTTTATAGAGCTGGCTGCTGTCAAAACAACCAATGATTTGAGTTTACCGCTCTAACAAGCGTCCAATCAGAGAGACCCGCTGTCAGCCAATCAGATCGGCCAGAAACGACCAATCACGAATCGCTGTTCGCGGGCCAATGAAAAGTGCAGGATTACGAGCCTGCTGTTAAAGTAAAGCTATTAGGGTTGTTACTGACACGTTGGCTTAGTCCATAACACCCCTCCCCCCTAGGTTCCATCTGAGGGGTGGGGTGACGTATTCTCATAAGTAGGCAGGTCGCTTCACCTGTCTGCTTGATCTGTGCTGTTCCACTGGTTTCTGTCCTGGCTCTGGTTCCGGTGGGCTGCTTGCTGAGCTGGGTGGCGAAAATGGTCCCGCTGTTTCGTTGAATGGCTCTGGGCTGTCCTCTCTGCTCTCGCCAATGCTGTCATCCGGGTTCCCTGGATCTGTTTCCATCGGGGTTCTGTCATGCGGCGAGGCAACTTCCCGGCTCGGTTCTCCTTCTGGTGGTGAGTATCCCATGGTTGGTTGTGTAGACTGCTGGGTTCCGATTGTTAGGTCATCTGTTATTTCTTTTTCGGCCCCCTCGATGTCCCTTCCCCCCCCCAGTTGGAGATTCAGGGGATGAGATGGGAGCAGGTGCTAGTCTGGATTGAAGCTGGTCTATGTGGCGCTTCCACATTTTGCCATCTGCAGTTTGTAGACGATAGGATCGGGGTCCCGTAAGTTGCGTTATGATAGCGGGGACCTACAATGGGTCACCCGATAAGTTTTTCGCAAAAACGGGGTCGCCTTCCTGGAATGATCGACACTTGCTGCTGGATCCCAGGGGTTGTTCAGGTGTGTAAGCAGGGTGGAGGCGATCGAGATGTGAGCGAAGTTTCCAGCCCATCAGGAGTTCAGCTGGGGTTCTGTTTGTGGTGCTGCTTGGAGTAATATGTTGGAGGAGAAGCATCTGGGTTATCTTGTCATCAATGTCACCCTGGTCCGTTTTATGTAAGGTCTTCTTTACAAATTGAACCATTCGCTCAACCCTACCATTGGCCGCAGGGTGAGCTGGCGATGTTAAGGCATGACGGATGCCCCGGTCTGCTAGGTACTGTTCGAATGCCAGGGCAGTGAATTTAGGGCCATTATTGGAGATCAGGACATCCGGCAATCCGTGGGTAGCAAATAGCTTATTCAGTTTTTTAATGACCGCCTCCGTGGTGATGCCATTTTGTGGATCTCGAGCCAGTTAGAATAGGCATCCACAGTTAGAAGAAAAGTGTGTCCTCTTGTGGGTCCCGCAAAATCGATGTGGATACGGGACCAGGGACCTCGAGGTGTTTCCCACTGAGTTGTGGGTGTTTTTGGAGGAGCAGAGCGGGTCTCCTGGCACTTGCTGCACATCGCCACCCAGGTCTCTATCTGCTTGTATAAACCTGGCCACCATGCGTAACTCCTTGCCAATGCCTTCATCTGCAAAATGCCTGGATGTCCATCGTGCAATATTTTTAAAACTTTATGTTGCAATTTATCCGGGATGACGACTCTGTCTCCCCACAAGATGCAGCCCTTTTGAGAGAATAGTTCTGTCGATTCCTGAATGGCCTGAAAGTGTCATTGGATTCGCTGTCCGGCCAACCCCGTTCCACCCAGCTGAGGACTCGTGCCAAAGAAGGGTCCTTTTTCGTTTCTGAGGTGATGTCTCGAGCGGTCAGCGGTGGTGATTTAAGAGTTTCAATTTGCAATACGGCTAAGGTTGGAGCTGGGTCATCTATGATGTCTGGTAGTGGAGAGCGGCTCAAAGAGACAGCGTGGGGAATGGCTTTCCCCGGGCGGTGTTGCAGTTAGTAATCGTATGCGGCTAAAAACTCCGACCAATGTGTCATTCTTGGTGATAAGATATGGGGAGTTGGTTTGTTTCCCACTAAAATGCCAAGTAGCAGCTTGTGGTCTGTAATTATGGCAAAGGGTCTCCCATAAACATATTCATGGAAATGTTTAATTGCAGATACAATGGCGAGGGCCTCTTTATCAAGTTGGCTATAGTTCCTTTCAGTTTTAGACAAAGTTCTCGAAAAGAACGCAATAGGTGCCTCATTACCATTCGGCAGGACATGGCTTAAAATGGCTCCCACTCCGAATGGTGAGGCATCACAGGTAACCGTTAAGGGTAGAGTCTCGTTGTATTGTATCAATACAGCATCAGAAGTTAAGAGGTCTTTTACTTGTTGAAATGCTCGTTCTTCACGCCGTCCCCAGACCCAGGAAGCCTTTTTGTCGAGAAGTCTATGTAGGGGCTCGGCTACGGTCACCTCCTGGGGCAAGAAGATGTTATAAAAGTTAATGAGTCCAAGGAAGGCTTGGAGGTCTGTCTTATTTCTAGATCTTGGGGCGTTTTTGATTGCAGTTAGTTTTTTTTCGGTGGGGTGGATTCCCTGTCTGTCGAGAAGGTATCCCAGGAACTCCACTCTCTCCATACAAAGTTGACACTTGTCCCTTTTTACTTTCAGGCCAGCGTCTTTAAATTTTTGAAGAACCCTTCTGAGTCGTTGTCCAAATAACTCTTTAGTAGGGGCAGCTATTAAGACGTCGTCAAAATAAGGCACGATGCCTTTTATGCCTTGTAATAGTCTCTCCATCAAACTTTGGAAAATGCCCGGTGCCACGCTTTCTCCAAATTGGAGTCTATTGCACTTGAAGGCACCTCTATGTGTAACTATTGTCTGGGCTTCTGCAGTCGTCGCATCTACGGGTAGCTGTTGGTACGCCTGAGCTAAATCCAATTTCGCAAATATTTTTCCGCCACCCAGGGAGTGAAGAAGGTGTTGGACCACCGGTACTGGGTAAGCGCTCTGCTGAAGCACGTGATTTAGGGTGGCCCGGTAATCCCCACAAATTCTTAACGAGCCATCTGGCTTTATGGGTGTTACTATTGGAGTTTCCCATCGGGCATGGTCAATCGGTTCCAACACACCCTGGGCTATTAATTTGTCTAGTTGCTCATCGATCTTTGGCTTGAGGGCAAAAGGCACCCGACGAGGCTTAAGGCGAATGGGAGCCACATCGGGACTGAGATTAAACGATATAGGGGTCCCCTTGTACTTGCCTAACGTTCCTGTGAACACATCCTGGAATTCCTGGATGAGGGCCTCTTCCCAGTCATCGCTTCTGGTTTGGTGTATGCCAGCTAGTTCAATTCTGAGTGGGGCGAACCACTGTAATCCTAACAAACTGGGCCAGTCACGATCGACAACAGTCAGGGGAAGCGTCGCGGTGCGACACTTGAAGGATACTTGGACGTGGCTGGAACTGATAACTGGAATTCTGTTCCCCTGGTAGTCTTTTAGGATGAGTCTTTGAGTGCTGAGGTCCTGGCGACAGATGGCAGGGATCAGCTGTTTGAGGGTTTTCCAGGAGACCATTGATAGGGATGACCCCGAATCGACTTCCATCACGCACGGTCGATTCTCAATAGTGACCTTTACGCGGCTCTTTCTTGCATCTAGTGATGAAGCATGGCTGATAGTGATAGTTTGGTGTGCCTCTTCTCGTCTCATTGAAGCGGCAGGTGCTCGATTTCTGTAGTAGTAGTTGTTCCATTGGTGGTTCAGGCGGTCCCGATTTCCAGGTGGTTTGCCTGTCTCCCGGAGGAGGTTATTCTCCCTCCGGCTTGGACTGGACTCTCGCTTGCTTCTGCAGACCTTTGCGATGTGGCCTCTTTTCCCACAGGAACGGCAGAGTACATCGAGGAATTTGCAGTCTGATCGCAGGTGGTTTGCCCCGCAACCAGCACATTGGCGCAGAAGTCTCAGGTTCCTTTGCTCTCATTCCAAGCAGAGCTGGTTGACCTCCTCATCCTCATTGTCTGAGGATGACTTGAGGTCTTCATGATGGGCGGTAATAGTGTGCCTCTCAGAGGAAGGCGAACTATCACTAGCGAGTTGACGGTGCGGTGCGTTCACTCGGCGCATTCGAGCGGCTGACTTCCTGGTTGCTTCTGCGGCAGTAGCCTCGGCAATGACATCTGCAAGGCTGATGTCTCCTTTTGCCATGATCTTGCTCTGTAATGTGTGGTCATCTAATCCCAGAACTATGCAGTCTCTCAGGGCTTCCTCGAGGTTTGCAAAACCACAGAGTTCTCCCAGGTTCCGGAGGTCGGCTACGAAGTCCCCAATGGTCTCGTTCTTCCGTTGGTCCCTCTGGTAAAACTCATGTCTTCGTATCAGTGTAGGTACTGTAGGTGCGTAATGGGCCCGGAGGATCGGCGCAAGGTTATCCCAATCCATGGTCTTCACTTCTGCCAGTTTGGCAAGTGCCTTAGCCATTTTAAAAACGGCGGGGCCGCAGTGGGTCAGGAACACCGCTCGTTTCTTGCCAGGCGTAGCATCTTTCAGATTGTTGGTCTCCAGGAACATCTGGAAACGGTCCATATACGAGTCCCAGTCTTCGTTTGCCGGGCCAAATGGAGCGGGTGGTATGGCGCCACTGGTCATTCTGCCGTTTGTTGCGTGCGCTCTCAGCCACGTGCTCTGTCTTGTTCGATGAGTATTTAGTCAGCTCTATCGTCTCCGTATCCCACCCTCGTCGCCAGTGTTAAGTCCTGAGCATGGGCGCAAGGAACGGAGACGAGACATCGAATTGTGACTTCAACTCTTTATTAGTGACTTCAGAACAGAGCAAAATACTTGGGCAGTAGCAGCTCTTTTATAGAGCTGGCTGCTGTCAAAACAACCAATGATTTGAGTTTACCGCTCTAACAAGCGTCCAATCAGAAAGACCCACTAACAGCCAATCGGACTGGCCAGAAATGACCAATCACGACTTGCTGTTCGCGGGCCAATGAGAAGTGCAGGATTATGAGCCTGCTGTTAAAGTAAAGCTATTAGGGTTGTTACCGACGCGTTGGCTTAGTCCATAACAGGTGGGATACAAGCAAATAAATAAAGAAGCTGACTGGCACACCACAATGTCCTTTTCTATGAATCTCGAAGAGCTTTCCCATTTTCTTTATCCTTCAAGCACCCTGTTTGCATATATTCAAGGAATAAGAGTTCAGAAATTTTACAGTGTTCAAATGACAAAAAGCATCCAGCAGTTACGAATAACCTTAGAAGAAATGTTTCTTTTGAATTTCAAAAATACAAGTGGGAAAGCTGAATTATGACAAGCTAAAATGTAATGAGTTTCAGAAAAGGCTTTTCAGGAACATAGTCAAATTAACCCTGGCAGAATCTGGATACTAAAGGTTCTTCTGTTCCTAAAAGAACATGGTCTAAGAACAATAAAAAACTTTTTAAAAAAACCCCATTTTGCACATCCCAGTTCGAAAAAAATCCCCTTGCAACAGAACTTTCTGTACTTCGTGAAATTAAAAATAAAATCCACATATGTGTTTCCTGATTTACTTTTGCAGGGGAGGATACTTCTTTAAATAGTGGGCTTTGATATGAATTCATTTGATTCAAATGGATTGCCAGTGCCAAAGCTTGGACAAATAGACTCTCTTCTATTCAGCACTCAGAACACTATTGTCAACATTACCTCGAAGAAGTAAGGAAGCAAGTGAAACAACTCATTGGACTTATTCTGAAACTGTTACAGCCTTGCTTACAATATCACTGGCCTCACTAATAAAACTACAAATGAATCTTTCCTGCTGTTTTTCCCCAGCACCAGAATATCTCTAAATTAAATACCACAAGGTGGCAGCCCTTTCAACCAGTTGCTATTAGTCGGAGGAGGTGTCCTGATGAACAGAGACACAGTTCTGTGGAGGACCATCAAATTCAATAGAACTTCCATCAACCTTTCCCTTTCTTCTGCCTGCCAGATATATTGAGACCCCGAAAATATTTGGAGGCTACTAAATTGGGGAACACTAAATTAAATGTTTCCCAACATTTCCAAACCACCAGTTTAAACGCTAACTCTCACCTGAAGAGGGTTAATTTTTATGTTCCATCAACTTCTTGACCTGTCAATAGATAATTGCCAGACGGGGATTGAAGATGTTATGAATTTTTTCCTCATTGACCACTATGGGGGTTGGGGAAGTGGTATGGTAAGTAATGATCCAAATGTATCCTAATTTGGGAGCTCTTGGGAAGAAAGTTAAATTTTCTTTTAACTGCTCTAAAACCTGGTCTATCTTACTTTACTTCCTGCTTTCCTTTCCATACAGATGAACTCTTTGAATCCCTCTACCAGAAATTACTTCATCCATGCATTTAAATCATATTCATACTGGCTGCTAAAACATATAGATGGTCCGTAGTAAACTAGTATTTCGATGAAGTGCCAAAGGTATTTTGTTCCTGTAAAAGTGCTACCTAGCTCCTCTTTAAAAGTGTCACCTGTGGCTACTATTTGGCCAGAAAGATGCTATTTGAAGTAAACAGATGTTCAAAGGGAGAAGCAGCAGCAACAAAAGTCTTCTGAGTGTGAAAATGGAATGAGAGGGAAAGGCTTGGTTGTAGTCCCAAATGGCTGTAGGTTTTTTCTTTTCTTCAATCCACTCCCCCTTCTCATAATATATACCTTCAGCAGCATATCAGTTACCCTGGAATATTCAATTAGGTTGCTCTTGAAGGAATAAAGTTGAAAAAATATGAAATACGGTAATGCATAACTGTTCTTTTCTTCCCTTTTGTAACTTAGACTATATCTTGTTTGCCTCTCCCAAACCCAAGTCCAACAATGCTCAGTTGGTTGAGTTGGGTGGCATACAAATGGAATAAATAAATAAATACCCAGAAATGAAATGAGGCAAAATAATAAAATATAGAACTGTTATCATTCATATAATGGTCTTAATGCATAAGATGTGTTTTTGATTTTCTTTCATTCGCTCCATGTTTTTTCAGGGGGATGTGGATATTTTTATTTATTTAATTTATTTATTTGTTATTTTTTAATTTATTTTATTTTGTCAAATGCTTACAATATAAAATAAGAATAAACATAAGTTTAAATATAAGGAATAAGAACTAATAATTGGGGACAATAGGACAGGGATGGTAGGCACAATTGTGCACTTATGCCCACCCCTTACAGATCTCTTAGGAATGGGGTGAGGTCAATAGAGGTTAGTTTTTTCTTATTGTATCCTTATCTGTCTGAAAATTTCCAAAAACTGATCCTAGAATAGAAATCAGATTTGTTTCCTGAACATAGATATTCTTCCCAAAGCCCCAAAGAAGAGGTAAATATCCACCCTTGTCTTTCTTAACTGTGGGCTTTCTCCATGCATGTGTACGAGGCCTCTTATTCAGTAATTCCAAATCAACATGGCTGTGAAATTTGCTGAGAAGAATTCTGGGAGCTGTAATACAAATTAAAGGCTATACAGGTAGCCCCTAACTGATGGCCATAAAGCCCAACATTTCTGTTGTTGAGACATTTGTTAAGTGAGTTTTGCCCCATTTTATGACTTTTCTTGCCACAGTTGTTAAGTGAGACATTGCAGTTGATAAGTTAATAACCCGATTGTTCTGTGAATCTGGCTTCCCCAGTGACTTTCCTTGTCTCAGAAGGTTGCAAAAGGGGATCACATAACCCTGGTGTCAACTCATAAAATATTTCTATGGTCTTTTTAGAGTTGCCAACAGAAAGAGAGGGGGGAAAGGGGTTTGAAAGAGCAGTGCGGCAGCTTGGAAATCAAAAGTGCATTCCATACATAGTTTTTCAGAGATAGTAACTAGGTGACTGAAGTTTCTGCTGCACAAAATTCTAACTGGAGAGCATGATTGATGACTCTTGGCTATGGATGTGTCCCATTGGAGAATATGAATTATGATACATCCAGCGGGTGGGAGAAAACCAGGGTCAAGGGTAACAATGAATTATGTGTCTCCGAGTTGGCTACACCCAGGCAGTGCCAGACATGTTAACTCCCAATAAATCCTTTTGAAGTTTTGGAAGTTTGGCTCAAGACTCATGATTTAATTGGGGTAACTGCCGGCATCCTGACACCTGGAACACTGCAACAGTCATAAATATGAGTTAGTTGGCAAGCATCTGAATTTTGATCACATGATCATGAAGATGCTGCAAAGGTCATAACTATGAAAAATGGTTATAAGTCACATTTTTCAGTGCCGTTGCAACTTTGAATGGTCACTAAATGAACTGCTGTTAAGTCGAAGACTACCTGTAATTGAAAGGCTTACATAGCTACCTGTAGCTAAGGTCAGGGGAATTTAACTCTGGCCTTGAAAAGGAAGTGGGGAAGAGGAATGGAATGATTACTTGGCCCTGGGAAAATAGAAAGCAAACAGAACTGCCTTTTTGTTTTATTTAATTTGGGATTAGAAAGCCAATAACACCATACAATTCTGAGCAGTGTCCAACACTACACGGAGAGCAGACATTGCCACAGAAAAGGTCTGCTTTCTAGAGCTGACAGACCACATTGTTTAAGTGAAGGAACACACAAAAGGTCCATCCTGCCATATTGCATAGGAAGGGCATGAATTATCAGAATTACAGGGTCCCTGAAATGACCAGGACCTAGGCCTTTAATAGCTTTATAACTAATACTTTGAATTGAAGTTAACTGGCAACCAGTTCAGCTTGCAAGACAATGTTGTCATAAGAGCTCACAAAGACATCAACAGCATTGCTTGGGTAGCCTAGGGATGAGACGTATTATTTGATATCATCAGCAAGCCGATGGTATTAGACTCCAAACTAATGGAAGTTCTCACCCAGTGATTTCATATAGATGCAAACAGAAAGCATGAGAGTATTGAGCTCTAAGTACTCTACAAATGGGGAGGAGGGGTTAGGAGGCTACAGACTCTCCCTTCTTTCAACACTGACTGGAACCAACCCACATGGAAAGGAGAACCAGTGCAATACAATGTCCCCCTCTTCCCCAGCTCCCAATCCCCATAATAATCTCAGAAGGGTACCAAGTGTAATGGTATCAAAAACTGTTGAGAAATCAAGGAGAACCAGGATAGACATGCCACCCAGTGCTAGCTCCACCAGAAGTCATCAGCAAAGATGATCAGTGTTATCTTCATATGTCCTGGTCTGAAACTTAACCAAAATGGGTCTACAATAAACCACCTTCTCTTAAAAAAAAAGGAATACCAGAGATTAAAGATGCCCAGAATTGTTGGGTCCAGCAATAAGTCATTATTGAGAAGGGATGCATCCCTCCCTACCTTCTTTTAAGGCCAGTTAAACCAACCCCTCCCTTGAAGTAACATCACAACATGGATCCAAGCACAAGGAGCTCTCAAGGAGACTTAACACGCCAAGAAGGACATGGATTTAATAATGGTTAGGTTCATAATCTGAAAGACTCTGTTTATTGCTTTGGGAGTCATAGACTCAATCACTCCATCACAAGACCATGCCTCAGGCTGCTCATCCAGACATGCCCAGTCAAGAGTCCAATTGCAAGTAGATTAGAGAGACATTATCTTCTAGATAGCAGCCTTATCCGCTGGATTTCTCACAGGATCTGATGGTCCTATCTAATGGTTCTTCTCCAACAAGGAATTAATCATCCTGGATCAGGGCTGCCAGATAGTTATGGGCATACACAATCAGAGCAGAGAAATAAATACATTTTGCTATTCTTGTTGCCAAGATGTGATCTACAGTGTGGACTTTTATTCATGTTTGGTTGGATTTCACTGTTCATCTTTCTTCAGTAATGCTCTGGGTATCTCTTCTGGCACTTCTTCCAGAGTTCCTTGGAGAATCAAAGAGCACTTTGGGATTGACAGAGTTGAGAGGCCACATAGGAGCAATTCAATCCAAGACCGCTATATCACCTATCCATTCCAAGATGCGATTAATTCCTTGACCAAACTGCCTACCAAATTTTCAAGGGTTAGGATTAGGCTCTCTCTGAAGCCCCACAAGTCCAGTTGGTTGAATAGACCAATTTAGCAGATCCTACCTCTCTGCAGAGGTAGCTACACCAGCAAGCCAAAAAGCAATCAAAAAATGACCTGACCATGATGGGGACCAACAGCAACATTCTTCACTGCCAGATCGTGTTTCTACTGCCTTGAGACAAATAGGTGTGACAACTGGTATGTGTTGAACCTTCAATAACTTGGGACAGGTTACCAAAGCAGCTCTGAACTCCTGAGTTGCCCCAGAATAAATGTGTCCACATGCTGGTTGAAATTACTGATTACCTGGCAATGAAGTCTAGCAAATGGAGCAGGGATGATGTTGGACAACAGAGAATGTAGTACAGCAGGAGCTATCCCAAGTCTTCTTAGAGCACAATTTGATCCAGAGGGTCTCCCTTCCTATGGGACACAGCTCTAAGGACAGACCCCCACATAGAAATAGCCATCCTGTCTCCTCTCTCCTGGACTCACAACTGATGCCTAACTTGAAATCCAGCTTGCATATCTTTGAAAAAGAATGACACCCCCCAATCCCCCACCAGGCCTACCCAGATCCTCATTACATACATACAGTGCAATAATTTGGCAACCTCATTTTGATTAAATATCAATGAGAACAATTTATAACAAATTGCCTTGGAATTCAGAAGTAACAGCTGGAGCCTGGGGCCACCAAGGATCAAGTGATTTGGCTTTAGGGATGAATATTGAAGGATGGTCAGTGAGATTGCTCACAATGTCACTGACAATCCATTCTCATATTCCTGTCTTGTTCTTGTCCTTAAAAAGGAGCAGTGAAGGTTTTGGGTAAGCTTTTAAGATTCTGTATATTGACATTAATAAAAACAGCAGTCCTAGAATCCCTCCGATATCTGTTTCTTAACCCAGGCTATCTTGAGGGGCTGACACACAAAGACTTCAGTAAAAGTTCAGAAGAGGTCTGATGGCACTTTTTCTGATTAAGAAATTTAATTAAAAGGCATGCACTTTTTAATGCATTAGATTTAAACTGTGGTGAGGTAACTTACTTTTGCACAACCACACTTGTCTTCTCCTCCCTTATTTAAATCTATATCAATCTAGCCTCTGCTAAAGTGGGCTGCAGCTCATGATGCCTTTTAATAAAATGTATTAGTGTGAAAAAAGTACCACCTTCTCATTTTTACTACCATAGATTAACATGGTTCTCCTTTTACAAAGACTACAGTAAAATATCTTTAATACTAATCTTGGGAAAAATACAGAGCTTTGGAAACTACCAGATGAATTTCTGATCTCATTTTCAGTGAATTCATTCAACAGGTAGAGTCTCTGAATAATTTGAAACACTTCTTCCCAGCTTTCTTGTCACCTGGACTGATCTGTCATTTATTAGACTTATTACTTATGTTTATTGTCCCTTCCGTTCCTTTTTCAACCTCCCAATCTCTCACATTATTTAGGGAAGGTTGTTTTCTAGCCCATAAAGAAGCTGTGGGGTATATGCATACTTTAAACAAATAGCTGAGTAATTATTGCAATGTTCATCTTGGCAATCGTTGAGTAATTCTTACAATATTGATTCAATATTATTTTAAATGACACATGAATCTGAGACATACTTCTTGGTTGAAATGTGATTGGAACCAGGATTTCCTGAATAACAACTTTACTGGTTAGCCACTAAATTTGTTCCATATATGACTTTCTAGACCCAGTTATACGGAATTACTAAGGAAAACAAATCCACCTACTTTTTTTCTTCTTTCTAACTGACTTTGGGTTCAAGCATTCCGTTTCACAATTTCCAGGCATTAAAGGTGCTTTTTACTGTTGTACATTTACACTGACATCATCAGAATTTCCAGATATAATCCCAAAGCCAGGAAAACATTGGTATAAAATGAAACTCTGTGGTGCAGCATTTTTCTCCTATTCATCACTACATTCATGTCATTCTACATAGATCTCTTTCCCCACTTCCACTTCCTCCGTATTCAAGTTTGCCAAACAAAACACAACAAAATCCAAGTACTCAATCAACTAACATATAAGCTAGTGACAATATCATAGAGCATAGCACCTATTTGCAGCCTCTAAAGACCCCCCCCCCCCATGCGAGGCTACTAACACTGGAGAGCAAACTATTGAAATTTACTAGAACAATACAGCCTCTGCTAGATCTAATATCCCTAATTTACTACAACCCCAGCAGAACAAAAAACAGGCCCAAAAAGTTTGCCCTGCCTCATCTACTTCATCCCTGTCACATCTTCTACTTCCTTAAAGGCTGAAAGCAACTAGAGGAAAATGCAAATTGGGGGGCAGGAAAGTTCCCCTGTTCTACTCAACTTCACAGTGTTCTTCTGTGTTGATTCAGAATTGTTGGTTTCTTTCATCAGAACTGGGAAAAAGACATTCAGTAACTTTTATGGTCAGTAGAGTCAATTAGGAAGAATGTGAAAGCACATTGGCTTTCTCATGTAGAACTGCTGCAAACATCCAAATCACCATTACAGAAAATTCTGCTTCTTTGCTCTCACCTACAGGCTATAAAATATTTTCATCTAGATACACTAATCTTATTTTTCTAGCTGTTTCCCCGAAAATAAGACCGGGCTTATTTTCTTTTGAGCCCCAAAATAAGCACTAGGGCTTATTTTCAGAGGGTGTCTTATTTTTTTCTCCATATACAGAAGTCCCACTTCTGCTTGCTCATGGCGGGGTAGGAGGCCACATGGTGCATCAGTGCTGCCGCTGCGAGGCAGGGTGGTGATGTTGCCCCATGCACCTTGCACTGGCTTGCCTCAGGCTCCACAGTCAGGCTTCCCATGCTGTGATGTCTCGCCTTGCAGCAGTGACTCCAACAGTCCCATCCAGCAAGACCCTGCATAGCCGCCAACCCACTTCTGTTTGCAGCTGCAACAGAGCAGGAGGCTGAGCGACACACTGGTCCCACAGTCATGAGCCGAGGCGTGGAGCTGCCCCATGCGCCCTGCACCGGCTTACCTCAGGGATCCCACAGCCTGACCATCCACACCCCAACACCTGCCTTGCCTTGTGGCCTCAGCACCAATACATTGCTCAGACTCCTGCTCCATTGCACTTGTGAGCAAACAGAAGTGGGCTGGCAGCCGCCTGGGCGCCTGCTACACATGGCTGCTGGTGCTGCTGCCAAAAGGCAGATATCAGAGCATAGCTGGTCTGGCTGGGAGGCCCTGAGGTAAGCTGGTGCGGGGCCTGTGGGGCAACTCCACTACCACTCCACCTCACCTCATGACCATGCACTGCAAGCAACCAGACAGAACGGGTGGGTGGATGGCTGTGCAGGTTCTTAAATAGGGCTTATTTTGGGGTTGGGGCTTAAATTAAGTGCGTGAATAAAACATGCTAGGGCTTGTTTCAGGATAGGTCTTATTTTGGGGGAAATGGGTATGTAAGGGTATATATTCACTAAAATGGGCTCATAATGAATATTCAGAAAGTAAATCTGCCCAAAGCTTAGCTAAGTTAAGAACCATGTTTTCCCCTAATGCAACAGCAGTCAAAGGGGATTAAGTCATAAAATTTACCTGTCAATTATGGGTTGGTCTGCATTATTTATTGAAAGGAGAGGGAAGAATGAAGAGAAAGAATAAACAGAGGAAGGTATTATAAATGGAATGGTGTAACATTGGGATTATTATCCCAAGTAAACAACCTCACCTTGGATTTGTTTACTCATCCCATGTGACTTATTTTCACCAATTTTAACTCATCGCTGTCAGATCCTTGAAGATTTCCACAGAATCTTCTCTGTATAGAAATTGGAATGTGCTCTGGTTAACAAAGGATTATCAAGACCCCGCTCTCCTCATCATTGGTCATGATAGCACGGCCTTCTGGGAGTTAGGGTTTAGTAACTTCTGGAGTATTACCAGATTTGTGGCACAGTGCTAAGTAATAAGAAAATCCTGATACAGCCAGTCCCTTCTTTGACCACATGTGGAGGTGTCCTTCAGATATTTCTACCAAATGAAGTAAAATGGCTGGCCACAAGAAAGAGGCCACCTCAGTTTTGGGGCTCTGCCTTTTGAAAGCTTTCCTAAGAGGAGGCACTTTTTCTGCAAATTGTTATAGGAATTTACTTTCTTAATGTCCACTTTCTGTAGGGATAATGGCATTCATACATTTTTTTTCCCACACTGTTTATGGAAAAAACAGCATTCCCATGCTGTTTATTGCTATGTTTTAATGTTTGTACTCTTGCTGTTTGAGTGTTTTAATCACTCTGCTGATCTCAGAAGCTAAGGAAAGTTGGGCTTACTTAATACTTGGATATGATCCCACCTGGAAATTCCAGAGAAACTGGCTAAATGAGGAAATAGAAAACAGTATTTCAGAAGACAGCCAGGGCATATCATGCCAAGAAAACCACAAGAATACAAGGCATCCACCCAGGGTTAAGGTGGAATTGAGAGTATTTTTACCTTTAGTTTGTCTGCCAGGGAATTTTCTCTCTGAGTAGTTAATGTTTAATATATGCATTGCAACATCTGTGATATTCTGAAGAAACTAAAGCGGCTTAAATTCTTCACTAAACATGCCAGAAATTGAGGCTGCTTGGAAGTTACATCATCTTGAAAATATATTCCCTAATTTCAGATGTGTCAAGGTTAGTTTTGCTTTCTTACCTGAGATTTATTTTATGGTATTTATTTAAAGTACCCGAAGCTCTCACAGAGGCTCACACTATTAGGTCAATCAGAGTAAGGGGTCATTAACCTGAAAACAATAAACTTTAAAGAGATGTGGGTTGGCTCTTCAATTTACTTCTTCCTTCTCTAGCTCACAGAGAGATTTCTCCTCATTGCATATGTACTGGGAGGAGGAAGCAATCATTCTTCTCTCCCGAAGCTCAAATTCAGGTAGTTCTCGACTTACAATTCATTTTAGTGACTGTTCAAAGATACGATGGCACTGAAAAAAGTGACTTATGACAGTTTTTCATGGTTATGACTTTTGCAGCACCCCCCTGACCATGTGATCAAAATGGTTGCACAGTCACCTTTTGCGACCTTCTGACAAGCAAAGTCAATGAGGAAACCAGATTCACTTAACAACCAGGTTACTAACAGCACTTAACAACTGAGGCAAGAAAGGTCGCAAAATGGGGCAAAACCCACTTAACAAGGGTCTCACTTGACTACAGAAATGTTGGGCTCAATTGTGGTCATACGTCGAGGACTAACTGTACTTTGGCTACTAAATGAGAAGACAGGATTCATTGAAAGACCCTGATGTTGGGAAAGATTGAAGGCAAAAGGAGCAGAGAATGAGATTTTTAGTCGTCAACCCTGGGCTTGGGTGGATTTCGGGAGACGCTGGAAGGGGGTGGTGGCTGACATGCTATTGGTTCATGGGGTTGTGAAAAGTCAAACATGACTTAGTGGCTAAACAACAAAAAGTTACAAATGGTTACTTTCAGGGAAGATGAGATCTCCTAGATCACTGAATGATTCTGTGAGCAACTCAATCTGCCTGCCTGCTTTGCCTGATTTTGGGTAAAAGTTGCTCTATTTTTAAATAAAAAATTCAATATTTACATGCATGGGGTGTTGTGAATTAATTTTGTGAGTTTGCTTGCTAGCAAATTTTATGTGACAGACTGAGCTAGCCAATGGCAGATAGATAGATCTCTGAATGGATTTGTGATTCTGTGAGCAACTCAATCTGCCTGCCTGCTTTGCCTGATTTTGGGTAAAAGTTGCTCTTTTTTATAAAAAAAATCAATATTTATATAAATATTTATAATATTTACATACAAGCCATGCCCAGCCAGTCACATGACCACCAAGCCCCACCCACAAATTAGGCCACGCCCACAGAACCAGTTAATGGTCCCTGGGATTTAAAATTATGAATTTGGTGGTCCCTGAGGTCCAAAAGGTTGGTGACCCCTGTCCTAGAGTAACAGCAAGAAGCAAGATGTCATCTTTCCTTGCAATGAAAACTGCATCAGTTTTTCTTGCATTCTATCCCCTGCTCACCCCACATACACCGAAGGTCTTCTTCATGACTGCGTGAGCATCATTTCCTCCAGAAAAGTACACCAGAATAAATTGACTGTGCTTCCAAAGCAAGACCAATGAAGGTTGGCTATCTTTAATACTTTTAATGTGGGACGCTGGAGAAAAGTGATTAGTAGATTCTCCAGTTTTGTTTCTCCTAACTAAGCATGATTCTTCCAGCAGATAAAACCACCATCAATTCCTCTCCCTAATGTATGGTGGGGCAGAGTTGTGTGGGAAAGAGTATGTGTGTGAAGGAGTCTTAATCACCTTTCACATTGCTGAGCTGATAGATCACCGGCAACAGAGGTGTGTCCTTTCACTCAAGCTGTATCTGATCGTGGCTCTAGCCCTCTTCTAAAAGAGCACTAGATTTTTTTCTTTAAACATGTGTTCAGAAATAACCCAAATAACTGTAGTAATTTATTAAATCAACATGCCACCTGTTTCCCAGCAGTCATAAGAATGAAAGAGAGATTGCAATAAGTATCAGGGACATTCCTTTTGTTTCACTCAGTGGCTCCTGTGCATATACATGGCCTACTAGTTCAAATATTTCTGAACTAATGCTCTTTTGAAAGGTATCCCAGAAGATGCAGAGGAAACATTAAGTTGTTGGAAGTTCAAACCCACCCCTCTCCTACCGTGTTTCTCATATAATAAGGCTGGGTCTTATTTTTTTTTTTGAGCCCCGAAAAAATGGCTAGGCCATCTTTTCAGGGGATGACTTAATCCCCCCCCTTCCATCTTCGGGCGGGTGGGCGGCGATGGCTTGGATGTTGACCTCGGCGTTGGTGGGGCACTTCGTATTGGGGTCAATGCAGGCAGCACCATATCCGGATGTGCAACAAAAGTACTTCCTAACGGCAAGCCCCCCCACCATTCCCCCCATTTCACATGTTTTAATATAGGCCTTAATTTGGGGGGATGGGCTTTATTTCATTTCATGCCTATAAAACATGCTGGGACTTCCTATTGGGGGAGGCCATATTGTTGGAGAAACAGGGTAGAAAAATGAAATATTTTAGGATATACTAAAAAGGCAGAATATTTCCCTGAAAGAGAAGTAGAAACTCAGAGAGACAGAAACTCATCCCCCCACCTTTGTTAATGGGCCATTATGGCCTGGGTCAATCTATTCTACATAACAAAGATCTACCTCCTTCAGGCAGAGCCATTGAATTGCCCTTCATTGCACCACCCACCAAGTTTCAACCAAACTTAGTGCACAGACAACCTAGAGAGCTAGCTATGACCTCTGACAGCAACCAGTCAAGATACTCTTCCTGTGCTCCAGGAAGTTCAAGGCCCAGAAAGGGCATCAAACCCAGAGACTCTCAGCATTTCCTCCCTTTTCTGCCCATCCTGCTCATTGATAAACCTTCTTTCCAAGCGGCTTCCATGTTTCCAGTGTCTTTTTCCCCACTTGGAACTGACCCCAGAAGGATATTTCTTCCAACAAAGGGAAGTTGAAATTTTAGGAAGACCCCTCCCACATTATCCAGCTCTTGACAAGGTGCCTTCAGCTAGCTGGGCTATATATTAGAGGTTTTTTTTTTTCAAAGCAATCTTTGTGCTACTCTTTATCCACTATTGCTGGTTATTATGTAGCACGCCTTGATAGCATGACAAGGCATTTTGTTTCCTCCTCTATGGCTGCTTTTCTGTCATGCTGGTTGTTCACCAAGAAAAGTACATACTGGCTGGAGGAAGGAGCCATTTTGAACTTCATGCCAATGTCGAATGCATTGAGACCCTGATTAATAACATCTCCTTTAATTTGCCAAACTATACAGGTAGTCTTTGACTTACAACTCTAATTGAGACAGGAAAATTTTAATTAATTAATTTGTTTATCATTTATACCCCATCTTTATAATATTTACAAATAAGGTGGTGAACATATCCAACACACCTTCCTCCTATTTTCACAACAACCACCATCCTGTGAGGTGGATTGAGCTGAGAAAGAGTGACTGGCCTGAAGTCACCTAGGTGGCTTTCATGACTAAATCAGGACTTGAACCCTTGATCTTCCACTTTCAAGCCTTAATCACCAGACCAAACTGGCTCTTACAGATGTAAATCATGGTGCTGGCTAAGTGGTTCGCCATGTGACTGTCCTCAAATTTATGATCTTTTTTGTGGTGGTTGTTAAATGAACACGCTGGTCATTAAGCAAGTCAGTTGTTTCCCAATGGTTACTTTTTGCCAAAAACTGGATGTAAACACCAGAAACCTGCAAAAGGGGTGGAAAATCATGGTTACATAACCATGGGGCACTGCTAACAACTGTAAAATGCAAACTGCTTGCCAAGCACCCAAAATGCAGTCATTTTATAACCCTCAAGGAATGTGGCGGTCAGAACTTTCAAAACGGGTTGTAAGTATTGGTAGCTCTGGAGAGGTCTATTGTAATTTTAAACAGTTGCTAAGCAGCCAGTTATTAAGCAAGTTTTACCTGTATACAGTAATAAAATCTCCAGTTGATGAGGCTTAGGGGCAAGATACAGAAAATTTAAGTAATCAAAATCCGACTTCCTTCAATTCACTGATCTCTCTGAGCCTCCATTCTTTTTCACCAAGTGAAGGACAAGTGCATCTAGAAATATGTTTTGCTATAGATTGCTATGAACTCCCCTCCTTTTCCAACCTGTTAGCCTTTCCTCTAGTAACCTGCATTGCACCACATGACTCAGTCAAGTTCAGCTGCCATACTTCTTCCTTTCTGAAGTCTTATGAAAGTGTTTGTGGCCATGATGACTTTCTCAAAAAAAAACAAAAACTCCTCCTTGCTTCATTCCTTACCCTTCTGTAGTACCTCTGACCCGTTAGGCAGGTCAAGAGCCACGGAAGAGTGGTACTGGATAAAGAGGGAGCGGCTGTTTGATAACAAGCAAGTTCCATCTGCCATGCTTGCCAAGAATTATCAGAGCTGGCAAGGAGCGGCCATGACCACTAGCGTCTAGAAATACTCTGTGGAATAAGCAAAACAGTTTAAGAGCTAGCAGAATGTTAACCCTAAAAGGTATGGTCATACAAAACAGAGGCAGTAAACAGCCTGTAATACTCTCACTGGTGATCAAAACCAGCAAGCCACCGCTGGCCAAATGTGGCTTCCACTTTAACTCTCCCTTCTCAGCAACATAAGATTAGCACTCTTAAAAAGAACATTTTAAAAAACAGGCCCAGTATTCTTTCAAAAGAATACTAATCCACATGTATAAGGAACCTAGATTATTAGCTTGTAAAGGCTTCGGAAAGTATCAGACGTTACATGGACAGATGTACTTAATTGGGTCTATAATAAAATCTGCCTAGGCAGGAAAGAGAAAGCACTGTATTAAACATGGAACAAGCAAGAGACTATAAGATGCCTCCCCTGTGGGCTGAGGATAATGAAGAAGCAACATTATAAAAATATTGCATTTAAAAATAGTTAGTGGGACATATTTGGGCCAAAATTAGAAGGTTGATAGGAGAAATCCACTGTTGCACCCGGTATTGAAACATAAGATTCCAATGGGAATTCAATGATCATTTTTGGCAAACAATTAGCAAAAAATCCTATACTGAAAAGCACATATAGAAGCCATATTGTTGTTGCTTTTTTCTTTTTTAAAAAAATGGTTACAATAATATTACTGGAAGCAATGATGTTTTTATCTTAACTCTTGGGAAGAACTTGAATTTAGGCCAGTAAGATAAATAGGAAGGAAAGAACAAAGAGAGGGTGGGTAAGATTTACTAATTCTAGTGGATTTCAATATTTTTTTTCCTAGAATGGGAGTAACCACTGATAGTAACCAAAAATATTGAATTATTTTCTTGTCACTGAAAGATAGATGAATTTGAAAAACCCCAGGGCCAGATATAATAGCAAGGAAGCAAGATATTCCTTGAAAGGATTTGCAGAAGTGCAGATACAAGCAGAGAGAGAGGAGGGAGGAGAGAGAGAGAGAGAGAAGAAGATAGATAGATAGATAGATAGATAGATAGATAGATAGATAGATAGATAGATAGATAGATAGAGGGGAGGGAGGGAGGGGGAGAGAGAGGGGGAGGGAAACAGCATTATAGATACAAATAACCCAATAAAGAATTAGTGCAGCACTGAGATATACAAGGCAACCATCTCCAAAACAGAATCAACGTGTCCAATTTTCAGTCCCACCTCCTGCTAAGGCACATGGGTGGTAGAGCAGGTGACAGGTCTTTTCAGGGGTAGCTTCTGCTGTACCAAAAAATCTTTCTCTTGAATTATGTATGAATGTCCCAAAGTCTCTGTGAAAGTGAATAAATGAGTATTATTATTTCAGTGTGCTTTCAGCCCCCAGTTGTATCTGGTCAACCACCACCATGTTTAGTTCATTTTAATGGTTTTTAATTTATTGTGCTTAGAACATCTATACAGATTGGAACAGCCAATGGACACTATTACTAAACAAATCATTGATACTTAAACATCACCTGTTGATAAAATGAACAATAGGTTAAGACGAATAGAATTTCTCGAAAAGGACCATAGCTGGGCTAGCTGGATGAACCCCTAAAGAGCAATCTACTCTGTTCAATTCCAGCATAAATCAAATGTATACAGCAAAAATTCATCCCTGCAACTTAGGCATCAGTGATGAAATGGCCTACAATTTGAATAAAATGTTGTGTTGAAGTCCCCAATTTGTTATTTATGTGAATATTTTAAGTTCAATCATCAAAGGAAACATGCACTTAAAAGTTTATATTCCTGCTGCCGAAAATCAGCATTGTAAACAAAAATTTAGATACATATATTGAACCAACTGAGGGAGGTCCAAGGCAGGAGTATCTGAAGTGACAGTCACTGGTTATAAAATGGCAAGGGAATCAGGTGATCAGACACCTATCCTCATTCCATGCACCTTAGCAGAAGCAAAGTATTATAGGTAATCCTTGATTTACAACAGTTTATATCGTGACCTTTGGAAGTTACAACAGCACTGAAAAAGTAACATCACTGGTTTTTACACTTATGACCGTTGCAGCATCCCCATGGTCACATGATCAAAATTCGAATACTTGGCAACTGACTCATATTTATAACAGTTGCAGAGTCCTGGGATCATGTGATCATCTTTTGCAATCTTCTGACAAAGCAAAGTCAATGAGGAAGCCATGATTGTAAATTAACAACTGCGGCAAGAAAATTTCTCACTTAGAAATTTTGGGTTCAATTGTGGTCATAAATCAAGGGTTACTTGTAATCACTTACCCTTGGTTCATTAAAATATATAGTCATGGATTAAAAATAGAGAAGTTAAAAAGTATACACAGCTACCCAATAAAAATAAAAAGCCTATTCATGCCTACTGTAAATATACCTGAAGAAACAATCAAGTCGAAAAACCTCTAATCATTGCCCCCATTCTGAAGGCAGTGACTGTCACTGTGGATGTGTTTAACTTGGAGAAGGGCTGGTCCCAGTTACAAGAAGACTACTAGGATTCCAAGTTTCATTTCTTGGTTTTCAAAATGGAGCCAGTATGTTTTAAAACAGAAGTAACTGTAATTTATAATAATTGATGGCATTTAATAGCAATAGCACTTAGACTTATGTACTGCTTCAATAGTACTTTACAGCCCTCTCTAAGTGATTTACAGAGTCACCATATTGCCCCCAATGATCTGGGTCCTCATTTTACCCACCTCGGAAGGATGGAAGGCCGAGTCAATCTTGAACCTGGTGGGATCTGAACTGGCAAATTGCAGGCAGCTGGCAGTCAGCAGAAGTAGCCTGAGTTATTGCATTCTAACCACTGCGCCACCATGGCTCTTCATACCTTTAAGGTATCTTCATAGTTCAATATCTCTTTTTTTTCCTTGTGCCACAAAGTATACATTTTTTGCACACTCAATTGCCTATCCACACTTTTTTAATTTTTAATTCCCATCTCATAATTCTCAGACATACTGTTTGCAGCAAGTCTACAAACTGATGTGAAATGGCTTATTACGGGCAGGCGATGAATCAACCCTTAAAATAGAAAGCAGAAGATTTCACACTTCCTTGTACTAGGCATGCATGCAAAAACAAGTCTATTAATTCCAAATTACTTTCCACTACAAATTATTTTGGGAACTTCCCAAATCATTTCAGAAGAATTACAGGGAATTTCCTGTCATACTTGCTGACTGGGGTTAATTCTCTTGCCCTTGAACTCCACAGCAAGAGCCTTTACCCCTGCCAAGCGAAGTGGTCCCCACCATTCTCTGCCTTGACAGAAAACTGTATCATCATAAAATTATTGTTCCAATGCCAATTTCTATCCTGTCCACCCTGGTTTGAGGGATAAATCCAACAAGGTCAGCAGCAAACAACATCACAACAAACTGGTCTCAACTACTCCCCTCATGCAAAAAAACCGGGAGGCTGTCCCTGGACTTTTAGAACATTGATCAGGCATGAGGAAATACAACTGCACCACCCGAATGTGCCAATACAGTAAATGCTAGCTTGATCTCCCTTCCCAAATATTATTCATTTCTTGCATCGACAGAATGGTCAGTGAAACACATTGGATCACACCTTTGGTAAAACTAGATGGGTTGCCACCAGCTTAAGGAGCAAAAAACAGCTTTAACACCAGAAGAATTATAAAGTTGCCTCAGATATGGGTTGAGAATGAGATGAAGAAAAGGCAGGGAGGGAAAAAGAGTGCGCACGCAAAGCGCTCCCACCAAGCCACTCCCACCAAACAGTGATCAAACTTTTTGAATCCCACCACTGCTTCAAAACTGTTGACCATCTTCTCCTGTAACCCTGGAAAGGGGCCCTTACCAAATCCTACCAGCTGGGCCAATTGGACCAAGGTTTTTTAAGGAGGCATTACTCCTCTGGTTTTCCCTATTATTTTGATAATACCAATAGACATCACAAGCTGTTAGGCTTTCTTACACAGCATCTAGGAAGGAAGTCAGAAGACTGCAGTGGTTTGACGCAGACTTTCCCCCACTCCTGAGCTGAAATAGCATCTATTACTTTGCAGTCAGCAGAAAACTATACTGGCATACCATGTCCCCACTGACAACCCTTATCCAGTTATTAGAACAATTTAGAATAGCTTAGAAAGTGGAGTTCATGTCATGACAGATTTCTTTTCAAGAAACGATAAATGCTAGTTGAGTTATATTATAGCCACCAGGAATTCTCTCATGGACTTTGTTCTATCTCGGAGAATGGACGCAATAACAGAGACGAGACATCGAATAGTGACTCCAACTCTTTATTAGTGACTTCGGAAAAGCAGCTCGATGCGTATGGCAGCAGCAGCTCCTTTTATAGAGCTGGCTGCTGTCAAAGCATCCAATGGTTTAAGTTTGCCGCGCTTGGAGCATCCAATCGCGGCAGCCCGCTAATTAACCAATGGGATCAGTCCGGATTGACCAATCACGACCCGCTGTTCACGGACCAATCAAATATGCAGGATTTCGAGCCTGCTTGTGAAAAGCCAGTCAGGTTTGCAGGCTTATGAGCCTGCTAGTTCGTAACACCCGTCCCCTCTAGGTTCCGTCTTGGGGTGGGGTGATGTATTCACGCAGGTAGGCAGGTCTTCGCACCTGTCTACCTGACCTGCGTTGTTCAATCGGCCTTTGCTCGGATTCTAGTTCTGGTGGGCTTTTTAACGGTGACCCGGCTTCTATGCTGGGTATCCTTAGAGGTGACTCGGGGATGGCTTCAACATTTCCCTTGTCCCTTTCGTCTGGATCCTCTGGAATCGCTGAACCCGCTCGGCTGTTGTTGCCTGGAGAGATGACCATCTGCCATGGCTCCTCTTCTGCAGGTGAGTATGCTGGGCTTGATTGTGCGGACTGTGGGTTTGCGTGTCCGGGACCAGGTGTTAGTTCGTTCCCAAAATCCTCGGTTTCCCTTCCCCCTCTGGTTTCAATTTCAGAGTTCGTGGAGGGGGTAGTTGTCAGCCTTGACTGCAGCTGGTTGATGTGGCGTTTCCACAATCTTCCATCTGTTGTTTCCAATCGGTAGGAACAGAGGCCTGTAATTTGTGTTATCTTGGCAGGGACCCACAATGGGTCGCCTGTAAAGTTCTTTGTGAATACGAGGTCTCCTACCTTAAATGGGCGATGTTTGCTGCTGGACCCCAGGGTCTTTTCTGGGGTGTAGGCAGGGTGTAGGCGGTCCAGATGTGATCTAAGTTTTCTGCCCATCAGGAGTTCGGCTGGGCTTTTGTTCGTGGTGCTGTTTGGTGTAATATGTTGGAGAAGGAGCATCCTGGTGACTCTGTCGTGGATGTTTCCTTTGTCCATTTTGTGTAGGGTTGTTTTCATGAACTGAACCATTTGTTCAGCTCTGCCATTGACCACCGGGTGAGCAGGTGATGTCAGGGCATGATGGATCCCTCGGTCTGCTAAGGTATTGTTCAAACGCCAAGGCGGTAAACTGTGGGCCATTGTCAGAAACCAAGACATCTGGGAATCCGTGCATTGCAAACAGTCTGTTCAGTTTTTTGATGACCACTTCTGTGGTGGTGGACTTCATCTCATTTACTTCGAGCCAGTTCGAGTAGGCGTCCACCATTATTAGAAAAGTATGTCCCTTTGTAGGTCCCGCAGAATCGATGTGGATGTGGGACCATGGACCCCTGGGCATTTCCCATTCCGTTGGTGGTGCTTTTGGTGGAGCCGCATGTGTTTCTTGGCATTTGCTGCAGGTGGCAACCCAGGCTTCGATTTGTCTGTCCATATCTGGCCACCAGGCATAGCTCCTCGCCAATGCTTTCATTTGCACGATGCCCAGGTGTCCATCGTGCAGCACTTTCAGGACTCTATGTTGAAGTTTTTCTGGAATGGCTACTCAGTCTCCCCACAATACACACCCTTTTTGGGAGAAAAGCTCTGTCTGTCTGCTTTTGAAGGGTTTGAATTTATCGTTGGGTTCGATTTCTGGCCATCCCCTCTCCACCCAGCTGAGGACTTGCGCCAAGCAAGGGTCTTTTTTTGTTTCTAGCATGATATCCTGTGCAGTTAGTGGAGGTGAGGGAAGCATCTCAATTTGTAGTGTGGATAGCATAGGAGCTGGGTCGTCTAGGAACTCAGGTAATGGTGAACGGCTTAAGGCGTCAGCATGGGGAATGGTTTTCCCTGGACGATGCGCTAACTGGTAGTCGTAGGCGGCTAGGAACTCCAACCATCGTGTCATTCTTGGTGATAGTATGTGGGGAGTTGATTTATCCCCTGCCAAAATACCAAGCAATGGCTTGTGGTCTGTGATTATGGAAAAGGATCTCCCATACACGTATTCGTGGAACCTTTTAATTGCAGATACAATAGCAAGGGCTTCTTTATCTAATTGACTATAGTTCCTTTCAGTTTTAGACAAAGTTCTTGAAAAGAACGCAATAGGTGCCTCCGTACCATTTGGTAGAACGTGGCTCAGGATGGCTCCTACTCCAAAAGGGGAAGCGTCACAAGTCACAATCAAGGGTAGTGTCTCATTATATTGGATTAACACTGCATCCGATGTTAGGAGGTCTTTGATTTGCTGGAAAGCTTGCTTCTTTCGACGTCCCCAAAACCAGGAAGCCTTCTTGTCGAGGAGCCTATGCAGGGGTTCAGCAATAGTCGCCTTCTGGGGTAGGAAGATGTTATAAAAGTTAATGAGGCCCAGGAAGGCTTGGAGGTCTGTCTTGTTTCTAGGTCTTGGAGCGTTTTTAATAGCTGCTACCGTGTTTCTCATATAATAAGGCCGGGTCTTTTTTTTTTTTGAGCCCCGAAAAAATGGCTAGGCCGTCTTTTCAGGGGGTGACTTAATTCCCCCCCCCTTGCATCTTTGGGCGGGCGGGTGGCGATGGCTTGGATGTTGACCTCGGCGTTGGTGGGGCACTTCGTATTGGGGTCAACGCAGGCAGCACCATATCCGGGTGTGCAACAAAAGTACTTCCTAACAGCAAGCCCCCCCACCATTCCCCCCATTTCACATGTTTTAATATAGGCCTTAATTTGGGGGGAGGGGCTTTATTTCATTTCATGCCTATAAAACATGCTGGGACTTCCTATTGGGGGAGGCCGTATTGTTGGAGAAGCAGGGTAGTTTCTTTTCAGTAGGGTGAATACCATGTTTGTCAAGAAGGTAACCAAGAAATTCAACCCTCTCAGTGCATAATTGGCACTTGTCCCTCTTGACTTTGAGTCCTGCATCCTGGAACTTTTGCAGGACAGTTCTTAGGCGTTTTTCTAGTTGACTTCTTGTAGGGGTGGCTATTAATACATCATCAAAGTAGGGTACAACTCCTTTTATGCCCTGTAGCAACCTTTCCATCAAACTTTGAAAAATGCCAGGGGTTATGCTTACTCCAAACTGGAGTCTGTTACATTTGAACGCACTTCTGTGCGTCAGTATTGTTTGGGCTTCTGTGGTCTTTGCGTCTACTGGCAGCTGCTGATATGCTTGGGCTAGATCAAGCTTCGCGAATACCTTTCCGCCCCTGAGCTAGTAGAGAAGGTGTTGGACCACGGGTACTGGTCTGTTGAAGCGCGTGATTCAGGGTGGCTTTGTAATCCCCACAGATTCTCAGGGATCCATCAGGTTTTATGGGGGTTACAATTGGGGTCTCCCATTGGGCATGGTCGATGGGTTCTAGTACGCCCTATGCTATTAATTTGTCCAGTTGCTCGTCAATTTTTGGTTTGAGAGCAAAGGGAACTCGGCGTGGCTTTAGACGGATGGGTGCGATATCAGAGCAGAGATTATACAAAATGGGGGACCCCTTGTACTTGCCTAATTGTTCGCTGAAGACTTCTTGAAAGTCCTGGATGAGGGTCGCCTCCCAGTCTTCACTTACAGTCTGGTTGATGCCGGCCAATTTGATTTCTAATGGCGCAAACCACTGTAATCCCAGTAAACTGGGTCGGTCCCTGTCAATGACGGTGAGAGGTAGAGTTGTGGTGTGATCTTTAAATGAGACCTGGATGTGACTGGAACCAGCAACCAGGATTTGATTGCCCTGGTAGTCCTTTAATATAAGTCTCTGGGTGCTGAGATCCTGGCGGTGGATGTCAGGGATCAGTTGCTTGAGAGTTTTCCAGGAAACCATTGATAGGGAAAACCCGGAGTCGACTTCCATGATGCATGGTCTATTTTCAATGGTGACCCTTACCCAGATTTTTTCGCATCCACTGATGAGGCATGGTCGATGATGATGATTTGATGTGCCTCTTCTCGTCTGGTATTGGTAGTAGGCATTCGGCTTCTGCTGTACTGGCTCCACTGGTTGTTTGGGCGGTCCCGGTTTGGTGGGTGGTTGCCCACTGTCTGCCTGAAGCTATTGTCATTCCTCTTGGGGCTGGAAACTCGTTTACTTCTGCAGACTTTGGCGATGTGGCCCCTTTTATCGCAGGAATGACAGATGGCGTCTAGGAACCTGCAATCTGCTCGTGGGTGGTTCCCCCCGCATCTGGCGCATTGAAAATTGGGTTTACTACCTTGCTGGTCTCGTTGGTCATGCTCTGATCTGAGTCTGTTGACTTCTTCCTCCTCACTATCCGACGAGGACTCGATGTCTTCGTAGTGGGCTGTTGTTGTGTCTCTCTCTGAGGGTATCGCGATGTCGCTGGTGAGTTGGCAGTTGGACCCATTCGCTTGGCACATTCGGGCAGCTGACTTCCTGGTTGCTTCTGCTGCAGTAGCATCCGCTATGGCATCTGCGAGTGGGATATCTCCTTTCCACATAATCTTGCTTTGGATGGTGAGGTCTCTTAGACCCAGGACAATCCGATCTCTCATGACTTCTTCCAGATTTGAGAAGCCACATAGTCCACCCAAATTTCTTAGGTCAGTGACAAAGTCCCTGATGCTTTCGCTTTCCCATTGGTCCCTCTGGTAAAACTCATGTCTTCTGATTTGTTCTTAAACATTCTTGCTATTCTTGTCGGGGGAAAGTGCCACCTGTAAAACATCTTATACAAGTTTTCTTTATATGCTGTTGACATTGTCATTTTATAATTTTGAGACCACAATTTTTGCCATTTCTCTATATCAATCCCATATCCAAAATTCTTCCCCCAGACAATCATAGTTTCTTTAACTTGTTCTTCCTCTAATTTAATTCCCAGTAAATAACCATATAATTTTTTAATCACCTTCTCATCAGTACCCATCAAGATCGTGTCTAAATCAGTCTGATTATCATAGAATCCCTCCGTTTTAGAATCTTCATCATACCTTGAATGTATTTGTGCATATGAAAACCAATTCATCCTTATACCTTGTTTCTCTAAGTTTTGAATCGATTTAAGTTCATCTGAAAAATGCTGGAAATGTCTTCAGATACCTGGCTCATATTACCATATGTGGTGGACTTGTGAGGACGCTAGAAAATATTGGACTAAAATTCGCATGTGGTTGGAAAAAATGACAAAGAAACACATGGACTTGAAACCAGAGATCTTTTTATTGGGAATCTTACCTGATACATATAGTAAAGATTTGAAATACCTGATTGTAAATGTATTAACAGGGCTAGGATTGTATTTGCTAAAAACGGGAAGAATGAGTAAATACCATTACAGGAAGAAATTATTAAGAAAATATTGGAATGTGCTGAGATGAGTAGATTGACATTTGAAATTAGAGAGCAAGAGGATAAACAATTTTATGAAATTTGGGATCTTTTTTATCAATGGCTAGATGATAAAATACGATAATAGAATATTTAGAATGTTAGACAGTATACTATATTTATAAAGTGTTTTTAGGATTGATTTGGTATGATTTTATGATTTGTTACAGAATAAATTATTTAGGTATCGTTATTTCATAAAGCATGAATTATTAAAAGTATAGTCAAAAGTTGTTTTTTTTTAATAGCAATATTAGGATATATAAGTTTGGATTGACAATATGAGTTGTTATGTAACATAATTGTAATTGAGACTACAAAATGAATGCACAAAACTGATGAACCAACCAACACGCTGGATGTACAAATGAGAGTTGATGTTTTAATGTTTTGTTTGTCTTGTTTGTCTGTAGAAAATCAATAAAATTCTTTAAAAAAAAAACAACTCGTGTCTTCTGATGAGGGTTGGAACTGCTGGGGCATAATGAGCCCTTAAAATGGGAGCAAGTGTGTCCCAATCCATAGTTTTGACTTCAGTTGGTTTCGCTAGTGCCTTTGCCATTTTGAAAACGGTGGGTCCGCAATGCGTTAGGAACACCACATGTTTCTTGCTAGGCGTGGCATCCTTCAGATTGTTGGTTTCCAGGAACATTTGGAACCTGTCCATATACGAGTCCCAATCTTTGTTTGTTGGATCAAATGGAGCGGGCGGTATTGTGCTGCTGGTCATTCTGCCGTTTTCTGCGCTTTGTCAGCCATGTGCTCTGTCAATACTTCACGAGTGCTCAATCAGCTCTTATCGTCTCCGCATCCCACCCTCGTCACCAGTGTTCTATCTCGGAGAATGGGCACAATAACGGAGACGAGACATCGAATAGTGACTCCAACTCTTTATTAGTGACTTCAGAAAAGCAGCTCGACACATATGGCAGCAGCAGCTCCTTTTATAGAGCTGGCTACTGTCAAAGCATCCAATGGTTTAAGTTTGCCGCGCTTGGAGCATCCAATTGCGGCAGCCCGCTAACTAGCCAATGGGATCAGTCCGGAATGACCAATCACGACCCGCTGTTCATGGACCAATCAAATATGCAGGATTTCAAGCCTGCTTGTGAAAAGCCAGTCAGGTTTGCAGGCTTACGAGCCTGCTAGTTCGTAACAGACTTGCTGATTTGTTCCTACACAGATTAATACCAGAAATCTCACCAATCCCTATCTTCAAGCTATATTTGAAGAAGTATGAGGATTGTCTACTCAAATTTTAGCATTAGCAGAAGGTCAGAGAGTCTAGAAATCGTGATATTTATGACTGCTACTGCCTACTAGTTTACCCTTGCTTCCTCCAAGAATGTTGAATAATGGAGGACCTTGCACCTCCTACTCTTTGTTTACAACTAGGTAACAAAGCCATGTGCAGCCTCTTACATATATTTGACCTTCAGCTACATCCTAATATAGAAGGTTATGGCAGATTCGTGGAAGAACTCATGTTCTCCACACATTAATAGCATTCACATGAAGAGGCAGGCCAGTCTGTTACATGGTTCATAATGAAACAGGATACACATTTGTTTGCTATCCAATTTTGGGAACTGAAGGAAAGCTGTGGTTCTTAGCTTTAGTAAATGCACAGCTTTTACCCGTAGCTGTTATTGTTGACAGGGTGTGCATGGACAGGAACACACCAGTGGTGGGATTCAAATTTTTTTACTACCGGTTTTATAAGAGAGTGCTTTGCGTGCAGCATTCAAAATATACCAATTTCAAGCACTACACCTTACCTTCTAGGGCAGCCCTGTAAGTAAAACAGCTGAGGCGCAGGAATCTACTGTGCCATGTGAATCAGCTGAGCTGAAAAATGCGGAAATATAGGGCAGGATAGGGTGGAGACAGGTGGGTGGGGCCAGCTGATCATCAGAGCTACTGGTTCATTAGAACCAGTCCGAACTGGCAGCATCCCACCACTGGAACACACCCACTGTGTGAGGGGATACAATTCTCTGGAAGTGGGATATTATTTTCAAACAGTTCTGCCTGGCCATAATACACCAGAGGCTGCTGATTTATCACTGGATCAGGTCAGCACTGTGCAATATGACCTGTGTCTATGATTCAGCTTTAAGAACCAAGCAGTATATCTTGGTTTCTAACAAGTAGAATTTGATCCTAGCATCTTTTTCATAGCCTGCTCAGATTTTGACTTGCTTGTTGCAGTGAACTGGCTGCTGCATTTAGGTTTAAGAGGCCTGGATTATATTCTATGCTCAATAATGTACTTCAGGTAACCAATAACTCTCAGCCAATAATTTTCCTTATGGGAGTGTTACGAAAGTAAAACAAGAGAACTGTGAATATGCCATTCAGAAACAAAACATTGTCAAACTTGAGAAAACAAAAGCAAAAATTCATTTGATCTCCATTACATGAGAAGAGACTACAGTTTGGTGCTAAAACACATGATCTGCAGACCAACTGGATCTCAGTTGTCTCAGCTGAGTAGTAAAAAGGGATCTGAAATTCTACAGGAGAATGTGTGTGCCAAACTACAGTAAAATATGGCCTGAAACCTTGTTTTTTTTTCAATCACTCTCACAACACTCCTTTCCCTTCTTCCTCATCTCTGAAGATAAGCTTAGGTCATTCTTGGCTGTTCCAGTGCTGAAATAGTATCTAAGTAGTCTGAAGGTGTGGAACACCTGTTAGACTTAGTCACCCATTGGAAAAGTCAGGGCACCACAGTAACTGAGAATGCAGGCAGAAGACGCATGTGATGAGGATAACACATCACAAGCCAATATAGTTCTCTATGGACTGGGAGAAGGAGCATTTAATTCAAGACCTAAGAAAGCCCCAAGAGACCTCTGACTGTAGACTTGAAGTGCCACTGTTGGCTTGAGTACATTAAGTACATGGCTATTAACGGGACTTGGAATAATTACAGGTAGTCATCATTTAGCAAGTGCTTCCTTTAACTCTTTTAGTGAATGCCTCATGTAGCAACTGTTCAGAATTATGAAAATGATTAAAAAGTAATTTTATGACCAATCCTAATTTTTACAATCTCAGCAGGTCTCTAAAGCAAAGCTGACCTAGGATCATAAGCCACAGCCATTGTTTCACTTAAATGCCCCAATGTAGCCACTAAATGAGGATAACCTGTATTATTTTTAATTATTAACCTAAACCTTGCTTTCAGTCTGAGCTCTCTGAACATTTAATACACTCTGAGAACCTGCTCTCAGGATTATATTTAAAATATCAGTGCTGAAAAGCTTGTGTGCACCTTTCTGAATTTATGAACACTTAACACTTTCCACAAAGCAAGTTCCACTGCACATTTGAATCATATGACAACACACATGCTCGTGCAGGCTGGTTTTCTAGGTGAAAACCATATGTTTTCCTCTAATGTAGGACCCCTGAAAGAAAAACAATACTCTGTCACTGACCCAACAAACTTAGGACTGTTTTGAACAATAGCATTTGAAGTATACTGTTCTTCAGTATGGAAGCTGGAAGGAAAGCAAGTTCTGTGTTGACTGCAGTGCTGATTCTTCTTCTACTTTAGTAATGAAATAGAACAAAGGATTTCTGTTGACATGACACTGAGAGGTGGGATGAAGAAAGCCTTCCCTGCCAGCCTGGATCTTCAGGTGTCAATTCTGTAATTCCCCTTAGCACTCCATGGCACTGTTTTTCAAACTTGGCCACTTTCAGATGTATGAACTTCAAGTCCCAGAATTCCTCGTTTGAAAAGCACTCTCTATGGAATCAGAGAACTGGCACCAAAGTATCTTACCTTTAATGGTATCTCTCTCCCCTGTTTCTCTGTCAACCATGGGAACAGCTGCAATGAGAGAGAAGGGGACCTGATTTCCCCACTTCTCGTTAGCATGTGCAAGAGAGGGGAAGGACGGAGGAAAAGCATGCATTTTGGGTGTCAGTTGGGTTGAACAACATTAAACATATAGTGAAACATATATTCAGCTCTCCTCACTGGACAGATGTAAAATAATGGCCTCTCCCAAACCTTTGGAACAGGAAGCAGTTGCTCCCTGAAGGGGGGCACTAACAAGCAGCTTCCTTCCCACTTCCCTTCCTCCAACAGTTCTCCAATTGTGGAAGACCTCTGGATAGGAGACCTGGGGCCTAAAGATCTGCTCTTCCCCCCTTCCCCAACAGCAAAATTACCTTGTCATTCTTCCCAGCCCTAATAACTTGGAGATCTGCTGCCAGGTCTGGCCTAATTTTGCAAAATAAGTTGGGCAATGGGAGTCACTTTGGCAGAGTGGGAGAGTCTTTTATTTTTATTTTTTATTTATTTGATTTGTCAATCACAAGATTATAGATATAAGTATAAACATGAGTAGGAATACAGGAAATAGGTACAAATAAATGAGGACAATAAGACAGGGATGGGAGGCAGGATGGTGCACTTATGCACGCCCCTTACAGACCTCTTAGGAATGGGGTGAGGTCAATAATAGATAGTTTGAGGTTAAAGGAGTGGGGGGTTTGAGGATGTAACAACAGAGTCAGGTAGTGCATTCCAGGCATTGACCACTCTGTTGCTGAAGTTGTACTTTCTGCAATCAAGTTTGAAACCCGTGGGGGGGGGGAGTGTATGCTCACGGCAGCCTTCGGTGACAGGACAGATGGTCCTTCTCCCGCCTTACCTTATTTGGGGGCCATGCGTGCAGACCATCCAAAAGGCTGTGTTTGGCCTGGCAGAAAGCGGAACCCCGCCACACACACACACACACACACATATACCCTACGCTCTTTAGAAATGGATTACACGAAAACACGAGGGCAGGCTCTGGAGTACGTCGAAGAGGCTGTTCTCAGTCCAGGTGTTTCCGGAAGGTTTGTCAAGGCATCTTCCCCCTCTTCCTCCTGCCGCGGCCCGGGAAGAAGTCTTAGTCACCCATTGCTTTATTGAAAGACTCGACCTATTTTATCACGGACGAAGGGACGACTCTAATTCTGCGTACTCTATGGAAAAACAAACACAGGGAAGCCCTTATCAGCGTGGATGATAAGTCACCTCTTGGCCGATGAACTCGTGGCAAATAAAAAAAAAAAAAATATGACCCGACCAGGTAAGAATGGAGGTGGCGGGGCGGGGGGGACGACTCTGACTCAGCTTCCCCTTCCAAGCGCTGGTCATTGGGCCGGCTTCTTCTGATTGGCTGATCGGAGCCCAACTCTACGTTTCATTGGCTCCCCGCATTCCCTGTTAGGACTCCCTGCCCCGCCCGCTGTATTAATTTACCCGGCGGGTGGGGGGTGTGCTGGGATTTTGCTGCAAGTCGCGAAAGGTGGTGTTGTAGTTGCCGCCCGCTTCGTTTACCGCTGCCATGAGGGAGAGAAGGACTCCTCAGCCAGTAGTGGCCCGGTGCAAGTTGGTTCTGGTGGGGGATGTACATTGTGGCAAGACGGCCATGCTTCAGGTCCTGGCCAAAGACTGCTATCCGGAGGTAAGAGGAACAGCCGGCTTGGGGAGGGGTGGGGGTGGGGTGCTTCCTCTGCGATTGCGGGAGGGTGAAAAGCGTTATCTTGCGCTCCCGCCCCCCCCACCCCCCGGCGGCTTTGGCACCCGCGCGTTCTTTTGCGCCTCTTCTCGTTTCGCGGGGAATTGGATGCGTCCCTCATGCGGGATATCTTGGGGGGGGGGGAACGGGGGGGAGGCTTCCTGCCATGCGGTTTCCCCTCCAGCCGGGAGATCCGACTTCGCTGGAATGGCATCACGTGGCTCCCGGCCCTTCTCGGGGACTTGCTCTGCCTTACCTAAGCCCGGTCTCTTGCAAAGCACCGCGTGCCGCCTCTGCGCAGATTTGGAAGCCCTTTGTAGCTTTCCTGGAGTACTTGGCGCGCCAAGGGGTCTCCGTTGCTTCGGAGCTGGTTACGGGCTGCTGCCAATTTCATCGGTTTGCAGCCTGTCGGTATTCTCCTCCCCCCCCCCCCCCCCCCCCCGCAAGCGGCTTGAGTTGCAGAGGTGTTCACTGACCATCTCTGTTGCTTGCTCGATAGTAATTACGATGTCGGGCTGTGTGCAAATCCTATGCGGGAGCTGCTCCCCCCATCTCCATTTTTGCTCGTTTTGGAGCTAGGAAGGCCGTTTTGGCCAAGCCCCCCCTCCCCCCTTCTTGTTCCAATAAACATACAAGCGACATAAAAGATTGCTGTGTTCACTGGATGATTCTTCTCTGTCTTCTGTCTTTATTTTAGACCTATGTGCCCACTGTTTTTGAGAACTACACAGCATGCCTGGAAACGGAGGAGCAACGGGTGGAGCTCAGTCTCTGGGACACATCTGGTAAGGCACCTCTTTTCCTTCTGTGCTTGGATGCTGCTCAGGACCCCAACCCACATTCTCCTTATGCTGCAATGGAGTGGTCTAAACTGAAGGACTAGCTTGTGTAGGACCTAGTAGCTGGCCAAGGGATATCAATCCTGAACATTCCTTGCTCCTGATTACTACCTGGTGGATGAAATGAGGAGTTCTAGTCTGTTTCTAAGGGAGGTAGGGGGAGGCAGAAGACTTACTAGTCTGTTTAGTTTTGAGGTCAGGAAGACTACACTGCAGGTAGAAATGCATGAAGGTGCTTTTTGTCATAACTGGGAAGGAACAATACATGGCCTGGCTTAGAGGTAGTTTTTGAGGCAAGTTAGACCATATATGTGTATTTCAAACCTTTAGCACAAAGAAAGGATAATGCACTTTGCGTGTTGTAGTGTTGCAATCTCGGACTAGAAGATATTTTTGCATTAATGTGTAGAAACTAATATCTCTTTAAGGATTTATATTGAGTGGGTGGGTATGATGTGAAACTAGAAGAGATGGGTAAGAGTAAGACTTTTAAGGCTTGCATCCTTGACCAAATACCACCTCCGAACCATTCTTAAAGGGAAGTGGCGCTCAACATCTATTTTGAGATTTCAAACCTGGGCTAGAGACTTCTTCTAGCTCCTTAAATAAGATGCTCCGGTATCTCAGCCTTTTAAGTAATGCAGCAGTCCCGCCCTATCTATTGCACCTGTTTTTTCTTCCCAGTCCTTCTGATAAACCCTGTGAAGGCTCTTAAGCCCCCCACCCATCTATTTTTCCATCCCTTCATTTCATCTCTCCCTGAATGTGTGATGTGTGTGTGAGAGATGTTCCCATTTTTCATGCCCATTGAGGAAGAATCCCAGGGCAAAAGGGGTTCAGTGGATTCTGCAAGAGGAATCAAGGGGGCAAAGCAGCCCTTTATAATAAGGGGGCTCTTGAAAGTGTTGTATGTGCGATGGAGGAGGTGCCAAGAAGAGAGTTCTCCTAGCAACTAGGGATGGGCATCATCCCCTCTTTTGAAGGGGATTGTAAGTGGGGGGACCCTGGCTATTTGGATCCCCTTGTTGCCATGGTGATTGTGCTGGTGCAGGGAACCAGGGGCTGATTGCTATTCTAGGCACGAAGCGTCTGGGCTGCAACATTTTGGATGCTGCTGTTCCTGAGGGGGGAGAATAGCCTGTTTATATTATTCTGTCTCTCCCTCACTTTGCAGCCAGCCAACACTACACCACCATAGTCCATTCTCTGTTCCTGCATGTATGACATGCCTGGAACCATGCACAACTCATTTTTCTCCATGTTTAATGAGAAATGTTACCGGGCAACTCCATTCTTCCCTCTAAGCTACATACCATCCTCGTAAATCTCTGTAATTGGAAATGCCTGTATCCCTTTTTTTCACACTCAGTATTGCTTATATGTTTAGTAAAACATGGTTGAACTATTTCCTGGGGATATGAAGGATGGGAGTGAGTAAGCAAAACCCTGCAGGTTTCTGACTCCTGTTACTTTTTCATGTTATTCCTTTGAGGGGGGGGGTGTTAAAAGTACAATCATCTGGCATTCGTGCAAGCAACTTTTTTCCCCCTCGACAATATTGGCAAAGGGGAAGAGAAGGACGTGTTGAGTCACTTCATGGCTTTTCTCACTGCTTCTCCTAGGATCCCCATATTATGACAATGTGCGCCCCTTATGCTACAGTGATTCAGATGCCGTCCTGCTCTGTTTTGATGTCAGTCGTCCTGAGACCATGGATAGTGCAATGAAGAAGGTAAGGAAGGTGTGACCTGGCTAGATGATCCCATTGTCCTGCCTACTGGGACTTGATTTGATCTAAAGCAGAGCTCTCCAACCTTGGCAACTTTAAGCCTGGCGGACTTCAACTCCCAGAATTCCCCAGCCAGCAAGCTGGCTGGGGAATTCTGGGAGTTGAAGTCCGCCAGGCTTAAAGTTGCCAAGGTTGGGGACCACTGATCTAAAGCAAGGGTCTTCAAACTTGGCAAGTTCAAGAGTTGTGGACTTCAACTCTCAGAATTCCTGAGCTAACATGACTGGAGAAGGAATTCTGGGAGCTGAAGTTCACAAGTCTTTAAAGCTATCAAGTTTGAAGACCCCTGATCTAAAGCTTTGAGGATGTTACTTTTTAAAGGGGGAAAAAAGGAAATATGAGTGACTTTGAGGCACTGAGGAGAGAGAAGCTAACATCACCAAAAGTAGGGTGGACCAGAACAAAGAAATAGCTCTAGTTTTAAAACCCTACTTTAAAAGTAATACAGAAGTTTTAAATACAATTCATTTAATTACTCACTTTGTATGACATTTTGTTTTTTTTTTGCCACAAAATAAATTTCATTCTTGTAGCAAGCATTTTGAATACTCTGGAACTTGTATATAGGCCTCTAAAGGGATTGTAAGAAACTTGTATTTTGAGAAGGAAATTCTAGTTTTTTTAAAATGTGTACCATTGTAATCGACATCACAAGTTTCAGACTCTGAAGGTTTCTTATTAGGTACAGATACTGCATTGGTGAGAAATGTCACCCAATAAGTTTCTTTTCCCTAATTTTAGAAGAATGGGTTTGAATTCAGTGCAAATCTGCTCAGAATTAGAACTATGGAGATCAAGGAAGCTATGGTGATTTCTTCGGTGTGCATTTGAAAAGATCTTAATATTTCATATAGGTCATTTGATATTTAAAAGGCCTGCATTCGTGGTGGCAAAAAGGGAAATGGTGATACCAATTGTTTAATTACTTTACTTTGTGGTGCATTTTGTTTTTGACTGGGCCTGGATAGTCGGGCATTCCAGTGGCAGTTTCTCTAACCAAGATGTGCTCTTAAGACTTGTATTAAATGACTTGAACGTTTTTTGCACTGTCTTTTTCCTTTCCAGTGGAAGACTGAAATCTTGGACTATTGTCACAATACCCGTGTGCTGCTGATAGGATGCAAGACAGACCTGCGCACTGACCTCAGCACGCTGATGGAGTTGTCTCACCAAAAGCAAGCCCCAGTCTCTTATGAACAGGTGAGGCAATACAGGATGTTGGTGCTGGTCTGGATATCTATCAGCAATTCTTTCTTTCAACCGGGACCTTTCCTGGGGCATCAGGCTGCCTCATTTTCAAACTTGTTCTAGTTTACCTTTTTCTTCTTCTTTCCAAGATGACTAAAATAGTATCAGGGATGCTAGACTTAAGGCTTGCATATGCTAATGAACTTGTCATCTTTCACCTTCAAGTATTGCTGTGTTATTGGAGATGCCTGCAATGAAGTATTATTTCTATAAGAATATAAAACCACTGCTGATATAAAACCAATTTCCTGCAAACACCCTGTTATCAGAGTCATGTACTTGAGATGGGTGGGCAGATAATTCTAAATCCATAAAGTTAATCCAGTGATTGTAGGCCAGAGGCAGAAACCTGGCATACTCTTAAATGGTTTGGACCTGTAGTTCTAAGATTAATCAAGGAAAACTGAAAATAAACAGCCGTGGTGGTTAGAATGCAGTATTGCAGGTTAAATTGACAGTTTGATCCTAACAGCTCAAGGTTGGCTCAGCCTTCCATCCTTCTGAGGACCCAGATTGTTGGGGGCAATATGCTGGCTCTAAACCAGGAGTTTCCAACCTCTGCTCTGTGGACTGGCACTAGACCATGGCATGCCGGAAACCAGGCTGCACAAACAAGCACAACCCCATCCATGGGATACAAAATTACAGCATGCAAAACTACTCCGCCTCTGGTCTGGTGGAGGAGGGGGAAACCTCTCTCCACGCTGCTGGTCCCTGGTGCCCAAATAGTTGGGGGAAGAAGGGCGCTGCTGTAAACCACTTAGGGGTGTAACGCTCTACGAAGTGGTATATATGTCTAAGGGCTCTTGCTGTTGTGAGAACTGTAGTCTAAAATCCCAGAGGACACTAGATTACTGATTTCTATTCTTAAGCGGTATGGCATCAGTGTTGGTGGCTATTGTTCCCTTCTTTGCCAAAGGAACCTGAAAAGCCCCCTGGTGGAGTGAGGAAAGTGCTCTTTCATAGAAAGCGAAAAGTCATTTTGGTTGGTCAGCTCCTGAAGGATGAGAAGAATAGTCCAGTCCTTGCATGGGAGGACCATATTCCTCCATGTCCTCATTCCTCTGTGGCCTCTGAAGACCCTACCATGAGCCTGGTGTTTGTTCTGTAAAAGCGCTATGGGCGTGATGGCAAACCTATGTGGCATGCAAAGCCCTCTCTATGGGCTTATGAGCCATCACCCCAGCTCAGCACCCCTGTGCATGTGCGTGCACCTCCTGCCAACCAGCTGGTCTTTGGCTCTCTGCTGCGCATGAACAGGGTGGGGTGCATGCACAGGGGCATGTGCGTGTTGCATTTTGGGGGTGCACGCACATGGGCTTTGGTCACTTGGTGCTGAAAAGGTTAGCCATCACTGCCCTAAGGGGAATCCTAATGCCTCTTTTCCTTTTCAGGGTTGTTCTGTCGCCAAGCAGCTGGGAGCAGAAAGTTACCTAGAATGCTCTGCCTTCACATCAGAGAAGAGTGTCCACAGCATCTTCCGGACAGTGGCGTCCCTCTGTCTCACCAAGCCTGGCCTCCCAGGGCCCCCCAAGAGCCCCACCCGAAGCTTCCCCAAGAGACTTCTCCGTCTTCCCAGCCGATCGGAGCTCATTTCTTCCACTTTTAAGAAGGAGAAAGCAAAAAGTTGCTCCGTCATGTGAAGAGCTGGCAGCAGGAGAGGGTGGTGATGGAACCGCTGTGGACTCCTGGGCGTCCAGATGGCCCCCCCCTCCAGGGTGTGGGATTCAGGGACTGGGCTTGGTTCCTCCAAGCCAGAGTTGGAAAGTTCAGAAGGATCCAGTTTCCCTTTCTTCCTGCTATCCAGGGAGGAGGGGGAAACGGCAAAACATGGCTGGACAGCTTGAACGAAGATTGGTGCAAGACTTGCCTCGTCTGCAAGTCTTGGGGCTTGGCACAGCGACATCTTGGACGGTAGCTCCTGTTGACTATGGCGCATATTTGAAGGAACTGGGGGGGGGAGAATTACCACCACCACTATCCCGCCTTGCCAATGCACAGTTAATATTCTTCCTTTGGCCCTAGGTCATGCCATTCACCTACTGCTTGTCAATTGCCTGTTGGATGCGGACTGAGTGCAAGCATCTCCCTCTATGCCAGCACATGTACCCCTCTCTCTGTATCTAGGATACAGGCGCCCAGGCATCCCTCCTCGTGGGGATAAAGCTGTGGGGAGGGTGGGGGGAGAGAATGACCTATTGATCTTGTATATATGTGTGGAAAGAATGGAAATATAGGGGGAGGGGGAGATCTGTGAAATGTTCAGTGTTATTAAAAGAGAACTTATTTATTAATGAAAATATAATACAGATTAACCATCTTAATCAAAGGGCTTTCTTCTTTGCCATCACCTCTCTTCCGCTCTCCCAGTGATAGAAGGAATAAGGAGAAACTATTTTACAAAATTTCAAATTTTGATTCCTTTCCCTCATCCCCAAAGGTGGGGGAGGGGGCAAGGGGTTTGCCTTCCCGTTCTAGCTGTGGGTCAAAGTCCTAAAGTAATATTTAACATTTCCAAATGACTCTAGCCAGGAAATCTGGGAGTTACCTGGTGTGGCTTCAGTCAGTCAAAGTGAAGAAAATCAGCTGGATCTAGGATAGGCAATATGTACAGCTTTTCAATTCCAATTCCCACCAATCCTAGTCTCTGGCCAACAGGGAAGGATGCCGGCAGTTGGGATCAATAGCTTTTGGGAGGCTGCTTTGTTTTGGTTCCTGAAACAAAAACATTTTATTTCAGATTTGTATTCTCAGGCCAGGATTTTGCTGTATTTTTAATTTGGAGATGTATTCTGCAAACACTGCTATGCTGAAGGCGCCTGATTTTAAATAGAGCTCTTTAATTTAAATCACACCTCTTCTGTAGGGTGATCACAAACTGCCCCAGTAGCTCTTGTGGGCTAATTGTGGCCTGGTTTTAATGGACAAACTGAGCCTCTATCCAGTAGCATCTGAACTATATTTCTGGTTGCAATTATCCTGTGAATGCTAAGAGTGCCATGGAATTTGAAGATTTTAAAATGCCGTATTGATACAACCAGCAAAGTAGGAGAAATCCTTTGGTTCTGAAAAAATATGCTGCTGCTTCTATCATAGCAGCCTATCTACTAATTGTATAATATATATTAGATTTTATTTTGTCCAGTTCAAAGCATATCTAGCACTCCCTTCTGATAATCCCGTGTTAAGTGAATTTTTATCATGGAAGAGGCCATTTTAGTGGAAGAGGGCTTATTCTCTTGTATGATAAGTACAGGTGGTCCTCACTTATGACCACAATTGACCCCAAAATTTATGCTTGCCCCATTTTATGATCTTTCTTGCCACAGCCAAGTGAATCACCGTAATTGTTAAATTAGTAAGACGGTTGTTAAGTGAATCTGGCCTTCCCATTGACTTGGTTTGTCAGAAGGTTGCAAAAGATGATCACATGTCTTCAGGACATTGCAGCTGTTATAAATATGAGTCAATTGCCAAGGGTCTGAATTTTGATCACATGATCGTGGGGATGCTGCAATAGTCATTGCAGATGTGAAAAATAGTCATCAGTCATTTTTTTCAGTGCTGTTGCAACTTTGAACGGTCACTAAAAATGAACTGTTGTAAGTTTAGGACTACCTATAGTTCTCTTAGGTGAGCTGATATATAAATGGTTGCTTATTTGGATGTGAAATCAGGTCTTATTTTTTTTTCTCTAATGGATTCTTATAAATTCTTTTATAAGGATTGCAAGCAGTGGTTGATGTCTGATGCTTGTCTGCCAATGGTTAAGCTTCATTACCCATTAGGAATGTTTTACAACATAGTCACAGATTGAAAAGGCTACAAGTGAATGCAACACACGAGCAGTGTTGTTAGTTTATTTAACTTTACATTTGATGAGGTCCTTTTCACAAAGATGTTACACATTTCTTCATTGTAGTAGGTGCAGAGTCTGTTGGCCAAATCTGTCCGATTTCAGTGATGTGCACCTGAGAGTATGATAAGTGCTTTGTTATTATTGAGCAGAAGAAAGAGAAGTCAAGCTTGGCAGAAGATTTTATTGCTAAACTGAAGGCAACTCCTAACTTGAATGCATATTTAAAGCTTATGTAAACTTGTTGAATCAGGGTCAATTTATGACAAAACCATGCAGTTAGTTCTCTTGACAGTTACATGATAGAAGATTGCCAATGCCTTCCATGATACTTTTAAATTTTTTTAGTGTTGCCCAGTGTTTTTCAACCAAGACAACTTTATGAAGTGTGGAATTCAGTCCTCAGAATTTTCCAGTCAGCAAGCATATACAGGATTTGAGAAGTGGTGGTCTACAGACCTTAAAATTGACAAGATTGAAAGGCATTGGGCCAACTTGTAACTCTGGAATTCTAATCCTGTTTAGTTCTCAGATCCAGACAAGTCCAGAAGAGGTCAAAAATATAGTTGAATATTGGTGGCAAGAGCATTCTCCTTTGTTCTAAGATGCCTTTACAGGCAGACAAGTTAAGCTGCAGTTACACATGAGAACCTCAGATCTCATATGCTACCTTTTGAGCATCACTTGTAGACTTAGGATATGGCAGTTCCAGGCAACAATAATACTAAAAGGTGCATGTTTTTTAGTGATTGTTGTATACATTAGTCTTCCATCTACTACCTTCTAGACGTCTGAACCTCAGATCCCAAAATTCTCAGCAATCCCTGGGTTGGCTGGAAACAGTATCCATTCAACTAAAGGGTGTCCAAACTGGGGAAGGCTGGCCCAGCTAAAAAGTCTGCTTGATAGATAAAATCTATTCAATACTGCTAAAAGCTATGCAACTGAAAGATCAAGCCTTGAATTCTGCTTCTCTTATTACATTGACTTTGTTTGCAAAATGTCATATAGAAGAACAATGACTCATTGAAGTACACTAAACCTGAGAACCTAATCCTGGTTTTTCCAACCAATTGAGTTGCCTTGGAGATGTTAAGACTATAACCAGAATTTGAAGCTAGTAGGACCAAAGGTAATTCTGCAATCCTAGCACATCTAGAAGTGCTATTAGGTCGCAGAACCCTTAATGAGTTGAATGATACTCCCACAATCCAAATCACCAGTAGTCATCTTCCCTCAAGCTAGCCCACCAATAATGTTGGACTTGCCTTTGAAGGCAGCTATTTTACATTTTTTTGGAAGCTGGGGTTTAAACTGGTTAATTCTCCAGGCCTTCCATCCTACTTACTAGCTGAATATTTGTTCTTTCTTTCTACAGCACAGTTAATCTGCTCTTGGGATATTGCACCACATCTGAATTACATTTTAATTACCTTCTTGCTGTTACAGAGTTGTGCTTGGTAAATAAAAATATATTTTATTTGAAATCAGGATATACTGTATTTAATATACATCCTCATTTTGTGATAGTTTTGAGGAAGCTGATGCAATTCTATTTCCAATAGTGGCAAATATCTGTAGTTTGGATATAGGATGAGGATGAAGATTCATTCTCTAAGGTTGTGGATGGTTTCTAAATGTTTATTTACCAGACTAGGTAACATGTTCAGTGGAGTTTAGGTTGTAGTTTACAACCACAATTGGGATTGGAATTTTGGTTGATAAACAATGCAGTTCAGTGAATCCAACAGAAGAACATTTGACACATCTCCTAAACTCATCGGAAGATGTTATCTAGCCTGGTAACAAAACATTCAGAAACCAACCCACAAGCTCAGAGAATGAACCTTCACCCTCACCTATTTCCATTGGATAGAGAGAAAAAAAATCTAAAATTCTATCAATGACAAAATTATAAGTATTTTCTTGGGTAGGAATGGAACCTATTCTTACCTCTAAGAGGGAGTCAAAGATGACAAAAATGTCTGAATGCCTCATCTTGCCTGAGATCCAAAGTCCTTAATCATCTACACTTTTGCTGGCTTGTCATATTCTACACCGTAGCTAGGCAGTAACACAAAGTGTTCTGGACTTTATCCCCTGAGCAAATAAGTGCCTTCAATCATATCCGGTCTATGAAACTTTGATATGGAAATTTACAAAATGGGTAGTATACATGAGTGGACTGTGGGAAAGAAGGCAGTTTCCATGGGTGTAACTACCCTGAGTTAAATGGGGAGGACAGTCCCATGTTATGAAGTGTGCTAGATTCATCATTAGATCAGATGGATATTTGAAGAGGGAGCAGCAAGAAAGTGACGCATCTGATTTGTATGACCTGCTTTTCAACCCCTGAGTTGCTTCTATTAGACATAATGGAAGATGCTGTCCTAATACCAGCTATTCAACATGAGTTAGAAAAAGACCATTTCCTTGATCTTTGCGAAGTTTCTTGTTCCAGCCCAGGTGGAGAGATCCTAATTTCAAGACAATGGATGTTCTACCATGTTTTGTTGGAACTGAAAACAAAAGTAAATAATGTAGCTAAGTAATCATATAAAAAACTGATAATTCCTGTCAGTCACAAAATACCAGATGACTCTCAGATTGTCTATCAATCCAAAAGCTATTCCATTCGGTGTTCTATTCAACCTTTATAATATAGGTAGGTCTCAATTAGTGCAGTTAATGTATCCCGCAAAATGGTAGTGTTATTTCAGCTTGTGAAATATCTGAAGTGATATTTTTATGGAAAATATGGCATTTGATTACAGCTCAACAGTAATATTGATTTGTTAAAAATAATTTTATAGATATATTACCATAAAGGATAAAAATAATATACTTTTAATTTAATGTATGGTAAACAAAATCACACAGTAGTTCTAGAAAGCATAATAAAAACAAATTCCACTATGGATTCAACTATTTCAACATTGAGTCCTATTGTAGCATTGCTAGGACCACATTTATGTCATAGAATTACATCAAATTTTTACTTTAATGTAATAAGCTTCTTTTTTTTAAACTAGTATGGTTATCCTCTGATGAAATCTTTTTCCCTCATTTTTCACACAGAAAAACAACAGGCATCTCAAATAATTTTGTGGCTGGTACAATTAATAAACTGAATGTGGCAAACTGGCAATTTAATTGTATGAGCTTGAAGATTTGCATGTTGACTGGGGTTATGGAGAACAAGATAAGGATTTTACTTCCTCCAGCACTCACTGGGGAAGGCAGTGAGATCCAACCTTGATACCCCTTAAAAAGGCTATGGATTTAAACAAAGGGATGAGGGAAAATACTTGATTTTCATTACTTAATTTTTATTAAATAAAATTCACTTCTTCACTTTCTCCCATGAAAATTGAGTCACTAGGTAATTCTGCAAAACATCTGTGCAGCATTTTAAATCTGCACTTGTAAGGGAATAGCCTGCTGCTTACTATCAGGGATACCACAAAGATACAAAATATGTGGCAAGAGGCAAAGCACATTATGGCTTGCAGTGTGGGGCTCATGTTTCTTAGGTCAAGCCGAGATGTAGAGCAGTTTAACACCCTTGTAATTTCTTAAAAGATAGAAGCTGTCTTTCGACAAAGCCAAACAATATTTAGGGCAGAGCATTAGTTAACCTACAGAAGGTGTAGCCTCTTGACTTTTTCATGTTTCAGACAGTAATTAATGGGGACTGAAAAAGGTGTTTGCTTGGTGAGATTTTGGGGGATTGCTGTTAGGCAGACCTAATTGCATAGCATTAGATGATTATAGGTAGTACTCAATTTACACAGCAGCGAAATTTCATTTTAATGTATGCCAATTAGTGTACATTCAAAGTGACAATAAAGTTATTCTGTCTATTCTATACTCAGCCGTTATTATTGTTCCCCAAGGGACAGAAAATGTACAAATGTAATGTAAATGAACAGATCCATGCTAGTTGAGCTGTTTCCTTTTTGGGGACCTGTTCAGCAAGGACTGATCAAAGGTGATCTGTAAAAAATCTGGAGAGTCACTAGGAAAAAAAAATTATATAACGCATTGCGGTCGTCAAGCGGTCGCAAAAATTTATACAGCCATACATCCGCCCAGTCAACCCTCATCAGCTTCATCTGTTCCCATGCGGAAACACCACCTCCTACATGAAGCCCCAAACCCCTCAACCCATGAGAGCAAAAAGCTCAGGCCTCTGCAGACAGAACAACGTATAGCTCTAGGGCACGCCTCTTCCTCCTTTCTCATACAAAGGCCTTCTGGGAACTGTAGTTCTCCAAACCTCAAAAGCTTGATTTGGTGTGGTGCATGCTGGAACGTTAACCTTTCTCGTGAGGCCTCTTAGAAGTTGTAGTTTCAACCCAGTGCCTGAGGGTGGATCATTAGGCTGGATGGACTCGCTTTCCCATCATGCTGCCTGGCAAGGGACTATGGGGACCGGAATGAGGTTGGCTAAAATGGCGGGGCTATAGAAATGCTGTGAGTGTTTACGGACGTCGAGAAACGTTACAGGTGATTTAGATTTCTTTCTTTCCCCAAGAATCTTTTGCTGTTGGAGGCTACAAGCAGAGGAGTGTTTTTAAGATTGGGAATAGGGAGAATTGGGGGTGTGGGAGGGGATTCGTTTGTTATCGATGGCCAGCAGTAGTCCTAGGGAAAGGAGTGCCGATTAGTGTCTCTCTTTTTGTTTTCAGTATTTCCACAAGAAGAGGAAAAGCGAAAGGGCCATGAAGGAAGCGCAAAATACATTTTGCATTTTTATTGGTTCCTTTCACGTTTTCAGCTTAATAAACTGCTTATTGAATTTTACTGAATGTTTCTGTGTGCGCAGAGTACATGGAACCATAAGATAACGAAATGGCTTCGATTTATAAAACAGGCTAATCCACCCACTCATGCAAAGCTAAGCGAATTTAGCTTATTGGATGATGTATTTTGTAGCATTTACCTTACTGTGTAAATATTCTTTCTGTCTCTTTATCTCTACCTACCTACCTCCTCTTCTTGCTTCTGGAATTGGGAGGACAGATTTCCAGGAACAGAAAAAGTTTCTCACCAGACTAAAATTTATCTCCTCTCTTCCAATATTTCTGTTTCTTGTTTTTTTAGAGTGAGATAGTGGGAAAATCCTAAAATGATGCTGAGATTTAAGATTTCTGATTTCTATCCAATTTATGAGAAAAAAGAACCTGTGGTGACCTAATTAATTTTGCAAGAAAAATATGTTTCAGTTTACCACAGAGACCAATAAACAACTGCAATTACTATTTTTTTATTGCTTTGTATGCTGCCTATTTTTTTCCTGCACAGAATTCCTTTGAGAATTTACTTTTTATTTTTCAATTTTTCTCTTTTTGCTTGGCTTTTCCCAAAAAAAGTTCAAAGTGGTATCCACGATGTATTATCACATCCTTTCACGATGTATTATCACATCCTTTCAGGACATTAGTGTAATTTTCCTGGAATTTGTATGTATGTGGATTAAAAACTAGATTTTCATATTTTGCATTGTGGATACAGAATGTGCATAATACTGGGATTAATTGACTGACAGTCCTGGTTTCTTATTATATGAAATGCTGAAATGTACTCAATAACCTATATGTGTAGACTTTATGCTCACATCATTCCCCACATTCACAAAGAAAAATATAGTATTTGTAACAGAAAGTACTATTATCAGTGTATATATGGATCTGAAACTGTACAGGTTAATTAATTTAAAGTGTACATAGCATCTAGGTGTTGCTGAAATGTCACTTTGCAGCCAGTTTGACCTATTGTGAGAAATACTAAGAGATATTGAGCAACATCTTGGATTTCACATGTTATGCATCTTTGTCTTAACTTCTGTCCCTGGAATCTCAAAGTACAACTGGGGAAGACTGAAATATTGGAAAGTTGCTGCCAGTCAGATGGGTGTGCTTGATATTAATTACAAGTAATCCTCGATTTACAACCATAATTGAACCCAAAATTTCTAAGTGAATGAGACAGTTTTGCCCCACTTTACAAACTTTCTTGTCACAGTTGTTAAATGAAGTACTGCAGTTGTTAAGTTAGTAACATGGTTGTTAAGTAAATCTGCTTACAGGGGATATTGCAATGATCATAAGTGTGAAAAACAGTCATTTTTTTCAGTATCATTGTAACTTTGAACAGTTACTAAATGAACTGTTGTAAGTCAAGAACTACCTGTAGTATTCTATGTTCCCTGTCATGCCTATACTTTATAAAGAAAATATCATAGATTTTTCATTAAGATTATAGGCATGCAGATCAGTGGTGGGATTCAAAAATTTTTACTACTGGTTCTGTGGGTGTGACTAGGGGGCGTGGTCATATGAGTAAGTGGGTGTGGCTTTTGTTTTTGTTTTTTTTGCTTTTGGCAGCATACACCCCTTCGTATTTTGGACTTTCTGGGCCTCAGGGAAGCCTCCTGGGTTAAGCAGTAAGTGAGGGGAATCCCGGCACAGCTGGTTGTAGGAACAGCCTACGTCTGTTGTCAGGAGGAGGGGGGAAAAAGGAAATATCTTAAGGAGTGACTGGGTGGGCTAGCATCAGGCAGGCAGGGTAAGTGAGCATCAGGTGGGCGGGGCAAGTGAGCGACCAGTGACTGGGCAACCTGGTCAGGGGCATGGCTAGTCAGAAGTTACTACCAGTTCGGCAACCCACGCCAAATCCTTGCTACCAGTTCACCCGAACTGGTACAAACTGGCTGAATACCACCACTGATGCAGATGTGATACAATTGCATGCAAAAATGGACTATTGCATTCTCTCTTCTCACTCTTATTCTTTTCTCCCACATATTAATATAATCCTCCTAATTTAGATGGCTGGGGAAACCATTGAAAAGAGAGAGCGAGATTCTTCTCCCATCAAAGAAGAGCGGAGACGCTCACGGTCAGCAGAACGAGAACGTGACCGGGAGCGTGATAGAAAAGCCTCCCCTGTTGCTAAAGACAGAAAACGACACCGCTCTCGTGACAGGAGGAGAGGTAGTCGATCAAGATCCCGATCTAGATCCAAATCAACAGAGAGGTAATGTGTATCAATGTAATCAGAGTTAGCTTTTTCAAGGATAATTGGGATAATTTCTGTCTTCTGTGTAAATTCAACAACTGTATTTCTGCAGAAGCTGGTTTGGTGGGTATGAGAAGATCATAGAGAAGGTTGCTTTCTGAATTTGATGTGTTTGGTAATAAACTCTCCAGAATTTAAGCAGATGACAGTAAACTTCTGGAGCTGCATGTATTAAGAGAAACTCTTCTTGCAAATTATATGTTTGTAGAGAGCGGCGATATAAAGAGAGGGAAAGAGACAAAGAACGAGAACGCAATAAGAAAGATCGAGATCGTGACAAAGATGGGCATCGAAGAGACAAAGACCGAAAACGATCCAGGTAAAACATAGCTTTCTTTGAGAGAAAGAAAGAAGCTGCTTCAAAGATGTTGAAGTAATTCTAGAGAGATCCTTAGTGTATTGCAACAATATCTAGAGGGCTAGAGATAACTATCACTGGTTTACCAGAATTAAGAAATCAAACACATTGCATTCAAGATTTAAGAGACAACACTTGCTGAAATTGTATTCCAGCTTTGCATTTTCTAGTTTTAGAAAGTTTAAGTAAATTGTGTTTCTCACGATTCAGAAATTGGCTGTTGATTAAGTGGACAAATGTCTCTTGCTGAATGATTAAAAAAAAATACTATTAGTGGTCTTCCAGTACATATATTTTGCATCGGGCACTGAAATGCATATTTCTTGTCTTAGCCCAAGGTTTGCATTTAAAGTGAAGTCATAACTGAAAAATACAGTTAGGAAATTTGTGGAGTATATTTTAATGGTGTGGTCTGATAATTTTGTTTGCCATGTGCCTCCCTTTACTGATATGGTGTCAAATTATTTCCAATTTTGTGATGATACGGGAATGATTTTCAAGCCTCTAAAGCAGGGGTCTCCAACCTTGGCTCCTGGAAGCCTGGCGGACTTCAACTCCCAGAGTTCCACAGCCAGCAAAGCTGGCTGTGGAACTCTGGGAGTTGAAGTCCGCCAGGCTTCCAGGAGCCAAGGTTGGAGACCCCTGCTCTAAAGCAAGGCTGCCAAACTCCCGATTCATGGGTCAGATGCATCACACGCTGGACACACCCATGCCCAGTTTAGCGAAGGGGGGGAAGTCCCAATATGTCATGTGATACAACTGTGATGATGTGAGTTTGACACCCCTGCTCTAAACCCTCCAATAAAGATAATAAACCCTCCAGTAAACCCTTCAACTGCAGCTTTGGGAAAGGGCTAAACATATTTTCATTCTGGGTGTTTTCTGGTAGGTGAGTTTAGAATATTTGGAAATTGAGCATTACATTTTACAAGTAATATGGAGAGAGAGACACACACAGAGAGAATACACATACACACATACAAGTTTCCTAGACTTTCTCTTCTGTTTCAGAAAGGAACTTTTTATTTATATTATTCTCTTAAATGTTTTTTGAAGTCCAATATCAAAAGAAAAACCTAGTGCTGATAGCTAGAACGAAGCATGGGAAGGATCCTGATTATTGTTATACCTGATTTTCAAGATATAGCAAATGCCTTCAAAACCCAATTTCTGAACCTGCACTACTTATTAGTTTCCAATATTGAGAGAAAGTGATGAGCTTCTTATGTTTATTATTTTTAAAATATCTCTGAAAATTTCTCACTGTAGTTGGAATTCTGATTTGATTTTTGAATTATGGCAGTAATTTTGGATTAGTCGAGAATCCTAGCTTTGGAGAGGATCAGGAGATTGTTTCAGTCTTGTGCTCTGTGATATCAGAAACAGAATGACATTCTTCCCAAGAGAAAAAGAGAGACGTGAAACTCACTTTTTTTTTTTAAATCAGTGCCAGGCAAAATGTATGGATTCTGACTGCAACGGAGGAAGGTTGTTTCCCTTTTGATTCTTTTCCGTCTCTGCTTCAGGAGCACCTCCCCAAGTCGGAACAAAGATTCCAAATCAAGGAAAGATAGAGACTCTCGCAAAGATGAAGATGATGATTCCTTGTCCAAGAAGGAAAAGGTACTGCGTGCATCTTCTTGATCATTCATGGTCAAGTGTGCATTCAGATATTAAAGAATAATTCTTTTAGATGATCTGCTTAAAAAGAATATAGAGGTTGTCCACAATTTATGATCGCAAGTCAGACCAACTTTCCTGTTGCTAAGTGAAACAGTTGTTTAGTGAATTTTCAAAATACCCCATTTTATGACCTTTCTTGGACCCCATGATCCCAGGATACTGCAACCATCATAAATATGAGTCAGTTGCCAAGTGTCTGAATTTTGATTGTGTGACCATGGGTCCTAAGTGTAAAAAACAGTAAGAAGTTACTTTTTTCAGTGCCATTGTAACTTGAACTCTCAATAAGTTGAGGACTACCATGCCTATAAATCATGCTGGGACTTCCTATTGGGGGAGGCTATATTGTTGGAGAAACAGGGTACCTATATTCTTCAATTTTTTCTTTTCTCAATTTAGTGGGCTGCTTTTGTCCTGTCCAGATCCACTTAACTTTTATAATAGCAACGTCTCTTTTTAGTGATCTTTCTTGGTACCTTAATGAGCACCTGTATTGTTCACAGGCTCAGCCACTTTCTCTGGAGGAGCTGCTGGCCAAGAAGAAAGCTGAAGAAGAGGCTGAAGCCAAGGTTAGTCCAAAGAGCATCTCTCCATTTTCTCTGCTTCTAGATATCAATCAACTTTTGGAAGGCCTTATTGGAAGACATATTGGATTCCAGCAACCTCCTGCAGAGTAGTCTGATGTGATATTTATCTCAGGGAAAATTTGGGGGTGAGGGTTATAGTCCTGCGTTCCTAAAGAGCACCAAGTTAGAGAAATACAGATTGTAGCAGTCTAGATGTTCTCAACCTTATTTCGTGGTGGTTGGTATTTTTACAACTTCCAACAAAAGGATCTTTCTATTCACCTGCTTGTGATTGGTTGCAGCCCAAGTTCCTTTCTAAAGCAGAACGAGAGGCTGAGGCCTTAAAGCGTCGTCAGCAGGAAGTGGAGGAACGACAGCGGTTCCTGGAAGATGAGAGAAAAAAGAGAAAGCAATTCCAAGAAATGGGAAGAAAAATGCTAGGTATATTCCCCCCCACCCCTCGGGTGTTGTACAATTTATCAACCCGCTATATGCTCAGTTTGTTTCTCTGATACTGTTATTAATTTTGTGAAAAATCTTACCCTTTGCCCTACTTGCAGAAGACCCTCAGGAGAGAGAGCGCCGTGAGCGCAGGGAACGCCTGGAACGAGAGACCAATGGCAATGAAGATGAGGAAGGACGGCAGAAAATCCGTGAGGAGAAAGACAAGACCAAGGAACTGCATGCTATCAAAGTAATGCTTGCCGACTTGGGCAATTCCAGCCATTGTTCAAAAGGGAATAGGGTTCAGTAGAACATCTTTACATTCAAGTTGGCTCTGAGCAGTTCTTTCAACTGTTTTATGACTCTTGGCTTCTAAAGCCCATTCTTCTTACATGTACTGTATATGAGTCTAAGATAAACACAGCTTAGAGATGACCTCTAGATGAATAAAGCTGATTGATGGTGAAGCCTACTGATGACGGGTTTGAATTGTGAATCAGAAAATCTCAATTTTGCACACCTGCCATTAGGTGTCCCAAAGATCCTTTTCAAAAACAACTGAACTAACTTTCTTCTTTTCCTTAAAAGATGTTTGGCTTCTCATCCAAGAAGCTTCTTCAGTTTTGACTAAATGGTGGGGAATGGAAGGATTACATATAAATCTTTCCATTCCCTACCATTCAGACAAAACTGAAGAAGCTTCTTGGAGAAACAAAAACTCTTCAAGGAAAAAACAAAGAAAGCCCAATTGCCTTTTAAAAAGCACCTTTGGGACAACTGACCTGGGTGACTGAACCTCCATAAATATTCTGCCACTAGGTGGCCTTATTCAGGTTTTTCATGCTCTCACTTCCAACCATCACCTATTGGTGGTATACAAAACAGAAATGAACATACTGTTTATTCCTGCTAGCTATATTGTTCATAGAGAAAACAAGATAGGATCAAAATTGAATGTTTAAATGTTTCATTTCTGCCAGGAGCGATATTTGGGTGGGATCAAAAAGCGGAGGCGCACTCGACATTTGAACGACCGCAAATTTGTCTTTGAGTGGGATGCTTCAGAAGATACTTCTATTGACTACAATCCTTTGTGAGTATTTCTTCAAGGAGAGCTTCAGTATGGATTGCTGCTTCATAATACGGATTGGACTCAGCTCAACTATGACTGGAGAAATGTTTACACCTGCTTCTGGGAAGAATGCAATGAAAGGAACATGGAAAATCATTTTGGTGTGATGCAAAAGAATAAGGACAGTCTTACCTCTGTGAGGAAGGGATGGATAAGAAAGCCTTAAGGATTTAGATTTATTAGGTGGTTTGCAAATATTTAGAGTTTCCCATTGATATAAATTGGGCAAGTTAAGTAGTCAGTGGAAAATTGCTTCATTGCAGTGGCACAGTGGTTAGAGTGCAGTGTTGCAGACTACATCTGCTGGCTGCCAGCTGCCTGCAATTTGGCAGTTCAAATCTGACCAGGCTCAAGGTTGGAAGCCTTCCATTCTTCTGAGGTGGCTAAAATGACCAAGATTGTTTGGGGCAATATGCTGACTCTGTAAACCGTTTAGAGAGGGCTGTAAAGCACTGTGAAGTGGTATATAAGTCTAAGTGCTATTGTTATTACTTGTCTACTTGAGTTGGCAGGCCACTTGCGTTTGATTATTGTTGTTCCCAAACCGAGATGTCCCCTCCCCCCCAGATACCCCAAAAAGCCAGGAGGAGCATGTATGTAAACAAAAGGTGGCTCCTACAGTAGAACCAGCCATGTTGTCAGTTGACAAGCTCAAAAGAATTGGAGGTTGAAGTGCAAGATGTTACCCCTCTCATCTCACTTGGCTCTGCCCAGCTGGCACTCAAAATATGCATGAGGCCTGAATAAATATTTAGCATGCGGAAGAGAAAGCACAAAGATTTAATGTGAGATAGCTTGGTAGAAATTCAAGCGGCAAATTGGCATTTGTACAATATGTGCATAGAAGGCACTGGCACCAAAAGAGAGCATTTTTCATCATTGAAGCTGTCTTTATGTAGCTCAGGGATGGATTTTGTTCCACAGTTTAACCAAAACTTCAGATTAGAGGTTCTCAACTTTCTGAAAACTTCTAAAAGAGTAAGAGCTTACATGTTAAGACGTATCATGGCTTGTTGATATGTTCTTCCAATAGGTACAAGGAGCGACACCAGGTTCAGTTGTTGGGGCGTGGTTTCATTGCTGGCATTGACTTGAAACAGCAGAAGCGGGAACAGTCACGTTTCTATGGGGACCTGATGGAGAAGCGGCGAACACTGGAAGAGAAGGAGCAAGAAGAGTAGGTTTTGTGCTGGGTTGGTGAAAGATGTTGGGAATTGAAAGGATGAAGACAAAAATCCTCACAGTATGAGTGATATTAACTTATGCTTCAGCAGTTTCATTGTATCCTGGTGTTCAAATGGAGGTGGTAAATGCATGATAGTCCAATATTTCCCCAAAGCAGTAAGTGGTGGTGAAGTTAGATATTATTAAAAAATAGTAGAACTTGGGCCAAGGGAGAGAATTGGGAAGACCAAACAGCCAGAATTTATTTTTCTGCCAGAGTTTTGCAAAAAAAATAAAACACCCCCACCCCCCCAAAAAAATTCATATGAGAGAAACTTGCTAATGGGAATTTTATGAATGTTGTCATATGCTGTATGCCGTATCCATAACCAGACCCTAGTATTTTTGTTGGATATATGTTTCCTTCTGCTTTTATGTTTATTTGTTTTGTTTGCAGTAATTTTGCCTGATTTCTTGATTCAACTTCCTCACTTTGCTAGGGCACGCTTGCGCAAGCTACGTAAAAAGGAGGCTAAGCAGCGATGGGACGACCGGCATTGGTCTCAAAAGAAACTGGATGAAATGACGGACAGGGACTGGCGTATCTTCCGTGAAGATTACAGCATCACCACCAAGGGAGGCAAGATTCCAAATCCCATTCGTTCCTGGAAAGATTCCTCATTGCCTCCTCACATCTTGGAGGTTATTGACAAATGTGGCTATAAGGTGAGAAGCTGTTTGGTTCGCGAGTCTGATGGGGTTCTTTGATTTATTATAATGATAATTTAAAATTAGATTTCTGCATAGGGTATTATTTACTGTCAGTTTCCAATAATTTAGCCTTACCACTGCAGATGGACATTGAATCCAAGGTGCTTAATTCAGAAGTACGATGGTAATAGTGGTGGTGGCGGCAGCAGCAGCCACAATTGGACATTGCATTTCCTAGAGTTTGTTGATGATGCCTTGAACCGGCATGATTTCTTCTAAAAAGGTCAAATGTATCGTGATAACTCTTTCTTGTTTTGCCCAGGAACCTACTCCTATCCAGCGTCAAGCCATCCCTATTGGTTTGCAGAATCGTGATATCATTGGCGTAGCAGAGACTGGTAGTGGTAAAACAGCTGCCTTCCTTATTCCACTACTGGTATGGATCACCACTCTGCCTAAGATTGATAGGTGAGAGAGTTGGGACATCTTTCTAGAGGAGGAGGGGAAAAATCTCTTGAGAAGGTTGGAGGTTGGGCAAACAGTAAATATTAAGGGATTGATAGTTGTTTGATATTAAACAATATTCTTTTGGCCATTCTAGAAAAACTCCCATCATTTCCTTGAATTTTTAGCTCTGTGTTGTGGCAAACTAGAGAATTGCACTAAGGGATTCAGTGTTGTAAAAAATGTTTTGTGTAGGAATGAAGCTTTCTCCGCAATCAAGTGACACTTCCCAGATTATAGAGTAGAATGTGCAGGAGCAGGATTACAGTCAAAATTTGATATAGAAGTTAAGATTTGGTCAGTCAAAAGGTTAATCTAATCCAGCATTAAGGTTGCCAATAGAAATCAGCAAGATGCTTTGGGGAAGCTCACAAACAAGGCAAATTAGATATAAGACAGATTGTGGTTCATAAATAATCCCATACTCCCCCCCCCCCCCGAAATGATCTTATTAAAGTTCCTGTTATATATGGTTCCCCAACTGGACACCATTTGGATATGTAGACTTCCGTCCATTTGGAAGAAGCCCTGATTGGACATTGGAATAATATATGTAAAAAAACTGCATTACTTCATTCAACAATTCCACTAGATTAGAAATAATCTTGTCTGATGGGTGCCCATTACATTTGACAATCCAGTACCCTAGAAAATCCTTTGTTAAAGTAGGAGTGAAAATGACAAGAAAAGTGTTTTTAATAACGTTTCAAGCTGATTCAGATGGATCTAGATTTCAAAGGCATTAAACTATTTTTTTTTAAAAAAAAAAGCTCTCTTAAGTTTTCACCGTTCAATTGGACATTACCATTCAGCTTGCTGTTTTTCTCCATTGCAGGATTGAGGAATCCGATCAAGGTCCCTATGCTATCATCTTAGCTCCCACTCGTGAGTTGGCTCAGCAAATTGAGGAAGAAACCATTAAGTTTGGAAAGCCCCTGGGCATCCGCACCGTGGCTGTTATTGGTGGCATCTCACGTGAGGACCAAGGCTTCCGCCTGCGCATGGGTTGCGAGGTGCGATTGCAATAATAAAATTTGTCACATTTCCCAGTCACAAATGTTTGTCTTGTAGATTGGCAAAGTGCACCCCGTGAAAAATAAATGGCAACTGTGCATAGTTTAATACAGGATTCCCTTCACTCCACAGCCTAGCTCAATGTCCTGACTAGACCAAGTATTTTGCTTTCAGAACTTGCTGGAGGAGGGAAGGGAAGGGTTGATTTTGGCCTTGAGTGTCAGGGTAGACACAAATACCTTCCTCCCTTTGAATTCCAGATTGTGATTGCCACACCTGGCCGACTGATTGATGTGTTGGAGAATCGCTACCTGGTGCTGAGCCGTTGTACCTATGTGGTATTGGATGAGGCTGACCGTATGATTGACATGGGGTTTGAACCTGATGTGCAAAAAATTCTGGAACACATGCCTGTTACTAACCAGAAACCAGATACCGATGAGGCTGAGGACCCCGAGAAGATGCTGGCCAACTTTGAATCGGGCAAGCATAAATACCGACAGGTTGGTGGCACTGAAATGTCTTGTTGTCAACTCGGGTTTTTTTTAAGCAGTTTAAATTGAATTCTTTCTTTTGACCAGAATTCCACCTCTTAATCTCACATGGTCAGTTTTCAAATGTAAATGAAAATTAACCAAGATTAAAAGGAGTTGCCTTCTGTCTGAGAGTTGAATGGTCATGGCAATTAAGGGGGAAAGTGTAATTAAATTTTATGATGCTTTGAAAGCTTTGTTCACTTGAGAATTCAAATGTCTTATAAAGGAAAAAGACTTTCTCAATAGGGAAAAAAAGAGCTCTTTTTTTTTTTAGGGAAGGTTTTTGTTCTGTGGAATAAGAAGAAGAAAAGTACTACTGAGTAAGAATCTTTGTGCATATTATTTCTTTCTCTCTGTGTCTGCTTCCATGATAGACTGTGATGTTCACAGCAACCATGCCACCTGCCGTGGAACGTCTGGCACGCAGTTACTTGCGCCGGCCAGCTGTGGTTTATATTGGCTCAGCTGGCAAGCCACATGAGCGTGTGGAGCAAAAGGTCTTCCTCATGTCAGAATCAGAGAAGAGGTAAATATTAGGATGGGAGGTGAAGGATGGGAACTTGAGCTTTGTTTAAAGACCTAAATGTTCCAGAAATTTTGAAGGTAAAACGACCAAGTTTTGTTCTGTTTCTTTCTTTGTTTTTGGACATTGAGAAAAACAGAAATATATCCAACCATCATTTCTGCCACCCTTTGTTAAACTAAATTTGCTTTCCTATTTTGAGAACTTAAATTGCATTACAAGTACTCCTTGCTTAATAACCACAATTGGAGCCAAAATCTTGGTCATTGAGCAAAATGATTGTTAAGCGAGATGCCCACATGACTGCTTTGTTCAATTACCACAATCCTGGTGTTCCTCAGTTTTAGTCATTAAGACATCTCCTGGGTCATTAAATGGATGGTGCAAAAGAGCTGCCTGCCAAAGGGTTTCAGCTCCATGTAGAGATGAAATCCTTCCAGCAAGCAGCCCTTGCCCTCTCAAACGTTCCTGCAGCCTGCTGGAGGATTTCAGTTTGTACATGGTGGGGAAATCCTCCAGTGGGTTACAGGAACAGAGATGAAATCTTTAGGATTTCAGTTCCATTCCTGCAATCCCAGAAGGGTTTCCCCTTCCCCTCCATCCTCTCTGCTTGCAACCTTCCTTGCTGGTTACCCATTGACTTTCTGAGGAAGCTGGCAGAGAAAGTTGCAGATGGTGATCACATGATGATGGGATACTTGTCAATCAATCATAAATGCTGATAGATTGATAAGCATTGAGGTTGTCATCACATGGCTGCAAGGGTGTGTGTGCACAATTTTTTGCAATAGTGAGAAATGCTTTACAGGTCCTAAAGCACTCCTTCTGAAGCCATCTTTAATTCAAATGTTTGTTAAGAAAGTACTATCTGTATGGATAATTTGGTTTCCTCATACACTTATAATTTGTATATTTATTCAATATAAAACAAATTAGTTGCATTTACTAGTCAAGTTTACTTTAAAATATTTTTAAATTTTAATTGTCATCCTCTGAGAGCTGGTCCAGAGGAGACCCATTTTAATTCAACAGTGGACATGTTCATAAGCACTGTACTTTCTTGAGTGCAACTCCCCATGCCCTGCCTGCCCCTAATGGGGCAGAAATGCATCTTGTTCACTGGAGAGCTATCCTGTGCTGCTTATCTTTTGCTTACATGACAAGCATTGCTCTGATATTTTAGATAAAAATCTCCCCATTACAAATTAAAATGTTTTGAAGAAGTAACACATAGCAATAGGTGAGTACTTTGTGGTTAATTGCCTGAGAGTTTTCCTTCATGTCTGCTCTTTGTGTTTCTATTTGAAATAAACGTGGGCCGATTCCAAGGTAGGATTATGTCCATGGTGTTCCTGCATGACAGAGCATCAAACTATTCCTGAAATGGTGGCCCAGGGATGAAAAAGGCTTCAGTGTACTGTGATATACATGTAGTACTAGAATGTAGCAGGATATTTTGGTTTAATGTGTGATACCTTTCCAGTCTCAGCCATTCATATTTATTCCTTACCATTTTCCCCCTTTCACTTACACAGAAAGAAACTGTTGGCTATTTTGGAGCAAGGTTTTGATCCACCCATTATCATCTTTGTCAATCAGAAGAAGGGCTGTGATGTATTGGCCAAATCTTTGGAGAAAATGGGGGTGAGTCACAATCCTATTTAGAGTTACAGAATTGCAAATGTTTGTTGAGATTAAGGCTTGTTAGGGTTCCAGGCTCCTGGAACGAAATCTTTCCTTATCTGTTGGACAATGTGTGATTCTCTCTCTCCTGTTCTGTTGCAGTCGACTGTTGAGCAAATAGCTTGTAAAATGCATTCATCAATTTTATAAAAAAACTCTCTCTCTGTAGGAGCTTTTCCTCTAGGAACTTTGTTGTTAAAAAAGGACTATTTCTGCTGAAGTGCCAATTATTTTTATCCCCAGAGTAACTTGCAAGATACCTCTAAAATTGTGTGGAAATTGGTAGGACTAATTCTGCCGCACTCCCCTTTCAAATATCTATGCCGTTGAAATAATCAATATTCATTCCTGCTCACTTCTCTTCACCACCACCCTCACTACAACTGGACTTTTCTTAATATATTGTTCCCTTTATCTCTACAGTACAATGCTTGCACACTTCATGGTGGTAAAGGTCAGGAGCAGCGTGAATTTGCCCTCTCCAATTTGAAGGCTGGTGCCAAGGACATTTTGGTGGCCACAGATGTAGCCGGTCGTGGTATTGACATTCAGGATGTGTCCATGGTGGTGAATTATGATATGGCTAAAAACATAGAAGGTGAGTTATCCTTTTATTTATTTTTCCCTTTCCTTCAAGTTCCCCCATGAGTGGAATGTTTGATAGTTCTTTTCTCTGAATGAAATTTTGAAGAACTAGTGTTTGTGAGCATGTGTAAGGCAGGGTGATTGGAATATTAGAAGATATATGCCCCAGTCAATCTCAAAGAGATGTGGATTCTCCTAGCAGTACATTGCTAGATGGTGAATTGTGGCAAAATACAAAAGCCATAAAGTATGTAATTTAAATCTTCTTCCAGTTGCCTTCTTATTAGACAGTTTTTACAAAGCAGAACTACTTGGCACCTTGTCTTACAGGCTAATCCCAGGATTGTTGAAATAATGTACGGAAAGTATTCTGAGCCTTGAAATGCTCTCTCCATTGTTTGTTTATTGCTTCCTTAAACATTATGCTGTTCTTAAAGGATAGCCATACAGTTCTCCAGAGTCTGTTAGGTCAGGGTTCTCCAATCTCTGGGCCGTATTTGCAACCGAGTTGTGAAAATGGCAGGCAAGTGCGTGCATGCGTGTCTCCGCAGCACCTGCCGCTCGCACAAAATCATCCCCCCTCCTCCCGCTGGTCTACAAGGCCAGAAAGGTTGGGGAACTCTGCGCTAGGTCTCCAAATTGCATCTGATATACCAGTAGCGTCGGTGCCTTGACAACTCAATTCCTTCTTCGTTGCAGATTATATCCACCGCATTGGTCGAACGGGGCGAGCTGGGAAAAGCGGTGTCGCTATTTCTTTTGTCACCAAAGAGGACTCTGCTGTCTTCTATGACCTTAAGCAAGCTATCCTTGAGAGTCCGGTATCTTCATGCCCCCCAGAACTGGCCAACCATCCAGATGCCCAACACAAACCAGGAACCATCCTCACTAAGAAGCGTCGGGAGGAGACTATCTTTGCCTGAGTGTGTAGTTAAGCCTACAATGAGCTGCCTCTCTCCCCCCCCCTTGTATTATAATCAGGGGCCACCCTTTGACCACCATTTGAGGCCTAGGCAATGACACAGGGTAAAAATGACACAGTGGCTCTTCCAGTCTTTAACAGTGAAGTGGCTGTTTTCATTTTCTCATTTTCTGTGAATGTAAATACACTTCTCCCACTATATATATATGATGACCCCTGCATTGAAATGAAGACTGAACAACAGGAACATTTCTCCAAAACACAGGTGTCAAACTCGGGATGTCACATTGTTATCACATGATATTGCAATGTTTCCCCTCCTTTGCTAAACCAGGAGTGGGCGTGGCCAGCACATGACACATCTGACCACGAGTTGACACCCCTGCTTCAAGAGATAGGGTGTCATCTTGCATCTGGATTTCCACAGATCCTTTAATCATCTTCTTGAAGATGGTGTCTATAGAAAACTTGTATTTCTTTTTGTTGTGGTGGTTGAGAATGGCTAGCAATCTTGCCTTCCAGACATATTTGAAGGGTGGAGGATTCAGTTATCTATTCTTACATTTGCCATCTCCATAAATCAGAGAAGGAGGACTTTTTGGACTTGGCCCAATGAAGAGAGGAATTCTATTTGTGATCACTTACTTCTCCAGACCCTCTTTTCCTGCTCCAAAGAGGACTTCTCCCCATTTCTAATCCTAAACTGTTATGTTTCAATGCAATTGTGTTTTTATTTTATCTAGAACTGCCCCCACAGTTCACATAAAAAGGGCAGATAATGTACAGAAAGACTCCTATTTTTTTCCCAGTGACCTGAAAAAAATTACTATAAATCCATATGAAACATTGTTCTGCCTGTTTATTCTTGGTTTTTCACAAGTAGAAATATATACGTTGTAAAGACCTGTGATACTGCTGCCATAGCTGTATTGCTGCTGTTCTTTTTGAATGAAGCAGTTCTATTGAAAGGACTATTTAATTAGAAATAATAAGTTGGCTGCTTAATGCTGTATATGTGAATGAGAAACAGCAGCACTGCTTGTAGCAAAATAATACTTAAATTGAGAAGTCTGGAGAAACCAAGGAAATGTCTCATTTCCTGAAAAGCCAATAATTTTCTCTGCAGTAGTTATAGTTTTCTTCTGAGGTAGATTATAAGTTGAATTTGGGTGGGGGACGGGGACTCCTTTAACCAATTCTAATTTAATGATTAGCAGTGATAACCATGTGCAAAATAACTATGTTTGACATCAGTTTCAAAAGTCTCAGGAAAGTATGCCATCAGTTGAGACAAATGTTGGGTTCTCTTTTGTTTACAAAATGTTGCATTATTACAACAAACTATTGTTACTACTATATCAGGAGTTTGAGGGTGAAGGTTTTCAATTGTGCCACAAGTTTTATTAGTGCTACAATAGAGTTCCCTGTTTGTGTACACTTTCATACTCTTAAGGTGATATTCCTGGCCGTTCATCAACTCCACAGCACAAGCTAGAGAAATTTCATGAAAAAGCTTCTTGTACTTAATTTCAAACTATGCAAAATTGCACAATCTGATTCATAAAGGTCTATGCTTATGAACACGATTGTTCTAAATTTTAATCCCCAATATATTTAGTAAGTTATATCCTAATTGTTTTTACAAATAACTCAAGAGGGCAAACATCTTCAACACACCTTCCTCCTATTTGTGAGGTGGGTTGGGTTGAGTGACAATGTCCCATGGTCATCCAATTGGCTTCTATGGCTACGGTGGGAATAGGATGATGCAAAGAGGAGATACTTTGTTAAGCAATTAGTCTAATATGAGCTTATCTTGTTGCAACTGATGGGTTCTACTAAATACTGTTGTTTAGGTTTGTACAGTTCATTAAAAAAAATTTTAACCAGTCAAAAAAAATTTTTTTAACCAGTGAAAAAAAAATTTCAGTCAAAATTTCTGCAAAAGTATGGCTTTACAGACTACCTTGTATTGCAACAAGATAGATTTTCAGACCATAGCTTTTAAAAAATATTTCTTGAAAGCCAGAAATAGTGAGCCATTCTATAGATACCCACTCCTCAAAACCATAATTTTCAAAGTGAGAATCATCAAAATGCATTTTGTGAATGGAAAGAAGTCCTTCGGAAGATGACCTCTGACAGATGCTAGGGAAAAGTTGGTGCTAGGCTAGATTTTTTTCTAATATATCTGAAAGTCACAACTGATGCATAGGAAGCAAGCAGAAATGCTACTCATGGTGTGTTATGCGCGTTTATGTGAGTCTTGGTTAATAGGCAGACTTCTGACATTTTACTTATTTTATAATTTCAGTGTTTCAGTTATTATCTGAGGAAGGTTAGACGCCACCCAGTCCACACCTTTCCTAGGTTGAATGCAACTGATGGGTAAATTGAGAATGTGATGATTGCAACCCATTCATTGACCTACCTGCTTTTTACTCCTTTGCACAAATGCCATTTGATCTAAAAGGACCTTGCTTATTCTGGCTACGGTATTGGAACCGTTGGCACTTTAACATGAAAGCTGTTTGAGACAATTATACCGATAAAGTGTGGCTTATGTATCCCATGTAATTGCCATAGATTTTCCCCAAGGAACTCTGGGAACTGTAGCCTAAGGTCCTACAAATGAGGAGACCAAGCCTTATTCTTATCCTAGAAGAGAATAGCTCTGGAGCCAATTGAAAATTGTGATAGGTCAATTCTGAACACTCAAGTCATGGGATATCTGTTCATCCCAACCTTCGGCTCAAGAACCACGCTGGGTCTAGAGTTGCTTCAAGGGAAGGGTATTAACGTACACCAACCAAAACACCACCTTAACTTGTCCTTCAAACCCTTCATTCCAATGTCGTTGTAGCTGTGCTCAAAATAACAACCACTCAGCCACATGTTATAAATACCAATGCTTGTTGTTTCAAACGGCTTACAAGTTTTGGGGGAAATAAGTGCTCTCTACAAAAGAAGAGTAACAAAGCTGTTGCAGCAGCCCATCAAACAACCACTACCGCCTGGATAGAAACATTTCCCCATCCTCAAAACCACCTAAGCCACAAAAGAGGGAAGAGCATTTCCCCTTCGGCTCTGGACCATCCAGGGGTACAACAGACACTCAACACAACTCCCAATGCTAGTGGGCAATATTTACAGGCTGATTTCTGGTAGCTGTACGTGCTTTTGAAGGGAAGGAACTGCCACCCACTGCCCCAAGAATGGAAGAGGGAAATGGAAGAGCAGGGTTTGCGCATTAGAAAAAGCAGGAAGAAGGATGGCTATAGCCCTGGGCCACTTCCTCAAGATGGAAGCCTGAAGTGCTGAAGGTAGGAGTCACCATGAAAGAGCAGGACCCACTGATAATTCGGCACCACATCTTCCTTCCACTTCTCGCAACACAAGTGGAATGCGGAAGATGAAGGTTGCATGCAATTAGCAAGGAATTTTGGAACAAGTGAGGAGGATACAGAGCACAAGCATCTCATACTGTGGCTTTAAAAATGTCTTCCCACTAGTCCTCTAACAGAAGTGACTGTGCAGGAGATGATCTAGCAGGACAAGAGGAACAAGGTTGAGCGTTGGGTTTTGGTTCCAAGGAAATAAGGTTTCAAGGCTTTCACTCTATTGGGGATGAAATAGATTTGGAGTAGAAGGCCAACAAAGATAAGGAAAGGCCTATTTGTCCCCTTCTCCACTGGCTATTTTTTTGTGCAAAATAACTTTCTCTGCTGAAGACTCCCCCTTTGGATCTAAAACTCCCATCTAGAAAAGGCAGCCAGTTGGCTGGAATAGGTTGGACAGAGAATACTTTGGAACTAGGATGGAAAGGGGTAAACCTCTTTCCTGCTACTCTACCAATAAAGCCTGGAGGCTTTATTAGGTATGCTAGTGCACAGTACAGTTTGCATCTCAGCTTCCTTAGAATCAACAACTTGCTTCAAGGTCATGGGAGGAACTACATAGAAGAATATGGAAGCTAAGAAAACCTTGGGTAAATCTGAAGTGATTTTTTTTCTCTTTTGTATCTGCCTCTATTCATCTATCAATGATTGCGAGGGCAACTGAAGATGGAATCTGGGTAGCCCTCTCAGCGATAGTGATGAACATTTATATATTCTTGTAGAAAAGCCACTGCCATACATATTTTTTGGCCTTTGTGATATTTGGATTATATCCAACTTAGCAGCGGATAACTTCTCAACAATCTCTTCGATCACCCTGCCATAGTTGAATGATCTTTCATGATCTGGACTTAAAATGAAATTAAATTCCCTGAATGCAGAACATTCAAGGTCAGGGAGCCTTTTAGTTCTACCTTCTCCCTGATGTATTAACCTTTTCTGTGCTGGCTGAGATATTGTAGCTCAGTTTCACCTGCTGCTTATTGCACATGATTCACCAAAGCATTTGCACAAAATGGTTGCCAGTGCCACAAAGGATCATGCCCTGTAACTGAATCAGCATTGGCTGTTTATATCCATTTCTAGAGTGCGTATCGCTCTTAATTAGCAATCCTGATTATCTACACCAATCTCAATTTCTAGACAGATCTTGGGACATGTGCACACAGCTCTAACTTTTATAGCAAGGCAAAAAAAAGCAAGGCTCTGGATCTCCCGCTTTGAAGAAGTAAATTCAACCTAAGGTCTCTACATGCCTGGCTTACTTTGTCCCTTGTAATCTTCAGCTCTGATCTCCTGCTCAGTTAAAAAGAGCTACAACCAGCTTCCCTCTTGGAAAAATTTTCTTCCTCTGAGATGCAGAAGCCCAATCCAAATCCTAGCCTCCCCACCTCTCCCAAAACAGAACCAGGAAGTGAAGTTTACCCTGCAAAGATATTATCATGGCCTACATAATCCAAAGTGAAGGAGGGCCAGACAAATCACCCAACCTCTTTTAGGCAGCCATGGCTATGTCTGGGCTACCCTAGATAGCACCTGTGTCCTGGGGCAGGACCTGCACTCTGTGGGGCTCAGCTACAAAGGGAAAGAGAGAAAGGCTTGAGATCAGGCAATTAACTCAGTTTGGGAGATGGCAAAGACAGCAGCCGCCATGTCTTGTGTCCCTGGATGCCTGGCCAGGATGTCTCAATAACTATCTTTGGCCCAGGGCCGGTTGCGTTGCCAGTTCCTGTCATTGTGATTGTGCTCAGAGTCGCGCTCCAGAAGACGGTCCTGCGAGTCATGGCCGTTGGTGCTGCGGAGGCCACTGTTGTGGTTACGGTGAGGCTGGTACAGGTCAGTGTAGGCGTCGGAGTATTCATCTTCCAGGTGCCGGGAGCTGCGCTGAGAGGACGCCGTCCACGTCTTCCGCGAGGTGTCGCTCACTTCATCGGATTGCATCAAGCTGTCGTGCTCCACTGGGGAGCGCTCACTCTCATGCTCGCCCACCGGGGCATGGCTCTGACGGAAAGAACCGCAGAAGGAAGTTGTTAGCAAGCCTTCTGCCTGCCTCGTGCTCTCCCAACATGACACCCGGAGCTGGGCTAGAATTCAGCCTTTAATTTGCTCCATCCAAGACCTGCTATATGACTAGTATTCAGGATCCCCAATCCATCTACAGCAGGGGTGGGGAACCACGGCCCCTTTACAAGCTGTGGACTTCAACTCCCAGCATTCCTGAATTCCATGCTGGCTCAGGAATTCTGGGAGTCGAAGTCCACAGCTTGTAAAGGAGCCATCATCAACATGGAACCACTGGCTGAAAAAAAGAAAGGAATAAGTGTTTTAAAGATGACCAAAGTTTATACATATATGTAAATTTGCATTATTCGTTATATGTGTCATTTGGTGATGTAAGGCAAGCAGGTGTGTCGGGATGTATGCACCACATTCATTGTTTTTCAATGTTTTTCCTTTTGTTTCACTAATAAAATTTAATTTAAAAAAACAATCGCTTTGTTTAGCAACTGAAGTTTTGGCCCCAAATGTGCTCATAACAAGAACAACCTGTATATTGGTCTCTTCCTCTTTACCCAAAGTTAGGTTTTTGAAATGAGGTGCAGCTGGTTGAAGATTCTCTAAGAGAATAACTCAAAGACAGAAAATCTCTGTCAGTCAAAATATTTTTGGACACAAAGAATGGCCACTGGGAATGCTGGCAGTGGCTAATGGCATCTGGAATCCAATACCTGGTGGGGCCAAGATTCACTGCCCCATTTGAGGTTAGTTTGGGGGGGGGGGGCAACATAATAGCAATTCCCAGTTGGAGATAACAAGGATAGCCTATTGCCTTTGGAGTTCTCAAATGAGTTTCAAAGCATCTGTCACAGTCACTGCTAGAAACTGGATGTTGTACTAGAAAGAGACTTTTCAGTTGGGACAAGACCGGCAATTTGTCGTACCTGCAGGCCAGAAATGGCAGTGGAAGGAGTCAGGAGGTTTTGGCTCCCAAGACCGTGTGCAGGGTGGTGGGTTGCTCGCCAGTACACCTCCAAATACTCAGACAGATGTTCACAAGCATCCTCCAGCTGGTTCTCGTCTAGGATCACATCGAAGAGTTCCTTGGGGAGGAAACAAACAGCAAAGATAAAAAGGAAGGAGGAGTAAGAGTTATAAACTGTGCTACAATCTGCTCTTGCTGCCGCCTCTGTAAGCTAGTCCTTGACTTATGACCAGTCACTTAGCAACTGTTCAAACTAACAACAGACCCAACCCCCCCAAAAAGGTACTTACAATCTGGTGGTGAAGTTCTGATGGCTGCCCTCCCCTGCAGTCACTTAATCGCATTTCAGGCAATTGGCCTGCATTTTACAGCTGTTTGCAGCATCCTGTAGTCAGGCAACTGCAGTGTAGGTTTTTGTCAAAACCCAGCATTTACTTCCACTTTTCAGCAAAAGCAGGTCAGAGCAAACAACGGATGGATTTGTTTAGCAACTCTAGTTTTTGCTTTACAGCTGCAGATTTACCTAACGAATGTGGTGATTTGCTTCACAACTGCTGTAAAATAACAGTGGTTGTGGGATGGTCTCATAATAAGCCACTTTATGACCACGTAACAGGCACCGAGGGGGTCCTTGCTGCTCTCTGAGCCTGTTTGTTTTCTTGCAGATGTTTCATTACCCTAACCTAGGTAACACCATCAGTGCTTGTGACTAGCACCGATGATGTTATCTAGCTAGGATAGTGAAGCCCTGAAGAAAACAAGCAGGCTCAGAGAGCACCAAGGACCCCTCATTTCAACCCACAGCTACAAATATTCTCCTTCCCTGATAACAGACAGTCTCCATGTACTGTCCTAAGTCAAAGACAACTGTTGTGGTTCGCTGGCAGCCTGTGCAGAATCGGACAATGGGGAAGAACGGGGACCAGTTCGGGAATCTGAAGAGGATGGGATGAGGGTCCTTCATCCGATGCAGAGATGGAGCCAGGACCATCTGAGAGTGGGGTGCTGACTCCAGAGCCTTCAGAATCTGGCAGCAGCAAGGCAGAGGAACAAGGGGAGCCTGTTCCCAGTCCGCTTGTGCGCAGGGCTGCTAGAAGGCAAAGAGCAGCTGAGACAAAAGGGGAGACTCAGGAGTAAGGCTTGGAGGTGATTGCCCCTCCCATAAGGTATAAAGGACAGGCAAAGGGAAAGAAACCTTTGTAGGAACCAAAGTCGTTCATTCTGTTCAGATTAATCCTTGAAGCTCTGTGTGGACTTTTTACTTTGGTTGGTTTTTTATAGTTCTTTTGGCATTTTTGTTGTTGGCAGCAATTCAAAGGAGAGAAAGGTGGGTGCTTATCTCGAGGGACTGTTTGGGACTCATTACAGGCTGGGAATGAACATAATTCCCAGCATTGAAATAAAACAAGAGTTGTTTTAACTAAGCATGTGCTTAATTACGGTCTTGGAAGCCTTGGTCAGAACAACAACCTGCATTGTGTGTTCCTGCTCCCATCATTCCAAACCTGAACAACAATGGCAGGGGAAGAATCGGAATTCTGGTCTAACACATCTTTAAGGCGGCAGGCAAAGGAGCACTGGAACAGAGGCAACCGCTGCTGAGGCATCATGCAAGTGTTCAGTCGTGACCATGATTAAGTACTGGAAAATGACATCTTTCTTCAAACAGACACAGAACTTTCACTGTGAATTTAATGCTTTGATGGTTCCCCAAAATTCACAGACAGCCTGGATTCTTGAATAAATAAACCTATTAATTGAGAACTTGTGTATCTTCCCTTTATGGATGTGAGCCATTGCAAAGTACAGGTAGTCCTCGACTTACGACCACAATTGAGCCCAACATTTATGTTGCTGTGCGAGGCATTTGTTAAGTGAGTGTCGGCATTTCAGAAAACCTCCACTCCAACAAACAACTCCGAGACAGACATCCTCTCCAAAGTTCTTTTTTATTTTGGTAGTAAACTGGCACCATCTGGGAAATCCCGAATCTGAAAGTTCCAGGTTTCCTTGCAATAGGTAAGAACTACAAATCCACCCCCTGAACCCCTCATCGCATCACATGCCCAATCACCATTCACCTTAGCTTGAGATGTCCTCTCAACCAGGTGCAGTAATAACATGACCTTGACTTAGCAGAAAAATACTATGATGTCTAACCACATGCACTCCGAGAAATTCCCCCCTCTCATTTTCCCAGGCTCAAGAATGTGGCAGCGTGGAAGCGTCTGGTGCTAATATGGCTTCCAAAGCTGGCAGTGAGTTTTTGCCCCATTTTATTATCTTTCTTGCCACAGTTGTTACCACGGAATCGCTGCAGTTGTTAAGTTAGTAGCACGGTTGTTAAGCGAATCTGGCTTCCCCATTGACTTTGCTTGTCAGAAGGTCACAAAAGGGGATCACATGACCCTGGGACCCTGCAACCGTCATAACTATGATTTGGTTATCAACTGTCTGGATTTTGATCATGGGACTATGGGCATGATGCAATAGTGGTAAGTGTGAAAAATGGTCATATGTCACTTTTTTCAGTGATGTTGCAACTTTGAACGGTCACTAAATGAACTGTTGTAAATTGAGGACTACTTGCATAGAAAATAAAACAAGTGTTGATTGGGGTCTGTGGGAAAACCATCTATGCATGTCCAAAAGCAAACGGATTCTAGTATGTAGCTTCATATCAGCCTTTTTAAGAAAGGGGCAAATTATCAGTAGAGAAGAGCAGCCAGAGAAATTTATTTTACTTTATGCCACCAAAGTGGAACCAAGCAGAGCCAAGACCAAGATGGAAAATGAATTACGCATAAAAGACTCACCGGAGGACACTGGACAAGCTTGTCAGCAGCCATCATTTGCACATTGAGATGCTTCACTTGTGATTTCCCTCTGGATTTAATAAGGCGTTGCAACACCTTCCACAGAACAAGGAGAAGATACAGTTCAAAGTCACCACATGAAATCTAGAGCTACTATAATGTCTTAGTAGCAGATTTGAGTTAAGAATTAGAACACCCTTACCTAAACTTAAGAAAGTCCAAGTGGGTTAATTAATTCTCAAGAATGCTTGCTTACCTTGGGATTCCTTAACCCCAACATCTGGCAGGTGCCCCCATTGGGAAGAGCTGATCTAGAGCTATTGATCTACATAAGTAAGACAGTGGCCAAGGAATGAATTTGGCTTTCTTGCCAGGAACATTCAATTCATAAACATCCAGTTCCTTTTCTCAGCCTCAGCCAACTGAGAAAATTACAGATCTGCTGTGCTATGCCACTATAGCTCCCCTCGTTATGTGGCCCTTAGCCCTGTTTCCTTGGTCCACAGAAGGTCAAATATCCCTCTGTGCAAATATGCAGTATTGGTGTTGCAGTTGTCAGCTATTCTGAGGCAGGAGATGTGTGAAAATAGTTAAGCAGCCAATATAATTTGGCTACAATAACTTGAAAAACAAAGCCACCTCTCCAAAGTCTGCTCTTCCAGCAAAACTCTTGTCCTTTGAATCATTCCCTTGTGTACTGGAGATGCAACTGCTCCTAATTACAACAGATAGCCCATAGTCAACCAAAGGTTGATTGCCCTTGTTGGAAATGAACCTGGGCTTCCTAAGGAAGGGAGGGGGTTCTCTTGATTGATGTGGCTCCTTCTTCTGATATGGTAGCTTGGGAGACCATCTAGTTATGGGAGTAGCCCACCCACCTATCAGATGGCCCTGTGTCTATGGAGATTCTCAGTCATCCAGGTCATCGTGGTGACAAAGGTGCTTTTTACAAAATGTAGAGACTAGTAGTTCCAAAACTGCTTTTTCCAAAAGGCAATTGGACTTTCTCAAGAAAAAAAAAAAGCACCTTTGGGACTGCGTATCAGGCTGTTCACTGAAGAAATCAAGGATGGCAGCGCTCTGCCTCTTCTCTGGTGATGGGAAACAGCCATTTCCAATCAATTTTCTTTAAAAAGAAAATGGCAGGGCAATCCAGACCACCCTGTTACAAGCAGCTTTAGCATAAAACACCAAAAGTATTTTCCCATCACCCTCTGCTCTGGAACACACACCTGGAATCTTGTATTTTAAAGCCGAGAATGGAAGTGACAGGTTCTCTCTCTCTCTCTCTCTCTCTCATATTCAAAGATTGTTCTGACTTGCTAACTTTATTTGGATAGCAACTGTTTCCCTGTTGTGAGGACTATTGTAAAGATTATTGAATAAGGCTACAGCTTTGTAATCTCAGGAGCATCACCAGGTAACCCCACAAGGAGGCAGCAAAAGCACCCCTGGGAAGGCTGTATTCCCAGCTCACCTTTGGGGATGAAACTTTGACATAGACAACGATGGGAGCCAGAGAGGTTTTGGCCAGCTGGGCTGGGTGGTTGATGGTGTCTGCATCCAGCACTACCAGTTGCAAGGACTTGGCCAATTCAAAGATCCGCTCAATCTCGCTCTGGACTTCAGCTGTAAAACCAACAGAAGGGCTGTGAATTTGGACATCCTTCTCCCCAAGAGGAAATGCCATTTTCTCAGCTTCCTTCCCTCTGTACGTCCCAGATACAGTTAATCCTTGACTTAGGACCACAAACTGGGGCTTGAACTTCCATCGCTTGGCAACACCATTGTTATAAGCGAGTCTTGCCGATTTCTCAATCTTTTTTGCCATGGTTGTTAAGAAATCACTGCAGTTCTTAAGTGAATTTCAGGGTTGTTAAGTGAATTCAGCCTCTCCCATTGACTCTGCTTGTCGGAAGCCTGCTGGGAAAGTTGCAAATAGTGATCACATGACCACAGGACACCGCAACAATTGCAAATACATGCCAGTGATGAAACATCCGAATTCTAATCATGGGGAAGCTGCAATAATTGTAAGCGCAGATTATAAGGCACTATTTTGAGTGCTGTTGTTAAAGTTGAACACACGCTAAACAAGTGGTTGTAAGTTGAGGAATACCTGTATCTCTTGTGTTTCTCACCTCCAAAGATCCTCATCTTCCACCTTCCCTGTAAGCCTTGTCTTAGATCTGGCCCACAGGGCCACCCTGGATACAGTGAAGGACTGGCTTGCAGTGGCTCTGCCAGCAAAAATGGAGCTTGGCTTTAATGGGAAACAAGCTCATCAGGCTTTGCCCCTGCTTATCCATTATTAACCATCCCCTCCCTCCCTGGTGTGGCTTATAGGGCTTACAACCATTCACTTAGTGTTCTGTTCAAAGTTAGAATGGCACTGAAAGAGGTGATGTATGGCCAGGGGTGGGATTCTACAGGTTCGCACCTATTTGCTAGAACCGGTTGTTAACATTCTAAGCAGTTTGGAGAACCGGTTGTTAGAAGAAATTACTGGCCTAATCCTGTAAGGCAGGAAGGAAACATTCTGGTGTTGCTTACAGAAACTGTCTCTCCGTTAACCCTTATTACATTCTTGGCAGGACTAGACTTCCTGTCTCAGGAACTTCTCTGGAGTCTTTTTTCCCCTTCTTTGCTGGTCCTTTGCTTGTGTGGAGTGACCATTCAAAGTTACAATGGCACTGAAAAAAGTGACTGATGACCATTTTTTACACTTATAACTGTTGCAGCATCCCCACAGTCATGAGAGGCCAGGCAAGGAGATGCATGCCTTGATGTGAGTGATATTGAGTTGGCCACGTCCAGCCAATCACATGACCACCAAGCCACACCCACCAACTAAGCCACGCCCATAGAACCAGTTGTTAAAAAATTTGAATCCCACCCCTGTGTGTGACCATTTTTCACACTAATGACCGTTGCAGCGTCCCCATAGTCACGTGGTCAAAATCCAGACACTTGGCAACTGGCATGTATTTATGACAACTGTGGCGTCCCCAGAATCACATAACCACTTTTTAAAACCTTCTGACAAGCAAAGTCAGCAGGGAAGCCAGATGCATGCAGCAAACTTATTACTAACTTAATAATACATAACTCAATTATCAACTCTGACGTAAAATAAAACTCATTTAAAAACGGTCTTGCTTAGCTTTGGGGCTCAATTATGGTCATAGGTCTAGGGACTACCTTCTTTTAAAAGGGTAACTCTAGACCAGGGTGTCACTCAAGACCCGAGGGTCGCATCTGGGTTGTTAGATCTGGCCCATGGGGCCACCCTTGGAACAATGAAGAACTGGCTTTCAGTGCCTCCACCAGTGAAAATGGATCTCAGGAGGGCTGGCCTTCCCAAGTTCCATTTTCTCTGGCAGAGTGCTTAGGTCACCATAGACACCCCCCATGAGTGACATTGAGCTAGCCACGCCCACCCTGGCCACACCTCCCTGGCTTCCCTGAGGTCGAACACAATCCTGATGCGGCCCTCAAGGAAATCCAGATTGATACCCCTGCTCTAAATCATTGTGGGTTTACACACGGAGTAGCTTGTTTGCAGAGATAGAAGGAGGTCCTCTGGAAGTGGTTCCACAGAAGACAACGGGCAATGAGTCAGCAGAAGTCACTTTCAGAGAAGGTAATGAATGATGTCTTGACCTGTCTCCTCTTTCTCAGTCAGAAGGAAGATTTAAGCAGAAAATGAAGATAACTTTCAGGAGAAAAGCTCAAGGAGAAAAAAAAAAAAGACCCATTTCAAGTGACAGCCAAGGTTTTGCCCTCTCTGATTCTTGAGAATGAACCCAAGTGAAATTAAGGACATTACAACAAACATATATTTTATTCAGAGAGCTGAATTTAGTGATAGAATTGATGCTTTCCTAAAATAGTGCACAATTGATCAATGAGTTTAATTTTATCTTGAGCCACTTCCATACACTGAGGAAGGGCCAATCTGAGATCCTGGTGCCAACTCACTGCATCTCCTTGGGGCTTCAGGGCTTCATTTGCAATGTTTATCAAAACATTGGGGTCGGGGCTCTTCACAGGCTGAACTTGTTTGGCTCCTTCTCCAGGAGAAATGCTTTGAGAAAAGTCTTGCAGTATCTCCTCCTGAGCTGCTTCTCCCTTTTTCTCTTTTTCATTCTGTCTCCTGAGAATTGCTTCCAATCACCTGAAAGGAATTGTGGCTTCTCCTTCTTCCCACTTTCAGGAATGCTTGGACATATCCCTGGAGCTTCCTTGTCAATAATACCTGACTCTGTGGTTTCTTCCCAAACCCCCAAATCTTCAACATTAGACTGTCTACTATTGACCTCACCCCTTTCCTAAGAGGTCTGTAGGAGGTGTGCATAAGCGCACCAAAATGTGCCTACCATCCCTGTCCTATTGTCTCTTTTTTTCTTATTCGTATCCATTTCATATATTTATAACCATGTTTATACTTATACCTGCTATCTAATAATTATTTGACAAAATAAATAAATAAATAAAATAAATAAATAAATAATAAAGGATTAGTTTGACATTCCTTTTTCTGGGATGGTTTTCAATTTCCCAGTCTCCATTTACAGCACTGAGATTATCTGTGGTCTCCCATCCTAATACTGATACTAATACTGATGTATTGATACTGATACTGAGGTACTAATACTGATAATAATAATGACACCGTAGTAAATACAAAGACCTGCAAATAGATGTAGAATAACTATGGCAAAGAAATGAAAGGGTTTCATTCTTAAAATTTATTGAGGACCCTAAAGAACTTTGGTTTGTGTGGGTTATAGTTATCAATATTTACTTCATCAGAAATTAAAATTGAGAAAGCTTAAAATATTTGCTGATTTAACTTTGTGGAATCTCTGAAAGGATCCGCACTTTAAGAACCATTGCCTGAAAATAATATCATTTGTTGATTCTAAAAATAGGTTTATCTTTTAGCAATAGCACTTACACTTATATATCACTTTATACTGTTTCATAGCCCTCTCTAAGTGGTTTACAGCCTATTGCCCCCAACAATTTGGGTCCTCCTTTTACCGACCTCGGAAGGATGGAAGGCTGGGTCAACCTTAAGCCAGGTGAGATTCAACCTGCCAAATTGGAGTTTTGAATGATTCTTGGAATCTATTCACACATACCCTCCCCATCTAAAAACTTTCTATTTATTAATTTCTCCACAACTGATATAAAGTAGCAAGAGGTAACCAACCAATTTTTCATAAGCAACTACTTTGCAATTTGGGGATTACAGTACTATACATGGTGGCCCATATAACACAGAGATTGTAAGGTTACAGCAAAACAAACATGTCAAACCTTTTTGAATGCAGAATATTCATACATTTGGCAGGTTATTTTGTCCCTGTGTTAGCAAGCAGCTCAACTAGGGAAGGTGTTGGAACAACACATAAGCTTTCAGCACCTGGCTTAAGGGATGGGGATGGGGATATTTCCAGGTGTTGGCTTTGTGCATATTTCAGAGTTAATCACCTTGAACTTAGTGGGGTGTGAACTTTTGCATAGAATAACAATATATAAAATGGAATTTGGGAGGATCTTCAGTCAATGCTTGGGGAAATGCATAGAAAGTGCTTTTGAAATACTACAGTCTGCACTGATGGAACATAAAAAGAATATAAATACAATGTGTTGACTACAGCAGAAAATTGAGAAATTTGAGCTAACAAGTATATTCAAGGAGAATGATTAGATGGCTGTTTAAGAGAGATCAGGTGAGGTTAGCTGATCCAGGTTTGCAACACAACGTCAAATGAAAGTAAAATCTCTACAATTTTCCAACTCTTCTCACTCATAGCCATGTCACAGCCTTCTACTTCATCCAGTCGAATTTCCATGACCATATGTTGGGGGAGGATAACTATTTTGTAATTAAAAGTTTGCATATCTTTTCCCAGTTTGGAAGAGCTACAGAAGATATTGCAGTGAGGCCATCAGGAAAGAGGAGAGGAAATCGATTATAAGTCTGTTCTTCTCTTCTTCTTTTTCAAACTTAACCTAAAAATCCCACTAATATAATTTTGCAGTTTAAATGCGCCCTCAAAAGAGCTGCATCTGGCCTATAGGTCTATGGGCTGCTCACACCTACCACATTTGTAACTGTATGGATATCAGAAAGAAATATTAAAACAGATTGTTTGGTTCCATGAATAGCCATGGAAAAATTGCAGGAGTTTTGAGATCACACATACATTTAATAAACAACAATACTAGTACTGTAACTTGCGTTAATCTGGGGCAGTAGCTGCATCTTTAAAAAGGTATTAGTGTATACAAATATTTTATCCCCTTACTATGACATCGGAGTCATTCACCAGGACCATGGTATATATTCCCATTTATCCTCCAGACAAGTTTTCCATCAATCACTTTGCCCACAGATTGCTTTTTAGGTGGTTCTTTTGGGTGATTTCTAAGGTCATGTGCTTCAAAAGCTAAAAGCTATTTCCAATGTGCAAATGCATACAAATTTTAAAATGAATTATTGCCTATTTTAAACTTAATTTCTGCACAGATCATTGTGCCAAGAGAGGACAGACTTTAGAATTACAAAAACACTGCAGCAATAACAATTTGAACCTTCAACTGCATTGCCCCAGGTTGTAAAATGTGACCTGTACAACACTACTTCACTTGTATTTTGCTTGTTATGTATTAGCATGGGCCTCATCCTCTGGTTTTCATCATAACAAATGCAATGCTATATTAATTACTTTCAGCTCCTATATTATGCAAAAATGCCATCAACAGGGTGCCTCTCACAGAGAAGGGGCCCCAATGTGTGTGTGTATATGTGTGTGTGTATACTGAAAAAAAGTTGCTAAAATATTAATGGCTAGCACATGCTAATATTTACATGAGGGTTCTTGACAATAACTAACAATTCTTGCTGATCTGCTAGGTTTTAATGGATTTCCAATAGAGGCAGCTTTGAGATTATTTTTATTTGGGATGGTAGCAGAATGGGGGGAAATTGTACAATTTGCACAATTCAAAAGCTCAAATGACATTCTCATTCCCCACAACAGCAGTGTTAAATGCATAGCTCATTGTTTAAGATTCAGTGTTTCAATGTCATTTGGTCCTAAACACCTGTTGGTTCAAATCAGAATACTTTCAGCCTTGCCCCTGAATCTTCCCTTCCTTCTCTTCCTCTATTTATACTCATTTAGCAATACCCCTATTTCCTCCCACTCATGCCTATTTTGGGCTACGTGCCTTTAAACGCCAATAAACATACTTTATATTACAACCGTTATGAAATGGTTCCTCCATGCCCTTCCTGAAATCTAGGGAAAATGGTTTGTATAAACCATTCAATTGCATGCTGAAATGACAAGAATGAGATGGGAAATACTGTTTTAGGGATAGTTGCCTGAGCAACAAGAGAAATTCTAAAGGAAAAGAACAGATCTCTGCCCAGGAGATTTGAAAGAGTTATCTGGTTCCACACAAGTAACCAATGAAATAGTTGCAGCAACAATAAAAATGGGAAAGAGGGATTTTCCCTTGCCTTTCAGGATGTGATGCTTATAAAACTACTTCTGTACTATTGCTAATTTTTCATAAATGCGTTGCCACTTCTGATCTGCTTCAGTTTGGAATTTCTTTAGTAAGGTCTCAGGTGGATTATAAAACTCTGAAGCTGAACCCGAAAATAATTCAGAAAAAAAGAATGTTGCTTGTCCTTATTTTTTATACGATAAAATTTTCCAGACCTCTTTCACTGCTGACTCCAGGTTCAAAAATCTCTGTGCAGTGTTTATAAAGCAATAGTAAGCACAATTTTTAAAAAATTGTGTTTATCCCTGAAGATATCAAGCTTCTATATGGCAGACATGCTCCAAATTGAAGTTCTTCTGGAAATGAATCCAGGACTAGACTGACCCCAATTATTTAGGACTCACCGATACTAGACCGAGTTGTAGATCGCTCAATGATGGCCCGTTTCCCAGGATTGTTGAGCACCGAGCGCTTGGCCAGGGACAGGTCTGCTGTAACACGCGTGATGGAGATTCTGAAAAATAGGATGGCTCTGCTAAATGCCCTTAGGACAGGGGTGGGGAACAATGGCCCTTTTTTGAAGACTTGTGGACTTCATAAAGGGGCCATAGGGTAGTGGTGGCCATAGTTTCCCACCTCAGGAAGGGTAGGAAGTTGGAGAGAAGGGAGAGGAAGTGGGTGGTTTTTTTTTAATGCCTCACCTGCCATCAAATCTGTGCTTCAAGAAATCAAAAAGAGCTTTCTGCATCATGTCTGTCACCTGGAGGAAAAGAAGGACCGGTAAGTTGGGAGGTGAGCAAAGATACTAGTTAGCTGACAACCACAGTCAGTATTAGCATATCCGATGTGGGTTTAGGAGAGAATTTAGGAGCGAATTTCATCCCTTGCCCACCCTTGTACCTCGTATCCTTTCAGTGAGGGCCCCACCAGCACCACTGGCCGCATGGAAGGAACCACATCATATGGAGGGATGTGCTCTGTCTGTAAAAAGGAGAGTGTGTCACCGGAAGTGGCTTCCCCCCTATTCTGCAGCTAAAGTCCGCTAATCATGAGGAGAAAAGGGGGAAGTAGTAAAGATAAAGAGAAGTTTCTCCAAGCCTCACATTTCACCCATTCTTTGACCTCACAACATTAAGATCATCCTCACCCCACCAGGATCCATTTTGTTTTGCTTTTGCTACAATATCACACCCCAGCTGGGGAGGCTTCACGTTTTCTGTAAGATGAACAGACTCCAGCCTCACTTTGCCTTTTGAAAGTTCTGTGATATAAAAAAAAACAACCTCCACTATTACTGAACAGTTATTTTGGCCCCGGGAAGCTTGGCTCTCAGATTTGTCCTAGCATCCAACCTGCTCAAGTATGAAGTGAGAAAAAGACAGCCTCAGCATTTATCCTGCTTTTCTGGGGTGGGAGGGGAACTGTCTGGAGGAGAAAAGGAAGTACCGTCCCAGTAAGGAACCCCAGCGTTAAGACCTTACCTGCTTTTGCTTCTGCTTGGCTTGTTGGAAAAGAAAAAAGATACGAGTTTGTCAACGGTCATGGACTAGCAAGAGAAAAACTATGCGAAGGACTAGAGTTCTGCAGGGATGGAGATATGGTCTCCTGGAATTGCAGGAAGACTTCTCCCAGCAAATACTTGACATTATTTCCCAAGTGCAGCAGGACGTGTACCCACACATACAGGGAGTCCTTGACTTGTGACCACAATTGAACCCAAGATTTCTGTTATTAAGGGAGATGTTTGTCCAAGTGAGTTTTGTCCCATTTTACGACTTTTCTTGCCACAGTTATTAAGTGAATCACTGCAGTTGTTAAATTAGTAACGTGGTTGTTAAGGGAATCTGACATCCCCGTTGGCTTTGCTGGTCAGATGTTTGCAAAAGGGAAACTGCAACCGTCATAAACAGGAGTCAGTGGCCAAGCTACAAAGGTCATAACTGTGAAAAATGGCCCTAACTCTCTTTTTTCAGGGCCGTTGTAACTTTGAACGGTCACTAAACAAACTTTTGTACGTCAAGGACTACCTGTATTTACGTTACAGCATTGGAAGTCATTGTTTGCACTTAGAACTTCACAGAAAATGCTATACCTGAGACAAGCCAAGGGAGGCAAAATCGAATGACTAAGATATCCCCTTTTCTGCATTATTTAAATTAACTGCTATCATTTTGGGGTTGTTGTTTTTTTTTTTTTTTGCTATTTATGGAGAAAAGCTCTTAGCCACTGAAGATTTCATTTAGCATCTGTCTTACTCCTAAAAGGTGTTACCAACTTCATTTCACACATTTCTTTCTGAGAATCCAGACAACATTCCTCTCACATCTGACGAACCCTCCTTCCTTTCGTAGCTGTTCCCTCTTTTTCCATCATCACCCCATTTCCAATGCACAGGTGAAACATGCAAGGTGGATCAGTTCCAATTCTGACCTGTTGGGGTTTTTCAAAATGATGATATGCAGCGTGATTTGACACACACCTTTTCTCAAGTTAAAAATTAAAACACAAAAAACAAAAAACAACAGAGATATGTCTTTACCTAATGATGGGGGAGGCGATCGCCGGTTGCTGGCGGCAGGATTCCCAGATTGCCTAGTGTAAGAGAGGAAAGCAAATACATGGTAAGAACCTAGGATTTAAAAAGTGGAGTTGTATGTTTACAGATTTAGAATCCATCTACTGCAGGGCTGTCAAATTCCCAGCCCACGGGCCGGATGAGTCACGCATTGACCATGCCCACTCCCGGTTTAGCGAAAGGGGGAAAAATCCCAATACATCACGTGATGCCACCGTGATGAAATGTATTTGACACCCCTGATCTACTGTATATGACACATCCCCTCCCAAGGTCCAATTTTATTAATGAATATTGACATGATTGTTGACCTTCCAAATTATTTTCCACTGATGTTGCCCTTAAAAGAAGCATTAAAGTAACCTAAATATTTGCACACTTGTACAATTCTATGCATTGGAGGCTGAGTTTAGTTAGCCAAGAGCTTCAGTGTGGGAAGGCACTTGATCTTCTACTCCCAAATTTATGGCCAGAGACATTTTTAATATCTCTTTCCGTTGCCGGAATTAAACACTCTATATGCTTGTCTCATCTCACCTGGCTTTCTGCTCCTGTTTCAGCCGTATGGCCTCCAGCCTCTGTGGGCTGGGGATGAAGGCGATGTCTCCCCCCTCCTTCACTAGCCGCCCGATCCACCAGTCATTGCTGTATTTCTGAAAGGAATATCACAAGAAGAGCCATAAGCTTGATCCCCAACTTAATCACCACTTCACTACACATACAAACTAGACTAGTGTTTTTAACCTCGACAGCTTCCAAATGTGTGGGCTTAACAACGCAACCATTGCAGAGAATTCTAAAGGTAGAAGCCCCCTCCAGCCATTGTATATAAAATTTTAGGTATAATTCAAGGTGCTGGTTTAAATAGCAATAGCACTTAGACGAATAGTGCTTCATAGTACTATCTGGGCAGTTTATATTGCCCCAACAATTTTATCGATCTTGGAAGGATGGAAGGCTGAGTCAAGGCTTGAACAGGTCAGGATTGAATTAGTGGCTGTGGGCAGAGTTTGCCTGCAATACTGCATTCTAACCACTGCAACACCACGGCTCCTACAAACTATAACCTGGCATGAGGCCAGGTTATTTGAAGCAACATTTCTCCTAATTACCTCTTCCCACCGGGCAGGAAGGTAAGGCATGTTGTGGGTCGCATCGATTAGGGATTGTGATCTGGTCTGACCACAAAAAAAGGCCTTCTTGGTGGTGGCCCCTTCATGGAACTTCATTGCCCTTCAATGCAGTTGGCCCCCATCCCTGCTGTTTTTTCTGAAAGGCCCTAAAGACATGGCTTTGTCAGCAGGCCTAAGAACTACAAATGGAAATGGAGCTGATTAAGTTGCTAATCTGATCATGGCTACCATGGTGAGTGGGGTAATGTTTTCTTCTTTTTTTAATGGTTTCATTATGTACGATTTTTTTTTAAAAAAAAGTAAATGTTGTAAGCCATCCAGAGCCATCTATATGCGAGTTGGGCTATTATATAAATTTTTTTAATTAATTAATAAATAATAAATTGCCAAGGTTGGGAAACACCTGGGCTAAAGTCATGCATCACACACAATCATAATGTGATTTATTTTGTTTGGGCCTTTGTGGTTTGCAGAGCACTGTTTAAGGTTTAGTGTGATGTGGGAACCCTTGTTTTGGCTAAGAAAGTCATACGCGAGTCAGATAGTGAACTCAATCTTTCTTTTAAAGAAAAAAGAGAGAGAGAATAGGATCTGTCTCTCTGCATCTCCATTTTTCCCTCCCCCGCCCTCTCTTTCTCTCATCTTCTTAAGCTATTCGGATGAGAGCAGAACTTCGAAGGTGCTTTTTTTAATTATATATTTTTAGCATGAATAATTAATTAAACATAGCATTTGATGGGTAGCCATTATAGCTAAACATCTGTTCCTCCAATACTGAAAAGCTACATCCCTGGAATAAAAATTGTTTAAAATTAAACATTTGATCTTCTGGATACAGCAACCAAGGAATGAGATACCAGGTCTAAATTAAACTATACCCTGTCTACATTTTTAGGGCTTTTAAAAGCCTGACTTTTATTTCTTCTCTTTCCCCCTACTTCCCTCTTCTGAATAGTTACTTTTTCCCTGTTTCTCTTTCTCAACCTGCATGGGGTTTGGGTTTAGGTGAAATATCCAGTTAAAACAGAGCAGTATTTAACAATATAATATCTTTGAGGCAGTCAGCCCCAACCCTGTTGGAGATCAAGAAAAGCCACTATGACTTGTTTCTTCCAGAAAAATTTTGCAAGGTTGATAGTAAGAACTGATCTTCTCCCTGGTATGATAATGGAATGGAAGGTGTATTGCTGTTATTGGAGTGGGGTTATTATTATATTTTCTTTTATTCTTTTCCTATTATTATTGCAATCAAATGGAAACCTTTTTAAAATGGAGCAGCACGTAAATTACAGAAATAAATGGGTTCACATTTATAATATAGGTAACCCTTGACTTACAACCACAACTGGGACCAGAACTTCCAGAAACTGAGCAAAAGCTATTGCAAATTGCAGTCATGTGACCATAGGGTGCTACAGCAGGCCATAAATGTAAAACAGTTGCCAAGTACCAAAATACCCCCCCCCCATTGTCACTCCAACAGTTGTAAATCAAACATTACCTGCACTTTAATTAAGATTTTGAAATCAATTAACGTGTTACTTATTGCAACCCAATCCATGCTTTCTAGGCCAGTGTTTTTCAACCTTGGCAACTTTAAGAAATCTGGACTTCAACTCCCAGAATTCCCCAGCCAGCTTGTTTATGGAATCCACCCCAGCTTGCTAGCTGGAGAATTCTGAGAGCTGAAGGCCACACATCTCAAAGTTGCCAAGGTTGAGAAGCAAGGTTCTAGGCTATTCAAAAACAAAGTTATTCAATGTTCTAGGCTATTCAACTCACTTTAATGTTGTTGTTTTTAGCAATAATATACAAGGACTTCAACTTTGTCTATTTCTGGGTTGTATAATCTCCCTACCTAACCAGTACTCATAGACATCCCCAGGGCATGTGGAGGAGAAAGAGGAAAGCAGTTTGCAATGTCACAACATAAGTTCCACCTCTTATGTACAGTACATGTGTCAATACATCAGATACCTGTGTGAAATGGGTTGTGCTTGCATCACAACAGCATGATGCAGCTTTCGGCCTTCTGGTGAAAGTGTGAGATCCTGCGGACACTTGGAGCCTTGGGATTTTCTGGTAGTCTCCTATCATCCCTTTCATTTTGAAAAACTAAACTCTATTTCTATATGGGAAGTTTGAGAACATTTTTTGAGAAGCGACTTTCAAGCCAGAATTCTGTGAGTTGGAAGTCCAACTCCCTTAAAGCTGCCAAGGTTGCAAAATACTGGTCTAAACTTACCACACTGTACAGATAGACTTCAATTTACAACAATTTGTTTAGTGACCATTCAAAGTTACAATGGCCTTGAAAAGAGGGACTCACAACTAGTCCTCGCACTTATGCCTGTTGCAGCATCCTTGTAGTCACATGATCAAAATACAGGTGCTTGGCACCAGCATGTATTTACAACTGTTGCAGCATCCTGGAATTATGCAATCACTATTTCCAACCTTCCCAGCTGGATTCCAACAAGCAAAGTCAATGGGGAAAACCAGACTTGCTGAACAATTGAATGATTCACTTAACAACTGCAGTGATTTGCTTAACAACTATGGCAAAAACAGTTGTAAAACTAGGCGTGACTTGCTTAACAACTGCCTTGCTTAGAACAGAAATTCTGGTCTCAACTGTGATCATACATTGACCTGGTTGACAGGTCATACGACCTGTAGACCATCCCCTTTCTACCTCTACCCGTAGCAGCAGCAATGCAATGTCTTCCCTCACAAATCCAAGAGCAGGTTGCTTCTGCTCATCAAATGCCCCACCTCTTTAATATGCAAGAAGTCTTTGGCTTCAAAGTTGATGGCAGATCCCTGCACAGGACATTCTTCATCCAATGTGCCACAGTAGCTGACATTAGTACGGACAGCAAATGCAACTGGTTTGTTCTGAGGAGCAGAAGAAATCAAAGATGAATTATCGGTGCCAGGTGAGTCCCAATGTAAAATAAGACCTTAAATAAAATGTCCGTCCTCCTCTTTCTCCTATTTCTATGACCTTGATTGGCTCAAAGAACACCCAAGAACAATGATAGGGATTCACGAACAAGAAAGGTGGACCATCCCTTCAAAGGAAAACACCACTTAGCCTTTGTTGATCCTTTTCTGGCACAACACTACTTGGAGTTTACCTACATCTAAGCAGGGTCTTCTTTCTTCTTCTTCTTCTTCCTCTTCCTCTTCCTCTTCCTCTTCCTCTTCCTCTTCTTCTTCTTCTTCTTCTTCTTCTTCTTCTTCTTCTTCTTCTTCTTCTTCTCCTCCTCCTCCTCCTCCTCCTCCTCCTCCTCCTCCTCCTCCTCCTCCTCCTCCTCCTCCTCCTCCTCCTTCTTCTTCTTCTTCTCCACTGCCATTCTTTAATGAGATGGGTACATGGATTATATATTTTTTCTAATATGTGGTAGGATAGTTTCCAGGTTGTCCATCTCTCTCTCTCTCCTGGAGGAGCATGCTCTGGCCATGCCAAAGTCCCATCATCCTCTTTCTGTTCCCAGATCGTGCTTTAAACTGCTTTATGCCAATCCTTTCCATTGCAAAAAAGCAAACAGACAAGGCAAGGCATGTGGAATACTGGCTGAATATTGATGGGGAAAAAGGAGAAGTGGGGAGAGGAGATGGAATGGATCGATGGAAACCTGAATAGAAAAAGGAAAGCTTTTCCCTTTTAGTATTTCTCCCTTCTAGTAAATGCTAAGGCCTGCAGGAAAGAAAGTTTGAGGTTCCAAAATTCTTCTCCCAGAAGTTTCCTGGTTCTTCACACCTTGCTCCCACCTCCAATTTTATTATAGTCAGGTCAGTAGCTCAGGTGTCGCAGAGGGCACTTCACCTAAAATTCACAATCCCTAAACCCAGCTGGCATTAGAAATGGAGTTTTCCCATTCTCTGATCCCTTTCTCATAATTAAAAAAGGCAAATGGTGAAATAATTTCCATAGTGCTACTTCCTGGCCTTGTGGCATACAGGTATGATGACTAGAGAATTCAGCCCTTCTTTCCCCTCCCTTCAACTGTCTCCGGAAAGGTGGACAAATCTCATTGGAGATAAACAAAATGAAACTTTATTTCAAGATCTTTAAAAAAAAAATTAAGTACCAAACTGTAAACCTTCCATAAAAAAACAGAACATAAATACAGAACTGTCCAGATCTCAGTAATACTTGTGAAGTAGTTAAAGAAGCATTCAAATGAAAATACAAATATGCGATCACAGGTTGATACTCTCCTACCACATATGAAGAACTCTCTACCTAAACATCATGTAACCCCCTACCCCCATGATAAAATATACAGTATAATTATTACTACAAACCACAAGAATATTCTCAAGAAAAAAATATTTTCATGTACATAGCTTGAAGTATGAAAGAAGCTGAAATCCCACAACTGGTGTACCAAATTAAAGAAAAGAAGATGTAGTACAACATACTAAAGCGAAACAACAACAATAATAGTAATAATCATGGTGGTTCCAATGGTAATCGGCACACTGGGTGCTGTGCCTAAACACCTAGGTGGGTCAGCTGCAGAAGGCCACCTTACTGGGATCTGCTTGCATAATCCGCCCATATATCACGCAGTCCTAAACGCTTGGGAAGTGTCCGACAAGTGATTTGTGATATGAAACCCAGCATAGTTATCTCATTTTCTGTGTGCATTGTTGTTTTTTGCATATAATAGTAATAATAGTAATGACTATTACTTAGCTATACATTTATCTATTTCTATACAACTGAAGCAAATGGATCTGTGCTTCTAAATATTCATTACAAGTTGCAGATGATGGAAAACTTGTTACCTCCATACTCAGCCAGCTTCTTTCCCTTGACATTTTTTCCCATGTTTTAAAAAGATTAAACCACCTTCTGTACGGTACTTAGCAAAGGAAAGGCAAGATTGTGTATGAGAGACGAAGAATCTTCTCTCACTGATGGGGATGCCTTTGAGTCTATAATCTGCAATCTTATTTATAGTCGATAATAATAATTAGTTATCACAATACCGCCTCTCCACAAGACAGTTTGTACTTTTGAAAATCTTAAGGAGTTCTCTCAAACCTGATGATGCCAACTTTTAGACAAGAATTGTGCCTTTTTTTGGCTACCTAAGTCACATTAGAGAGATCGGTATTAGTAGTCGCTTTCCCCCCCCCCCTCCTCGTCAGTTCTCTCAGTAATTCAGATTTTATTCCAAAAATGAGTATAAATATAGCACCTGCATCCTCTTTAAAGATGCTGTCTTTTTCTGCAACCCTGCAGCTTCTGTCCATAGGTGTCATGTGATCTCACAGCTCTACTGCTTATGATATTTTTCTTTTAATCAAATTGTAATTCAGATTCATTAGGGCTACCAGAAATTAATCTGTGCTTCCAAACAGCAGTTTCTCGCATTGCCAAAAACATTCTACTGTGTAGCTGTGTAGTTACAATTTCCTCTGTTTAGCTGATCCTCTGTGGCTTCAAGGAAAAATAAGGCAGAAAGAGTGGGAAAAACAAAGAAAGATGACAAGTGTTCTAACCAGCTGGGAAAATCCATAATGGAAGCAGAGCAACTGAACAATAAAAAACGGGACTGCAGGATATTAACCTGGCTTGTTACAGGGGCAATCATTCTCACCTGATGCAACCCTCTCTCTGTCCTAAGAAAAAACAAGATTTTGCCCACTCCATCCATTACCTTGGCTTTTTCAAGCTGCTGCTGGGCCTGGTTCTCCACTTCGCGTTTCACCCCTTCACGTTCCTCCTCTAGCGACACGTCGGAATCCAACGATGGGCGGCTAGTGTAAGAATCAGCAGAGCCCTGGAGGAAATGCAAGAAATATCAGCATAGCCCTGGTGGAAATGCAAGAAATACACACACACACACACACTCACAGATTATTTATATATTAAGTGCGATGGTGGCAAAGTGGTTAGAATGCAGTATTGCAGGCAGATTCTGCTGATTGCCAGCTGTTCAATACTGACCGGCTCAAGATTGACTCAGCCTTCCATCCTTCTGAGGTCGGTAAAATGAAGACCCCAGATTGTTGGGGGCAACTCTGTAAGCCACTTAGAGTGGACTGGGGAAAAAAAAAAAAAAAGCACCGTGAAGCAGTATATAAGTGCCATTGCTATTTGGGGCACTGGTAATTAGAATTCATACTGGCTCTTTGAGTTATCTACCTGTTAGCCTCGTGAGTTAGTCCAGGCAAAAAGAATAACCAGAAGTGCTAGCTCTCTCCTTATTGTAAGGTTACATCCACCAAATATTGCAAGACTAAAGGTATTTCTTCCCTTCTTTCCCTTTACTCTCTGGAAAACTGGGAGAGTTCTGAAATGTTTCCTGTATCATCCCTCCTTCTCTGAGCTAAGCCTAAACCTGGTTGTCCAGTCTGTGCCTCTCTCTCCTATCACCCAAAGTCATTCCTGTCGTGTCCGCAAAAGACGCCAGGAGTCGGTGACTTCGTTAAATGCTCTTTATTGTGAAGCTAGGAACCGAACCGGCGAAAAGGAAAAAGCTCGCAGCTTTTATTCTTTTCGCTGCGGCGGCCGCGGCCAATGGCAGCGTTTCAAGTCTCCCGCTCTTGGAGCGAGCCAATCGCGGGAGACTCTCAACGAGCCAATCGGCGCGGCTCGCCTGGCCAATTAGAAATCCCCGCGCTTTAGCCAATCAAAGCGCGGGGATTTCGAGTATGTAAATGAAGGACAGAACACCCCTCCCCTCTTGGTTCAGTCCTTACGTTGCGTAGTCACGTAGGTAGGCGGGGCTCCGTCTAGTCCTACTTGACCTGCGCAACTCAGTTGTAAGCTGGATTTCGGCCGGAGCAGTCGGGTTTTTGGCTGCTCCCTCTTCTGTGCGAACCGGTTGGTTGATCGGGCCGGTTCCTTCTCCGTGGCTCCCACCTGGGCCTTCCGGGTTGGTTGAGCTACGGGTTTCGCCGCTCCCGCTCGGTCTTTCCGGGTCGGTTGAGCTGGCTTGGCGGTTCTTCTCCGGTGGGGGATCGCGATGGCTGCGTTCCGGTAAGTACTGCTGGTTTATTTTTTCTTGCGTTTGGTTATTCGGGTATTCCCTCCCCCCTTGGTTTGTGTTTTGGGAGGTGGGTTCTTTTGCTGTCCTAGACCTGAGTTGGTCAATGTGTCGTTTCCAGGCTCGCCCATCTGTGGTTTGGAGCCGGTATGAGCGTGGGCCTGTGATTTGGGTGATGATGGCTGGGATCCATAGGGGGTCCCCCGTCAGGTTTTTCGCATACACGAGGTCCCCGGGTGTGAATGTTCGGTATTTTGTACTTGAGTCTGGGGGCCGCTCCGGGTTATATGTTGGGTGTAACCTGTCGAGTGGGGACCTCAGCTTTCTACCCATTAGTAATTCGGCTGGGCTCTTGTTGGTAGTGGTGTTCGGGGTGATGTGTTGTATAAAGAGGAGTCTGTTAATTTTGTCTTGGATCTCCCCGTGGTCCATTTTCCGGATGGTTTTTTTGGTAAATTGGACCATCCGTTCCGCCCTACCGTTCGCCGCCGGATGCACCGGTGCTGTTAATGCGTGGCGGATGCCCCTTTCCGCCAGGAATTTCTCGAAGTCGAGGGAAGTGAACTGGGGCCCGTTGTCGGAGACGACGACGTCTGGGAGGCCGTGTGTTGCAAATAGTTTGCAAAGTTCTTTGATCACGGCCTCCGTGGTAGTAGATTTCATGTCGCTTACCTCCAACCAGTTGGAGTAAGCGTCAACTGTTATGAGGAAGGTATGTCCATTTGTGGGACCGGCAAAGTCTAAATGGATTCTGGACCAGGGCCCCCTTGGTGTTTCCCACTCCAGGATGGGTGCTGTGGGTGGGCTGGGTCTAGTCTCCTGGCATCGCTGGCACCTAGCTACCCAGGCCTCTATCTGCTTGTCCATCCCTGGCCACCAAGCGTAACTTCTGGCCAGGGCTTTAGTTCTTACGATGCCAGGATGCCCCTCATGCAACATTTCTAAAACCTTCCCCTGTAGTCTGTCCGGAATGACCACCCTGTCACCCCATAAGATGCACCATGTAAGCAGCGAGAGTTCGGTTTGGCGGTTCCTAAATGTCTTGACGGACTCGTCGTTGTCCCTTTCTGGCCAACCTTTTTCCACCCAATGCAAAATCCGCGCCAGACGCCTGTCTTTAATAGTTTCCCGGGCAATGTCTGACGCGGTTATGGGTAGGTTGGGTAGGGTCTCGATGCTAAGGGTGTTTGTCGTTGGTGCTGGGTCAGGGTCAGAGTCCGGTAACGGCGAGCGGCTCAAAGCGTCCGCATGTGAAATCTTCTTACCCGGTTTGTGTATAAATTCGTAGTTGTAGGCTGCCAGGAACTCGGACCACCTTGTCATCCGGGGAGACAGAATGTTCGGGGTGGCCCGATTCCCTGCAAGGATGCCTAGTAACGGCTTATGGTCTGTTACAATGGTGAAGGGGCGGCCGTAAAGATATTCGTGGAACCGTTTAATGGCGGCAACTATAGCCAAAGCTTCTTTGTCCAGTTGGCTATAGTTCCGCTCTGGCTTGGTTAGAGTCCTTGAAAAGAACGCGATGGGTGCTTCTTTTCTGTCAGGAAGGGTATGGCTGAGGACAACGCCGACGCCGAAAGGTGATGCGTCGCAAGTGACGGCCAGGGGCAAGGTTTCGTTGAATTGGATCAGGATGGCGTCGGAGGTGAGGAGGTCTTTAGTTTTTTGGAAGGCGGCTTGCTCCCGTTTCCCCCAAGTCCAGGTTGCCGCCTTATCCAGGAGCCTATGCAAAGGCTCCGCCGCCGTTGCCTTTTGGGGTAGGAAAACATTATAAAAGTTCAGTAACCCCAAGAATGCCTGTAGTTCAGTCTTTGATCTAGGGGTGGGGGCCTCTTTGATAGCTTTGACTTTTTTACTCGTGGGGTGAATGCCGTGCCGGTCTAGTAGGTAGCCCAAGAATTCCACTCGTTCCGTGCACAGTTGGCATTTCTCCCTTTTTACTTTAAGTCCCGTTACTTTAAATTTTGTCAAGACCTCCCTTAGTTGGTTTTCTAATTCGGCTTCGTTTGGCGCCGCCACTAACACGTCATCGAAATAGGGCACCACCCCCTTGATGCCCTGCAGCAACCGTTCCATCAGGCTCTGAAAGATGCCTGGTGCCACGCTGACTCCGAATTGGAGTCGGTTGCACTTGAAAGCCCCCCGATGGGTAACGATGGTCTGGGCTTCCGTCGTTTGTTCGTCGACCGGCAACTGCTGGTATGCCTGGGCGAGATCAAGCTTGGCAAAGACCCTGCCCCCTCCCAGTGAGTGCAGTAGGTGTTGCACGATTGGGACGGGGTAGGCGCTTTGTTGCAGCGCGCCATTTAGGGTGGCCTTATAGTCCCCACAGATTCTCACTGACCCGTCTGGCTTGACCGGGGTCACTATGGGGGTCTCCCACCGGGCATGGTCTATTGGTTGCAACACCCCTTGTTTGACGAGCTTGTCAATTTGCTCGTCTATCTTAGGTTTTAGGGCGAATGGTACCCGCCTAGGTTTTAGTCGCTTGGGGGGGACACTAGGGTCTAGATCAAATGAGATAAGGGGCCCCTGGTACTTGCCCAGGCTTCCGTCAAAGACTTCCCGGAACTCCTGGGCTAGCCGCTGTTCCCAACCGTCGTCGGTGACGTGGTTGACTCCCGTGAGAGTGATGTCGAGCGGGGCGAACCATTGTAGGCCCAGCAGGCTTGGGCGGTCGCGATCGACGATTGTGAGGGGGAGTTGTTCGGTGCGCCCCTTATATGTCACAGTAAAGTTTTTGGTGCCCACTACCGGGACGCGGTTTCCCTGGTAGTCTTTTACAATAAGTCTTTGGGCGTCTATGTTCCTCCTTTGGAGGGTAGGCACTAACCGTTTTATCTCGTGCCATGCAATCATGGAGAGGTAGGACCCGGAGTCCACTTCCATTTTGCATGGTTGGCCCTCGATGTGGCCCTCGACGTGGACTTTTCTGGCGCCGTCGGAGATGGCGTGGCCGATGGTTACCGTCTGGTGGGTCTCTTCTCTGCGCCGGTTGTCGCCGCCTCTCGAGGGTCGTTGGCTCCGGTCCCATCGGCTGTCCGATTGGCGATCTCTGGGCCGGGGCGGTGGGCTTTCCCTTCTTCAGTCGTGTTGGTCCCATCGGGGTGGACTGCGAGTTCTCTTCTGGCGGCAAACCCGGGCGATGTGTCCTTTTTTCTCGCAATGCCGGCAGATGAATCAAAAAATCGGCATTCTGACCTGGGGTGGTCGCCGCCGCAACCGGCACAGTTGGTCCTCGACCTACGACCTCTGCGGTTCCGTTGGTCGCGCCCCGTCTGCAATCGATGTATGTCTTCTTCGTCTTCGGATGTGCTGGACGCAGAATGGAAATCGCCGTGGTGTGTGGTTGTTTCGTTTTTTTGGTCGGCCGACCTTGCCGGGTTGTTGTTTCCGCCGCGGTTCTTCGCGTCTGGTCTGCGCATGCTGTCGGCGGAAGTGCGGGTTGCTTCTGCAGCTGCGGTGAGGGCGTCTGCTAGACTGATGTCGCCCTTAGCCAAAAGCCAGCTCTGGAGCGCAGGGTCCCATAGGCCGAGCACGAATCGGTCTCTCAGGAGGCTGTTCAGGCCATCAAATTCGCAGAGCCCCCCTAGGCGCCGCAGCTCGGCGATGAAGTCGCTCAGTTTTTCACCCGGTCTCTGGTCCCGTCGGTAGAATTCGTTGCGCCGGATCAGGATGGGGACCTCGGGGGCGTAATGTCGCCGAAGGATAGGTTCGAGGACGTCCCAATCCATGGCGGTTGCGTCGGCCGGCTTGGCCAATGCTTTGGTCATCTGGAAAACTTCGGTTCCGCAATGGGTGAGGAAAACGGCGCGTTTTAGCGGGCCCGAGGCGTCCTTCATTCCGGTGCACTCGAGGTACATGCGGAAACGGTCGGAGAACGATTCCCAGTCCTCGGTGGCGGGGTTGAAGGGGGCGGGCGGTGCGATTTTCGCCATTTCGGTGCTAAGTCTGGCTTTCGTCGGACACGGGGTTCGGTTCAGGGGCTGAATCCCATCCTCGTCGCCAGTGTCGTGTCCGCAAAAGACGCCAGGAGTCGGTGACTTCGTTAAATGCTCTTTATTGTGAAGCTAGGAACCGAACCGGCGAAAAGGAAAAAGCTCGCGGCTTTTATTCTTTTCGCCGCGGCGGCCGCGGCCAATGGCAGCATTTCAAGTCTCCCGCTCTTGGAGCGAGCCAATCGCGGGAGACTCTCAACGAGCCAATCGGCGCGGCTCGCCTGGCCAATTAGAAATCCCCGCGCTTTAGCCAATCAAAGCGCGGGGATTTCGAGTATGTAAATGAAGGACAGAACAATTCCCACATACCATTACACTATCAAGTAACACAGCTGGAGTGGATATCTCAGCTACAGAGACATTTTACACTTTGAAATTTGTCTCAAACCTGCCTTATTAACTATAAGAGAACTAAGCTCAACCTTCTATGTTGATGTGGATGAGGAAGCTCCTGTTATACACAAACAAAATGATGATCATCATCTTTTAATGACCCCATAATCTCTTGCAGGGTGGAGTCTGGGCAACTGAATGGAGTTAGCACAGTGTTGAATGGCCGGATGCCCTTCTTGTCACCAATGCAGAGTTTTGTTCAGCAGATATATTCTCATTGGGCCTGGAGAGAGAAATATCTGCCTCTACCTGGGATCAAACTTACAGCTTCCTGATTGTGGGATGAGAGCTCCACCCCAAGGCCACCGCACCACTCCTTTATAAGATGCTAGTAGCAAAATACTCAGAAGTCCAAATTCAACACATCCCCCCCCCCCAAATGACTCTTCAGGGGCATCCATGCCCTTTAATTAGCAATCAATAGACAATAGTAAAGGCCTGCCCTCTATGACTGTTATGGAAAGGATTGCTAAAGTAATCTAGATGAAGCCCTTTGAATGCTTGAATGATCCACTAGGTAAAGGTTTCCCTGTCAGTTTACAGCACATCCCTTATCCCTGTTTCTTACCCAAGGCAGCCAGCATGGAAGCTAACCTTCCATGGCCATGTAGCTAGCATTATTAAATGCCAAAGTGCACAGAACGCTGTTATCTTCCCACCAAAGTGATACCTATTTATCTACTTGCATTGGCATGCTTTCGAACTGCTAGGTGGACAGGAGGCTGGGGCAAGTAATGGGAGCTTGGGTTACCCTGTTGCACAGAGTTCGGGTCTCAAACCCGGGCTGTCAGCTCTTTAGTGACAAACTCAATGCTAAATTCTGTCCAGGCTTTCACTGATTTGCTAACACTCATGTTCCTGTGATCAAACAGCTAATTTTTCCACCACACTACAGCATTTGGGTATTATTAAAGCGTTCCCCACCTACAAAGTCCTGCTCAAAATCTATTTGCCCTCATCCCACCCTTTGGCCAAGCCCCAGACTCCAAGTCCCATGCCAATCCATGTAACATTATATGCGAATTACAGCAACTTCATTTCTCATGATTCTTCAGTTTCCTTGCCCTTCCCCGGGTATTCTCTCTTTTGTGGAGCTTTTCTTTCTTACAGGAAAGGAATCAGCAGACATTTACAAATGAAATTTTGACACATGTCATGTAAGTGTATGTTAAGCCAACAAAAATGCCAACAACCCATTTGCAAAGATTTTTTTTTTTTAAATGCCACTTATCAGGGGGATCAGATTTAAGGAGCGTTTGTTGATCTTGAAAGTCAGAAGTGCTTTTTCAAAAGAAGAATTTGAGATACCAGACCTCTACAGTGAGGCCACCGTGAAAAACCTTATGATTGATATCCTAAAATTCTACCTGACAACATTAACAAGCAATGCATATGGCGTATTTAAAATATTTACAGCATTTGAAAAGTAGTAGTAATAATTTATAGGGCCACTTTAAAATACTCAAAGCATCTTAAAGGATATAATTTATTTCAATATTGAACTGGGCTGTAAATGGAACATCTGTTTTGGAAATACATTCTAGTTTAATGGATGTATTTTTTTTAAAAAAAAAGTAGGGAACTTGGGGCCTTCCAGTTATTGCAGAACTCCATGTCTCAGCAGCCTCAACCACACTGCAATGACCAGAGAATGACAAAAACAATAAGCCACAAATTTCTAGAAGACTCTAGGTCCCTGCCTCTGTAAGGAACTCCAAGTTTTAAAAGAATTTGAGAAAAGAAAACATATGATTTGCAAATGTTAAATCAAACCTATTGCAAAGAGGACAGATGCCAGTACTTATTGTTTAGGGCAAAATAAAGTATGAATGAAGGCAAATATACATGTCCCAGGATAATCTGGATGGCTCACAGAGATCAGGGGTTTGGTCTTGTGAGCTTTCAGTCTCATGCTAAAACACAAGGAACTACTTTCCACTGGAATGTCACATTCTGGTGAGAGAGACGTTCCCTGGTGATGGGCTCCAGCAAGAATCCAAAAGCTCAGAAGACTAAATCTCTGATCCCAGTAATCGACCCAGATTTAACCCTGCAAAATAAAGCATGGCTGTGGTAAATTCTGTGCTGACGCTCTCCTTTCTACACTGACTTATCCACAGGAACATTTCCTCTGCTTGGAATCTAAAATTACCTATAATATGGGGAGACCAAAGTGCGAGGCCAGTCACTCACTGTCTTTGCCCACCCTACCTCAGAGTGTTGTGAAGAAAAAGAGGATGAGTACTATGTGTGTTGCCTTGACTTGCTACGTAGAAAAAAGGAGCTAAATCTAACAAATAAAATACTTGACCAAGCTGAAACAGAATTCTAGAAAGGAGGAGGTATTGTTGGTGCATAAATACTTTGACACCATTGCTACCTCTGGACAGAGTCAATCTCGTCCTCAAAAGACATGTTGCAACTTGGAGGTGCTTCTCAATCTCCTTGATCAGCAGATGGAGGCTTTGCCCAGAGCAGCCTTTGAAGAACCTTGGCTGCTGTACCAGTTCCATCTCTTTTTGGAGCAAGAAGCCATAGCAATGACTTGTGCTTTGGTCACCTTTAAGTCTGACTACACATAGGCTCCCAACTCTGCCTTTGAAGAGTACCTGGAAACTTTAGTTGAAGGTGGCCCTCTTGCTGGAGGGTGCTGAATGGACTGTTGATAGATTCCCAAGTAAATGGTGGGATTCATTTTCTTTTTTATTACCAGGGTGTGGCTTGGTAGGCGTAGCAGAGGATGGATACTGTAAAATCTCCAGTCACAGGTGGTATTTGCCGGTTCTCTGAACTACTTAAAATTTCCACTACCGATTCTCCAAAAGGTTGATTTTTAGGAAAGTGATGAAACTAATCTTGTTTCACTAGGTGTTTGAGGTTTGAGTGGCTGTTTGTGAAGCTACCTTTCTATTGGATTAATTTTGTTACACTTCATTTTGATGGTATTGCATCTCGGCTATAATTTTGATGGATATTATTGAGTTTTAAAAGTACCGCTTTGTGAATTGTGAACCATTCCAAATCTTGTGAGAGAGGACATAAGTCTTCGAAGTCAATCTATCAGTCAGTCACTCAATCAAATGCCATATGATTCCATCTAGCTAGCATCATTGGAAAAACATGGCTGAAAATTTGGGAGGGAGGTTACAGATGGAAGTTTTGTTTCTGGGATGCCTTCTACTCTCTTCCCAATCCTTAAAACCACCCCATATCCTGGAAAATGGACCAAGATAATCGGGCCAATATCTAGTTGTACTATTGCCAAATTTGACACCTGTATATTACATGACTGTACAAGGGGCCACAGGCAACCATATGATCACCCCTGCTTGGTTCATTATATGACTTTCATTCATTAGTAAATAATTAATTACTTGGTTCATTAATAAATAATTAAATGTATAAGTGGCCCAACTGCCAAAGAGCCTCTGCCAAAGAGGCTCACAATAATCGAAGAAAGAAATTACAATAAAACATTAAAAAAAATGTAGAAGCGATGGCAAGCTCTATGAAATAAGAGTTTCACTTTCTCTTGCTGAAGAAGTGAATGAACAGCCAGGTCTTCGTGGCTCTTCTAAACAGCAGAGTGTGAAGGGTTAATAAATTAAGGAGATTTGCGTTTGTATTATGTTTCTGCCATTTGTTTTCACAGATTAAGATCTGGGACAAACCAATGGCAGGAAGACTGTGTACTTATTCTTGGTAGTATCTCACGGTTGCTGCAAGGCTATTATTACCTTATCTTTCTCTAAGAACTGAAAATATGCTTTTATTGGACACTGCATCAAAAATGGGAGCTTTCAGACATGCACCCTAATAGAAATAAAGCAGAGAAAGTAAAGAAGGGTGAAGTTCCCCCTCTCCCTTTCTTTCTCCCATGAAGCAATAATCTCACCCCTCCCTTCCTACACCCAGCTGGGCATAAAACGGTTCAGTACAGCACTGAATGCCACCCACTGCTCTTCCCTCCCTTAAACTGTGGGCATGGCAGCTTCCTCAAAGGGAAGGGAAGGAAGTTTCTCCCAGCAACAGGCAAGTCACCCTGGAAGGGCAGGCACCAAGGCCAGGATGGTGACTGAGTGAATGACACACACGCTGGGCTTCTCTCTGCAAAAGAATCAAACCCAGATTTAGGTAGAAAAGTACTGTAATGAAGATGTTGCTTGGACAGTAGATAAGAGGCAATACTGTTAGTCTGAGCCTGCTACACAAGGGACCCTGTAAGTAAATGTATGTATGAATCTTTGCAAGGATCCCACAGGGCTGTGCAAGCAGGACAAAGAAATATTTTCTTCTTGGTGCAATCGGGAAACATTTTTTCGTTTGACCACACCCCATTAAAGTCTAAGTGCAACAGATTTATGTTATTTGAAACCGAACAGCCTATGGTGCACATGATGGGGGGAAGCCTGGAGAAAATTTGCTTCCTTCATGTCAAGAAAGGACTTGCTTGCTGAGGAGCAGAGGGTAGGTGTGTGCAGGACACATCCTCCAACTTTTCAGTTCATCTATCCATCCAGGGGTGGGATTCAATTTTTTTAATAACCGGTTCTGTGGGCATGACTTAGTTGGTGGGCTTAGTGGTCATGTGACTAGCTGGGCATGGCCAACTCAATATCACTCACATTGAGGCATGCATCTCCTCGCCTGGCCTCTCATGACTGTGGGGATGCTGCAATAGTTGTAAGTGTGAAAAACGGTCATAAGTCACTTTTTTCAGTGCCATTGTAACTTTGAATGGTCACTCCACACAAGCAAAGTACCAGCAAAGGAGGGGAAAAATAACTCCAGAGAAGTTCCTGAGACAGGAAGTCTAGTCCTGCCAAGAATGTAATAAGGGTTAACGGAGAGGCAGTTTCTGTAAGCAACACCAGAATGGTTCCTTCCTGCCTTCCTTACAGGTTTAGACCAGTAATTTCTTCTAACAACCGGTTCTTAGAGCTGCTTAGAATGTTAACAACTGGTTCTAGAGAATAGGTGCGAACCTGTGGAATCCCACCCCTGCATCCATCCATCCATCCTCAGCTACACAGCACCTGCCAACTTAAGGCACTTTCCCTGTCAAATAAAATAGGGCTGAACAGGGCTGCACTCATAAGTATTTTTTCTGCCAGGCTTTATCAAACCACTATTTTGTCTTTTGCTCTGTTTGGGGCAGTCCAGGGTCCTAAAAACAAACAAACAAATGCCTAAAATCTGTCTACTCTGGACTTATTGATAAATACAGATATAGATTAACAGAGTTGGAAGGGACGTAAAAGGTCATCTAGTCCAAATCCCCACCCAAGCAGAAGATCTTCCCTGCCTACACCATTCCTGACAAATGCAATCCAATCTCTTCTTAAAAGCCTCCAGTGATGGCGCTCCCACAACTTCCGAAAGCAAGCTGTTCCATTGGTTGATTGTTCTGTCAGAAAATTTCTCCTTGCTTCTAGGTTGAATCTCTCCTTGATCAGCTTCCATCCACTATTCCTTGACTAGTTTTGGGGTGCCTTGGAAAATAGCTTGACCGCCCCCCCCCCGCCCCTGGTGGCAACCTGTCAAATATTAGAACACTCCTATGTCTCCCCTGGTCCTTCTCTTCCCTAGACTAGCCATGCCCAGTTCCTGCAACAGTTCTTCGTATGTTTTAGCCTCCAGTCCCATAATCATCTTGGTTGCTCTTCTCTGCACTCTTTCTAGAGTCTCAACATTTTTCTTTATAGCTGGTGATTAAAACTGTGCAATATTTTAGGTGTGGTTTTACTTTATAGAGTGGTATGAGTATCTCATTGATCTTGATCGTGTCCCTCTGTGAATGCAATTTAGGATTGCATTGATATAAAATAAGTCTTATTGATAAATCTCATTTCAGAAAATAACTTAATCCCAAAGAGTCATGTTTTACAAACTTTATTAAACTGCTTTCCCCTTTGGGGGGAATAGACCAACAGTACTCATTGGGCTGTCATTAGTAGATTCCTTGTATCTTAGGAAAGAGGGCAGTTGTCTCATCATCAGTCATAATTGACTGCAAAATATTGCATCTCCCCTTACTCACCAATGAAGACCATATGCTTCTAACCCCAACACACAATAGAACTGATGGTCCCTATCCTTGCAAGGCCTTGTGTTGACAAAGCAAGGGCTGAATCAACAATAAAGTATTCAGTGGGAAAAGTGAGTTAACACTATCATCCTGAGTTTTGTGTAAAAGGGAACCAGGAACCAAAAATTATGTGCAACAAAATGTCACGGTACAGCATGCGATACATTGAGATTCCAGGTATTCCTTCTTGAGTTTTCTATTTTATTTCCCTCAAGAGTTGGTTGGCATTCTCAGCAACTGAGCATGCTCAGTTCCCTGTTCCTCTACTCCCTTTTCGGCTGGTATTTCCCACTTGTGCATGGCTAGTGCTGTTTTGACATTTGCAATGGTTGGACCTTCAAAGCTGGTCTGAAAAGAAGAATGGTTTTATGTTCAAATGTGTGGCACAAGGGACAGTAGCAGTTAACATCTGAAGAACCAGCAAAGAGATCTGTGTACAATTTGTTCAAAGACAAGGGAAAGATGGGAAGGAGTTAGCTGAAGATCCCCAATGGTAGGAACTGGGAAGCATATACAGAAAGTATGAAGCATCCTGAAGCTTTATATTGTCTTGAAATATTGTGAAAACCAGACTGACTCCAGTATATAAAGAGCGAATGAGAGACATTGAAAATTGAGATTAATAAATCTTATCATCCCAGCAGCAACCAGAGCTGTAAACTAACCCTTTCCCATTCAACTAAAAGAAAGCAGAAAAGCGGCAAAATGAATGGATGCCAGCTCCAGCCACAAGAAATTACAATCTGCCTTCCGGTCTCTTCTGTTCCAGCCGCCTTAGCTCTGTAGGCTTTGCGATACAGAGACTTTCAAACAAAGTGTTTAGTTTCTGGTTCTCGAATATGGTCATAATCACATACCAAACCAACCTCAAACTTCAGATTTCTGTATGGACAATAGCCATTCACAAAGGCTTTTCCCAATACCCTGCAAACTAAAACATTTACAGAGACTATTTCAAGATCGGAAGAGCCACCCCATTTGCCGTGTGAGTTGCAACCATCCATTACGTGCACATGCATGGAACAAAAAGCTCTGACAGATGTTGTTTCTCTTTCCCTTTTTACAACAAAAGCAGCTTTCTTCCTTCAGGGTTGCAGTGATTTTGAGCTCCGTCAAAACAGCTGGTAGGGGGAAGGCTACTTTCCTCCACTCCAAACTAACAGGCTCCAAGCGGCTTTTGTTTATTTAAAGATGATCAGAAATTTGTCACATGTCAGGACAGCTGAATATGTGAAGGCAGGTACTTTACCTTAGTATAGTGACTGGATACATATCCTGGTAATCATACTGTATTTGTACATGTATTCCCTCCCCAAAGGGCATTTATGCTTCAGGTCCAAAGAAGCTGGTTGTGTCGGGGAAATATTTTCTATTCCCCTTCAGCAACAAAACGCTTCTGCCCACCATGTTTTGCAAAGGCTTGATAAAAGCCTATTTTAGAATACTGTAGGGCATACTAGAGTGCCCCTGTTTTCTCTGATTCCTCATCCTTCCTTCTCTGTCGGTATGCTTTTCCCTTTTTTCAGAAGTGTCTGATCAATCTCCGTGCAAATGCAGTGTGATGAAGACCCAGAACTGTTTTTGTTCCCTTCCAAAATTATATTTTTCTTCCCCACTGGATATTCTGTCATTTGGGCATATGGAGAACATGAAAAATTCAAAAAGACTGTGTGGTTCACACAAGGCATTTAAGCTCATTATTGAATCCATCTTCTTTCTGCTTTGCACAAGGCATTAAACCACTTGGTACAATGCATTAAACCATGCACAAACAGCCAAGGTTAAGGCTAATCAAACTTAGCATGTTGTGTGAATGCATCTCTTGGCATTTTACCCAATCTTGTTTGCGGCAAACCAAATGTTAATGGAATAATCCTGCTTCCTTTTTGCATGCACAGCGAAGGAAGAAGAGGAAAAGAAGATGAGTTTAAAATAATTATTTAAAACCAAATTTGTGTTGAAGCTCAGTCAGAAATCAAGTCCTTTTTGTGCTTAAGTCCCACTGCTTTAGATCTGATCTGTAGCAGGAAAGGTGGAGCCAGGAGAGGGACTAAGAGGAGTCTGATTGAAGTTCTTACATTCCCACAAGCGATCCAGCCTCTCTTGAATTTTATTAACTCTTATCTAGCTCCAATTTATTACTGACCATTAATTGACTAGATTCTTGGGTACAGGCATGACCAGTATTTCAGCTTAACCGGAACTTAACAGCATGACAGAATTGGAGGTCTTCTAGTCCAACTCTCTGCTTAGGCAGGGGACCCTATATACCATTTCAGACAAATGGTTGTCCAATCCTGTCTTAAAAACCTCTAGTGTTGGCGTAACCACAACTTCTGGAGACAAGTTGTTCCACTGATGAATTGTTCTGTTAGGAAATTTCTCCTTAGATCTAAGTTGCTTCCCTCCTTGATTAGTTTCCACCCATCATCACTTCTTGCCCTGCTCTCAGGTGCTAGTTTGGAGAATAGCTCGACCCTCTCTTCTTTGTGGCAGCTTCTGAGATACTGAACACTGCTATCATGTCTCCCCTAGTTCTTCTTTTGATTAAACTAAACATACCCAATTCCAGCAAGTGTTCATTATATGTTTTATCCTCCAATCCATATGTATAATGTTGGGTGGCTGGGATAATTCTCAGGGCCTCCACAGAAAACATGGTCAGAAGCTCACTCTTTCCTGTTTCTGGAAACATATTTTTTGAGTGTTCTGAAAGCCTGTGCTCAAAATTAGAATTAAGGAGTTTTTCTCCTTCTAGAAGTGCCTGTAGATTTCAAAGTCCCCCAATCTAAAATCTTTAATGCCCATACCTATGTAGTAATGGGAGAGAAGGGTTATCTCTGGTTCCCTTTGTTATTTGTTATGACTACAACTACAATCAACCTAAGATGACACTGAATGTGGGCCAAAGAGCTTAAAAGGCATGCTGTCAAAGAGATGCAAACTCTTTCTCTCTGCTTTTATCTTGCCACTTAGCTGAGCTTTATTCTGATCTGTCTTGACAATCCTTAGATTCACTGTCGCTCATATTACACACACACACGCGCGCGCGCGCGTTTGTGTGCGTGTGTGTAAAATGAAAGAAAGATTCCTTATTTTGGAGGCAAATGCAAATGGAAGCCAACCACCTGCTTTCTCCAGAGAATACTGAAAGCAAATATTATAAATGGGGGATTATGGATTACAACGACAAATAGAAACCCAGAAAGCAGGACTGGGTTCTTTTTTAATGTATGTTTCTCCCCTGCCCCCCAAGCAATGGTAATTGGACAAGAGGAAAACAAACACAGAGAGACAAGAAACAACCTTCAAAGTATTCATATCCAGAGCCATGAACTTGGTGCATCTTCTGCTCCTGTACAGCTATTTTATTTAATTTACCCTTACACTTGGTGAATTCACAATGACAAGAGGAATGGCTGTGATCGTGATCCCAGGCACTAACATTCAATTTATCATCAGGGCTGTTTGTCCTGTTTCTGGCTTAACCCCTCAAACAAGTACACAGTATACATTTGGGCAGTGTAGTGGATCCAGAAACCTTTGCAAATTAAGGGTCTTCCAGATTGCCCAGGTTTTAACTCTGTGTACTCTCAACCACCAGAGCCATCAGAACTGATGGAAGGCAAGATAAGAATATGGGTCTATTACTGAACCATCAATCCAGCCACAGGGCCTGAAAGGTTTTCTGGGTCCAGTCATTGTTTCTCAGCCTAATTTGCTCTGGAAGGTTGGGATTCTGCAAGAAGATCAAAGGAGTAGAGGAAAATCATATAGTCTGCCTTCAAGTTTTGAAGGAAAGTCTAAATAAAGGAGAATATTTGTAGCTCAGTGTTGAAATGAGGGGGTCCTTGGTGCTCTCTGAACTTGGTTGTTTTCTTGCAGGCCCAAAGGTGTTTTTTCAAAAGACAACTGGATTTTCTTTGTTTTTCCTTGAAGACATTTCACTTGTCATCTAAGAAACTGCTTCAGCAGTTCTGAAGTGAAATACCTTCAAGGAAAAACAAAGAAAATCCAGTTGTCTTTTGAAAAAACACCTCTGGGACAACCATGACCTGGATGACTGAGAATCTCCACTGGCATTTACTTGCAGGTGTTTCATTATCCAAACTAGATAAAACCTACATAACTAACTAGGTAACACTGGCACTGACGATGTTATGAAGTTTGGGTAGTGAAACATCTGCAAGAAAACAACCAAACTTGGCAAAAATCTAAATGTTATTTGAGTGGTATAAAAACACTATACAGAATAATCATAAATCTAATAACAAAACTTAAAACAATCAACAAGTTTATAAAGAGAATAAACAGAATGCCAACATTTCTAAGAATTTAGACACCTGACATTAGCATTTAGGAATATTTTTCTCTAATAATATGGTGCCTCTCAGATTTTTTAAACTATAGTTCCCATGATCCCCGATTCATGTTCTTGTTACTTAGAATTTGCAATTGCTCCCCAAAATACCTGACAGAAACCACAACACCTATAGAGAAGGAAAAGGTGATGACCCTCAATTGTCTTTTGACCTTGCATCATCTGCCCAGTTTCTATCTAAAGAAAAAAACCCTCCCTTTCTCTCTTTTTCTTGAGATAGATCATAATCAAGGGAAAGAAGAGAAATAATAACTCCATACAATCTTCAGAAACAGTTTTTGATTTTGGTAAGACATCTTAAAAATGGAAGGTGGGGGAAGATGAGAACAACCCACCCTTTGAACATACAGTGCATCTCTCCAGCTCAAGCAGAGCCTTTGGGAAATGCCACAGCCCCCCACGACCCAGTTCCATCATGCCATCTGATCATCCACCTCCCCCACTGGGTCCCACCTACACATCTGAAAGCAAAGCAGATGTGCCTACTGTGGCTGCCTGACCCCAACCTAGAAAGCAGGAAGTCCCAGGTCTGGAGATGATAAGAAGAACTCTGGCCTCCCTGCAGGAAACCCCAAATCCCGGTGATCAACACTGCTGAGCTGGCATATTGGTGGAGGCTTCCCTGGATCTCTCTCTCTTTCTCTCCCTCCCTTCTATTGTTGTTCCCAAATAACCTCTCTTCTTAACCATATCTATCACTCGCACACTCCCATCCAGGATTTCCAAAGCTAATTCTCAAGCTCCCTATTTCTTTCAGAAAGGGATTATCTTAAGGAAGCCACTTCAGGAACAACGGATGTTTCCCCAAAACAGTGTAAAAGAACCTCAACTGGGCTTCCTATTTGTATGGACTCCATTGCCCCTTCTGCTCACAGCTTTAGAAAGGCAGAAAGCACTTCCTTCACAAAGATGGGGTGTAGAACGGGTCCAAATGGGAATACATGGGATCTGTTCAATGCCCACACCACCCTTCTGAATGGGCTAGACTAGAACACACATACATTAGGCTCACCAGCCAGCAGGTGGAGCTGTTTGGAGAGAGAGCTGTTAATGCGCTGGAATTTCTAGGTCTGGACCATATTGAAATGGCTCATCTACTCCCAGCATCTCTCTTCTGCTCTTTGAGGAAGACTTCAAGACCAACACTATCTGACAGTCTTGCTCCAACCAAACAATGCAATCCTTTCAGTCCCCGTCCATTGCTCAGGGATTCTTCGCCACCGATCTCTCCGTTACAAAATATTGTCTCTTGATTTGGAAAGCCAGTCAAGATGGTCCCAGTAAATAGGGAAATACTGCTCCCTCTCCCAGGTGCCCATTTAACCCAATCCCCAGCAACCATGCAATGAACTGGTGGTAAACCCTGGCCCTCCTGAGGTTCCTTAGCCCCAACTTTCCAGCAGTCCTTTTCAATAGCCCCAGAGATCATCACCGGTCAACAACCAGCTAGGAAGAGGCCAAGTTCTTTTAAGTGGGCGTCTCCCAGCTTAAAATAGAGCCTTTCTCTCAGCCTGTCGTCGACTCACCACTTCAGAGTCTTCGAATCCATGGAGATAGGAGTCGTCATACATGGGGGAAGGAAAGAATTGTTGAGGAAGCCGAGCCGAGAGGGAAGAAAGATAGGAGTTCTTCCAGATGGACAGAGGTCTACAGCTGTGCCCCCTGCCCTAGTTGGGTTGGGGGCAGCAGGTGGCACACAGTGGCAAAGCAACTCAGCCGGCTATCGATCCAATTCCCCTCCCTGGATGCTTTCATTCTCAGCTGAGCAGCAAAAGCAAAAACAATAGCGCCCACCCACCAGCCCTCCCTTGAGGGCAGGCACAGAGACAGGCAAGTAAGGAGGGAGGCAGGCAAGGCAGTGGCATCTGGACAGTGCAGCTCTATCTGCAACTCCTTATAGCAACACGGAAGAGGTTCGGGTGCCAGGCGGCATGAAGCAGCGGGACACAACAAGGGAAAATCTGGTCACGAAGAGGGTTCTTGGAAGTGTGGAACATTCCCACCAGATGGGAGAAGAGCAAGAAGTGTAACCACACTTTCCAGCAATTGCACCCCCCCCTCCCTTTAGACTGCTTTCCAAGAGTTAAGCGGGTACCAGATAATTTACCACAGAGATGCAGGAAAGCATACTGAGACATCCAACCTGCGGGTGGGTGAGCATCTCTCATGGTATTCCTGGCACAATAATGCAAGGTGGGCTGGGATGGGCACAGCAACACGGGACAAGCAAAGTCATATGGACAGGGAATCACAAAGGACTGTCCTTCTATCAAACACCAGTTTCTGTAGTAGCAGCTTTTACCCAGTTACCAATAATCCTAATTTCCCGCATACCACATTCCTAGTCCTCAGGCCTTTTCTGTAACCTTTGACAATCTTGGACAGTCAGTCAGCCTTGATTCATACTTCATCAACCTACTTCTTCTTCCTCACTCTATTGGACAATTTCTACCATTCCCTAGAGGATGGGAGCTACAGTCCAACACTTCTGGACCTCACCAGAAGGCTACAACCCATTCTACTTTTGCCCAGATCTTCAACTTTGCATGCACAGTTGCACATGCACTAACCAACTAGATGTCCACCTTTACCTACGTAGGACCCTACCAACTTGGGGACAGATGATGCCTATCCACCTGCACTGGGCTGACAGAAATGAATAGGGCTGGCAGGGGCAAAGCAGGGAGGGGAGGATTTTGCAGGAAATGGGCCAGATGGGGATTTTCCCCCTGCAATCCCCCAGGCGTTAGTTCCATCTGCCTCTTTGACTTCAGTGCCAGGGCTGCTGGCACAACCTAATCTCCGCCCCACGCCCATTGCCCATCCAAAGTTGGAGAGCTGTCCAGTATATTTGGCGGAGGAAGGGTTAACACCAGCTTTTCCAAAAAACGAGATCCGATCTCACCATTTCTTCACACTGTTTTCTAACAGGAGTTTTTCACCCAATTCCCGGCTGAGATGTTTAAACACACACACACACACACACATCATCGGAATGCCGGGAAGGGGACCCATGACCGAAAGAGAGGGGGAGCAAAGAGCAACAACAACAACCCAGCCCCTCTTTTCCTACTCTCCGACGTCTCCTGCCCAGAATTCCTCCAAGGCAAGAAGGCTCCGGTTCTGCCAGGAGTTGCATTCAAGGCGGACGGGGAATCTGAGGGAAGAGAGCTTAGGCAGGAGCGCCCGCGCCGGTCCTGGTGCTTAGCAGCAGCAGCAGGAGAGAACGGCGGAGGGAGGCAGACAGGGAGGAGGAGGAGGAGGAGGAGGAAGAGAAGAAGATAAGAGAGGTTGAGTACAGCGTGGTGGTAGGCGATGGCAACGGCGGCGGCGGCTGCGCGGTGCCTGTTAAGTTACCTCGTTGAGCAGGAAGGTAGCGCTGGAGTCAGAAAAAGACATAGACAGACGGGGAGAGAGCCGGCCGGCCGGCGAGGCCCGGAATGCGGTGCCAGCTGGGAAGGAAGGAAGGAGGGAGGGAGGCGCCCCCCGCCCCCGCTGCTTTTCCCGCCGCGCCGCTCCCAAGCGCCTTCCTCGCCCTCGCCTCCTCCTTCTTCTCTCGCTCTCCAGGACTGCCGCCGCCGCGCATTCCTCTCCGCCCCTTTTCGCTTCTCCCTCCTCCCGTTACGCGCCGCTCGGATAATGGTTGGGGGGGGGGGGGAGAAGAAGAGAGAGACGTGCCAAGCGCTAAATAATCACATTACTCCGGGGGAGGGGGTGCGCCCAGCCGAGCCCGTTGAGCTCACTTCGCGCGGCGGCGGCGGCGGCGGCCTCGAGCTCCGGGACCCCGCGCCTTTTCCCGCCGCCACTCCCCCTCCCCCACCGTCTTCTCAGCCGGGACCGTCGGGAGAAGCAGCTGCTGCCGCGGGCTCTTCGGGCGGCTTCTTCTCTCGCCGTACTCCTCGGATGCTTCCCCCAGCAGGAATGGCCGGAGGGCGGTTTGCTCACCTTTGCAAACCGGGGAGACCAGATGATGGCGGGCCCAAGCGGCTCACCCACCCACCCATCCTCCTTCCATTCCACCCACCCTCTCTCTCATCCCCGCCGCATTTTCGTGTTGGTCTGGGATCCCCGGAGCTCAACCAACTCGGGCAACCGATTTCCAAGGGATTTAGAAAAGAAAAGGAAAAAAAAAATCTTAGGTGGGGATCAAATAAAGTGCCAGTTACTGAAAGTTCAGTGCAGAAGGTAGGTCCACTGAAGGACTGTTAAACATCTCCACACGGCAGGAAATGGGGGGCGGGGGGGGGGCTCTCCCGTTAAGTCAGAGAAATGCAGGTACTCGGACCTACCGGAAGGTTTCTTCCTCCCCCCCTCCTCCCCGGAAGTGATGATGTTTTCTTTTCTGAATCCTGCTTTGGCCCAGTAAAGGGATCCACTCAGAAATGCCCCTTGCCTTCAGTATCCATTCCTTCAACCTCTTTTCTGCTAGGCTCTCACTCCCTTTCCTGGCTTGTCTCAGAAGCTGGTTTTGAAAACCAGGTGGGATTCTTGGCACTTGGAACAGGCAGATTTGAGAAAGGGGGACAAGAATAGGAGCCACCGTACTCCTCTGACTCTTGAAAGAGCAGCAGATGTGAGACAAGTGGATCTAAGTGGAAAGCTTAGCTACACAAGCAAAGTCTCTATACTGTTGCCTTTGGGGGGCTGTGTGTGTGTGTGAGAGAGAGAGAGAGAGAGAGAGAGAGAAAAGGAAGCAATTAGCTTTGTCATTATCCTGGCACAATTTGATAGGAGCTTCAGAAGTGGAGGTGCAGAAACAACCGTTCTGACCTTTGGGTGTTTGGGGCTACAACTGTCCCTATCCTGTGTGGCAGTAGCTGGGAGTGAAGGGACAACATATCTGGAGGTGGCACCAGCGGCAGGGAGGCCGGGTGTTTCAGACTTGTGAGAGGACAATAATGCCAGGAGCTGGAGCATGGGTAGCTGACAAAGAATTTAGCACTTTCAGCATTTTGTGCAACTAAACTGTTTGTTTCGTGGGGAGCTGTTCCCTCAAATGACTTCATTCGACAAAGGGCATTGCAATACATAAGCCTTGGGTGTTGTTCTGGCGAACAAACTGGAAAGACAGAGCAGTGCATCTGTTTGGGTTCTCTGCTGCTGAAGAAGCTGTGAGCCACAGTGGGAGCCAAGGCCTTCTGCCTGCTTGAATCTGCCAATTACCTTGGGGCCCAGTTCACTCTGCTTCTTGAATTTGGTTCTTGGGGCTTCGGTTTGCCATTCCACCACCCCAGCCCCAACCCAGGCTCTGAATTATTCCTTCCAGTCCTCCTCCTCGTTTCCAATTCAGCCCAAGAGGCCATGGAAGATGCCTCATTGAGCAGGAAGATGCTGGATTGTGGAAAGATGCAGAAGTGGCTGCATCTTTGCTGAAAGCAGCACAGATCGCTGTACCCCTCCCCCCACCTCCAACTTCAACCTACTTCATAAGGCAGCTGTGAATCCCAGCTCGCATCTTTTGCAAGGGGGAGTGTGCAGTTTCCAAAAATCAGGGCTACTAGCAAATTGTGTACCTGGCTGCCAGCTGAAGAATATGGCCAACTGCAAACACCTATTTACTAGAAGGCAAACAGGCAGGATTTTTCCCCCCAGTGAATCCATTCTGATTCTCACATATGCTTTCTACTGCTGCTCTTTGCCTTATGACACCATGCAGAAATATCTCGTTAGCTGGTAGGCACTTATAGGACCCCTTGTGTCATCGCAAAGTCAGCTGTGCATCCTCTTGAAGCGCTACAGATTTATCCATGCTACTCACTGACAATTCTGAGGTTATAAGAAAGCTGGAAGAAAGACTCTTCAGGATTATGGCTTCTAGAAGAAATAGTTTCCCCAAGAGTGGTGTTTGTTCTCTCTGCAGCTTGTTTCCTGGATCTTCAGGCTGACCAGAGTGGCTGCTGGGAAGGATGATGCAGTGGAGCAATTGGTCTTCAGAGAAGGACTGAAATTAAGTCCAAGAAAAGATGAAACCTTTCGAGAGGATCTCTTTGATTTTGAAAATCGCTATTTTTGCCAGCAAATACTGAAATGGAAAACCTATCAGACCAGCAATCGAGATCTTTTGAGCCATATCTGCTTTTCTCAAATTGCTGGAATGTATCTTCTCTTCATCCTGTCCTCAGTGGGCAATCCAGGATATGATTACCTTCAGTCAGTGTGATAATATTCCGTCACCAAGAATCAAGTAACACATGGAGGGAGGGACTGTAAGATAGAGAGGTCAAGAGCATCTCTGAGAGCTAGAAAGGGGTTGCTGGAAGTAATCCTGCCTGCTTGTCTTCCAGTAAATTAATGTTTCAGCCAGCCACATTCTTCCTGGCAGCTATTGTGCAAATACAAAATTCAGTAGAGCAATTTTTGTTATGAGAGAAACTAGCAGGAAAATCATAAAGTTGAGGTGGTGGATGCAACCACACAATTTATTGGACACCGTGTTAACTTTTTTTTTTAACTCTTGCCCCAGGTGCTCTAGGCATCCACAACATGATTTCAGAATTCCAGATGTGTCCACCAGGCTGTAAGACCTCTGCCACAGACAGCCACTTCCACGCAGCAAATCTGGCTGGCCTTCTGTGACTTGAATCTCAAGCCTGCAAAACGTTTTTGGCCAAACATATTTATGTAATCTTTGTGGGATTATTGGGTTCCTCCAAATGTACGGCGCCTATCCCCAATCTTCCTGTCAGGGTTCCGACAGATGCCCTAATTAAACCAGGCCAGGAGTGCTTTACAAGTTGACACTTGCATCCTGAATCTTAGAAGCATTACATATCTATATGTGAATGCCTTGTCTTACGGGTTTCATTCCTTTTTACCAAAAGCATTCTGCTTTTTCTTGTTTTCTTTCCGCACCCAGAAGGATCCAACCCCAAGAAGAGCCCAGCTGGTGAGATCAGACCAAAAGGTTATTTAGTTGGTTTATGCAGGAAGCCAGATTTGAGGGGCAAAATGTGATGTGTAGGAAGATGTGAGAATGTAGCATGAGTTGGAAACACTTTTAAACAAAAGGTGTTTCTCCTGCATGACCCTGGGGAAAGACACACTTGATTTAAAGTGTTTCTAACAGGTGCTATCTTTACACTGATCCTGTGCTCAGCATTGCATTTTGTCCCTCAAACTTCAAAAAGGAGAATTTGAGAGACCCTAATTTGTTTTCTTCTTTTTGGTAATATTTCTCAGCAGTTTGCCTCCACCTGTTTCAGATGCTTGCCTTCCTTATCATGAGTCACTTTCACAAATTCTTTGGCTCAGAAAACCATGTAGTTTCCTCTTTTTTCCTCACCCTTAGTGAATTTTTCCCCCCAATAAGAAAACTTAACAGTTCTTCTGAGATAAAATCAAATACCCAGCCAATCTCAAAAGTTCAGCAGTGATGACTAAGTAGTAACCATGGTTTGTATTTAGATGAGATTATTGGGAAACTCCAGGCTAGAGTGGGAAGTCAATAAAGCAGCAAACCCATGCAGATATTCTTTCCAACCCTTTTACCAACTTTTTTTTTTAAAAAAACCCTTTCTTTTGCATATATGTGTGCATGTGTGCTTCTTATCTCTTGTTGCGTTTTATTTGTGTGGGTCACTCTGTGTCTCAAGACCAGGGTTGAGGTCAGAGGGCTTAGAACAAAGGTATCCAAACTTGGCAACTTTAAGACTTGTGAACTTCAATTCTCAGAATTTTCCAGCCAGCATAGCTTAGGGAGCACAGCACAGAATAGGGAATTGAAGTCCATATGTCTTAAAGTTGCCAAGTTTGGGGACCCCTGGCTTAGAACAAAGCAATCAACAACACTCCAAGCCATTCCCCAACTGCTACTCCTCTAGGATGGATTGGAGAACTTTTTTTCTGGAATGTTTTTCACTATAGCCCCCAGCCAGATCTGGCTCCTTTTCAGAATCACCTGGGCTATTCTGTTTGATTTTCATTTCCCTGCTGATAGATAGACAGGCAGAACCTTAATTCCTTTTACATACTTTGCTTTCAACATTCTGCGGAGTTGAAAGGAATAAAAAGCATTATGGAAGAAGACAAAGGTAAACCATATCTGTATTGTTGCCAAGAGAATGATATGGATGTAGCCATTAGAAGTTAACCTGAGTGAGTTTTTTTCTTTCATTTTTTATTCATGAACCTGGGTGGACTCAGTTTTTTCCAAGTCCATAGGACTCCTGCCAATTGCTGATTTGCCAATTTGTCTGCAAATTCCCTTTGCTAGGTCCTGATATTTGGTCATTCAAACATTTGATATAAATATTTTTTTTTTTTTTAAAACAACCTATATTGCACTGTTGCAACTGAAGGAAAACCTACGTGCTGGCCTGAATGTCTATGGAGATTCTCAATCATACAGGTCATGTTTGTCCCTTTCAGAAGGCAATGGGCTTTCTTGGTTTGATCTGTGAAAACACTTTTTTGCTTCTTGCCATTGAGGAGTATTTTATTCAACAGCAGTTCAGTTTTAGTGAAGTTAGAATCCCTGATCTCTTGGAATACATGAATGGATTCAAGACTAATTGATGGGTCATGGGGTTCAGTAGTTCATTCCCCAGTTCCCTGGACCACCCTTTTTTTGAGCCAGGCCCCTGATTAGCATCTTTCAGTATCCTGCTTGAAAACATATTTAATTCCAAAAGCCCAAGATCTGTTTGCAAAGACTTGCCTCCTGCCCTGGAAACTGTAGTGCAAGAAAGAGATAACCACACCCACCCTCGCCTTGCCAACAGGGGCCGAGGCCATACCCTCCCACACGGAGTAGTTTTCATCTCTTCCCATTTACACCTCTTCTCCCTTGCCCCTCCTCCTGCACTGCAGAGGATTGCTTGCCCCCCTGAAGAAATAAAAGCTTGAGGAGCATTTCTCTGAAATGCTTTTGCAAGATCAGCTCCTGCCTCGCCCCTCTTCCCCCTTCTAAGCAGGTACTCCACTTGGAAGGTGGAGGAATGAGAGTATATGCTGGGGAATCCTTCCATTTGGCTGCTTCAGAGTGGCTTCATCAATAAGGAAACACCCCCCTTGAAGGACCAGAGGAGCGGTGGGGGAGACCAGAATGCCCGTTAATGGATGTTCTCAGACGCCAAGAACACCCTGGGGATGTAAGAAGCCTCTTTGTTGTCTGAAGAAAGAAGGAGAAAGAAGGAGAGGGGAAGGACGTGGGGCTGCCAAAGCCTTCTCCCACTTTTAACATTTTGGGGAGAGTTGTAATCCACTCTTGTCACTTCTGGATGGAGAGGTGGAGAGGACCAAGCACCAACTTTTTTCTCCTGTTTCCCACTTTGATTGAGGGATGGCTGGATGCCGGCACTCAGAATGAGTAGCTGGCAAAAGAATCCCTACCAAAAGCAACCTCTGAGCCAAAGAACATTCTCTCATTGTTTCTGTCCATTAGCTCTTCCCATTCTTATGGGCAAATATTGGGTTTGAGCAGCAGAGAACTATAATGAGAGTAGAAGGTATTTTCTCATTTTGTTCCTCATCATGTGGTTTTTTTTATTTTATTTTATTTATTTGTCAAGCAAGTATTAGAGAACAGGTATAAGTATAAGCATGGTTATGAATATATGAAATGGATACGAATAAAAAAAAAACAATAGGACATTGGTGCACTTATGCATGCCCCCTACAGACCTCTTAGGAAAAGGGTGAGGTCAATAGTAGGCAGTCTAAGGTTAACGTTTTTGGGGGTTTTGCATCAGGATGTAAAATTTATATGTGTGGGTCTATCTGTGCATGCATCCGTGCACATGTGCATGCATGGGGATGCACACTTTTGGAGCAGTTTAATCTTGAACTTGTTCAAGAGGGAAGCTTTAGACTTTTTGTAAAATGGGATACCAGCAAACCTTTAAAAAAAAAGTCCCAAATTCCTTTTATTGTATGGATACACCTTGTATTGAACTATAATTTTAATGATGGTCCTTTATTCTTAGGGAAAGGGTTAGTTGGTTGACAAAGATGTGATAATGGAATTTTTTTTTGGAAGATGTCTTTTTTTCAGAAGGACTGGGCAATGAAGTTCCAGTTCACAGGCTCTTTCAATCCTAAGGGCTGGAATATTTTTCTGATACATTTACAAAAAGTTTAAATTCTGTAAAAGCTGGCTCTGACAGCATAAATGAAATAAACATGATGCAGCAAAACTCATGTAAAGAAAGTCATATAATTTATGCATACGAAAACATGTATTTTAGCTCTAGGTAAGAAGACAATTTAACTAAATAAAGAAGCACCTGCTTTCCTTCTAAGATAAGTCAACATTTGTTTGCAATAAGCTGATACATTCCATTCCATTGATAATGATTGGCTAAATCTTTTAAGATCTATCAAAGGGTAAATGGAGAGATATTCCTTTGCAGTCACCTATTCAAAGCAATTTGACAGCTTTAGATGAATAAATATAACACGTTTGATCTCCCCTGATCAAGTTAACAGCTTTGGGTGAAAATAATGTAATATCTTTGACCTCCACTGATCATCTGATGACTTTATTAAAATTCTCAGTTTGGAAACAAACCAGGGAAAAAGAAGGAATTTGATCCTTCTGACACTAGGTTTATGTTCCTACCATCCTAAGTCTTAGAAGAACTGTTATCAGTTAGAAAAGGTCTGTGCATATAGGTCTGTGCCTACTCAGAAATTGTTTTTTGTTTTTTTTTGTGAGGACATGGAGTTATATGTGCAAAGCATGTGATCTTGATGACTTTGGCTGATCCCTAGAAAAGCATCAAACATTAGGTGACGTAAAAAGTCATTGTGGTTCCCCTAAAAATAATTGAAACTTATTTTGAGAAGGAGATATAACAATGTAGATGCAGGCTGTGACTCAGTCTAAGTCAACTCTGTAAGACATGGGTAGGGGAGGAAGGGCTGTTTTCCTATTATGGGATGCAAGGATTTCACTGGTGCTTAGAAAACAGACTTTTTACTTGGAGGTCTGGCATAAGCACAAACCTCCCCTTTTATTTTGCTTCTAACTGGTCTGGGAGCCATTGACCATCTTGTCACTTTGCCAGCTGGTATTTCAAAAGGCTCAGTATCTCCGGATGCTGTCCTCTGACAAAGCATTTGCTAGATATAAAAATAGCGCAACAGATCCAGGCAGCCCTATCAAGCCTGCGTGCTTCCTGCTGACTCTCAGAAGCTTTGACAGATGCCACAAAGTCCTGCTTAGCACCATCATGTACTTAGCAAAACCAACCCTTGTATCTTCCATGTTGATATCCAAACAGTCTCCTCTGGCTTCCTCTCTATCCCACAAGTTTTAGGGAAGGGCATACTATTGTATTGAACAGTTTTGGTTATGTAATGCAACAGGATTGGACCTGGAAGTGTACTGTAGTCCTACAAAAAGGGAAGAGGCTCCTTTAATTTGCAGAGCAGTGCACTGGGTTCAAATATCACACTAAACCTTAATGTGGGTTGGCTCTTAGCAGTTGCATGAGGCCAGACACTGTGGTTTACAACAGTGGCATGGTGTGTTTGTAATGGTGGTTTTGCAAGACCCTTAGTTAAGCAAGCTATGATTTTGTGCAGTGGGCAAATCCAGTGTGAATTCTGGAAAGTGTATTTTGTCAAACACTGGCTGAAATTTCTTCTTCTACATCAGGGATGTCAACCTCAAGGCCCACGGGCCAGATCTAGCCCATGTGGTGCTTAGATCTGGCCTGCGGGGCCACCCTGGAAACAGTGAAAGACCAGTCCGTGCTGCCTCTGCCAGCAAAAACAGAGCTTGAGAGGGCCATATGTGGCCCTTCTGAGGTCCATTTTTGCTGGCAGAGGATTGCAGGAGGCTGTCCCAGCTGAAAATGGAGCTCAGGAGCCGGTTTTTACTGGCAGAGTGCTCCGGCCACCACAGGCATCCCTAACCTGAGTGACTTCAAGCTGGCCATGCCCACCTCAGCCCCCAGAGGTCAAACACAACCTTGATGCAGTCCTCAATGAGATATATTAAGATATATGTAGATATATTAAGATATATAATATATTAAGATATATGTAGAACAGGGGTGTCAAACTCAGTTTGACACCCCTGTTCTACATTTATCTTAAAAGTCCTGTTCCCTCATGCTACATTACAGCCCTGGTATGACTCGTGATCCAGCAAATAGAAATTACTACAAATTAAGTTTCCTCCTCACAAAGATCATAAAGGAATAAACTGGAAGATGAATGGGTTTTACGTCAGTTTACATCTAGGTGAAAGAGAATGCTAGTTCAGGAGGGCATTAAAGACTACAGCTCCCAGACTTCCCAGTGAAAAGTTATTATGGCTCAGGATTCTGGGAATTGCTGTTCCAACACACCAGGAAGGTACAAGACTGAAAGACATTGCTACATCTGAATTGTCAAGGTCAGCATATTTTCTTTGCTTATCTGTTGTTAATCTGGTAAACTTAATGTGATAAATTTAATATAATCCTATGTATGATTCAATTACATAGCATAGAAAGACCTTCTGTCTTTATATTTTCTGGAAAGGGACAGTTAGTGGTCTAATATAACCTCTAACAACCAGAAAGAGATTTCAAATCGATAACTAATAAGATACATGAATTTTAATGCAAGCTGCCCAGGGTCAATGGAATGAGTGGGGTATATGTTTTGTAAAATAAATATTTATTTTTTAAAAAAGATTAGTTTGGAAAGTGTTTAGTATGGTTCCACTATGGTGGTGTGGTTGCACAGTAGTTAGAATGCAGTATTGCAGGGTAATTCTGCCCACAAAAGTTCTCTCAGCCTTCTAAAGCCAGTAAAATAAGGACCCAGATTGTTGGGGGCAATAATATACTAACTCCATAAACTGCCCAGAGAGTGCTATTGGGCAATATATAAGTAAATGCTATTGCTATTTTTCAGTACTTTTTTGCATGTAGAATGGGCAAAAGGAAAACTTACCCCATTCCCCCAGAGTTGTCTAAGTGTATTCATGCAATAAAGAAGAATTTGGGTTTTTACCCAAACGAATGGCTAAAACGAATGGTGTTACCTGCTTCCTGGTTACAAATGGAGTGACCTAGTACACAAGGCTTGCTTTCTCCTTGTGTTCTTCAGAATCCCCTACATTCTTGCCACAGAGCAGATAGGGCTATGAAAAGAGGCAAGCAGGGAGAGGCCACTCCTCAAAACCAAGATCACCTCAAAAATTAAGGACAGCTTACACACAGCTCCAAACAGCATATGAATTATTGAATACTGCTGAGAAGAAGCCAGGTGGATTCAGAAATGCTGGGGGTGGACACAAGCAAAGAGCAGAGGCAGAAGCAGAAGTAGAGCAAAACAAGAGAGAAAGAGGACATTTTTGCTTCTGCCATCAGGAGGGCTGTGGCACCCTGTCTAACTTGGTTCTCCAGATCAACTGCAGAGGTGGTGATTTGGTGACAAACTTCATGAGGCTCCAAGCTAGCTTGATAAGAAACATATTCAGATGTCTCCATTTTAACTTTCAGTGATAAAGAAGCCATGCCTCTGCATTTTTCTCAGTGATTATGCACCATTAAATTGGTATCAACTCTTATTTTTTTCCCAGAATAACCTGCCCCAAACAGTTCCTTCAAATCTTCCAATGGGATACCTATCACAACTGTAGATGAGCCCTACCTTGTGTTGGTCTTCCTCTTCTTTCTTTCCGTCTTTCCCAGTGTTACAGCCTTCTCTATGATTTTCTAATCTTTTGGAGGAGACAAAAGCCCACTCCCTTTGGAAGAAGTGGAAAGCAACTGTTGCCAGGAGATAACAAGGAAGATACATCATAAACCCTGTCCCCCCCATTGCATCCATATATAAGATGCAGGTGTAAATAAAGAGCTGGGGAATTGTTTCTTGATATTGAGGAACAAAATCATTTGAGTTAGCCTGTTCCAAGGAAAGGAACATAATTGGTAGACTTACAGCACACAAAGGGTCTGCAAGGACATCTAGTCCAGGGGTCTCAAACTGGATTTCTTCAAAGGCCAGATCAGCATTGTAGTTTTCCGTGGGCCCGGGGAGGGGGAGATGGGATGGATGCCTCCTGCAGCACTGTGCTGGCCAAAATGGGGCTCAGGGGGCCTCGCGCACCCCTCATGTCCCATTTTGGTTGCCAGATACACCATGGGGTGGTTCTTTGCTATTTGCAAGCCAGCCCCACAGACCAGATTTAAGCATCTTGTGGGCCGGATCTGGCCCATGGGCCTTGAGTTTGACACACCTGATCTAGTCCAATGCTCTGCAATGTGCAAGAAAAGCAATTAAGATCAATGAGAGGTAACCCAAAGATGCTTTTTCAAGAGACAACTGGATTTTCAAATGTTCCAAGAAAGCTCCACACCCATTTGCACCACTCAGTGACCATTGACGAAACAGATAAACCTCCAGGTGGCCTTAATGACTGGCTGAAAGAATGCAAATGACCAGCTGTCTGCCAAGAGTATAATGTTCTTCCTGAGACAGTAACAATCACACGCTGTTCCCAAAAATATTTGTTTTTAATTTCAACAGTTGTGAATTATATGCATTCACAGCCCATAATGAGTCCCAAACGGTTTATAAATAGTCCAACAGAAGTCTGCCACAGTCTTTCAGGATAAAGCTGATAAGCACCCACCTTTATCTCCCTTGAAATGCTGCCAATGACTAAATTGCCAATTAATTGTAGAAGACCAAAAGGGCACAAAGTCAACACAGCTTCAGATTTTAAACTGACCAGAACAAAAAAAGTTGCTTCCTGCAAAGGCTCATGTCCCCTTGCTCCTCCTTTATGTCTTATGGGAGGGGCCAATCATCTCCAAGCCTTACTCCTGAGTTGCCCCTTTTGTCTTTACTGTTCTTGCTTTCTGGCAGCTCTGCACAAGCTTAAACTGAGAACAGGCTCCCCATGTTCCTCAGCCTCGCTGATGTCAGATTCTGGAGGCTCCAGAGTCAGCAAATAGCTCTCAGGTGGCCCTGGCCCCATCTCTGTGTCGGACAGAGATCCCTCATCCGAGCCCACCCCAGACTCCAGAACTGGCCCATGTTCCTCTCCACTGTCCGACTCTGCTGCCCGCTCCATAGGCTGGCGGCGGACCACAACATATAAATCCCTTCATTCCCCACTATCCAGTCAGAGCTGAAGAAGCTTCTTGGATGAGAAGCAAAAAGTTTTCAAAGAAAAACCAGAAAGTCCAGTTGCCTCTTGAAAAAGCACCTTTGGGACAACCATGACTTGGATGACCGAGAATCTCTGTAGACAATGAGAAGTAACATGTCCTTGAATAATATCTAGTGTCTGTGAATCCTGTACCTCAAACTTCCCACCTGGCACTCCTTGTTCTGCTAGACTGTAACTCCTATCATGCTGGTCTGCAAAGCTATGGCAGAAGTGTCCACTGGGTGCTTAGAGAATAAAAAGCATGACCTTGAGAGAGAGAGGGAAGATCTATTACCAAGGCAATGAGCAGATAAAGGTTGCTTGAAACCAAACAAGGAAGGGATATGAAAACATATCAGACAGTTATCCCTGAATTTACATACACATAAAAGAGGACTGAGAAAAAGCATACTGTATTCAGATTTGTAAGATCCTGTTACTATAGTTGATCATCACAAAGGTAGTTTAAGGCATATGTGATAGCTCTCTGTTGCTCTGGCCTATCTTGTAGGGCTGACAGAATGGAAGGGAATGCCTTTTCTAGGAACTTGAGTGAATCTAATGCAGACGAGGTCACCTGCTCCAAGCATTTAATTAATATACTGCATTGTTCATTCCATGTTCAAGGGTAACATTTCCACAACGGCAGTTGTCCTCAAGCTGGTGTGTTCCCAGAGTAATCAGAGAGCAAAATGTAATGTCCAGTCAGCTTTGTAGCTGTTCATTTACTCTATCTGGATGGGGCATCTGTTTAGGGAAGAGAGCTTTAATTCCTCCAGCTAGGTTTACCTGGATGCATTTAATATCATTAGGCAAGGCCCTAATCTAGGGTTGTCAAACTCACGGCCTGAATGGTCACAAGAAGGTAATAAGGAGGGCATCCTTTGGCTTTGGAGGGGGCAATGAGGGAATTTTCTGGGCAGCTTCCTCCTCTGAATTTCCCTCCAAGCACTGGGACTCCATGTCTAGGTCCATAGCAAGAATACCTGTCAAATTCTGTAGAAGGCCCTTTTATATGCCAAAGAATTGACAACCCTACTCAGAAAGGAATCACTGTTTCAGCCTGGCTGTTAATATTTTGCTAGCACCCAAGTTGGTACCCAAATTTGAAATGCTAGCAAATAGGGGGATACAGGTTGAATAAACTGGACTACACTCTGCAGCTTTGGAATGACTCCTTTCTGCCTTTCCACAAATAATCTGCTGGGTCGGGGCTGGGGGGGGGGGGAGAGAAGAGGAGGAGAAACCTACAACTTGAGTAGCTCATCATGGCAACATAAAGGCCCTGTATCCTATCATCTGGCATGAATCCAGGGCTCCAGAGAAGGGAACAGTATGCACAGTACGAAGGCACCTCCCCCCTTTCCCAGTCTGGGAGGGGTTCTTGTCTCTTTTCTTTGTGATATTTTTAGCCTCCTTTTCAGCCAAAAAACCCTGGCTCCCCAAGCTTCTCACAGCAATTAGAAGGCAATACAGTTTGCTGTCAAAGGGAGCATCTCGGATGGAGCTGAAGGCATAGTGGAAAGTCTGCCTTTCTCCTGACCCTCCCTCAGGGGCAATTGATTCAAGAAAGCTACCCCTCCTTTTGCGTTTTATTGTGAGCACACTCCTAAGTGCTATTTGGGAGCCTTTAAGCATAGGAGTTCTCTGCTCCGGAAGGATAAGGTTTTCCCCCCACTTCCCTTTAGAAAACAAGGAAAGTTGATCTGAGGAACCCCTGGATTTGTGGGATCTTTCAATCATTTTTTTTTTTTTAAGTACCTTGCTAGGTGGCCCAGACTGTCAAATTTGCTCTGAAAGGCAGGGAGTGACCTTGACTTGGGCTGTGAATCTCACCCAAGGAATCCTGGACAATAGAACAGAACAGAATAGCAGAGTTGGAAGGGACCCTGGAGATCTTCTAGTCCAACCCCGGCTCAAGCAGGAAACCCTACATCATTTCAGACAGATGCTTGTCCAATGTCTTCTTGAAAACCTCCAATGTTGAAGCACTCACAACTTCTGAATGCAAGTTCATTCCACTGATCAATTGTTCTCACTCTTAGGAAATTTCTCCTCAGTTCTAGATTGGTCTTCTTAATTAGTTTCTATCCATTGTTGCTCCTTGTTCTGCCTTCAAATGCTAGGTTAACCCCCTCTTCTTTGTGGCAGAGATTGGAACAGGTTATTTGGGAATTGTATTTGAATTACATTTGCATGTTTTGATGTTTTAATTTACTAGAGGTATAAATAGGGGTGTTATTATCTGTTTCGAATATGTGAACCAAAGTGACATAATTATTTAATCCATCAATGCATACAGGAATATACATTACCAATGTCTAGTTTGGCAGCTGTGAGCAGGGTTGAACTGTTTTCAAAATTCTCTTACTCCATCTTGCAACAATAAAGAACATTCCTGGAATCCGTGCTTTGCCTCTTTCTTGACCTGGCCTACAGCGAAGGGCTGACCGTTCTCTAGAGAGGTGATCCTTGCTTAGGTAATAGTAAGTGGACTGGAATTTCCATTGCTAAGTGGCACAGTTGTAAAGTGTGGTGTGATGCAATCTAAACATGCCACTTAGCCATAGCAACTCTTGGCAAACCCTGCTTACCATCATTAAGTGAATCACAGTGGCCATTAAATAAGGAGGTCACATGACCACAACTTCTGACTTTCTGCCAGCTTCCCCATTGACTTTGCTAGTGGAATGAGGCAGGGAAGGTCACAGAGTGTGATTGTGAGACATTGAAATAGTCAGGAACTAGGGTTGGTTTCTGAGCTCCTGGATCACGATCAAATAACTGTGATGTGTGTGTGTATTTGTATAGAGAATATATGTGTATGAGTGTGCATGTCTGTATATGGGTATATATTTTTGAGAACGAGCATCAACATTTCATTTTTAACGTGTGCCAGTGTTTTCACAGAAAAAAAGTGATAATAAAGGTTATCCTATCCTATCCTATCCCATCCCATCCTATCCTATATCGTATTTCTTCTATCATCTCTTCTATCATCTATCTTATCATCTTATCTTATTTGTCCTCCACTCTCAGTCTAGAGAAGAATGTTAAAAGATGCTGCCTGGAACATTTCCTCAAGAAATGCCTGGGAGATTGACTCCAAGAAATAATCCTAAACATAACAGGATGGCTTTTGAAGCATGAGCAAGCATCCTAAGATATGTTCCCCAAGTCTATCCCAGTAGAGGTGCCAAAAATAATCTGAAATGTGGGGATTTGTTTCTTATGTATAGACGAACTCAATAAATATTCATCCTTAAATGTTTTCAGTCAACCAGACCAACATAGGACCATCTGTGTGTACTTGCCTCAATTCATGTCATTCTGAGTAACAGCCAACGAAAGCATGCCGAAATGGAAACCTTCCTTCATTTTCAAAAAATATTTATTGTTTTGCTATTACTAATTGAACACAAAAGAACCCAACTAAAACATGAAAAAAAAAACACCAGTCCCAAGATTTGGGGGGGGGGGGCGGGGGGTTTCAGAAAGAAGCAAACATACAGGGCACATATTCTTGAAGTTTTGTTCGTTTAATATTTGCTGGTCTTTGTGTGCATTGAGATATGTTTCTATTTTTTTTTCAGTTTCCCGAATTCACCTTCTTTCATCATTCATCACACCAACATATACACATAAAGTGACTTATCTATATTTATATTTATTTATTTATTTGGTTTGTCAATTGCTTACAAGATAATAGGTATAAGTAAAAACATAGTTATGAATACATGGATACATATAAGAAAAATAAAAGAAACAACAGGACAGGGATGGTAGGCACGTTGGAAAGGAATAAGGTCAATAGTAGAAAGTCTAAGATTAAAGTTTTTGGGGTTTGGGGAAGAAACCACAGAGTCAGGTAGAGTATTCCAGACATTGATCACTCTGTTGCTGAAAATTCACCAGTGGAACAGCTTGCCTTCAGATGTTGCAGGTGATTCTTCATTGGAGGTTTTTAGGAAGAGAATGGCCAATCACTTCTCTGAAATGGTCTGAAATTATATAAGGCCTTCTGCTTGAGCAGGGGCCTGGCCTAGAAGACATCCAAGATCCCTTCAATTCTGATTGTTCGTGGCAGCCCCTCAAATACTGGAATATTGCTATCATGTCACCCCAAGACCTTCTTTTCTTTAGACTGGCCATACCCAGTTCCTGCAACCGTTCTTCATATGTTGTAGCCTCCAGGCCTTTAATCATCTTAGTTCCTCTTCTTTGAACTTTCCCCAAAAAGTCTCCGCATCTTTTTTGTAATGTGATGACCAAAACTGGATGCAGTATCATGACGCATTCTCTACCTTTGGCTTGCGTTCCAATGTTAGGCCCACCATCTCAGGTATTTTGACATCACCTTCTGTGGACACAGGTGAATATATAAGAATTGGATAAAGGCTACTCCCTAGCTGATACCTACAGTCAGTTCCTTCCATTGCCAATGAGATTTCTGAGGCTTAAAATGCTGCCAAAAACAATATTCAGAAGTTGGTTTTAGCACAGAATGCCCTCCCATTTTCTACAATGCCTCCAAAATAGCCAAATTTAACATCAATGAAACCCAGCCATCCAGCTTTGTTCAGAATATGGAATGTCAATGAATACTTCAGCTACCTGTCAATGAATACTTCAGCTTCAATAACAATACAAGAGCACGCAATAGATACAAACTCAAGATAAACCACACTAAAGTTGATTGCAGGAAATACGACTTCAGCAACAGAATGATCAGTGCCTGGAACACTCTACCTGACTCTGTGGTTTCTTCCCCAAACCCCCAAAACTTTAACCTTAGACTGTCTACTATTGACCTCACCCCCTTCCTAAGAGGCCTGTAGGGGGTGTGCATAAGGGAACCAACATGCCTACAGTCCCTGTCCTATTGTTTCTTTTTTATTTTTCTTATATGTCTCCATTTCATGTATCCATAACTATGTTTATACATATACCTGCTATCTTATAATTGCTTGACAAAATAAATAAATAAATAGAATATACACTAAGGGCAGCTTAGAGCAAATTCCTGCAGAGCTGTTGCCTCTAGATGTGCAGACCACAACTGTCACACTGAACAAAATCTCTCATTGGTTTTGTTTCCTGGATGTGTTGGGAGTTCTAGACCACAAATTTAAACAGCCTCCAGTAAAATCTGGAATGTTCGAAAGACTCTCCCATTCCCTTTTAAATCAGAAATGAGAGAGAGAGAGAGAGAGAGAGAGTTGACGAGCGCCCCTGTGTGGTAAAATGGTACACTTAGAACTTAGAAGTGCTGCATTGGAAAGAGTATCAGAGCCCGACTCACTGCTTAGTGCGGGAAACGAAATGAAAGGCTCCCCCTGGACAGATAGATGATGTAGCCCTGCTCACATACCCCCTGTGACAGGCAGGCCATCCGCTTTCTGAGTAGCTGATTCCATGATCGAAGTATTCTACTGTTCAGAGGTGGTTTTTTTCTAGCATTCATTTAGAATTTGTTCATTATGATGATCTATTCCTCCATGTCTTGCCTTCTGGAACACCACAAAAACGTATCGTGTGTAACTCCCTTAAAGGTAATTTGACAATGGCTGCTGTAGCCCCTTTCAGACTTCTCAAGTCTAAAAAGCACCCACCAACATCTCTATTTAGGGCTGATCATCCTTATTACCATTCCTGTTCTTAAAAATTGATGCCCAGAATTAGGATCAAAAAGTAAAGAGCATTAAAGTTGAGTAAAACATTACTTGTTTGGTTTTGGAAATGATACTTCTACAGATGCAATTGATACTTGCATTTCCTTTTTTAGTTGATTCATATGCAATTTACAATCAAATACTTTTTCTAAGCATTTTTTTTTTACAAGTAGTGCTACTAAGCAAGCTATGCTCCACCTGTAGCAAACACTTGATTTTTATACCCTCAGGGAAGAATTTTACATTTCTTTTGGTTAAATTTTATGTAACTTTCAGGTGGTTTTCTTAACCTATCAATATGTTTTTGAATGATTCTTTCTGCTAAGATATTAATAATGCCATCCACGTTATAATATTTGCAGATATTATTTTCCTCTATCTCTTCACATAAGAGATTAATGTTGCAGAGTAGAGGGCCCAGAAGTGAAGCACATGGGCTCCATTTGATCTCATGCGATAGCTTGATCTACAGTCATTGGCACAGCATTCCTTGCATACATTTGGAACCAACTATGTATCCATTGAATTGTCTTAACATGTGGTACATCTTTAGCTTGCCTTATAATCAGAAGGCCATATTTTATTTATTAAAATAAAGATGTATTACATCTCTAGCATTCTCACCGGGTGCTAGAAAAATTACTGAATAAAAAATAGATAAAATTAATCTAATGATGTTGATTCTGGACAACTTCATGCTGATTTCTGTAAATTCCTGTTGTATTCGTATCAAAGGATGTACAATTCATTGTCATTAGAGTGGCTTCTAGAAGCTTCTGAGTGACTGCTGTCAAAATAGTCTATATTGCTGGATGCTCTCTGTTGTATTTTTGAAGAGGAAGACAACAGCTGCTTTCCTCCAGCAAGATGATACTTCACCAGTCCTCAAGGCTATCTGAATGGTAATACATGAAGCTTTGGCCAGACCAGACTTATAGAATGCTGTTTATATGGCCCTGGAGAATTAAACTACTTCAAAATAAATATGCACCCCCTGATCTTGGGGGTCAAATCCACCTAGGGTGAGAGTTAGGTTTCCATAGATTCGCTTAGGAGGGCACTGAGTTTCAAGCCTGGCTTATCCACATTTCCTGGTAAAGTACATGGGAAAACCCCATTGGAAGACGAATCAACATAGAGTTATGGATAGATTGTGATGAATTTAGAGAGCAGAATGGACATCACCAATGGATTCGGGATCCTTGATTATGCTTAGGAGGGCACCGACATTTCCAGTCAGTAATCTATGTTTCCTGTTAAAATACATGGAAAAATCCCATTGGAGGAAAAATACATCTCGGATTAGGATTAGGTTTTCATGAATTCGGAGAGCAAAATAGACGTCATCAATGGATTTGGAGTGTTTTATTATACTTAGGAAGGTGAGGGTTAGGGCAAAATGGACATTGCCAAAAGATTCAGAGTGCTTGATTATGCTTTGAAGGGAGCCGGACTTTTCAAGTCAGCTTTATCTACGTTTCTTGGTAAAATATATGGGAAAATCCTACAGGTATTAAAATACATCTAGGGTTAGGGTTAGGGGAAATATTCTTGATTAAAAACACTCAGGTGGTTGTTTTGGAAAAAAATTTCTCTTCATGATGGCATCACTTGTGGATGAACTAAAAATTGAATATAAAAAATATAAAAAAGAAGAACAAGATGGGAAAGATAATTTGGGCACTCTTTTTCAATTTCTAGAAATGGCGGTATGCACTTATGAAAAATTGACTGCGCAGCAGGACAACTGGGACAAAGAAGAAGCCATCTTGGATGAACAAATGGTTCTATTTGGGGAGGAGGAGAAAGAGGAAAAGAAAAAGGGGATTTTAAGGCTTGAAAAAACAACCAAAAAAGAGAATAATGAGGTGAAAGGTAGATACAAGGTTAAAAAACAACAGAAAGGGGGAAAGCAGAAGAAGAAAAGGGAGGAGGAGAGACAAAGGGGTAAAAAGGGCAAGGAGAAGAATAAGCAAGAGAGAAAGGAGGGGAAGAGAAGCCTTAATGGTGGGAAGCAAGATTTAAAGAAACAAAACTTATTTAGAGATAATGGGTAAATTTAATTGAAAAAAGGGATTCTGTAAGGTACATAAGATTGTGTTTTTATATGTGTATTTAGAATAAAATGCTTAAGATATAAATGAGTATTAATATGTATGATTAGTTTCTTAATTGATTGGCATTGATTGTGGTTTTACATGCTTTTTCTTTGTTATTGTTGTGTTTTTTCCTTTTTCATAAAATTCATTGTGTAATTTTAGAATGTACTAAACAGAATCCCAATATAAGTTAAGTTTTATATTAAGTATTATTAAGCAAGGGAAAGAGTTAAAGGCATCATACTCCAATCAGTGTACAGGAGAAGTTTGTTTAAAGAGAAAAGATGAATGGATAGCTGGAAATAAAACAGACAAAGAATGATAAGTATTATGAATTGAACTGAGATGAGATAAATAAAATAAAATTAAGAAAGACAAAAGAGGGAGGAAGCTATATAGAAAATTGAAAATGGTAATAAGATATGGAATGATATATAAAGTGAATATGATTTTTGAATTTGTGTCTGTGTGAAGAGTTTTAACCTGGGATCAAGCAACTTTCAGAAAAGATGTTTTATGCTTTTATGTTCTATGTTTTGTTTGTCTGTGTATTGTTTTTGGAAAGCAATAAAATTTTAATTAGCAAGAAATATAATTTGGATAATAGAATGAAAAGAAGTTGGGATAAGATATGAAGCTGAACAGATAACATAAATATATATATTATAATTTGGAATTATTTTGTATGTTCTATTGGTTTTTTCAGAAAAGATCTTTTATGTTATGATGCCTTGTTTGTTTGTGTATTGTTTTGTAAAACTAATAAAATTTGTTTTTTTAAAAAAAGAAAGAAAGGACGAATCAGAGACTGAGATGAGGGACTGACACGCCCCACAGGGAATAAAAGGACAACGTGTTAATTTGTGAGAGAAGCTTCAGAAGATTCTGTGTGTGGTGATAGCTTGTGATTTATGTTCTTGCTTTATTGTCAGACTTGGCAGACAGCTTGTGTGAGACTGCCAAGAACTTTCTTGGCTCAAGGAATTTAACCCTGTCAATACTGGACTTGTTTGCTTGTTTATATTCATTTGGAAATTTGGACTTCTCACCTCGTTTGCACAGGTGAGACATAACACACACACACACACACACACACACACATATATAACAATAGTAAATAAGACACTCATTCCATTCCAATTCAATTCTATCATTAATATTAGTTAATAAGACACTCATTCCATTCCAATTCAATTCTATCATTAATATTAGTTACAATCTTAACTTCTTTAACATTTCTTTTTAATTGAATATCATACTTCCTTGGGAACACTTATAAACTTTCCATAATTAATTATTTTTTTCCATATTTCTCTTCGCTTATATTTTTATAAATCATTAATAATAGTTAAAACGTTCCCATCCTTTCCTGATTTCATTCTCTCATTCTCTTTATTTTATTTATTTATTGACAAACATTCCATTGCATTACAATAAGTATTTTATCCATCAATTTAATCATACATTGTTTCATATTTTCTAAAATAATTTCTATTTCTAATACAACAATACTATCTTATGTACCTTTGCAGAATCCCTTTTTCAATTAAATTTTCACCCATTATCTCTAAATAGGTTTATACTTTCAATCCTTATACATTTTCCCTGTTTCTCTTATATCTTGTTTCTGTCTTTTATAACTTCTTTTCCTTTCCTTCTTCTTCCTCTTCTTCTCCCTCCTCCCTTTTCCCCCTTGTCTCTTTACTTCTAATTCTCTCTTCTGTAATCCTCTCTTCCATTGCTTCCTAATATTGTAATTATTTTTCAAACTATTCTTTTTTGGGGTTGTTTTTTCAAATCTTAAACTTTCCAATCTCTTTCCCCCCCTTTCTTTTTTTCCCCACATAAAATTACTTGATCATTAAAGATGGCTTCTTCTTTGTCCCGACCTTCTTGTTCTACCAGTATTTCTTGTTGTTTCTCATAGTTCCAGATCTCCATTTCTAAAAATTGAAATACGAAGCCAAAAGAACCTCTTCCTTCTTGTGCATCTTCTTTCTGTTTTTTAAGTTCCATTTTCAGTTCTTCCAAAAGTGATATCATTTTAAACACTTTTAAACAACCACCCGATTGATTTTAGTCATTTAAATCCAATATCCAAAAATCCAAAAATCACCAAGGAATCCAAATAATCCAAAGCTGTTTTTTCTTGCTTCTTTTTTCCACTTTCTCTTCCTAGGGTTCTATTATTTTGTTACAAAGTTTCAGTTAGAATGTATCTTTTAGGAATCTTGTTAAAGTTTCACTGTAAGTTCCTTTTAGTTCCAGGCAGTCCCCTCCATTTTTCCAGAACTCCCCCTTTTATTATTTCCTTTTCTCTCCTTTCCTTCTTTTAAAAGTTTTTGAATATCCAAAAATCTTTAATATCCCTTTAACATTTTATTTTCAGCTTGACTTCTGGTTTGCAAGGCTTCGGCGGTGGCAGGAATCCGCGATCGCGCGCAGTTCCTGCTGTGCTCGCCGCTGGAGTGCCCCCGATCCAGCCAGATTTGGGGGCTAATAGTTACCCCATAGAGGTGACTGAAGACAGGGGAGATCCAGCAGGGGTCCAGGGGAATCGCAACCCCCCCTCCTCAGCTGGCTTAACTCCCTTTTCCAAAAGTGGTGAAGCGGCGGTCAGTAATGGCTGCCACAAAGAAGCTTTCATCCGGACAAGAATGTGCAGGAGGAAGCTGAGAAAGTAAAAGTTTTTGGCTGAACCGGGATAACAAGTAACATCTAAATACCCTGGAAACTTAACTTCATTAAAGATACATTGTACCCAAAGAAGATCGTAAAAAGCGGCGGATGAAAGTTAAAAGGGAAAGTTTGTTTTTTCTCATTCTCCTTCCCTATGGAGATAGCAGATGGAAATCGGAAACACTCATTTTGGCATCAGCAGGTAATTAAATTTGAAAACTAAAGCCAAGGGGACATTAAAGATTTTTGAACATTGGAATTTGAAAAACAAATTCTTTTTTTGCTATAAGTGGGAAGGGAGAGGTAAAGAATTAATATTAAAACTTCGCTGGAGGAGGCTGCTTGGAGCTTATAAGATCAGAGTTAAATTGTAACAAGACTTCTAAAAGATACATTTTGGAACTTTGTAATTGAACTGTACCCCAGGAAGAGAAAGTACAAAAAGAAGAAAGTGCTAAATGAAACAGCTTGTGTCTATTTGGATTGCTTGGTGACTTTGGGACTTTTGGAAATTATTATTTGAAAGACTAAAAACATTTGGGTTGTTTAAAAAAATTCCACAATGGCATTATCTGTTGAAGAACTGAAAATGGAATTTAAAAAGCTAAAAGAAGAGGAACAAGAAGGGAAGGGCTCTTCTGGATCTGTTTTTAATTTTTTAGAAATGGCAATTTCTACCTATCAGGAATTACAAGAACAAGAAGGTTGGGATGAAGAAGAAGAAGCCATCTTTAATGAACAAACAACTTTAGCTGCAGAAGAAAAGGGAAAGAGGGCAAGGAGAATGGAGAATTTAAGACTTAAAAGAACAACCAAAAAAGGGAAAAATAAGGTGAAAAATCAATACAATGTCAGAAAGCAACAGAAAAGAGGAATACAGAAGAGAGTGGAGATTAAGAGGGTAGAGATCAAGAGATGGGGGGTGTAAAAAGGCTAGATTAGAGAAGAAAGGAAGGGAAAAAGGGAAGAGAGAGATAAAGGGTAAAAACATAATTAAAAAAGAGATTCTGCAAAAGTACATAAGACTGTATTGTTGTATTTGTATTTGAAATAAAGTTAGAAAAGTGGAACATTATATGATTTAATAAAATATTAAAGGGTATGTGTAAAATGCTTAAGATTTAATGATAGAGTTTAATTTGCTATGGATTATTGTCTTAATTATATCATAAATGTGTAGGCAATATGATTAATAAAGTGTGAGCTTGGAGTAAGTGCAGGGTTCTGGCCCTGCACTTCTGATTGGCTGTTAAGCGGCCAGACTGGATTGGCCTGTTCCGGGGAATCTGATTGGCCCTTAACAGAGAGTTCCTATTGGTTATAAAAGCTAGTGTTCCTAGCTTGTTATAGGTTAAATGTTACTAGGTTTGCCTATATAAGGTGGGTTTTACTGCTGTTAAATGAAGCAAGTCACAATGTAAATAAAGAGCTGAAGTTCACCGTTCAGAAACTTGTCTCCATTCTTTCTCGCCCATGCTCAAAACTTAATACTGGCGACGAGGGTGGGATGTGGAGACATCTGAACCAACAAAACTTCGAAGAACACTGAGCACGTGACAGACGACGCCAACAACGGAACCATGTCCGGCGGCATCGTACCACCCGCTCCGTTTGATCCATCACAAGAGGACTGGGAGTCCTACATGGATCACTTCCAAATGTTCCTAGAGACAAACAACTTAAAGGACGCCACAGCCGGGAAGAAACGGGCGGTGTTCCTAATGCATTGCGGTCCAACCGTATTTAAGATGGCTAAAGCACTAGCCAAACCCTGAGAAGTGAAGGCCATGGATTGGGATGACCTCGAACCTAACCTGCAAGACCACTACGCCCCGACCGTGCCTACGCTCGTGAGATGCCACGAGTTTTATCAAAGAAGCCAGCGAAAGGGAGAAAGTGTGGCCGACTTCATAGCAGACCTCCGAAATTTGGGAGGCCTCTGCAGATTCACCGATCCAGAAGAAGCACTAAGAGATCGCATAGTTCTGGGATTAGATGCACCAGGCATCCAAAGCAAGCTGATGGCGAAAGGCGACATCAGCCTTGCCGACGCCATTGCCGATGCTACTGCAACAGAAGCAACCAGGAAGTCGGCTGCACAACTATGCTGAAACCGTGCTCCGGTACCACCACCGGCCAGAGAAATCTCACCTAGTTCAGAAGGGCAGCTCGTGACAATGCACCACGAGGACCTCTCTTCGTCATCAGACAGCAACGAAGAAGGGGTCCATCAACTGCGGTCCGACCGGGACCATTACCCGAAGCCCGTATGCCCTTGCGCTGGCTGTGGAGCCAACCATGCCAGATCCGAATGCAGATTCCGCGACGCACTCTGCCATGAGTGCGGGAAACGAGGCCACATCGGACGGGTCTGCCGCAGCTTGCCAGGACCCAGCCAGGCCTCAAAAGGGGCTAACTATTGCCAATCGACAGGAAACCATCCTGTAAGGCGAAAGCCAGTAAACCACTCCTACAGAAATTGATCTTTGCAGAGAGAAGAGGCTCACCATACTATCACTATCGGTCATGCCTCAGCCTTGGACACTAAGAAAATCTGAGTCACGGTAGCCATCGAGAACCAGCCTTACCACATGGAGGTCGACTCGGGATCGTCCCTCTCGATGGTGTCTTGGAAGACACTCAAGCAACTCATCCCCACAATTTAACGCCAAGATCTCCGTTTCCAACGCCTCATCCTCAAGGACTACCAGGGGAATCGAATTCCCGTCATTGAGTCCTGTAGAGTCCGAGTCTCCTTCAAGAAGCACACAGCGTACTTACCTTTAACAGTCATCGATAGAGATAGGCCTAGCCTACTGGGCCTCCAATGGTTCGCGCCACTCGGCATCGAAGTGGCCGGCGTAAACCGAGTCGGTGGCTGTGACTGGGAGGAAGACCTTATCTATGAGTTCAGGGATGTCTTCGCGGATAGCTTAGGTGAGTACAAGGGGACCCCGATCTCATTCAGCTTAGATCCAAAAATAGCTCCCATTCGCCTAAAGCCCCGTCGAGTTCCGTTTGCCTTAAAATTGAAAATAGACGAACAACTCGACAAACTGATAGCTCAGGGGGGTGTTGGAGCCCATCGATCACTCCCTGTGGGAAACCCCTATTGTAACACCCATTAAGCCAGACAGGTCAATCCGAATTTGTGGGGACTACCAGGCCACTTTGAACCATGCCCTGCAGCAGGACGCATATCCAGTTCCGGTGGTGCAGCACCTCCTCCATTCCCTGGGGGGCGGGAAAGTTTTCGCTAAATTGGATTTAGCTCAGGCATATCAGCAATTACCAGTAGATAAAAAAACGGCACAGGCCCAAATTATTGTGACACACCGAGGTGCCTTTAAATGTACACGGCTGCAATTCGGAGTAAGTGTAGCCCCAGGGATTTTTCAGAGCCTTATGGAAAGGTTATTGCAAGGGATTAAGGGCGTGGTCCCCTATTTTGACGATGTATTAATTGCAGCCCCTACAAAAAAAATCTTACAGGACCGGTTAAAATTAGTCCTAAAAAAATTCCAAGAGGCCGGTCTTAAGGTTAAAAAAAACAAATGTAAATTGTGTACTGACAGTGTTGAGTTTTTAGGGTACCTGATTGATAGCCAGGGCATTCACCCTATCGAAAGTAAATTAAAAGCGATCAAAAACGCTCCAAGGCCAAGAAACAAGGCCGATCTCCAGGCATTCCTAGGCCTCATCAATTTTTATAATGTATTTTTACTGCACAAAGCAACTGTCGCTGAACCGTTACACCGATTGTTAGATAAAAAAGCAATTTGGTTATGGGGTTACCGTGAAGAACAGGCGTTCCGAAATGTTAAAAAACTGCTCACTTCTGACTCTGTAGTCATGCAGTATAACGAGACTTTGCCGTTAGTTATAACCTGTGATGCATCGCCTTTCGGGGTGGGCGCCATTTTGAGCCACGTACTGCCAAATGGGAACGAAGCCCCTGTTGCATATTTTTCAAAGACTCTTTCAAAAACGGAGCGGAACTATGGACAAATTGATAAAGAAGCCCTTGCAATTGTCTCAGCTGTGAAAAGATTTCACGAACACGTGTATGGTAGGGTTTTTACTATTGTGACTGACCACAAGCCTTTATTGGGGATAATAGCCGGAGATAAGCCAACTCCCTACATATTATCCTCTAGGATGACCCGATGGTCAGAATTCTTAGCTGCTTATAACTATCGGCTGCAATACCGCCCGGGAAAAGCCATTCCCCATGCCGACGCATTGAGCCAAGCACCGCTTTCAGAGACTCTCGACGATCCGGCACCAAAGGTAACCACGTTGCAAATTGAGGCACTCAACTCGCCACCACTGACCGCCTGAGATATCACGAGAGAAACCAAACGCGACCACACCCTAGCACGAGTCCTAGGCTGGGTAGAATGCGGATGGCCATTGGACCAGTTATCAGATGACTTCACACCATTCAAGTCTCGACAGACCGAACTCTTCTCCCAGAAGGGCTGTGTCATCTGGGGCGATAGAGTCGTTATCCCAGAACGGCTCCGAAAAGCGCTGCTGAGAACTTTGCACGATGGCCACCCCGGCATCGTGCGAATGAAAGCCCTTGCACGAAGCTACGCATGGTGGCCGGGCATTGACAAGCAAATCGAACAGTGGGTTAAAGCTTGTCCCAAATGCCAAGAAGTCAGCAACGCCCCACCAAAAGCCATGCCTACTGAATGGGAGACACCACGTGGACCCTGGTCCCAAATTCACCTGGATTTTGCGGGGCCAACCAAGAGCCACACCTTTCTGCTTACCATCGATGCCTACTCCAATTGGGTCAAAATTCATCGCATGATGACTACGACCTCCAAGGCGGTCATCAAGATTTTAAACAGACTCTTTGCAACCCATGGATTACCAGATGTCCTGGTATCCGATAACGGCCCACAATTTACTGCACTAGCATTCGAGCAGTACCTCGCTGACCGCGGCATCTGCCATGCGCTCACCTCGCCTGTGCACCCTGCGACCAATGGCCGAGCAGAACGCATGGTCCAATTTGTGAAGAAAACCTTGCAAAAGGTAGACTACAACAACATTGATGACAAGGTCAACCAAATCCTCTTCTTGCAACACATCACCCCACATAGCATCACCAACAAAACTCCCGCTGAACTGCTAATGGGACGAAAGCTCCACTCCCACCTTGACTGGTTGCACCCTGCTTATGAACCGGAGAAACCACTAGGATCCAGCGGCCGCTGTCGCACCTTCCAGGTAGGAGACCTGGTTTATGCAAAAAACCTATCGGGCGATCCGTTGTGGGTGGAAGCGACAGTAGTACATGTAACCGGCCCTAGATCCTACCTTGTGCAATGCCTTGTCGATAAACTTTGGAAACGGCATATCGACCAATTACGGTCGCGGCTTGCAGCGGCCAGTCTGCAACTCCCCTATGACCAAACGGGGGGGGAGGTACGGAAGAAGATGAAGCCCTAGGAAACCCGATCGAAGGAAACAACGATTTAATAGGAACTCAGGAAGCGGAGCCGGAGGGAGAATTGCGGAAAATGTGGGCAATGACGTAGAAGTGAACTCTGAACCAGAGGAAGCCCCACTGCCAGACAACGATCTACCTCAGCAGGATTGCAACCAGCCGATACAATGAAAATCAAAGAGACTAAAAAGACAACCGTCCTATTTAAGGGACTATGTAACTGCGCCCTGAACTAAGAAGCCAGGGGGAAGGGGTGTTGTGTATGCAATATGATTAATAAAGTGTGAGCTTGGAGTAAGTGCAGGGTTCTGGCCCTGCACTTCTGATTGGCTGTTAAGCGGCCGGATCGGATTGGCCCGTTCTGGAGAATCCGATTGGCCCTTAACAGAGAGTTCCTATTGGTTATAAAAGCTAGCGTTCCTAGCTTGTTATTGGTTAAACGTTACAAGGTTTGCCTATATAAGGCGGGTTTTACTGCTATTAAATGAAGCAAGTCACGATGTAAATAAAGAGCTGAAGTTCACCGTTCAGAAACTTGTCTCCATTCTTTCTCACCCATGCTCAAAACTTAACAATAAACTTATTATTTTCTTATTTTAAAATGTAGTATGTAGCTTTAGAATGTACTAAGCAGAATCAGAATGAAAATTATATATTATTTTAAGTGTTAAATTTAGGGGAAAGATATAAAAGCGTCATACTTCAATCAGTGATTACAGGAGAAATATTGTGTTAAAGAGAAAAGATAATTAGATAATTGAAACAGAATGGACAAAAGATACAAGTATAATGATTTAAATTGAGATGAAATAAATAAAATAGAATTAAGAGAGTGAAAAGAGGGGAGAAGCCATATAGAAAATATAGAATGGTAAATAATAATATGAAATGGTATACAAAGTGAGCATGAATTTGATTTATGTCTGTACAAAAAGATGTAACCCGGGACTAAGCCGCTTTCCAAAAAGAAGTTTTATGTTTTCATGTTTTGTGTTTTGTTTGTATATGTTTGTTTATTGAAAATTAATAAAATTTATTGAAAAAAACACATTTTATTTTCAGCTTAAATGCCTATTGATGTCAAAGTGGATTTTTGACAATTTCTTACTTAAATTTCTTAGCTGTTTGTATAAGGAAGGGGGGGGGGAGCCAAATCCTTTCCCTTCCCTCTCTCCTTCTCTGCTTCAAAATCTTCTTTGGGAACAATGTTATTTTTTATAGTTCAAATTCCAATAACTTTATGTTATTGCTTTTTCAGTTCAACCCAGTCAACCAAAACTTTCTCTTCTTATCTTCCTCCTGCACATTCTTTTCCAGTCAAGTTCTTCTTTGAGGTAGCCATTTCTGACCACTGCTGCAACCGCCTTTGGGAAAGGGAGTAATGACCAGCTGAGGAGGAGAGATGTGGCTCTCCTCGACCCTGCTGGTGGTCTCCCCCCTCTTCACCACCTCTATGGGATGGCTTAGCCCCAAATCCAGCCAGCTCAGGGTGCTCTGGAAGCAAGCACTGATCAAAACCACGCACGATCATGGATTTTGGTCCGTCGCCGAAGAAGCTCAAACTGGAAGCCAAGCCTCGGCTTTCTGAGAGAGAGAGAAGAGACAGACAGTCGTGACACACAGAGACAGAAGGACAGAGAGACCCTCCACACTGAGAGACAGATACACAGAGAGAGAGAGAGAGAGAGAGACAGACAGACAGAGAAAGAGACAGAGAGTGTGATGACCTGAGGTGTGGCACAAAGGCAACACAGCCAGAGAATAAGAATTATTAGCTCCAACATTGCCCCCAATGACCCAGTTACCTTCTGGTCTAGAAAAAACTCTCCCACGAACCTGCACCAGCCTTTGGCTGCAGATATTCCAGTCCAAACATTGTAAACTGAAAACTTTAAATTATAAATCCAACAAGACAAAATAAGGTAATAAATCTGGCAGGCCAAGATATGGAGTTCCAGAAATGAAGTAACAAGGCAGTAAATCAAAACAGTTGGGAGGATGCCAGGAACTCAAATAACAGCAGCCAACACAAGATAAACTCAATGTTTGTTCCCAACAATCATCCCTCCCATCTGCCTCTCCTTTAAATTTCATCCCCAGGTGTTTCCTAGTGAAGGGAATCAGGGCCCTTTCCTCTCTCATAAGCAATGCAACGCACATTGCTCTCTTCTCCGTTCTTCCTTACGTGCACTAGGATGAAGAGTGGGTGGGCCTTAGTTTTCCTCTGAACACCATCTCCCATGTTCTACCTTTCCTCTGCTCTATGCAGCCTGACTTTCCCTTCCCGTTTCCTACAGAGCAAACGGAGCCACTCTCCCACTTCCTGTCAGCTGTTTGTCTTCCTCCTCAGATTCAGATTCCAAGGAGGGCATGACAGAGACAGACACCCATATACAAACAGAAAGAGAGAGAGAGAGAGAGACAGAGTGGGGAAGAAAGGAAGAGGGGGGAGATATGGAGAGAGAAAGATACAGAGGGGGGATAGAAAGACACAGAGAAAGATACAGAGAAAAAGAGATACAGAGAGAGGGAGAGGGGGAAAGAGAGGGGAGAGAGAGGGAAAGAAAGAAAAAGAGATATCAAAAGGCTTTTCTGGTTCTGGGTGTATTTTAACAACTAGTTCTCTGCCCTAATGACAGGCCAGGTAGGCATGCCTAGGGGGTCATGTGACTGGGTGGGAATGAGACGTAACCCTAAAACTAAGTGGGTTTACCCTCCAATGGGATTTTTCAACATTTTTCTCCTGAAAAAGAAGAAAAGCCTAATAGAAAAGGGAATAACCTTCCTAAGAACACCATTGCGCTGCAAATTCATTGGAAACATCGATTTTGCTCCACGAGTTCATGGGGATGTAACCCTAACCCTAAGTGGGTTTATACTCCAATGGGAATTTTCCATGTAATTTTCCTGGAAAAGTAAAAAAGACTAATAGAGAAGGGAAAAACCCTCCTAAGCATACCAATGTGCTGCAAATTCATTGGAAACATCGATTTTGCTCTGCGAGTTTATGGGGACGTAACCCTAACCCTAAGTGGGTTTATACTCCAATGGGAATTTTCCATGTATTTTTCCTGGAAAAGTAGAAAAGCCTAATAGACAAGGAAACAACCCTCCTAAGCATACCAATATACTACAAATTCATTGGAAACATCGATTTAGCTCTGCGAGTTCATGGGGACGTAACCCTAACCCTAAGTGGGTTTACCCTCCAATGGGATTTTTCCATGTAATTTTCCTGGAAAAGTAGAAAAGACTAATAGAGAAGGGAACAACCCTCCTAAGAATACCAATGTACTGCAAATTCAGTGGAAACATCGATTTTGCTCTACGAGTTCATGGGAACGTAACCCTAACCCTAACCGTAACCCTAATGCTAAACCTAACGCTAAACCTAATACTAACCCCAACCATAGCCCTAACACTCACCTAATGTGATTTTTCCATGTATTTTCCCTGGAAAAGTAGAAAAGCCTAATAGGAAAGGAACAACCCTCCTAAGCATACCAATGTGCTGCAAAGTAATTGGAAACATCTATTTAGCTCTGCGAGTTCATGGGGACGTAGCCCTAAATCTAGCCCTACCCCTAACCCCAACCCTAATCCTAACCCTAAGATTAACCCAATGGGTTTTTCCAGCTAATTTTTCTGAAAATCGAGAAAAGCCTAATAGAAAAGGTCACAACCTTCCTAAGAATACCATTGCGCTGCAAATTCTTTGGAAATATCAATTTTGCTCTGCGGGTTCATGGGGACGTAACCCTAGTCCTAAGAGGGTTTATCCTCCAATGGGATTTTTCCATGTATTTTTCCTGGAAAAGTAGACAAGCCTAATAGAGAAGGGAACAACCCTCCTAATCTTACAAATGTGCTGCAAATTAATTGGAAAGATCGATTTTACTCTGCGACTTCATGCGGATTTAACCCTAACCCTAGGAGGGCTTACCCTCTAATGGGATTTTTCCATGTATTTTCCCTGGAAAAGTAGAATAGACTAATAGAGAAGGGAACAACCCTCCTAAGCATACCAATGCGCTGCAAATTCATTGGTAACATTGATTTTGCTCTGCGAGTTCATGGGGACGTAACCCTAACCCTAACCCTCATACTCAACCTATTGCTAACACTAACCGTAGCCCTAACACTAACCCAATGTGATTTTTCCATGTATTTTCCTTGGGGTAACATGAAAAAGGAGGTGCTGATGATGTTAATGAAGCCTCTGACATATGGTGCCTGGATGCCATACATGGCCACGGCTTGTTTTAAATCTCTAATTAATTTCATGGGTAAAGGTTCAAGTCTAGGCACCATATTTCCGGCTCCATCCCCTATATATTCAACGGGACAGAGAGAGAGCTCCTCCAGAGTAAGAGAGCCCTCCCTGCGCCCCTGCGCCATGGCTTGTGCGATCGCTCCCATGGGTGTCTGATCCTCTGCTGGATTTGAGTTAGGAGCTTTTATGGGTTCAGGAACAGTGGGGGAGGAAGCTTCTAACGGGAGAGCGTCCTTTGTCTTGGTTTCGATTGTGTAAGGAGGAGGACCCTCCTAAGGGAAGGGGGCCTTGGTCAGTGCTGAGCCATGGATTTTTAAGCATTCCATGACTATCTGCCATGTCGTCAGAATCTTTGGCGGAGCCCTGGGATTGCTATGAAAATAGTCAACCAAATGTTGCCATGTGGAGACTTTCAAGAGATAAGCCGGGCATTGTGTATAGATGTAAGTCAAAAGGGTGATAAGGTCCTTTTTAGTTGGAACCGGGAGCGTTTTGCCCTGATTTCTAAGAATAAGAATTGAGCTCTTTGTTAATTCTCCTAATTCCTGCAAATGTGCTATCTGCGCTTTGGAGAACTTTCCGCCCATACTCACCTGAAGAGAAGATGTCTTCTTTAGGGAAGATTCCTGGGGAGGGATCAGTGACATGAGACGGCGTCCCTGAGTTGCAACTGGCTTGTCCGGCTGGGTGAGATAAGCAGTCAAAGATAGACGCACCCGTTTCTTTTAACGGATCACGTCGGGGTCACCAGATGCGGCTTTTCTCTGCATTTGGAAGGCTTCTCAGTGGGTGGTCGAATGCATCAAGAAAGACACCAGGCTGGTTCTATCTCGGGTGAGCTGCCCCGATCAAGAGCTCGGGAAGCTCTTTTATTAAAAACACATAGTAATACGTCACAAGCGGTGAATTCTATCCAATCATCATGTTACATGAGCAGAAATATTAGTGGACACATAGTAGCATCAAATCACAGTACTATATGGTCAGTTTTAGTAGGTACAAAGTAGCCAATCAACTCTTGCAGTCCAGTTAATAGCCCATGGTGTTGTATTGCTGATTGATGTTCTTTGTTCCTGTTACACACTTGCAGCCTACATGAGGCCTTGAGGCCTTGGGGCCTGGCATGCACTGAAACTATTGAACCTGATTCATTACTTCAGATTTTTCCATGTATTTTCCCTGGAAAAGTAGAAAAGCCCAATAGACAAAGGAACAACCCTCCTAATCTTACAAATGCACTGCAAATTCATTGGAAAGATCGATTTTGCTCTGTGAGTTCATGGGGACATAACCCTAAACCTAGGTGGGTTTACCCTCCAATGGGATTTTTCCATGCATTTTTCTTGGAAAAGTGGAAAAGCCTAACAAAGAAGGGAATAACCCTCCTAAGAGTACCATAGCGCTGAAAATTCATTGGGAAGATCGATTTTGCTCTGCGAATTCATGGGGACGTAACCCTAACCCTAGCCTTAACCCTAACCCAAACCCTTAGCATAATGCTAAAGCTAATGCTAAGCCTTCCCGTAGCCCTAACACCAACCCAATGGGATTTTTCAATGTATTTTCCATGGAAAAGTAGAAAAGACTAATAGAGAAGGGAACAACCCTCCTAAGCATACCAATGCGCTGCAAATTCATTGGAAACATCGATTTTGCTCTGGGAGTTCATGGGGATGTAACCGTAACCCTAAGTGGGTTTACCCTCCAATGGGATTTTTCCATTTATTTTTCCTGGAAAAGTAGAAAAGCCAAATAGAGAAGGGAACAACACTTCTATACATAACAATGTGCTGCAAATTCATTGGAAACATCAATTTTACTCTAGGAGTTCATGGGGATGTAATGCTAATCTTGAGTGGCTTCACACTCCAATGGGATTTTTCCATGTATTTTCCCTGGAAAATAGAAAAGACTAATAGAGAAGGGAAAAACCCTCCTAAGCATACCAGTACACTGCAAATTCATTGGAAACATCGATTTTGCTCTGAGAGTTCATGGGGACGTAACCCTAACCCTAAGTGGGTTTATACTCCAATGGGATTTTTCTGTGTATTTTCCCTGGAAAAGTAGAAAAGCCTAATGGAGAAGGGAACAACCCTCCTAAGCATACCAATGCCCTGCAAATTCATTGGAAACATCAATTTTGCTTTACAAGTTCAATGGAATGTAACCCTAACTCCAACCCTAACCCTCACCCTAGCCGTAGCCCTAAAAGTAACCCTAGCCCTATCCTTTACCCTAATCCTAACCCAAAGCTTAATTCAGTGGGTTTTTCCAGCTAATTTTCCTGAAAAACTAGAAAAGCCTAATAGAAAAGGCCCCAACATTCCTAAGAATACCATTGCGCTGCAAATTCATTGGAAACATCGATTTTGCTCTGCGAGTTCATGGGGACGTAACCCTAACTCTGAATGGATTTTCACTCGAATGAGATTTTTCCACGTATCTTTCCTGGAAAAGTAGAAAAGCCTAATGGAGAAGGGAACAACCCTCCTAAGCATACCAATGCATTGCAAATTCATAAGAAACATCGGTTTTGCTCTGCGAGTTCATGGGGATGTAACTGTCACCCTCTGTTTAAACGTAACCCCTAACCCAAACCCCAAAACTTAATGCTAAACCTAATCATAACCCAAACCTAATCCAATGTGATTTTTTCATGTATTTTTCCTGGAAAAGTAGAAAAGCCTAATAGAAAAGGGAACACCCTCCTAAGTATTCCAATGCACTGCAATTTCATTGGAAAGATCATTTTTTCTCTCTGAGTGCAGAGGGACGTAACCCTAACCCTAAGTGGGTTTACCCTCCAATGGGATTTTTCCATGTATTTTTTCTGTATTCTGTATTTTTTCTGGAAAATTCAAAAACTTAATAGTAAACGTAACAACCCTCCTAAGCATACCAGTGTGCTCCAAATTCTTTGGAGATATCGATTTTGCCGTTTGAGTTCAATGGGACGTTACCCTAACCCTAACCCCCTACCTCTACCCCTTCCCCTACCCCTACCCCTAACCAGCCCTTGCCCTAAGGCTAACCTAATGTGATTTTTCCATTTTTTTTTCCTGGAAAAGTAGAAAGCCTAATGGAAAATGTCACAACCCTGCTAAACATATCAATGCGCTGCAAATTCCTTTGAAACACTGACTTTGCTCTGCGAGTTCATGGGGACATTGCCCTAACTCTAACGCTAACCCTCACCCTAGCCGTAACCCTAACCGTAACCATAGCCCTAGACCGAACCCTAACCCTAATTCTAACCCTAAGCTTAAGCCAATCGTATTGGCTTTGGTATTTCAGGTATTTTTTCTGAAAAAGTAAGAAAGCCTAATAGAAAATGTCACAATCTTTCTAAGCATACCATTGCGCTGCAAATTCTTTGGAAACATCGATTTTGCTGTACGGGTTCATGGGGACGTAACCCTAACCCTCACTCTAACCCTAATCCTAGGCCTATCACTACCCCAATGTTACTTATCCATGTATTTTGCCTGGAAAAGTGGAAAAGCCTAACGGAGAAGGGAACAACCCTCCTAAGCATACAAATGTGCTGCCAATTGATTGGAAACATCAATTTTGCCCTGCGAGTTAATGGGGATGTACCTCTAACCCAAGTTGGGTTTACCCTCCAATATTATTTTTCCATGTATTTTTCTTGGAAAAGTAGAAAAGAGAACAACCCTCCTAAACAAACAAATGCGCTCCAAATTCATTGGAAATATTGATTTTACTCTGCAAGTTAATGCGGACGTATCCCTGACCTTTAGTGGGTTTAAACTCCAGTGGGATTTTTCCATGTGTTTTTCCTGGAAAAGTAGAAAAGCATAATAGAAAACATCACAACCTACCAATGCTTACCAGTGCACTGAAAATTCATTGGAAACATCGATTTTGCTGTACGAGTTCATGGGGATGTAACCCTAACCCTAACTTTAACCCTAACCCTAACCCTAACCCTAGCCCTAGCCCCAGCCCCAACCCCAACCCCAACCCTAACCCTAACCATAAAACCTAACACTAGCCCTAGCCCTAACCCTAACGCCTCCACCCCCAATTCTAAATGCAACTAATTACCAAAAAGAATGTGGTTTCAATTCTCAGGTTTTGTCATAACATCCCCAATGATTGTTTGTGTTTTGTTTCAGGTAATGAGAGGTTGGCATGATAAACCTTCTCCCACCCCATCCTGGTTGCATGTTTGTGCTGATACAAGATAAGTCAAACTGGGATGGGATCTTCAAAAGTAGGAGACATTTTCCGATCAAGTTGATATATTATAAATGGCAGGATCGGAGTTTCAATTCCCAATCAAAATAATGTGTCGGTACTCACTTCAGGAGATAGGTACTCACTTCAGGTCAACTCTTTGAAGCCCGACAGGCGGCCCACTCTCCCATTGTTCTTTGTATAACAGAAAGTTTATTATTAGTTACATGTATACATCGTATTTCATCCCTCCCTCCCAGCTTGGTAGGGTTTTTTATATGGAACTGTCGTCTCAAATGAGACGCCGATATATCTGTATATGGTATCCATGATGCATCAGCTAATGGGTAACCTGTCCACTGGATTAAATATTGCAATGCTCCACATCTACGATGTGAATCGAATATTTCATTGATTTCGTAATGATCATCACGGAATGGTCCTGGGGTTTGCAATCTAGGCTCTTGTCATGTCAAATTTGCAGGTTTTAACAGACTGATATGAAATATGGGGTGAACTCTTTTGAACCAAAAGGGAAGTCAAAAACCAACTGTCACAGGATTGATTACTTGTATAACTTGAAATGGTCCAATGTATTTTGGACCTAGTTTTTTACTAGTTAATCTATGGTGTAGGTATTTAGTCGATAGATATACCCAATCTCCAGTATTATATTGTGTTTGTGCTGATCTTTTTTTATCTGCTTGGGCTTTATACATTTCCTGCCCTTTTTTCAAAGCGAGACGAACTGAGTTCCATTGCTGACGTATTTTATCTGCCCAGGTATTTGTGTTCTCTATATTGAGTTCTTGTTCATTATAGGGCCATTTTAGTATAGGTACAAATTCCATACCACTTACTATTTGGAAAGGGGAATGACCAGTACTGCAATGTACCGTATTGTTATATGCTATTTCAGCATACGGTATCAGATCTGTCCAATCACTTTGTTGATAGTTAATGTAACAACGAAGATATTGTTCGATGGCGGTGTTTGCTCTTTCACCCACTCCATTGGTAGCTGGGTGATACACTATACTTAGTCCTTGTGTTGAGCCAATCAAATGAATAAACTCCCACCAGAATTTTGAGGTGAACTGTACCCCCTTTTTGGATATTATTTTTCGAGGTGCTCCATGTAAGCAATATATATGTTTTATAAATAATTCAGCTAACTTCTTAGCGGATGGTATTCCTTTACATGGGACAAAATGTGCTTGTTTGGAGAACAGATCAATAACCATCCATATCACTGTGTAGCCATGGCTATCTGGTAGATCAACTATAAAGTCCATTCCAATGTCTTGCCAGGGTTTCATTGGTTCAGACACTGTTTGAAATAATCCTGCTGGCTTTCCAATTTGATTTTTATTTATTACACATACAGGACAGGATTTCACATAATTCTCTATATGTGATCTCATACCTGTCGTTTTGCTAAATGTAATGTTTTTAGGAACCCATAATGTCCTGCCTGTTTAACGTCATGACATTTTTTTTAATGTTATTGAACTTAATGTGTTCGGTACATATATTTTAGTTCCCTGCCAAGCGATTCCATCTTTCATTTGTATTTGATTTTTATTATCTATTAACCATTCATCTTCCACTAATATTGTAGGTAAGTCGGTTGTAAGTATTGTGGATCATAAAGATTCTATTCTATTAGTAGTTGGTATCAATGGTTGGATCATATTATCTCATAAACTATTATACTGAGGAAGACTTGACAAAGCATCTGCCATAAAGTTTCTCCCTGATGGGACGTATTTTAGCATGAAGTTAAACCTTTTTTTAAAAAATTGCCCAGCGAACTTGCTTTGGCGACAACCTTCATGGATTTTGGAGTGCTTCTAAATTTTTATGATCGGTCCACACCTCAAATGGTTGTGAACTTCCTTCTAGTAAATGTCTCCAGTTCAGTAGTGCCCAGTGGACCACAAAGGCTTCCTTCTCCCAAATCGCCCAATTTTGTTCAGCTGGACTAAATTTCCTAGATGTATATGCACATGGTTGTAAATTACCTTCTTTATTTCTTTGCAATAAAACAGCTCCTACTGCTACATCGCTGGCATCTGCTTGAATGATAAATGGTAGAGTTGTCTCTGGGTGTTTCAATACTGGCTCTTTTGTGAATAGATTTTTTAGGTTATCAAGCACTGTTTGACATTGGTCAGTCCACTTTAACATAGCACTTGGTTTTGGATTTAGTTTGTAATCAATCCATTAGTGGTATAGTGACATCAGCAAAACATGGAATAAATTGTCTGTAAAAGTTTGCAAATCCCAAGAAACTTTGCAGTTGTTTCCTGGTTTTTGGAGCTTGCAATTTTAATACCGCTTCCACTTTTTGGGGGTCCATTTCCACTCCTAATTCTGAAATATGATACCCCAAATAATCTAATTGTTTAGTGTGAAATTCACATTTTGATAATTTTACATAACATTGGGCATTCAATAATTTTTTAAGCACCTGTCTGACTAATTTAATATGTTCTTGCTTAGAATGAGAATAAATTAAAATATCACCCAAATAAACTAAAACACCTTTGTACAAATGTTCATGTAACACTTCATTTATCAATTGCATGAATACTGCTGGAGCTCCTTGCAATCCGAATGGCATAACATTATAGTAGTAACAACCAAGAGGACAATTAAACATGGTTTTCCATTCATCCTCTTCTTGAATTCTTACTCTATAATAGGCTTCTCTTAAGTCTAGTTTCGTGAATACATCCTTTGGCTAGTGTGGCTAGTAAGTCCTTTATTAATGCAATGGATACAATGGTTCTACACAGATGGCGTTCAACCCTCAATAGTCCACACATAAACGCAACCCTCCATCTTTTTTTTTTCTTGTAATTACATGGGCGCTGCCATATGGGATCTTCCTGGAGTGATAAATCCTCTTTTTAAATTTTTATTGATGTATTTTCTCATTTCCTCCAATTCCTTTTGGGTCATTGAGTACATTCATGGTTTGGGTAATGCCACTCCTGAGATCAATTTGATGCCATGATCTGTAGGTCAATGGGGTGGTAAACAATCAGTCCCATCTTCCTTGAATACATCTGCTAAGTCTTCATACTCAATTGGATAGGTTTTTTCGATAAGTGTTCCCTCTCTTACTTGATTTGTATCATTTGAAAGGCGAAGTGGGCCATCACCATGGCATGGTGGATTAGGACCAATAGCTAGACATAATTTTCAATAACCCCCTTCCCAGTGTATAGTGGGTTCCCATTTATCAAGCCAAGCTAGTCCCAGAATTAATGCTTCGCTCATGTGAGGATCCACCACAAAAGAAATCCACTCCCAGTGTTCCCCCATCACCATTTTAATATATTCAGTTTTATGACTTGTTGGAGCTCCACCCAATATAGATCCATCCACCTGTTCAAATTTAATAGGAACACCTAATTTAATAACTCTTAAATTTAATTTATCAACTACTACTTGAGTTATTAAACATCTTGTGCATCCTGAATCTATCAATATCCCCAGCTTAATTCCCTGATAAGTCCATTTATTCCATAAGCCCACAGGTAAAATAAAAGGATGAATGGGTTTACTTACCATTGGGTCAACTGGCATCTCATTATCCATATCAGCTTCTCCCAACGTAGTGGATTGCATAACAGATCTCTCATCTTCCACTGGAATATCTGATGAATTCATCATTACTCCCCTTGCCTTGTCTTGATCATGCCAATCTCGTCTACTTGGTTTAGTCCTATTCAATTCTGAAGCAGATCGCGGATCCTTCACTGCCATAGGTTGAATTGGACAATCCATAGTTCGATGCCCAAGTCTATCACAGCGAAAACATTTAAATATTCTCCCATTATTTTTTGTTGATATTATTCTGGGTTGTGGTCTTGGACTTGTGTTTATAAACTTTTGTGGTTATATTAATCCTTCCAGCTTCGGCTTCAAACAGCGCAAATCTTCATCTAATTCAATCGCTACATGATACCAATCAGTCAATGTAGTATACGAACCTCTATATAAACAAGCCTGATATAATTTAGGGTCCATTCCTTCTTTAAATATATGAATTAATAAACTCTCCGGGAATGACGGGAGTTTACTAGCCACTCGTCGAAAATCATTTACATATTCCCGTGCTGTTTTCCCTTTTTGTTTTATCATTAACAAATCCTCTTCTGCTTTCTTGTCTGCAGATGTATCTTCAAATCAATTTCTTAATGCATCCAAAAATCCTCCTATATCCCCCAACTCCTCCGCTGTATGGCGATATAGATCAGATGCCCATTCGTATGCTTCTCCCACTAGCACTCCAGTAACGGCCACTACCATTGACCAATTTGAGAGATAACAATGGGAGTATAAATCAAAATGGTTTAATACTTGGCTTAAGAAAATAGCCACTTTATTTGCGTTCCCATCAAATGTGGTTGTTAGACGAGGGGGCCCTCAGCTCCCTGGTACTTGACCTCCCCAACGTGCTCCATAATCCAGGTCCCTTGGTTCTACTGATGGAACATCCATCTTCCCCTATGTTTCTATCTTCGATTCTCCTAGAACATAAGTCCAATCTGTCCAATCCACTTCAGACTTCAGACTCCTGAAACTCTAATGAACTGGATAAAGGGTCCTTTTCAGACTGTAATACTTGTTTCCGAATCGAGGTCCCCCTCTCCTTTGTTCCTTTTAAAGTCACCTCTCCAAATTGTATCCTTAACATTTCTAATGTGTCACTTCCTGAGAATGCCCATTGACTTTCATCGGACCCAGACCAATGTTTCACTTTCCAATCCATTGGACGTTCCCTTTGCCTATATTCTTTCCCCTTTCCCTCTCTTAAACCAGGGTCTGGGTCACTTAATTGCACCTTAGTTGTTTTAGGTTTTACTACAGGTGGTACTATGAATGGCACGTCCTCTCTCTCCATTTTCCCCGTTCGTTTTCCATTGCCCTTTCCACCATTATCTTCAGCCACTTCTACGCCTACCTCCACCGTCCATTCAGGATCTATGCGTTCTGCCATTATCCACAGTGAAGTAGGTTTGTTTGTTTGAGAATAAAGGTCATTGCTGACTTTTTGTAAGACTTCGTTTGAATACGTAGGAATTCTAGCAATAAACTATATTACTCACAGGATTCATTGTGAATAGGTATGTTTATTTTCGCTCGTTTTCCTTCAAATACGGCAACAACAGATATACCGGATAAGATCATTCGTCTCTCAGCGCAATTTATCATGTAGCCCTACCCTATGCAGCTAACCCGACATCCACCCTTCCCATTAGTCCTACATGCCTCTACCCCACAATTCTAAATGCAACTAATTACCAAACAGAATGTGGTTTCAATTGCCAGGTTGTGCCATAACTTCCCCAATGATTGTGTTTTGTTTCGGGTAATGAGAGGAGTTGGAGTGATAAACCTTCTCCCACCCCATCTTGGTTGCATGTTCATGCTGATACAAGATAAGTCAAACTGGGATGGGATATTCAAAAGTAAGAGACGTTTTCTGATCAGGTTGATATATTATAAACGGCAGGATCGGACTTTCATTCCCCAATCAAGATAATGTGTCAGGATTCACTTCAGGAGATAAACCGGTCAACTCTTCGAAGCCCGACATGTATACCTAACCCTAACCCTAACCCTAATTTTAACCTAACCCTAACCCTAATTTTAACCCTAACCCTAACCCTAACCCTAACCCTAACCCTTTCCCTAACCCTAACACTAATCCTAACACTAACCCTAGCCCTAGCGCTAGCCATGGCCCTAATCCTAACCCTAACCCTAACTTAGTGGGATGTTTCCATGTATTTTTCTTGGAAAAGTAGAAAAGCCTAATAGAAAAGGGAACAACCCTCCTAAACATACCAATGTGCTGCAAATTCATTGGAAACATAGATTTTGCTCTTACACTTTGTGGGGACATAACCAAATCCCTAAGTGGGTATTCCCTCCAATGGGATTTTTTCCATGTATTTATCCTGAAAAGGTAGAAAAGCATAATAGTAAAGGTGACAACCATCCTATGCACAGCGGTGCACTGCAAATTCATTGGAAACATCGATTTTGCTCTACGAGTTCATCGGGATGTAACCCTAGCCCTAGCCCTAACCCTAACCCTAACCCTAACCCTAACCCTAACCCTAACCCTAACCCTAACCCTAACCCTAACCCTAACCCTAACCCTAACCCTAACCCTATCCCTATCCCTATCCCTAACCCTAACCCTAACCCTAACCCTAGCTCTAGCCCTAGCTCTAGCCCTAGCCATGGCCCTAATCCTAATACTTACCCTAACCCAATGGGATGTTTCCATGTATTTTTCTTGGAAAAGTAGAAAAGCCTAATAGAAAAGGAAACAACCCTCCTAAGCATACAAATGCACTGCAAATTCATTGGAAACATCGATTTTGCTCTGCGAGTTCATGGGGATGTAACCCTAACCCTCCAATGGGATTTTTCCATGTGTTTTTGCTGGAAAAGTAGAAAAGTAGAAAAGCCTAATGGAAAAGGTCACAACCCTCTTTACATACCAATGTGCTGCAAATTCTTTGGAAACATAGATTTTGCTCTACGAGTTCATGGGGATGTAACCCTAACACTAAGTGGGTTTTACCCTCCTATGGCATTTTTTCCATGTATTTTTCCTGAAAAGGTAGAAAAGCCTAATAGAAAAGGGAACAACCCTCCTAAGCATACCAATGCGCTGCAAATTCATTGGATTCATCAATGTTGCTCTACGAGTTCATGGGGATGTAACCCTAACATTAAGTGGGTTTACACTCCAATGGGATTTTTGCATGCATTTTTCCTGAAAAAGTAGGGAAGCCTGACTGAAAAATGAGCACCCTCCTAAGTATACTGATGCGCTGCGAATTCATTGGCAACATCAGTTAAATGCATGGGAAAGTCCTCTTGAGGGTCAAATCCAGCTAGGGTTAGGGTTAGGTCTCCATGTATTCCCAGAGCAGAATGGAGATTGCCAATGGATTCGGAGCAGATTATTATGTTTAGATGGACACTGGTATTTTGAACATTATTTATCTACATTTGCTACTATAATATATGGGACAGTTCCCTTTGGGTTGTAATCTGCCTGTGGTTCAGGTTAGGTCGCCATGAATTTAGAGAGCAAAATGGAGATCACTGACGGATTAGGAGCACATGATTGTGCTTAGGAGGGCATTGACTTTTTGAGCCTGCTTTATCTACATTTCCTGATAAAATACATGGGAATGTCCCCTTGCAGGGAAATCCACCTAGAGTTAGCGTTAGCTCTCCATGAATTCGTAGAGAAAAATGGACATCAAAGGATTTGGAATGTTTGATTATGGTTAGGATTGTAGTGACTTTTCTAGCTTGGCTTATCTTTGTTTCCTGGTAAAATATATGGGAAAATTATTATTAATTTTTGCCAATTTTGTGTTTCTATCACTGCAAACTTTTTCCTGCTTTCTACAAAATGCTGTTGGAATACCTTCATTCCTGTTGGTAAAGACTATATGAAAATAGGAGCTGAATAGCTCTATCTTTTTCTTCATCTAGAAGAGAAACATTGCATTCAAATAATTTCCTTCCTTTGGTCAACATCGTCTGACGAATCGTTCCATACTATTTCAATCAGAATCTGCTATTATCTTGTGCCAGCCTGGCTCAATGCAGAGATATGCCACCAGGAGGCGCTGCCACATTAGATGTATATGAATGGCAAATATTTCACTGCCAACTCATCTTGTGTCTAAGCTGTTTTCTACCTGACACGCTGCAAAATGAAGACTATTTTAAAAGTGTAACCGAATAAATAAAAGTATTTATTTTATTACACTACATTGTATTGTATGGAATTTATGTCATATAAGTGTAGATTGCTTTGTTTTTCTAAGCAGGCTGTTTCTTTGATTCATGCAACGCCTCCAGACCAAACATAATTGAAATTAATGGGAATATAATTATGGGAGCTGATTGCCCCAATTATTCCAGTGATACTTTGTACTAATTACTGAACTGACAAGCCAAAATAATGGCACTGAAAGGACATTTTTAAAAGAACAACAGAACTGGATAACATCTCAAACCGTACAAGTTAAAGTTGCTTAAATTAATTCAGTGGTGCACTTCCAATAAGGAAGTTGGGGGGAAATGACAGTGGTGGGATTCAAATTTTTTTACTACTGGTTCTGTGGGCGTGGCTTGGTGAACATGGCATGTCTTGATGGGCATGGCAAGGCTTGGCTTGGGGGGGCGTGGCAGAGGAAGGATACTGTAAAATCCCCATTCCGTCCCCAATCCTGAGGGAAGGTTACTGCAAAATCTCCATTCCCTCCCCACCCCACTAACCTGCTTTCCAGCTCCATTCTCCTGTGCAGGGCAACAAAAGAAGACCCAGCCAATCAGCTGGGACTCAGGAGGCAGAGAATAGATGGGGGTGGGGCCAGTCAGAGGTGGTATTTGCCGGTTCTCCAAGCTTCTCAAAATTTCTGCTACCGGTTCTCCAGAACTGGTCAGAACCTGCTGAATACCATCTCTGGAGAACAATACAAGTTATATTACAGTATTGTAAAAAGAAAGACAAAAAATTTAATCTGAAAGGTGGAAGAGTTCCTAGAAATGTGGGACTGGTGGTAAGCCAAGCATCAACTTAAAAGGGTAATGCTTCCATCTAGTCAGGTCCAATTCCCAAATAGCTATGTTGACATGTCAGTGTAATTTCTTGGCAACAGAGCAGAATTGATTTCTTGTTGTCTTCTCCCAAGGTGAATTTTGACTTCCCAGTTTCTATAATAGTTCTAGGACAGGAATGTTCAACTTTGGCAACTTTTAAGATCTGTGGACTTCAACTTCTAGAATTCCTCCACCAGCCCTGCCAAAGTTGCCATGTTAGGATACCTTTGCTTTAGGATCTCTTAGTGGAGTCCCAGCCAAGCACTAAGATCTGACCCTGCTTAGCATTTTTAAGAGCAATCAAGTTTGGCAATGGGCTGCCACTTTAGCCCTTACCTAATCTGTGGAGCCATCCATTTTTAAAAGAGGTTAACAGTTGTATTTCATGCAAAAAGCCAGCAAATATTATGTTTTTCATCACGGAAAAACACTGCAGTAGTGGTGATGGCTGTTTTTATCACAGTACTGATAAAGGCAATACAGGTGGCAATTCCACTCCTCTTATAGTATTCGAACTATCCACAGAATGGCAATAGAGCAGCAGCTATCCCAATGTTGCTCTTCTGGTTCCAGAACTTCCTAGAAATGCTTCCATGACAGCCTCTCTAAGGCAGAGGCTTTGGAACACAATAGTAACATGAAACACTTAAGCTGATGACCCATACTTCACCTTCGTGTTTCTCAACCTCATAGATTTTAGAGACTCCCAGAATTCCCCAGCCAGCTGGGTGATTTTTGCCCAGTCACCCTCTCTCAGCCCTACCTACCTCACAGGATAGTTGCTGTGAAGAAAATAGGAGGAGGAAGGAGTATTAGGTGAGTTAACCGCCTTGAGTTATTTATTAAAAAAGCAGGTGAAATAAAAAAAATATTCTGGGAATTGGAGTTGACATATTTTAAAGTTGTTATACTGTAGTTGAAAAACATTGTTTTAGCCTGAGATCAGCCTGTGTGATGAGTTTCATGGTTTAGCAGATTCTGGGAATCCAGAAAATTGGATTAAATTCAATTAATCATAGATCTGTTGTCCTCAGTAGAGCAGTCCCCACAGGAAGGAAAGTAGTCTGCTGCTATGATTTTGAAATTGCAGTTTTATTAATTTATAAGATGAGGGGAAATGTGTGGCATGGTTTACAGACATGTTAAGTCACTGTTTGTTTGTGTGTTATTTAATTAATGACAATCAATAGGCTTTGTGCACTTAACCACAGTAGCAATATAAAAGCAGTTTAAGCACAAAGTAGGTTATAGGTAAAGATGCTGGTGAAATAGTTAAATAAAATTAGCAAATAAAAAACCATTTACTAATAATTATTAAAGCCACAAGATCACAAGGGGCATTTCTGAACAAGTCACCATCCTTCTTGCCACAAGATTACAGGGGAGAAAATGGCTGTTGTGAACAGGAGAATGACCAGCATCATTTTACAAGGAAGGTCTCTAAAGGGTTGCTTCTAAGCTCCTGGCTTCTGACACTTTCTTTGCTGGCACAAAGGAGTGTCCTTGAACCACCAGTTGTGCAACCTGTAACCTTATCTGCCATGTGATGACTTCATGGAATTAACAATCATCAGAAGAAAGGAAAGAAGCCAGCAACAACAGTAGACACTGGAGCACCAAGGTGGTGTTTATTTACTAATGTTTTGAATTAGTAAACATTCTAATGTTTACATGATTAGGTGATATCACCTAATCATGCTAGAGTTGTAACCTAGCATATCTAGAGAACATCAGATGGGAAATTTGATATGGACATAAACAATGCGGTGTTGGCCAATATCTAAATTTTATAGGCAAAAAAAGGGTTTTTTCTAAACTTTGAATCTCCAGATTTTGGAAGTTTACAAAGCATATAGCTCTGGGCTATGGTCCATGGAGGCTGAGGTTGATAACTACTAGAAACTTAACAGCTTTGCTGGGTCAACCAAAATAATGAAATGTCATTAAAAAAGCCCCTCCCTTTTGAAAATAGTAGGATTTGCATCATTTGTTTATTTATTTATTATTTGATTTGATTTGTCAATCGCTTACAAGATAATAGGTATAAGTATAAACATGAGTAAGAATACAGGAAATAGGTACGAATGAATGGGGACAATAGGACATGGGTGGTAGGCACAATTGTGCACTTATGCACGCCCCTTACAAACCTCTTAGAAATGGGGTGAGGTCAATAGTGGATAGTTTAAGGTTAAAGGAGTGGAGATTAGAGGATGTAACAACAGAGTCAGGTAGTGCATTTCAGGCATTGACCACTCTGCTGCTGAAATCGTACTTTCTGCAATCAAGTTTGGAGCAGTTTACATGGAGTTTATATCTGTTGTGTGCTCTTGTATTGTTGCGGTTGAACCTGAAGTAGTCGTTGACTGGTAGGACATTGTAGCAAATAATTTTGTGTACTACGCTTAAGTCCAACTGTAGGCGGCGTAGTTCAAGGTTATCCAGGCTCAAAATTTCAAGCCTGGTGATATAGGGTATTCTGTCCATGATCTTGCTGATTTTGACCAGGGCCAAGAGCTCTGCAAAAGCATTTTCTTTTATACAGTGGGCAAGTGCATTTAGGAAACTAACAAATCTGGACAAGTAAGTAATTCCTCTTTTCCAATCCTGCATTACTAAACAAAACAACATTGGTAGAAACCCAACAACCAGTACACCAGCGCATGGTACAACATAAGAGATCAAACCCATCAGGACAAGATTCAGCAGTCCATCTGCATTTGAAAGATGAAAGGTCACTCTTTTGAAGACAGTGAAGTCCACATGTTGGATAGAGAGGACCATTGGTTTGAAAGAGAAGTAAGAGAGGCCATTTATGTTAACACAAATCAACCCTCTCTCAATAGAGCAGGAGGAATATAAGACACCACCTATTTCCAGTCTACAATGCAGCTTTTGCAGGAGTTCTAAGAAGATTCCACAACTAATTGTACCCTGATTCAGATGACCCTGAAATGAAAGATAAACCCTCAAGTGGCCTCACCTCAAGAGCTCTCAGGGAGAGTGTTAACAACCAGATGACTGCAAAGAAATACAATCCTTCCCTTCTGCCTCACTATCACCATCCGATCAAAGCCTATCCTTCCATCCCGCTACCATCCAGTCTCAACTCTAAGTACCTATGTTTACACACACACACACACCATCACAACTGATGAAGCTTCTTGGTTGAGAAGTGAAACATTTTCTTCTTCCTCAGGGGAAAAACAGCCCAACTGCTGTTTGAAAAAAAAAAAGGTAGGGGGAAGCACTTTTGAGACAACTATGACCTTGTCCTGGATGACCCAGAATCTCCACAGACACTATGGACATACTAGCCCTAAATAATAGTGGATGATGAGACTGTAATAATTTACTGTAGGAGAGTGTTTAAGGTACTGGCCTGGGACTTTGTCTCAGTCATGGAGTTGGTTTTTCTTTCTCAGTCCAACTTATCTCACAAACTTCCTATCTTGGAAACTATCCTGAGATCTCCCCACATGCCAGCTTGAATTCTCAGAGGAAACATGGGATATTAGTAAGATGATATCCTCACAGTCATCACCACCACAAGAATTGCTAGTGACTAGAACCATTGCCAAGCCTCACATGGGTGGAGCTATTCTCAATAACTGAATTCTGCTATTGCACGAAGTCATAGCAGTTTGTTTGGTTTTGACTCAATATGTTTTGTGAAGCAAATCAAATGGGATGGCACCGGACATATTTCTACCCTCACAAGGTATCTTTATACCTCCCTGTGTTTGTTCACTGCTTCATTTTTAATTATCGGCCTATACATACTGGACCTGCTTGCCTCACGTACTTGCTTAAGGCACTGTCAGGAGGTAGGTGTTCTATCAAGAATAATAGCCGGGTAGCTTGGCAACAGCTCCTCCACAAGCTTCATGCCACAGAAATATCTGCACATAAGTTTGAACACATTTCTGCTTCCTCAAATGAAATACTGAAAGAAAGTATGAGGTTTAACAATCAGATATGGAAATATGTAGTTCTTCAGTGATCTCTAAAGGTATCACTTCTGGAAGATTAGCAAATGCTGGGTAAATATAAAAATGTGACACAGGTTCCAATCCAGTGATGGGATTCAAAAATGTTTTACCTCCTATTCTATGGGTGTGGCTTGGTGGGCATGGCAAGGGAAGGTTACTGCAAAATCCCATTCCCTCTCCACCCCACTAACCTGCTTTCCAGCTCCATTCTCCTATGCAGGGCAACAAAAGAAGACCCAGCCGATCAGCTGGGACTTGGGAGGCAGAGAATAGATGGGGACGGGGCCAGTCAGAGGTGGTATTTGCTGGCTCTCTGAACTACTCAAAATTTCTGCTACTGGCTCTCCAGAACTGGTCAGAACCTGCTGAATACCACCTCTGTCCCAAGCACTTAATATCATGCAGGGGACCCTTAAGTAGCACTAGCCATATTTACATTAGCACCATACCATAGGACTGTCAACTTTTTGCATACACAGAGATCCTCCGTTTTTTAAACAGCAAAGTTTACATTGTAAAAGGGGTCATGCTATCAACTTCTCCCATGCAATCTGTTTGCAATGGGAGAATAGCTAACAGGGTAACATCTTTTTTTTTTTCTGGGCAGTCAACAACCATGATTTCAGGTATGGTGTTAGATCCAACTTTTCTGTGCTGATAATAGAAGGAATTCCCTTTTTTGGGAAACAACCAGATCCATTGCAAACTCCCTAGTTCAGTGTTTCCCAACTTAGGCAACTTTTAAGTTGTGTGGACCTCAAGTCCCAGTGGAATTCCCCCAGTCAGCATGACTGACAGTGGTTCTGTGATCTCCGCCTTCATAGAAGAGATGTGTTGTACACTGGAACATTTCCTTTCCTTTCTTCTAGGAAACTTTTCAGGATCCAGATATCTCCTTCTCTGCAGTGGAGACTTTCAAGAAGTTTGATCAGTAGCAAAACTGAATGAAGGAGATAAGCCAAGAGCCAGGGAAACAACACACAATACACAAGTACACACTTGAATCAGGAAGACAGTTGGATGCTTAAGATACTGCAAAGAAGTTTTTCATCCCATGTGAAAAACTTCTTTTTCTCATTTCCTCACTTTCAGAAAGACCTAGTGGTTGGCCTAACTAAATGTATCAGGTGAGTTGATACTATTGATTCGAGGTGGCAGCTACACAGGTAGAAACCTTGCAGAAACAGGCAGGTGTGCAGATTATTTCAAACCTAAACTGGACGGATTACAGCACGGGTGTCAAACTTGTTGCGTCAGATTGCCATCACGTGACATATTGCAATGTTTTTCCCCTTCGCGGAGCTGGGGTGGGCGTGGCCTGTGCCTGACGCATCTGGCTCATGCACCACCAGTTTGACACCCGTGGTACAGGGATCCTCTAGGCCAGGAATTCCCAACCTGGGGTGCGAGATGATATTCCAGGGGGTGCGACAAAAGTCCAGGTAAATAATAGGATATTGGCTATATGTTGGCATTTTTATTTATTATGCAATGGATTAACTTTGTTTTCATTTTAGAGTTAAGTATCGTTATTTAGTGGCCGTCACATACATAGCTGAAAAGATTCAATCCTACCATATATTTAACGCGTTCAGTAGTTCCTAAAGTCTAAATTTCAGGGGGTGCGAGGTTCGACTGAAATTTCTTTAGGGGTGCGGGGCGAAAAAAAGGTTGGGAACCACTGATCTAGGCAATGCTGTATGCTTTGTGGAAATGAGACCATCTTATTGCTCAGGAGACAGAAATGGAAAAAATAGAGCAATAAAACTATCTGTAATTAGTACAGAAACTTATCATAATGTGGACCTTCTATGCTCCTATTTTATATTTCCTTTAATCAACTGCTGAGGCATATTATTGTGGCAACATAGAAATATAATAGATAAATTAATAAAGAAAAGTACATAAATACCCATTCACCTCTTTCCAGATTAAAAAAGTTATTTCCTGTATGATCAGGTTTACAGTAACCCCAGTTCGTGGCAGCTGAGTTTGGATGACATCAGGAGGCAAAAATTTTGAGCCAAGCATAACAAGAAGTGAATTGGCAGGATGGCTTGTTAGCCTGATTTTTTTCCCTTCTTTTTCCTCCCCCACCTTTTTACCCCGCTTTTTTATTGTCTGTTGTGCAAACACTAGTCTTCTAATCAGCTAGCTAGCCTTTCAAAACAGCTTCTGAACAGGACCATTTTAGTATTTCCTTTATTGCTATGGTTTGTTTAGCAAATGTGGTATTTTGTGTGGCCTCATACTTTAATTTGACCTTCCAAATTATTAAAGTATTTTCTTTGGAAAAAAAAAAAAAACCAGCTATATATTTTTTCTCCAACAACCATTTTCCACCATGTGAAGCTGAATTTTTAGAAAACTTTTTTCTTGTCAGTATGAAATTCCCTTTTCTCACCCTCTACAGGTAGTCCTCAACTTACAACAGTTCACATAGTGGTTGTGTGAAGCTACAACGGAACTGGGAAAAAAATGACTTAGAACCATTTTTCACACTTATGACCATTGCAGCATTCTCTTGGTCACTTCATCAAAATTCAGACCCATGGCAACTGACGGTTGCAGAGTCCCAGAGTTGTGTAATTCCCTTTTGTGATGTTCTGGCAAGCAAAATCCACGTGGAAGCCAGATTCACATAACAACCATGTAACAAACTTAACAACTGCGGTGATCCACTTAACAATGCTGGCAAGAGAGGTCGCAAAATGGAGCAAAACTCACTTAACACCTGTCTTGTTTAGCAACAAAAATTTTGGGTTCAATTGTGGTCATAAGTCAAGGACTACCTGTACTTGGAATTAGTCGCTACTGTACTGCATTGTTGCTCACTGCTGAAACACAGATTGTCAAGAGCCAGAGAGATGTTTAAGCAGAGGTGGGATTCAATTTTTTTTACTACTGGTTCTGTGGGCGTGGCTTGGTGGGCACGGCATGGCTTGGTTGGTGTGGCTTGGTGGGTGTGGCAGGGGAAAAACACTGCAAAAATCCCCATTCCCATCCCATCCCACTAACCTGCTTTCCAGCTCTGTTCTCCTGTGCAGGGCAACAAAAGAAGACCTATCCGATCAGCTGGGATTCAGGAGGCAGAGAATAGATGGGGGTGGGGCCAGTCAGAGGTGGTATTTGCTGGTTCTCCGAACTACTCAAAATGTCCACTACCGGTTCTCCAGAACTGGTCAGAACCTGCTGAATACCACCTCTGTGTTTAAGCCTGTCTCTGGTTGTTGCCCAGCACTTTCTCTGAGCCCGAGTTGATGATTCTGTCTGTTGCTAAGCAAAGCAGTTGTTAAGTGAGTTTTGATCCATTTTACAACTTTTTTTTTTCAAACGTTAAGCAAATCACTGCAGTTGTTAAAGTGAATGATGCGGTCATGAAACCTACCTGGCTTCTCACCACTAACTTGGGCTCGTCAGAAGCCAGCTGTGAAGGTCGCAAATGGTGAACCCACATGACATGACCCTGGGACAGTTGAACTGTCCTAAGTACATGCTAGTGGCCAAATGCTCAAATTTTAATCATGTGGCCATGGGGATGCTTCAATGAAAGTGTGAAAACCAGTCGTCAGTCACTTTTGTTCCAGTACCACTGCAACTCTGAACCATCACAAACTGAATGATTGTAAGTCGAGGATTAACCATACAGCCAGTGGCAGTATGTGCACCGTTGGGGGACCTCAAAGATCAGGTTAGAGGTAGATCATCACGGAGAAAAATCTATCTGTGGAGTTGCTAGGAATAAATTAAAAAATGGCTACTATGGGGCACATTAAGCAACCCCATGTCTTTTGGGGGATCAAGATCGGTTAGGCCCGATTGTTTCCATAGTGCAATGATTCACACCATGGAAAGAATTTCATTTGGCCACAAACAACATCATGCAATTAAGCAGGGGGGAGGGTGTCTCAGGAATGAAGCTACTGTTTTAACTCAAGTGAACTGTGAAAAGCTTCCTGGCAAATGGGTGACCAGTACACCAGTCAGACCCACTGCAAGGGCCCTCCAAATCTACCTCAAACATGTGGAAAATTGCAAATGAAACATCAGCAAAGACCTACGGGGAGCAATTTTAAAGGCACAACTGAAGTGCCCGCTGGAAAATGTCAGAATCCCTACTTGGCAAATAAGAGTGAAAGGGATATCTATTCCACCTTTTCGTTAAAATACTCAGAGTTGTATACAGGTAGTCCGCGACTTACCACCAGAGGTGGTATTCAGCAGGTCCTGACCAGTTCTGGAGAACCAGTAGTGAAAATGTTGAGTAGTTCAGAGAACCGGTAAATCCCACCTCTGACTGGAAATTTTACAGTATCCTTCCCCTGCCACGCCCACAGAACCAGTAGTAAAAAAAATGAATCCCACCACTGCTTACAACAGTTCATTTAGCAACCATTCAAAGTTACAACATCACTGAAAAAAGTGACTTATGACCATTTTTCACACTCGCCAGCGTTGCAGCATTCCCACGGTTGTGAGATCAAAATTCGGACAGTTGGCAATTGACCCACATTTATGACAGTTGCAGTGTCCTGGGGTCCTGCGGTTGCCTTTTGTGATCTTCTGACAAGCAAAGTTAATGAGTAAACCAGATTCACTTAACAAACATGTAACTAACTTAACAACTGCCGTGATTCATAGAACACCTGGGGCAAGAAAGGTCATGAAATGAGGCAAAAGTCACTTAGCAAATGTCTCACTTGGCAACATGAATTTTGGGCTCGATTGTGGTTGTAAGTCGAGGACTACCTGTATATGCTTCACCTTCTCCTACCTTAGAAGGGATGTAGCTGGGCCGAGGTCCCGCAGTTTTGGGCAAAGGGGATCAAAATGAGCTCTGCAACAGTTTGTACAACAAACTGTTTTTTTCACTACCAGTTCTGTGGGCGTGGCTTATGGGCGTGGCAGGGGAAGGATACTGCAAAATCTCCATTCCCTCCCCACTAACCTGCTTTCCAGTTCTGTTCTCCTGTGCAGGGCAACAAAAGAAGACCCAGCCGATCAGCTGGGACTTAGGAGGCAGAGAATAGATGGGGACGGGGCCAGAGGTGGTACTTGCCTGTTCTCTGAACTACTCAAAATTTCCACTACCGGTTCTCCAGAACTGGTCAGAACCTGTTGAATACCACCTCTGCCTGTAACCTATCCCTTTATGATCCATTCTGGTATGTGATGTGTAAATGCACAAATCCGCTTGCAAACGGACGGCTGCACCCACACATCCAAACACTCAGAAATGCACACAGTTTTTAAAACAAAGAATTAGGAATATAACCAGCGTATTCAGCATCTCTCTCATGTGTAATTTTGGATAGGGTATGTAATGAGTATATAGAATCATAGTAAAGCAAACCATATTCAGCAGTTGAACTCTGCCAAGGAGTGGAGGGGGAAAGACACCCCCTCCAAGACTTACCACCCAGTTGTTCCTGAGTGTGGACAAACTGAGCAACAAAGACCAGCATTTCCAGAGCACCGGTCTTCAGTTCCACAACTGTTTTGTCTGGTGCCAGAATAATTCGTCCTGGTTCTGGCCTGCCCTAGATTTCAAGATCTATCCAGGAATAAAACTCAGGGGGAAACAGGTGTGCAGTTCTACCCTTCACTAAGTGTGATTAGGATTTGGTTGCCCATTCAGTCAATATGTAGATTGGAGGCAGTTAGGGTTCCTGATCAGAAGAGCATTACACACTGCTACCCTTCTCTTCTGAACAATCCCCATGTAATCTGCCAAGCCTGATTGTAAATTTGAGCAAAGCCTTGGTCAGGGCCAGCCTCAAGGTTCAGCACTGCTGTCTACCTGCTGAGGTTGCTACCCCCTTCTGCCAGTCCCTTGCTGCTCCGGCAGTCTCCTTGTCTTGCTGCCTGACCTAACACTGTTGGGCCTTCTACTTGTTTTCAACTGATTTTTAGAACAGGAGAGCAATGTATTAAATGTGTGAAGGGAAGCAATGAAAATTGAGATGCTGGACTCCTTCATGTTTCCCTCAAACTCTTGCTCTGCTCCTGATGTTTTCGGATTCTCCCTGCCACAGGGGTTCCCAGGTTTTGCTGCAGCAGTGGGGATATTTTCCAAGATTGCTTTTGCCACCAACAGAGTGTGCCTGCTAAAGACTTACGACTCCTATTTCTATAGTTCTCCTTCTTTCATCCATGTGGATGTTGAGCATGATATGTTCATATGTGTATATGTCTGAGGCATACACATGCGTGCTGTACACCTACTTAAGGCGCCATGTACTATCTTCTTTTCACACCTTCATGCTACAGGAATGCTGTCTGCAAGGTCACTCTGACTCAGCCCTCCATAACCTTCAGATTTCCTTTTTTGACAAAAAGATATATGAGAAGTAGAAGTCCTGCCAGCTATCTGCTGTTTTAGAAGCAGCAACTATGAATTCAGTGGACATCTTTAAAAAATGGAAGTCAGCAGAGGTGAATATAGCAGAACCCATTTGCAGGACCGCTTTTGACTTTCAGCAGTTTGGAAACAATATGCAGTGAAACTCCTCAATGGCACAGATTACTTGTATCTGGTGTGTATGCATGTGTGTGTGTGTGTGTGTGTGTGTTAGTATGAGGAGGAGGTTTGTTCTCCAGTAATGACTCCAGGTATATTGAAAATGTAAATGAGGAAACAGGAGCATGAGGGGATTTTAAATTACTGCATAGAAGTGATGTCACAGGAGACTGGAACATGTGCTAGGATACATTTATATTCACAAGAGCCAATAACAAAGCTCAACATATAAGGTCAGATGCTTTCCTAGGAGGCATTCAGGAATGCTACCTGGGAAAGAATATTTCAGGATAGATTTGTAAACAATTACCCTTAAAAAAAAAGCATTTGTTAAAATCTTCCCCAGTTGTAGCAGATCCAATGGATCTGGGTTGTGCCACATTGGTGAAGGGCTGCTGGGATAGAGGAAGCAGGGTAATAACCAAAACATCAGTTAAAACCTTATATAGGTATTTCTCGACTGACAATTGGTCACTTAATGGCCATTTGAAGTTATGACAGATTACCCCAAAAGCTACTTATGACCTGGTCCCAAAGTTATAACTGCTGCAGTGCCTCCACATTTATTTGTCCTTATGACTAACTATAGGGATGCTGCAGAATTCTCCATCTCCCCACTGACCCCTCACCTGGTCCCTGCAAGCATTTCCCACCACCAACAGCTCCCCACTGGTGTTTGGCCTGATTCTCATCATCTTTACTGGTAAAATAACCCTCCGCTTCACATTTTGAAGCACTCCAAAGCCAGATGACACAATTCTGGAATTGTGCTGTGCAGGCAAGGCACAAACCACTCTATTTTTCTGACTGTCTCAATGCAGTTTGCACAGCTTTCAGAAGCTCTCTGTAGTGCTGCGTAACCTAAGGCAAGAAAATGGAGCATTTTGTCCTTTGCCCACATAGCACGATTCTGGAATCACATTAAGTATCCGAGTGAAGGCTTTGGAGTTCTTCAAAAGGTAAGTGAGGAGGAGGATATCTTGCCTGGTGGGATGGGAATCAGGCCTAAGACTTAAGGGGGTTCAGTGAGACTGGGGAAAGGCCTGTGGGCAACCAAAGGGCAGAAAGCAAAGCATGGGTTATCTCAGAAGGTGTGGGAGGCCTTGGGAGAACCAGGGTAGGTAGCCCTGGGTCTATGCTAGGCCCCCAAGTGTCTCCCCTATCCCTGTAACTTCCTGCCCTCTAATTAATGACCTGCACCTTCGTTTAAGAATTCATTAGAAAGAGCAGAGATGGGGTATCATTAAGTGAGCCACCACTTCCTTTAACTGTTGTCACACAATGCAACAATGCTGGCTGAGATCAATGGGAATTTTGATCCAAAATATACTACTATTATCACCATCACCTTGAAAACAAAGGGCCACAGGAAATGCCTTGGTGAAAGAAATTTCCCGCTTTGATCTCTTCTTCTTTACAATCCCTCCAGAATTAGGGATTAGAACTGGATCCACAGACCAGGTATAACAACTCACAGGATGACACTGTCTTGGACCTCCCCTCTCAACTGAACCTACCTCCACAGGATTGCTGTGAAGAAAAAATAGTGGCTGTTTGTGAATAATTTTGCATGCTGTCTTTTGCTTCTTGAAAAAAAAGATGGGGTATCAGTATAAAATAGAACAGAATAATTGTATTGTCATTTCAAATGTATACTAGTCGGCACACATTAAAATGACATTTTGTTGCATACAGCTCTCAATAAGGTCACCACCTCCAATATGCACAACATAAGTATGACAAAATAAATACAAAATGTGTCACATATGTGGGTATACGCATACACAGAAAAACAACACAGTCTAATCTGGATGTATACATATACATATTACTAAATATGTAAAAAACTGGACACTTCCTGTTGACATTTTTGTTCTGGGCTCCCAGGAACATTTATTCCAAAAAGGAATGAATATAAATCAAATAAAAGTGTTGTGAGAGGAATTTGCAGCCTTAGCAGACCTGAAGTACCTCCATGGATTCCCACCAAATTTCATAAGAACTGCGTCACCATCTTTCTCTCGCTCCCCACCTGGGACACTTCCTGTCCTCTCTCCTCCACACCCACTGTCTTGTCCACTAATTCGTATCTTCCGTCCATTGGTTGCCACGGCAACTTTGTTTACCGATGTCATTTGGATCAATGGAACCTTAGGCCGAGTAAGTAAGCGGCTGGTTGCCAGGCAAAGAGAAGCCTGGAACCTTGCAACTCCCAGCGTTCCTTTCATCTTTCTTCTCCCCTCCCCCACCCCCCCCACTCTCGTCAAAGGAGTCACGGTGGGACTAAATAGAGTGACTCCCTCGGGCGGAGTAGAGGTTGCAACCGAAGTCCGCATAGGAGCCACATCTTCCCTGGGGAGAAGTTCCGCGGCTATTTTGGTCTGTACTTTCCCAGAAAAAGTAGCGTGGGAAACGCCGTTCAGAAGGGAACTGCACGTGACTCCGGTTTATTTCTTGCCCATAGGAGGCGCTGTGTTAGAGACGAGCCTGCCTGGCCGAAACGAAAGCGGGTCGCTCACTCTCTCAAGGGAACCGGACGGTGGCTCCTTTTAAAATTGAACATGTTCTGAAAGGGGACCCATATGTCACTTCGATTCTAGCAGTGCTAGAACAATCTGGGAACCATACATTTATATGCCAACTTTTTCCGAACAAATGAAGGAACTGCAACAAAATGCTGCAGCACATCTCCCTCTCTTCTGAACAGGCAGGCCTCTGTTCAGGCAGCACAAGCAACCATTCATAAGCAATGGGAGACATTCGCTGAATATCCCTCCCCCTCCAGTAAGCCTGCTTTTCTCTTCCCTTTTTCCCTACCATTATAATATTGCAGGCGTATTAAGCAGGCTCAAATCCTTATCAGACCTGTTTGGGCACTGGGTTCCAAATTATTATTCTTTCTGACCAGACACCCCCCTCCCCCACATTCGAACCGGCCTGTGTATTCCTCGTTGTTGTTTTTTAGTGGCTCTTTCTTTTCTTGCTCAGGGCTTGATTTCCACGGAACTGACCTAAGCAAACAATAAGGGAGGTAGGCAAATAAGAGTGACAATTTTTTCCACCAGAGCTGTTGGCCACACACACATTGAAAAGAGGTTCTAAAGGCAAAAAAGGAGCCTGCCTGGTAGCGTTGAGACTTTCTTTCTCTTGGTCTCTGGATTCACCCAGGGGCCTGGAATGTTTGGGGTGGCACTGTCTCTGACTGAAACCTTTGTAAATGGGCCTTTGTTCTAGGGAGCCATTTCCTGCTACCACGGCTGCTGCCACTTTATCTGGAAGACAGTGGAGTGGACTGGAAAAGTAGTCACTCTGGTTCAGGGTGGGGGTGCAACGTCATTTCCTGAGTCAGAGCTTACTTTTACTACTGGCCTTGAAACAATCCTTTTACTGCACTTGGCTAGAAAGATGAGCCAAAAATTTGCTTCTTCAGCTCAGGAAAGCTGAGCAGAGAGATCAGCAAGGGCTGACACTTTTATTCCTTTTAAAAGTTATTTTGTTTCATTAAACTCTTTCTTTTTCTTGGTGCTTCTTCCCAGGGCTTTGGAAATAAGCCTTGAGGAAAGCAGCTGCAGCAAGTATCTTGATATACTGTAGGAAGTTAGCAGCTTCCTAGAAAATTGAAATATCCTAGGAAATATTAAAAAGGCAGAATATTTTCCCTAAAGGGAGTAGAAACTCAGAAGTAGATGCTCACCCCCACCTTTGTTAATGGGTGGCCCATTAAGGCCTGGCCCAGAATACTTACGTAAACAAAGATTTCCAGGTAAAACTATAGCAATTGCTCAAAAGCCCTTTCAGTGCATCATCATCATCCAGCAAGGCTCAACCAAGCCTGGATCTCAGGACAGTCTACAGAGTTGCCCTTGCATGGCCCCATGGGAGTCTGACAACCAATCAGAATACAAGCTCCAATTCAAACCCCAACAAAGGTTATGAAACCCAGGCACTCTCAGCACCTCAGTCCCTTTTTCTTGATATCTTCCTTCACCTCGAAGCATGTGATCATCCTTCCTTTTCACTCTGGAGCTCCAGGCCATGTAGTCCCCCTGTCTACCATTAAACCTTCCGAACAGCCTCCATGTTTCCAGTGTCTTTTTCCCCACTTGGAACTGAATCCAGGAAGATATTTCTTCCAACAATACATTGGCAACCCCGTGTACACAACTAGACAGCAGGAATTCTGAGATAAAGATGGGAAAGTTTCCTAGGACAGCCATTCTACCTCTCATTTCTCCATTTTCTTTTCTTTCTGTTCAATCATGTCAAAATTTTGGAGATTGTCTGGACAAGTCCCGGCAAGATTTTTCAGAAGTGGTTTGCCCTTGCATAGTTGTTCCTTGGCCAGAGAGTAACTGACTAGCCCAAGATCACCTAGCTGAGTTCGTGCCCAAGACAGGATTAGAACTCAGTGTTTCCCAGTGTTTAGCCTGATGCCTACACCATTACACCTCATTGGTTCTCATTTCTCCACTCATTTAGAGGCCAAATCCATTCTGAAAGAGCAATAGGTGAGGCTAGTACTCTCTGGGAAGCAGCAGCTCAGATAGGGAACTTTAAAACTTATATTTGTTGTTAATCTTAGAAGTAACTGCTAGGATAAAATCTGCATTGTTATAAAAATACATCTGGATTAGTGATACAGAAGTTGGGGAAGATAAAAACAGTTGGAGCCATTCTTTACAACTTTTCAAACAACAGGTTTTACAATTTAATGACATAAAAAGTTCCTTGCTGGATCAGATTAAAGGGCCATCTGGTTCAATTTTTGTGTTTTCTTCTTACAGCTGTTAGCCAATTTGCCCCTGGGACTTTTACAAGGCCAGCAGCTTTCCTCATGTTTTGCCTGCACATTCACTCTTCGTTCCTTTTGTGAGAGGCACAGCCTATCTTCTCTGGTGTCAGCCCTTCCTGAACCATTTTCCTTTGAGAGGAAGCCTTTATTTTTTCAAAATGTCACGAGGGTTTCATTCCATAAAGTCACTAAGGTTTAATTCACCAAAAATAGTTAAAAAGCACCAGGTGCTTTTCAACTATTTTTCCCCTGGCTTATTCTGGGAGTTACAGTTCTGACACTTCTAGGGAGCACTAGATGGGGAGAAGTTTCTTTCACTTTGCCTTCTAGAGAAAATGCTCCGTTGTTTTGCCTTTAATCTGAACTTTCTTTGAACCCATGGACAGCATCAGAATCTGTTGCCCTCCTCCCCACCTCCTGGGCTGAGCTGCCATTTTAATATTCCAGAGTTCTCTGATGCAACATTAAGCAGGACCGCTTGAAAAGTTCCACATCAAAGCAACCTGTGTAGTATAGTAGTAGGGCATATTTAAGCATTTGATTCAGCCTCAGTTTGAGTTAGTCCTGAGCTCTGTAGCAAGCTCCTCTGTTGAGGAATTGTGGATCTCTATAAATATTGCAGAATGACTTTGCTGGCCATGCTGGCTTTTAGGGTAGGGGCCGAGCATCACAAGTTAACTTTTCTTCTGTAATGCGATTTCTGAGGTAAAGCAGCCACAGTTTGCACGCATATAACACATTACATTGATCACAGATTATCAAACCTGTGGGTCAAGTCTTGTTTTTTGAAGATTTGCACTTTCCTAAAATGTTAAAAACTTTCTATATTCTAAGGACTTTAACACTATTTCATTGAGAAGGAAGAAGAAGGTTTAAGATTGCCTTCTCTTGGTCTTGGTCCAACCCTTCTTGTACATACATACAATTTCCCTGGGCACACTCTGATAATATTTGTCAAATGTGTCAGAATGGCTAACTTCTATTTTCATTGGATAGTTTTTGTTCTGTCAGATCTTTATCTATATTTGAAATGAACTATATTGTTCCCCATCTCAGAACTATAGTTTCTAAGTTTCCACAGAAAGGATGAAGGGCTGCTAAACTCCTAATTTACGTTGCTGTGGCGCAGATATGAGCCTCAAAGACTGCATCAGCTCACGCTTGTTTTCTTATTCTGTAGTTCCGCTGCATTGTAGAGCTACAAGCAGAAGGGAGGAATGACTCCACAGCTACGCTGCCCAGCTTATGTGACACAATCATTTAACTCCAGATAAAATGGCTCCATCTCAACATGGAGAATTCCATGTTGGAAGACTCTAAACTACTAAGAAGTGCAATTATACTAGGAAGCCAAAAATTATGGGCAACTGTGAGACTAGGTGAGAGGGGGAGACCAATTAAAACATACTTATGGTGTCAGCTCAGGCATTGTGACATTCAGAAATGTTCTACTAAATGTGATGTTCTAGTGGTAAAAAGGTACAATCTTTGAAAATATGCTACTTCTGGCACGTATTCCATTCCTGTCTTGCCTGATAAATGACTCTGACATTGGACAAGTCCCCCACCCTATTTTCCCACCCTTGGTCTCCCTACAACACAATAGAGTTGGTTCAGCTTGTTTCATGGCCAATGGTGGCAGTTAATAAACATCAAGTCCTCAAAGATCTTTTGGCAGCTTCTCCTTATCGCTGTTCTGGAATCTTGCAGCCCAAAAAAAAAAAAAGCCATTGTAATAATTAACCCTGCAGAGGTCTGAATTCTGAACTAGCAAGCTATGCAGGGCTTTGATTTCCTTGCTTAATAGTGAGAAGCAGTTCTCTGTAGGGAGGATCTGCTGATATAGCAGCTCCATAGTGGGGTACAATGGGGCTGGACAACTATTCAAAATGGAAGCTGTGGAACATGTCCCAAATAAGCAGAGGAAATTGTATAGAAAGTAGATCCTGATTGTTTGAAGAATGAAGTTTCCATGAAAAAGGCAAATTCTCCTTTGAATGTTGCTGAACTGGTAAATTCATGGACATATTCATGTAGTTTTCTTAGCAACGTTTTCCTGCTATAACTCTCTTCCAATATGTTTGTTTTGTATTTCCCATTTCCTGAGGTTTTTATCCCATTTTTTCTTCTACAAATGATGATGGAGGGTTGTAGTGGAATCTTCATAGTACATATGCTCAGAATCAGCAGAAGATAGGACCCAACTCTTTCACTTTTATGTTGCAAATCTTCCATTCCCCCACCCCAATACTTGCTACTACACAATAAGGGCAAGGTATTTATTTATTATTCACCCAGGCATACATGCTGTTTCAAACTGTACTGAGATTTAGCAGTGAAAACTCCAGTTAGCAGATTAAATTAATACAATAACAAAATGTAATTGTTCTGTCCCTAATTAGCATTCTTGAGATCCCCGCGCTTGGCCAAAGCGCGGGGCACTCTGATTGGTCAGGCGAGCTGCGCCGATTGGCTCGCTAAGAATCTCCCGCGATTGGTCCATTCGAATCGCGGGAGATTCAAAGCGGTGCTATTGGCTGCGGCCGCCGCAGCTGAAAGAATAAAAGCCGCGAACCTTTTGCAAAAGGCCAGTTCGGTTCCTACTTTAATAAAAGAGCATGATTTGAAGTCACCGACTCCTGGCATCATTTCGCGGACACAACACTGGCGACGAGGGTGGGATCCAGACCCTGAACCGAACCACGTGTCCGACGGAAGCCAGACGAACCACCACGATGGCGAAAATCGAACCCCCCGCACCCTTCAACCCCGCCACTGAGGACTGGGAATCGTACTCCGACCGATTCCGCATGTTCCTCGAGTGCAGCAACCTGAAGGACGCCACCGGTCCCATGAAGCGCGCCGTCTTCCTGACCCACTGCGGGACCGAGGTATTCAAGATGGCCAAGGCGCTTGCCAAACCCGCCGATGCGACCGCGATGGACTGGGACGTCCTCGAGCCAATACTTCGGCGGCACTACGCTCCAGAGGTACCCATCCTGATCCGACACAACGAATTCTACCGTCGGGACCAACGGTCGGGTGAGAGCTTCAGCGACTTTGTCGCCGAAGTACGGTGCCTAGGGGGGCTCTGCGAATTCGACAACCTGAACGACGCCCTGCGAGACAGAATCGTGCTCGGCTTGTGGGACCCCGTCCTCCAGAGCCGGCTGATGGCCAAGGGCTACATCAGCCTAGCAGACACCCTCACCGCAGCCGCAGCCGCCGAAGCGACCCGAACCTCCGCCAACCGCATGCGCAGACCGAACGCTGGGGACCGCAGCAGGAACAACAACCCTGCAAGGTCGGCCGAGACCCAACCCGAGACGACCACCCACCAGGGTGACTTCCACTCGGCATCGGGCACTTCCGATGATGAGGAGGACATTCATCGCCTCCAGACAGGCCGCGACCCACGGAACCGGCGGGGTCATAAGTCGAGGACCAACTGTGCCGGTTGCGGCGGCGACCACCCCAGGTCGGAATGCTGGTTTTTCGAATCGATCTGCCGACATTGCGACAAGAAGGGACACATCGCCCATGTCTGCCGCCTAAAAAAGAACCGCAGCCCGGCATGATGGGACCAGAGCGACCGGAGGAGAGAGAGCACACCACCCCGGACCAGAGATCGCCCCTCGGACAACAGATGGTACTGGAACGGACGATCCCTGCGAGGCAGCGATAACCGGCGAAGAGAGGAGACCCATCAGACGGTCACCATCGGCCACGCCATAACCAATGACGCCCGGAAGGTCCACGTGAAGGTAGACATCAAGGGCGAGCCATGCAAAATGGAGGTGGACTCCGGGTCCTACCTCTCCATGATAGCATGGCATGAAATAAAGCGCTTGGTGCCTACCCTCCAAAGGAGGAACCTAGACAGCCAGAGACTCATCGTAAAAGACTACCAGGGAAACCGCATCCCGGTAGTCGGAACCAAACACTTCAACATCACATATAAAGGGCACACCGAAAGGCTTCCCCTGACAATCGTCGACCGCGACCGCCCAAGCCTACTGGGACTGCAATGGTTCACCCCGCTCGGCATCGCAGTCACGGGAGTCGACCATGTCACCGACGACAGCTGGGAGCAGCAACTGGTCCGGGAATTCCAAGAGGTCTTCGACGGAAACCTAGGCAAGTACCGAGGGCCCCTTATATCATTCAGCCTAGACCCAAACGTTCCCCCAAAACGCCTGAAACCAAGGCGGGTGCCATTCGCACTTAAACCCAAGATAGACGAGCAAATCGACAAGCTCGTCAAGCAAGGGGTCCAACAGCCCATAGACCACGCCCGGTGGGAGACCCCCATAGTCACCCCGATCAAGCCTGATGGGTCGGTGAGGATCTGTGGGGACTATAAGGCCACCCTAAATGGCGCGCTACAACAAAGCGCCTACCCCGTCCCAGTAGTGCAACACCTACTGCACTCACTGGGAGGGGGCAAGGTTTTCGCCAAGCTCGACCTCGCCCAGGCATACCAACAGTTGCCAGTTGACAAGCAAACGGCAGAAGCGCAAACCATAGTCACCCACCGGGGGGCTTTAAATGCAACCGACTCCAATTCGGAGTCAGCGTGGCACCGGGAATATTCCAAAGCCTAATGGAAAGACTATTGCAAGGCATCAAGGGGGTGGTACCTTACTTCGACGACGTCCTAGTATCGGCAACCAACCAAGCCGAACTAGAGGGTCGCCTAAGGGAGGTCCTAACCAAATTCAAAGAGACCGGGCTCAAAGTCAAGAGGGAGAAATGCCAATTTTACACGGAATGGGTAGAATTCCTAGGATACCGTCACGGCATTCACCCCACAAACCAAAAAATCAAGGCCATCAAAGAAGCCCCCACACCCAAGTCGAAGACGGAACTACAGGCATTCCTGGGGCTACTTAACTTTTACAATGTGTTCCTGCCCCAAAAGGTGACGGTGGCGGAGCCCTTGCATTGGCTCCTGGACAAGGCGGCGACCTGGACTTGGGGGAAATGTGAGCAAGCCGCCTTCCAAAGAACAAAGGACCTCCTCACTTCGGACGCCATCCTTATACAGTATAACGAGACCCTACCTCTGGCCGTCACATGTGACGCATCACCTTTTGGCGTTGGCGCTGTCCTCAGCCATACCCTCCCCGACGGAAAAGAAGCGCCCATCGCGTTCTTTTCAAGGACCCTCACCAAACCGGAGCGGAACTATAGCAGCTGGACAAAGAGGCTCTGGCTATCGTTGCTGCCGTAAAAAGATTCCACGAGTACCTCTACGGCCGGACATTCACCATCATAACCGACCACAAGCCGCTGCTGGGAATCCTTGCAGGAAACCGGGCCACCCCGAACATTCTGTCTCCCCGAATGACAAGGTGGTCCGAGTTCCTGGCAGCCTACAACTACGGATTCATACTCAAACCGGGTAAGACGATCTCCCATGCAGACGCCTTAAGCTGCTCGCCGCTACCGGAACCTGACACCGACCCAGCACCCACGACGACCACCCTCAGCATAGAGACTCTACCCAACCTGCCCATAACCGCGTCAGACATTGCCCGAGAGACTAATAAAGACAAACATCTGGCGCGGGTGTTGCATTGGTTAGAGAAAGGGTGGCCGGAAAGAGACAATGACGAGTCCGTCAAAACATTCCGAAACCGGCAAACGGAACTCTCGTTATTAAAAGGGTGCATACTATGGGGGGATAGGGTGGTCATTCCAGAAAAGCTACAAGGGAAGGTTCTGGAACTGCTACGCGAGGGGCACCCTGGCACCGTTAGGACTAAAGCCCTGGCCAGAAGTTACGCTTGGTGGCCAGGGATGGACAAACAAATTGAGACCTGGGTAGCAAGGTGCCAACGATGCCAGGAAACTAGGCCAAGCCCACCCACAGCACCCGTCCTAGAGTGGGAAACCCCAAGGGCACCTTGGTCTAGGATCCATATAGACTTCGCCGGGCCCACAAAAGGACACACCTTCCTTATAACAGTAGACGCTTACTCCAACTGGCTGGAGGTAAGCAACATGAAGACAACAACCACGGAGGCCGTGATCAAGGAACTCTGCAAACTCTTTGCAACGCACGGCCTCCCAGACGTCATCGTTTCCGACAACGGGCCCCAATTCACCTCGCTGGAATTCGAAAAATTCCTAGCGGAAAGGGGCATCCGCCACGCGCTGACAGCACCGGCGCACCCGGCGGCGAACGGTAGGGCGGAACGGATGGTGCAATTCACTAAGAAAACCATCCGGAAAATAGACCACGGGGAGATCCAGGAGAAAATAAACAAACTACTCTTCACCCAACACATAACCCCAAATACCACAACGAATAAGAGCCCAGCCGAACTATTAATGGGGAGGAAATTAAGGTCCCCACTCGACAGGTTACACCCCACGTATAACCCGGAGAAGCCCCCAGATTCAAACAGCAAACACCGAACTTTCGAACCAGGCGACCCCGTATACTCAAGAAACCTGACGGGAGACCCACTATGGATACCGGCCGTCATCACACAAATAACAGGCCCACACTCGTACTGGCTACAAACAGCAGACAGACGAGCATGGAAACGCCACATCGACCAATTAAGGTCGAGGACTGCCAACCAAGAGACCACCGATGCACAAACAGGCGAAACCAACCCCCACAACACAAACCAAGGGGGGAGGGAATACCCAGGGGACCAAAACCAAAGAAGAATAAACCAGCCATACTTTCCGGAAAGCAGCCATCACGACCCCTCGCCAGGAAGAGACAGCCAGGCCAGCTCGACTGACCCGGAAAGACCGAGCGGGAGCAGCGAAACCCGCAGCTCAACCAACCCGGGAGGCCCAGGAGGGAGCTACGGAGAGCGGCCCAGCCCGACCGACCAGCCGGTTCCCACGACGGCAGCAGGAGCAACAGAGATCCCAACCGAACCGGCCGGGATCCAACCTACGACTGAGCTGCCCAGTAGGCTCAGACAGAGCCCCGCCTACCTACATGACTACGCAACGTAAGGACTGAACCAAGAGGGGAGGGGTGTTCTGTCCCTAATTAGCATTCTTGAGATCCCCGCGCTTTGATTGGCCAAAGCGCGGGGCACTCTGATTGGTCAGGCGAGCCGTGCCGATTGGCTCGCTAAGAATCTCCCGCGATTGGTCCATTCGAATCGCGGGAGATTCAAAGCAGTGCCATTGGCTGCGGCCGCCGCGGCTGAAAGAATAAAAGCCGCGAACCTTTTGCAAAAGGCCAGTTCGGTTCCTACTTTAATAAAAGAGCATGATTTGAAGTCACCGACTCCTGGCATCATTTCGCGGACACAACAGTAATGACAGTAAAATTCAAATCATACTACACTGGGAAATAACATAACAAGTAATCATGCAAACCATCAAGTACATCAAGTTAATTTCATATCAGTTCCTCAAGGTTTCCTGGAATGACTAGTTCTTGATGGCTTTCAACCAAGCTTGGTAGTCATCGAATTCTGGAGGCCACCAAAAAGGCCTGTTTAATGGCTATTAATTCCTTTTTAAAATCTTTCTTTCAGATCTTAGTGGATGGACAGAGACACTGCTGGCAAAGGGCAATCCTGAAGTCACTCAGGACGTGAGCCTTAGAGGCTTTTCAAAATGACAACCAGCACCTTGAATTTCATCCAGAAACCGGTGGAGCTCCAGTAGCAATTTGATTCTCCAGGCAAAATGAGATCCATCCCTCCCTAACCACTCAGGCTGCTGCATTCTGGACCAACTATAGCTTACTTGTAATCCCCAAGATCTGATCCATACAGGATATTTTACAATAACCCTAAGGCAGGGGTGTCAAACTCATATTGCCACGGCAGTGTCACTTGAGGTATCGGGACTTTTTTCCCCCTTTGCTAAACTGGGCATGAACGTGGCCAGCATGTAATGCATTTGGCCCATGGGCCAGGAGTTTTACAGCCCTGCCCTAAGGATAGATGATGAAGGAAGGAATGATTGTGAGCAGGGCCTCTAGATCTTAATTGGCACACTTGGTCGGGCTTGCTGGGTCAGAGCTGCTGGACTTGAGCAAGAGCTGTGAATTCAGAGTAAAAAAGGAGTAAGAAGTGAGCATATTATTTGAAAAACCTTCTTTCTTGGAAGGAAGGAAGGAAGGAAGGAGGGAGGGAGGGAGGGAGAGAGGAAGGAAGGAAGGAAATAAATAAATAAATAAATAAATAATAAATAAATAATCTGGTCTAGATGAATTGAATTAACAAATACCAGAGCTGAGGAAACTAATAATATTATGAGAAGGTTAAGTGACTCCAAAACATATCTACTATTTTCAAAGTGAGTTTATCCCACAATGTAAATTGTTTATAAGAAAAAGAGTGAAAGTTGTATCTGAGGCTCAGCATTTTCTGTTTTATACTATTAAATGCAGGTGTTCTATTTTTAAAAATGAGATTACTCCCACAATGTAAGTTGTTTATGGGAAAAAGAGCAAAACTTGTATCTGGACTCAGCATTTTCTGTTTCCAGTATTCAGTGCAGGTGTCCAAACTATTACAAGCACAAACATGGACCTCAATGCTTGTCATGAATTCAGTGGGGCAAAATAATATTCAAGGCCAAAAAGAAGCTGAATTCTAAACCCCAAATTAATTATTTTCCTCTATGAACTTAAATTTAGCCACTTGTTGCTTCTTTTTATAGGAGCACAAATCTTTTAATGGTGTCTTATAACAGTGACAGATTAACCAAGTCCCTGTTATTTAAAAATAAAACTACTTCCTATTCCATCTTCTTACTAGGCAGCAAAAAAGATATACTGTATTCAAGAACCAATTTAAAATATTTAAATTGTTAATCGGATAAAGCCGAAAAGGAATAGTCAGTGGAGCTCCTAAAGTAACAGGCAGGAGCATACTCTAGTATGAAATTGAAATTGTGACTATGTTGTGGGTTTTAACTTTAGGTGTTCAGTTTACTACAAAATGATATACAGTATATATATATATTAAAGAATGAAAGAAAATAATCTAGCTAAAGCAGTGCTTGCATATGGGAATGCTAACATAACTAACATATTCAAAGGAAAAATAACATGACAAAAATACTGCAATAAAATTAAAAGTCAGTTTTATATATCCCAACAAAAGTTAAAAACTTTATGCAAAGTATCTTTGCTACATACAAACAAAAATATATGAATAAAATATATTATTCTTTAAAGTGATGTGAACCAATGTTGTGGTAATTTATCTATTAAAATACATAAATCTTAAATGTAGATCAATTTTATGATTTTAAGTTTATTTATTTAGATTTTAAATATGCAGGCTTATAAAGAAAAAAAAGGAAAAGGGAAAAGGACGAGGGGGAAAAAATACATAACAGAAAACTGCTGTTTGTCATCTTGTTTGTAATGAAGGATATAGAGACACACTGTAACAGCCACTTGAGAGCCAGAGATAATGAACTTTAGCAGCCTGAATCCAAGTTAAGTATCATATCAAAAAACGAGGAATGTTTTTATCCTCCTCCTTCACCAGGAATTTATCAAGAGACACTGTTTTCCATCATCCACATCATCATGATTTCTGACTGGAAGAGTTGCAGATGGGGGCTATCTCCACGCCTCTGGATGCTCTGAAACACCTTTCTGGAAGTGTATTCCAAGGACGGCACAGCCATAATACTGAACGTTTTTCTGTGTTGTTGAATGTAATTGGAGTAATTGGAGGAAAGTATAATATGAGATTTTAACTTTCTTCATTAAATTCCTGTAGCTGCTCAAGCCTTCTGTAAAATTTCATTCCTAATGGCAAATCTAAGGAATTTCAGAATGAATAACCAATATTTTATCAGCTTTACCAAAAGAAAAAAAATCAGGACAAGATAAGTCATGTGTAAATTTAGCTTTGACAAAGCCAGTTGTTTCCCATAATAGGGTTTCTAGAAAAACAACTGCTGAATCTTTCTTTAGTATTACAACATTAACAGAATCTTTAATAGTTTTTATGTACCACTTTCCTGAGCAGAATGGTTATCACATGGTTGTAGTAGCTGCTGACACTATAGCATGAGTGGAGAAAGATGATGGTAGAACTTATTTGGATGGCAACCAAGTGAGCTACTCTAGTACAGTAATTTTTTTTTTTTAAAGGAACCTCTGTTTTTTTGGCTCTTACAGTAATGAAGTCGCTCTTAAATAGTTACCAGGATGAAAATATTGGTAGGGAATGCAATATCTCACTATATTACCATATCTTGACTGGAAGTCACCCCAATTTAAGCTTCATGGAAAGCTCTATTTAAGCACAACTTCTGCACATGGCTCAAATAATATTGTCCAGATTAGTTTTAAAATTCACAAAATAATAACATAAATGCCTTTAAGGATATTTAATTCAGCTAGGATTAAGAAGAAACATATTCAAGTCAGAGAGCAGGCTATCACCTATTTGAGTAGGAATTAACTGCTGACTTAACATATCCAAGAACCCTCTTGTGCCTAAAAGTGAGAAAATGGCCCAGATAAAGCAAACTATGTTGTTTCCCACACTATTAGTAGTTGCTCTGCATTTTTATAAATCATCTGCCACCCTGCTTATTCCAATGTGGCGTGAAACAGCACAGTTAGCAGCATACAGCAAAGTGAACTACTGTAGTATTAACACTGCAATTGCCACCATGCAGACACTGAGACAGCAAACACATTGGCTTCTAGGGCAGATATTGTGTCTCAGTAATGGTGCATCAATGCATCGCCATTACATAAAAGATGCACCATGCATATACATGATACATATTCCATAAATTAATTTCACCCAAGAGCTACATAAGCCGGGTATAAATCTGCTGTGTTGTACCCTCAAACCTATATACTTATGTCTTAAAAAACTTCTTATGCTAAGAACTATTACTCCCCGTTACTCTCTAGTATTGGAAAAAGTTTTTTTTAAAATTCAGATTAAGCTAAAGAACTAAGCTTCCCAGTTTACTGATAGAAGATTGTCTTGATTGTTTTTCCATGAGTCAACAGAACCAGGAGCGAAATCTAGCCTCTAAGGAAACAAACTTGGAGCTCTGCCTAGGAATAAGCCTCTCTTGATATTTAAGGTTCTCACTTCCATTATTTCCCTTTTTCCTTTAAGATGGGTTGCAGTTCCTCAAATAATTACAGTTGGCTCCCCTTAAACCTATAATGTACTTTCATATAGCATTCAGTTCCCCAATTACTCAGAAGCCCACTTGAAGCTTGCACCAAGTTCTCATAATTGTTGCAAACTCAAATTACCGAAACAACTGCAAGTCAATTAATGCTTCCGAGCTAACCAATCAGTGAATTCAAACATGGTTTTCATTTAGTGCCCTACTCCTGTCCATGCTTGAAGTACACGCTGTTGGCATTTCTTTGGCAATTTCTCATTTCTCAACTGAATGTTGCTACAAAGCAGGATACCATTCCTTAGAACCACTAATTAGAATCATAGCATTTTAAATATGGGGCTAAAATCTGTTGGGGAGGAGGAAAATGTAGTTTGCTCTGCTACATTGATTAGGGACTGGGGTGACAAAAGGGCCATTGACATACCCCATAGCTGAGCCAGATATAAATTGGATCAAGGATGGAATCTCAACATCACTTCATAAATGGGGCAAAGATCATTAGTGACTGTACCACTGCAAGACAGTGCAATGTTTTGTCTAATTTGTATGTTCTATCCATACGAGCCCAAGTCTGTTAAAGATTCCCTTGAGTCAAGCTTGATTACAGATGTCTGAGTAGACAAGTCCATGCAATCCTATGACAGTCTTAGTGAAGCGGCTCTACTTTTGAGGATGTTTTGTCAACTTACCACGGTAGTCAAGTTTATAGCTCTGAGATGTCTTGATGACCTCTTATCAAAGTACTGACTAATCCAGGGGTCTCCAAATTTGGCAACTTTAAGGCTTATGGACTTCAACTCCCAGAATTCCTCAGCCAACAATTGGCATTCTGGGAGTTGAAGTCCACAATCTTAAAGTTGCCAAGTTTGGAGACCTCTGAACTTATCTAACTTCAGTTGCTTCGAGATGATTTTTAAAAAAACATGGGGTGAATGGGAGGGGCCAGCAATATTAAATAGCAGATGTGACTGGCATGCAACATAAAATAAAAAGTCTTGGTGCTTTGATTACCTAGCTGCATTCACCATTTGATATCACAATATCCCTACCACAGGCACCACTACATCCACAGCTGGCTAGATGCTGCTGGTTGGTTTTTTTTTTAAAGCAATTTCTTCCCATCAAAAAGAAGGAGAACACTTGCCTACACAGAAATGACTGAATTAAGCTGGGGTGAAAGAGAACATCCTAGGGTAGAAGAGTAGGCAGTGGCAAGTCACTTTAGCAATTTGCCTCTTACATAAACATCTTTTTAAAGAAAAAGTCAAATTAAAGTCAATGGAATAATTCTGGGTAGCATCTCTATTGCTGCAGTTCATTCCATACATGTTGTATCTTTATAGCAGTTACAATGCTTCTGAACTAAGTTTTTTTAAAAGTTATTTATTTTGGTGCCCTTTTGGAAAAGAGTTTAAATATGAAATAAAATGTGCATATTGCTACCAAGTTATCTCTACCTTCAGCTCCATTCCTCCTCCAGATAGTTTCTCCTTTGTTTAAATTGTTTAATTGTTAAACTCACTGAGACAGGGACATGTCATTTTATAAAGCACCATGTGTCATGCTAGTATTATATTTTCAATGGCTGTGCCTAGGGGCTGAATTCTATGCAGTCTTTTCCTCAAGCCTTTCCTGATTATCAGAAAACCTTGCTTCTGAGGATGGTTTTTGGCTGGGTCTTTCCTTATTTTGATAACCAAGGATAGCTAGCCCTAATAAGCACCCTTCCAGGTATCTTTGGACTTTATCACCCATAATTCCCTGCCAGCCTTGTCCATACTTTAGAGGAATTCTGTTAATACCAAAACATCTAGATTGCACAAGGTTGAGTGTTCCAGGCTATTTTTAATTTCCTTTTGGTTTGTGCTTATTTGCTATATAATCTCCTTATATCCCCGTATGAATTTGTATATGATTATTAGTTATTTGAACTACAATTCTTTGTGTCCCCTCCCCCTTTGTTCTGGTTTGTTGCTTTTTTTCTAATGATTTTATTTAATGGCTTTCATTATATTTTATTCTAAGGTGTCTTGAATTCTTAGAAAAGAGGATATATGCATCTTGAAAATGAATAGAATATTTGGCACATTCTTTTTCTGTTTAACATTTTATTTAGTTTAAGAGTCCTTATACATAGTGATGAGATCTGATTTTGGGCAGTGGTGAAGGTTCCAGGCTAGAAACCCAGCTGTGAGTTCTAATTCTACTTTAGGCAGTAAGCCAGATGGGCAAGTTGGACAGTCTTTCCTCTCAGTCCTGGGAAGGCGGCAATGACAAACCACTTCTGCACAATCTTGCCAAGATAACTGCAGGGAATGGTCCAGGTAGTTGCCAGGAGTCAACACCCCCCCCAACCCCCCCCAAAACCAGGCAAAGTAGATAAAAAGACCTGGCAATGGGTAAGAAAGAGATGGAAGGGCTAACTCTGGCTGCACAAGCCCAAATGTTAAGAACAAATGCATACAAAGCCAAAATCGGGAAGATAGCAGCAGAAAGCAAATGCCACCTTTGCAAAGAAGCTGAAGAAATGGTGGGCCACCTGGTTAGCTGCTGCAAGAAGATCGCACAGACAACAGCATATGACAAAGTATCAACATTTGTAAGAAATACCACTTGCCAGCAAGCAAGAACTGGAGAGACCACAAAAGACAATATGATAGAAAATAAAGAAGTAACAGGACTTTAAAAGAAATCTACCAATAGCAATAGGCTCAATTGCAAAAGTGCAATTTGAAAACCTCTGGAGCACCACTTGATGGCCATCAACATTGACAAAATTATGATCAATTTCAAAAGGCTGCTTTCCTTGAAAACCTATGTCTTGTGAGGATACTTTTAACATCATCAGACAACATCTGTCTATCCAGGTCCTTGAGAAGGATTTGATAGGTAGATGATAAATGTGAAATCCAATCTAATCATATAGCTGACTGACCAATGGCCACCAATCATAATATAGAAACCACACTATCTCCACACATAAAAACAAATTAACTTGCAGCAGAATCATACTCTTATTCCAGAGAGGCTTCTCTTTTACTCCAGTAGTCCCCCCCCCAGTAAGTTAGAATAACATTATGTACTTCATTTAGTCATTACAACATTTAAATAAAAATGGATTGTCAACATTCAACCCCAAGGGATTCAAAATATCAAAATATAAGTTTTAATCTGTCTGTTACCTATAGCCATGAGATGAAGAAAGGAAGAAGAAAGAAGTGGGCCAAAGTACAATTTTGTACAATCTCTGAGAAGAGGTTTATTAAGTCCCAAGGTTCTAGAAAGACTAAAATATTCTACCCTTTTCTCCTCAAATCCAGAACAAGTAGGAATTTACCTTTCACTGATACAGTACCAAGACAAATTGATAATTTGTAGCATTATTTTTCAGAAACCATTAGAAAGGAATGTGGCAGGGAAAAGAACAATTTGGCTTTTTTGCTGGCAGGAACCTTCTCAAAGAAAGGAGAAAAGAAACCTGCTCTTTGATGATTTGATAATGTTCTGGCTTCCAGTTCAGGAAGGGTTAAAACAGCCACATGATACTCATCTCAGATTCCCATGACACCAAATATGATGCAATGGAACACAAGGACAAAGACACTGGAATCAATTAATTTATTAGCACCCTCTTCCCCTTGTTTCTTGCCTGGGGAAAAGCAAATCAAGAAGGCCCAGGGGAAGGACAGATCTTTTGTGTGTGGGATAATCACTCCCAAAGAGTGCTTTAGTAAGTTGCTCTGTTAAGGAGATTTGTTGGCATTATTCCATAGCCAGCCAGTCAGGAAGCCAGAAGGGTGATAAGTCTATCGTCTATGGGCTATGCCTAGCCACTCTACAGTAATGCATGTTTACAGCAGCAGAAGGCTCTGTCAGACATGCCTTTAAAAGATTACACCAGCCTTTGCGGCCTCTTCCCAAATCCCCATTGGGGCTTCCTTCAAGTTAATAATCTAGCTCCCCTCTTGGGAAGCCTAGAGGATTTGCCTTCTCTGTTTTCCTTACAAGTACAAATTGAGAGGGGTTAAAGAGTAAGAGGGTTCACACACAAACACACAAGGCTCTCCCTGGGACAGCTGAGGACAAGCAGCTAACTAGCTGTTCCTTTTCCTCCAGGAGAACTACAAATTATCAATAAACCTAACTTGGGTCTCCTCAGCCAATACCAATGTTTGCCAGCAGGGCATTGGCCTACTTCCCAAGGGCAAATATCCCTCAATACCTGGATCTTGTCAGAGATTAGAACTAGGGCTACCTGATATTTTGGCAGAGCAGCCTCCTGGCCAATTTATGCACATAGGGAAAAAAAGAGCAAGCTTCTTCAGAGTTTAGGAGAAAATAGAAAAAATCAACAGGTGCTAAAAGACAAAGCTGAACTCCTCCCCGTGTTGATACTGTTTTGGGGAAATCACTTAATTTGGGGTGCACACCTCCTTTATACTGGAAAAAATGCAACCGCAGGAAAGAGGCCCCATTGCGGAAGCTCTTGATCTGCAATTAAAACACACGGCTCAGGACATAAGAACGACTGCAATAGAACCGAGGTTATGTTTCATCCAGGTGGTAGATGTTTGATATCCCCGGAAAATCAGGTTGAATGAGGGCAGGCTTCTAAGGCGACGAGTATCAATCACCCACCGCGGGGAGCGAGGTAAAAGCCACCGGGCCAACGGGTGCCCGCTTCCCTTTCGTCCTTCAGCCTGTTTGCAGCAGGTGCCCCCTGCCTGCGTTGGACAGCCTCTCCTGACTCCGTTGCCAAGCGCATTCGCTGCCAAGAATCACGGCTCTTCTCTGCACCTTGGAGTCTCCCCCCTCCGCCCCCGCCTTCCACCTTCCTCCACAACTGCCCCCGCATCCCAACGCGACAGGGGGGGAAAGGGAAGCAGACAAAAGGGATCTTGTGCCTTTAAGGCCTCCCGCTTGGCGATCCCCGGTCGGGAGCGCACACAGAGTGGGCCGAGCCTTGTGGATCCGGGCTAGAGGGCGTTTACTCTGGACAACGCGGGAGGGGAGGGGAGGGGAGGGGACGGGCCCAGAGCGAGCAGGCAGGAATGGAGAAGAAGAGGCGGCGGCGGCGGCGACCGGGGGACACGCCGTAAAAAACACAGAACGAGGGGCTGGGAGACGAGAGCTGCTGAGCACAAAGGTGGGGGACGCTGCCCGCTTCCCCGTGCTGGCCCGAGAGGAGGGCGGCCCGGCCTTTCCACCGAAACCGCTCGGGCGTTGCGAGGTGAATTGAGGGAAGGAACGGCGGGAGGTGGAACGGGGCGCAACTGCGGCTCCCGAGCGCGCAAGGAGGAGCCGAATGGTCTGACCGAGAGGCGCCCGCCTTGCGCCTCTGGAGCCTTGGAAGCCTTGGCGCGGGGGCGAGACAGGGGGCGGGGGGGGGGACAGGCGGCTCTGGAGAGGCCGGGCCTTTGGGGGAAATGCTTCATCTTGAGAGGGATGAGAGAAAAAAGGACGGGAAGAGGAGCGAGGAGCCCTTAGGCCGTCTCTACCTCAGCTCGGGGGGACGGCGGTCTACGAATGAGTAGGAGAGTCTTCGCTTAGATAGAAGCGCCTCCGTTGGGGCGCACGACAGGCCGGGCGGTGCGGAGACTGCAAGGAAAAGGGGCGTGAGGACGCACCTGTCCGGTACACGGACTCCAGGCCCCTCTGTAGGCACCGTGGTTGCTCAGCGCCGGGAAAGTTCCCTTGCTGCAAGCCCCACACCCACCCGACTGAATGAGCTTGTCGGGGTTGCATCAAGTACACCGACGTGGGATAAATCTCCGTTCTCTTTTGCTTCGGATGTTTACAGGCGAAAAAGGCCTAAGAATTCGAATTCCAATTCGTTGCATTAAAGGGGAGGGGGGACGCGGAGGAGGGGGGGAGTCTTGCATATGTCTGAAATGTATGGCCTGGGTTGTCAGGCCGTCGGTCGTCGCTTTTTTTTTGTCCCACCCCCCAAATTGTTTTTTTTTTCTGGGATGCTTGAGAAAAGGGATGGTTGGAGCCAAAAAATGAGCCTAAGCTAAGCAACGCTTCAGCTTCTTAGGTCTGGAGAGGTGACTTAGCCAGAGGAGGAACAGGTGGGCTTTCCTTAATCTTTTTTCCCCTACTCCTGTGCTGTTCTCTGGCTGTTTTGCACATGTCTGTCCTACAAAGAGGAGGGGGGGATGAGTGAAGGAAAGGATCTTGCAATGTGGAGCTTTCTCCCCATGCAATATTGCAAGGGGCCAGGCAAGGAGGAGGAGGACCAGAGGGGGTGGGAGAGAAAGAATGTTGACCTGTAACCTGCACTCCTGTGCTTTGGGGAACTTGCTCACATGCCTGGCATGCACTCTGCCACAAAAAAAGTTTTGGGTGGTTTATATGTATCTTGACTTTTCTCCTGGTGCTCAAAAGGGTGAACCTATGTGTGTTACCCCACAAGGACAGCCATATGAAGAAGATGGGCCCAAAATTAGCTTCACAGTCCAGGGGAGAATGGGTCTACCCAAGCTCATCCAATACTGTACAGGTAGTCGTCAACTTAAGGATCACAACTGACCCTGAAATTTATATTGCTGAGTGAGAAGTTAAATGAATTTTGCCCCATTTTATGACTTTTCTTGCCATGTTTGTTGAATCACTGCAGTTGTTAAATTAGTAATATAGTTGTTAAGTGAATCTGGCTTTCCCCATTGATTTTGCTTGTCTGAAGATCACAATTGTGAGTCAGTTGTCAAGCATCCGAATGTAAATCATGTGACCATAGGGATGTTGCAATGGTCATAAGTGTAAAAAATGATCATGTCACTTTTCAGTGCCATATCTTTGAACAGTCACTAAGTGAACTGTTGTAAATTGAGGACTACCTGTAATTTGCTAAATCTCTCTCTCTCACACACACACACACATACACACACAACACACATAACTAACACTACTAGGCCCATCCAGCTACTGTTGCAGTTCAATCACTGTTGGTATTCTTATTGTATCATTTGATATATTTTTCTGCATTTAGGGGAGTGACTACTCTTGCTAGGAAAATGAATTCTGAGATGTGCTATTTTAGTGTTATTTAGTTGTTTTTTTCTCTCCAAAAGCATGCATCTGTCATTTTATTCTGCAAAGCACCCCCTGACCTATATTTGTAGCCTGCCACGAAGCTGTACTTGTCTCTCACTCAGGCTGCTGTGTCCCACAGTGGAGGTGACTTGGCCAGAGTCCTGATGGACCAGGATGGAGTTATTCTGTCCAGGTTCAGAGGGAACAGGAAGAGGGGCTGTATTTTGGTGTGTTCCTCAAGTGCCTGTGATAGAAGGGCGCTCTCATAACATTGTCCCCATCTCCCAGAATAGATGGAGACAATAATTCTGTTGAATGGTATTGAAATCATTCTCTGAAGAGACCGAAGCTAAAACCAGCTCTGGTTTTGGCGGACAGTCAAGACAAATAGAGTTTGAAAGGAGAAAACTATTCCAGCTTGGTTTCATGCTGAATTGCAAGTTAGGCTGCCCAAAGGGACAATGCTGGGAGATGCTTTTCCCTTCACACAAATGAAATTCATTGGGTCACACACTGGGATAAACTCTCTGGAACTTAGAGAAGAATATGGACACATCATAGGGGATTACTGGTTTAAGGAGCTAATTCAGGCCTTCTCAAACCTTACCTTATATCAGGAGTCCCCAAACTTGGCAACTTTAAGACTTGTGGACTTTGACTTCCAGAATTCCTTTGAGAATTATGCCTTATACCTTTGAGAAGGATTAATCAAGGTGTGGGAGCATTCCTTGCAAATAAAACTAACAAAGCAGCTGTGATTTGGGACAATTTGGATGGATAACCAACTCTCAAAATATGATTGGGTTTTATTCTTGCTTGAGCTTTTTGAGACGAAGCAGGAGTGAGCTTTGACAAGTGTTCCAATTCTACCTTGCAAAAGTTTCTTGTGTCTCCCTGGGCATCCCAATCCATAGCTTGAGAACCCTGCTGGGTGAGCATTTGAATATTGGTAGGATCCTTTCACCACTGGTTGCTGCTGTTTGTTGCAAAGGTCAGATGAGCTAGCAAGTGAAGTAGGCATAATAGGGAAGAGTCTTGGTATCTTCTGGCTGTTTTTATATCACAAACAACTTTCCCAACCAGGAAACATTTCAGTTTTATGGATCTCAACTCCCAGAATTCCCAGATAATAGCCCTTGTTGAAAACTTGCGGAAGTGACAGCCACATAACTGAAGGTTAACCAGGTTGAAGAAGTGCTTACAGGTTTAGTTATCTCTTCTAATACGATATATTAGGGTAAAGGGCTTGCTTTTTTTGAACAGGAGATGTATTCCAGGTATTAATACATTTATTTCTCTGTGATTACATTCATTGAAGACTAGTCCATCTGTTGTCTGGGCAGGGCTGACAATTGACTGCATGGTCACCCTCCTCTTTTTCAATGGAAATAAATGATAATTAGTTTCTGTGAGAGAAAGTGAAAACATGTAGGGTTTTTTTTTTAATGCTTCTTGCCTGTTATGGCTTTAGAAGAAAGAAGACCTTAAATTTAAGATAGCATCACCCTAGATATTAAAACTCTATTGCTTGTACTACAGATGGTCCTTGATTTACATCCACAATGTAGCTCAAAGTTTCCATTGCTAAGCAAGGCAGTTGTTAAGTGAGTTATGCCCCATTTTACCATGGGTTTTTTGCCGCAGTTGTTAAACAAATCACCGCAGTTTTAATTTGTGAATTTTGTGTGGTTATTAAGAGAAACTGGCTTCCCACATTGACTTCCCTTGTTGAAAAGGTTGAGAAGGTTACAAGATGGTGATCAGGTGACTCCAGGACAACTGCAAATATATGCCAGTTGCCAAGTATCTGAATTTTAATTGCATGGCCATGGGGATGCTATGCTAGCTGGATAATTCTGGGAGTTGAACTCCACAAGTCTTAAAGTTGCCAAGTTTGGAGACCTCTGCTTTTAAGTCTTTTAAGTTTCCACCTAAAGAATTCTATCTGCTGAAAGACCAGGTAGGGCCTAGAAAAGGAGATTAGGTAGGACCTCTGCCCCACATCCTACTTTCTGTCTTCTCCAGACCTTGCAAAACGAGATTTAGGGGTCAAGGCACTACACAGTTGTTTGATTACTCTGTTAAAGTTGAATGCAGGGACATGGCTTAAATTGGGTTGAAATCTATCTGTCTTTTGGGATGAAGATAACATTAGCATACTGATAACTGTTTTGTTACTAGAGCAACCTCTGGATATACAGCAGATATTTGGCTGGCTGTGTTAGATTCTACCCAGGATAGTGGAGGTTTATAAACTGAAGGCAGTTACTGCTGGTGGTCTTCTTTGAAGTAAGTCTGGGGAAAAAAGTAGGACCTCCAGTAAAGTTGACTGAATTTATCTGAGATTCATTTTCTTAATGGTGTACTCGTTGCAACGAGTGTAATCCGCATTATTTTACTTTGTGTACTGTGTGCATCTCCTGCAGTGTGAGCCTGGGTATGTGGGGAGGGGAGGGAAGGACAGAATGCATAAGTAGTAAACAATTCTTTGTAGAAATGTCTGCTTGGATATGAAGGAAGGAAGCTATCAGTTCAAAGTGGCCTGAAATGGGAAGGAAATGTGCAAAGAGAGTTGTGGATGAGTAAAGAGTTGGGAGGAGGAGAAGAAGGAAAAACTCCTAGCTTTGGGTTCCAGAGAATGAGTACAGCTAGTGCTTCAGTCATGGAATGAAAACTAATGTGTGACCAGCTGACAGTATGTCTTTTTCCTGCAGGTTGCAGCCTCAGCTTGATGAAGAGGAAATAAGAGACTTGACACTGAGGGTGTTCCTTTACGGAGACCCATGTCGCCTCATTGTGCCCTGTTCCTAGGGGCCTTCCAGGTACTGGGGCTTCCCCAAGGCCCAACGAATGATTTGTCATGCTAACAGGGATATCTGTTGTTGTTTGACAGTTCTTTGCAGAGTCCTATTCTGGGACAGAAGCCTTTCCCCCCCCCCCATACACACAGGCGTTAAAACTCTCCTCTGTAAAATCTCCTGATGCTTTTTGCCCAGAATCTGGCATTTGGCAGGGTCTTGTCTTTCCCTGCCATCTTGTGTCAGGTTCCCTCTGGCTGTGTCTCCTGACCCTCAAGCCTGTTTTTTTTCCTCTCCCAGAGCTACGTTCTTGGGCTATGAGTCAAATGGCTGAAAATATTCCTCAGAGAAAGAAAGCTGCAGATCTTTTGGGTCCCGGGGCTTTGTGTATGCAAAATGCTTGGACTCTGCAGGGAATGGGAATCCAAAGGGATCTCCTTCCCATCCAGTTACACTTCACCAGGGGTGATTCCTGCAGTGGAAGCTGTTCAGGGCTGTTGAGCTGTTGGGGGAATAGCGTGCGCCTTGTTCTCTTGGAGAAAAGAGATCTCCTTTCCAAAGCTGCTTCTAACTCTTTTCTCTTTCCCCCACAGTATGTCCTGGTTTAGTGGCATCCTGGTGCCCAAAGTGGACGAACGGAAGACTGCTTGGGGGGAGCACAATGGGCCTAAGCGCCATCGCCCAGCACTTTGTGGCCCACGCTACATGAGCTGCCTACAGGACCAAGAGCTGGAGCGCAGAGGCAGTGTGGTGCTGGCGTTGAACTGTTCTTGGCAGGAAGACCACTATGGCAGGAAACAACCGCCATCACTTCCACCTGGTTCTGGAACCGGAGATTTGGGGCTCAAAGCTGTGGACCTGGGATTTGAGGATGGTGGTGGTGGTGGCAGCATGGGGGTTGAGACCAAGGGGCTGTCGGTCAGCGATTGCGGCTGGCGCCTCCTGCAAGTGTTCCGCTCCAAGCGCTTCCGTTCAGCCAAGTTGGAGCGTCTCTACCAGCGCTACTTCTTCCAGATGAACCAGAGTTCGCTGACGGTTCTGATGGGCGTCTTGGTGCTAGCGTGTGGCATCATGCTGCTCTTCCACTGTGTGCCTGGCACTCCCAATTGGTACTGCACCACTGCCCTTGCCGTGGCTGCTACCCTCTTCTTCTCCCTCATGGTCCTCTGCAACCGAAGTGGCTTCCACCAGAATTGCATGTGGGTGGTGAGCTATCTGGTCATTGTGGCGCTGTGTGGAGTGCAGGCTTTGAGCACTCTCCAGGTCTCGCCGCGGAGTGCCTCTGAGGGGGTCTGGTGGAGCATCTTCTTCATCTACATCATCTACACCCTTCTGCCTGTGCGCATGCGGGTGGCAGTGCTGGCTGGAGCCTTGCTGGCTGTCCTTCACCTGGTGATCTCTTGGTATCAGAACAGTACAGACTCTTTTGTTTGGAAGCAGGTATGGGAGAAAGTTGGGCTGAGGGAAGAGATGGTGGAGCTCCTTGGTGATAAATGTATTGTATAACTGGTGGGTGGGACAGAATAGAAACCCTGTGCAGTACTAATTAAAGATGCTTTGTTGAAAGACAGCTAAAGCCTTTGTTGTCAAAGAAAGGCTATGAAAGACTAGAGGTGGTAAAGGCTTATTAAGGGGACCGGGCAGCAGACAGGTCAGGAAATTGAAATTCCCTCATCAAGCAAAAGGAATGAATGAAGAATGAACAAGGCCCATTGAATAATATGGGAGGGAGCAAGTTCTGTGACCTTTCCCCATCCCCACAATCACTCCAATTGTGGATGGAGCTAAGTGGAATATGCACGTCCTCAATTCCATTAAACATAGCTTGATCTCTGGATTTTGGTGATTAATACATTTGAGCATGCTGTATGTTGTCTAGTTTCTTGGTTTGATGATAGCAGAAGTTTGCCTAGAAATCCATACAGCTGGAGTTGGCGCTACCAAGGTCGGTGTAGCATTTGCAGCATCTCTATCTATTGTTCTGAAAATAGTGTTTTTAAGCTAATGCTGGGTGATCAAAGAGCCTGTTTCTGCAAAACCCATCATTTTGCTTCCTTTGCTATTACAATGAATTCTACATATGTACCACTTTCTCCGGTTCCTGTCCATCCCTTTTCTCTCTTCAGCTTCCCCATTGTTTCTGTGCCACCCTCCTGATCTTATCTATATTTGGGATGAATTAAGAAATGTTTTAATATAATGTGGATGAGAAGAGATTGTTCCGAGGGAGGGAAAAAAGTCCATGTTATTGAATTTTGTTGCAGGCTAGACAGAAAACGCTTCCTGAACTGTTTTATTTATTGGTGGGTGGTCTGGCAACCCCTCCCTAAGCATTTGCACTTGAGACATCATTGTGTTATCATCATCAGTGGAGAACCAATGCTATGTAACCTGATTTAGGAAAAACCCATTGGCTCTGGAGAGCATCAAATTATGGAAAGGTGTTTTCGGATTGGTTCCATATTACAGGTAATCCTTGACTTAATGATCCAGAATTGAGCCCAACTTTTCTGTTGTTGAGCAAGAGAGTCATTAAGTGAGTTTTGCTCTATTTTACATCTCTTCTTGCCATAGTTGTTAGTCACTGCAGTAGTTAATATATAGTTGTTCAGTGAATCTGGCTTCTCCATTGACTTTGCTTCTCAGAGGTGATTATGTGACCTTGGGATACTGCAACCGTCATAAATACGAGTCAGTTACCAAGCATCCAAATGTGGATCATGTGACCATGGGGATGCTGCAACGCTTGTAAGTGTGAAAAATGGGACGTAAGTCATTTTTTTCAGTGTCATAACTTCAGTCAGTAAACAATTGGTTGTAAGTTGAAGTACTGAGTATTACTGTACTCAGTTGAATTAAAGGCAGAATATATTTTTCATTATGCATATCTGGACAGAAAACGTAAATGTTTAGCAAGATCTATGTTAATATGTAGTTGATCACTCATTTGTGCTTTTTTTCTCTCTCCTAAAAAGCAACAACAGAATCTTCCTCTTTCTTTAGAGAATTTATCCTTTTGAAATCTGTCAAATATAGTGAATGATAGTTGCACAGGTACACCGCAATTAAGATGTTCTAAAGCCACTTAACATTCTCCTTCAACACGAATTATTAAACTTGTGGTGGCAAAGGCTGGGATGGAAATAATGCAATACTCAGGCACATAATGTATGCGTAAAGAGGGAGAAGGTGGCAGAAAGGGAATGAGCCACAAGTGCGTGTGTGGGAGGCTGCATAGAACAATGATCTGATGCTCTTCCAGTGACATACCTGTGTTACCGTACTGAGATGAGTTCTCAAAGACTTAAAAAAACCCTGCAGCTTGTTCCCTCTGCTCCTCCCACAAGGAGCTCTGCAGATTTTTTTTTCACCAGTTGCAGATGGAGGCTGCAGGTTTTTTTTTTTTTTTTTAACATTCTTAGGATAGATAGTATTATTTATCAATATAAATATTGTAACAGGGAAGGAGGGAAATTTTCATCTTCTTACCCAACCCCCCCCCCCCTTTATCCCTCTGTCTCCTTTTAAGCAAACTAGCAAGATGTAAGATTTCAGTATTATCCCTTTTCTTCTGATCCTAGGGCAGGAATGCTTCCTTACTGGAAGCAAAGGCCAATCCAACCGGCTCCCAGTGACCCTCCCTTAGGCACAGCTGGTAAATAAAGTAGATGTTGCTGAAGATGATAGGTATTTGGGAAGGGTCAATTCAACATCAAAGCATTCCTACATCTTCCAGGGCCTTAAGTGTAAGAAAGTATTTACTGAAATATGCTGTGGAACGGAGAAAGAACCTAACTCTTTCAGAGGCCAACCCACAGGACTGATTCTTTCCCTCTGGGGTTACTGACACAATTACTCCAGTGTTGCACATTGTTATATGGTTAGATGCAATAAAGTATTTTGGCTTATGATTGCGAACTAAGCAATAAATGAACAGGGGTAAAAACAACAACAGCATGGCATTAATTGGAATAATAACACGTATGAAAAGTGTATGGCTGACAGGTGGAGAACTTTTCTTCAATTCTCCAGTAGGAGTAGGGAAAATTCAATTTCTCACCCTTTAGAAGTTAGGAACGAAAATATCAAAAGCTCACATCCTTTTTTTTTTAATCCGGCAGAAATAAACTTGAGAAATATGCTAATTATAACCCAAGGGGTCTTGTCTCATGCTTATTAACTGTCCACTGTGCTGTTTCTGAAGACATGTATTAATCATTCAGAGAGATGGCTGACTATTGCCATGACTAAGGAAGTCTGAACTGAAGATGGAGGAATGTAGCAGTGTCACAATTATGGCAATCGTGAAGTTATCAGCTGCTGAAAATTTGAAGCATGGTGGCATGTCTTTATATAGGGCCTGGTGTGCTACACCGCTACCATCACTGTGTTTCTTGTTTCCTTCCAAAGGAAATTTAAGGATGTAGCTAATTTGCTAGGATGTAGTTAATTATATCATTAATAATAATAATTATTTTTCTTCACAGAATACAAGTTTCTTCACAAACTTGTAGCTTGGGTCTTGCACAACACACTCAAAAAGATTACTTAAAAATATAGCAACTGTAGTTGTACAATTTTTAATCTCAGTTGTGGATTTAAGGGTGGTTGGTTTTGCTGTTATGTTTTCTTTTTGTGGGGTGGGGTGGGGGAAGGTTTAGCAATTCCATCTTATGTTGTGTTGCCTGTTTGGTTAGTTTATTGTTTAGTGTACTGGTAAACCGGAAACAGGCTTAGTTTGGCAGCCCAATTAAGTTTGGGTTCCATGCTTCCAGCCCCCATGTCTTGAATTTGCTGCACAAGATACAACCAGTTTCTTCTTTGGTGCTTTGAATTATTTCAGATAGCTCTAGTCTGAAATAGACTAAGTATATCCAGATACTCCTGAACCAGAAATCCCAGCAGTTGAGTTTTGCATGGCCAGCCGTGAGTTACTGATTTGTCAACACCTTCTGAGCCCAGATAGTTTTCCTCTCTTCCAATTCTGGTAATCTAAATATCATTGAGCAGTCTTGAGATTAGCAGATTTTGGAATTTGAACTAACATTCAAGATTCAGTTTCCACCTATGAGAAATTCACAATGAAAAGAAGCATTTACCTGCCCTGTTATTTGCAAGAGAGAAGTTCATTTTAGCCTCCTTTGAGAACCGCAGACAAGATTAGTTTGCTTCAGTAAAACTAAAGGCACTGTAAGATTTAATCTGTATTTTATATCATGTTTCCCCAAAGTGATCCCCAAACAGTTGTTATTGCTATTATTGTTCATAGTACTATTAATATGGTATTTGTTAAATTATTTTCATATAATGTTTTGGGGGGAGAAGGGTTGATGAGCAGTTTGAAACTTCATGAAGGGGTTGATAAGTTGAAGAGTTTAGGGATCCCTAATTTACATACATACATACATACACACACACACACGCACACACGCACATATAGGCTCCAGGGCACTAAAAGCAGTTCTGGAAGATTCTTTCAGTCCCTGGTTCCCTTTAAAGTAAGATTGCTGGGGTTGGAGAACCCTTCACCTTCCCTAGGCCTAGATGATGTTAGATTCTAATTCCTACCAGCTTTAGTTTAGTTTAGTTTACTTTATTGTCATTGCACCTCGTACAGCTAAATCAAACACTATCTTCAGTGTACATCATGACCATGACCATGAAAATAAACACAAACACACATCCTTCACCCTTCACACATTGAACCGGAAACCCCCGACATCACACCAACATTGCACGATACAGCAGAATTCAAAAGAACTACTGCCCCAGGATAGAAGTTGTTTTTCAGTCTATTTGTTCTTGTTTTTATTATTCTGTACCGTCTGTCAGGTGGTAATAGTTCAAAAAAAGGGTTCCCAGGATGAAATGGATCTTTGAGAATGTTTTGAACTTTCTTAAGGCAGCGGGAGCTATATATTTCTTCCAAAGAGGGGAGAGGGCAACTAATGATCTTCTGGGAAATGACATTAACCCTCTGGAGTGCTTTCCTATCTGCCCCTGTGCAATTAGCAAACCATACAGAGGTGCAGTATGTTAAAATGCTCTCTATGGTGCAGCAGTAGAAGGTCACAAACAGTTTTTCATTCAGTTGTTGTTTTCTGAGAAGTTGCAGGTAGTATAATCTCTGCTGGGCCCTTTCGACCAGGGCTGCAATATGGGCACCCCAGGTCAGGTCCTCTTTCAGGGTAACACCCAGAAACTTAAAACTGGCCACTTTCTCCACTTGGTCTCCATTGATAAGCAAGGGCTGCATGTCTGATCTGTTCCTTCTATAATCCACCAGTCAGCATGAATATAGGAAAGGATGAATGGCAAGAGTAATCCAGCAGTATTTAGGGAAACAGACATTTCACCACCTTGATTTATGATGTAAAATGTCATCTCTCTCATGGATGCCCAAGTACTGTAGCAGATACAGTACTATAAATTCTAGTTTTGTGTTGTGGCACCAAGAAGCAGTAGCAAATAATGCCTTTTTCATTGTGTATTTATTTTTTTATGTAGAACCTTTCCTGGTTTGGGGAAGATTACAGGGTTTTCTCCACTACTCTCTGTGAATTAATGTCAGACTCAGAATTGGTCCATGCTGTTGGGTGACCTTTCACAAATATTGAGTATCCATCACTGTTACAGGCTATTTCAGGGAAGGAGTTGGGAGTAAGCTACGCCAGAGGTACAATGTCAAGTAATAAGAACCAGTAAGTAGTTCCCAGATAAATAAACAAATCTGTGATGTTTGGTTACCTTAATTGGCTGAAAAATATTTATTCAGCTAGAAATGTAATCCAGCACCAGAATTTTATATGCATGGACATACATGCCTATATATCATGAAAGTTTCTTCAGAAGCAGCAGATGGCAAGCATTATCTGAAAAGAAAGTGGAAGTTTCAAAGTTCAGTGGTATAGCCTGGCATATGTTTCCATGCATGCCATCCAAGGTTCAATCCATGACTTCTCCATTTTCTTTTTTTTAAAAAGAAGCAAGTAATAGGTGATGAGAAAGCTTTCTGAGATTCTGGGAAACTGCTCACCAGTCAGTAGGCAATGATGAGTTTCATCAGGGTAGGCAACCTGACTGTTACTTTGGACTACAGCTCCCATAATCTTCTCGTCACTGACCATGCTGGTAGAACTGGCTGAATTGAAATTAAGAATACCTGAAAGCTCCCTTATCACCTACCATTACGCTCATATGGACAAACAGTCTGAAGTGGTACAGATCAAGGCATAGTTGTACACAAGAGATGAGGTGGGGGGGGAAATGCTTCTAAAATATATTGAACCTCATGCAGATGTAAGCGGCTAATCCGTTAAAATGCTCACCATAATTGCGACCTTTGGATCGTATCTCGAATAATACAGGTCTGCCGTCATCCTCTCCTGATCACTACCACTTCTAGGCAAACCATTGTCTATGCAAGTCTGTCTCAGGCTTTCCAGGGCCTCAAAGTGAAGCTTTCCTTAGCCTGAGACTGGACCGGGGGTTCTTATGACCCAAGTTCATCTCTTCCGAGATGAGTTGACTTGGGTATGAAAGTTCATAGCCTGAAAAACAAAGTACTCACCTAGTTGGATGGCTGGAGGAGGGGCAAAAATTTCTCAGGTTTGCCAATATGGGCACAGAGAAAGGTCAGGGTGCTTCATTTCCCAGCATGAAATGCCTGATCATCTTTGGCTATCATATTACAAACTAAGTTTCAAGATTTTAATTAATTGGAGTGTCAAGATAAGAGTTGGTAGAACTGGCTGAATTGAAATTAAGAATACCTGAAAGCTCCCTTATCACCTACCATTACGCTTTGGTAAAACCAAAGAAGGACGCTGCTATAGACCAGAGATTTAGCCCAAGACTTTCTTGCTATAGCTGAATATAGCCATCTTGGGATGGTTTATCCCTTGATGCTCAGTCCTATAAGGGTGTGCAATAACCTATCAATGATTAGATTAATGCATTGTTCAAAGCCAGGTTTGCTTAGCTGTAACTGATTGGATTTACATATTATGCTAATTGTGGTTTGCAAACTTCACAGACTGAGTTCATTCAATATGCTAAGCCAAAACCAGGAAAACTGTATCATTATAGTATCATAGAATGGAAAAGTTGAATGTACCATCTAGTCCAACTCAATGCTCAGAGCAAGAATCTATTACTATAGCATCTTCAACCCAGGATGGGTAAAATGGATTATGCCCTTTTTTGTTGTGTACACTCAATTAACAACTTCAAACAGTAATGGTGTCTGTAGGTCTTCTTACACTGTTCTGTCATCCTTTGGTGAATCAAACTGAGATGCCGGATTGTAGCGGATGAAATTACAATTAGCTAAATCTTGTGTTTCTGTAGCAGTGATTTGAGCAAACACTTAGCTGGTAATGCTGGACCAATCATTACGTTCTGTAACTGAATATGTCTGTGTTAATTACTGTGGAGAGATGTTTTGATTTTGGAATATAAATGGAGCTGTTCCTGTTAAGAGAACTGAATATTTTTTGTAGGCCGTGGAGTCTGTTTTCTTTAGTTTAACCAAGTGCAAGTACCCTTTTAACTATATTTTTTAACTTGCTTTGGAAATGTTTTAAGGAACTTTGTGAATGTTTTGTGCTGGAAGCAGTGTGATTTCTGGACTGCAGCCCCTCTGCCTACGTGGTGGCTCTGTGTGAAAGGATTGTAAACAGGCACGGAATAGGCTGTTGTGCTCTCACTTCTGATATTTTTGCTCTATCTTGGTGACTGCAAAACATCAAGGCAAGAAACAGTGGCGCCATTCTGGTGCCCAGTAGGAATTAATGCCAGAGGAAACTGTTAAAACACGCAAAGCATTTAACTTTCAAGACAGCATTGAGTGCCAGTTATTTTGGCTTCCATTCAGCCCCATCAGTTTTCTTCCCAGGCATGCACCCTCAACAGCTCCAGCTGCATGCGGCTGGTTATTGTATGGGGAAACCTTAAGCTGACCTCTGTTGAAAAATGGACTTTTGACTTCTTTGGGTTCTCTGCCTACCTAGTAACTTACTGCTTGTCAAATATTCAAAACTCATTGTTGTTTTTGCTTTCCAGAGCTTATAATAAACTGGCAGGGCAGGGCATAATTATTATAATATTTCAGTAAAGTGAGGCAAACAAACCACAGAATTGTAGTGGTATGACTTGTGCCTGGTTGGTTTGAACAGACCCCTGCTGTTGCTTGGTTGGTTTTCTGCCTCCCTTATCCTCCTTATCAATAGCTGCCTTACCTGGTCACAGAACTTGTTAGTAATATGCCTTTCTTCCATCATGGGGCTTGCGTGCATCATTCATGAGTAGACTCCCATTTGCTCAGTGCCAGGCTTAGCCTGGGGATCTGTGCCCTGGCCTGAGAATATATGTTGCTTTGGAACAACAAGCTCATTGCCTAAATTGGCTTATTCCCTTCAAGTCTCTTATTCTTGTCATGTAGCATGTTATGTGTGCAAGGACAATCTTTCTTTGTGGTGTGTAGAAAATGGTAGACAGTTGAATTAATTGAACTGTCATTTTTTAAGGCAAGGGTCTTGAAACTTGGCAAGTTTAAGACTTGTGGACTTCAACTCCCAGAATTCCTGAGCTAACATAACTGAAGGAGTTGCAGTCCACAAGTCTTAAAGCTGTCAAGTTTGAAGACCCCTGATTTAAGGGATGAGCAAGTGACCCCTTGGATGTTACACAGATGCGCACATAGAGTGTGTGCCTACATCATCACTGTGACCTGGCAAATGAGCCTCGAAGGCAGGGAGCGGATGCCTTTAGAGTGTGTGTGAATGTGTAAACACATAGGTAGCTATTGTAAATGATTACCATGTCTAGCCCTATTGTTGGCAATAGTCTTCTTGGGTTTTGAGGAGGAACGAGTCTTCCACATTATTAGCTGGGCCTGAAGGTAGGGACGTCTGCAAATAAAGGACATGCCTTACATATAACTGGGGATTCTTTCCCACAGAAAACATACTCATCTCCCTAGGAAGGCCATTGTAGATGAAGGATTGTTTGACACACATAATTATTGATTTGGTCTTCCAGCTTCACCTCCTGGCGTAGACTGCAGTGGGTTGTTGTTTTCCAGTTTCACTTCCCATCCTCTCTCCCTAAAAGTATTGGGATCTTCCTGACACCCGTTCTTCCCAGCAGAATCCTTGGTATCTTGGGCATCAACAGAGGGGCAGGGAGAGAAGTACAAAACCTTGATTGTGTTCTGGGAAGCCTTCCTCACACAAAGCTTTTAATTCATTCTTTATGCTGGGGTGTGAGCGAGGATGGCTCTTTCCGAAGACAGTGGGAAACGTGAAAGCCAAGCTAGAAACTTAATTTTTTTTTGTCGTCATAAAATACTTGGTTTTTCCTCTTGTGCCCAGTTTGTATGGGTCTTTCCCTTGCTTGCAGCTTGTTGCAAATGCTTTGATCTTCCTCTGTACCAACATCATTGGTATCTGCACCCACTATCCAGCTGAAGTGTCACAGCGCCAGGCCTTCCGAGAAACACGTGGCTACATCCAGGCTCGACTGCACTTACAACGTGAAAACCGACAGCAGGTAGGGAGCTAATGAGAGTTGGGAGTGGGCAGGATGGGACTGCGGTGGGGAATGGGGAGTTAGAGTTGGGAAAGCAGAGCACGCACTGTGTTCTTGAGTTCCTGCATGTTAATACTGAGATGGTTTTGTTGCTTGAGGATGGGATGCCCCAACTCTGAGACTCTTTAATGCGGCTTAAATATCCTTTATAACACTGGGCCATGGCCTGCTTGAAACTGGGCTGCATGAGTGAAGGGCAAATGTGCATTGACGTGAAGCTCCACTTATGCAAGTGCTAGGCCCTTGCACTTGCATGCGAAGCTCCACCTACGTAAATGGAGGGTGCTTGTGTGCAAAGCTCCATTAGTGCTTCACACGTGTGCTCCCACTGCTTGCACAAGTGGAGCTTCGCACACGAGCACAAGCACCCTCCACTCAAGTGCCCTCCACTCACATGTGAAGCTCCGTTAGCATGAGTGGATGGCGTGCACACGCACGCTGCTCTCACCAATGGAGCTGTGCACACCTGCCCCTGCCATTCATACGCTTCCTCCATGTCCTGTCTCCCCCCCCTCCCCCCACGCTGGGCTGGGCTGCTAAGGTGGAAAGGATGGGGACCGCTGCTTTACAGAATTCAGTAGAAATTACTATTAGAGTCTTTCTCACATTTATATTGCATCCATTCTATGAATTCAAGATCAAGAACAGTTTGTGGGTTGTTGTTGTTGTTTTTTGTAAAATATACAAAGTACACTCTCCTCAGATTTCCTCCATTATTTTTGTTCAAATTAAATTCGGAAGGATCCTGCTAAGCTTTTGATCATAGAACTTTTACTTGCTCTTTATAAAGGCGTCAATGTATTATTCAGCATTGTGATTTTTTTTTTAATCAAGAGAATCCTGTTGCTAGAAACACGTATAGGTAGATCAGTTCACTTTAATGTTTTTCTTGACCCTTAAAGATTGAAAACTATTTATTATATCCTCAGAGTCTTTCTGCTGTAACTTCACATTGGTAGATCGAAATTAGGTAACATTTACATCTTGTACTATAGTTTAAACTCCTTGCACTGGTCTGCTTTGTATTTAAAGTCAGACATGGTGCATATGTGCTGAACATCTTCCTAGATTGCAGGCTTGTAAATTAATTGCATTGGCTTCCTGAGATCAATGACACTAATTATTTTGGAGTTTATTTCATCATTCAGTTATGCATACAGGATCTTTAATTCTTGAAAGAATGCACAAAAATGAAATTTGTTCTTCTCTCTATGATCCACAGATCCAGTTTAACTGTGCCAGCACATTTTCTTCCACAGAGGTTCTGTGGAAGTAAATAAATACGTCATTGCTGTTATTTAGTACTAACACTGGTCTCTTCCAGTGAACCTCATGACTTTATTAACTAGGCAGAAGGATATAATATTTTATACACATACTTGAGCATTATCTTTAACACAGATTCCCTTTTCCCCTGTATGGTAATAAATTTTGCCATCGTGGGCCTTCTTCCTTTCTGCTATGTTTCAGTCTGTCTGCCATTCAAATGAGGTGGGAATAGGTAGCATGGCAACTCAACTCTGCAGGCCAGAAAAACATTGGTATTGGGGTGGGTTATTATGTTCTGATCTTGGTCTTTGGTTCATTCCAGCAAAATTATTGCTGTAATGAAGACCATAATGGCTCTTTCTGGACCCCTGACAGGAACGACTTCTGCTCTCAGTGCTGCCCCAACATGTTGCCATGGAAATGAAGGAGGACATCAACACCAAGAAGGAAGACATGATGTTTCACAAGATCTATATCCAAAAACATGACAACGTCAGGTAATATACATGTATGTGACTTTGATGACAGTGAAATCAGTTAATTAACATCATTCTGTTAGAAATTTGGAGATCAAAGCATAATTTCTTGGCAGACGAGGGTCAGTGGGGTTGAAGATGTTGGCTGAAATGAATATATGCAAAAAAGGAGCCAAATGGCTTTTGGCTGTTTGTGAGTTTCTGTTCTAATATCTGATTCTGCTTTTCTCCCCCTACAGCATTCTCTTTGCTGACATTGAGGGCTTCACTAGCTTGGCGTCCCAGTGCACGGCACAAGAACTGGTCATGACACTGAATGAACTGTTCGCACGATTTGATAAGCTGGCTGCGGTAAGGGGGGGAGCAGGCTAGGCTTACGGAAGAGACGATTTCCTGAACTTAGTGCTATTAGATATGTTGGGCAATAATCCTTATAAAACTCAGTGAGGAAGCGCAATGTTCAGTGAGCAAAGACACCATTATGCCTGTCCTCTGAGAAAAGGGGCATTGTGTTGATGGCTGGTACAAGTCAATACAACTTGTATATTTTCTTTTATGACCATCGCTGTCACAAAGTCCCCTTGGATTTTCTTGCCTTGCCAGGTACAGGTAGCCCTCAATTTATGACCATAGTTGATCCAAAATCTCCAATCCTAAGCAAGGCAGTTGTTAAGTGAGCCCATTTTCCAACCCTTTTCGACACCATTATTAAGCGAATCACGCACTTGTTAATCAAATCTGTCTGGCCTCATTGATTTTGCTTGTCGGAAGCCGGCTGTAAAGGTTGCAAGAGGGAATCATATGACCCTGGGGCAGTTCAACTGTCATAAATATTTGCCAGTTTCCAAGTGCCCAAATTTTGATCGTGTGACCATGGGGATGCTACAATGGTAATGCATGTGAAAAATGGTCATGTTACTTTTTTCAGTGCCGTTTTGAACAGCCGCTAAATGAACGGTTGCAAGTTGAGAAGTACTTGTAACTTCTAATTCTTCCTAGGGTTGTTGATCTGCGTGTCTTTTTTTTGTGCTACATTCTGCTGCCTTTGCTGTAGTATATATCTCTTCTAAGCTTCCTTTGTACCTACCTTGGAAGCAATACCAGTTGTGGGCCATAATGTTGATGTATAAACTTCATTAGAGTTTGAAGTTTCATCGAAGTAACAGGAATCACTCTCCTCTCCCTTTCCCTTCCCCTCATTATAAGGAACAAGTACTGGATAAAAACTTCTGTATTTGCCATAAACTGCAAATTCTCTGATTACTGGTGAAGTAATTATTAACTAGCTAATATGATTGATCAGTGTATGGCAGGGAATATTGAACTCAGATGGGATGACTGGAGGGTTGCAGTTAGCATTGATGCCTTTTCTGAAACTCCCTCCTTTTCCCTTTTTAGGAAAACCATTGCCTTCGCATCAAGATCCTTGGGGATTGCTACTATTGTGTCTCAGGGCTGCCAGAGGCACGGGCTGATCATGCACATTGCTGTGTGGAGATGGGTGTTGACATGATTGAGGCGATTTCGTGAGTGTGCGAGGGATACTTGCTAGTGTTGGGAAGGGTGGATATAGTTATTGGTGAACTTAATGTTGTACAGAGTTAACATTTTCCAGAATGGCAGCTGCATTAGCCTGTTGAAGCAAAATAGCAGAGAGCTTTGTGACCTTAGATACTGTTTAGTTTTTGTAAGGTAACGCAGTGGTGGGATTCAAATTTTTTTAACGACAGGTTCTGTGGGTGTGGCTTGGTGGGCGTGGCAGGGGAAGGATACTGTAAAATCTCCAGACAGAGGTGGTATGTGCCGGTTCTCCAAACTATTCAAAATTTCCACTACTGATTCTCCAAAACTGGTCAGAACCTGCTGAATATCACCTCTGAGGTAACAGTATGAACGTAAGCTCCGGTGCCTCAAAAGAAAGATCTAGTCTAGCTCCACATCCATTCAGGTGCTTCTGGGAAAGACAGCAGTGAACTTAGCACACATCCACTGTATTGTTCCCACGCAGTGGGTATTCGGAGGAATACCTGGAGTTACTGAAGTGGCCATTGACAGCTTCATTCCCCACTTCATCAGATGCCATGGAATATTATCTTCAGTTGCTGGTGGTTCTATATTCATCTGCAGGGCAAAAGGAATTAGAAGTGGGATCACATGGCATTGAAGTACAAAATACGTTTTATTTGGTGTTTGGATTACGTTACTAGCTACCAGAGTAGCAAACAATCTTACTATTGCAGTATTGTTATTGTCACAGATCACAGTATTTTAAATCCACTTCAATCAGCTCCTCTACGCTGATACACAGGCAGTCCTCATTTAACAGCCACTTTTTCAGCGATTGTTACAAACTACAAGAGTGCTGAACAAAAATGCAGTCCTTGATGTTCCAGCCACCCTAGAACCTCTGCAGTCATGTAATTATGATCTATTCTAGACATTTGGCAACCAGTTAATACAATAGTTGCAGCTTCCCATGTTCAAGTGATGGGCATTTACAACTTTCCCTCTGGTTTCCCACAAGCAAAGTCAATGGGGAAGCCAGCAAGGAAGATTGCAAGTCTCTTCAGTACACTGCTTGCACCTTCCTCTGTAGCAGCCACACTGGGCCCCATCATGCCACACCTTGAGGGCCACCAGGGCACCCTCTCCATCTGGTAGCAACCAGCGCCGCCATGCTTGTGTTACACACCTCAGGAACCACTCACATATCCTCCCCCTCCTGACAGCAACCGTCCCTGGCCTCATCACACTCTCACTTTGCCTTGTGCTGTGCCTTACTTGCCTACTGACCTGTTTGCAAGCTGCCAGGGGACTCGCCTGACAATCCACTTAACGATGGCAGCAGACTGCCGTCACTAAGAGATACGGTCATGAGATATCACACTTTACAGCTACATTGCTTAGCGATGGGAATTCCAGTCCCAGTTATCCTTGTTTAACTCATGACTACCTGTACGTCGTATTCAACTTATTCAAAGCGCCCCTGCATCAGCTTAATTGATTGTTGTCTTTGGAAGCTTATAATATGACGTATTCCTTTTTGCTGCAGCCTCTTTATTGTGGCTGCTGCTTGAGATGATGATGCAGTTGGCCCCTTTGAGACAGGACAGTAAAAACTGGAGGCAGGCCATTTTTCTTGTGCAAAAGGCAGGAGGGCAGGGGATGGGGCTAGGCCGCAGCCTCCCCTTGCTTGCACACATACATGCAGATGCAAACTCAAAGTTATCTTCAGGGACCTATTGGGAGAGGAGGACCTTTGACCTCACTCCTTCTAGTGATTTTAATCAAGATTGTTGCTTTCTAGCTGCTGCTACTAGGAGTTGGGAACAGGATTTGTAAATCTCCTCCTGCTAACTGATAACTCCTCAGTGAGGAAAATGAACTGAAAGCTATCTAGGCACAAGGAGCAGAAGTGGGATGAGATCAGAAAAATTCACACCCTCTTTTTAGAGAATTGCCCCTTGTTGTTTTTTCCAGACTTGAACTCTGATTAATCTTCACCAGTTGTGTTTGAAAGAAACCTGATTAAGTCATGACAGGGGGTAATTAATCTCACGTTAAAATGAAAGCCTTTGGTTTCTTCTTTGTTGCAAAAAACAAAGAAAAAAAGGGTGGGATGTGGAAGCCTGAGGCTCTCTTCCTTTGTGGATTATTTCTGTCATCATCAAGCCCAATTTAGCCTACTTTTTAAATCGGCTTACCCTGCGTACAATATGCTAATCATAATTATCTTTCTTGTATCTAAATTTGACCTGCAAGGTACGGTATGTGATTCAAAGGACATAAAACCATCCAGGCTTTTTTCCTCACAGGACTGGAAAATATCTTTCCTAATGCAGAAAAACCACATCCTTTTGTTTTGCATCATTTTTACACATTTCTCAAAACTTACTCCGAAAACGTCTTTCCATATGGATGCATTTTCAGTAACCTGCAAAGAGCCCCTGGACTCTTCTCTTATATTTATTTTGAACTGGCTTTGGTAGTTTTGGATATTCAACTGTGGGAAAATCTAACATTTGTCCAAAGAAAGCCAAAACATTAAGTGACATCTCATTAAATCAAATGAGTTGCTTAACAGTGATTAGAGTGCAGACCTGCAGGCTACTTCTGCTGCCTGCTGGCTCCCTGCAATTTGACAGTTCAAATCTCACCAGGCTCAAGATTGACTCAGCCTTCCATCCATCCAAGGTGGGTAAAATGGGGACCCAAATTGTTGGGGGCAATATGCTGACTCTGTATACCTCTTAGAGAGGGCTGTAAAGCACTATAAAGCAGTCTATAAGTCTAAGTGCTATTGCTATTACCTGGACAAATCACAATAGGTTGCATCGATACAACATAAGCAGCTGAAACCAAACACAACATCATACTATGGCTTAGGAAGGTAACTGATCCAGCTGCTAAGTACTATACCTTACAGAAATTTCTGCTTTCTCCCCATAATTTTTATTGTTGCTTTAGCTCAGGGGTCTTCAAACTTGACAGCTTTAAGACTTGTGGACTTCAACTCCCAGAATTCCTGAGCTAACATGACTGGAGGATGAATTCTGGGAGTTGAAGTCCACAAGTCTTAAACTTGCCAAGTTTGAAGACCCTTGCTTTAGCTGATGGTAGAATAGGAAAAGATCCTGTCTCCCTTGGATCACAAAAAGTCCTCTTGAGAATGTCTCTCTTCCCTATCCATTATCTCTCCTCCAGTGGTTGAAGTTTTACTGGGCAATGTCTATGCTTTTTCAAAATTATCTTTATAAGCCACATGGCCCTACAAGCTTCCTCTCAATAAAAATATGAAAACCAAGGTCTTTTCAGGATATGTTTTTTTTGTTTTTGTTTCCCCAGCAAATTCCTTATCAAGACTGACTTTCATTTTGCATGGTGAAACTTGGAGAAGCACAACGCTTCTGCTTTTGACGGGTTAAGCTGTTGTATTCACCTGAGGGGATGGGCATAACAGTGGGGAGGGGAACAAGACCCAAGGGGATGTTGGTAGACAGCAGTAAGGCTGGAACTCCCTTAAGCAACCAAGATTGGGTCCATAGGGTTTTGGAGGAAAACAAATGCATGCTGTTCAATGCTTCCAGAGTTGACTGGCAGAACTTTGCCCTAACATCTCGATTCATAATTGTGTTCGTACATAAACGTTTCACTTGAACCATAAATGTTTTGCTTGAACTCAGCCCTTGAAATTTATGAACCAAAATTTACAACTTAGCATGACATGTGAACTTTTGTCAGTTGTGTATGTTCAGCAAACAATGATAAAACCCAATACAGATCTTAGTGAGTGAGTGAGCCTGGCCAGTATGTTTGTGTGCTATACAGGTAGTTCTCGACTTACGATAGTTCACTTAGTGACTGTTCAAAGGCACTGAAAAAAGTGACTTATGACCCTTTTTCATACTTAACCATTGCAGCATCCCATGTGATCAAAATTCAGATGCTTGGTAACTGACACATATTTATGACAGTTGCAATATCCCGGGGTCATGTGATCATCTTTTGTGAGCTTCTGACAAGCAAATCAATGGGGAAGAAGCCAGTTTTACTTAACAACCGTGTTACAAATTTAACAATTGCAGTGATTCACTTAACAAGTATGTTAACAAGTCTGGAATCAGCACTGCATATCAGACATTAATACAATTGAACGAGTCCAAAAGTATTTCACGAGAAGAGTACTACACTCCTCTGCTCGCAACAGAATACCCTATATCATCACAAGGCTTGAGATTTTGGGCTTGGACAATCTTGAACAACGCTGCCTAAGGTTAGACTTAAGCGTAGCACACAAAATTATCTGCTACAATGTCCTACCAGTCAATGACTACTTCAGCTTCAACCACAACAATACAAGAGCACACCACAGATACAAACTCAATGTTAACTGCTCCAAACTTGTTTGCAGAAAGTATGACTTTAGCAACAGAGTGGTCAATGCCTGGAATTCACTACCTTACTCTGTTGTTACATCCTCTAACCCCCATTCCTTTAACCTCAAACTATCCACTATTGACCTCACTCCATTCCTAAGAGGTCTGTAAGGGGCGTGCATAAGTGCACCATCATGTCTACCGTCCCTGTCCTATTGTCCCCATTTATTCATACCTATTTCCTGTATTCTTACTCATGTTTATACTTATATCTATTATCTTGTAAGCGATCGACAAATCAAATAATAATAATAAAAAAATATTCAAGAAAGCTTATAAAATATGATCATTAGTCAAGGACTACCTGTATTGCATGTTTCAGATTTATAATAGCAAAATTTGAAACTGCATTCTGATTACTATGGTTTTGTGGAAAACAAGAAATAATAAAAACACATATAAAATATTTACTTAAAATTTAGAAATTAATCAAAGGAAATCAACAAAATTAATAAAAACCTTGTATGTAGGTCCCCTGTGAACTGTAGTTATTAATCTGTTTTTTCCTATTCCTGTAGTTTTTTTCTGCCAAATTGTGAATCCTCTTTTCTTTCTTACTATCTACTAATCTTGTCTTTCCTAAAATAATTCCATGGTTTTGAAACTAGGTTATCTGTTATACTATGCATGATTTCCTCCATTTCGGAACAAACTTGGAAGTAGTTTGAAGCAGGGTCTATTTACCTAAGCTTGTATTAAGCAGGAATTCCTTATAGTGTATCTGCTGAAAAGAGATTTTTCCAGTCTCTGTGAAATGCAATCCCCAATTAGATATAAGCAGCCCAAGCATTCTTCTCACTATAGCCTGAGTTTTGATCTCTTCATGTCCTGTATGGTTTCCCAGGTTCTCTGCTGTGTCTGAATCTTGTCTCTAAGGCTGCAGCATTTTCCTAGCCAAGCAGTTAATTTCATTTCCAGTCCCTTCACATTTTATTTCTTTTTCCAAGAGGTTGAGTCACTAAGCAAAGTCAACAGCCTTGTGGATAATCGTCAAGGTAATAGAAGCAATAGCTGTTTTTTTTTTTTTGTAAAAGTTTTATTGATTTTAACAACAGACAAAAAACATATAAGACATAAAACATGACATAAAAAAATAAAAAATAAAAAAATTATAGCATTCTTCATAAATTTACAGTGTATCGGTTGGTTTACCACTCCCTTTTGTGCATCCATTTCATAGTCATCAGAATAATTATATTACATAATAACTCACATTATCAATCATCAATAAAATATCCCAATATCATTATTGAACAATCATTTGACTATAATTTTACTAATTCATACTTAAGCAAGATAGCTATAATTAAGTTAAATTATTTTATGACAAATCATGAAATCATATCAAATCTATCATAATAAAATATTCTTAAAAATTATCAAAACCAAGAAAAATTATATATTCATTATTTCCTAAATTTCTAAATATTCTATTATCATATTGTATTGTCTAACCATTGATAAAAAAGATCCCAAACTTCATAAATTTGTTTATCTTCTTGTTCTCTAATTTCAAATGTCAATCTACTCATTTCAGCACATTCCAATATTTCTTCCTCTATTGGTGTTTTCTCACTCTTCCAATGTTTAGCAAATACAATCCTAGCTGCTGTTAATACATTTACAATCAGATATTTTAAATTTTTATTATATATATCAGGTACGATTACCAATAAAAAAAATATCTGGTTTCAAATCTATGTGTTTCTTTATCATTTTTTCCAGCCATATGCGAATTCTAGTCCAATATTTCCTGGCCTCCTCACAAGTCCACCACATATGGTAATATGAGCTAGGTATCTGATGACATTTCCAGCACTTTTCAGATTTATTCTTGAACATTCTTGCTATTCTTGGGGGGAAAGTGCCACCTGTAAAACATCTTATACAAATTTTCTTTATATGCTGTTGACATTGTCATTTTATAATTTTGTGACCACAGTTTTTGCCATTTCTCTAAATCAATCCCATATCCAAAATTCTTCCCCCAAGCAATCATTGCTTCTTTAACTTGTTCTTCCTCTAATTTAATTTCCAACAAATAACTATATAGTTGTTTAATTACTTTTTCATCAGTACCTGTCAAGATCCTATCTAAGTCAGTCAATTTATCATAAAATCCTTCTATTTTAGAATCTTTAAGATACCTTGCATGTATTTGCGCATATGAAAACCAATTCATCTTTATACCTTGTTCTTCTAAATTTTGCATCGTTTTAAGTTCACCCTTTTCATCCAATATTTCCCCATGTCTAACTGTTTGTTCCTTCTTATAAGTTATAGGATACGAAAAAGCTTCAATAGTTGATAACCAAACTGGAATTTTCAAATAACATTGTTTCTTAATTTTCTCCCAATTCAACCATAACGATTCCCGTATATAATGCCTTCTAAAATAACCCTGTGATTTAGTTCCCTTATACCATAAAAAAGCATGCCAACCCAATAATAAATCATGACCTTCTAATGTCAACAATCTAGTCTTTCTTAACGTTATCCATTCTTTAACCCACATTAAGTTTGCAGCTTGATAATACAACTCCCAATTAGGAAGGCCAAATCCTCCTCTAATTCTAGCATCCTGTAAAAGTTTTAATTTTATTCTCACTTTCTTGCCTTGCCATATATACTTCAACACAATTTTAATTAGTTCTTCGAAGTAATCCTTACTTAACCTAATTGGTATTGTTTGAAACAAATATAAAATTCTGGGTAAAATATTCATCTTGATTGTTGAAATTCTACCTATCAATGACAATTGTAGGTTTTCCCATTTTTTCAGGTCGGATGCTATCTGCTGTTTAAGCTTAAAATAATTATTCTCTTTCAATGTTGTACATCTTGACGTCAAATATATCCCCAAATATTTAACTTTGTTCGTAACTTGAATTTTCAATAAATCTGCCAGCTCTTCTCTTTGCCTTAATAATATGTTCTTTGTCAAAATCTTTGTTTTGTCTTTTCTACAAATACTTCTAACAGTGGAATGCTCAACGATTCTTGTGGTGTTTTATAAAATTCTGCCGGGAAACCATCTGGTCCTGGTGCTTTTCCATTGTTCTGTCTGTTAAGTGCTTCAGTTAATTCCATCATTGTTATAGCACTTTCTAACATTTTCCAGTTTCATCAGGTATCTTAGGTAGGTTGGGCGTTGGTTCTTACCTGATACGCCTCTTCTTGTGGAACTGCGTAGAGCATCCAGAGAGTGGGAGGTGCTTCAGTCTTCACTTCTCACAGGCTGAGCTGAAATTGAGGAACGCCCTCCTCCTCCACGTGACTCCTTCATGCTTTCCTCCCAGTTTTATCGAAGACGAGAGGACAAAACCCCCCCTCTACTCTTAAGTATTAAACAACATGAACTACAACATTAGAAATCATTGGCCGAAACAGGTTTTCCCCCTTCACAGATGGACCAACAGGGTGGGGCTGGATGCTCTACGCAGTTCCACGAGAAGAGGCGTATCAGGTAAGAACCAACGCCCATTCTCCGTAGAACTGCTGCGAGCATCCAGAGAGTGGGACATACCAAAGCCAGTGTGTCCTACGGGTGGGAGTCCGTCTGGATTGGAACTTCCCCAGGATCTCTAACCACTTGCTGCAAAACTCGCCTGCCAAAAGATGCTTCAGCTGAGGCGTAAACATCAATCTTATAATGTCTTATAAAGGGAGATGGGGAAGTCCAGGTGGCTGCCCGGCAAATATCAAGAATAGACGCCTGAGTAGCCCAGGCTGCCGAGGTAGCTGCACTTCTGGTGGAGTGAGCGGTAACCCCACTGGGAACTGGAATATCTTGAACTAAATAGGTTTTGGATATGGTAGCCCTAATACATCTGCCTACCGTGGACGGAGAAACCTTACAGCCTAGTGTCTTTGGCTGAAAGGACAAAAATAGAGACTCTGTCTTTCTGATGGACTGCGTGCGAGAAATGTAAATGCGCAAAGCCCTTCGAACATCAAGGGTGTGCCACTGCCTCTCTTGCTCGCGCAGAGGCTTCGGACAAAAATTAGGCAGGACCAACTCCTGTGAAACGGTGAATTAATCTTCAGCATAAATGCTGGGTCTGGTCTCAGAACCACCCGATCTGAATGAAAAATGCACAGATCTTTTCTCACGGATAGAGCTGCAATTTCAGATATCCTTCTAGCCGAAGTAATAGCCACCAGAAAAACTGCTTTAAATGTAAGAAATTGAAGTGACGCCTCCCTGAGAGGCTCAAAAGGAGATCTAGTCAAGGCCAGGAGAACTTTGTTAAGGTCCCATGTCGGGTACCTATGCACTACTGACGGGCGCAAATTAGAAGCCCCTTTAAGAAAAGCCTTGATTCGAGGATGGTGGGAAAGGGGACCGAAAGGACCGCCAGCAACCACCGTTGAGAGCGCCGCTACCTGCCTCCTTAAGGTGTTAGGTGATAAACCTCCATCTAGGCCATCTTGTAAAAAGGCCAGGATCTGTGCAACTGAAGGAGAGCGTGGGTCGATGAATGATTTGTGGCACCAATTACAGAAACTTTTCCAGGTTGCATCATAAATGCGAGTGGTAGAAGGTCTTCTAGCCGCCAAAATGGTGTTAATGACCTGTGCTGATAAGCCTTCCTCAATCATCCTTTCCCGCTCAACCTCCAAACGGCCAACTGTAGCCACTGTGGCTCTGGATGGAGCAGCGGGCCTTGCGACAGCGAAATCTGATCCAACGGAATCCTCCATGGCGGAGATACTGACAGATTGCGGAGGTCCGCAAACCATGGCCTCCTGGGCCAATAAGGTGCCACCATGAGGATCTCTGCTTTCTCGGCTATCAATTTTCGAATCACCCTGGGGATTAATGGAAGCGGAGGGAAGGCGTACAGTAGCCCGGGAGGCCACGGGCAACGCAAGGCATCGTGATTCTCTGCTCCACTGGAGGGATAATGGGAGAAGAACCTCAGTGTTTGCGCGTTGAGCGGAGACGCAAAAAGGTCTACTAGAGGCTGACCGAACCTGGCTGCTGCTTCTCTGAACAGATGTGGGTGCAGGCGCCACTCTGCCTGATCCAGTGTTGCCCTGCTGAGCCAGTCTGCTTGGACATTGGAGGCCCCGGAAATGTGCTCCGCTCTAATGGATAAGAGGTGCGCTTCTACCCATCGACACAGTCGCTCGGCCTCTCTCATGAGAAGGATGGAATGGGTGCCCCCTTGCCGATTGATGTGGGCCTTGGTTGTAGTATTGTCCGTTAGGACCAGGACATGGCGCCCCCTTACCCGATGAAGAAATGTTCGCAGAGCCAGGTACACTGCACGAAGCTCCAACCAGTTGATGCTCCGACTTCGCTCCGAACGGGTCCAAACTCCCTGTGCTGAGAGAGATTGTAGATGGGCCCCCCATCTGGAAAGACTTGCATCTGTCATGAGAACAACCCTTTGAGGTTCCTGGAATAGCTGACCTCTGTTGACAGATGGTCGCGTCCACCACAGGAGGGAGGCGAGAACTTTCGGCGGGACCTTCACTATAAACCTTGACGTGCTCCTTCCTGAACGCTGATATGGCAGGAGGAACCATTGCAAAGATCTGGAATGCAAGTGAGCCCATGGAATAATGGAAATACAGGAAACTAGCTTCCCTAGCAGTTTGGATAAATTGAGCAACGATGCTTTCCCGGTCCGCCGGATATCTCTGATAGTGGTGCGGATACTAATAAGTCTCTCCTGAGAGAGAAAGACCCTTTCTTCAACAGAGTCAATCACAGCCCCTAGATGAGATATACTAGTGGAGGGAGTCAGCTGACTCTTTTCCCAGTTCACTAAGAACCCGTGGGACTGAAGTACCGAGAGGGTAGCGCTAGTATCGCTCTCGGCTTGATGTCGGGAAGGGGATACAACCAGGATATCGTCAAGGTAACAGTGGATCCGGATGGGAATTTGTCTAGGTGAGCTGCAATAGCCGCCAACACCTTAGTGAAAGATCTCGGGGCTGAGGCTAGACCAAAGGGGAGGGCTACATACTGGAAATGCTGATTATTATAACAAAATCTGAGATATTTAGAATATGAGGAATGAATGGGAATATGGAGATAAGCCTCGGAAAGGTCAATTGACGTAAGCCAGTCTCCTTCTCTGATGCCCTGTAAAATCGACTGCAGAGTCTGCATTTTGAATTTATGGCGTACAATAAAACGATTTAACCTCTTAAGATCTAAAATGGGTCTCCATCCCCCGGAATGTTTAGGCACCAAGAATAAAAGTGAATAGAAACCCCTTCCCTGTTGGGAGAGGGGTACAGGTTGAATAGCCCTAATATCAGAGAGATGTTTGATGGCAGAAGTCATAAGAGCCCGTTTAGTAGGATTCCTAGAAATGGGTGAAACCCTGAAATGTTCGGGGGGAGGAGAGAGAAACTGCAGGGTCAAGCCAAAGCGCACTGAATCTGTAACCCAAGTATCAGAGGTGGATTCCTCCCACTTGTCTGCAAAATGCCTGAGGCGGCCGCCTACAGTAAGAAAACCTGCAACGCTACCTGGGCCGGCGGGCCGCTCTACTCCCGGAACCCCTGAAGGGCCTTCTGTAGCTGCCCCCTCTCTTGCCTCTGTCTCCCGAGTCGCCCCGGTCCTGGTAGGACGGCCGGAATGAGGGAGAGCCCTGAAATCTAGGAGAGAATGATGACTGGAAGGAGGGATGGAAGGAGCCCCTCCGAAAGGACTGGGAACTCTTGGCTTCCTGCCTACGAAAAAGTGAAGGCAGAAACTTTTTCTTATTTCGGGTCTCCAGGAGGAATGGCTCCAGAGCGGGCCCGAATAATTTCCCTTTTACTATGGGGGCTGAAGCCAACTTAGACTTATTTTTAACATCAGCCTGCCAGTGTCGAAGCCAAAGCAATCGTCTGGCAGAAACATGGGAAGAAATAGCTCGGGATGAGAACTTAACTGAATGAAAGGTAGCGTCGGCTGCAAATTCCGCCGCTGCCGTGATCTTTGCAATATCTTGATGGGCTCTGGTATCAGCTGGGGAAATGTGTTGCTTCAGCTGTCTGAGCCACCTGATGGAGGATCGGGTGAAAAAGGAAGCGGCCGTGGCCGACCGGATAGCCCAGGCATCAGCGGTGTGAGCCCGCTGGAGCGCCATCTCCGCTTGCTTATCCTCCGGCTTCAGTGCCTCTAGTGCATCGGTAGGATTGGAAGAAGAAGCAAGCCTTATAATTGGATCATCTACTTCCGGGGTATCTAACATAGCTGAGAAATCCGAATCCAGGGTAAACAACCTCTTGTCCTGACTAGAAGGGGCCGGAGAAGGACCCACCGAGGCCAACTGCTTTGCTACCAGATCTGAGAAGATTGGGGGGGCCGGAATAATGTCTGCTGCCACTGTCGGCTGTCTAAACATAAGGTCATCAGGACCTTCTGGACTCGATGGAGGGGGTTCAGAAGGAGGCTGAGAGGCCAGACCTGAAATGTTCTTTGCCTTAAATAGCAAGGACTTAAATAAATGGGGTTTAAAAAGACCCACAACAGCCGGTTGTTCAGGAGAAAGACCCTCATCTTCCGACATTTCTCCCTCCATTAGGTCCCCCTCCAGAAAGGGTTCTGAATACTGTAAGGAACCTCTGTCAGAACCTTCGTACTCTCCGAACGGTTCAAGGCCCACTCCCTCTTCTTCTTGGGTATCCTCCCCCTCTGGGAATGGAACATCCATGTGAGGAGGTACCTGACCATGCTGTGACGCTGGTGCAGAAGGAGATCTCCCGGATAAAGACTCAGCCTCGGGAGTCCTCCCTCGGGAATCCGGTCTAGCGAGCTGCTGCATTCCTTCAGCTATACCTTGACGGATGGCAGACTGCATCCATTCCAGATGTTATAGAGTGAGACTCTTTAGCCCGCTTGTTAAATTCCCTTTCTAGGGCCTTATGACGTCGTAAGGCATCTCTTTGAGAAGCACTGGAAGAATCCTTGTCCCTTCTGCGAAGGTAGTGCGTCTTAGACTTGGCCTTCAGAGAAGAGCCAGTAGGATTAGCCTCTGCCATGGTATTGAAAGAAAAATGGCGGTTGGCACGCCTAGGAGTTCGGCCTACAAACGTAAACCGGTTTTCCTAAAATTGGGTCACGTCCCCCTTTTTGAAATAAATTTTATTCTAGAACTAGCTATTATCTATTCAAAAAAATCTCCTTTTTCTCTCTCTCTTTTTTTTTTTTTAAACCTTATGCAATAAAAAAACAAAACAATTCTAGCAGCTAAATTAAAAATCTGAATATATACACTAGCAATTAAATACAAAAAAAGGGGTCAGGTTCAAGTAAGGAAAACCAAATAGCCCCAAAAGGTACAGCAAATAATAATAATAATAATAATAACTTAATTCCAAATAGACCAAATGAACGCTGAGGCCAAGCAATTGTGAAAGGCAAGATAAGAAAAAAGAGATAGGCCTCTATAGGCAGCCCCCCAACAACATGGAGAGTACGTGCCTGTGCTTCTGAACTAGCTGTGGACCAAGGAAGAAAGCCAACAATATTAACTCTAAGAGAGACAGCAGGGCACAGGACCACAGTGCTCTCTCAGTAAAAATAAAGGCTCCACGCGGCCTGACGGTCCCGCTAAGGGCCTACAGAAAAACCTCGCAGCTCACTCTCAAACTAAAAGGAAAAAGGCCTTACTTGTTAAGAAAACAAAATGGCGCCGGCCACGAGGTATGCCCAAAATGGCCGCCCGGCTCAGAACGCACAGCTCAGAAGCGCACCAGCCCACCGCAACTTCAAAAGAGAGAAGGAAAGAGCTGGGAGAGGAAGCGCTGCCTCCTCTGAGGCGTTCTAGGGGGGAAGACGCAATTTGCGCTTTTAAAATACAGCGCAGGGCCAAGCGGCTGAGCCCAGCACGCTTGGAACAGCAGAGGATAGATTAGAAGGGGTGGGGGGGGACAAAGGGCTCCAACCCCTTACTTTCCTCCTGGGAGCGAAATCGCTCCACCAACTAAATTTGGGATCGCACTAGCCTTGCAGGGAGAGGAAAAATAAAAATAAAAATGAATCAAACCTGATCCAACTTTCAACGATCACCTGAAACGGCCAAGGAACTAGAAAAAGCTGCCTGCTTCTCGAAGGCTGAGCTAAAACTGGGAGGAACGCATGGAGGAGTCACGTGGAGGAGGAGGGCGTTCCTCAATTTCAGCTCAGCCTGTGAGAAGTGAAGACTGAAGCACCTCCCACTCTCTGGATGCTCGCAGCAGTTCTACGGAGAATAGCATTTTGTAAATACTGTTTAATTTTTTCCTCATCAATATCCTCTTGTTTATATAATTGTCCATAAAAATCTCGAATGATTGCCTTTTTCTCCTTATTACCATAACAAATTTGACCATGATCATCTATTAACTGTGATATTTTCCTTGACTCTTTCTCTTTTCTCAGCTTATATGCTAACCATCTACCTGGCCTATTTGCATCTTCAAAAAAGTTCTGTTTAGCACTTCTAATTTTTTGTGCCAGTTCTTCTTTCTCTGCTTGATCCATTTTATGTTTAATTATGTCCATTTTAAGTTTGATATCTTTTTTCTGTGGCATCTTCTGTCATTCTTTTTCCAGTTTTTTATGATCATCTTCTAGAGCTTTAATCATTTGCCTCTTCCTGATGTTCTTTTTCTTTATATAGTCAATTATTAATCCTCTTGCATATGCCTTCATTGTATCCCAAACATTCTGTATTGAAGTATCTTCTTTTTTGTTTTCATTGAAGAAGGAGGCCGATTCTTTTTCCATCCATTGTGTAAAATCTTTTTCCTTTAGAATAGTATTGTTTAATGTCCATCTAGATCTTCTTTTTTGTCCTTTCCATTTAATTGTCATTGGATTATGGTCTGCCCATGTACTTGTTTCAATATTCATTTCTTGAATATTAGATAATAATTCTGTTGATGTCCAAATCATATCTATTCTGGACCACGATAAATGCCTGTTTGAATAAAAAGTATATTGTTGAGTTTTAGCATTTCTTTCTCTCCATATATCTTTTAAATTTAGTTCATCTGTCATTTTAGAAAAGGATTTAGGGAGAGTTTTCCTATTTTGTCATGTTGTTTTTGCTGTATAGTCCAGTTTATTGTCTACAATTCCATTAAAGTCCCCCATCATAAGTATGTTAGCATAGTCCCGTTCAATTATTTTCATATGTAATTTTTTATAAAATTCTTCTTGTTTATCATTTGGGGCATAAATTGCAACCAAGAGAGTTTTTATATTATTATCCATGATTTCAACTATTAATACTCTTCCATCTTCATCCGTATAAATCAATTTGGCTGGAGTGGTTTCTTTAACGTATAAAACCACTCCTCTTTTCTTACAATGAGTCAGACTCTTTGTAAGAAAAGCTGTTTTTTTTTTTTTAATGGACTGGCAAATTCATGTCCAGAGGTCTTGCAGATTTCCAAACATTTTCCTTTGAAAATACCTTTAGCTTTTGTATAGCCAATTGCACAATAGATTATCTTTAAAATTAAGATAAACAATAGTAGCATAGAAATGAGCAAAATCTTCCCCTCAGAACCAACCCCATTTTGTCCAAACATTCATCTGTAAGACTGTGTGGTGACTTTGAAAAATAGTAGTTCCACTTTTGTGGCAAGCTATTATGCACATGATAATAGCAGTACATAGTGCACCCCCCCCCTCTCTCTCACACACACACAGAAAGAGGGAGGGAGAAAACACACATCGAACCAGACAGTCATACCTCAGGATATCGGGATATTGGTTTGCGTCATATCGATCTATATATTTTGAACTTCCTTTCTTGGCCCACTATTCTAGATTGATATGGCTATCTTGTCCAATCTTTGGCATTTTTTTCACAACAACCTTTTTCTTAATCCAGTTGAATTATATTTCTGGGTCTAGTCTTTTATGTTCCAACAACCATTTCAAACTGGTTGTTTAGTTCCTGCAGCTGTTTTAGGGTGGGGATCTGTTATTTTGTCCTTGCTTAAAATAATGTAGACATACTACCTCACTTCTCCCTACCAAGAAGAGAGATTATTTCTCCTTTTTTTGAGTGATTCTTGTCTAAGATATCTTGGTACCAGAAGTTGTGTGCAAATAGAGAGACCTGCTCTGACATTCATTCCATCCTCTTTCTCCTAGGCTGGTGAGGGAAGTGACAGGTGTCAATGTCAACATGCGTGTTGGGATCCACAGTGGCCGCGTGCACTGTGGAGTACTGGGGCTGCGCAAGTGGCAATTTGATGTCTGGTCTAATGATGTCACCTTGGCCAATCACATGGAAGCTGGTGGCAAAGCAGGGTGAGTTAAGCCCTTCAGCGTTTGAGTGAAACAACGGTGAATACTAATAGAAAGTAGTTCCATTGAAACAGGAGATGGAGATTTTTTTTCCCTCCTAGTGGCCCGTGTTCCTTCAAAGAAAATTTGTTTGGAAATGGGAAAGTCATGTTAGTATTGGGTGTGACTCCATTTTTCCTATTGTTCTCTTTTTGCCTTATCTCTTATTCTTCTGTCTCTTACATACATAACTTTAAAATTACTCTGTTCCATTCCTTGTCTATTACCTAAACATGTGGAGTTAACTAGCTCCAGCCCCACATTGCCCTGAGGCTTCTGGGACAACACCACAGGTCTTCACAGCTTTTCAGAAAGCCTGGAGGGTAGAGGCTTGCTGGATCTCAGGGGAAAGGTGCTTCCCTAGGGCAGAGACCACTACCAAGAAAGTTCACTGTTTCAATCCCACAAGGTGGCAACATTAAAGGAAGGACCTGGAGTGTGCCCACCCAGTCAGACCTTATGGAATGAGCATATTGGAGACACATTCTTATCAGTGGAAAACTGGCCCACCACACATACTGATTGCAAAAGAGATGGCACTTGGATATTTGGGACAGTTAAGCTAGACAGGCAACTGGCTTGGCTGCTCAACAGGGATGCTAACATGGGAATATAAAAGCACAATGCTGTTATGTGAGTGGGATCAAAATTCTCATGTGGAAATGCTTTACATTTCTCCATGTGACTTACTGATCCAAATGAAGTAATATATTATCTCCACATTGGTTCTACTTAAGGTTCCTTATGAGCATTATACCATATTTTCATACAGGTTCATTGGACTTTCCTCCAAATCTTCTTCAGCAAGATTTCTGAAAGTATTTTACCTGCATTACTGCAGCTAACTGCCTCTTATATTACTTATTGTTATTTTTATTGGTCAATCCTGCTCTTTTACTCAGAGCTGCTGAGAAAGGACCATATTTGCTTCCTTGTGGAGAGAGCAGCTTCTTCCATTCTTAAGCGAGATTATACATAGTCAAATGAGGGGGTATCTCTGAGAGTGGGAGCAGTGGGTTCCAGCACTTGTCTTGGTTGAACGACAACATTTCTGTGATAGGAGGATCCACATTACCCAGGCTACTCTGCAGTACCTGAATGAGGACTATGAAGTGGAGCCAGGGCACGGGGGTGAGCGTAATGCTTACCTGAAGGAGCATAACATTGAGACCTTCTTCATTGTGGGCTGCAGCCAGAAACGGGTAAGTCCTGGGGGTGGGGCAGAGGGACAACTAAAATTTGCTTGAGGACAGGAAGAGAGAACAGATCACCATAATCCAGGAGACAAATGTTCTAGTCCCTGGAGCTGAAATAACAAAAGCTATGGAACAAGACATCCCTGCTCAAGGGAGTAATGTCTTAAAACACCTGCTTCCATTTGTTGTTCTTTCTGTTTTGTATCTTCCCCATTCCGCCCTTTCTGCCAATAGAAAGAAGAGAAAGCAATATTAGCTAAGCTGCAGCGAGCCCAGGCAAATTCCACAGAAGGGCTGGTGCCCCGTTGGGTCCCCGAGCGCTCATTTCTACGGAACAAGGACTCTAAGGCATTACGACAGATGGTAAGTCTTGGGTTTGCTTGATACTGTATCTGGGAAAGGAGGTAGGACAGCATACCATATTATTGGATTCTGCTTTGTTTTTTCATTCCTGCTTAAAAATGCTGTAGAGCATATCTTTCCTGGCATTGAGCGGAAAGGGGGATAACCCCAAATTTGAGAGAAGCTGAGGGAATAGATGAAAAAGGGCAGCCCCCCCCCCAAAAAAAATCTAGGCAGTGCCTTGTGCCTGAAAGCAGCTCCTGGAGATGTTTCCCCCACAACACCCCCCAGTTCATTAAACTTCTTTTGGTGATATACATGTACATTAGTACACACATATGATTGTATTCACGGTACGTGGTGGCTCAGTGGCTGAGATGCTGAGCTTGTCGATCAGAAAGGTTGGCAGTTTGGTGGTTCGAATCCCTAGCACTGAGTAATGGAGTGAGCTCCTGTTACTTGTTCCAGCTTCTGCCAACCTAGCAGTTTGAAAGCACGTAAAAAATGCAAGTAGAAAAATAGGGACCACTTTGGTGGGAAGGTAACAGCCTTCCATGCCCCTTTGGTGTTTAGTCAAGTTGGCCACATGACCACGGAGACATCTTCCGACAGTGCTGGTTCTTCGGCTTTGTAAGGGAGATGAGCCCTGCCCCCTAGAGCCGGAAACAACTAACACATATGTGCAAGGGGAACCTTTATCTACCTTTATGATAGTATTAATATGTGTTAGAAGTCATGTTCCAAAAAAATAGAAGGGTCAAGATAAAAATACATTTATATTTCTATTAACTGCCTTAAATACTATTAACTGAAATTAATTGCCTGGGAAATAAGTATCTTTTGGAGATACCTCTCTGGGAGTGAAGAAGCTTCTTGGTTGAGAAGCAAAATGTCTTCAAAGAAAAACCAGAAAATCTAGTTGGAGAAGGAAAGAATTTAGAGATAAGTCCTCTTTAGGCATAAAAAGGGGTTAAAAAGGCAAACAGCCCTTCCCCCAAACAAGGTCCCCATACTAGATTTGAAACACCCTTGTCCACTGCAGATGTAAAAACTGCAGATCTTTAAATACAGTATCCTTCAACCCAAGATAGAAGTTCTGCAAAGCCTTTTCTCCATAAGCTCTGAACCCCCAAAGCCTATGGTAGTTCACATATGATACTAAGCAAACTTGTATTATGGTTTGTTCAAATCTCCAGCAAGAGCTGTTTTTCTTTTTCCTGCAAACTGGCAAAGGAGAATGGAATATCAGGCAAGGGGAAAAGGAAGTGTCATGGAAGGAATGGTTCTCTCCATGTATGGGCTGTTTCAGTCTTATTGATAGATTATCCTTTAGTAAATAAAGTCCTCCACCTAAAGAAATATTGCTTGCCCTTTCGTTTAAATAAAGGATATCTGTCAAGAGGAAAGTTATACTCCTGGAAAAAAGCAATGCTCCAGAACTTTCTTTTGCTGCATGTGCCAATGGGACAGTTGAATTGGTTAGTAAAATTTGTACCTGTACAGGTAGTGCTCAACTTACGGGCACAATGGAGCCCAAAATTTCTGTTATTAAAGGAGACATTTGTTAAATTTTGCCCCATTTTATCTTTCTTGCCTCATTAAGGGAATCACTGCAGTTGATAAGTTAGTAACTCAGTTGTTAGGTGAATCTGGTTTCCCCATTGGCTTTTCTTGTTAGAAGGTTGCAAAAGGGAATCAGATGACCTTGGGACACAACAACGGTCATAAGTATGCCAAGCATCTGAATTTCCATCACGTGATCATGGGAATGCTGCAAAGGTTTATAACTGAAAAACTGCCAGAAGTCATTTTTTTCCAGTGATCTTGTAACTTTGCACGATCACTAAATGAGCTGTTGTAAGTCAAGGACTACCTGTACTACCCTGTGCGTAGGTAGTGTAGTGAAGTGTTCTTTCTTCATCTTGACACTTATTATGCAGTAAATATAGGCACAAAACCTGAAAGTTGTTTGCAGCCTAGAATGGTGCTTAAAGTACATGAACATTCTCTTGGGTTGAAAAAAATGGCCTTGAATGCAGGGCTGAGGGAATGGGATGGGGCGAGGGAAATTGTTTAAGGCCATAACAATAAAACTACAGTAGTATAACATAGTGGGATGATTGTCAATAAAACTGTACCTATAACATGTCAGAGCTAGAGTTTATATCGTCTTTCTGAAAGATAGACTGTTGACCTGAGGAAAAAAAGTAATACGATCACTCTTATTGTATCGTTTATTTGTTTGATACTTAGCAGTAGAACCTTCACTTCCATGCCCACACCCATAACTCTGTCCCAGTTGGAAGGTCTGGGAAAAATCTGCTTAAAACTTCCCATAAATTGATGGCCTGAAGAGTAGACAATATGGAGTTGTCCTTCTGTCCCGTTTCCCATGAACCAACATGAATTTTTAGGGACTCTGATCCACCTCTGTCTCCTGAAATATTTGGAGGCTATTCATTCACTCACTGTGTTTCAAGAGAAGCTTTGTCTCTACCTTTTTTTTTCCTTACTGTTGTGCTTATTTTTTAAAATTTTTATTTCAATTGATAAGTGCTTGAATATACAGTATTTAGGCTTCTTTAAGATTGATTGGAACTTACAAAGCTTAAGATCAGATTTATGATCAGAATATTTATTATAAACATTCAAAGACTATGTTTCTACATTTTACTCAATATAATCTGGGAATTGTATTGGCTTAATGTGATGCTTGAATGCAACTGCTTTTTATAAATGATCATTTATGGCTTAGAGGAATAAAGGAACTATTGCAGCTTATTTGACAAACATGGTTAAAATTGAGACAAGATTCTAACTAGTGTTTAAAATAGCATAAAGATTTAAAGAAGTGTCCTGTTTTAATATTAGAGGATATAATTTGCCATGTATTCACAAACCATGCTTGACATCATAGCTTAATATAATGTATAATCTCAGTTACTATCTAAATACCTATTAATGTTATCTAAATACTAGAAAGGGCAGTCAGCTGAAATAAAATGCTGATTTGTGCATTTTAATTTTTTTTTTAAAAAGTAATTTTATGGGAAGATGAGGCATAAGTATTTGTTAATGTATAGCTAAATCATGTCATTTGCTAGCATAAAGTATAGTGATAGTCACTGAGTTAAATAGATTTAAAGGGGGTGAGATGAATTTATGAAGATAAGGCTATCAGTGGTTAATACTTTGACTGCATTTTACTTCCAATATCAAGAGACAGTATTTTCTGAAATAATGTTATTGCTGGGGGAAGTGAATAGAAGGGTGGATTTCTCACCTGTTTTGTCTGCATATGTATTGGCTTCTAAGAGGTTGTTGGACGTTTTCTGTAAGACCAGAATATTGAAGCAGCAATTGTCTGCCCTGACTCTTCTTATACTCTTAAATGAATGCTGCATCTTTGTAAGAAATCAGCCAATCAGAGCTTAGCACTGTCAATTGGTATACTACTGTTCCTGGTATGTGGAGCTCTTGAGATGTTTGGCAGCTGGGAGTGTTCCAAGTCTGATACCTCTCTGAATGGGTTAGCTTTGGGCATGTGGGTAGCAGCAATAGCAATAGCATTTAGACTTATATACCGCTTCACAGGGCTTACATCCTTCTCTAAGTGGTTTACAGAGTCAGCCTATTGCCCCCAGCAATCTGGGTCCTCATTTTACCCACCTCAGAAGGATGGAAGGCTGAGGCTGATGGGATTTGAACTGCCAAATTGCAGGCAGCCTTGCAGTCAGCAGAAGCAGCCTGCAGTATTGCACTCTAACCACTGAGCCACCATTTAAAAGCACAGGATTCTCCAAGACACAATTTCAAATGAAATTTTGGTTGTAAGTAGATGTCTCTCTAATAATAAGGAAAGTTTATTAGCAAGGGAAAATACTCTGTGTTTCTTTAAAAAAAAACTTTATTGATTATAGAACTAAAATATCAAACACACACATATACAACACACAGGAAAAAAAAGAAAAAGGAAAAAAGAAAATGATTAAAAACTAACAATTCATGAAATACTCTGTGTTTCATGCTTGAATTATTCGGAGCAATTTCGCTTAGGTGAAGGAATGAGGATTGCGGGTTTTACACACACACATATACCACGCCACACCCCCATGAGCCTTCCTAGTGGTGCAGAGGAATCCTGATCCAGGTTTTTTCCCGGTTTCTTCTGGACCCTCCACTTCTACCTACACCAATCCACTTGCAGGCCTTGAACAATTCTTCCTGGGCTGTTTTCATCCTCCGCTGGGAAATAACTTTTTTTGCCCTCAATGTGTGCGGGTTTTTTTTCTTCCTTTTTTACTCCCACAAGAGTTGCAATTCTCTTGTGGCCATCTTTTAACTGCAGAACTATATAAGGATTATAACAACATGCAGTGCACTGAGCTTGCTATCAATGTACAAAATTATGCCAAGGAAATAGAATGGTCTGTTCAACTCCAAGCCAAGAACGAAAGTCTCTATCACATGTTGTGCTATATACCTCTTTTATTTGCAGGAAGTTGTCTAACATGGGGAAAGAATTGAGCTCTCACTCTCTCTATGCTACAGTTTTCCACTGCGTGTAGGAAGCAGAACTGCAGAGGAATTTGAAACAAGGAACCTTCTGTTACTATTACCCATAACAACTCACTGCTTCGCTTTCCCTTCCTTCACGTCCCAGCTGCCTCTGGCCTTTCTTAGGGGATGTATAATGTAGTTCCCCTGAACATTTCCTTCTTCCTTCCTGCCATCACTTCCTTAGGTTTTCTGCTTGTCTCTGTCCTTTGCTTCTTTTTGCTGAAGAAAAATAGAGATTATGGGAAAATTCCCCCCCCCACACACACACACATACACACAGACTGTAAGAGGGAGCAGCATGTGAAAGTGTAAGGCCATATTGGAACTGAGGTGGCAGGAAGATTTTGAAATGGTCAGGTTTGTAACAACGCTTTGAAAAATAGAAATTTGTCATTCATGTTAAATGCAGATAGTCCTCGGCTTACGACCACAATTGAGTCCAACATTTCTGTTGCTAAGCGAGACATTTGTTAAGTGAATTTTGCCCTATTTTACAACCTTTCTTGCTCTAGTTGTTAAATGAATCACCGCAGTTGTTAAGTTAGTGGCACAGTTGTTAAGTAAATCTGCCTTCCCCATTGATTTTGCTTGGAGGAAGGTGATTAGGTGATCCCAGGACTCTGCAACCATCATAAATATTAATCAGGTGCCAAGCATCCAAATTTTGATCACATAACCTCAAGTGACACTACAAGGGTCATTAAGTGTGAAAAATGGTCATGTCACTTTTTTCAATGCTGCTGTAATTTTGAATGGTCACTAAGTGAACTGTTGTAAGTCGAGGACAACCTATATGTTGCCTTCTGCAGAATCTAGAGAATCCTAGTTGTATTTCATCAGCTGAAATAAGGGGAGATTTAATAAGAGAGATATGAAATCCATAAATTTAATTCTGGTGTTTCGGCTAATTGCCAGAATCCTGTTGAATCTCGCTGTTCCTGCATTCAAATATACATACATATATAGTTATTTTTAATGAATCACAATAGGTGCTGATTTTTCCCTCAGGCCCCTATTCCTTTCCTTAGAAAAGGAAAAGCCTTAATGAACAAGGTGGTTGTTTTTTCTTCTTTCGCATTAATTTCGAATCATCAGGGATTGAAACAGATTGCCTGGCTTCAAACATTTTGCTGAGCCAGGATGTGGTTGTTTGGTTTTGATTTAACATGTTGTAGGAGCCTAGCTATTCTGGGTATATAAACATGCTCTGGGTCTTACTGAAACCACATAATTGTGCAGAGCAAACTATGTTTTTGACATGATAAGTGAATCCAGTCAATATCAGCTCTTTATGGAATCTGGCTCCTTGAAATAGTTGTACCTTATTTTATTCTTTTGGTAGGTTGTGTGATATGCTTCTTCCTTTGTGAATTTGTTCAAGTGTTTCTTTTGGCAGCTTCCACACTTCATTGTCAAGGGGCAAATTAAATCTGCTATCCAAACAAAACAAGCTAGTTTTTATCGTTATAATCACCCTCACCTACCACATTTAGGGGTAATTTGCTCTCCATTAGTGGCACTCTTGATGGTTGCTAAGTGAGAATTCCTAGTGCCCTGCCATTCATTGATACAGGTTGCTTTTGATTTGTTGTGGGCAGTTTGTTGCTATGGTACAGATTGTTTATGACATTTGGTAATCTAACATCTGTTGCTATGATACTGCTTGCATCTGAGAGGGAGTTCCACTGGTATCGTCTTTGTAGCAGTGCTGCCAGTTGTTGACAAGTTTTTGTTGCCCTCGTAGTAGTGGCTATAGCACAACTTATTTAATCCATTGCAATGGAATAGTTTACTAGTTGTTAAAATGCAGAAGGATCCTATCTGTTAGGTGTTAATATGAAATACTTTGAGGTCATTGTATTCCTTTCTTGGTAGGAATTTGACTTTGTTTAAAAACAATTGCCTTTTGTGTCAATTTCCTTATCCCAGTCAAATAACTTTACATCTTTTTATGGTGCTGCCTTAAAGCACTAATTCTGTTCCACTGAATGGCAGGGTATGAAAGAAGGATTCCAAGCCCATTCATTTAAATAGGGTTTGGATTTCTCCAATCCAATTCCACCATTGTTCCTTAATCCTGGGAGGCTCGAGATGACGATGACATCCACATATGCATTGATTTATTATGCGCCATCAAGTAATTTTTGATTCCTAGTGGCCATGTAAATTTTTTTCCATGACAGTCTATCCGTAATCTGTTTGTGACTCATATTGATACGTCTCTGTAATCTGTCTTGTGCATTTGACCAGAAGCAGAGAAAACTGCAGGATTTTCTTGGAGCTGCAGGATGGCTTCCATTGATGAGAGTTCTAGCTTTTTCTCCCCTTCCCCATCCTAAAGCCAAGGCGCTGCGGCTTCTTCCAGTAATTTCTCAGACCTCTTTAGTGAATCTGAGTTTGCCACATCCCATAGAATTACTTTTCTTTTTCTTTAAAACTCAATGGAAAATTGGGACAAAATTATGTGAAAGGGATCAAGATCTTTCTGTCTATCATCGGCGTAATAATTTTAAAAATGGAAAAGAAAGTTGGTGTTGGGGAAGAATCTGGTGAAAGTATGATTGGGATTGAAAATAGGGAGAAGGTGGCCATATTATTCTAGTCACTGTCAGGTGAAACTGATTTTCGGGTTCCATTTCAGTATGTTTTCTGGCCTTTTTAGCACAAAGAATATATTGCTTTAGGTTGAGAGAAGGAAGAATGGTGATTCTCCTGGATCTTTCGGTCAAAATGTCCTCTTCAAGCAACTAACTGGTAGAACAATGTGGAAGTGCTTCTCTTAAATGATTTCAGCTTTACCACAACAAGCTATTTTCAAAATTGATTCTGCAATTCTGTTGCTAGCAGTTATGCTGTGCCTTCCCTAGTCTTCCTTGCATGCATGAAATGCCTGAGGTCATATGGGGCTTTGGAATACAATATTGTCAGTGCACAGAAACCATCCAAATTACTACCATATTCATTTTCATCTAATGCAGGAGATGTAATTAAAATGCTGAACTTGCATTTAAGATAAATCAGGGAGTAAATAAGGCCTAAGGAATTGAAGTTCAGTACAAAATGGAAAGACTGCGTGGCCAGAGAAGGACAGGTATGGGCCTGCCTTGGAAAAATTTGTATTTTCCACAAGGTATGGATGGGATGTTGTTACCATAGAGTTGACTTTGTCTTGGAAGTTCAAAGCAAATGCCGTGATATACATTTTCCTCTCCCCATCTTCAGTGGTATGCTAAGGGTATCTGTTCTTCACAAAGGTAGCCAGGCTGCAACATTGTATGCCCAGATAATATCACATTTAAATTACTGTAATGATTGATTGTAGGTAGCACTGCCTTTTTTAGATAGGTCAGAAGTTTTAGCTGCTACAAAATACACAGATTGTTGATCGGGACTGGATGGTTTGATCGCATCTGAATCATTTTGAAACAGTGGCAGTGGCTTCCCAACCATTTTTAGGTATGACTGTATTTTTAATTTCTGAAATAATTAGGACCCAGTCCACACAAGTTCTTCACTTTTCTCTTCCATGTGAAGTAAGGTAGATAATGAATTGAGGTTGGATTTTCTCTGTGTGGCCCTTCATATCTATCTTGGAGAGGTTTGCCTGATGCCAACTTTGATCTTCTTAGATGGCAGATAAAGAATGTTTTAAATTAGCCCAGGTTTTCTAAATGCCGTTATTACTTTCACCTTACTGATACGATATGGTTATACCATCTATCTCTGTTATATTCTTCAGCTAAAAATAATTAGTTAATGATGAATACCAGTTATAAAATAATTGCAATTGATGATTACTCTAGAAGGCTTTTGGGCTCAAGCAACAGACTATATACTTATATAGTACAGGTAGTCCTCTACTTACAATGATTCATTTAATGACCATTCAAAGTTGCAACTGCACTGCCAAAAAATTACTTGTGACTTTAAAAATGTGACTTTTTTACACTTATGACTGTTGAAGCATCCCTTGGTCATGGGATCAAAATTCAGGTGCTTGGCAACTGATTCATATATATAACCGTTTGCAGTGCCCCGGGTTTGTGTGATCACCTTTTGTGACTTTCTGCCCAAGTCAATGGGAACCATGTTCCTCACTTAACAACTGCAGTGATTCACTTAAAAACTGTGGCAAGAAAGGTCGTAAAATGGGGCAAAATTCACTTAAAAAAATTCTCACTGAGCAATGGAAATTTTGAGTTCAATTGTGGTCGTAAGTCAAGGAAGACCTGGAGTAAGAATATGAGGTGTCAGGGCCACTTCCCCCTCCCCTTTTTGACATTATTTGGTCAACTAACTCCAAAGACTATCAGGATGAGAAATACTTGAATTATGCCTGAAGTCAGAGGCTGAATACGAAAAAGGAGACTTTTTTTTTTTTTAACGACAGAAGAGATTGGTAATTATTGTTCCCTGCAAACTCACTCTCAGCCTCCCAAACTCTCTGTGAATCTCTTTCCCACCCTTATTAAGTTGAGCATTAACCAGCCGTCAGGTGGCCCTGCTTCTTAGCTGTAAATCTCAGCTATTCTGAGGCAAGCTGTAAGGTGATGTTATTTTGTTGGCCAAAGGCCAGCCTGAGCCAGTCGGATTTATTGCACCTACCTGTGTGTTTGAAATGGGAGAGTCCAGGGAAGGGCTCTGCTTCTGTTCCCTCTGTTGGTATAATAAAGTGCCCAGCCAACCAGCCTATTAGATTTCTTTTCTCAGCTTTTCAGAGGTTTGGAGCAGAGAGAAAAAGCATGACCTTAGAGTGTTCTGTCTTTAAATGTTCTTTTTAATTAAAAAAAAAAAACAGGCTTGCAAATACTACCACCACCACCCTTCCTTATCCATTTTGGGTGAATACTGCCAGGAATACCTAATTTGGTACAGGCAGTTCTCAACTTATAAACCACAATCGAGCCCAAAATTCCTGCTGCTAAGCAAGACAGTTGTCAAGTGAGCTTTGCCCAATCTTGCAACATTTCTTGCCACTTAACCACCATTAACTGCTTAACTGGTTAAGCAGTTGTAAAATTAGTAACACAGTTGTTAAGCGAACCTGGATTTCCCATTGACTTTGCATGTCAGAAGATCACAGAAGGTGATCAAGTGAGCCTGGGGCACTGCTACCTTCATAAATACATGCCAGTTGCCAGACGTCTTAATTTTGATCGTGGGGATGCTGCCACGGTCGTAAGTGTGAAAAACAGTCGCAAGTCACTTTTTTCAGCGCCATTGTAACTTCAAATGGTCCCTAAACCTACGGTTGTAAGACAAGGACTACCTGTATACATGTGTGGGAACACTAATAATCCCAAGGATGTCCAGAGAATGTCTGCCCAAAAAAAAAAGAGGGAGGGAGGGAGAGAGAGAGAGAGATGTTAATTGAAAACTATGTTGCTGGCAATGTTCTCTACTTGCACTTTTCCCAAAATTGTTGCTTTTCAAAGATATAAAAACTACAATATCTGGGTTTTCTGGTATCGTAGCCACCAGCACGATGGGAATTATAGTCTGAGTTTGAAGAATGCTGTAACCCCACTATTACAAAACTTCACCACATATAGAATTAATTATACAGGTACTTACCGACCACTTAGGTGCAATGGTGCTGAACTCGTAGTACGTACGACTGGTCCTTGAAGTTCAGGCTATTGCACCACACCAACAGTCATGTGATCGCAATCTGGATACTTGGCTTGTGTTTACAACAATTGCAGCACCTGCAGTCACATGATCACCGTTTGTGACCTTCCCTGCTGGCTTTCGATGGGAAAGCCAGCAGGGAAGGTCCCAAGTCGTTCGGGTAAGTCCGCCCCAATGGCAGCAGCCATCCCTGAGCCTGAAAACACTTGCATCCTTCCTCCACCAGGCTTGTTACCTGGGACTTGCGACTTCTTACTGCCTTCCCCGCTGATGTCGATTGTGGGAAGGCGGTCGGAAATTGTGAGGAGGTCCTTGCTTAATGAGCCACAATTCTCGCTTAACAGCAACGGGAACTGCTAGGATTGCCATTGCTAAGCGATGTGGTCATGTAACGTCACATTTTATGACCACATCACTTAGCAGGGGAAATTCTGGTTCAAATGACCATCGTTAAATGAGGACTACCTGTATTCATTGCAATTATCAGGTTTTTCTGCGATTTTTTAAAATTTACCGTAAAGGGAATGGGTGTTATCAAAACTGTTATACGGACTGTGTTCTCTTGAACATGATACTTTCTCTCTTTCTCTCTCTCTCTCTCTCTCTCTATTAGGGTATTGATGATTCCAGCAAAGACAAGTAAGTGCCATGACTTTATAACCTCCTTGAGATTTTGACAGTGGGGATGGAGAAAATCATTCAAACCAGAGTCCCTAACTGTCTTGTGGCAATATATGAAAGGTGGTACTGATTGCAGGATAGAATGGAATAGGAATAGAATAACTTTATTGTCACTTTGAATGTACACTAATCAAGCATACGTTAAAATGAAATTTCATTACATAGAGCTCGCAAAGGGTCTCCATCTCTCATATACACTACATAAATACATGCATACAAAAGTATGCATATACCCACATATAATATATATCACAACATAGTCTAGTTTGGATGTATATACCGTGTTTCTCCAACAATACGCCCCCCCACCCCAATAGGCAGACCCAGCATGTTTTCTAGGCATAAGGCTAAATTAAGCCCCTCCCCCCAAATTTAGGCCTAGTTTAAAACATGCGAAATGGGAGGGAGGGCGGGAGGAACTTGCCATTAGGAGTGCCCCGCAGGCAGCCATGCCTCGCCACCAGCCACTCCTAACGGCCGATCATGGCAGAGCTCGGAGAGTTCCCTAGTCCCACCAAGTACCTTTGCTGCCGGGGGCTCTTGTACAGGAAAGACGGGGCTGCACCAAGAGGTGGATGCTTCTGCTTTCCCATTGCACAAGGGCACCGGCTCCCCCCTCCCCTGCCACAGCCCCGGCAAAGGCGCAGGAGCTAACTTTAAAACAGACTCCATCCATGTCCCCTCAGGCAGCCAGAGCAGGGCTCAGCAGAGATGCCTCCAGCAGGACCGCAGAAGAGTGAGCCACCCAGCCTGCTGCTGGCACACCAACCTTTGACCAACGCTTCGCTCTGGGCATAAGTGGGCGCAGTGGCAACCCAGCCCAGCCCACATGTCCCGCTCCTCTTGGGGACTGCAAGCTCACTTGCCCCGCTCAGCCTGGCTTCCAGCGCTACCACCAGCCACTCTTACCTTACACAGCAGCGGCACCTCCTCCTGCTGGCCACGCCTTGTAGGCTGAAAGCGCAGCTGCACCCTTTTGCCCCTGCATCCTTCAGAGGCGGAATCTGCCCCCCTGCCACGCAAACCCCAATGAGCAGACTCACCTGCGCTCGGGGGAAGAGAAGCTGCACTCTGCAAGCTCCTTTTCCCCCAAGCATGGGCGAGGCTGCTCATTGGGCTTCACGCAGCAGGCAGAAGATTCCAGCTTTGCTGGACCCCGGGGTGACAGTGAGCAGCCCCCACTTGGGCTGCGCTTTCGGCCTTCCGAGCACCTGCAGGCACCATTGTATATACTTCGGCGGTGGCTCTGTAAGCAGAGAGTCTGTATCCTGTGCATCTCTGGGAGCACCTGAAGCTTGACGGGGCTGCCTGGGCCCTTGGTGGTCCCATGCCCTGTTGCAAGCTTGGAGTCCATGGGTTGGAAAACAACCCCCGGACTTCCAAAGAGAACTTGTCGAGGGAAGAAGTCGGGGCAGGTTGGTCGTGGCCACCGCACCTGAATGGTGCAACTACATTGTTTTGGAAAGGTCTGGCTGAGAGACTTGGGAAAAGCCCAGGAAGTTAGAGTGGGTAGAACAAAATTGGTGTGCGAGACCGGTCAGCTGGTGTTCGCACTGGGGGAAGAGGAGCTGACGGAGCGCCAGCTGCGGTGGGAGTGGCAGAAAGGCAGCCCGCTTGCCTTTGTCTCCTGCACAGTGGCAGGAAGCTGGACATTGCCGGAGCCGGGGGCTCTAAGTGACCCAGCAGTCAGCAGGGCAAGATAAGAAAGCAGCCTCCTGAGTAACAGTTCCGAGTGCTGCAGCTTGATCCAAGCTGGAGTATGTGCACATGGCATGCCAAATTTGGTGCTTAATGGAGCTCTGCAGGTTTTCCAATGCACTGGACCAAGAACTACCCGCACAGGCTGAGCTGGCATGATGCACAGGATGGAAAGTAGTTGGCTGTGTGGGTGTCGTGGGAACACGGCCATTCACTGATAAAGGTGTAAATACACACGCACACACACTACTACCAGGCTGCGCGTGGCAGGAAAATTAAAACATCCTCAAAAGACGGCCTAGCCATTTTTAGGGGGTTCAAAAAAAAAATAAGACCAGTCTTATTTTATGAGAAACACGGTATGTACATGGCAAGAGAAACAAATCTTGCGAGTTTACCAGATGGATGGCATAGGGATCAAAGCTGTTACAGAATTTGGAAGTCCTGCTAGAAATACTTTGAAACCTCCTCCTAAAGGGGATCAACAGAAACAGACCGTAAAGTACATAACAGTGCTTTGAGCTCTAAGCACATAGTGCTCATAAGCAATATCCTGAATGACAGGAAGAGCTTCCTATAATCGTCTCTGCTGTTCTTACCTCTCTCTGTGTAGACTTTCTGTCTGAGGCACTGCTATCACCAAACCAAATAGGGATGCAGGTTTTTTTGAATGTTCTCAATCGTGCCTCTGTAAAAAGTGGCTAGGAAGGAATGAGAAAGATGTGCTGTCCTCATCCGGTGCAGGAAATGCAGACACTGGTTTGCACGCTTCACAAAGGGTGTCATAGGCAGAGACCAATTCAGATTGTTAGTTATCTGAACCCCCAGATACTTAACATTGTTGACCACCTCTATAGCTGCATCCTTGATACAGAGTGGAGTATGACCATGCCGGCTCTTTCTAAAATCCACGATGATCTCCTTTGTTTTATTAACATTTAGAACCAGGTTACTTTTACTGCATCAGTCCACCAGAGCCTTCATCTTTTCCGTATATGCATCTTCATTGTTGTCCGGATAAGGCCCACCACTGCCTTGTGAGCTGCATAATTTACAATATGATTTGTAGCAGGTTCGGCACAGCAGTCGTGGGTCATCAAAGTGAACGGTAGCGGACTCAGGACACAGCCCTTTGGGGAACCTGTTCTCAGGGAGATGGAGGCTTGTCTTCCAACTCACACAAGCTAGGTCCTATCAATAAGGAAGTCTAGAGCGGTTCACATTATTCAGTCTGGGGGTTAAGGCAGCAGGCTAGAAACCAGGAGACTGTGAGTTCTAGTATCACCTTAGGCATGAAAATCTGCTAGTGACTTTGGACCAGCCACTCTCTCAACTCATCTAACCTCACAGGATTGTTGTTGTAGGGAAAAATAGGAGGAGAGAGAAGTGTTAGGTACGTTTGCTGCTTTGAGTTATTTATAAAAATAATAACAGTGGGATACAAATAAAATAAATTGTCTCATGTCTCTCTTCACTCTCTCCTGTGTGAACTTTGCTTTCCTGTAGCCGAAGTACACAGGAAGCCTTAAATCCTGAAGATGAGGTTGATGAGTTCTTGGGCAGGGCCATTGATGCCCGAAGCATTGACCAGCTGCGCAAGGATCATGTCAAACGTTTTCTGCTCACTTTCCAGAAACCTGAGTTGGAGAGAAAGGTATTTCCCTTCTCTATCTAGAATTGAGATTTCAAATTGGAAACAAAATCATCTGTTCCTCAATTCTTGGTAATTTTTTCCCCTTCTCTTTTAATCCTATAGTATTCCAAAAAGGTGGATACCCGCTTTGGTAGTTATGTGGCTTGTACCATGCTGGTCTTTTGCTTCATTTGTTGCATCCAGATAGTCATCTTCCCGCAGTGAGTGACACATGTACAAGAGTACGTTCATCATGTGCTCTTTTTGCATTATGCACATACCCTGTTTCCCTGAATAGAAGATCTATCCCAAGTATAAGCCCTTGCATGTTTTTATGTGCGTGCTTAATATAAGCCATACCCTTAAAATAAGCCCTACTTAAGAGCCTGCACAGCTGGCCAGCCACCCATTCCGTCTGGTTGCGGTGCTGCAGCCATAGGGAGATGGGGGGGGGAGTAGAGCTGTCCATCGCGCCTTGCCCCAGCTTACTTCAGGGCCCCTGCAGCCAGGCCATCCATGCCCCAACACCTACCTCACGGTGGCAGCACCAGCAGCCATGTGCAGCAGGAGCCCATGTGGCCACCAACCCACTTCTTCTGCTTGCTCACAGCTCAGCAGGAGGTTGAGCAGTATGTTGGTGCCAGGGCTACGAGACAAGGCAGGTGTAGGACATGGATGGCCTAGCTGTGGGGGCCCTGAAGTAAGCTGCTGCAGGGCATGTGAGGCAGCTCCATCCCCTTGCTGTGGCAGTGGTGGCACGCCGTGAGCAAGCAGAAGAAGTGGGCCTCCCGTACATGGAAAAAAATAGGACACCCCCTGAAAATAAGCCTAAGTGCTTATTTTGGGACCCAAAAGAAAATAAGACCCAGTCTTATTTTCAGGGAAACATGGGTAAGCATGTGCGTGCCCATGATGAAGGATGAAAGATCTTAATGTACCCAGTATAGATAGTCCTTAATTTATAACCATTTGTCTGGCGACAATTCAGAGTTAACAGGATACAGGTAGTCCTCAACTTACGACCACAGTTGAGCCCAAAATATCTGCTGCTGCTAAGTGAGACAGGTAATACAGAATACAGTGAGTTTTGCCCTACGTTACGACCTTTCTTGCCACGATTCTTAAATGAATCGCTGTAGTTGTTATGTTAGTAACACGGTTGTTAAGTGAACCTGGCTTCCCTATTGACTTTGCTTGTTAGAAAGTCGCAAAAGGGGATCACCTGACCTCGGGACACTGCAGCTGTCATAAATATGAATCAGTTGTCAAGTATCTGAATTTTGATCACGTGACCCTGGTGATGTTGCAATGGTTGTAAGTGTGAAAAATGTTCATAAGTCACCTTTTTCAGTGTCGTTATCATTTTGAATGTATTTAGTATTTTAGTATTTATTTGATTTGTCAATCACTGACAAGATACAGGTATAAGAATAAATATAGTTTTGAATACATGAGATAGATACTTATAAGAAAAATAAAAGACAATAGGACAGGGATGGTAGGCATGATTGGTGCGCTTATGCACGCCACCTACAGGCCTCTTAGGAAGGGGGTGAGGTCAGTAGTAGACAGTCTAAGGTTAAAGTTTTGGGGGTTTGGGGAAGAAACCACAGAGTCAGGTAGAGTATTCCAAACATTGACTACTCTGTTGCTGAAGTTGTATTTTCTGCAATCAAGTTTGGTGCGGTTAACCTTGAGTTTGTATCTATTGTGTGCTCTTGTATTGTTATGATTAAAGCTGAAGTATTCATTTGCAAGTAGCACATTGCAATGTATGATTTTATATACTATATTTAGATTGGACTGGAGGCGGCATAATTCTAGGTTTTCTACGTCTAGAGTTTCAAGTCTGGTGGCATAAGGTATTCTGCAATGAGTAGAGGAGCAGAGAACTCTTCTTGTGAAATATTTCTGGACTTTTTAAATTGTGTTAATATCAGATACATGATATGGGTTCCAGACTGATGAGCTGTATTCAAGTATAGGTCTAGCAAATGTTTTGTATGCTCTAGTTAGTAGTGTGATTTTACCAGAGAAGCAGCTACATAGGATTAGGTTAACAACTCTTAATGTCTTTTTGGCTATGTAGTTACAGTGGGCTCTAGTACTTAGGTCATTTGAGATGAGTACTCCAAGATCCTTGACAGAGTTTGGATCCTCAACAAGACCTTGACTATTTAGCTTGTATTTTATTTTATTTTATTTTTTCTGCCAATATGTAAGACAGAGCATTTATTTGTTGAGATTTGAAGTTGCCATTTGATTGATACATAGTCAAGGTCTTTTTGAAGGGTAGCAGTATTGTCTGTGGTGTTGAATAGCTTTACATCATCAGAGAAGAGAACACAGTTGCTCTTAATATGATCACAGAGGTCATTTATGTAGAGCACGAAGAGTTGGTCTTGGGCGGCACTGGGGGACCCCACTCATTTATGTAGAGCATGAAGAGTTGGTCTTGGGGGGCCTTAGGGGACACCACTATTGACAGAATTTGATAGGACGCTCCCAATTTTGACCATTTATTGTCTGTTTGACAGGAATGCTTCTATCCAGTTATGCAGGTGTCCAGAGATACCAAAAGATTTTAGTTTTAGGAGCAGTTTGTCGTGTACCACTGAATCAAAGGCTTTACAGAAGTCTATGTAGATTGCGTCTATTGCTTTGCCCTGATCGAGTTGTGTAGTCCATATGTTTTTGCAGTGTAAGAGTTGCAGATTACAGGATAGTTTTTTCTGAAAAATCAAATTGTTTATTAGAGAGTAAGTTGTTTGTTTCTAAGTGGAGGATGATGAATTGGTTAATAATTGATTCCATGACTTTACAGGTGACACAGCATAAGGAGATTGGTCTGTAATTTTCAACTAGGCTGGGGTCTCCCTTTTTGAAGATGTGGATGAACCATGGCTGTGACCATAGTTTTGGCAAGGAGCTGATCCTGAAAGATTTTTCAAAGATTATGCTTGGAGGTTCGGCTTTGGCAGTGGGTAGCTTTTTTAAGAAGTAGGCACATATTCTGTCTGGTCCAATAGATAGAGATGGTTTCAGATTGCATAGTGCTTTTTCAACATTGTCCTCTTTAAAATCGATATGTATTAGATCATTGTAGTTGTCTGTGGTTCGACTAGGAAGTACTGGGCTTGATCCATTGCTGTTTACAAATACTGAGCCAAAGAATGTGTTAAAGAGGTTTGCTTTGATGGTGTCGTCGTTGCAGTCTTTGCCATTAGGTCCTTTCAGAGGTATGATGGACCTTGAGTCTCTTAGTTTGTTGTTTACAAAAATGTAGAAAGCACGTGGAATTTGTGCAAAGTTTTCCTGTTGTTTATGTGATAATTAGTGCATTCAGTTTTTATCTGGTGGCATAGATTTTTGTATCAGCTTTTGAAGTCGCAACATGACCAGATTTGTTTTTTCACCAAAGTGATCGCTTTTTGGATTGAAGTTTCCTTATTGTTATGGGTAATTTGTTTTTCCTGGTTTTGGGAGTTGTTATTGGTACATATAGTTTGATGGCTCTTTTGATTTCTAGTAAGAATATGTTGTAATGGTCTTCAACAGTATTGCACCCAGTGAATAGAAATCGCCAATCAAGGGAAGAGGGATCATTGATTATAAGATCATAGTTACCTTTTGTGAGGTTATAATTGGGGATTTTGTCATTGTGATGATTTTTGTGTGGACGTCTGTTGAGACAAAAGTCAATCATGTTGTGGTCACTGTTGGAAAAGGGTTCTTTAATTTGTATTCCGTAAATTGAATTCAAACTATTGCAGAAGATGAGATCGAGGCAGTTGTTAAGCCTAGTATTGTTGATTACTAGTTGTTCCAGTCCCAGATTTGTTATAGCATTACTGCCTTCCCAACAACTTCTGAAAAGCAAAGTCCATGGGAAAGCTGGATTTGCTTATTGACAATCAAATAACAACTCCAGTAATTACTTAACTGTGGCAAAATAGCTTTGAAAAATTAGGCATGATTCAACAAGTGCCTTATATAACAACACAAATCCTAGTCCCAACTGTAAGTTGTAAGTCAAGCACTACCTGTGTTTGGGGCATATATAGGCAAAGTAGCCATTTGCTACATAGTTACACACAGATGCAGAAACCCAAATTCCAAATCACGTACCATATTGTGCTACAAACAAATGTGCTGTTCCTGGAAGCAACATTAAGTAACTTCTAATGCTCCAGCGATGCTGAAAGTTCAAAAAGAAGTCTGCAAGACCGAGAAACCCACTTCAGCCAAATTACTGAAAAATTATCCAAATTAAAAATAGCAAGTTGTATACATCCATGCACCATCCATGTACATACCTAACTACATGGATTTCCAGGTTTCCCTTCATATTATTAGCATATGAAAACATACTTCAGCGCTGAGGCATCATCGGGCAAAATTGGTGCAATGTACTTTAATAACATTATGGAAACCCTCTTAATCCAATGTTTCCAAATGTGTTAGTTTATGACCATTCAGCCAACAATGGATGTGTTGGGGGTAGTGGGAATCATCTTCCAACATAGCTAAAGGGCTCAAGTTGGGGAAGATCAGGCCTGTATACTAGCAAGTACTGAAAAGGTTAATTTGATGACAGTGTCTGGATTTCTCAGTCTAACTGCGCTCCTTATTTCCACAGTTCCTCTCTGATGCTTGGTGCCTACATCAGTATCTTCATCATCCTGGCCTCCATTCTTTTTGTGTGTGCCCTTTATTCCTGCCTTGGTGTAAGTTACACTCTCACAAATCCCACCATCTTGATTTGTTCTGACTTTGTCTCTACCAGCTGCTTGGGCACATCTTCTTATCAAGAATAGAAATGTGTGCAGTTTTTCCAGCTGGAGCATTCCTCCCCAGCTGGGTACCTTTGAGGTATGTTTGGGATTACCCTGCATAGAATTTCCAGCCAGCCTGATTTTAACACATTTGAAAAGCACCTGCTTCTGGAAAGCTGTTTCAGAACCTATTATTATGGTTTTTTCACTTTTTCACTGGCTCCTGCCAAGTTGCAGATGGAGGGAAGTACTAATTGGTGTTGGACCAGTAATCAAGCAAGATTTGGAGTTTCTTCTTCTTTTTGTCCAGATTAGGGAAATAGAAAAATGAAAGTTGTTTTATATCAGGCCAGATTATTCATCCATCTTCTCCAGGGTTTTCTCCACTATTATTATCCAGTGTTATTGGAAAATAATATCTATAGTGTCATTAATATTATACTGTATTATTGTTGTCTGCTGAGCACCATTCAGCTTCTTAGCAGAAAGCCTGAATCCCCACTGTAGAGTCTTTTAGATTCAAGACTGCCATGAGTTTGATTCCTGGTATCTGGCTCTGGTGTCATCAGGCTAAGGAGGATAGTTGGAACTAGTTTGGAAGTGATGAATGGTAATATCAGCACCCCTTTTACTCATTCAACCTTTTTTGTCCAATCCCTTGTAGCCCTTCCCTGCCGCTTTGCAGAGTGCGTCTCGCAAGATCATCCAATCCCGAATCAACAGCACTATTACTGGCGTTGCTTCCATCCTGCTTGTCTTCATCTCTGCCTTTGTCAACATGGTATGAGAAGCAGGGAGGGGCAAAGATGCTGGAGGAGGGCTGAAGGTCAAAGGCCTTGAATTCACAAGATTGGTCAGATGATAGTAAATTGTGCAACTAAGATTGCTATAGGCAGCCATGGTGCCAACATTTCTGTTGTTAAGTGAGACATTTGTTCAGTGAGTTTTACCTCATTTTACTATCTTACTCATCACAGTAGTTAAGTGAATCACTGCAGTTGATAAGTTGGTTGTTAAGTGAGTCTGGCTTTCCCATTGACTTTGCATACTGTCCCAAAAGGTGATCACATGACCTTGGGACATAGCAACGGTTATAAATATGAACCAGTTGCCAAGCATCTGAATCTTAATCCTGAGATTATGGGGATGCTGCAGGGGTCGTAACTCTGAAAAATGATCATGTCACTTTTTTCAGTGCCGTTGCAACTTTGAACAGCCACTAAACGAGCTGCTGTAAGTTGAGGATTATGTGTATTACAGCAAGTTATAAGATACATTCACCAGATGCTGTACTTTACAAGTGAAGTACAGAGACCTGGTTCACATACAATGCCAAAGTTATAAACCATGCTTTATAAACCACGATTGGCTGATTTTGTGTATCCCCTCAAGCAAACTATACTACCGTGTTTCTCCAACAATACGGCCTCCACCAATAGGAAACCCCACCATGTTTTATTGGCATAAAATCAAATTAAGCCCCTCCCCCCAAATTAAGCCCCATATTAAACATGCGAAATGGGGGGGAAAGCGGGGGGGGCTTGCCGTTAGGAAGTACTTTTGTTGCCTGCCCGGATATGGTGCTGCCTGCGTTGGTGGGGCACTTCATATCGGGAGACCTTCCGCCACCGTTGCTTTCCCTTCTCCCTTGCTGCCCCTTCTCCCTCGCTGCCGCAGTGTTTAGAGCAACTCCGCGGCATTTGGCGCAGCCATGCGCGGCCAGTCAGGTCTCCTCCCTGCAACCGGAGCCCCGAGGAGACACTTGGCTTCAGGTGCTCCTGTCTTCCCTTTGCTTTCAAAGGTAAAGCGAATTATTTTACAATGCCTCCCCTGCCCGAGAGGGCAGCCCAACCCCACGTGGGGAGGCTAATTTCCCGGGGCCTCTTCCGTTCCTCCCCGACCTCCCTACACTGCGCACCTCTGACGCGCCGGTCCCTACAGCCCAGCGAGCTTTTCCATCTCAAAGAAAGGCGAGGTGGGTGGCTGTGGAGGAGCAGCGGGTCTGAGCCACTCGCAGCGGAAACAGCTACCACCCTTAGCATGACGTGGGGAGAACGAGCGAGGTTAGAGCCCACCAGCCCGTCCTTCCCGCCTCCGCGGCTCGGTTTCCCCTACCGCCGGGTCCTTCTTTCGTGCAGAGGACTGTGGAGGAAGGCGCTCGCCCAAGAGGATCTCTCCCTCTCTCTCCCCGTGAAGTCAACGTCTGCGCTACGGAGGAGGGCTGCAGCCGGTTCCTCCTCCTTGCTGAGAGGTGAGGAAGCCGTGGCTCACCCGGCAAGATCTGGGAACGAGGGGCAAGAGGAGGCACGCACACACCCGTGGCTCATTTTCCCAGCCCTTACGGCTCTGGCGTGGCCCTGGCAGGATGAGCGGAGGGTTCGGCAGGGTGGCGCTCGTTGCCCGCCAGGGCCGCGAGGGCTGGGCAGAGCTGGGAAAGTGAGCCGCAGGTTGTGCGTGCCTCCTCCTGCCCCTCGTTCCCAGATCTCGCCAGGCGAGCCGCGGCTTCCTCACCTCTCAGGAGGAACCGGCTGCAGCCCTCTCCGCAGCACAGACGTTGACCTTGAGGGGAGAAAGAGGGAGAGATCCTCTCGGGCGAGCGCCTTCTCCCGCAGCCCTCTGTACGAAAGGAGGATCCGCCAGTAGAGGAAACCGAGCCGCGGAGGTGGGAAGGATGGGCTGGTGGGCGCTAACCTCGCTCGTTCTCCCCGTATCGGGCTAAGGGTGGTGGCTGTTTCTGCTGCGAGCGGCTTGGACCCGCTGCTGCTCCTCCGCAGCTGCCTGCCTGGACTTTCTTTGAGTTGGAAAGGCTCACTGGACTGAAGGGACCAGCGTGTCAGAGGCGCGCAGTGTAGGGAGGTCGGGGAGGAATGGAAGAGACCCCGGGAAATTAGCTTCCCCACGTGGGGTTGGGCTGCCCTCTCGGGCAGGGAAGGCTTTGTAAATTAATTCGCTTTACCTTCGAAAGCAAAGGGAAGACGGCAGCGCCTGAAGCCAAGTGTCTCCTCAGGGCTCCGGTTGCAAGGAGGAGCCCTGACTGGCCCCACGTGGCTGCACCAAACACCGCGGCAGCAAAGGAGAAGGGCAGCAAGGGAGAAGAGAAAGCAACAGTGGCCCGAACCCGAAGGTTTCCCAAATATCCAAGCTGTCTCCGCCCACCCACCCACCCGAGGATGCAAGTGGGGAGAAATTAAGTTACCCCCGAAAAGACGTCCTAGCCGTTTTTTCGGGGATCAAAAAAAAATAAGGCCCGGCCTTATTATGTGAGAAACATGGTAGGACTTAGCACTGTTAGGTATTTGCATATTCTACTTTGTTAGGTTCTGAACAAAGGGGTTGTAGACATTTTATTTTTCTTGCTCTGCTACAGTTTTCTGATCAAAGATTCTGATTGCACTGAAGATTTCTAAAATTATGCAAAATGTTGTTTGCCAAGAAAAAAAAAACAGGAAGCCGTATACATTAATATTTTCCTAAATCGGCATCATCTCCATATGTTGGTATTAAGAACTATCAGAATTCCCAAATGGCAAGGGAAAGCTGAGGAAAGGACGCTGGACAAAATCCCTATCAAATCTCTTCATTACCTGTCTGCATCCCTAGAGCCTCAGGGATTTGTCATAGACCCAGTTACAGTAGGGGTTCAGGGGGTTCTAGAACCATTGAGCAGCAGTTCCTTAGCTGAATTAGCCTACCCTTTAGTTTGCTTGCAGTCGGATCCGGCTCCAAGATTGCGTGGTTAGATTCTACAACGTTACTCCGGCTACAGTAGACCCCTGTTACCTCCATGGTCTCAATTATACCTTGGCATCAGACACAAAACCCTGCCAAGGGAAGGATGATCTGACCTGCAGTTTCCCTGAGGTATGTGCATCAGAGAAGGCTTCGGTGTGGAAAACGGGGTTTGGGTAGGGCACGAGGGAGGATGTCAAGCTTTGTGTGCAGCAACGTGGAGAGCATTTCTTTCTGAGGATTGTCTCCTTCCTCCTTCACTCCATGTTGCCCTCCCGGAAGTTTGTTGATAGGTGGACTGGCCTCTCTTGGCCATGAATGTTGCTTGAGTTTGGAATGGGGAAATGTGTTGGTGGAAGCAGGAGAGAGAATAAGAGATAAGAGGCCTGCTAGATGGGAGATCTGAACTGTTGCTAAACGGTAAAAGTCGGCCTCCATCATTTGGCTGGCTGTGCTGGAATCAGAGAATCAATTTCCCCCCGGCGACTTGGATGCTAACCTCCTGCCTCTGATACTGAAGGAGGAGACTTATAACATCCATTGTGATTAGTTGTTAGCACGTCTCATTTCAGGGGAGAAAAAGGGGTTGGGAACACTTTGAAGGAGTGATTGTGGGACTTCTGGGAACACATCCGGGTTTGTCCTTACAAATCTCTATCCTTTCTTCCTTTTAGTACTTCACTTACTCAGTGTTGCTGAGTCTGCTGGCCTCTTCTGTCTTCCTGCACATCAGTAGCCTTAGGAAGCTGGTGCTGCTGGTGACGATGGAGGTGGTGTACCTGATACTGGCTGAGGGCCCACAGGGTGTCCTGTTTGACAACTATGACTTGCTGGTGGCCACTAATGCTCTGTAAGAACCTTTCTCTCTCTCTCCAGGAGTGGGAAGAATCTCAGTCTTTAGTCATGTCTCAAAGACCTCTCAAGATTTTGGGGTGGGTGTGGTGGTTCCCTATAATTCTTCTATACAGATAGTCCTTGAGTTGTGACAACGATTGGGGTTGGAATTTCTGTTGCTAAGTAATGCAGTTGTAAAGTACTGTACAATGCCATGGGCTCACATCACTTAACGACAGCAATCCCCGCATTCTCTATTGCCATCATTTAGTGAAGATTGCAGGTCATTAATCAAGCACCACCTTGCAACTTTCTGCCAGCTTCCAGAGCCAAAGCAAGTCCCAATTGGTTGGCAAGCAGGCAAGCAGGCAGGGAAATGGCTCATGGTGTGGGAGAAGGTGTGAGAACACTGGACAATGTGCAGTGTAAATGCAGTGCAACCAGAGTTGGCTGTTCCGGGATGTGTGAGGTGGTGCAAGTTTTAGAGGAGGCATGGTGCAAGTACAGTGGGGCTTGGATGGTTGCTGTTGGGTGGGGGAAGGTGCAAAATGGGCCAGAGAGGGCTGGCCAGGCCTGGATTTACCCAAGCAACAGCATCCCCACTGACTTTGCTTGTGGGAAACCAGCAAAGAAGGTTGCAAATTGCAACCATGTGATTGCAGCATAATACAACTGTCGTGTGAGCTGATTGCCAAAGATCACGATCACATGGCTTCAGGGGTTCTGGAAAGGCCAGAACTTTGAAGACTGGTCATAACCATCACTCATTCAGTGGCTTTCTAATTTTGCATGGTTTCTGAACAAGTGGTTGTTAACAAGGACCACCTCTTCCATTATTAGATTTGACATCTCCTTGAATCTAGTATTAGAAATTATTACAAAAGTGTTAATATTAGTTGTAATGATAATATAGTACCATCTTTTCAAACAATCAGAATAGAGTTAGAAGGGACCTTGGAGGTCTTCTAGTCTAACCTGCTGCTTGAGCAGGAAACCCTATACCATTTGAGATAGGTGGCTATCCAGTCTTTTCTTAAAGACCTCCAATGATGAAGCATCCACAACTTCTGAAGGCAAGCTGTCCTACTGGTTAATTGTCCTCCCTGTTAGGAAGTTTCTCCTTAATTCCAGGTTGTTTCTCTCGTGGATTAGTTCCCATCCATTGTTTCTTGCCCTACTCTCTGGTGCTTTGGAAAATAAATTGACCCCCTCCTCTTTGTGGTAGCCTCTCAAATACTGGAATATTGCTATCATGTCTCCCCCCCCCCCAGTCTTTCTTTTATCAGTATGTTCTCAAATGCAAGGAAACACTCCCATTTTTTTAAAAAATGCACCTGATGTTCCTTAAGAGCATTGTATTGGCAATGAATAGCACTTCTTGATTGGCCAGGCAGGCAGCAGTAGGTGGACTATGGGTGCAGCAATCCATCAGTCATTCAGTATTAAGGGCTGTGTTTTGTGGCTGCCAAAATTCTGCCAGTGAGTTCTTCAAGTGCTCCCTACCTAACCTTCTTTTTCTTAGAAGATTGATTTGCCTTTCTGGACGTCCTACTTTTACTAGATTGTGGTGTTCACACAACATGGCTTTGACTCAGCATGTTGAGCAAACCCAACTAGGTTTCCTGAAAGTCCTAGACCCCAGGAACAAGGAGAGAGAAATAGATAGCATCCTGAAAAACAGCTTCTGGGTAGTTGAAGGCCCAAAAGCCACATTTGTATAAACTTTCTCCAGCACACTACAAAAATGTTACTCCATGTATGGGTCCTTATCCCTTTGGACTGAATACACACACATACAAACACAAATTCAGAGTGAGGGGTTTACCCTTTCTGCCCACATGCATACCCTTGACTTTTTTGGCCACTGGAAGAAGGAGAAGAACAAGAAAAAATATTCATCTCTTTTCTCCTTAAGTGATGGTTTTCTCTGAATAAGAGGTTGCAACTGTGGCTTTTGCAGCAGTAGATGGTACCTGCTGACCTCCAAAATTTGTATGATTCTTATTTAATTATTTAAATTAAATCACCGGAATCTTTTAAAATATTTTTGTTTTCACATGAGAATCAGCATGGTGTAGTGGCTAGGTGTAGAGTGGGTAGATGTGATGTTATGAATCAATGGGATGGACTGTCACGAAGGAGACTTAGGTTCCAGATCCACTGTCAGCCACTGTCTCTGAATTATTTGGGCATTCCACTTTCTCTCAGCTCAGCCAATTTCACAGGGTCGTTGTTCTGAGGAAACATTGGAAGCGGGACTAGTACACATGCTGCCTTGAATTCCTCAAGGAACAGGGGAACATCAATTTGACAGTAATTATCTTTAAAGTGTTTTTCAACCATGGTATTACGTAAAAAAAAACCCCCACAATACTCATTGCTTTAAGAAAAGCTACTGATTCCATCTTTAGACTGTCCATCTTTAGGGATCTCTGTTAGGGTTTTTTGAAAAATAAAATGTGGGAATAGACAGAATTAACTTGTGACATAACTTCACATATAAAGCGAAAGTATTCAATAGATGAGGTTGTGAAGGCAGGGAAAACTAATGAGGCAAATCCATGAAATGCTTCTGGCTGCCCAAGAAAAAGAAGAGTGGGATTGTGGAAGACTATAAAGTAAGAAAAAACAAAGCCTGGCTTGGAATTAGAATGTTGGCATTCAGAAGTTGACTTAAGCCTTATGAGCCTTGTGTCACAGTGAACCTTCAAAATCTTGCAATTAAAATATAATATCTTATCTGAAAGTATTTTTAAAATCAGGGGTCTCCAAACTTGACAACTTTAAGGCTGGTGGACTTCAACTTCAAGCATGGCTGGCTGGAGAATTCTGGGATTTGAAATCCACTGATCTTAAAGTTGCCAAGTTTGGAATCCCCTCTTATTAAACAAAGGAAAAGAGACCAGAATAATTCAGACTTCATTAAGGACTATTTCTAAAAATGTCTTCTTTTTTCCAAAACAGGCCAGCCTCCAATGGGACTCAGCCCTGGTGAGTAGGAATTGGGTGTGGACTAAATGGAGTGGGGGTGGGAATGATGGCAGGGAGAAAGAGATGGGTAGGTAGGGATGTTTCAGAAACCAGTGAAAGTATCTCCAAAGTGTTGTGAAGCATGCTTGGAAGTTAATGCTCTTAGGACAAAAAAAAACATTACTCCCTTGAGCATTAGAACTGAACAGATGACTAGGGACATTTTGCCCATTCCCCTTGTTTTGGCTCATGCTGGTTTTGGGTTTCTATGAGTCTCGTTTGTTCTACCACAACAAGACAAAACTGTATTTAAGTAGCAGAAGGACAAGAGTAAGTTCATATCCAGAGGATCTTGCAAATCTAAATTTAAAATGAATGGAGTGCTCAGAGGGACTTAATTTAATAGAAGGGAAGAGAAGCAAAATGTATTAAGAAACCACAGTAAACAACTGCAGTTGTGCACTAAGTTTGGAAATACTTTGTGAGGAATGATGATTAAAGAGATATGGGAGAGGTTTTATGGTCAAGAAGAGGATGAGAAAATAAAACATTGTGATGATGAGGATGAGGATTTTGTCCAGTATCCTACCTTTCTGCTTTGATGAGCCCTCAAGGTAGCTGACAAAAAAAGACACAAAAAGTTGAGAATAACAGTGTTAAATTTTTGGTAATTTGGAAAACTGTTTCTTTAGACACTTGCGAAAGATAGGAACCCAACACAGTTCCCAAGGAACACCCTCCACGGCTTGGGAGCAATTCAGGAGAAAGACTTCTCCAATTTATAGAAAAAGAAGCTTCAGTCAAGTAGATGTGTCCAAGATGGCCACTCCTGATGACTAAATAATCACACCGATTGGCTATAGGAGAGGCAATCCCTTAGATAGCTGGGCTGCAAGCCATTTTGGGCTTTAAAGGTTGCTACTAACACCTTAAATGGTACCTGATGAGCAACTAAAAACCAATGTAGGTCTTTCAAGATTCATATTACTTGATGTTTATTCTTATTATTTTTTTTTCAGGGCACCTCCTGACTTTCTGCTTATGGCTCCTTTCCCCATGTGTTACCTCCTAGATTTGTTTGGACTGAAACTTGCTCTGGTTGAGGATTCTGTGTCTTTTTGTCCCTAACCAGTCTCATCAGATTAGAAAGGCCTGGAATATAGCATCTAAGGCCAGCTGGCAAAAGTGTAATTAGGAGGGCTGATTGAGTTGGAGTGGCAAAGATCATGGGGTAAAGTGCCGAGGTGTTAGGGTCATGAGAAGTGAAAAGTACTTGGTGTTTTTTTCTTTACTCTCTTGTTTTCTGCCTCTCTCAATTTAATTTAATAGTTCTTCACAGAAGAAAGTAGCTCTGCAGTACATGACACCTGTTATCCTGTTGCTTTTTGCTTTGGCCCTCTATCTTCATGCCCAACAAGTCGAATCAACAGCGCGCCTTGATTTTCTCTGGAAACAACAGGTATTGGAAAAAAAGTAGAGATTCTGAAAACAAGTTGCAAGAGAGAGTTTTTAGTATTGGTGAATACCCAGATTTGCGGTTGGGTCTTATCTTTTGTCCATTCCTATTTAACATTCCTTCTTCTCATTGTCAGGGTCTGGACAGGAAAGAGCCTTAGAGTTTTTATTAGCAGTAGGCAGGGAGAAGATTATCTGCCCAGCCCATCTTCTCATATCCTATTGCCTATACTTTGCCATACAAGCTCTTAATGATGTAGTTGTACAACAAGGGTCCCCAAGGGTACTGGGCCACGGCCTGTTGGGAACAAGCTGCGCAAGTTGTGGTCAAACAGCTGAGCATGCAAAACTCCATTTGTGCAAATGGTGGGTGCCTTTATATGGAGCCATCCCCTCTCCCCACCCGGCCGCTATGACCACCTCTGCCACTGCCCCCGCCGATCTGCAGAGCTGGAAAGGTTGGGGACCACTGTTGCACAACATCCAACCCTGAAGATACCAGTTATCTGAGATATAGTCTTTGGAAAATTCTGATTTGGTCTTAAAACATTTGACTGAAGCATGGTGAGACAGAAACTTTAAATCCTCAAGTAGCACCCTGTCTTGCAAATATATTATTCCTTTCTTATTATATAACTAAAATAACATATTGAGTTTGGTGGTTATCTGCTTAATGGAAGGCTTAGATGCAATCTACATTTTTTTCAAGACTCCTAGCAGAAAAGTTCTTGTTGACTTATGGATACAGAGATAACTTCTGTGTAGTACAGGTAGTTGTTGAAATACAACCCTTCATTTAGTGACTGATCAAAGTTCCAAAGGCACTGAAAAAAAGTGACTTACCACAGATCCTCACACTTATGCCCATCACAGCATCCACATAATCATGTGATCCAAATTCAGGCGCTTGGCAATTGACATGTATTTATTACAGTTGCAGTATCCTGGGGTCATGGGATTGCCATTTGTGTTCTTGCCAGCTGGCTTCCAACAAACAAAGTCAATGGGAGAAATCAGAGTCATTTAACAACAGTATGATTCAGTTAAACTCAGCGATTTGCTTAACAATTGTAGCAAAACAAGTTGTAAAATTCGGCACAACTCCCTTAGCAACTCCCTTGTTTAGCAATGGAAATTCTGGTCAAAATTGTGGTGGTAAGTGGAGGATTATCTGTACAAATGAAAGAAAAATGTCCTTTTTGGGGTGAATTTTTTGTGATTCCAAGAGTACATAGAGTACATAATAAAATGTTCTCATATTAATTTCTAAATAACTGGCGATTCAAAAGATCATGAACATCTATTAAAAATTAAATGGATATTCCAGAACAAAATGAATATGTGAAATATATTACAACTCTCATTATCCTCAACTAATACAGATAATAACTATGGTATATGGGGATGACAGAGACTGTCAGATTGAGGAAAACCAGTTTATCTTATTAACTTGTTATTTCTGAGGAAACCAGACCCAATCCAGATATATGTAAAACAGAGGTGGCATTCAGCAGGTTCTGACCGGTTCTTCAGAATCGGTAGTAGAAATTTTGAGTAGTTCAGAGAACTGGCAAATACCACTTCTGATTGGAGATTTTACAGTATCTTTACCCTGCAACTCCCACCAAGCCATGCCCACAGAACCAGTTGTAAAAAAATTTGAATCCCACCACCGGTAAACATACATGTGTATTTAAAAAAGCTAAATGTTATATGATGCAGAATTCAACTTCTTCTTTTGAGGCTTTTGCAAAACGGGACTGCGCTTCCTATTAATCTTTCATGTATTGAACATGAATAAATTACAATTGATTGTATAACTCAGGATGAACAGAGTACATTATAGTATCTTTAGACTTTTGAAAAATGAACACTAAAATTAAATGAACCAAATCCTCCTTCTGTGCAGAAATCCAGTTTAGCCTATCCAGCCATCCATTTTATTTCTTCAAAAGGATAGCTAGCATTTTGTGACTACTAGAACCAAGGATTCTTGTTGATCCACTTGTAAGTCCCGAGATGATCTATTCATATGTTAAGATTTGCCTTCTGTTTAACGCCTGCATAAGGGATGACCTGATTTCTCCCAGGCTACAGGTGAGAAGGAAGAGATGGAAGAGCTGCAGGCTTATAATCGTCGGCTATTACACAACATCTTGCCCAAAGATGTGGCAGCTCACTTTCTGGCACGTGAACGCCTCAACGATGAGCTGTACCACCAGTCGTGCGAATGTGTAGCTGTCATGTTTGCCTCGATCAGCAATTTCTCTGAGTTCTACGTGGAGCTGGAAGCCAACAATGAGGGTGTTGAATGCCTTCGGTTGCTCAACGAGATCATTGCTGACTTTGACGAGGTGAGTGTGTGTTTTTTAGAAGATTGGAAAATGGAAGGCACTAAAACTCAGTGGGGTAAAAAGTCTCAGTTTTTCAGGAAGTGGCATGACATGGCCCTCCAGGCATTGCTGGACTACAACTCCCATTAGCTCTAAGCGGTAGGCCAACAGTTGACGAGAGGGATTGTAGAGTTGCAGTCCAACAACATCTGGAGAGCCTTGAAAGGAAAATAGAAAGATCATGTTATGATATGATTTCCCTCTATTTACAACAGCAGAAACCTGCATAGTGAATGCTGGTGGCTCCAACAGTGACTGGCTTCACACATCTCATTAAGCAAGATGGTTTGGTTTGGGTGTTATGTAGACTCAGATGTTGTGGTTTGTCAAGCATTGTTTATAGACTCAGCTAATTGGACTGAAGGATTTCCCCCCCCCCAATTGTTTGGGGTGGGGAACATCATTTGGGGGTTTCCCCCCCAATTTTTCCATTTTTTCTCCAGGCATTCCCATCTCTAGACTGTACCCTGGTTAAACAAATTGTGACTTAGCAGACTACAAATCCTGCAATTATATTCCTTGGTATACTTTTTCTTCACTCACTTTTAACTACAGAATGAATCTAAGTTGCTTGAAGTGGTCTGACAGCCAACATTCAGCAGCCATTACATGTAGGAAAAGATGTAATATAAATGTAGTTGGTCCGCTAAATAACCTTAAGTTTGTCAGGTGAATTTAGATCACCTTGATTGATAGAAAAAAACATTGGTTAAGGACACAGAAGCTAGCTGTCTGAATATGAATATTAATCTTCAAAGTTGCAAATAAAGAAAAAAAAATTCTCCCTGAAAATTTTAAAGGATCAAGAATGTTTGATTCTAAGAAATAATCATCTCTTATCTGCATGGGTCTGCTGGAGACCTGTCTGTGGCAGAATGTGCTCTGCATTGCAATAGATTTTATTAAAAGTAACAAGTCATCTTGATGAAGGATAGTGTGTGTGTATGTGTGTGTGTGTGTGTTTCTCTCTGTGATGGTCATAAGTGTGAGGATCACCTTTTCACTGCTCGATGAATGAACGCCAATCAAATCGTAGTAAGTCGAGGCCTACCTGTGCTCCTTGTTGATCTTTAGATTTTTTGCAATCCAGGTAGCTCCGTCAGAATTCTCAGCCTGACTATTCAAAAGCCGCACTTGCCCTTTTTCAACATGTTCTCTTCAGTTGTTCTAGGTCAGGGGTCCCCACCCTGTGGGCCTCAGCCCACTACAGATCCATGGCTTATTTGCAGCCAGGCCGTGTGAGTGGCCGACTGGTGTGAGCACTCAGCACCACTCACACAAGCATCAAGGGGCTTGTGCCCCAGTCATGTGAGCGTCACAGGAGGTCCTCATGCGAGCATTGCGGGTGCTTGGGGTCGCACTTGTGCTTGTGTGCGCACAGCTGCCCCTCCCACAAAACCATCCCCTCTTTCCCCCTTCCCTCTGTTTCCAATCTGGGACGCCAATCTGGAAACGTTGGGGAACTCTGTTCTAGGCTATTGTGACAGCACTACCAATAGCACGTAGACTTTTATTCTGCTTCATAGTGTGTTACAGCATTCTCTGGGTGACTTACAAAGTCAGCATATTGTCCCCGACAATCTGGGTCCTCATTTTACCAACTTGGGAAGGATGGGAGGCTGAGTCAACCTTCAGTTGGTGAGGATTGAACTCCTGGCAGAGGGCAGAGTTAGCCTGTATTCTAGTGCATTCTACTACATTCTAAGCACTGCGCCACCACAGGGCTCCTGGCAGAATCAGTCAGGTCTTGTTTTTAGCCCTGAACAACTTGGGACCAGATTATTGGCAGTAACCTTCAGCATTATGCACTGCTGATAGCCCAGGGAATTGGATGAGTTTCAAAGGGGAAGGCTTGTGCCTGCATAGATTGTAGCAATGCCCCCCCCCCCCATACTATATAAATCAGCAGTTGCTTAAACCATATTTTTTCCTGGACTCACATAACTACTGTGCGGTCCCAGGAAAATACCAATTTGAATTTAGAAAGGCAGTGACAGGATGCAGCTACCTAAAATACAGGTAGTCCTCTACCCTGCTATGGGGAGAGGCACTGCTACAATCTATGCAAAGGTGTCCAAGGCTGAAAAAAATGCCCATTTATAAAGTTTTCCCTGACTTGTTGACCCTGTATCAGGAGCATAAGAAACCATTTTGGGAGCAGAGCCAAGTTTCTGCCGATCTGAGAATATTTTAAACGGTGATATAGTAATGCTCATAATATTAAATGGCATGATCCTTCCTCCTGTCTATAGATCATCAGTGACGAACCATTCAGGCAGCTGGAGAAGATCAAGACAATTGGAAGTACTTACATGGCAGCATCAGGGCTGAACGATAGCACCTATGACCGAGAGGGGCGCTCTCACATCACTGCACTGGCCGACTATGCCATGAGGCTGATGGAGCAGATGAAATATATCAATGAACACTCTTTCAATAATTTCCAAATGAAAATTGGTCAGTTAAAGTTTTGGAAGTAGCAAGGGGGAAAAGAGGGATTGCAATGCATTTAAGTTGTTGTTTCATTCTGACCTTTGAGATTCTTTCCGCCCTTCTAGGACTAAACATTGGGCCAGTAGTGGCTGGTGTGATTGGAGCCCGAAAGCCACAATACGACATCTGGGGCAACACTGTAAATGTTTCTAGCCGTATGGACAGCACTGGCGTCCCTGACCGCATTCAGGTGAGACCAGTTATGGGGTGACCATTTTCCCATCATGAATAAAACGATCACTACTTAATCTTAAAATAAATTTTTGCCTTAAATTGAATATTGCTTTATTCAAGCTCACGCTAATTAAAAAAAAATGGATGGGATTTTGCAAAAAGCCAAGCATCACATTGATTTTTATTTTAGAAAATGGTCTTTTTAGCTGGAGCCAGCAGTTTCTTTGAAGATAAAAATAAGTGTGTTCTTATTTGGATCTAGTTTGGAGGTCTTTACTAAATGAATCGAAGGGATGTAGTGGCTAAGATGCTGAGCTTGTCGATCAGAAAGGTCGGCAGTTTGGCGGTTCGAATCCCTAGCACTGCGTTATGGTGTGAGCTTCCATTACTTGTCCCAACCTAGCAGTTCGAGAGCATGTAAAAATGCAAGTAGAAAAATAGGGACCACTTTGGTGGGAAGGTAACAGCGTTCTGTGCACCTTTGGCATTTAGTCATGACGGCCACATGACCACGGAGATGTCTTTGGACAGCGCTGGCTCTTTGGCTTAGTAACAGAGATGAGCACCACCCCCTAGAGGCGGAAGCGACTCGCATGTTTGTGCGAGGGGACCCTTTACCTTTACTATATGAATCAGCTGCTGCTTAAGGAAACCACACTTTTTCCTGGATTCACGTGACAGCTGTATTGTCCCAGGAAAATACTCATTTGAATTTAGAAAGGCAGTGACAGGATACAGCTACCTATATACAGGTAGTCCTCTACTTACACCACAATTGAGTCTAACATTTCTGAAGTGAGAAATTTGTGAGTTTTTGCCCCATTTTACGATCTTCCTTGCTACAGTTGTTAAGTGAATTACTGCAGTTGATCAGTAAGTAAACTGGTTGTTAAGTGAATCTGAGTTCCCCATTGATTTTGCTTATCAGAAGGAAGCAAAAGGGGATCACATGACCTTGGGACACAGCAACGGTCATAAATATGAACCAGTTGCCAAGCACCTGAATTTTGATCATGTGACCATGGGGATGCTGGAAAGGTTTTAACTGGAAAAACAACCACTTTTTAAATGTCATTGTAATTTGAGCAGTCATTAAATGAACTGTTGTAAGTGAAGACTACCTGTAGTTTTATAGTTTTAAGAGCTGTGGTGGCTCAGTGGTTAGAATACAGTACTGCAGGCTAATTCTGCTGACTGCCAGGGGTTTGATTCTGACCGGCTCAGGGTTGACTCAGCCTTCCATCCTTCTAAGGTCAGTAAGATGAGAACCCAAATTGATGTGGGGCAATATACTGATTCTGTAAACTGCTTAGAGAAGGCTGTAAAAGCACTGTGAAGTTATATATAAGTCTAAGTGCTATTGCTGTAGTTTTAGATTTGATTTAAGATGAAAGTGCTTTGATTTTTGCGGCTTTGGCTATATCTTGTGATAATGAATTTCATGGCTACATGGTGAAGAAGTCCTTGGTAGAAATGTTGAGACTCTTAGACTCATTTCTTTGGCTGATTACTAAGAATTTTTGTCCCTGCTTTTTTTCCTCCCCTAGGTGACAACTGACCTCTATCAGGTATTAGCTGCCAAAGGTTATCAATTGGAGTGCCGTGGAGTCATCAAAGTCAAGGGCAAAGGCGAGATGACTACCTATTTTTTGAATGGAGGCCCTACCAGTTAGCAAGAACCTTTGGAACCAAGGAAACTTTTAAGCTGGGCTTAAGCAGCCACGGGGTTAATCGGTTCTTTCTGTTTGATCTGAATTTTAGAACCAAACTTCTGGAAAGGAGAGCCCTTATGTTTCTATCATGGCATCCTCAACGGTGTTGACAAAGAGAAGATGGGTGTTATCACTCTGCCCCTTAAGAGACTTATTTTTTATTTATTGGGAGCAAAGCCTAATTTGGAGTGCCCCTCCATCTGCTGGCCCATTTCTTTGGAATCAGGAAAACAAACTCATTCTTGTAGAACTTACTCTTCTCCTAGCATTGACCAAACAAACTGGCGAGGGGAAGCTAACAGCAGTGGTTAAAAGTCACACCGATTTATAAATCTCTGGATCCAGAAAGCTGATATTTTCACTTTCATTCTGAAGAGGGCTGTTCCTCCCACTTGCCTCTCCCCAAAGTTATTTAGAGGCTCTTGAAAAGAGGCTGTATTTCTCTTGCCGGTGGCACTTTACCACAACTTTGGGAAGTTCATCAATGCTGCTTGCCCTCAAAATGCCTATTGAACGTCTCATTAGAACATCACATCTCTCACAGCAACACCCGCTTAGTCTGTTTTTTGCACACGTGCACACATTTGTCACTGTGAAGTTCAGGAATGCGTATTTCTTGGGAAGGGGTGATTGTTTGGGGAAGGGAGGGGTACAGTTCTTATTTGCCAAACAGCTGTGAGGAAAGAAGGGTGAGGTTTGAGGTGCTTCAGAAAAAGGGACCTTGAGACTCTGACTTTGATACCAAAGAAAAGGTGTGGGGTGAGGCAGCTTGTTTTCTCCACCAGTCCTGCCTTTCCAAAATAGGCAGAGAAAAACATAATCCCACCTTATGGAAGAGCAAAAGGAGGAGATTGACCTATGACTGGATGAAGTGGTTTGATAGGCTTCCCTCTTTCACTTTCTGCAGGAAGCCCCCAGAAGAAAAGAAATGGCAATTGTTAGCTCCTAAGTGTGAAGGATGCTTTTCCTTCCATGTAGGACTTCGGTTACAGCTGTTTCCCATCCACCTACAATTTTCTTCAAAATTCCCTATCCTATGGTCTTCCTGTCATTTTTTTTTTTGCTGGGGGTGGGGGAGGGAACTGCAATGTTTGCATTAAACAGTCCAGGATTGAGGTGTCCTTGAATTGGTCCTCCTTGACTTTGGAAGAGAGGAGGAAAAAGGAAAGGGCTTACAAATCAGCAACAAGAGCCAGTGTTACACACTAGTGTAAATTGGGGAGAATTTGGTGCTGCAGATGTGGGTGGGCCCTGGGGTTCTCTCTGTCCAAAGATTGCTGGAAGATCAGAGAAATTAAGCTTGAGTATTGCAGTAAAAATAAATTTAAAAATGTTTGTTTTGTTTGCACACATATGATAAAAAGGGATGAAAATCCAGCGATGGAAATTCTGCACTTAGTGGGATTTGGTACTGCATGACTCTCAGTTCTAAAACTATTTCTTCTACTGATTACTGAATTAACTCCAATAGTGGGAAGAAGATTTGCCGGATGATGAAGACATGAAGCCTGCTTCAGTTTTGTGGCTTTTTTTTTTGCCTTTGTTTTCTCCTTTATGGAGAGGGTATGATTGTAATCTCCATGGTGCCTGCAACTTTCTTTTTTCCCTGAAGAGATATAGTATCTTACTTTTGATTCTCCTCCCCTGTTACGTTCTCATTACAGCTCTGGATTTTACTGGCTGTAGCATTTCTTTTAACAACGGCTCAGCTAAGGTTGCTTTGATCTTGTCTCTGATGAGTCTACAATTGGCACATTGCAGATTCCCTCCCTACCTCCACCTCTCAATGTTGACAGTTTTGAACCAAGGCTGGGTGTGCTGGAGTGTCAATTCTTTTATCAGAAGTGGCAGGTAATAGGAAATCCAAGCAATGAAGTGGTAAGATAATGTAATATTTCTGTTTCTCTAAAGCAGATGAGGGCAAAAAAAAATTGATATGAAGGTGGTTTTTTTTAAGCAAGCTGGAGAGATGATGATCATTTTAAAGTGCTGGTTTAAAGATCTCTTTAATTGCTTCAATTTTTTTAAATAATTTTTTTTAATGGAAGGCAATCGCCTCTGAGCATAGTCTCTGTGATATTAGTGCCCATCTTGATGACAGGCTCCTCAGGAGGAGAAAAGTGAATGGTGTGACAAAAACATCTTTGCCCATATCTCCTTACTCCATTTAGAGTTGATGCTAAAATGTCTCAACCTTGTGGAGAAAGTGATTATGGTACTTATTTGGTACTTTTTGGGTTTGTGTATATATACATATATATATATACATACATTATATATATATATATATATGTAAGTTTTCGCGGGTACTTACATGTATGGCATTCAGCTTTGTTCAGGTATTTTCCCACGTCATTGTAGTTCTTTTAAAGTTGTAGCATCGTTTCAGCAGAATCTCATCTGCCGTCATCAGGCTTCTGTATAGTGTCTCACAGATGAACACTATACAGAAGCCTGATGATGGCAGATGAGATTCTGCTGAAACGTTGCTACAACTTTAAAAGAACAACTACAATGACGTGGAAAAATACCCGAACAAAGCTGAATGACATACATACATACATACATATATATGTATGTGTGTATGTATATATATATATATATATATATATATATATATATATATATATATATATATATATATATATATATATATATATATATAATTGTAATATATATATAATTGTAATTATATATATATATATATATATATACATATATATACATATATATATATATATATATATATATATATATATATATATAAATTATATATTAAAGATCAGTTTATATTATGCTGTTTCATTTTTATTCTGTCTAGTGCATTTCAGTGTGTCTACCTATTCATCATCTCAGCTTCCCCCTGTCCTATGCACACACATACAATATACACATGCCCAGGAATGGAAAGATGAGGAGGGAGAGGGCAACATTAAACATATGATTTCATTGGACTGGCATTATTGCATACTGTTACCAGTTTTGTTGTACAATTAAAAAGCCCTAAGTTGCAATGCCATGTGTGCCTCTGTGCGAGAAAGCACATTTGAACATAATGAGACTTATTAAATACAGATGGTCCTCAACTTGCAACCATTTATTTAGTGATTGAAGCTGCATCCTTGAAAAAAAGTGCTATTTTTCACACAACCCGGTGCAGCACCCTGTGGTCACAGGATCAAAATTCACGTTTGGCAACTGGCTCATCTTTATGACAGTTACTGTATCTTTAACCTTATTACTATTAACCACTGCAGTAATTCACTTAACTGTGGTAAGAAAGGTCATAAAAGGGGGTAAACTCACAATTGGCTTAATTGTCATAAGTCAAGACTTCCTGTAATGCACTGGAGATGTTTGGTGGCAGCAGTGTTAATAGCTGAAGGACAAAGCAAGTTGGGTAAAGTTTAACAAGCTTCTTGTTTTGTTTTAATATGCCACTGCAATTACGTGACAGTGGCTCCCAAAACTGAAATGCAATCTCAGTTCAGCTGTGCAACATGATAAAAAACAGTTTCAAATGAAGAGGATGGCAATCCTTCACTACTCATAGGCTTTAAAGTTTTGAAAGCCCCGTTAAAAGGCCATTTTGAGCAGATTGCCTAATTAGTCTTGGTGGAGCCAATATTCCTTCCTTCCCTCATACAAAGGCCAGACCTGAGCTCTGCTCTCCTGCACAATGTTGCTTCATCTCACATGGTGATGGGATGGGATCTTAAACAGATCCTCTCAGCCTGAAAAGCATAGCCATTATGGACAATATTTACTGGGTAATTGGTCATAAACAATTTTAAACCATTTAAGAAAACTTGATATTTAAAGGATGTGTACACATTCTTTCCTTGGGAAGCTGGACATATTCTAATGAGATTGATGGGGGAGGATAGCTGCAGTATCTCCTGCCTGCACTCCCTCGTTTTAAGAGCTAATCCTATCAAGTATGATTAACATGTTGATCATAAAACTCAATCAATCCATCTGGTGGTCATGAAAGCTGAGGATTCTATATATTGTAGACCCATCTCTGTAGAGAGGACACCAGCTTGTGAAGATTAATATTTTAAAATGAAAATGCCTCCATTTATAAAAATTATTGCTGAACTCACAGTTGTCAAACTTGCCATACCATGATGTCATATGACATATTGTGACATTTCTTTACCTTTGCAGAGCTGGGGTGCATATGGCCTGCGCATGACACATCTGGCCTGTGGACTGCCAGTTTTGACATCCCTGGCCCTAACCCAGGGATGTCAAATTCCTATTATGGCGGCATCACATGATGTATCGTAATTTCCACCCCCCTTTGCTAAACCGGATGTGGGCGTGGCTAGCATATGATGCATTTGGCCTCTGGGTGGTGGTATTCAAGTTCTCAGCAGTTCTGGAGAACCAGTAGTGGAAATTTTGAGTAGTTGGAGAACTGGCAAATACCACCTGTGACTGGAGATTTTACAGTATCCTTCCCCTGCCACACCCATAAAGCCATGCCCACAGAACCTGTAATAAAAAAAATTGAATTCCACATTGCATGGGCCATTGGTTTGACAGCCCTGCCCTAATTGATTAAGTCCACATATTTAAATCACTTAAAGGATTATATGCAAGATGGTTGTTTCTTTTTTAAAGCTGTCTTTAAAGATGCAAACAATTCAAAAAATAAAATGAACAGCCAAAAAAAAATCTCAGAATGGACATCTCTTATTAAAGCCATCATATTAATTCATATCTTATACAATTAATATGGTTTAAGGCAGTTATTTAACAGTGTGTGCAGGTGGGAAATTAAATGTACATAGTTTATGCTAATCTTCTAATTGGGAAAGATGTATGAATTAGTGATTGTACAGCCTATACCCCAATAGACAAATAACAGAAAAACACAGTAAATAAAAACGAGAGAAATTCTACAATTTCCTGTCCTCAGCCTATAGTATTAAAGCTGAGATGAGTGAATAATATTGCTGTATTGAAGACTGGCTGGCAACAAGAGCGCAGAATTGTGATAACAAATTGATGTTTTTTTATTTATTTATTAGAATTTGTCAAAAACAAGAACAAGAATAAAAGAATGAAAATACAATGACAGGGATGATAGGCATTTTAGTGCACTTAAGCACACCCCCTCCTCTAACCACTTAAGTATGGTGTAAGGTCCATGGAAGTCAATTTGTGACTAAAACTGAAAATTTGTAGCTGAAACAACTGAATCGGGTAAAGCATTATAGATTTTGACAACTCTTACAGAAATTATATTTTTACAGTCAAGTTTAGAACGATTTACATTGAGTTTAAAGCAGTTGTTAGCACACGTATTATTGCCATTAAAACAAAAAAAGTCATTTGCATTACATATAATTTTGTATGCAATACATAGGTCTGACTGCAAGCGAAGCAGTTCTAAGTTATCCAAATTGAAAATTTCAAGCTTAGTAGCATAGGGAATTCTATTGTGTACAGAAGAGTGCAAAGTTTTCTCATAAAATACTTCTGAACCCGCTCAATTGTACTGATGTTAGATATGTTCTTAACATTTTCTATAATGGAAATTCACTAAAACCCATCCTTGGAAATTTTGCTTATATTTTAAAATCTTTCAATCCACTATCTCACATTCTGTAATTTAACCTTTGTTCTTTAATGCCTGAAACTAAATTGCACTTTGTTTTCATTGAAAACATGAAAAGTCATTAACATTAGTACTTTCTGTGCCTAAGTAGCACTATCTGCTGGGTGGGTGGGATATTAAACTTTTACAGGCTGCAAATTAAATTAAATACAGGCTGTTAATTAAAATGTAAGTAAATCCTGGAACCACTAATCAAGAAGCAAACTTGTAGTGATAGAAATTTGGTTGTATTGAAGTGAATTCCAGCGCACTTCCTTTAAATCTCTTATGGAAACCATATCAAGTTTTATATAGAACACTATTTGAAAATCCTTGATCTACTCAGCCTTAGATGATCTTGGAAAAGTTACTTGTGGGGTTGGCTCTGTAAATCTTGGAAGGGAGATTACCAAGATATTATATGGCTGATCTGGAAAATAATCCACAAGAAAGGTAGGGACAAATAATGTCTACATTGTTGCCAAGACAATTAAATGGATGAGTTGATGAAGTCATCAGGAACTGAGCTTGATTCAAATGAATATTTGGGATTGGATGATATTATCTGTGGCTATGGTAAGAATTGGTAATTTTGAGCATGGTTACCTACTCATTAAAATACAATGAATGTAGGACCCACTTAATACCTCTATTCTGCCAGGTGAGAGACTTTATTTTTTTAGGTGATGGTGCAGGTTAGGGCTTCTGAGCTGAAGTTAAGGACTTTTATCCATTAACAAGCAGAATATGCAAACACAATCATTAGAGGGCAAGGACACAAATTGTGAGCCTGCAATTTGACTCTCTAAAGATGGTCAACTTGTAAGATGATTTTATACCCAGGTTTATTTTTCTTGAAATGGGGAAGCAAATATCTCCGGCTGTCAGCAGGTTGGCTCAACAGAGTAAACCAGAAATAAGCAGAGCAGAGGGAGTGGTGTGGTCCACATTTCTATCTTAAACCACTTGATTGGGGGGGGGGGTTTGAAGATGGCATGCCATTTTTCCCTGTACCATTTTTCTATTAACCCAGCCATCATGAATATTTAAGTGTTATTCCACATTATACACATTGTAAACCACTGAAAATGATCAGACTGCAATGGGGGCATAAGCAAGGAATATTGCTGTAATGAGTGACATGCTACTACTGTGTAAATGAAAATATTTTTCTAATGCAAGAAAAACAACTCTCCTTCTGGACCCAGGCCAGATTGTGTTCTGCTGTGGATTTATTGAAAACAAACACACACAAAAGTCTCCGCCTCTTGCAGGAGAGACAGAGGGGGAACAAACTTGACAATTCCACATATTATCCCGGTCAAGGGGCTCTTCTGCTTCTTCTTAGGCTTCAGGAACCTGGACTCAGAACAGGCTGAACAGAGGATCAGTGATTGCCATGTAGTCTATAAACCTACAAACAAAAAAACAAAAAAACAAACCCAAATGGAAGTGTTAATTCCCTTTCCTGTTCCTAGTCTCTAGATAGAACCAGTAAAGTGCACTACCTCTGTTTAACAGAACGAAATATAACCGTGGAATGAAAATTTGTTCTGCAGAATACCTCCGTATTGTTTTGAATCTAAGCACCGAGCAATGACAATCATCTTTGGGCTAATGAAGACTGTACCCCGCAAATCAATCCCATCCAAAGGGGACAAGCGATTTAGAGTTTGCTTCTGAGCGACCCAAGTTTTTAAACCCCCGAGCCCCCAACCTCGCCGTACTCAGTCCAGCAAAGGGCGAAGAGCTTCCCCGCAGGCGCGGTACTTCTTTAAGGGCTCCCGGGTGTCATGTGATCCCTTAACCCTCCACTCCCCCACCGCTGCCCCGACTCGGCTCATTCCGACTCGCTGAGCCAATGGGGTCGGATCGGGGCGGAAGGTGTTTTTAAAGCCAGGTGCCGGCAGCTACTCGTTCATTTGCTACGGTAAGACAGACCGCCGTCCGCCTCCTCTCTGGAGGAAGATATCTGCCCACTTGCAAGGACAGCTGATGAGGTGGGAGTCATGAGGTCTCAAAAACAATGTCCGTTTCCCGTCCCGTTTCTCCCCCCCCCCCCCCCACTTTTCGCAGTGCGCCTCCATGTCACCGTAGCATGACGAAAAGTGCACGTGTATGTTTACGTACACACGCGCGAGAATATCCTGAGGGGAGACAAGATTGGCAAACTATACGGGTGCACCTTACTATGCCCCCTGGCGGTCCTTCCGCGCAAGGTGCACTCGGTGACCGATGTTTGATGGCCCGGTTTAACAAAACAGACTTGTTGCTGGTTTGGGCTGCTCCCGAGAAGGATTACGTTTCAGTTTCTGAATCGGGCATATTTATAGGGGTTCGTACTAGCTGATGTGACATGCTTCTTCCTCCCCCGCCCCCCGAAAACCCAATCTCCCTCGAATTCAGACATATACAGCCCACGGCTATAATCCAGGAAAAATGTTGTCCGGTATGCATTTTCTCTCTTAAGCTGTATTCATACAACGCGATGCGTTAGATCTAATGAATTGATTGTACGATACAATATATTAAGCTAAATGTGGTCAATTTTGGCTTTTACTAGAGTTGGGGAGGGGGCTTGGCCACTTTTGATGTGTGCAAATCTGGACTTTTCATTAGTTTATGGTTAAGTGTCTTATCTAAACCTGGAAAATGGGCTAGTTAAGTAATCAGATAGAGCAGGTTGTGAGAATGTAGGTTTAAGGTAGCAGGAGCTGAGATGTTATCTCATCCAACATTCACCTTAAGCAACAGCAAAATATAGTACATTTCATGCTGTTTTGTTTATCAATGTACAAATACTCATGTAAATCTTAAACTAGTTTAAGTAGGTATAAAAGCAATGTTGATTTTGTGAGAGTTCTAGGTCTGCTAGAAGTCTAGTTTCCTTTTAAAAGAATGAATGCAACATTATTCTCTCAGCTTTCATGCAAAAAAACACAGGAAGTCCTTAATTTTGGGACAGAGTCCCATCCAATTATACTTTGGGTCTTCTCAGTTTCTTATGAAAGATTAGGGTAATTGTACATCTAGAATCCATCTGTTTTGATGTAATTATTTTAGTCTACAATTTAAGTTCTATAATTGTGTGCAGGTAATCCATGCTTATGACCATTTGAAGTTATGACACTCCCCCTGCCCCCCAAAGAACCTACTTTTGACTCTTTGAAGGTACAGATGTTATATTCCCCCCTGCCTATCTTCCTCCCCCCCTTCTGCTCTGCCAGGTCAGCTCACTGATGAATTAAATTTATGAACTTAAGTTTACCAGTACTGTGGCCCTGATTCTTAACTAGATTTCTCTAAAAATACGAAGTTTCTTACACCTGTAAGTCACATATTATACTGATACAGTTTCAGATAAAGGAAGGGAAGTTAGATCATCCATTTTAGACTAAATGGAAGAACTAATTCTTTGTTGCTCACTGAATGCTTACTTGGTCATGGGGCTCCGCACCTGTGGATGCCTTGTCACCTTTATCCAAGGTAATGTATCTTCTGGCTTGATTGATAGATTTTTAGGCTGCCACCAACCAATATCTTGTCCACAAGTTAGTGATACCCTATATTCTTGATTGGGGTCTAGAAAAGAGAGTAAATCTTCTAATTGTTTGGAAAAAGCTTAAATATGTAGGGACGGCAAGGTAGGGTCTCTAAAGAAAATTGTCTTTGACCAAGCAGGACTTTATTATTTGAATAATAATAAAGCCTCTTCCTCCTGCTATTTCTTATTTAACTTTATTATTCCCTGGAAACCTGAGGGCTATTCTTTCCTGTATTTTGTCAGGCTTGCTAACCTAGCCTGGAATCATTAATACTTTCCTAGTACTTAATATGATGGTTTCATTTATTTTAAACTGTTGGCTAAGAATTAGTATTCAACTTAGTATCTATGGGTAGCTTTAAAAGATGGGAGTTCCTGGTTGACCTCTTCTGGTTTGGAATCTAAGAATAATCAGGCCTGATTAGTATTTGGATAGGAAACTACCAGAAAATAGGAGAGGTATGGAGGAAGATAGTGGTAAAACAATTTTTATTCCTCTGTCATGAGAACTTCATGGATATGTCATGAAATCATCAGGAATTGAGCTCAAGTCAAAGGAGACTATTGCAGCTGATTGCTACATTATTTGATCATCAATTAATTGGAAACAAACGTCAAAGTGAAGGTTTTTGCTTCTTTTCCATACTACCCAAATAGCTGGCAGTGAATATAGAAGGACCAAGCTATGAGGCAAGGCTTTTGTGATTTGCTTTCCTCATCCACTGCAGGAAACCCAGGGGCCATCAGGTTTTCTTCTGGTTCAGCCCACATAGCATGCTCTTGAGCTATGTGCTCCCTATCCATGCTGTTGCTCTTAAACCAAAAGACTTGAAGTATATTGTAAATTGTGAGTACGGTTACCCCTCTGCAATGTATTCCCTGGGGGAACGCAGACCCAGCAGCCCTTCCAGGCATTATGGGATTTTTTCACCCATGGCCAATATGCTGCACGATCACAAATGATGCCCATTGTGATTAAACTTCTAGTGAATCATAGGTTCCTCTATTCCTGCTGTGAGTATTTATGCATTTATTGAAACTTTGATTTAAACCTGACTCTTGGTGCTTCTTCACCTACATTTCTTGAGCCGTTTCTGTCTGATAGCCTCTTGATATTTCTCATGGCTGCCCTGGTGTTCAGTGTCATCACCATATCCAAATTGTCCTATGGGTGGGAGCTTTGGGTAGAAAAGTTCCAATTTGGGAGGGATTGTTCCCACTGGAGATGGACAGAAAAAAAATGTCACTCCAGAAGAAAGCAATTCTCGGACAAGATTCAGAGTAAGTTATACGCAAAAAAAATTCATAATACTGAACTATTCATAATACTTAACAGTGTTGAAGGTGCAGTATATAATTCCATTTCTTAAAGAATGATTAATAAGAGACAGCCTGGAAAACCTGCTTATATCTTTACTCTGATTATTGTTGAAAGGCATTTTAAAATGTTAATTGTAAAACAAAGATTACAGCATCATTATAGCAGTAAGTTTTTGGAATGCATAAATTTTAACAGAAAGACAGCTGTACTAGATAATATATTTGTCTGAAATTAAGCCTAGTATAGATATTTGGTCTTCAAATGTCTGGATGCAATACATCAGATTGCAGTAGCAGAAAATATACCCGAAAAATTGCCTGTGTGTACCTGTGATCTTGAGGCAAACTCATGGGTTGAGGAGAAATACTGGTTAAAATCTGTAATTACATTTAGTCATGCTGTTCCACATGTGCATGAAATATTAACTCGAATTGGTGGTTAATTAATAGGATCCACTATAGATAAGCTGGTCTATACAATATCATTTTCATTGAACAAAGCCGCTTATCTGGCAGACCCATAATCTAAAATTTCTCAACTTTTTCTGAGGTAATGTATATATATCCTTGATTTTTTGCACCAGTCCAAATGTGGAAGGTAGCTATACAATGTTTCCTCAAAAATAAGACTTATCCTGAAAATAAGGCCTGGCTTGATTTTTACACGTGCCTAATATAAGTTTACCCCCAAAATAAGTCCTAGTTGAGATCCCGCCCACTCCATCCCACCATCTGGTTGTACAAGGTAGTGCAAGGTGCATATGTAAAAATTAAGCTGGGGGGGTGAGTAGGTAGAGCTGCCCCACAAGCCCTGCACCCACTTACTTTAGGACCGCTACAGCCAAGCCTCCCACACCCCGACAGCTGTCATGCTGCTGCTCAACAGCTGTCATGGCTGCTCGCAGCTGGATGCCATGCAGCGCATTGTGCTGGTGCTGCTGCTTGCTGCAGGAGGTAGCACAGCACATTGCGCCGGTGTTGCCATTTGTGGCAGGACACTATGTACTGCATCGCACTAGTGCTGGCCTCCTGCCACAAGAGGCAGCACCTGCACAATGAGCCATGTAGCATCTGTCCGCAAGCAGTCACAGAAGTCAGGCCATGGTGCGGCAGATGTTGGGGCTTGAGAGCCCTGGGCTGCAGCTGTCTTAAGGTAAGCAGGTAAGACACACACACCCCCAAAAAAATAAGACCTGGTGCTTATTTTGGGGCCCAAAAAAACCTTAAGACCAGGTCTTATTTTCAGGAAAACACGGTATGTATGATAGCAACATATTCACAATGAAAAACTGAGATTTGTGTTGAAGACTGAAATTCATCCACTTTCCCGTTCACTAAAAATATTTCAGTGCACCAGTGTATGTATAAGTGTGTGTGTGTACATGTAGCATTACATATTAGAATTTCAAAATTGTTATTCCTTGGGCCTAGGAATAACAATTTTACCAATATAATTGGATTGATATTCTCTTTGCTGAAATCCCACCTTTTAAAACATGTCATGGAGATGCAAATTATTGCATACTCAATGCTTATGTTCCAAATGTAAGGTTTATGTTGGTGCGTATCTCATTTTAACAATATTGATTCCCTACTAATAGCAACAACTCTGGTTTGTTATGGTTTTTGTTTTAAATTTTGAAATTTTTGAAGTGTGCATAAATATACATGCAGAACAACTCTTAATAAATCCCAAGAAACAAAGAAATCAAACTTTCTAACTTTATTTAGATAATGTCCTTACCTGGCATTTCATATTTTGGTAATGATATTTTTTTATCACGAAAGGGATCCTGAAGACCTAGAAAAGTTAATCCGAAGAAAGCCATTACCTGAGCTTTATGTTTTAGTACTTAGGTTCAACTGTATCCAACTGCAATATTCCATTTCCTGGTTTCTGAACCGTGTTTGCTTTGTTACCATGGTGATATACTGCTGAACTTAGTATATTAGCTAAGAAAGCAGTTTGTGATGTCTTAAGGCAATAGTTGAAGAAGTTATGTATTTTGGACCCCCATTCCCTATTGTTATGTCATCAACTTGCACTTATTTGCATATAACATCAAAGGATGAACAAAAATGCTCCCAGCTAAGGTTGATCACATTTGTTTTGCTTGCCAGTTGGGAGCACCTAACCGACCTTGGCTGACCCCAGAAAGTTAAGCAAGTTTGGACCTGGTCAGTCACCAGAAGAAAGATTACCAGGTGTGGTGGTCTCCCATGGAAAGAATGAGACACAGGCTGGTGTACTTGGGATGGGAGCCCAGAATAAAATTCCAGTGCTTCCTTTTATTGAGATTTTTGTGCATAGTAAGCAATTAGATTGTGGTTTAATAATTAGATATAGTACAGGCTTGTTTGCAGTTGTCTAAGCTGCCTCTTTGTTTGTATTTGTTCTTATTGTTCTTTTTTCTTTGTATTATCTTAGTGACCTTTAGACAGGCTTGAATGTATAAGGCATTATATTAATCATTGCTCAAACTCAGGCCAAAGTTTATTCCCACATCTCCCCTGTTTTAGTTTTTGATGATCGCGGATGCCTCGGTAGCTTTTCGCCATCTGCAACAGCAATTCTCCTTCCGTAGGCTTCACCCGACATATTCCTAAAAGTCCAGGGAGACATTGAATACAACAGCATACACAGAGAGAAAATATAATAAGCAATATCGCTCCAACAATTAGGTGATGAATCCATGAACCATCTGGTAACCAGGACCAAAGTGCAGACCACATGTCCAGTCCCTCGTGCTTTGATTGTAATGGATTCTCATTCAGGGTTTGTTCCATATGCTGTATAGTAGCTGTAATGTTTGGAGAATAATCAGAGATATACATGCAACAATGTGTATGAATCACAGCGCAAACTCCCCCTTGCGCTGCCAAAATAGTGTCCACCGCATATCTGGTTTGCAGGACAAAGTCAAGGATTTTTCCTTGCTCTTCTTCAAGCAGCTTTAGAGTTTTAATGGTGTCTTTAAACATAGTAACTGTCCAATTGTTTAAACGATGTAAATCTCTATAGTTCATCATGACTCCTAAAGGAGGAATAACTCCCCTTGATATCTGTGTCCAGTAGTCATGATTCAAAACAGAGTTTACTTCCGTTGCGGAACGCACATTGCGGATATGAGCGGTCCCCAAAGATTTTAAAATGACATGAGATGGGATTACTTTCCCAAAGGTGCAGACTCCTTTCCATCGTGCTGGCATGTGATCATAGGCCATCCGTCCACACAGCAACCATAGATTTGCTCCCAGGAGATGACCAACCTTATTTGGCTCAGCATAGATTAATTTTGCAAAGGATTCCGTTAACATAGCCAAATAAGTGGGCGGTGGTGCGTATTTCCCATTTGCACATTTGGGCAGCTGGTTTTCTATCATGATGGGACAACATGTGGCGGGGATAACTGGACACCCATTTTCATTGATCAAAGATATGATATCAAATTTAGAAATATTATGTACAAAGTAAGTGAGATTTTTAGTTTTCATGTCATCCGGATAAACCCGACTTCCATTGCTAATAACAATTGTTTTGTTGCAAAACGGATATGTTCCCAAGTAAGTCATATTTTCTACCGTCTCATTGTGGGTCCAGCAGATACCTGCCACCTCTTGGATTCGGCTTCCAAGATGCAATGTATTTATGTTACTTGTAGTCCAACTGCAATACCATATCCCTGAACAACCATAGCATTGTCCCTTATACCAGTCACCTTCGGCCAGAGGTACTGCAACCATTGGAAGCCCTGATGTTTAGTGAGTTGGCATGTGCATACGTACCCAACAATCAGTTTTATTATGAAGGTTTGCTAGCTTCCCCATGTCCTGGATCAACGTGTTTCTTTTCCATTCCCCCAAATCCATCCCCTTGCCCCTTTGGCTGATGATAAGGATGCACACAGCAAGCAGGAACCCAAACAACTGTCCCCTCATCTTCAACAGCAGCGTATCCTCGGCCCCGTTATCAGCGGGACAGGTCCTTTCCACGTTGGTTCTGGTAGTCTCTTATACCGAACTTTCGGTCTTGGCGTACCTGCAGAAGGGGAGGAAGCAAAATGCCTACTGGCTGCTGTAGCAGCGGGAGATCCTGTCATGTTTAAAAAATTTAAAGTGTATAAGGTAATATTAAGAATGTTTTGTATGTAAGGCAAGCCATATCCATCCACTTCCCCCGTTTTTGTTTTTGTGTGAAGGAGTGCTTGTTTTAGTGTCTGATGAGCTCGTTCCACAATGGCCTGACCAGTGGAATTGTAGGGAATGCCAAATTTATGTATAATTGACCATCGATGACAAAATTCCGCAAAGGCGGTGCTAATGTAAGCAGGGCCATTTTCGGTTTTGATCTCCATTGATGGCCCCACATGTGTGAATGTACGGAGACAGTGGTTGACTACATGTTTTGTAGCCTCTCCTCATTGAGGTGTTGCCATAATAAATCCTGAATATGTATCAATGGTGACATGCAGATGGTGCCATGGTTTGAAGGGAGGGTGTTGTGTGACATCCATCTGCCATAGTTGACAAGCTGATGTCCCCCGAGGATTTATTCCTTGAGGAAGAGCAGTGGATTGAGCACTGCAACTAGGACATTGTTGAATAATAGCTGCAGCTTCTGCAACAGTGAGACCAAATTGTTTACAAAGAGCTTTAGCATTTTGATGAAAATAGCTATGTGAGTCCCATGGAGTAACAGGAGAAAGCGAGAGACAGGACATGGCCGAGGCCGCTGCGTCAGTCACGTCATTCCCTTCCTGCAGCTCCCCGGGAAGTGGCTGGTGGCTGCGAATGTGTGCGATATGTAGAGAATGTGTGTGAGAATGAAGACAGCTTTGCAGAGCTAGAAACAAACTCATAAGATTAGCATCAACAGATGGAGAAAGATAAGCAAATTCAATGTTAAGTATCAATTGATAAACGTAAAGAGAATCCACAATAAGATTTAGTGGTTCTTGTGCAAATTCCTGTAAGGCCAAAATGGCAGCAGCTAATTCAGCCCTTTGTGCTGATTGCTGAGGGGTAATTTTTGTTTTCCATACCCCTTCCTGTCTCCATGCACAAGCGCTGTAGGTCTTACCACCATCCGCATAAACGGTCACTCCCCCAACTGGCTGCTTAGCAATAACTGAATTAAAATTTACAGATATGTTTCGAAGCAATTGGAAACGAGGGTTACTGGGGGTGTGGCAAGAAATCTTCCCTGGCCAATTTTCAAGAGCAATTTGCAATTCAATGGATTGACTATACCAAGTTTCCCACAGAGTGAGGGAGATAGGTAAAAATAGCTGAACTAGATCTATGCCATATAAATGCATACTGCGATTTCGGCCTTTGATGATTAACTCACTATAAAGCATAGCCATAGTAGAAACTGTTTTTCGGGGAGTATTTTGCAAATGCAACCATTCAATGATATAAACCTGCGCTTCATGTAATTGAAATAAAGCTGCAGTAGGCAAGGCTGGAGTTTGTAAAATTGCCAAAGCAAACGGAGTATCAGGAATGCATTGATCAACCCAATGCTGCGTTAAAGTCGCATTTACATGTGTCAGTACCTTCCTTTGTTCTGCTGATAAGGTTATAGCAGAATCCGGTCTCGCAGAGCCCTTTAGGGCCAAGAACAAGGGCTGGAGTACTGCTGTAGTTGACCCCACAAGTTTATATGCAGGGGCAACACAAGAGGTTGAATCCTTGCAGTCTCACCAGTTTCTCTATGCAATGCCTTCAACCAATGTACACTTCTTCTTGCAAACTGCATACCACCCACTCCACGAACAGCCGGAGAGTCTTCAAGCGCCCATTCATTTGGCCATTCCTTTTGGCGTATCACAGAGACATCTGCTCCGGAATCTATAAGGCCAGAAAATGATTTTCCCTGAATTTCAATTGTCATTTTTGGTTGGTCTGTAATCAGATTTTTTGTCAGCGCTAGCAATTCTGCAGCAACTGGAGAACTGGCCATTTCAGTGGACCCAAAACCACCAGTTTGTGGGATCCCAATTAAAGGATTTATAGGGATGTATGGAAGCAATAATAACTAGGCAATAGAGTCAACGGCCATTAATGATGCAGGAGTATCAGTGTACAATTGTATCTTAATAACCCCTTTATAATCTTGATCAATAACTCCTGGAATAACAAAAAACCCTTTTTCTGATGCAGAAGACATGGGAAGTACTAATCCCACTGCTTTTTCTGGCAGTGGCCCATGCAAATGAGTGTCCTCAATGCACACTTGATTAGGAAAGGTCACATTAATTGAGTTCAACATTTTTAAACCCAAACCTGCACTCCCAGTAATTGCAGGCGATACTTTTGTGACAGCCTTGGGAGCGGGGCTAGCTGCATGCCCCAAATTTAGTTTCCCAGATTTTGGTTCTGATCAGTGCGACATTGATTTGCCCAATGAAACCCTTTTTTGCATTTTGGACAGACCGATTTTGGACGGACGCCCTTAATTTTGTTTTTGTTAAATGCCACCCCCCCCCACAGGGGCACGGCACTGGGCTTTAAAATGGCCAGGCTTTCCACAATTAAAACAATTCCCTGTAGGTTTCATCCCTTTTTGTAATGCCATAGCCAAAGTCTCCATGTTGTAAGCCTGAGAACCCACCACTGCACATGCCTTTAACAGATCAGCCAGAGTAACCTCACCTCTAGCCACCAAAGGCTGTAAGATACGCTTGCAGTCAGCGTTTGCATTTTCAACTGCCAATTTCAGCAAAAGTTCTTTTGCAGCTTCCTCATTAGAGATTTGCCTGGTAATAGCTAATTGTAGCCTTTCCACAAAATCATTATAAGACTCAGATGCTGTTTGCTTAATTTGAGAAAAAGACCGTGCTGGGGTTCGCACATCCTGGATGCGGGACAACGCCCCAAGGACAGCTGCCATAACCACTGGAAATACGTGATCAGGCAAATTAGCAGCTTGATCAGCAGTGGATTCAAACAAGCCTGCCCCATAGATTTGGTCTGGCGTATACAACCCCCCCCGAATTCCTTCCCCTAGTGACATTGCCGCCCTTTGGTATTCTGAGTCAAAGACCACATACTGAGTAGAGCTCAATATCATTCTCATTAAATCTTTCCAGTCACTAGGAATCATGCGTGAGGTAGCCAAACTTGTCAGAAGCCCCTTTGTAAAAGGACTTTGAATACCATAATCTTTTACTGCTTTTTTAATTTCCCTAAGAACTGCTAAAGGAATCAGAACCCATTCAGTCTGCAGATTGCCTTGAGCATCCACTTGCCTATTGACTGGAAACAAATTCATCTGGGGAATCTCTTCAGGCTCTAATTTCCCCTCATTGAAAGCCTGATGCATCATGGCTTGAACTTTTCCCATTTTTGGTTGGATTTTATCATTCACAGGCATAGGCTGTGGAAATGATAAAAGCACACTCCAGTTTTGGGGAAGGCGGGTGCAATACAATTCCTTTATAAGGAGGAGGTTCCACTAAAGTTTTTAAAAGAGGTTGTTGCTGGGTCTCTAAAGCGGCCATAACAACCTTCCAATATATCAAAATTTCAGCTGTTGCTCGTGGCTCTTCATGAAGGATAGTTCCAATTCTCCTCCATGTGTCTAACTTTAAAGAGCCTTTCTCTGGATACCAGGGACATTGCCGGCAGATCTCTAGCAGCAGCTCTCTCACATTATCTTTTGAAGGAACTATTTGCTCCCCCCCAGAGGGTTTAAAGATAAAGAAGTTTGTCCTGACTAACTTCAGCAGCTCACTAACATGACGTTCCTGTGGCTGAGAGAGTTTTTCCCCCATGTTCCCTGAATAATCCTAATGTCCAGCAATAGTTAAGTATGTACTTTACCTATTCCAGGCGAGGAAACACGGAGGTCCAGACACGTACCACCTGCAGTGGATCACGTCGGGGTCACCACTTGTGGTGGTCTCCCATGGAAAGAATGAGACACAGGCTGGTGTACTCGGGATGGGAGCCCAGAATAAAATTCCAGTGCTTCCTTTTATTGAGATTTTTGTGCATAGTAAGCAATTACATTGTGGTTTAAAAATTAGATATAGTACAGCTTGTTTGCAGTTGTCTAAGCTGCCTCTTTGTTTGTATTTGTTCTTATTGTTCTTTTTTCTTTGTACTATCTTAGTGACCTTTAGACAGGCTTGAATGTATAAGGCATTATATTAATCATTGCTCAAGCTCAGGCCAAAGTTTATTCCCACAACCAGGAAATTCTAACCATGCAGGCAAGACAAAGCATCTTGGAAAAAAACAGTAGCAACTAGTGTCATGTTTCATTGTCAAGGGAATCAAATTTATTTGACTGTATTAAATACGCAATAGTCTGAAAGCTGAATTCAATCAACTTGTTCAGGTGTTTCTGGAGCAATCCTACCAAATCTAATCATTCACCAAAATCAGCTCAGATCTAAGACTCGGCTGCATGCAGCCATCTTCTGATTCTATCACACCAATATCTGCTGGCAAATTTTATTGGAAATCAGGGTCTTTATGTCCATTGAGTTTTAAAAAACCTTTTTAAGAACCAAAAGGTTACAAAATAATCAGCGAACTCTCATTTTTTCCCCGAAAGCCATCACTCTGCTAAACAAATAATTCCCTCAACCCTGTTCAACTATTACAGTCTGCACTATTACTGTTAATCTTCCCATCCCCTCCTACTAGTGACTGACTGTAACTTTGTTGCTTGTATCCTTACGATTTATATTGACTGTTTCCTAGTATGATTTGATTGCTGATTGTACCCTATGACTATCATTAAGTGTTGTGCCTGATGATTCTTGATTCTTAACGAATGTATCTTTTCTTTTATGTATACCGAGAGCATTTACTAACAAGACAAATTCCTTGTGTGTCCAATCACACTTGGCCATCAAAGTATTCTATTCTATTCTTCATTCCAATATTCTATTCTATTCTATTCATCCCCCCGAAAAACGTTAACAGGGCTGGATGTCAAGCAAAGCATAGAGAATAAGGAAGTTGGAGCCAGGAAAAAAAATCTAGATGAATATTGTAACCACGAAGTCTTTAGTTTTCTTGTTTTTTTTTCCCCTTTCCTTCTGTACTTCCAGGACCCAAAACAACGGGCAAAAAACACTGATCACCTACAAATGAAGCGGACAAGCCAAAACCGGAAACTCGCTAGGCAGCTTCCGCCCCCCGCTACACGCTGGGGAGGAAGTGCGCGCGCGGCGGCGGATTTCGACGCGATCACGTGAATGCTGGCCGTCGCGTGCGTGCCTTCTCCGGCGCATGCTCTGTTGTCGACGGCGACGACGGCCATCATGGCGGTGTCTAGCTCGGCGGCTGCGGGAGGTGGAAGACGCTGGTATTTCACCCGTGAGCAGCTCGCTCGGAGTCCTTCCTGGCGGCTAGGACTCGACCCGGACAAGGAGTTATCGTACCGGCAGCAAGCAGCTAACCTGCTTCAGGATATGGGCCAGCGCCTCAACGTGTATCCCTTCGGCAACTAGGCCGCGCCTCAAGCCGGGATTGGGCTGGGGCAGGGTTACGGAAAGAGGACTAGGCCCGCCGGAGGTGCGCGTAAACAACTTTGGGGGCCCCTGTTAGGTTTAGGCTTATTGTAAACGGGGCGGGGGGTGTCGCAGTGTTAAAAGGATATCACGGTCGTCGCTCCTGTAGGCGGGGAAGTGCTTATAACGGCTGGGACGCCTTAGGCCGGACCTTGATTTGGAACCTCCAAAACAGATTAGGTTTGCTCGGCCGTTGGGGAATGTTAGACGCACATGTGTTGGATGTCGGCACGCTGTTACGGTTTAGGCTGAAGGGAATCTTAATTGATTCGCAAAAGTACAAGAGACCGGTTTGTAACACGTTACTTGGCCAGGGCATTTGTCTGCAGTGTTGCATTATTTGGATGGTACATAATTTCGAAATTTGATCCTGTTTGGGGATGGGAGAAAAAGTGAACCATCCTTCCCCGTATGTTTGATTAAAATGTTAGCATTAATTTACTTTTGAGCCTCATTTTTTCCCCCAGCCGTATTAGTATTTAATATTTTGGCTTGAATAAATTTTGAAGCCCTTAATACAAAGCTTTGTTCAACTTCTTTAAAAATGCAATTTAGCAGGCTTAATGTGAAAATATTTGCAGTATATATACATGTGTGCATGTGTATCTGTATATAATATATATATCATTGTAAGATTGACTAAAATACGTAAGGTCTTAAGTCAGTCTCTAATTGTGTAAATCCATGTATAGTTTTACTTAGAAATCAGTTCTATTCTTGGCTTAGTTTTAGGAAGTCAACTTTTTTTAATACTTAGCTTTTACATACTTTTTTCTTTAGAAGAATAGTGCACTATTTAACATATTCCTTAATGATGAACCACTAGTTCTCAACTGACTATTAATACAGCAATTGTTTATATGCATCGATTCTACATGGTTCAGTCTTTTACCCACTTTCATCGAAATGTAAGTATGTCATCAGTTTGTGTTTTATCAGCTGGAGTTTTGAATGGATTTATTATATATTTTCTTTTTGGCTAATAGATTAAAGAATATGTGCATAATATGGAAGTAATAGAACTTTAATAGTTGAAGAAAATATACTGTGGAGTTAAGTCTTCAGGTTCCATCAAATTTATGCTTAGATCTACATGCTTATAAGAAGCTTTCAAGGAAACAATTATAAACAATGCTACTTTAGACAACAATCGTCAAACAATATGTGGCAAATTTTGAGGCATTATTGATAAAATGCTTGCTAGAACACTGACATGTTAACCAGATGCCTGACAACAAGGAAATTTACTTTGAGGGAAATATCTTAAACTCTCAACCTTGCAATGGAAAATGATTTGTTTATGGTTTCCCATAAACAGTTTATAACAAACCGACATAGTTGGACTTCACACTTTTAGCTGGATTTGTGCAGATAAGTTACTAAGATTTATTTTGTAAGATCTTATTTTCTTTACTAAGATTTTATTTTGTGATATTCAATAATCAACATATGCTCACAAAAAATTACAGTGCATTTTTGTAACTTGTCTAAGGAGAAAAAAAGTTTGCAGACCAAAAAGGTGCTAATTTAAATTCAGAGTGAAGAAACATTCCTGCTTCAACTGTTTGTAGACAGTTTTGGTTCTAACATGTATATTTCTTTTCTTTTGCACATTTGAGAGTATTGTGATTTTACTATTTAAGAGATAATATATTTAATACATTTCTTCTCTATAAAGGCTGTGGCACCAGCTGCCCTTTTCCTGGCAGCCAAGGTGGAGGAGCAGCCTCGAAAATTGGAACATGTCATCAAGGTTACTCATGCCTGTCTGCACCCTCTGGAAGCTGCTCCTGATACACGGAGTGAGGTAAGTAGTTAAATTTCTGTGAAAGATATACTGTACACAATAAATCAGAAAGAAAGAACACATCCTGGCAGTGCAAATCCACCATGCTTCATTTTACTGAGAGTGCTACAGCCACCTTGAAATACAATTGAATAATTTCCAGAATAAGAGTATTTAACAGTTGAATACAGATAAAGAGTTACTGCTCTTGGTACATAGTACAGAAAGCTCTTGGTTTTATAAGCCAAATTGTTGTCTGTCCTGTGTGTTCTGGCCAGTATGTTGATGAAAGCTTGGTTGTAGCACAGCTTGCATTGAGGAATGGATGTTGCCTGCCAGGATCACACTCTTATAGCGATATAGAAGTTGATTTGTGAAATCCAGTTGTTTTTACAGTTCAAATAAAAAGATTATTAAGCACATTGTTTCAGTTCTTACCACAGCCCTTCCTCACAGGACCAGCACATCTAACCTTGCCAACAAGGGGGAAGCTTTATTTTAAAGCTAAATTCGAACAAAATGGCAATGTTGAACTTGTGTCACAGGACAATTTCAACAGTAGAAGTATGCAATCAGCAACTTTGCTGATTTGCTGGTGTGCATTTGGTGCTCTTTCCTCTGGAAATGGGACATTTATGCCCATTTTCTCCAGCACAAATATAATAAAGATTCCCTCTTGATGTTTTTGCCTCCTCGAGAGTGTTAGAAATATGCAGGCTTAATACAGAGTGCCTCATCACAAGTAACCTGCCTGTCCTCTCAACCCCAGGGTTACCTGCAACAAGCCCAAGACCTGGTCATTCTAGAGAGCATAATACTGCAGACCCTGGGTAAGTTTTCCAAGCGGACGGGCTGCTTCATGAATCTCAGACCCAGGAATGTTCCGCAGAATGGAGAGTCTAACCCAACCCCAGTCTTCTTCACAGCTGACCAATATGGGAAGCCATCAGTCCAGGCGACAGTCCTTGTCATAATGGCCAGTTTATGACTTGTTTATGTTTTGAATGAATATTTTCATACAACTATGAATGTGCAAACAGGATTTTCTTTTTAACAGGATTTATATCCTTTAGGTTCCAGGCATTGTACTCTGGATTGAAGTCTTAGCAGCTTGTCAGTCTAATGTTTCAACTGTATTATTATATCAGTTTGATAATCCAGGATAGGAAATTAATATCCTGATAAATTACTGTACATTATTAATGTTAAGCTTTTGCTGCATCTTAAATGTAATTCTTCATTTGAAAGGTTTTTAGCAATTAAAATGGTATTTTTTGCACTTTGATAGTTGATAGGCTTGCCATTATAAATGATATACATGTGTTCCTACTGTTTACTATTATATGCAAAATGCATTTCTATTACTGTTGAGCAAGACATTTTGGCTTCAATATATAGTGTGTAAGCATGTTAATCCTTGCTGTGAAACATTGTAATGCATGAAATGGGTTAAAGATAATTTGTCATAAATGCTTAACAATTGTGATGGCCAATATGGACATAATCTATAAACTTTGCAGGAATAAAGAATATTAGTTTCTTCATATATTTTCTTTTAATGAGAATCAAAATGTTATCAGAACAAACAAAATTAATTAAAACTATTCTAAGGCTAAAGCACTTGCTTGGGTCATTAAAGTGAGCAGAAAAACAAGTAGTTGTTAGGATTTTATTATCTAATTCAGAATCAATTTTAGAGTACTTGAATGTGTTAGGATTTTTACCAAGAAATTTAGTATTTCAGAAACTTGCAATATCTGTTGCATTCTTGTGCAAGATAATTGATGTATTTGAACCCAGGAGATGTCCTATTTGCATCTGAGCACAGAGCTGTATTAATTGACTGGAGGAACAATCTGCTTTGCCTCCCAGGATCAGAGACATGCATGGTATGTAGAATTACAAACAAATTATATCCACATTCTAAACATTTCTTTTTTTCTTCTAGGATTTGAAATCACCATAGATCATCCTCACACTCATGTGGTGAAGTGCACACAGCTAGTTCGAGGTAGGTTCCAAACATGACTGCGATTGTTGCTCAGACGACATATATGCAAAAATAGTTATTTTCTAGCTCAAAAATTATTTCCAGGAATACATTTCCTTGGTAAAGAATGTCATGTTAAAAAGGAAAAAGAATACCAATACCAGCCTTAATAGCAGAAATGTATACACTCAAGCTGCGGACAGCATTCTATATGGAATGCTTTGCAATTGTCTTCATTTATGGGCATGCACAGGTGTTTTCTTTTACTGGTAATTCAATGGGGGTTGCCTATGTTTGCACATTTATAAGGAGACACTCTAGCAGTTTTAATGCTTTGCAGTGGGCTATGCTCTTTAGAAACATCATTTTGAATGCTTTGTACATCTATAATACATAATATGCATCTTAAAGACTACACCATATTTTGTGCTCACAGCTTCCTCTGACTAGAATGGCAAATAATGTATTTTCTGTCCTTTTGAGAAGCTACCATTTCTATGTCCAAATAATATTTTAAGAAGTCTAATATGACTCCTTACCCAAGGCCAGAAAAAAAGCTGGAAATCTTTTTCCTATCCTCACATGACAGGATTTTGCTCACTGTAATCATTCCCCTAGCCTTAACCAATAAGCCCAGGATTCCCACAAAAAGTTCCCCAGTCTTGACATATAGAATTCGAGGAAATCCATAATGTGGTACACCTAAAGTATTGGCAAATTTAACTTGTGACTTTTCTCTTTCAGCCAGCAAGGATCTAGCACAAACTTCCTACTTCATGGCTACTAACAGGTAGATGTTGAGAATATATTTGTTTTATTTGGAAATGTTTTTTTGATAAATTATTGCAAAAAAGAATAATTGAAAAAATATGCCACATTTAGAGTGCATTCTTTGACATCAGAACAATAGATTTCTTTAAAGTTTCTTTTCGCTTGAATTTCAGAACAGGAATACACAAAATATCCTTATAAATGAGCACACATATTGCTAGTCCATCTATGTCCAATTCTCTTTATTGTACTATAATGGTGAGAAATAAAGACATTTAAAAAAATCTCTCCTGGCTGCCTAAAAGAAATCCTATTTTTTGTAAACGAGATTTTAAGCTACAAGTTAATGAATTAATTACCTGGTTTGCACACTATGTTATGATTTAATTAAGCATGCTTTGCTATGGAAATATAGACTAGATCTAGGCATCTAAATTGGTGCTTATTTATTTACACCAGTCATGGTTTTCTATATCATTCAATCCTATGGAAAAATATTAGATCTCATGTTCATTTCTCTTTTAGTCTTCAGAATTAAAAAATGACAATGAAGCCAAAAAAATCAAATACAAAATGGGTTTGATCTTGATTAGGCTAGTGCAGATTCTGATTTCTTTTTAAAGAAAAAAAAACTCAGTGTTTTTTGCAGATTCAGAAATGGTAGCCTATTTCCTATGGCACATATTAATAAAGTTTAGTTCTTGACTTATAATGGCAATTAGGGTTGAAATTTCCATTGCTAAGTAATGCAGTCATAAATTGCATTCCTGGTTACCATTGTTAACTGAATCCCATGGTTGTTAGGTGAAGCAAACAAGTTCTTCATACAACTGGCTTCATACAACCAAAGTTGTATGGGGAAACCAGCTGGAAGTTGCAATCCTAGGCCATCAGGCAGTTAAGTAGCTGCTGCCAGGTGGAGGAAAGGAGTAAGGGAGTGAGTGAATAGTGCCATATGGCCAGGATGTGAGCAGCTGCATGAAAGGCATGGGTCAGGGAGGGTAGAAGTTGTGTGAGTGTCGAGGGACTTTGACCTTCCCTGCTGGCTTGCTTCCCCAGTGGCTTTCTCGGGAAGCCAGCAAAAAAGGTTACAAATTGTAATCATAGGGTACTTGGCTATATGTTTGAACAAGTTGTTAAGCATCCAGATTGTGATCATGTGACCATGAGGGTATTAAGATGTCTGGAACTTTTGAACTTAGGTTATAACCAGCATTCGTCTGTTGTAACTTGAGTGGGTTGCTCTAGTCTTTGCTCAAGATATAGTTGTAAGTATATATTTGTGGCTGGTGTATTTGCATGGGCATAGTTGGATTAAATAATTACACTTAAAAGTTAGAGCAGGGATTTCCAACCCCCAGTCCATGGACTGGCATCGGTCCACAGCATGGCAGAAACTGGACCGTACAAAGCCCCATCTGTGGGATGCAGGCAGCACATGAAACCAAGCTCCCTACAGTCCATGGAAAAAACCCATTCCATGGAACCGGTTCCTGATGCCCAAAAGGTTGAAGACCACTGAATTAGAGGATGATGAGGCTTAAAATTGAAAAGAAAAGAAAAGCTATTTTTGAAAGAACCATCCAGAATGTTTTAATAGCAAATTGTTACCTTAAGATACTTTTTTCTGACCTTATGTTTTCTAAACCTTTTGAGTATTTGTGTTTAATTACTGTTTGGGATATTTATATCCCAACATCTTAAGAATGTTCGATCAGCTACTGTTGAATTTAGGATGACTAGCTGTATTTTATGCATATTTGTAAAGAACTGCCTAAACACTGGCTCTGGCTAAGAAGTGAACAAACCTAAAGTATTTTTAATTATACTAAACAGAGGAATAAAAGAAACTAAGGATCTCATTATTTAAAAAAATAAGTTAAAGAGAAAACTGTTACCTGCAGTGGCTCATGAAATGCAAGAAGCCAAAGAAGTTCACTATCTTTCCTGTAATAAATTGAAAGGACTTACGTTCTCTTGCTTGTTGCCTAACAGTTAATATATTGTTGCATAGAACAGAGTAATAATGCACAACAATGTAAAGTGTAGATCTGTTGGATGCATAATATCCAAGATGTGCAATACGATGACTAGCCAGTAGTGCTAGAAAGTTGGTTTTTGTAGGAAGAAGGATTTGGGCTATCGGTATGGATAAGACTTTAGATCTCGTATACTCCATCCCAGTCTGCTTGCAAATTGCATTTCATGGTGGCTGTTGCCCTTTCTCTATCCGTTCTTTTCATCATATCAAGTGGTATGAGTAGATACTGGTCTGTAATTTACATATTTTTCAAGGGACTTCTTTTTGTCCAGTACTCAACATTTGCACATTTTGCCCATGCACTGTTATTGATTTCCTGAAGGATTTTATGAATTATAAATGCCGTGTAAACATTGCCATCTCCTGCCAGCATATTTTGCCTCATGATATTTCTGGGTCCAGTTCCTTGTAGGTTGTTGGGCAGCCTTCTTTAATTGTTTGAATCTTGTTAGAATAGGAACTAATGGAAACTCACAAACACCTCTTTTAGTTGATTTAAGGCTTGAGTTGGATTTAACATCAGCCGTACTTCATGGCCTGATTCAAAATTTACTGCTGTCGGTGATCTACTAAAAGATGGATTTGTTGCAAGGAGCAAATTGTTCAGATTTTTTTCTAGGATTATGTCCAAGTACTGTTGTACAATGCAATTTGTAACTTTGTTTGGAGTTCATTTCTTTGCCTTCCATGAAGATCATGTGGGTGTCTTGGAGCTCCAGGCTGACAGAAGCTCTTGGAAAACCTTGTGGGAAAAGGCTGAAGTAGAATTATTGTGCAAGGCAAGCTTGACCTTGCAGGATAATAGCATTTTTTAAAGCTGAGGGATGCCTAATTCCTGCAGTGTCTGTCCAGCGGGCGGTTGTATGTGCGGCTGCTGTTCAAGCTTGGGAGCTTACAGCTTTCTGTTTCTCTCCCCCTGCTGGTGATGTCAGCCTTCACCTAACAACCTTCAGCCTGCAGTACACCCCTCCCGTTGTGGCCTGCGTCTGCATCCACTTGGCCTGTAAGTGGTCCAACTGGGAGATCCCAGTCTCCACGGACGGGAAGCACTGGTGGGAGTACGTTGATGCCACTGTAACTCTGGAACTCTTGGATGGTAAGTTCGGAGCAAGGTCAAATACATTCTATGCCCCATAAGAGGTACTCCATTAACTTAATGTTTTATTTCTGATTTCTGTATCAAGGTTTCCAGCATGACAGTAAAGAAGTGGGATGAATTTTGTAAACTGAACTTGTACTATTAGGCTTTGGACTGCTCTATTTTTTATTTTATTTTTTTGCTGACTAGGATGGACATTAAAATATGCTCCTGTAGAATTTGTGCTGTAGTACTATGCTGCTTACTAGCTTTATTCTTGTGCTTGTGTTACAGAATTAACTCATGAATTCCTTCAAATCCTTGAAAAAACACCTAATCGACTGAAACGAATCAGGAATTGGCGGGTAAGATGCTTTGCCAGCTTTGTACTTCTCTTTGATAAAAATGTTGAAGGAAAACTATTGCTTGGAATACTAAGATACAGCCAAGAGACCTCTGCCTCTTTTATGTTTATAGCTTTATAATTGGGGTTAACTCAGTTATACATTCATATGCATCTTGAGGCACCCATCAATTTCTAATACAAATTTAAAAATTCACTGCAATGTCTGGGATTATTTCAAGTAGAGCTCTGGTTTTCAGAAATCAGCTGTCGTATTTCATTACAAAATATTTGGGTTCCACATGAGCTCAGAATCAGTGTAGGAGGAAAAAATACCTTTGATAGCTAGTTGCCACCCAAGGATGTGCAGTGGATATCCTCCACCCCAAAGGGAAAGGATCTTCATCTTCTAAAAATGGAGCAGGGGAGCAGTAAATCTTTTGGGGAGCTGTGGGAACAAAACAAAACAAAAAAAGCACATGGGGAAATAGCCAAAAAGAGGAAGAAAATCCAGGAACTACTATTAGGTAATTATCTATAATGCTGATAATGTGGGATGATTCCAATATTTTGTGATAGGCTACACAGCCCACAATATTTGATATGGTAGAAACCACAGTACAAATGGTTTTCCAAAATTTCAGATGTTCCAGTTGCCCCAGATAGATTGGAGAATCCCTGTTTTAGAAATATATAAGCAGTGCTCAATGTAGAATAAAGTCAAACATCCAGAACAGGTCAAATAAGAACATTCACAGAATGAAAACAAAGTAATTTTAAATAATCTCTAAAGAATAAAAGTTTCCCTCGTACTGAAATGTTTTAAATAAATGGCAGGTAAGTCTGCTAGCAATGCATTCTATAAGTACAGAGAATCAAAAAAGGATTTTGAGACATGGAACTTTCACTCAAAATAATGAGGAATAGAGGACTTTAGAAGGAAGACTTTTGGGACAAACATGATAGTACAGTATCAACCTTCTGAATTAATAAAGTAGATGTGATAGCTTTTATAAAATTTATTAACAAAATTATTTGTTAATGGCCTTTTTTCTAAAATGACAGTTGCATAGTGCATGCCTATATAGTATTCCTTTCTCTCTAGGGATATTCTATGACTACAAGAGATTTGTATACCAGTTTTGAATGCTTTCATTTTAGGCCTGTCAAGCAGCCAGGAAATCGAAGACGGATGATCAAAGTGAGGATGATGGCCTCTCAGAACAGACAATCCTCAGCATGATCTCTAGAAGTGCATCAGACACAACTATTGCAGGCCTGATGAGCATGTCAACATCATCAACCACTGGAGCCACTGCTTCACTTCCAGCTACAGAAGGAGACTCTCCAGGGGAACGAGGCAGTACAGATATTTTAACAGACAGCTGGATGTCTCAGCACCCTCCACATAAACAAGAGGTCAGCCATAGATTGCCTAACGAAATTTCTGCCAATCCTGATCATCTGCATCATGATAGCAGTAGTGGTGGCTCTTTTGTCAAGCAAAACATCAAGGGTGCACCACTAGCAAAAGTATCATTAAAGGAATACCGTGCCAAACATGCTGAGGAGTTGGCTGCACAGAAACGGCAGCTAGAGAACATGGAGGCAAATGTGCGTTCTCAATATGCTTATGCTGCCCAGAACTTGCTTGTACAGCAGCAACGTGAACGGGATGTTCAGCAAGAGAATAACTCCTCTCCCATTATCCTGAAAATCCCTCTAGGCAACAATTCTGATGGTTCTGAACGGCCTGCTACTGAAAAAGCTGATAAACCCTCATCTACACTTAAAGTACGGTTGCCTGCCCCAGGAGACAAGCCTGTTGCTTCTTCCAAACCAGATGATATAAAAGTGCGCATTAAAGTGCCACCTCCCATGGAACGACACAGCCTGTCTGATGAAAACAGTGTCAAGAGCAGGGGAGAGCACAAGGAAAAGCATAAGATCCATTCTTCTAACCACCATCACCATCATAACCATCATTCTCACAAACATTCACACGGGCAACCTGTTGTCAACACCAAACGTCCAGGGGATCCCAAACATGTTAACCCAACTGGCATTGTGTCACACAAAGGTTTTGTCCCAAATTGTTCCTCCCGTAAGAGACCACTTTCTGAGGAGACCTCAGTTACAGTCCACGAACATCAGCCCAAAATCAGTAAGAGTTCCAAGGGCCCCACTGTGCCATTCTCATTCCCTCAGCATTCTGGCCACAGCTTGGAAGCAGCTGGTCTATCTTTTGCGCAGGCTAACAAAGCCAGAGGGACTCATGGAAAATTGGACAAGAGCACTGCTGGGGCCAATGGACATAATATGAACCAATCCATTGACTATCAGGACACAGTGAACATGCTCCACTCCCTGCTCAGTGCACAAGGCATGCAACCCACCCAGTCATCCAATTTTGACTTTGTACATCATTATGGCGAATACTTGAACCCCAGGGCTGCCGCAAGTGTTGATAAGCCACGACCACCACCCCTCCCATCAGAACCTCCCCCTCCTTTACCACCACTCCCAAAGTGATAGTTTTAACTACTGAGGTTCTACAAAAAAAAAAATGCTCATAGTAATCACTGCCTTGTGAATGCCCTGTTCCCTTTCTAAGAGAAAACATTTTTTTATTATTAGTAGGAGAACATAAGAGTCCTTGAAACTGTGAAAAGATACGCTTTTCTTTCTCCGTGTGCATCCCCACTTACCCCTCCTTTCAGTTCTTCTGGATGGTGAAATTATTCCTTTTAGACCAGCTGTCAACTTCAAAGGTTGAGGATGGGCTTGAACGTTATCAACTCAATAGGAAATGGCGCAGGACTATTTAAATTGACAGTCTTTTCTCCTTTTCTTAAAAAAAAGAGGACTTTTAAAAATAATTTAAAATAAGTTATGTGTTTAGTGTTGATTTTATTTTTCTAATGTGGATAAAGGAAGGAGCTATAGCAGAAATCGAAATGGAGAAGGGCATGAGTTCTGTCTACTTGCAGTTGTTCATGTGTCTTGTCCCAATGGAAGTTGCCTCTGCCTGAACAAAGGCAGTGAAAGTTGGAAAGGAAGAATAGGGAGAAAGGTGTGAGAGACACATGTACTGAATAAAAGTCGAAAATGGAAGTGGTGAAGCAGAGTTTTCCAGTTTCTCCTTACTTAGATCTGTGATTCTTCATCAGTAAGTAAGTGGAGACAGATACAAACCTAAATTTCCAAAGAATGGTGGAATCAGAAATGTTAGTTAGCTTTCTAACTTTTTTGGTCCTTCCTGCTGATCAAGAATAATTTAGGAGTGAGGTTTTATAAGTTCACTTCCTTCTTGACCACACTGCTTCTTTAGGAGTGTTGTTACTGTGTTTGTCATTTGTCTTTGTCTCAGTCTTTGTCTCACTGGAAGACAAATAGCTAACATGACTTAACCATTAAAAAATCTCACAGGACTGTATTTCTGTGGTGGGCAGCACTGCATGCTAGTGCATGAACTCTTGAGAGTGCCTTCAAAAAAAAATGCTGCATTAGTATAGTTTGGGGAAATGTGTCTTTCAGAGGAGGAAGAACTAGAAGAGGCTGACAGCCTATGGATTGGAGCAGTAATCGTGATTCTGGAATGCTTTATATTATACCTTAAATACATTATGGAATAGGAGATTTTCACATTTTGTCCAAAAAGAAAAAAGATGTAAGGATGACCACAAATGAATCAGGCAAATTTGGAGAACAGCAAAGATTGTGAACCTGTGGCCTTCAAATATTCAGTTATATTTTTCAGTATCCCTCACAGTTTTAAATGATAGTATGGGCTCCTGGAAATTACAGCTTGCCAATATCCAGAAGGTCAAATTTTTATGTCTCTAAGAGGGAGAAAAATTGCAAAAAGTAGGATGAAGACTTGTGAATATACAGATGTCAATGCAATACAAAAATAGCCAGTTTGAGGGTGCCCTAAATTGGTTTGAATGTTGATGTAACATTCTGAACTTGTAGCATACTACTGGTATGCTAAAAATGGGGCTAGCTTTTAAACATGGATGTATATTATGTTTCTGTAGATCATAACAATATTTTAATTCTATGAAACCTGCCTTGGTTTGTAATCCAGCATTTGGACAAAGTATTTGGAGTGAGTGTCTTCAATCTCAACTTTCTTTTTTGTCTTTTAATATAGTCCCCTTGTTCCACAAGTCATTTCAGGATATTCCTACTGTTGTGAAGTGAATTCCAAATTGAAATATGAGGGACTCTGTGATCTAAAAGGGATTTGTTATCCAAAATGGATTACCCTAGTATATATCAATAGAGGCCCAATCCAGTATGTTCAGTGGTGGCCTCTGATGTCATGTGAGTGAAGTTCATTGCTGCTGATTTCAGATGATGCATCATGTTTAAAATAAGACACCCATCTGCTTGTTTTTGCCGAAGTATTTTCTCTGAATTTGGAATGATTATTTTCCCACCATCTTTGGGTTTCTGAACCAATGGTGTCTCGCTATTGATGCAAACTTTGGCCTAGTTTTGTGTAATGTTTCAGAAACTGTTTCTAATTCCTGGCTCATTTTATTACTATTCCATGTTTCAATAAATGTACTGTCTCTGCATTTAATTTATTCCTTGTGAAATTTCTTGCTAATATTTGAAGGAAAAAGTGTACACAAAATATTTGAGGAAAAGTGTACACAAAATATTTGGGACAGTAACAGCAATATTCTGAATCTATAAATCTTCATTTCCTGTTCTTTATTTACACTGAGATGTAAATTACAATTTAAAAACAAATCACAATGGATATGAACAAAAGAAAGCAAAGAAGCAAGTAGGAAAGGAAAATAACTGGCATGATTAAAAAAATCTCATTTTGTAGACTCTCAGATGTTCATATTTTCAGATTTTGAATAATAATTTGTCAATTGAAAACTGCAGGTTACAATAATCCTTCATTTACTTTGCTTATTAGAAGTTCCTGGGTTACCCGTGGAAATGAATGTGGCAGTTACATAAGAGTAATGTATGCTGAATTGTCTAAATCATTTCTTGATCCTTATGTTTAAAAAAGTTGTTTTGATCAGCTGACATTTTCTAGGCTTGCTTGGAATATGTTCAGTAATCCATGTTTTGTATATTGTACGGATACGCACCTGCATGTATCAATTACAGTATTTATAGTTAATACAGTATGCAAATTTATAATGGATTATAAAACCAGTTATGTGTATGCAGAAAGAAAAGGTCAGGGGAGCTTTCTCAGTCACAGAAATAATAGGATGGAAAAGCAGATTATGATGAGAATAGTACCAACTTCTTTCTGCATGTGCAGTTGAGCAATTGTTAAGATTGAGTCTGTTTAATCCTAAAATAAAATGCAGAGTCCATATAATTCATACTAGATTGCAAGGAAAGTCCCTAGCCTGGCAATGTCTGTTTTGATCTGCATTCTTAGAATTCCCATGTTGGTTATGCTGGCTCGCTGTTTCCAAAATTGCATATTTTTTTTAAGGGATTTGACTGGACAATGACTTTTACAAAGCACTTAAGTCCCTCTGTACCTACCTTGAACTGTCAGCAGGCAATGTCCATACCTTTAAAACATATATCCAATTGTGTTAAACTTCAGGGTTTAGTGACTTCCTGATGCTTTGTTTACAACTTCAGGCAAAATGCTGCACAGACTGCAGGCAACAGAACAAGGACTGAATGGGTTCTTGTCCATAAGTAAGTGTTCTGACTTATCATTGCTTGCATAGCTGAACACATTGTCTCTGAAGATGTGCTTTCACCAGCCACAGTTGCTGGTGAAATATTAGGAAATCTTTTCTCTATATTACAGTCACTAAAACCTGAAGCCTAACAGATACCAGCCATGAAAGCCAGCAGACAGTATAGCATAAATTAACTTCAAACGTTAATGATATAGCTTGGATTTCAAGATAACTGAATTTATTCTGCTTATTATTTTCTAGTGTTCTTTGCTCTCTTGTCTGAGTTGCAAAACACATAGTCATAATTCATTGTTTTCATAAACCTTTCTGAACTGTGGTAATTCAGACTATGATTTATAGTTACAGACCTACCAAGATTTGTACAGGTTGGGAATGTAAAGGATAGGATAATATCTAGACATAGTCTGCAATCTTTAATGCATAAATCCTGTACAGTAGAGTAATGCCACATTGGGATGGTAATGTGCATTACAGGTAGTTCCCACCATATGACTACAATTGGGACCTGGAATTTCAATGCAGTCAGTAAGCAATGAGTCATGTGAGTGGACCCATTTTTATGACAATTTTTACTGAGGTCATTAAGCAAAACTAGCTTCTACAATTAACTACTTGTTGGAAGCCAGCTGGGAAGATTGCCAATTACAATCACATGACTTACAAGATGTTTTAACCCTCCTAAACATGGGTTGGTTACCAAGTGCCCGAATTGCAATTCACTGGTATTGGAAGAACTATCCATCTGGGTCAATTCCAATTCAGGAGAAAGGCACTGGAGATAAAATGGAGGCTGGAGGCTGATTGGAAAGCAACATTTATTCCAATTCAGGAGAAAGGCACTGGAGATAAAATGGAGGCTGGAGGCTGATTGGAAAGCAACATTTATTGATAAAGCAGAACTGCCAAGCACATGTGATTCTGGGCAGCTGACAATGGAGTTGAAAGTGGGGATATATCTTTGGGCTTTATATTTGAGCTTCCTGTTCCTGTGCAAGAACATGTCCTTTAATATTCTATTAGCTATCCTGTGGGATCATATAGGAGTTATATAGGGGTCATAGCTGGCCCTATATACAAAAGAGGAAATGCAAAACCTAGGTGCTTGTCTGAGCTAATTTGGTCAACTTCTGACTTATTGTTTATCTCCCAGGTTTGAAGTTTGGATTGCACTAGAGTTAGTGCAATGAAGGGGCTTTGGCCTGCTTCTAATCCTACCATTGTACTTTTATTTCAAAATATCCTGTCTTGAATGGATTACCAAATCTGCATTTCTAAAAGGTAGCCTCCACAGTTTCTGCTTTGGGGCAGGGAGACGGGCTGCTTCCTGCCTCTAAAAAATATGTTTCTTCATTTCTCATTTAGGGAAATATAATCTGCTTTTTTTAATATTCCTCAAAATATTTCATGGGGCGGGGCCTTGGATAACTAGTAAGGGGGAATAAAGGGATTGATACATTTATAATTTGAATGCGGGCACATTAATCTCATACTGACATGCTCCAACTGTGGTCCGTGCTGTCTGAAAATTAAGGGACGATAGTATGGTAACACTTGGGAGAAACAGACTTCTGGTTCAATTCAAAGTGGGGAAGAAAGACATTGGAAACATGGTGACTGCTTGGAGAGATGGTTTAATGGTGGACAGGATCACATGCCTTAGAGCTGGATGAAAAAGGGCAGAAATGCTGAAAGTTCCTTGGTTTTATGTCCTTTGTTGGGATTTGAATTTGAGCTTGTATTCAGACTCCCATGGAGCCATGCAGGGGCAACTCTGTAGGCTGTCCTGAGTCCCAGGCTTGGTTGAGTCTTGCTGGATGATGATGTAATGAAAGGGGTTAGGCCAATTCCTATAATAGCTCTACCTAGAGTAGATCTTTGTTATGTAAAATAGAGTGGCCTTGGTCAGAGTAGTTGTCCATTAGCAAAGCTGGGAGGGGGCTGAGTTTCTGCCTGAGTTTATACTTTTCTTTTTAGGGGAATTCTGCCTTTTTAGTATATCCTAAAATATTTCATTTTCCTAGGAGAGGGATGAGTTTTAACTTCCAATGTAACAATTGAAAGACAATGAAAATCTATTCTCTATTTCCATGTTTGTCATTTAGCGTATTGAATAATGGGCTTAGATTATAGGAAGCAGATTTGAATGATGTGCCACAAACTTGTTGATATTAAGAATGGTATGACAAAGAAACAAAATGTTCTCTTTTTTTGCAAAGCAAAGCTTTAGTTAGTCCTGCTAAAGGTGGTGTCGGCTATGGACATTCTACTGATTGATCGTAACACGTGTTTCAGCAAGTCCAGCTTCATGAGATGGAATTCTGGCTTGCTTGAATCTCATCCTGCTTGAGTAGAATACCAAATCAGTTGCTTAAAGTTGGGTGTCTTTCATACCTTAATGAAGTCTATTTAATATGAGATACTTTGTATTAGCCCTCAAAGCAGCTTACTGCAATGAAATTAAAAGCAGGCCATGAACAGACAAAACAGTCTTAAATCAGGATCATTTAAAAAAAATACCAATAAACCGTTAAAAAGCCTGGCGCCCCGCCCTCCACACCGCCTCGAATGACATTTCCTTTATCCAATCCCGTCCTGGTTTACGTCATCTCCGGATTGGCTGGCGATAGCGAACTCGAGGCCCTGATAAGAGCCAGAGCGCGAGCAGGAAGGTAAGATGGCGGCTGTTGCTGAGCTGATCAAAAAAAAAAAAAAAAAAAAGTGAGGGCGGATTTGAGGCTCCCCCTAAGCTCACTTTTCCTCTCGCTCTTGCCAAACGGGTGCTCGGAAAAAGAAGCAGGAGGCGTGGGGGAATCGTATATGGCCGAGGGACCAGAGTCCCTGGAGGGGGAAGGAGAAGCGCCTTCTCGACTGGGTTGGGGAAGGCTTCGCCCCCGCGTGTCTGAATTAAGCGAAGCTCTCGAAGCGCAGAGAACAGAAAGGCGGCGGCGGCAGGGGAGGGACTTTTAATCCCTTTGAGGGTAAAAGAGGGAACATGTTTTGTATGAACTTTAAATAATGTTACGGTTGGGAAGAATCTCCCGGCGTTCCGTGATCTTCGCCATTGTGTAAAGAATCTTCTCTGCTAGTATTTAGTTACAGGAGCCGCAGCTGCTTAAGCGGTTAAGAAAAATAAAAATGGTTAATAGGGAGGGAAGGGAAGAAGGAAATGCCCAGCCTGTTGATGAACTGGGACGGGAGAAGAGGGATGGTCGTCGCAAGTGTCTTATTCATATTTCCTGCCTTTTTCGGGGTTCTGATCGGAGTGGTGTGGATTGTTTCAGGATCCAGCGAATCCACGAATTGCCGGTAGCTGTATAACTCTGAAATATAGAATCTCCGGTGGTTCAAGATTGATCAAGAGGAAAGCTTGATAGTCAGAAGGAAAATCGAAATAACCTTGTTGGGGGAAACAAAGGGATTTTTATGGTAGCAGAAGTTACTTTTTTTTTTTTTTTTTTACTTATGTCAAATCTGTACTAACATGTTCCTTACAGGCACTGGCATGAACAGAATTCGCATTCATGGCTTGCCTTCAAATCGGGGGCAGCTCACTCCTGTGCCAAGGCCACAAGAAACCTTGTCCTGTGCCTTTGCTCACCGTCCATGCTCTCAGCCTCGTTTGGAAGGACTCGAGTTCTGCATTAAACACATCCTTGAAGACAGGAATGCACCCTTCAAGCAGTGCAGCTACATTTCAACTAAGAATGGCAGGAGGTGCCCAAATGCAGCTCCCAAGCCGGAGAAGAAAGATGGGTATGCATTCTATATATGTTCACATTATCTCTAGAGATGAAATGTTGTCTTCCTCAGCCTTTGCAGCAGATCATTTCTTGTATCGTAAGTCTAATGAAAATAATAGACCACTATATGCATAGAATAATTTTGGAATATTTTAAAAGTTACATTCATGCAATTATATCATCCTGTGTTAAGACTGGATGCAAGTCATTTGTATTGTGTTCACAGATATATATATATATATATTTGTAGAACATTAACTGAAAAGAGTTGCATGGTAACATATACAGTACAAAAAGAATCAGGTTCAATCTGACATCTCCAAGGAAATTTGAGAAAGGATGAAGGTAGGGAATGCTCTTGAAAATCAATGCCAGTCAGGAAATATGGTACTTAAATAGATGAGCAATATCTGTATTGCTATGTATGAGGCAGCTTTCTTTGTTCTAAAGCAGCAGTCCCAACCTTTGCTGCGAGGGGGAGGGGGATGGTTCCACACAAGCAGTAGGCAAGCATGCTTGCACAAATGGAGCTTTGCACTCTTGCATGGCCCAGTTCCAAATAGGTTATGGTCCAGGAGTTGGGGACTTCTGTTCCAGAGAACATATTTCATATTTTTGACTCCTCAAATAATTCCAGAGTATCTGTTGATTAAAGATAAGGAGTTGTCACATACCCATGTACAATTTTGAAGTACTTCCTCTCAAAACATCCAAAGTCAAGATTGTCTTACAGATCTAGCTCAATGCTAATCACAGGCTTAAAGTTTGGTACAAAGTTAATAGTTAACTGATTAAAAGAATAGTATATAAAATAGCACATTTAAATAAGCCAGAGTTATTACTAAAATGTTTCTGCCCAATTTCTAAATTATTAAACATTTAAAACTTCAGTCTTTGTTTTTCAAAGCCTTTGATTGGATTGCTGTGTAGAACTATTGTATAGAGATCTTTAAGAAATGTAGTGAAAGTTACAAAACTAGTTGAAACCTGTTAAATAAAGAGATTAGAAATAAAAAACATTAGAAAGGAATTTAAACTCATTCTTCTTTCACTTGCTGGCTACAAAAATGAAGAAAGGAAAAATATCAGGGTTTCAAATTCTCTTATACCCAAATCAATCTTTCTTTCTTGAGTTGTCTGTTTCCTGACATGGTCCACCTTGAAAGGTTGACAATTGAATTGACATTCTTTAAAAAGTTCTTTTAAAAAATCTAAACAGATCCTAAAACATTGTGTACAACCCAGTTAGATGAAATTTTTGCTCTCATGTGGGAACAAGGACCTAGGCCCTTCCAGAAGATTATCTAGTGACAGTTGCCTGGATGGACGCCCCATTGGGGCTTCCTTTCAAATCCCTGGCAGGAGCTGAAGCAAAGAAAGCTCACCCCACCCTATGTCAGCATGTAGCATTCAGGACTCAAACACAGGCTTGCGAACCTCCAACCCAGCATCCTAATCACAAGAGCTCTTAGATGAAATAATAATTAGGAAAGATACAGGAGCATTTATTTAAATTGTTAGGTTAAATTAATATCTTGCCTTTTGAAACAGCATCCAGTTTTCTCCTAGTTTAGCTAACACCAACCATGTTTGGTAGATTGATTGATTAAAAAACTCTGGAATGTGATGCTTTGTTTCATGGCTGAGGACAAAAGCAAAGCATGTACTCTGAATTATGGAACAAAGAATGATGGATGTCATTTATTTATTTCACAGCAAATTGGGATTCTTTGGGAAAAATGGCTGTGACTCTGCAACATGTTTAGCATTAAATTTCAAGTCACAAGCCTTTGTTTATGCATTCTCTTTTACCCTTTAGTCTCTCCACAATCATGAGGAATAAATCAGAAACATATTTCCATTTTAACTAACAGTTAAAACATTTCATTAAATCACAATTTGTTTGAAACTTGCTCATTTTACTAGTCTAATCCAAAGTTAGCAATAATGGAACGGATTCTTGAGTCATGTAACAACGAAGTCCTCCTATTGGTGGAATGTAGACACCTGCTTGATAAATGTTTATGATGTGTATGTAATTATTAGACTTCATTGAAATCTGTTTCCCGTCAGTGCATACCTGTATTGGCCATTGGACAAGGAAAATAGGAATCCCAATCTGTGATGTCTGGAAAGCCACAAACATCTCAGTTTCAAGTAGCACAAGTTGAATATGAAAGTACTGTATAGATTTCGAAGTATGCAGCTTTCTTAGAAGAGGCTAGGCCTGGAGACTTCAATACATAGACCTAAGTATAATGTGTATAATGTGTATTTTTTAAGAAATGAAGCATGTTACTAATCCAAACTGGAAACCTTTAGATGCATTGGGATCATTATGGAAGTATAGACTCAAGTTAGGGAAGCCTACTATAAGAAGAGCATAAATCATTTTTGTTTTGTAGGAAGTATGTTTAGCAACTTGGAAAGCATTGTTTTATTGTTCCTTTTCTAATTTGCACCATATAGTGGTTCTCTTCATTTTGGTTCCCTTTTTTACAAGTGTTCGAGGGCAACATCCAAATTGCCAGCTTCAGTGTTTAATCATGATTCTACATTACACACACTCTCTTATGAGTGTTTTGTTTAAATGTGAGCTGCCAAATGTGCTAGTCTCATTATGGAATCCTTGCCTTTAGCCTACGAGGAAAAAGACTCCTTAAGGTTTGCTTGCTGACAACTTTAAAGGATGTTAAACGCTTTAGAGCAGTGATCCCCAACCTTAATCAGATTGGTAGCCCAGTGCAGGAGGGTGAATGGGAAGTGCATGCGTGTTTACATAGCTCCACTGGTGTAAATGACGAGCGCATCAATGGAGTTTTGCACATGAGTGCGAGCACTTTCACGTGTGTGAAATTCCACTCACACGAGCGGCATTCACTTGCGTGAATGGAGGGTGCTTGCATATGAAGCTCCCAGTGACATGGAGCTTCACACCCTCCACTCAACTGCCCTCCACTCACACGAATGGAGTTTTGCGTGCGAACGCAAGGACCCATCACTCACAAGAATGGAGCTTTGTATGCATGCATTTGCCTGCCACTTGTTCAAGTGGATCTTCACGGCCGTCACTTGCTTATCATTCACACGGCCTGGTTTTGGTGATCCCTGTATTGGAGTGAAATTCCATAATTCTCCTGAAAGCCTTGAGAACACATGCAGATTCAGAGTTAGGAAGTAAGATTAGCAGATAACTGTAGCAGATACTTCCCTGCCCCCAGAGGAAAGAAAAAGTTCTCATTACTGTCTTCAAAAAATAACTTTATGGGCCTTTAAAACATTTTAAACATGTTATTCATTTGTAATATAAACTACAGATAGTCCTTGACTTACTACCATAATGGAGCCTGCCCATCACGGCCCTAAATTGTGACAGCTGTAAATTGGGTAATCTACATGACTGACCCAATTTTACAATCTTTTTGTGGCAGTTGTTAAGCAAACGCGATGGTCATTAAGCAAACCAGTGGTTTGCTGTGGCCAGTTTTTCCAAAAGCTTGAAAATGGTTTTCGCAAAAGTGATGTAAAACACAGGTCATACGACTGGGATGCTACAATCAGCCATGAATGTAGGCTGGTTGGTGAGTGCTCAAAATGTCCTCATTGTGACTGTGGGGGCCCTCAGCTGTCAGAACTTCAGAACTAGGTCAGAAATGAGATCCTTGTAACCTCAGATGGTCACAAGTTGAGGACTAGCAAATAGTCATGTTACGACAAGTACTCCTCCGTTTAAGACCAAAATTTATGTTGTTAAGTGAGAATTTGTTAAGGGAGTTTTGCCACATTTTATGACATTTCCTGCCACATTTGTTAAGTGAATCACTGCAGTTGTCAAGTTAGCAACGTAGTTGTTAAGTGAATCTAGTTTCCCCATTGACTTTGCTTGTTTGCAAAAAAAATAATCACATGAACCCGGACACTGCAACAGTCATAAAGATGAAAAAGTTGCCCAAGCTTCTAAATTTTAATCACATAATCATGGGGATGTTACATAGGTTGTAACTGTGAAAAACAGTCATAAGTTACTTTTTTCAGTGCCGTTGTAACTTTGAACGGTCACTAAATGTACTGTTGTAAGTTGAAAACTACCATTACTATCATAGTACAATAGTATTACTATCACAATAGTACTACACTGTAGTGTAAAAGACTGAGTACTTTAATGAAAAAAATCTTTTTCTGTTAAAAAGGAAATGGGTGATCGCAGGGACTCTGGTGGAGAGGTGTGAGTGATTAGATTGATTTCATTAAGGGGAAGAAAACAGATGAAACTGAGGTAAGGCAGTCTAGCCTAGTAGATGGAAGCAAAGAAAGTGAGACTGAGATGCGCATGTCTGCAGAAGTGATTAGTGCAACATCTCTCAAACTGAGCAACTTGCAGGTATATTCACTTTATTGATTCCTATAACAGAATTGGAAGGGACCTTGGAGATCTTTTAGTGGATCTTTCTTTAAACAATATGGAAGTGTTTCTTTGTTAGATATTTTGGAAATTACATCACTTGCTGTTTCGCCTTTCTACCTAGTGTGTCATTCTGTGCTGAACATGCTCGCAGAAACGTGTTGGCCTTACAGGCTCAGATGAAGAAGTCTAATCCTAGCCCTGTAAGAGAGTCTCTTCTCTGTCAGCTGAGTTCCTATGCCAAGACGGAGCAGGGCTCTCAAACTGCAGAAAATAACCGTAGTGAGGGCAGCAGGATATTGGGTAAGTTGAAGAGATGATAATGTTATCTTATTTTTATTCTTTTAAAATTAGATGCAAAGGTTGAATTTTATATAGCTTGATCATATTCTAAGAAATCTCTTTCAATATGTAGTTTAAAACAAAGCAACCCAGAGAAAAGATGGAAGCAGATAATGTTCAGTCTCACCCGATACTAGGTTAAAATGTTTTTAAAATTAAGTGCATTTATATTTCCCTTTACCATTTTTTAATAATAGATTCAGCTTAAATATCTTGGGAAGTCAGGAATTTATATTTTGGCAAAGGGCATTGACTCTGCATTCAGAAATATAGAGCATACATATTTTGTTGTTTTGGTTACTTTATTTAATTGAGGAATTGCTCTAGAGGGAAGTTACATTTAACATATAAGTTTACTGATGAATCCTATAAATCATATGGACCATTTACAGAATAATCCGAACACTCAGAAAATGTATCTTTCTGAGTAAGCTGTAAAAGATAAGGATATCCTGTTTCAGAAGATGGCATCCTGTGCCTTTGATTTGTTTTTACAGAAATTTCAGCATCAATTTGAGAGCTTTCCGGAACTAGCCAACTCAGTTTTCTAAAAACAATTTACTGTCACTTCCCTGTAGGTAGTTGGATGAAGAATAGAAGAAATTTAAAATATTAAATTAATAATGGATGCAGCATATATTAATTGCTGGATAGTTAAAATTAGAGGTGGAGGTGATTTGAATTTATGAACTGTCTTTATAATTTATACTTTAAAAAACTTCAACCGTGTAAGAATCTCTTCCTTCTGCCAAATAAGATGACCAAATAAATATGTTGATGATGGTGCTGGGCTTCTTTCCTTACCAAATCAAGGTTAAATTATGGGTGTATTGGTCTGACATTCAGGTAACTGGAAAGGTGAGATTTTCCAATGATGCTCTAGTGAAAAGTTTTAATGCAGAGTTTATGATTAAATGAGTATTTATGAATATTATAGTTCTGATTGATGGACATGCTTATATCAGCTTATAGATGTGTATGTTCATATGAGATTTTCACTTCGGTAGCTCTGTTTTAGCTTACATTGATGACATTACACTAATTTTACTAAATAATGTAGATTGTAAACATATTTTTCTTCTCTTTTATTTTTCCAGATGAAGACAGCTGGAGTGATGGAGACCAGGAGCCTCTTACTGTGGATCAGACATGGAGAGGTGATCCTGATAGTGAAGCAGATAGCATTGATAGTGACCAAGAGGATCCTTTAAAGTAAGTCTCTTGAGTCAGGTTCTGTGAATTACTGTTGCAGAGTTGTGCAATAGAGATAGTTCATTTCCCTCCAAAATTATTTGAACATGTACTGAATTTGAGCTTTCAAAGACAAGTGTAATCCTTTCTCCTCCAGAACAATTTGGGTTATTCTCAGCATCAGTCTTGACTAGTTCTCTTTTTAGGAGCACCAGAATAGTTGATGATGGAGTATATAGGTGGGAAGTTTCTGGGCCTTCAAATGTTCTTAAACTACAACGTGCAGTATCCCCTTTCATTGGACCTACTGACTGATGGTTGAAAGTTGTGGTTAATAGCATGTAGAGGACTTAAGTTTCATCAATCCTATCCTGTGCACAAAACCCTCGAGTCCAACCTGTATTCATAAATACATATTTTGAATATTTTGTCCATTATGAATGAAAACAAATTAATGTTGACCATTAATCTACACCTAATATTTTGTTTGGCCTGCCCTTTTTTTCTGAGGTACTTAATGAAAAGTTATATTACTCCATAACTTCATTTATACTTTGTTTGTGGCCCCATAAAGTTTCAAATATTTCGATGTAACTTGTAGAGTTATTCCACATGTATAATTTGGCATATGTTCTGGTATGCAATTACGCAGCAACTGGGTAATGTATCAACCACATTTTACACTAACTCAAAATTATAAACAATTGTTCAGAGAAGGCCTTTGGAATGCATTTTTGAAAGCTGTCGTCTCATACTTTCTCACCCTTTAAAGTGTACAAAAATGTTTCAGATCATTACTTGTACTTAGGATAGTACGGTAAGCTCTAGAGGTGTGGCTCCTAAGCTTTGAGGACACTCCAGAAGATATTGTGTTGAACTTCCTCAAATTAGCATTTTGGTTTCAAAATGTTTTGCATTAAATATTCCCTACTGAAGGTCACAAGTCTTGCTGATTGATTTCTTTGCTTTTAAATAGCTTACTTTTGTTACCTGACACTGCTTTAGGTGATTCTCCATGTTAATGATTAGAGAGGATGAGTTGTGATTGGATCCTGTTTGTGCAGACATGCTGGTGTGTATACGGCTGAGGAGGTGGCATTGATCATGCGAGAAAAACTGATCCGGCTACAATCTCTGTATATTGATCAGTTCAAACGGCTTCAGCACCTTCTGAAAGAGAAGAAGCGCCGGTATTTGCACAGCCGGAAGGTGGAACATGAAGCCATAGGTAAATGGCTACAACTCTGAACATAATAGCAATAGCACTTAGACTTGTATACCGCTTCATAGTGCTTTACAGCTCTCTTTAAGCGGTTTACAGAATTAACATATTGCCCCCAACAATTTTGAGTCCTCATTTTACCCACCTTGGAAATATGGAAGGCCAAGTCAACCTTGAGCCTGGTGGGATTTGAACTGCCAAATTGCAGGGAGCCGACAGTCAGCAGAAGTAGCCTGCAGTACTGCACTCTCACCACTGCGCCGCCGAGGCTCAATAAGCTGAAGACATCACAAAAATTGATGTGAAATTCATTAGAGCAACCATCAGAAGCAGTTTACCAAGAGCTTAGAGGTTGGGGACTACTATTTTTGTAGATATATCTTGATTTTTCTTGCCTGTTAATATTTATTTGAAGTGGTACTTATTAATGTAGTGTTCAGGTTAATTAAAAATTTTCAGGATTTGAGCACCATCTGTTCCTAAAGATAGGAGAGTGCATTGTAGCCACAAATAAAAGAGAGCTTCTTGTACCATATGTCTGAATTCAGAGATCTGTTGCAATCATTAAGAGAATATTTGGCTCCTATAATTAATAAAAACAATTATTTCCATGAAGAGAAAGTATTTGCATAAATATCAATCAGTTATCCTATGGGACTAGCTAAAGAAACATTTCTTAATTGTTTCAAAAGTTATTTTAATTAGTTCTAACAAAGTGCTTTTGCATATATATTACAGAATAGAGTCTTTGAAATATGTGTTCTGAAAACATCACCCCAAAAGTCTTCCATGACAACACTGCTGGAAGATGGTGCTTCTAGACTGCACCTTGATTCTTATTAATTTTTAAAATCTTGTGAAGTGCTGCATTTATTCTCAACAGTAGTAGAACTTTACAGACATCATAGTTTTACAGAGCAGGGATGGGCAGCATTTCAAGGGTTGGGAGACACAAGACAGCCTTCCAATCTGACCAATTCCCAACCTTAAGATTCTTCCAAAATGGTCTAGCATTAGATACCAAAGAAGCTATTTTAGGCCTTAAGGTTGAGAAGGGTAAGGGTGGTGAGAGAGAGTAATGGAAGTAGGAAACCTAATGTTCAAAATCACACTATTGAAATACAACAAAACAATGTTGAGTGAAGGGAAGCTTCAGGTTGCTCATCCCTGCAGTAGAATTATGGTGATCCTTTTGTATTTCTTCTCTGAAGCAACAATCAAAGCTGTAAGAATTGAGCTAAAGCAGATTCTTTCTCAAAGCAGAATGAGTAAACTCTCAGAAGAACTCTTTTGATCGGTAGTAGAAGGGTATATAATATTTTAATTCTACACTGAGGATGCATTATTAATGTCTTCCAGGTAGCAGTCTCCTGACAGGCCCAGAGGGCCTTATGTCTAAAGAACGTGAAAACTTGAAGCGGTTGAAATATTTGAGGCGTTACCGACAACGCTATGGTGTGGAGGCTCTCTTACATCGGCAGCTGAAAGAACGCAGAATGCTGGCTACCGAGGGTGCTGGCCAGCAGGTAATTGAGTTACTTCTCTGTTTGGTCCACTGGTGATATTGTATGCCTGATTATTTTATGAAAGCAAAGCATAAAAATGGAAGTAACTCTTGATTTCCAGATATGTGCAATCTCTGTGCCACGTGCAGAATTCAAAACCAAGTGTTTTCAAGGGAATACCAATTTGGGAAGAGTAAAACTCCTTCATGATGAGGCACATTTTAACCTGCTTTTTATGCTATGCTATTAATAAGTTCAGTCTGTTGTATGAGTATTAAAACACATGAAGCATTGATGTGTATATTTCAGAGGCTAATGTGTGACTGAAAGAATTCATATTAAAACAGTGGCTCCTCTAAAAGATTATAATGTCTTTGGTTTGTACCTTCCAGGCACATACCACCCGTTCTAGCCAGAGGTGTTTGGCCTTTGTAGATGATGTTCGATGTTCCAACCAGTCTCTCCCAATGACAAGACATTGCCTTATTCGTATCCTTTTTCTCTCTTGTGATAGTATTAATAGTCTCCCAATTAGACCAATTAAACATCTTTGAGTTTTTAAAAATTAATATCTTCTGAACAAAATCTTTAATCTTAAAAATGAAACATTAAAAAAATTAAAAATACAAATTAAGAGGAAAAATTCAGTGTATATTTATGAATAGCCACTGGTTTACCAAAGTATTCACTAAGCTAAAAGATATCTTAAAATAGTATCAATTCTGATTACAGAATCTCTGCCATAATAACACATATTGCTTGCATTGGTAGAAAATACCTTTTCCAAAACAGATAGATCACGTGTTTCTGACAACCATTCCTTTGATGTCTGGAATATTTCTTAATATCATTTTTTTTGCCATCAACCAGGCTTGATATAAATTCAATTCCTGATAAACAGTCAAATTCCAAAGCTTTGATATGTGCTTCAACATTTTTGGTACTGGATGGGGTTATATTGCCCCAGAGAGACCCACTGCACAACCTGGGGGTCCTGCTAGACTCTGGGTTCCTGCTCAAGGAGCAGGCAACAGCCATGGCTAGGAGATACTTTGTACAATTTTATATTGTGCATCAACTGTGCCCCTTTCTGGGCCATGAGGGTGCACATTATCATTGTTGGGGGCAATATGCTGACTCTGTAAACGGCTTAGTGCTGTAAAGCACTATAAAGCAGTATATAAGTCTTAAGTCCTACTGCTATTCATGCCTTGTTCACCTCCAGAATAGATCATTGCAACATGCTCTTGAAGAATATGCAGGAGCTTCACCTGGCACAGAATATGGCTACACGGACAGTTATTTATTTATTAATCAAATTCATGCAGCCAACCATTTCACAAGAAGTGACTTAAAACATGTTAATGTGAACTATTGTAATTGATTTGAAGCCATCATCCCAGCTTCCACCAAACTCTTCAGTAAAGTGATTTCCCACCAATTCTCAAAGTAATATAAGATATTCATAAATATTATCAAAACTCAATTTCTGTCCCAGTATGACCCAAACATTTCTCACCTTTGTGCTTTTCTTGGCCCTGAATCAAGGCTGGTGGCTTGCTGTAGCCTCTGGTTTCAAGCAGGAGCCCAAAGAAATGACTTTCTATGGTCTGTTGGCTGTTCCATAACTTCGGAATTAAACTGGAACAGTCAATTCAGTTGGAAGCAACAACGAAACTTCACAAAAGTAGAGTTAAGCCACAGCTTGAAATAAAGCCAAATTGTTTGGATCCCTTCTGGCCCATGTGTGAATGTATATGAAAAATGGCTCTTCTAAAAGGCTTAATGTTAACTTTTAGGCCAGCAAAAAGTAATATTTAGAATTCAGTATGCTATGACTTATTGATTGGAAGCTTGTGGACTGAGCTAAATTCTGTTGTAAATTTATTGTTTTTGCAGGAAATTTTGTTCCTGGTTATGTATAAATGTTGCTACTAAACGTGTGTGTAGTTTAGACACCTATTTTTATTTTGAAGTTAGAGAACAGAATCGGTCCACTAATATAGAACAATACCCCAGTTCTAAATGAAAAGTTGTTTTTTTATTATTGATTAACAGATTATGGTAATGTATACAGAGCTCCTATTTAACTCCCAATATTTTCTATCTCATACAAGATTCTCCAAGGATGAAAAGTGGTAAAGTTCCCTTTATTTCCCTAGTTTACATATTGTACGTTTTCATGGTCAGATGACTTGCTAAAAGGTCTGCTTTTTATACCGACTATGCATTGCAAATTTCCTTGACTCCATCTTCAGATATTTGCCAGGACACCAATCAACTCCTATTTAAATTGTGCCAAGGATCAGAAGAAGCACCCTGCAGCAAACCAGTGCCTGTAAACCTTTCTGAAAATCCCTGCTGCCCACTCCATCTACAGCTACCACCTCAGATGTATATTCCTGAACCGGTTCTGTGTGTTCCCGAGGAACTGGAAACCATTTCCACGGATCTCTACTTGAGTGCAGCTGAACTCCGCCCCACGGAAAGTTTGCCACTGGAGTTCAGTGATGTAAGTATCTTATGAGACATTGCAGAAGACCCCATGATTTTTGAGCTGAGCATGAGGCTATTATATCAAATGATAAAGGGAGAAATGCAAATACATACTTATGTCAGACTTAATGATGTCACTGAAAGCAAAAGAGAGGTAAATAAGTAAGACAACCAGAGCTACAGAATGAAATAGTCATATGTCACTTTTTTCAGTTCAGTTCAATGGTTCAAGCAGTCGCTGAATGAACTGTTATACATCAAGGACTACCTGTAGTTTAATACAGTGCATTGTATTAATGTTCTGACCCAACCCGGTTACCAGCAAGAAAATCTCAAACAAACTCAGTAACTCAAACCTTCACAGCTTTAATCTACAAATAAACTTCTCTGTAGATAAAAGATGGCTTGCAGCCAATTAGTCCAACCAGAAAAGCTTTGACAGGATTCTTCAGATAAGCCGGAGTCTCTACACACAAAACTGGGTCCTTAGAGCGTTTTTGCTTTCTGCAGAAAGCAAAAACCCTTTGAAACCAGGCTTATATTCCCTGAAGGGAGGAGCCATTATGTTGCATTCTTACTCCCAAGTCACCTGTGCTGCTCTAGCTGTTCTCTTGTAAGAATCATCCTGTGCTCACGCACACTTAGCACACACTCCTTGGGAACCTCCTCCTCACTGCTGCCGGCTAACCACAACAATTATTCCTAGTAGGAAGATATTTATCATCTGCCCAAACATTTAAAAATATCTTCCTAAATATTTTGTATTTTTGAGGCAATCTTCTAGAGAACATTTTTTTATGAAAATCCATTTCATTATAATCAGTAGATGCACCCGGTATCTGTATACTTTGAAAGTCTTGCTCAACAAACTGGCTGCTCTGGATCTATAAATGCCCTCTTTTAATTTCATCTCCCTTTTTTAAATAGGGAAACAGAGGCCTACCCTCTAAGGCAGCAACCCCACCCAGCAAATCTACCTGTATTCGCAGAATGCAGGTAGTCCTCTGCTTACAAGCACAATGGGACCCAAAATTTCTGTTGTTCAGCAAGGCAATTGTTAAGTGATTAATTTTGCACTATTTGCCAGAGTTAAGCTAAGCACTGCAATTGTTAAGCGAATCTGGCTTCCCCCATTGACTGTGCTTGTGGAAAGCTGGCCAGGAAGGTTACAGAGGCTGATCACATGATCCTGGGACATTGTAACGCATAAATACATGCCAGTCGCCTAGCATCCAAATTTTGACCATGTGACCATGGGGATGGTCATTAAGTCACTTTGTTCAATGCTGTTGTTACTTTGAATTGTTGCTAAACAATTGAGGACTATTCTAGATGAAATGAAGCTTGCTTAGACTGCCAAAAATTATTGTTTTCATCCTTTTTAACTGAAGAGATGTGGGGCTTATTTTTATGCCTTCCTATGGTGTATGTAAAATTGGTTGGGAGGGAGGAAAAACCTAGTGACAGGCACTGTATTTCCCCCAATCCCAAACGGGCTTCTTGGTTGTTCCCTGATAGGATTTGGATGTTGTTGGAGATGGTATGCAGTGTCCCCCTTCTCCTCTGCTTGCCGATGCCCTTGAGAACCAACTGAGCAAAAATGTGGCTGAAGCTCCCCTAATTGTGTGCTCAGATGAAGAATCCGTTCGACAAGGACTTCCAACACAGGCAGGAAAGGGAGGTTTTCCCAGACAAATTACACTTCTTGCATCAGAACCTCCACAAGAGCTATCAGTGCAGGTACTGGGCTAGGTTTGGAGGATTTCCTCTGGTGGGCTGCTTTTGTTTTAGGGGTAGCTTATTGCCAAGTGTTAATGTTAGAAGAGCCTATTCTACAAAGGCCTCCTTGAAAAGAGACAGCCAGGCTTTTCATAGACACAGGCAGACCATAAAGAAAAGGAGGAGTCACTTTTGTTTGTTAAGGGGATTAGCCATCTGCATACTGCATGGGTTTCAGGAAAGGATCATTACCTCCTCCTTTCCCTTCCCCCCCCCCCAAAAAAAGGAAAACCAGCACAGCTGGTTGGTAGTAGTATGGGGAGGGTTGGGAACTGACAGGTGGTGGAAGCCTTTGAATTGTCAGTCTCAGTTGGTAAACATTCAAGCAATTTCTCTTGATGAAATGTCTTCTCAGCTGCTTTATTTGTTGACTTGCTTAGAATATAGACAAAATTTTGCATACTGCATACTGTGAATCCTTATTTTCATAACATCCACAAAGAAAAAAACATCTTAATGATACTGGTTGAATTATTTTTTGTTTAAGTTGCCTAATGCATTTTTTATTTGTTTTACTTATTTGCATTATTTATTTGCATTAATGTGATTGCAGTTTGTATTATCTAATAAAAATCACAGGATCAATTATCTGTCTCTATTAGAATACACAGCATCTTGTGACAAGTGGACCAAGGTTGGAGAACAGTAAGAAAGACGAACCTGCAACCAATGGGAATTCAGAATCAGCCGCTATCAACTGAGATTTAAAAAACTGTCTCCTGTCCGATAAAGCATGTGCTGCTCTTTAACTCTTTTTGGCTTCCAGTGTTTTGCCAGCTCTCTATTAAATCTTGCCCAGATTTAATGTCTATCTGGAAAAAACCATGTGAGATGCAGCTTTAGCATGTTTGAGTGACTTCTTTCAGATCTCATTCAGGGAATGCCTTTTCGTTTCTGGTATAAATGGAGAAGAAAACATAGGAAATCTTAAAATGTTCAATTAATACAAAAAGCAAAAGCCTCTGCCTTATTCATAGTCATAGGCTCTGATAAGAGGAAATGTATTTTCCATAGTTGAATTATTGGGAGTGTATTTGAAGTCACAGGCTGAGCCATGCTAAAAGCAGAGCTTTTTATTATCTGTACTGTACACTAGCCTGTTGATGTATAATGTGCACATAGCTGGATTTTTTTTCTTTTCCTTTAGCACTGAAGCCCGTATAAAGCAATTTTCCACTTCTACATTATAATGTGTACAAATCCCTTGTAGTATAAAAATAAAAATACTGGATACATTTTATAGCTTGCTCTTCTAATTGTGTGAATGTAATTAGTTCCTTTGCCAAACTCTCTCGAGAGCAGAAATTGCAGAGCCAATTAAAAATGATTATTTGGCCCCATAAGTAGAAACAGGAAAGAGAAAGCAAACAAGAATACTGTGTACTTTGTATTGGAACCCAAGGACTCAAAGGCAGACAAATATAATTTCCTTGTTCACTTGATGCAAACTTGAAACATGTCAAATTTTACCAATGTCACTTACAGTCTCCATTTTGTTATATCCAATATTTGGGCAACATTTAGGTTGTGATGAAGGGCACTGATGGAGAATCAACAGAGTTCCTTCAAAGTGTTGGTTCTATGCCTTCCCAAAGCATACTTGTTCTTCTGCCTTCAAATAGAAGCCAATGTTACAAACAATTATAAAAATATTTGTTTTTTTCCCCTGAATGAATGCTGTGCAAAATGGTTCACATTCAGACTATTTTGATTCAAATTCAAAATGGTTGTGTCTATAGGTAGTTCTCAATTTACAACCATAACTGAGATAGAAATCCATTGCTAAGTGATGCAGTTGCAAAACAGAGTGTCACATGACTGCATCACAGCAATGCCAATCCTAGCACTACCCAATGCTGCCATTAACCAAATTTGGCCAGTTGTTAGTGGATGACCACCCATTCCAAGCCATTGTGGACTTGGTCCCTCCTCCCCTAGTCATGAACTTTGGTAAGGTACAGGGCTGCCTCCAACTGCCTATTCCTTCCCATCTCTGCCCTTTTAGCTGCCCTGTACACTACAGGATGGCAGGCAACCCCAGAACTACAGACTCTGGAGCTTCTTGGCATGCCACCATTCTGGGGCTGCAGGAAGCCCCCTGAGCTGTAGCACAAAGCTACAGTCACCCTTGGAAACCTGCTGGCCCAGCCGTTCTGCACAAAAGGACCCTCTTGGTGTGCTCTTGAGGCTGCAAAAAGGCCCCCAAATCGCACTTGCAGCATGAAGCCCTTCACAGCATGAAACTGAGCTCCAATAATGGCCCAATAGCACAGTGCAAAGCTGCAGTTGATCTTTGGCCTGGCCACACACAAAGTAGGTGCTGGTCACATGAGGCCATCTAGAGAAAACCTTCCCCTCACCTGGGGAAGAAAGCTGTGTGTGGCAGCAGCTGTGTCTGCAAAGGGTCAGGTTGGGTATGCTTGGTCAGCTGCAGTAGCAGAAAGACTGAAAGCCAGCTGGGGTGGCAACGGCTGTGGGGTACAGGGGGCCAAAAGGGCATAGATGGAGGGAGATAGGTGAGAGGAATTGAAACATGCTTGCTGTCGTAAGTGTGGATATGCTGCCAAGTGCCCAAATTTTGATCATGTGACTGAAGAGACTGCAATGGTCCTAACTTCAGAGTCCATTCAGTGCTTCTGTAACTGAACAAATGGTCATAACTAACCATAGTTTGTAATGAACTCTTTTGGAAATGTTCCAAGTTCAAAACATTCTTCCCAACTTGAAGTATTTCCAGGATGGTTTAAGTAAACTTTCAGCAGAGGTGGTTGTTTGAAATTTGAAATGAGTGGAATTCGAAGCATTTTTCATAGTGCTATAGTCACTCCCTAGCATTAGGTCCTATACAAAGAAGCATGTTTATGTTTGCTCTGTAAATTGTCACTGTCTCGGAAATAGATATTTACCTACTGTGTTTATATACAGTACACACCTTATCCATTCTGTGTGGTACATTATTTCCAAAATATTCCTAAATGCCACTTCATCTTTAAATGCATGCATAGCTTTATATATATATTTCTAATTTCCTTGAGATAAACTAATGAAAAAGCTTTATGCTTAGCAACACGTTTGTTCTTTATGATCAACGGTGTCATTCAACAATGTTTGACTTGTAGCTAGATGCTAAAATTTTGGTGGATCGTCTTACCATTATATTAATGAACTTTGGTCAGGTGAGAGGAACTCATATTGCTGTAAGCTGTCTACATGTTTAAATGTGAAGTAGTTAACCACCTATTTTGGCAAATATCAACAAAGTATGGTAGCACCTTTATAAAAATGAGGAAATGCAACAAGACCCAGCATTACTGAGAATTATAATTTGTGAATATAATAGAATATCATTTACTCTGTAAGCTATGGTTAAATAAACCATAACAGCCCAGTATATGAGATAGGTCATTAATCTCATAAGAAGGAGTCTCCATTCTCTCATGTGTTTTTACAAAGCTTTAAAGAGATGTTTTCTCTTTAATCCAAGGGATTCAGAAAAGCAGAATTAAGGATCTGCTAAGCTAGATAATGGGAACTTGGTGGCTAAGACTGAAGATGTCAATCAGAAAGGTTGGCAGTCGGGCGGTTCAAATCCTAGCACCACGTAACGGAGTGAACTCCAGCTACTTGTCCCAGTTTCTGCCAACCTAGCAGTTTGAAAGCATGTAAAAAAATGCAAGTAGAAAAATAGGGACTACTTTGGTGGGAAGGTAACAGGGTCATTTAGTCATGCCAGCCACATGACCATGGAGACCTCTTCAGACAGTGCTTAGTAACTGAGATAAGCACTGCCCCCTAGAGGCACAAACGAGTAGCACGTATGTGCGAAGGGAACCTTTACCTTTACCTAAGTTAGACAGACACACAAGATTTCCCAGAAAAAGTTGCAAACCTACTTTTGAAAAAGACCCATGTGGTCTCTAGAATCTCAGCTCTTTTGTTTTAATCTTGTAACATTTCATTCATCCCAAAGCTTGGCACTTAAGTTCCTTACTACCATATTAAATAGTGTGGCAGGTTAATAATAAAGAGACTGGTGGCTTAGGAAATTAAGCAATCTCCAGAGAAGGCTCCTCCATGGGAGGGAAAAACAAAGAGATTTAGGATAAGCTCAACAACAACAGCAACATGAAATTCTAACAAAGCACCTCAGCTGCTTGTTCGCCCTTTCCAACGTGTCAAGAAGACTCTCTCCTTTTACAGCAATCCCAACGCTGCTGCTACCGCCATCGTGGAGCTACTGGCACTTTACTAGGCCTGGAGCAGCCGGGGGAGCTGTGATGCTGGTGCTGCCTCTAAACGGGAGAGAAACATCTGGCGCCAAGTAAGCTTGGACCAGGCACCCATTGGCTGTCGCGGGTCAGCATGCAGGGAGGAGTCCCACCGTTTGAAAGCCATGACATCACTTTCTCCAGAAGCGGCCTTTGGAAGCGAGAAACCGGGGAGATCGCCGCGGTGGCTTTTGCAGGAAATGCCGCGAGATGCCTGCGGAGCGATCTCCGCTCTTTCGGCGGCCCTAAGCCCCGTCTGCCACGAGTAACATCGCGGGGTGAGTTGCGAAGGGAGAGGCGTCCGCTCTCTTCGCTCCTCTGCGGCTCTTTCCGGAGCACCCCTCTAACCCGGGAGGGGGGAAGGTCACGCCTGCAGGCCGATTGTGTTCCCGGGGGACGGGGCGGGACACGCCGTTCGCCGCTGCGCCAGATCCTCACTGTCTCTTGCTGGGGAGCCGCCCCCGAGCCCCGAGGCTTGGGGCTCCGATTGAGTTGCAGCGCAGGAGCTTAGAGCGGCCGAAGCCAGAGCAGGGTTTGGGGGAGGTGGGGAGCCTGATGAATTTGAAGTGGTGGAAATGCAATCTGTCCACCCAGGCCGAGTTCTCCTTACGGATTACGCTTAAGTAGGGCAGGCGACTGATTCCGTGTGCTGTAGGAAGCCGGTCAGCGGAGTTATTTTAGCAAGCCACGGGTGCATAGGTTGTGGAGGGGGGAGGATGACACTGATGCAGCAGAACCCGTGGATGCATCCACAGGATACGTTTGCCCGTGGTGGACTCAGTCCATTTGCTGAATGTACTGAACAGAAAACTCGGGGGCTGGGGCGCACGCTACGCAAAACCAACACGTGGTCACTGCAGTTCAGTGGGTCGTGCGAATGGTCTGTCGAGATTCTCAGTCATCCAGGTCATGGTTGTCCCAAAGGTGCTTTTTCGTTTTTTCTTTTGAAGACGTTTCGCTTCTCATCCACGACGCTCCTTCAGCTCTGTCAGGACAGTGGGCAATGGAAGGATTTCTATTCCTTGCAGACAGTTGGTCATTTGCATCCATTGAGGGTAGTCGGAGCACTTTGAGGTTTATCTGTGTCACCTGAGTTGTGCTCCTGATTCCTGGAGTCTGCAGTTTCTCTCTCGGGAAATCCGTTCCTACTCCCACCCCATTCAAAGGAGGTTTCATCCCAAATTGTATAGCTAAAAGTTGTGCAAATGCCATTTCTGTACGGTTTAAGAAGGGGAGCTCTCGCTAGAAGTCGTTTGTTTATCTGCTGAGAGAGCATTTACCATCGTGTGGCATTTACGATGAGCAACAGTTGGCTGTGTTCACCCACGGCGCTAAGTTATAAGCTTTGGCTTCAACGATGATACCAGAGGTGGAGTTCAGAGAGATTTGATTCCGTAAAGGCGACACATAAGACAGACGAGTAGCTAGAGGCTGCGATCTATGATACTTGTCTTGCGCAAGAAAGAAAGATCCTCTTCTGGCGAGTTTATGGGGATGAGTTGTAGGGCTGATATTCATTTTAGATGCCGTGTATGTTATATGACGTTTTAATAGATTGCTGTTTTTTAAATGGACATTATAGGCTTTTTAAAAATGGTCTTTGAGCCGACCGGGTGTTGGGTAGGGTGGCTATTTGACTGCGATAAACAAATTGTAAAGGTTATTTTATGAGTGTTATTTTTACGAGCAATTCTGCAGTTTCGCTTCTATTTCTGGTCCTGTCTTCCAGCCACTTTTATGCCCGGCCGGCTTCCTTAAATCTCCGGAGCCAGTGGGTGGATTTCCCCCCATGGCAATACAGCTCCTTCCCTTTGAAACCCGCCGACGCGCGCCCCTTTCCCTCTCTCATCTGCCTGGCGCTGAGTTGTCCTCCTAAAGTTAAGCCCAATCCTTTCCGCGGCTGCCGCAGCGCCCTGCGTGGTCATCCGAATGATCTTCGGAAGATCCGTGGGCTTCCGTTTTAGTAAACGCGCCGAGGATGCAGCGGTAACCAAGCACGCACTTGGGGGCGGGGAAGTGGGGAGAAGAAGAAAAAAATCGGTTTGGACTTAACAGAAACTTTGGAGAAATCTGAATCGTTTGCATTCCAGCGCAGCAACTTGTTTGGGTTTCCAGGGGTCCGGTATCCGCCCCGCTGCCGCCTCTAATCCTGAAATGATCCTGAACATTTCAGGATCAGCATGCTTTCCATTCCCGGTCTCCTGAAATTGGCTCTCTGGGCTGTGAGGCCTCCGATAGGTAGCAGGATCTGCTCTTTGCAAGCCTCCTTGAAGAAAACCAACTGGAGATCTCCAGGGCAATGGCTGCCTTTCCATAGCATGCTCACCCTTAAATCACAACAGCTGGATCTGCACAAGAAGTTAACCTAACCTATGCATCCGCATAGCTCACTAGGCCAAACTGCCAGTTAGCGCTGCAGTGAATGAGCTCAGCCAGAGTGTTAGGCTCAGATTGTTGTTTAAAAAGGCACCACAGAACTGACTTAATGAAACCCTTACAGGTTCTCCACAACCTAGGACCACAATTGAGCCCTTTTATGTTACAAAGTGAAAAATTTGCGAAGTGAGCTTCACCCCACATTACCAGTTTTCTTGACACATTTGTTAAGTGAATCACTGCAGTTGTTACATTAATAGCAGAAATTGTTAAGTGAATCTGGTTTCTCCATTGAACTTTTGCTTGTCGGAAGTTCGCCAAAGGAGATGGGATACTACAACTGTCATAAATATGAGTCAGTTGCGGTGGTGGAATTCAAATTTTTTTACTACCAGTTCTGTGGGCGTGGCTTGGTGAGCGTGGCCATGTGACTGGGTGGGTGTGGCTTTTTTTTTTTTTTTGCTTTTTTGCAGTCCCCACCTGTTTTTTGGGCCTTCTAGGCCTCAGAAGCGCCTGGGGGGGGGGCGTATTTGCTCCCCTAAGGCTCCTCTGAGGCTCAGGAAGAAAATAAAACAGCTCCGTTTTGGGAGCTTCCTGGCCTCAGAAGAGCCTGGGGGGGGGGGGTGTTTTTGGTCCCCTAGGGCTCCTCTGAGGCTCAGAAAGGCAAAAAAAATGGGGGGGGGGAGGCTGAGCCATTTTTTTGCCTTCCTGGGCCTCAGCAAGGGGAATCCCAGCACAACTGATCTATGTACAGCTGATTGTCGGGAGGGGGGAAAAAATACCTTAGGCAAACGTCAGGCAAGCAGGTTGAGCGAGCATCAGGCAGGAGGGCGATTGGGTGGGTGGCGTGGCCAGCCAGAACTTATTACCGGTTTGGCAACCCACGCCATATTCTTGCTACTGGTTCACCCCAGTTCAATGCAAACCGGCTGAATACCATCACTGGTCAGGTTGCACATCCAAGTGTAAATCATGTGGCCATGGAGATGCTGCAATGGATAAGTGTGAAAAATGGTCATAATTCACTTCTTTCAGGGCAGTTGTAATTTCAAACAGCCACTAAATGAACTGTTATAAGTCTAGGGCAACTTGTATTCAGTTAACCAGGGGCGGCATTTTGAACAAAGCCAATAAGTTGTACCATGTTTTGTTACCTCATCACATGAAGCCTTTGTTTACTCTATTGCGTACCCAACCCAACCTGTGAATTTTGTCGAGATCTGTCCACCTGCCTCTGGTTTTCCATATGTGAAAGGCCTGTAATGCATATGTGTGAGAGATTGTACATGCCTAGTTTCTTGTTTTATAGAGATGAAGGTTGAAGGGTTTGTATGGACAGATTTTCTCTTTTGATAGCTGTAAGGCGTACAGGTAAGTCCTCAACTTACAACAGTTCATTTAGTGACCATTCAAAGTTACAACAACCCTGAAAAAAGTGATTTATGACCATTTTTCACACTTATGACTGTTGTAGCCTCCCCACGATCACATGATCAAAATTCAGATGCTTGGAAACTGACTCATATTTATGACGGTTGCAGTATCCTGCAGTCATGTGATCAGCTTTTGCGACTTTCTGACAAGCAAAGCCAGTGGGGAGGCCAGATTCACTTAACCATGTTACCCACTTAAAAAATGCAATGATTCACTGAACAAACTGTGGCAAGAAATGTTTCAATTAGCAACCTAAATTTTGGGCTCAATTGTGGTCGTAACTTGAGGACTACCTATAGTGCCACATGTTTTTTGTTGAATAGTTGATAAGTCCCAGCTGATCGGGTAGGTCTTTTGTTGCCCTGCACAGGTGAATGGAGCTGGAAAGCAGGTTACTGGGGTGGGGAAGAAATGGGATCTTGCAGTGTCCTTCCCCCAGGAGTGGGTTGAAAATTGAGATTTTGCAGTATCCTTCCCCTGTCACACCCACCAAGCCGTGCCCACAGAACCAGTAATAAAAATAATTGAATACCACCACTGATTTATTGGATACATCATATTGGCACAACTGGTGAAAACCAACTCTGAAAGTTCCTGCAGGTTTCACCAGATTAAAAGGTAAAAGTTTCCCCTTTCCCCAAGTCATCAGTCATATTCAGAGGTGGTATTCCGCAGTTCTGGAAAATCAGTAGCAGAAATTTTGAGTAGTTTGGAGAACCGGCAAATACCACCTGTGACTGGAGATTTTACAGTATCCTTCCCCTACCACGCCCACCAAGCCACGTCCACAGAACTGGTAGTAAAAAAAATTGAATCCCACCACTGTAGTCCAGGCATGAAGCCTGACCTGATGGACTAATTTTACTTTAGTGTAAGGATACATTAACAGAATCATGCAAGTCTGAAAGTACATCTCTTCTCCACTTGCCTTTACAACCAGAAGAAACTAGGGAGGGTCCCATCTGAACTGTTTGCCCAATCCACATTCTGATGCTTCGCCTATGGTTCCCTTGGCTGTGTCTCTTCCCCATCTGCCAAGGTCATTCTCACATACCTTTATAACTTTGAAAGGCTGAAATATATGGGTGACAGGACTTGTCTCTGTAACCCAGTTGCAAGTCTATATATCCATGATGGCGAACCTATGGCACAAATGCCAGAGGTGGCACGCAGAGCCCTCTCTGTGGGCACACAAGTTGTTGCCTCAACTTAGTTCTGCTGTGCATGCACGCGCACACCTCCTACCGGCCAACTGGTCTTCGGGTCTCTGCTGTGCATATTGTGGGGGGCAGGTGCATGTACAGAGGGATGTGTGCATAGGGCACGTTGCATTTTGGGGATGTGCGCGCGTGGTTAGCCATCACTGCTACATATCATCTCCAGTTACTGCAAGCACTATCCTTAAGCTGTAGTGTAGAAGCAGTTTTCCTTCTCTCTGCACATATTGCTGAAGAAGAAAAGTCATTACACTTCGTTATTCGTTGCACAAGTTTCCATTTAAGAAGAAACATAAAGGCTGCAAGGCTGAGAATGGGAATAGTTGTGGTATCTTCCCCATCTGTGCAGAGGTATCAGTCATGATTCTTTTCAAACTGAACATCTAGGATCCATGTGAGTGATGAATGGCCTTTTGGGGCATGTACCCTTTCAGCTTTGCCTTGCCTCGCCTGCTTCATCAAGAATCAAAAGCTGAGCTCAGTTTTTAGCTGGGTTGCTGGAACAGAAGAAGGCTGCCCTGTAATAAGGAGGCAACTATTTTGTGAGTGGGAATCAGGGTTACTGGAGACAAAGGGGAAGAGTTGCCAATCATATTGTCTCTTCTAAAATCCTTGTTTGAAATAAGCTCTGGATAAATGCAGATGGTCCTTGACTTGCAGCTACTCGCTTAGAGACCGTTCAAACGTACAGCAGCCCTTGTAACCATTTTTCACATGACCACTGAACCATTCCTTGTGGTCACGTGATCAAAATTCAGATGCTTGGCGACTGACTCATATTTATGACATTTGCAGTGTCCCAGGGCCATGTGATCATCTTTTGTGACCTTCTGACAAGCAAAGTCAATGGGGAAGCCAGATTCGGCAGTGTTTCACTTAGCACTTGTGGCAAGAAAGGTCATAAAATGGGGCAAAACTCACTTAACAACTGTCTCACTTAGCAACAGAAATTTTGGGCTCAGTTGTTGTAAGTTGAGGATTACCTGTCAATTTGTATATCTTCTAGGGCTGCTTGCAGATTTGGAGGCTGGCCTCTACTCCAAAATAGTTGTGTATTACCTAGTGGGCCCATACAGACAATCAGTGTATAATGGCTCTAAAAGTAAAAACTGGTAGCTAATGTGCTCTTCTCCCTCTTACAAGTTTAGCTCTAGGAGCTCATCTTGATGAGAGAAATGGTTTTAATTTATTTCTCTTCTTGGAACCGCTGGATCCCACTTGACCACATTTGATTCTGGGTTTCTGTTTTAGGCCAGACTGCCTCCAGTTATTCCTGACGATTCAGAAACAGTAATTTTCCTAGAGCAAGGGCCTTCAAACTTGGCAAGTTTAAGACTTGTGGACTTCAACTCCCAGAATCCCTGAGCTAACATGAATGGAGGAGGAATTCTGGGGGTTGAAGTCCACAAGTCTTAAAGCTGTCAAGTTTGAAGACCCCTGTCTAGAGGAAGTTGAAGTGAGTGGGGGTGAACGCAAGATTTTTAACAGGAAAAGGTGGATAAAGGCGGTGCAAAGGGGACAACCAAGTGATTTGAATCCGTTATCGTGAGGGAATGAGAACTCTTACAGGATAATAATTTTAAGATTCATAAAGGACCGTGTGTTCTTACAGTTATTAACAAGAAGCTGTTCAATGGTTGCAGTCTGGGAGAACCTGTGCCTGTCAAAACTATTCCTCTCTTGCATTTGCTGTAGAAATATACACAGTAGGAGCAAGAAACCGTAAGCATCTGTGAGGTGGGACCGAGCACACTTATTTATTTATTAATTTTTTACGCTGCCCCTCTCCCCTCTGAGGTGACTCTTACAGTGCATTCGCACTTATTTTGAGGAGTTTCTTTTAAAACCAGGTTCTGTATTTCGAGGGGAAATGCAGTTCATGGTTCTGGTGTCTATAGGGCTCTCGAGACCCCTGGTTTCTCTACTGGACACAAGAAACGGTGGGTATTCCAGAAAGGTCTTTGTGGGTTTTTTTTTTTCCTTCCACAAGGCTGCTGTCTGGCCAGCCGCCAGTTCAGTGCCTTAGTCTGTGACCTCGTTTTCTCAGTGGCATCTGCCAGGGATTGATAGAGGGTCCCCCCCCCCCCCAAATCCATGCCTTGCATGCAATGGGCCCAGAAGACCAGGTTTTCCTTCAGGAGTTGGGTATCCTGGATCTTCTAACCTCAAGAGCCATCCTCCAACTTTACATTCTCCGGATGGATTGGACTGCAATTCCCCTTAGCCCATATTTAGTATGTGAGGGCAGCAATCTGCCAGTAATCCCAGGCGTCGTCCTTTGTTTCTCCACAAGAGCAATTGCAGAGGGATCTTGGGAATTAATTTTCTTTCTAACCAAGCCTCTCACACAGCCAGCCGCTCAGTGACAAGTACCAGAGTAAGCTGTCTCTTCCCCAGAAGGCTTGAAGAATGAGCTTTTTTTCCAGGAAGAAAAAAAAAAAAGCTAGGGATGTTATGATGGCTTTGCCTTCTTTTTGTTGCAGCTGAGACAGTAGAATCCAGGGACAAAGAGAGGCCTCTCAGAAGAGGCTTTTCTGTCACTCCAGCCAGCCCCTCTCTCCAGCAATCTGGACTCTTTAAAAAGAGCTGCTCTATTTTCCCTTTTGTTATTACAGACAGTCCTTGATTTATGACCATCAAGACCATTGTAAAGCAGGTCATGCAACTGAACCCAATTTTATGACTTTTTTTTTTTTTAAGGCAGTCCTGAAACAAATGCTACTAAGGGAACACTACAATTGTTAAATGAACCCATTGTCGCCACAGGGAGTTTTTTTTTTTGCCAGAAACTAGAATGCCAGAAAAGAGTGAATTCCAGAATGCCGATTTCTGGAAAAAAAATGTAAATTGTGACCAAATGACTGTGGGACACAGCAAATCACTGTAAATGCAGGCTAGTTGCCAAGCACCAAAATCTGTTCACATGACTGTGGGGAACATTAGATGTCAGAACTTGCCTGTTAAGTCCCTTTTTCAGTTCCGTTGTCACTTTAAATGGTTGCTAAGTGACCAGTTATATGTTGACGATTACCTGTATCAGAGCCATAGTTAGGCTTTATTTATTTTATTTAATCAATTTCTCTATTACTTCCCACCCAAGTGTATTTGGAAACTCTTTAACAAATATTTTACTACCTACTGTTTTTGTCATTTTCCATGTCCCAACTGCTTTGCAAAAAAGGTAGGCTCCTAATTTTCAGTTTTCATGAGCCAATAAGATTGGAAGCAAATGAATTGAGGCAGGGATTTGTGCAGAGATGCAACAGGCTTCCGATTTTGAAATGCAATACTTCTGCTATATTTCTTCACTGGGAGATCACCCAATTCCATTTCATTTAGCAGAACCATCAGATTAAAAGATCAGCTAATTAGAAGGAGGTAAAGATGTACACAAGTGTGGTGGACAACTTATTCTGTGCATACTTATTGTGAATTGTATTTAAACATTTATTTGCAACCATGGGTTTTAGCAAAATTCAAATGCAATTGCATCAATCCACACCAGTTCGATACATCCCCTCTTAAGTTAGCAGCATAATAGGGTCGGGATGTATTTTTGCATCTTCCCTGCAGCCCTTGCAAACAATGCAACTGTTATTATGAGTTTACTAAAGGTCTTACTGAATTAGTTCACTCCTTTTGTAGCATGTGGATTCGATGCGCGGCTTTGAACGAAGGTGAAGCCTGGGCGCCTGGTTGTTCCTTTCAGCTAGAGGTTGGACTCCATCCTGTCTGGTCAGATCAATTTTGCAGGCCCACCAGTGGAGTCATGTACTGTTTACTTAGCCGTTGAAGCTGTTCCACAAACAACCTCTCTTTGGACTCAGCTTACAAATTGGTTGTCTTGTGGATTGCAGCCATTGAAAAAGGGAAGAAAGGACTTTTCTGTCCCTTTTGATTAAGTCATTGGACCTTCTGCTCCCACTACTTCCTTCCCAGCTCCCTTATCCTGATCCCCACTGAAACTGTTGGTTGGGGGGAGACACCGAGGCACTTTCATGCCATTGTTTTCTTCACAATTACTGGCTTTCCTTTTCCTTACAGACAGCATCTCACTTCCCCCATTCTTTGGTTGATGTGGTGCCATTTCCTGCCATTACTGTAGGGTGGGGAGAGGGAAAATGGGATGATGGGGGGAGCTGCATCTTGGAATAACCAGGAAACAAGAGATCAAAACTTTGGGTTAATTCAACTGAAACTAATGGGGGAGGCAAGCTGGGATGCTTTAACAGATAATCAGAGTTGGAAGGGACCTTATAGGTCATCTAGTCCAACCCCCTGTCCAAGCAGGAAACCCTACACCATTTCTGACAGATGGCAGTCCAATCTCTTCTTGAAAGTCTCAAGTGATGGCGCTCCCTCAACTTCTGTGGGCAAGCTGTTCCATTGGTTGATTGTTCTCACTGTCAGAAAATTTCTCCTTGTTTCCAGGTTGAATCTCTCCTTGTTCAGTTTCCATCCATTATTCCTTGTCTGGTCTACAGGTGCTTTAGAAAATAGCTTGATCCCTTCCTCTCTGTGGCAGCCCCTCAAATATTGGAAGACCGCTATCATGTCTGCCCTGGTCCTTATCTTCATTAAACTAGCCATGCCCAGTTCTTGCAACCGTTCTTCATATGCCTTAGCCTCCAGTCCTCTAATCATCCTGGTTGCTCTTCTCTGCACTTTTTCTAGAGTCTCAACATCTTTTTTATAATGTGGTGACCAAAACTGGATGCAGTACTCTCGGTGTGGTCTTACTAAGGCTTTATAGAGTGGCATTAGATGCTGGTTGACCAATAGGCCGCAATCTACTTCAGTGTAAGATAGTGGGAGAAGATAGAATGCTTCCCAGCCCTTAATTCCTAACGCTGGTAATAACTGTGATTCCAGCCAGCATTTTTTCCTAATTTGGCAGCATGACTACCTCCCTAACCGTTCTTTGAGGTCAGGTGGGATAAAACTTTTATTGTTAGGAGGTGGTTCAGGCCCTTCAGTTTCTATGGGAGTAGAAACGGAGAGGAGGATTCTGAGTTCTAGTCCCACCTTTGGCACGAGACCCATGGGATGGTCTCAGGCTGTTTGGAGATGGCAGAGACTAACAGTGCCATAACTCTAGCGGAAACTGCAGCTAGGTGCTCCTTTGTCTACAGTGTTGGAATTTGGGAAAGGGGGAAGGTGGAACAGCATTGAACTCGAGTTACTTGTTGGAGCAGTCTTCTTTATGCATTAATAAAAAGAAAGAAAGGAAGGTAGTCCTCGACTTATCTGAGTCCAAACTTTCTGTTGCTGGACCTTTGTTAAGTGAGCTTTGCCCCATTTTACGACCTTTCTTGCTGCAGTTGTTAAGTGAATCACTGAAGTTGTTCAGTTAATAACACAACATCGTTAAATGAATCTGGCTTTCTCAATGATTTTGTTTTGTTTTATTACATGATCCCGGGACACTGTAACCGTCATAAATATAAGTCTCTTGCCAGGTGTCTGAATTTTGATCCCCTTATCCTGGGGCTGCTGCAATGGTCATAAGTGTGAAAAACGGTCATAAGCCATTTTTTTTAGTGCCGCTGTCACTTTGAACGGTCACTAAATGAACCATTGTACGTTGAGGGCTATCTGTAATGACTCAGTTTGGGAAAGGGAAAAGGAAAAAGGAAAGGAAAGGACCTCTGATCTCCTCGGCTTCTACAGGGTATGAATTTAAGGGGGAAAAAAACCCTTCCCTTGTGTTGAGTGTTAATGATCTTGGATCCTTTCCCAGCCAAACAGAATGAAAACTCTGAAATTCAAGGAAGCAGCTCAGGGAAAAACAGACCTCTTTAAGATATAGACTGTCTAACTGGACGGGAATCTAAGATCAGTATTCCCACAAGATGCTTAAAATGTACAGTGTACAAATGCAGTGGACTGATGATGATACTGTTATTATCATCCAGGGATAGGCTTCAAAAATTTTAGCAACAGGTTCTCTGCCCAGTTGCTGGGTGGGCGTGGCCATGGCGGGCGTGGCCTACTTGGCCTCCTGCACCATGGTTGGGGGGAGCATTTTTGCACTCCCCGGGCTCTGGAGGCTTTCCTCAAGTCTCCGGGAGGGTGAAAATGGTCTCCCCGGCTCCAGAGGCTCTCTGGAAGCCAGAAATGGTCCCATTTTCAGCCTTTTTGAACTTCCGGGAGGCCCATTTTTCGCCCTCCCTGAGCCTCCGCACATGCCTTGCACTTACCTACATCCAAAATGGGCCACATGGGGACTCCTGGGAGGGGAGGGGAGGAGAGGGGTGGGCAGAGCCACCCAGGAGTGGGATTTGGGGGTTCTCCAAACTGCACAGAATCTTAGCTAGAGGATTTCCCGAACCCCTGTGAAGGTGATATTCAGCTGGTTCTGACCAGTTCTGGAGAATCGGTAGCAGAAATTTTGAGTAGTTCGGAGGACCGGCAAATACCACCTGACTGGAGATTTTACAGTATCCTTCCCCTGCCATTCCCACTAAGCCACGCCCACAGAACTGGTAGTTAAAAAAATTTGAATGTCAGGAATTTTACCCCTGTTGTTATCCTGGCTGATGTTCCAGCTGAATGGATGGGTTGGAATGTGTGGAATTGATAATTACATCCTCACTCCAACTACGCTATTATGGTATTAATATGGCATGATGGTGGAGAAACCCTCCCAGCAGCATGGTATTATAGAGCAGTTTTCTGCAGTCTGGGCCTTTCAGATGTGTTGGTCTCTAAGGATGGTGGGATTGTAGTCAGGGGTGGGATGCAAATTTTTTAACAACCGGTTCTGTGGGCATGGCTTAGTTGATGGGCATGGCTTGGTGGTCATGTGACTGGGTGGACACGGCTTGGTGGTCATGTTATTGGCTGGGCGTGGCCAACTCAATATCACTCACATTGAGGCATGCATCTCGTCGCCTGGCCTCTCATGACTTTGGGGATGCTGCAACAGTCGTAAGTGTGAAAAATGGTCATAAGTCACTTTTTTCAGTGCCATTGTAACTTTGAATGGTCACTCCACACAAGCAAAATACCAGCAAAGGAGGGGAAAAAAACTCCAGAGAAGTTCCTGAGACAGGAAGTCTAGTCCTGCCAAGAATGTAATAAGGGTTAATGGAGAGGCAGTTTCTGTAAGCAACACCAGAATGTTTCCTTCCTGCCTTCCTTACAGGATTAGGCCAGTAATTTCTTCTAACAGCCGGTTCTCTGAACTGCTTAGAATGTTAACAACCGGTTCTAGCGAATAGGTGCGAACCTGTAGAATCCCACCCCTGGCTATAGTCCAGCATCATCTGGGCCATGCCTGCCTGGGGAAGGCTGTCGCAGTACGAAAGAGAACACAAACTAATTCCCTCCAGACAATAGTAGATTCTGTTCTTCATGCACACACAAATCCCTTGTGATTGTATGTCACAAGGGGCAAATGGTTTAGATTTTAAAAAGTAGTTTGTTTAGTCTGATGAAGAGGATTACAGGTGACATGATAGCAGTGTTCCAATATCTCAGGAGCTTCCACAAAGAAAAGGGAGTCAAGCTATTCTCCAAAGCAGGGATCACCAATCTTTTGGACCTCAGGGACCACCAAACTCATAATTTTAGATCCCAGGGACCACCAACTGGTTCTGTGGGTGTGGCCTAATTTGTGAGTGTGGCTTGGTGGTCATGTGACTGTCTGGTCATGGCTTGGATGTAAATGTTATAAATATTTATATAAATATTGAATTTTTTTATTAAAAAAAGAGCAACTTTTACCCAAAATCAGGCAAAGCAAGGCAGGCAGATTGAGTTGCCCACAGAATCACAGATTCATTCAGGGATTTATCTATCTGCCATCGGCTAGCTCAGTCTGTCACATAAAATTTGCTAGCAAGCAAACTTGCAAAATTAACTCGCAACACACCATGCGTGTCAATATATATATATTTTTATTAAAAAAAGAGCAACTTTTACCCAAAATCAGGCAAAGCAGGCAGGCAGATTGAGCTGCTCACAGAATCATCCAGTGATTTATCTGCCATCGGCTAGCTCAGCCTCTCAAATTTGCTTGCACTGAATTTTCTTGCAAGCAAACCTCCAGTCCTAAGGAAGGTTCGGCTGTACTTAAAAGCAGAGCCGAAGATCTAAAGACTAGCTGGAAAGCAAGAAATCCAACCATTTTTCTGCTTCCTAGCAAATCTAAATCTCCCGGCACAGAGAACAGATGATGGTCGGAAAAAGGAAAAATCGAAATTTAGCAGGCAAGTTTACTGGGTAAGGAGTGAGTGGGTGGGGAGCGTTCCCGCGGGCCATGTGGGCGGAGCAGCCTTGTGTTTCTGTGCAGCCTGGATTAATTGCTTTGAGGGGGGTGCTCTTGGGGTGAGATTTCTCTGCGGTCCACCAAAATTTTCTCACAGCCCACCGGTTGGCGACCGCTGCTCCAAAGCCCCTGAGGGTAGGACAAGAAGCAAAGGGTGGAAACTAATCAAGATGAGAAGCAACTTAGAACTTAGGAGAAATTTCCTGACAGCTAGAACAATTAACCAGTGGAACAACTTGCCTCCAGAGCTTGTAAATGCTCCAACACTGGAAGTTTTTAAGAAGAGACTGGATAAACATTTGTCTGAAGTAATGTAGAGTTTCCTGCCTAAGCAGGGGGTTGGACTAGAAGACCTCCAAGGTACCTTCCAACTCTGTTATTCTAATATAGATAACCACTCGTGCTATGGTAGAATATTTGCTTTATATGCCAAAAAAATCCTAGCAAGTTGAACTCCTGGTATCTTCAGGTAGGGCTGGGAAGGAATGATGTCTGGAGAATGTTGCTATAAGCAATATCAGACTTTGGTCCCCATCAGCTCAACTATCCTGCTTCCTGGCAAGGGTGCTATGGATTGCCCATCTCCTACCCTGCCTCCCTAGGCAATGCTGCCCTGATTCAAGGCGGGTGAGTTCCTAAGCAGCCTCTTGCTTTCCACTCATTTTCTCTAGGCAGGAATGAATACTTTTCCTCCCAAGTTGAAATGATACATTGGAACTATGCCATGATGAAAGTCAACGTTGCCCTCCATGAATACATATGTGATCCCTTATGCACAGGAATTGTCCCTTGTCAGGTTCTGTACTGGTACTTCTTCATCTGGTACTTCCTGCATGTGCCATTAGATCTCATTATTAAGAATTCATAGTTGCTTTAGGTAATGATATGGTCTCCCCCCCCCCCCCAAAATTCTTCTCCATTGTCCCTATTTTTCTTTCTTCCATTCAGTCAGAGACTCAGAGACAGCCTGCACAAACCTCTGCAATTTTCTTGGCAACGTTTTTCAGAAATGCTTTGCCATTGCCTCCTTCCTAGGTCACTCAGCTGGCTTTGTGCCTAAGGCAGGACTACAATTCATGGTATGGAAATGTTCTAGCCTGATGCCTTAACCATTACATCAAACTGGCTTTCCCATCATCCCATGAATCATGACTAAACTTGTTTGGTGAATGTGGATGAATAGATAGAAAGATAGAAAGGAGGATGGGGGGGGGGAAGCGGGGAATAGAGACAGACAGACAGACAGTGATAGATATATACTGTAGATACGGTAGGAAGATAGATGATGGATAGATAGAGAATTGAGAATTGTCTCCTGTGCTTGCAGGCAAGGAATGAGAAATTCCACTACCATAAGTTTTATTACTGGTTTCTCCACATTCAGCTTTTCTTCCTGAGTCTTTAACTAAGAAATGTGATGCTCCTTGTGAACAAGACTCAGCAATGATTATCTATCTATCTATCTATCTATCTATCTATCTATCTATCTATCTATCTTTTATCTATCATCTATCTACCTACTATATCTATATATCTATCGCTGTCTGTCTATCACTATTCCTCCCACCCTCCCTCCCTCTCTCCCTCTCCCTCTCTCTTCCTCTCCTCCTTTCTATCTTTCTATCTATCTATCTATCTATCTATCTATCTATCTATCTATCTATCTATCTATCTATCATCTCATTCAACTTACACATCTATCCACTTACCTTGCAATGATTGGTGGCTAGCAACCAACTAAAACATTTAGAACATAACACACACACAAAAAAAATACAAATGGGTCCTTGACTTTCGATCACAATTGAGCCTAAAATTTATGTTGCTAAGGGAGACATTTGCTAAGTGAGTTTTGCCCCATTTTATGACCTTTCTTGCCACAGTTTGTCAAGTGATTCACTGCATTTGTTAACTTCGTAAGATGGTTGTTAAGTGAATCTGGCTTCCCCATTGACTTTACTTGTCAAAAGGGTCACAAAAGCTTGCTTGCATGACCCCAGAGCACTGCAATTGTCATAAATATGAATCAGTTGCCAAACATCTGAATTTTGATCATGTAAAACGAGGATGCTGCAGCAGTCATGTGGAAAATGGTCATGTCACTTTTTTTTCAATGCCATTCAAGTGTATCTTTGAACAGTCACAAAATAAATTGCTGTTAAGTCAAGGACTTAACAGTATATCTTACAGCTATCAAAAGAGAGAATCTGTACATGTAGTCCTGCAACCTTCATCTCTTTAAAACAAGAAGCTAGGCATGTGCACTCTGTCTCACACACACACATTGCAGAGGCAGATGCTGTATCGATAACTAATCACCTCTGTAGGCGGTCAAATCAGCCACTACAACAGGCTCAACCACCTCAGCTACCTCCTGCTTCAGTGCCTGGGAAGGCCTGGGTCTTCAAAGCCTTACAAAAAAAGGCGATATCCAAGTTCAATTCCTGGTTGATCCAGAATGTCCAGGAATTCAACTGATTCTCCAATGTGGTTCAGATAAATGATTAATCTTGCCTTCTATCTAGAGGAAGGGATGGGGTGGGGGGAAGGACAAGGCAGATGTAGGTTAATTTGAGCTCTTTGGAGGAAAGGCAGGATAAAACTGACAATTAAATAAATCGTAAAGCTGATCATCAAATGTGGTACAGATTGCTTATCTTTTCACATTAGTGGTGAAATGGAGGAGGTTTAAGGACCAGCAGAGAGAAGATATGTTCGGCTCCTGCAATGCACTTGCTGTATAGTCTTTGTCAAGCCCCTGTTCTTGGCTGCTTCCCAAATTCCTCTTTAATATAGAGATAACAGGGATCCGGTGGAATATTGCACATAAGAGCCTTTGACTGTGTGAAAATGCCATAAAAAAGCTAGACATCAAGTTTTTTTTATCCCCTGCTTTTACCCAGAGTGATAGGTGGATAATCATGAGAGAATGATTAAGGGCCTTGTGTGTGGGAGACACACACTCATTCCTTGCCTGCAATTTTCCCCTTTCTGCTCGGTGTGTTGGAGACACGGCATTGTGACCAGTTGCAGCTATAAATAAACAGATGTATGCCAGCCTGAGGCTCTGCTGCTATTTTTGCTCCACTGTAGTAGTTGTGGCTGGATCTTCAGAGGACAGGAACATATGCTTTTGTTTTACTTCACATCTTGACACAATTTTATTGTTTGAACTTGGGGCTGATTGCCCCATTCCAAGTGCCTTGAGAGGGACGGGATCCATCTTAACTTTCTATAGGTGGGACCCAGTCTTTGAAATAAATAAAGCTGTTCTCTTTTATTGGGTTTGGTTTTTAACTTCCTGCTAAATTTTCCAAAATTGTAAACTGTTTGGTAGAAGACAGTAGAGTATATGATCCTCTTGCCCTTGCTTTTTACTGCTTAAGTATTACATAAAATCATTCATTACTATTTGAAAAAAAATGCTTTTGGCTTTTCAATGACAAGTACTTGGAATGTAGCACCTTGTAGGACGAAAGAGAGAGTATCGCAAAAACCTGCAAAATTCATCACTTTGGGACATTCTGATGGGCAGCAGCAGGCAGGCAGCAGCAAATCAAGCTGCCTGGAGAGAGCTGAGCAAAATGAAAGCAACTACGGTAACTAACCACTGCTGGGGTAAACTGAGAACAAAACTGTCTGCAGGAAAGGAAAAAGCTGCTGAGTGAGACAGCTGATGGTCTGAATCAGCACTGCATTTCTTACCTTGATGGAACGATTCTGAGTAATGGCTTTTCACAGCAAACTACGGCACAAGTAAGCCTTCAGCAAAAAGATGTACGAATACATGATAGAAGTGGAATTGAGGATTTACGAAAAACATATTTATGATTCACACCAGAACATGTCAGGATGTGAAATGACATGAGAGATTCTTGGTGTCCTCAGGGGATTTTGCTGAGTGCTATGCAAGGCTGGTGCATCCAGTCTCCTAGACGAAGGACAGTGTTTCTCAGCATCTGAGTAACAGACTAACAATTCATTTACTTTACATGTATCATGTGCTTGACAGAAGTGTATGAATTTGCACGCTGAAGTTGCAATGGCAATGTACATAAGAGCTAAACAGTGCCGCCATTTTTATTTGTCTTGAATGTTTCTTGAAAGCCTTTTAAAGCTTTGCAATGGAGAAATAGTGAATGATATGGAAAAAGGCTGAACCGAGATATGGTTTAGGGTTCTATTTGTTGATTTTTGGCTTTTAAGCTGCTCCATTTCCAGTGATATGAAATGGCTTGCAAATAGCATGGGCGAACCAAGCTGCTCACCAAGCTATGGTTAAGCAAAGGATGGCACGAACCCAATCCTGGTCCCTGAAGCCTCTAAGGTGGCCTACTAGATATTTTATTCAAAGAATCTGATCATATGCCTTAGATCAGGAGTCCCAAGTCTTGGCAACTTTAAGACTTGTGAACTTCAACTCTCATAATTCTGGGAATTGAAGTCCACAAGTCTTAAAGTTGCCAAGTCTGGAGACCTCTGCCTTAGATGATACAAAACCACAGAGCAGGGGTCCCCCACCCCTGATCTGCAGCCCGGTATTGGGCTGTAGCCCATTTGGAACTGGGCGGCACAAGTGGCAGGTGAGAGCACATGAACTTATGAATGATCTGATAACTGCCTTTGAGATATCAGAAGCTATTTTTAAAAAATGAGACCAGGCAAAGCCCCAGGCCCACAAGCCAATATTATAAGTGCTTCAAGGATGAACTTCTTCAACCAACTTCAAGGACACCATGAATGCTACACTACGGGAGGGAAATACACCCCAGATGGGGAAAGAAGTCAATATTGCGTTGCTCCCAAAAGAGGGTCAAGATGTTACAAAGGCAAAGAATTATAGACCATTTTCATTATTAAATAAAGATTACGAACACTTCGCCGCCATATTAGCAGAAAGATTGAAGAAGATTCTACAAAGTGCTCCATTTATATAAGCCTTTATGTGCATAAAACTATCCCACCCCCCCGCTGCTACCGCCATTACCGGTCTGCAGAGCTGAAAAGGTTGGGGACTACTGCCATAGAGAATAGCCTAAATCCCAGAGCTGTATCCTCCTTGTGTGCATTTGTTATCAGTGAAAGGAGCAGGGCCATATATTTGTTCCAATCTGTATGCATAAGGCTGGGTTCTGTATGCAGACACTATATAATTCCATGTCAGAGAGTGAGAGAGTAGGACATTTAATTCTCTATGGCCCCTTGTACGGGTAGGATTTAGCCTCTGCTCTGAATGTCTGTGGGGAAGGTGTGCATGTGTATTACGAGCTCATTTTCAAATAGTAGGGTGTCTGTTTCTAAAACAACCCAAAATCTTACCGAAGAGAGCAAAGTCTTGATGACTTATACTTAAATGAAAGGATTAGTCAAAAAGGATGCCGCTTGGCCCTTTGTTCAGACTTCAACTCGGATGCAGCACTTCCAGCCGTGCAATGTTTATTCTTTATTCTTTCTCTCACTCTTTTCTCCCCTGGACCTATTTCTGCACTGATTCTGGTTCAAATTATCTGGATTAGGTATTTGAAGATGTGTGTGTATATTATACTTCACTTGCAGAACATGCTTGATTTTTTTTCAGTTGCCAAGCTTGTGGCATCAAAACCCATGCGCTGTATCCCACAGAAGGCCTAAGTGCATGATACTTTGAATATAATTCAAATTTGGGTGACGACAGAAAATCACACTGGTCAAAGCTCCTTTCTCACTATACATTTGGCCTTATTCTATCATGTGCTTATTTTATCTCCCCTTTATCTATCCATATCCTTTTTACATATTAATAAATGTTTTTCTTTGGAGCTTGAGAAGGGTGGAATGATAGTCTGAATCATTCTAAAAGCAATCTGGATCTAATCCCATTGCTCCTTCCCACCACCCAGCCTGCCTAGCATTTCTTTAAATTTTCTGGCTCCCATCTTGTCAGTCCATGTGGATATATTTTTTAAAAATCTATACACAAAAGGGAGAGCAGCTTTGGCATCCTTGGTGCTCTTTAAGCTTGGCTGTTTGCAGACATTGAATTGCCCAATCAGGTAACATCATCCGTGGTAGGGAGTGTGAAATTTGCTCCTTTTTTAAACAGTAGCTTGCCCTGCCCCTGGTGGTGGTGATGGTGGGGTTGTTTTTTTCCTTGGTGTAGCTCCTTGATTAGGGTATTTTCTGTTTGATTGCTTGTCTGTTGATTGTTTGACTCTGGTTGTTCCTTGATTAGGATATTGTACGTCTCTTGGTATTCAGTTGTAGGTAGCTTCCCACAACTGAAATTCAAGAGATGGGGGAACAATGGGTCCTCTCTTTGTGGAGAGAGGTGGCTACGCTTTCATCATGTCTGAAAATAAGGTTGGCTGAGATGAATGCCATCTTGCTCCTTATTATGTTACAGAGTCCAAAGAAAGAACCTGTTCATAAACATTGCCTTTTTGCCTCCCACATTCTCTTGATATGACTCCTGCTCACTGGGCTGAAGCTCAGAACATCAGCAGAGCGCCAAGTCACCATAGAAGTAGAGCCACACTGATAACAGATTTTTCTATTTTTGTGGGGGATCTTTAGGGAATACTAAGGCTGTAAGTTATTCTCGGAAGGTGATAAAACCTATTTGAAGATGGCAGTGGCAAACTGCTTCAATATTGTTCCTAGGGAAACTAATAAAGGGAGTTTTTACCTTTCCTGTTGGGGCGGTCATTTTCTCCCGCCGCTGTTTTACAGTGTCTTGGTTTCAATTAGGAGGCATAAAGGGAACTATAGCAGATATCTCCTCATTCGAATGAGGCAAATGACTTCTCCAAAATACCATGAGCAATCTAAAGTAGAATAGGAAAATTGCTCTTTTTTACGGACAGCGATGGTGATTCAACCCAGAATCAGGAAGGACATTGGGGTTCATGTATTTCTGGAAATCTTGTTTAATCCATTTCTGGAATAGCTGCAGGCTGCAAAGGGGACATCATTCGTTTTCTGAATGCTCCTGTGCTTGTGTCCAGAGGGCTGAAAATGAAACTCCGTGTGTGTGTATGTGTGTGTGTGTGTGTGTCCTTGATTAGGGTATTTTCTGTTTGATTGCTTGTCTGTTGATTGTTTGACTCTGGTTGTTCCTTGATTACCTATATTCTGTACCTATATTCTGTCTCTCTGCCTGACATTGCAAGGAGGACTGGAACGATGGAGAGGATGGGTGTTCCATGTTAATCTCCAAGGTGGTGTATCTCTTGAGAGTTTATCTGACCCAATGTTTGAAGTAAGCCTCCTAAGAATACAGCTTGAGGAACAAAACCAAACCAACCCCAGATTCCACCTCAAACAAAATTCCAGCCTAATTTTGAATCAGCATGTCTGGCTCAGCATGACATGGAAAGAATGACTGTGCTTGGGACAGCAGAAAATAAATCAGTGTAATTCTTCCAAGAGCTCTTCAGAGTTTGCTAACCAATCTAGGGGGTTGTATGCTAGCAGCAACACTTACTGGTACACCTCTGCCTACCTTCAATCTGTATGCCCCTAAATTTTCCCTGCAGTATTCTCTAACATATGGGAATGTTCTGAGAAGTGCAGGTTTGAAATGATGTATTCTCCTAATTCAGCAATTTTTTCTTTGCTCCTCTTGCAATTTCTCTCTGCAGAAATCTTTAAAAGCTGACCTTTCAATGTTTATCTCTTGCTATTCAATTCCTGCTGTATGAAATCATAAGGAACCCCACCCCTCCGTATCTTAATATGAATTTTTAAAGAACATTCCTCGCTTGCTCCTTCCCATTTGTCCTGGTTCTGTGGCCAGTGAAATGCACTCCCTGAAAGTAGAATTTGAAAATCACCATCTTAAGCTTTCTGCCAAGTTTTTAAAGAAGAGAAAAAGGCCACTGGGTCCTTCAGACCAGAAGATGCAGCAGGTGGAGAATCTGCTACATGCTTAAAAAAAAAAGATTAAAGAAACAGGAGAAGAAAAGATTCTCATGTACCTCTGGAAAAAAAGAGCATTTGGTGTAGGAAGACACTGTTGGAAAAGGTGTCTATGTGGAAGCCGAGACTTAACAGTGTCATTGTTGCTCATGTACTCAAACTCAACAGATGGCAGTATGGTTAGCAAGCAATGTTGCTTTCCCATAAGAGGTAAACATTAACATTGCAACAGGTAAACAAAACGGTATTATTAGACAGTCTGTATTTTATTCCACCAACACGCTAGGAACCTTGTTTCTTCCATCTCTAGATCTAAATGGCATCTAATAATCTTACAACAAATCTGTTGGATGGCCATATTATTGGTGAAAGCAATTGTCAAGCTAAAAGATGAGATCTGGTAAAGTTTAAAAGCATTCCTCCTATTTAAATGAATAAAGAATGCTTACTTTTCTAATATCAATTTTAATCTAAATAAAAGAATCCTGGTGAGATCTTTAAGAACTGTATTAGGCAGAGTCCTTACCTAGTGTAATCTATTTATTTTGGAAAATGCTAAATACAATAAGATAGCATACGATATAATGGTGTTTCTCTGACAGGATATTCAATGTTTTTTGGGGGGGCGAAATGATAGTCCTAAGCTAGTACACCTATGCATCTGTTAAGTATACACAAAAGATCCCCCTTTTAGACTGAAAGAGCTCCTAAAATTTTCCCGTTTCAGCTCTGTATGCAGTGCATCAAACAGGCTAGGTGTGAATGTTTAAAGAACAAAATGTCTAGAAATGTAACATGTGCAGACATGATTTATTTCCAAACTCTGTGTCATCTCCAGTTAAAAATATTATGGTGTCTATAATGTTCTGGAGTTGCTTAAGCTTTTGTTAATGCTGTTAATAGTTAGAAAATCTCAGGCATCTTTACCAATGTTTTACCTTATATATCTCTTGTCTCAGTTGCAGAGGCCTGTAGATGAAATGGATTATTTGCATCTTTTGCATCCTGGGTTCAGGTGGGGATATTGTAAGGAAACGGCATTATTGTTATTTTATTCCTCTGGAGGGATCAGGAAAGAGGTGGTATTACTGTCTTGATCCTCCTGGATCTCTCAGTAGCTTTCAATACCATCAACCATGGACCAGTTTCAGGGATCGAGAGTGGGGAGGCACTGTTTTGGAGTGGTTTTTCTCCTTTCTCCATAGCTAGTTCCAGTCAGTGTTTGTGTGGACCTAGCTTTAGCTCCTCACAACGTGGAACACCTCAAGGCTGGGGTGTCTCACTCTTCCTCTTTAAATATCTACCTGAAAACCAGCCAGAGCTGGCATGCAATTTGGAGGTCCTCCTAAATTTGTGGCTTCTGCTCAAAGAGCAGGTGGCAGTCACGTTTAGGGAGCTTTGAAGAGATACAATTGTGCGCCAATTGTACCACTCCTGGACTGTGAGGCCTTGCTCATGCTCATTCATGCTTTGGTTACTTCCTCTTGGGAATGCAATGTGGCCTACATGGGGCTGTCCATCCTTGAAGAGCACCAGGAAATTCCAAGTGGTGCAGAATGCTGCAACTCACACAGTGCTGGGCCCTTCTTGGTTTACTCATGATACACAGCTGCTATGAAAGCTGCACTGGCTCCCAGTTTCTTTCTGGACACAATTTAAGGTGCTGGTTACCACCTTTATAGCCCTACCTGGCAGAAAGCCAAGTTATTTGTGGGACTGCCTCACTTGAAGGTGTTTGCTTGCTCCACTAGGCCAGACAGTATATGCATACCCCACAGTCCCATCCTTTAAGTATTGCTATTTAATGAGACCTAGGAAGTGTGCCTTTTGTATAGTAGTACTGCTCCATGAAACACATTTCTCCCTGGGATCTAGCAGATTCCTTGCTTTTAGCCTTCTGAAAAGCCATAAAGGGCTGGTTTTACCCCCAGGGACTGGGGTAGTGTAAGACTGAAGCATTATATAGATTGATGGATTGGAGATGATTAGTCAGGCTCCTGTTTTTTTCTTTTCTTTTTCTTTTACTTCGTTTCATTTTATTATTGTTGTGAACTGCCCAGAGTTGGGTTTTGCAAGATGGGCAGCCATATAAATCTTTTAAATAAATAAATGTCATCTCAAAGCAAATTAGTTAAAACTAAGCTGTTTTAATAAATGGTATTTATTGTTTTTAATTCTTTCCCCTAAAAGCTAATTATATTTGCTTGAAGGTTTGCATGTTATTTTCAGTATTAGCCTAATAAATCATTATGATTATTTCCTGTAATAAATTTTCCAGATCAACCATATTCTGCTTCAATTTTTTTTTTACATTAAATAGCATTAAAATTCAAGGGCGGAAGATGATAGCTTGATTTAGAATACTTGTATAAAGCTCCAAGAATTCTCATCAGCGCAGGAAAATATCTGAATTACAATTTAGGTAAAATAGTGAAAATTAAGTCTCTGTTCAATTGCTCTAAATAGACAGCATGGCCGGAATTTTCCTAAAGTGGGATTTTCAAATTAAAGATGTAATACCATTTCATTATTTCACTGTATCTGCAAGATAGATACTGTATTTGATTGCATTGCATTTCTATTGATTGCTTAAGATGACAGCCTGCATAGGTTTGATGCCAGAGCAACCATTGTAACTGGTACAGGTATTCCTTGCTTTATGACTATAATTGAGACCAGAATTTCCATTGTCAGCATTGTTTAAGTGGCTGCAACCATTATAAATAAATGCTGAATGCAAAGCAACCAAATTTTGATGATGTGATTGTGACGGTGCTGTGTTGGTTGTAAGGGCAAGAACTTGGTTGCAAGTCACATTTTTTTCAGTGCCATTGTAACTTTGAACAGTTAGTAAAGATTGGTTGTAAGTCAAGGATTACCTGTATACTTGGCAGCAAGAGACCAATGATCCGCTTATCCAACTGAATAGAGACTTGAATTTGAACCCCCTTGATTTGAGTCCAACATCTTGTCCAGTATATGTCACTCTCTTTTTCCAGCTGTCAATATTTTTAGGTATTTAAAATTATTGATGAAATAGAAAACAATTTAATTGGGCTAAAATAGTCTTTTATTTTAAAAAATGAAATGGTGTTTTGGGTGGATATTTTTGAAAAGAGCAGTTTTTAATGAGAAACTGTTTTGAAAGATATTTTACCTTCTTCTGGTCTAACGTGAAAAATGCTTTAGAAAATAGTCAATTATTCTATTTCCTATGCAAAAAGTATAAGTTATTGGAGATATTTTTATGTAGTCTAATGTGCTTGGTATATACTTTAGAGCAGGGATTTCAAACTCGTGGCCCACTGACCGAATGCATCACACACTGGCCATGCCCATCCTGTTTAGCGAAAGGGGAAAAGTCAGGATATATTACGTGATGACTTGACATCGCAAGTTTGACAACCCTGCTTTAGAGAGTTTCAGTAAGAAATAGTTTTCATTGATTTCATACATTGTAATTAACTGCTGCCACCTTATATTCTTTCATAAATGGGCACAAAAATGCATTGCCCGAATTACAGTAAGCTATAATGTAGTTTGCTAAGATTTGGTTCTGCGTAATTTATGGACTCAACTATGGTTTCTTATTTAATGACCGATGACTATCATTAAGTGTTGTACCTTATGATTCTTGACCCTTGACGAATATATCTTTTATGTATACTGAGAGCATTTGCACCAAGACAAATTCCTTGTGTGTCCAACCACACTTGGCCAATAAAGAATTCTATTCTATTCTATTCTATTCTATTCTATTCTAATGTTACCTGTGAACCAGGCCACTCTGGCTGTGTTTGCATGATACAACTGCTATAGCTACAATTCTGCCATCAGAACTTTTCAAATGGTGAAACTTTAAAGCACCTGTCTATGATATAAAGTGCAGTGACTACTTGTAGACTGAATAACTCAAGAGAAGCATGATCTGTAGTTTATACCTTTAACAAATTATGGTTTCACATAACACAATTGCTTTAATGTGGCTCATTAATTGGATGAACCAGGTACATACAAGATGTGTGTACTATTGCACTTTTTCATTACATAACTGTAAGAAGTTTGTGTTTTAGTAACTTAAAGAGTAGTGATTCTATTTTTCTTAGTACCTAATAATATTGTCTTGTACTGTAGACAGCAGATTAATCTTGTACTTGTTTCATTACCCTGTTCCATTTTAATTACTCTGCTATATCTGTATTAAGAAAGAAAATCAGAATTATGGTTGCCAGCATCAGATTTATAAAATGCTAGCAACCATACTTTGGCAAGGGGGATAGAATAAATAACAAAAAGGGAATTGTTGCTTTGAACCTGGAGTCATAGCATGTACATGGATCTGGGAAGTTAGGAACGAGCAAATTGTTTCCAAACGGTTGCTAAGAGAAATGCTACTGCCCTTTACATGGAGGTATCTTTCACACCTTCCCATCATGGTCACCAAATAGTTCTGGAAAAGGGAGTTGCAGCTGCAAAAGTGTAGGAGGATTAAAGATCTCTCACTCATTCGTGACTTTCTTTAGAACTGTCTCTCCAAATCCCTGCTTGTCTCCCTCTTAGCAAACAGTGGCTACAAAGCCACAAAAACCTAACTTTTCTCATAAGCATTGGTGCAGGGTGAAGCTGAAAAGGGTTTTTTGGGGGGGAAGGAGGTATGGTAGTTGTGGATGCCAAGAGATTGCTGTATTGGTTTTTATGCTTTTATTGTGCTTAATGCTTTTACTGCTGTTTGCAAGCTGCCCAAGGTTATGTTGCATAAGATGGGCAGCTATAATAACTAAAAGCAAAAAATTGAGCAGGATCATCTCTACCCCCACAGTAGAAATTGTTGGAATCCACAGCCTAAGAGCAAGAGCAGAATATTTCCAATGAAGGGAAACTGTTGAGAAAGGAAACTGGGGCTTTTCATTCCTCTCATTTGAGGGCCCAATTCCAGAGTGTCCTTGAGATTAAACAGCAGACTGCATAAGGATAAAATGGGTTCATTTTTTTTCAAACTTTGAGGCTATTGCCAAACAGGTCACAGGACTAAGAATGGAAAACGTGACCTTGGGGACCTCAGTTAGATGTCCTCTTCCCTAAGATATCAGCCATTTTTGTTGATTATCTTATTTGGTTGGGGGAGACGCATAGTGAGAGTCCCCCAGAAATTCACCTTAACAAACTATTTGCTAGAATTGGGGGGGGGGGATGTTGCCCTTTTGAGCATACCAGCAACTCCTTATAGGAGTTTGTTCTCAAAAGGTACAAACATGAACAGAAACAAGTATATATGTATGCGGGTGGATGGGAATATCTGGATTAACTGCCGTTCTACTTGACAATCTGATTTGTGTGGAATCCTGCATGTTTCCCCTCTGCACATGTATTTATTATGAGCATAATCATCCTTAATTCTGAAAGCGGCTGCATTTATCCGCCCCACCCCGCTTTGCAGCTCTCTCGGCAACGCTGCTTGGGTAGATTTCCCCCCCCCCTCCACCTTTTTTCCCCCTTCTCTTCCCTCAGTAGTGGAAATCCCCCTTCAGCCAGATGGGCTGCGAAAAGGATGGGTGGGGGCCGGAGGGTCTGGGGCGAGATGGGCCGCGCTGAGGTGGGGAGACGGATAAGGCGGAGCTCCGAGCCGTGAGTTTCCTTCTGCCTCCGCCTTCACACCACCCAACAATAGCAGGCCCCGAGTCGGGCCGTGTCGCGGGAGGATGCGCCAAAGGTACCGGGTTGGGGGGGGGAAGCTCCGTGTCGTAGGCGAGCTTAGGCTCGGTTCCCAGCCCCACCGCCCACCCCCACTTTTAGGGGCTGGAGGAATGGACTGTGGGGGGCGGGGGAAGGAAGCGAAGTTTAAAAGCGCTGGCGGAGAAGCTGAGGAAGGGGTTACTTGGGGTGGGGTGGGTGGCTTAAAAGGAGGCGGGCGGGTGGGAAGAGGGCGAGCGCTTTGGAAAATGTCGGGTGTCTGAAGCGGAGCGCTAGCAGGGGAGCTGCTGCAGCAGGAGCTCTTCAAGGGAGCCCGGGAGCTGCCCCGACTTCTGAGCCCTGTAGTTTCGAAAGAGAGGAGGCAGCCGCACGTTTTCAAAGCTCTCCCGCCCGGAGCCGGCAAGGAACGTGTGGATGGAGGACCGTCGGGCGCGTGTAGGATTTGCGGGAGAGAAGGACGTGTGGGTAGGCTTGGAAGGCTGGCAGCGCTGTAGAGAGCTTTGCGGGGGGGGGGTGAGGAAGCAGCGGGGAAGACGGTCTGTGGGGCGTGGGGGGGGGGGGGGAGGAGAAGTGGTTTGTCTCTGAACGGGTCGCTCCGAAACTGGATTTGGGGACCTGGGCTGTGAAGTTGCACTGTTGGACGGGATGCATCTGTAGCAGAGGAGCGGGATCCCGAGGGAGGCTGTTGCAGAAGGGCGAAATCTCAGATTTCTTCGCTTCTGCGGCAGGATATCATTTGTTCTTGAGAGGAAGGGAAAAAAAGGGAGAGAAAGAGAAAAAGAGACAGACCGCTACAGTTGCATTTCTTTTCTTGCTGGGATTTGGATTGAAGTGACGCCCAGATGTCTCCCTGCGGTCCGTGAGATCTGTTTAGGGCTCTTTGTGCCATGCATACAGAGGTTTGGCCCTGCAGTTTCTTCTCCTTACCCCCCCCCCCCCCAAAAAAAAAAATCGGAAATGCAATGCAGCCAAGAAAACGCAGGCTTTCCAGCTGGCTAGTTTAGAACCGCTGAATGCCCTTCACTGGAGTAAGTATCCTGGTAAGTGCAAAAGCCAGCCCAGGACTGTTTCTTGATGTGCAACAAGGTATGTGTAAGATGTACGTACGAGACAGAGGAGGGCGTCTTTTTGCAAGAGACTCTGGGAACTTGGAAGGGGTGGAGAGGAAATAGGAAGCAATCTATTTGAAAGACAGAGGGAGCTTCTAGTGCAGCTTATTGGACTATTTACAAAAGCCACTGTTGAATCAGAAATCCCAAATGAGAAATTTCATTAATTCACTGTATGTCTCGGACGATGTCATATATGTCAGTATGGTGAGTGTTATTGAGGGGAACACAAGTGAAAAGCTGTGGTGCCAAGACACTCTCCTGGGTCAGCTTCAGCCTGTTCAAGATTGGGAACGCCTATGTAAGGGGATCATTTTCCTCAGTCTCGTTTCCATTTGGTGTGTTGGGGTTGCATCTGTCAAGATCGCCTTTAAAAAGAAAAAAAAAGTATATTACTAGGATTTGATTTGATTTTTTGTGGGAGGACAAAACTATTACACTTGATTTCTTTCTGGGAGCTTCCAGTTAAGGTGGGAATTTTATTTCCCAGTTCTCTTACCCAAACCTGCTTGTTCTAGTTTTCTTCCAAGCTCAATCATATATTTCAGAGGTTTTTGATGCTGCCTTTTAAAAAGCAGTACTCAAAGAGTTTATTTTTGTGTTGTTTTGTTAAAATACTAAGGGTGGTGCTTCTAGTTTCTGTAGGTAATTCCTGGTTGTTTTTTCTCACCCAGTTGTTCTGAGGATTTTGGAAACTATTCTGTCTCCCCTGGGCTGGGAAATAGTGAAAACTCCTGGGATTGTGGACGCTAACCATAAATTTCTGTGCTGGTTGACTGAACTAATTCATTCCTCTCTTGAGACTCCTTTTTCTTTGAGTTCCACTACTGAGACACCGCAAAAGAACTAATTATTACTGACTCGTAATCAAAATGCCAAAACCAGTGAATGCATTGCAAGGAAAGTAGATTCCTTAAGCTTTACTTTTTAAAATATAGTTAAGCCAGACATATTTTTAAACCATGGCCAAGATGGTTTAAATATATCTTAGCAGTTCTGAAAATAGATGCATTTTAATACCCTGGAGTACTTGGTGCAGTGTTTCTCAACCTGAGCAATTTTAAGATGTGTGGATTTCAATTCCCAGAATTCCCTAGCCAGCCATGCCTCTTAAAAATGCCAAGGTTGAAAACTTTGCCCTGGAGTGAAATTTGGGAAGAGGATGGAATGACTGAATGGGGTTAGAGGGGAGAGAAGATGCTCAAGTGGATGATTTTTTTTTTATTAGCATTTTGCATATTTATTCCCCAAAATCTGCAAAGCAGTTTTCTTGGGTGCTTTAAAATGATGAATTTTGCAGAGAAATATGAAAGTGGAACATATTATATACATATCTGCAACTTTTAAAGATTTTTTTAAAATTCCATTTGAAACTATGAAGAGTGAAACTATAAAGAGCTGAATGCTAATCCTGCATTGCATATGCTTTATGTTCTCAAGGCTAAATTGAAATGCTGGATTCTTCCTCCAGGGACAAAATTAGTGGCAACTGCATTTGTCTTCATCCTTTCATGTTCTTCAGGGAATTATTCAACAATTTAGAATAGAAAATGAATACAGTGATCTAACTTTTCCTCCTTCAGACCACTCTGAAGTAATTTCTTCAGCAATTCTGTAATTGGAAAGAGACTTATTTGAGTTTGCTGGCTAAACCTCCCCCGCCCCCACTTCCCCCTGCTTTTTCCAATTATAGCCATTGGAGTTCAAATAAATCTGGCAAAGACCAAGTTGAAGATTGAGCTATAGGATAAAGATTTTCCTATAATCTCTTTAATCTTGTTTCCTATTATAGAAATAAACTCCCATGTAAATGGTTTGTTGGGGGGGGGGTTTCCAGGGAGTAAAAAAAATAATTCTGGATCTTTGAGTTTCTCAAACTCCCACTTGACTCTCAGGTTGAACAGTTACATTATCTAACTTTTTATAGGTAAGATAACTTCTCTATAAACTCCTTGTATTTTCATGACCCCAGTTGGGGTCTCTTTATGAAAATTATACATTAGCATTTGATTTGAATTTTAGTTTGTATTGCTAGTTTGGTTTCTGCCATTCTTCTAAGGAGCATAAAACTACTTTTATTCCAACTTATTTTATCTTTCTAACCAATCTGTGAGTAGGCTAGTCAGGGAAGCTACAGCTGCAACAACAACCAGTAAGCCTATGTTGGCTGTGTTGATTTCCCTCTAATTTAAACCTCGCCATTCACCTATTGGGCTACATTTGGCAGTGTTTCTCAATTATAGCAACTTCTAATTGTGTGGACTTAAACTCCCAGAATTCCCCAGTTGATGTGGAATCTGGCTAGGGAATTCTGGGAGTTGAGATCCACATGTCTTAAAGTTGGCAAGACACTGTTCTTAGGGATGAATAACTTCATGTAACTTCAAAATTATCTTGGTCAATGCCTTTAGAAAGCTCATAAACAAAACAAATTGCAGTTGAGATGAATGTTGTCTCTCTCAGAACTTAGAGGTACCCTTGGCTGCCCTATTTGGTTACTCATTGATCAAGGGAGAAGTAGATAGTTCTGCTTGTTAGGTTTGTCACTTAGAATGGGGAATCTGGGATTCGGCAATAAACTCCAGATTTGTGTTCATGCATTAAATTTGCAGGTTCATTTTTATATAAAGCTCCAATGTCAGCTTCTGCATTGGTACTGCAAAGCCACAGACATGCTGGGTGAAATACCCTTTTGCCTTCAATACAGCGGTTTCTGGCTTTCTTTCTAACATCATGGCAATCTTTCCTAGCAATTTACAGCACTAATTCCCCCTTCTTAAATCTGATGTCTAGCTGCTTGGAATCCCCTGAAATTACAAACTGTGTCAAACTCCGCATAAAATGTTGAGCCTGAGAAAGCTGGATTTGGGAAAGTATGTCAAATTAAGGATCAAGTAAAATTGATTAGGTGACTTTGGACACTGTCATGGGTTTGTTTACCTATAGCAGTGATGGCGAACCTTTTGGGCACTGAGTGTCCAAAATGCGTGCATGCACATACCCAAAATGCAAAGTCTGCCCTTGAGTATGCACCCCCATGCATGTCTGTGCCCCCCCATGTGTGGCCCACACATGCACCCCTCCCCCCAACCGAAGGCCAGCTGGCTGGCGGGATGCACCTGCGCCGTGGAGCTGAGCTGGGGTGATGGCACGTTCCCACAGAGAGGGTTGTGCATGCCACCTGTGACACAGGTTCCACAGGTTCACCACCACTGACGTATAGCCAAGTCAGCGGGCTCAAAAATCCAAGAGAACCAAAATAATCACACAGATCCTTAGGCAACCCCCACACACAAGCACTCAAAGGCTAGTCCTCTGCTCACTATTCCATTATTTCCCGCTCTGTTACCTCTTCTGCTCCTCCAACTACAACTTATGAGTCCTGCTGGAAATCAGAAAATATATTCTTTATGCTGCTTCAGGCTGCTTTATGAACACGTACACTTCCTTTCCTCTCTGCCATATATACCAACACTATCAGCCTTGGTTGCCTGCCTGCTCACGTTTTATAGCCAACAATTGCCATAGTTACACAGGAGTGTCAAACTGGTGGCTCGTAGGCCAGATGCATCACATACTGGCCACGCCCACTCCTGCTCTGCGAATGGGAAAATTGTGGCGAAATGTCACGTGACAGCAATGTGACGCCGTGAGTTTGACCCCCCCCCCGTGGGTGTAATGGCTAGAAAGAAGACTTAAAGGGACAGACCAACAGCAGCACAGGGGGTGGGCATTTTGGAGGCAGTCTTATCTTCTCACAGATAACCCTTGCCTTGAGCAAGTGAGCTTGGCTAAAAACAAAACACGCAAATTTCAACATATGTGCTGAATCCAGAAGACTTACTTGGTCGTGTTAAACAAGGCTTGTGTTGGTCATGTCTAGTGCATCATGAAATTAGGAGAAGTTGCATGGTTCTTGAGTTCCCACATTGCCCTTTCTGCTGGTACAACACTGCTTAGGGCCTGTCTGCCCAAGAACCACCTCTCATTGTTAAAATCTGCAGCAGGTCATGTGGAAATGTCCCCACTGTCAAAGGTTGGTCTTGGTGTGAAGGTGATATATGGTGTGATATGAGGTGGGGTTGTCTCAGGTTGTAGATGTACTCCTTTTAATTGTGAGGTGATTTTAGTATTTTTATTGTGACATGATCTGTCTCTAGTAGTTCATATTGTTTTTTTGTAGTTCTATAAGCTGCTGTAAGAACTCAAAGAAATAAATGCTTGCACGATTTCAAGGGATGGGACTGGAGAAGAGTTTATTTCTTGAATCCGAGTACATAATACATCAGAGTAGTGTTTCTCAACCGTAGCCACTTTAAGATCTGTGGACTTCAACTCCCAGAATTCCCCAGCCAGGTATTGAAGTCCACATCTTAAAAGTTGCCAAGATTAAGAATCACTGCATCAGAGACTGAACATTGCTGGATTTGGAGTGGTACATCTTAAAATCATTGTCGGGGCTTGTGGCTTGTAAGCCATGGCTTTCATAATGGCTTGCTGAGCAAATCATAGTGGCTTGATTTCTATGTCATGTAAAACAGTAAATTGCAGTTTATAAATAATGGCTGGATTGCCAAATTGCATTAAGCCAAAAGCAAATTAAAACATATGGATTAAACTAATCAGATGCCACAGGAGGAAATTTCTCCTCCTATGCTGAAAAGGCTCATTTTGACGATACATTGTAGAAGCTCTGCTAGATTTGACATCGGTCCATCGCCCCTGGATTCATTCTCTTACCTGTGGCAAGTCAAGATGACCTGGGGAAGTTTGCAAACTGAGCATGATGGATGAAGAGAGCCTTGCTTTTGATCTCCAATATATTAAAATCTGTCTCTGGTTGTAGAACAGGGGTGTCAAACTGGCGGCCCGCGGGCCAGATGCATCATATGCAGACCAGGCCAACCCCAGCTCCATGAATGGGGAAAATGTCACAAAACATCACATGACAGCAATGTGACGCCATGAGTTTGACACCCGTGTTGTAAAAGGTCTAATTTTAATATTTCTGATTATCTTTTGGATTGTTAATGTGTCCTTTTTAAAAACCACCCCATCCTTTAAAAAAAAAAAACAACAACTCGGCATCACCCGGGATGCTGCAATAGTGAGTGCTGTAGTTTGGTTGTTGCTACTCTAATAGTTGCTGGTTTGTGAGCAGAAGAATCGGGACTTAAATCTGTAAATCCAGACTACTTCAAGAAGAGCCAGCAGATGGGTCCCAGCTGCATCAAATGTTTCCCCATTCTTTTGTAAACTGCGCGCTCTAGCAACCGTCACAAGCATGGAGTGAGACGTACCAAGGGGAAATCCTTGGAGGAAAAGGACTGTGGGGGTTGGATCTTTGTGTTTAAAAATAGCTCTCATTGCAGCGCTCTGCTGTTCCTTCACTTTGCCTGAATGCTGACGTATCTCTTTAAGGCGACAATCCTTTGATGAAGGGTGCGCAACCTTGAACCTCTGTTTGCTTCTCTTTCAGGCAAAAGTGATGAAGGGAAGCCTGGAGGTTGGGCTTGTCATAGTGTCCATCATTGGGCCCCTGAAGACAGGTAAGAAAAGGCTGGGAAAGAGCTGGGCCGAGACATTAACTGGGATCATACATCATCCTGTATGGGGGGAGGGGTTTGAGGGGGGAGGCAATCCACTCCCTGGACATCACCTGAAGTCCATCTAATTGTAGTACGATCAAAATGACTAGATTGTATTGGCCCAGTTTTGTAGTACTTTATTGAAAAATTAAAGCTGGGGAAAGTGGAAGCAGGCTGCCTCTGGAGACTTTGGTTTCTACTCTTCAGCCCCCTCCCAAACAGCTGTCCCTGGGCCTGATTTCAAGCCTGGGTGGCTTGGGAGTTGGGAGCCCACAGAGACTTCCCACTTCTACTCTGAATAAAATAAAGGGAGAGCAAAAAATAGGCTCCACAGATCCCAGTGCATCATCCATAGCCCTGCATTAACCATTAAGTAAAATAGGCATGCTTAGGGCCCAAGGGAAGGGGTCACTAGAGGGTTTTCCCTCCTTGCCCTTGAGCCGTTGATAGCACAGTGGTTAGAATGCAGTACTGCAGGCTACTTCTGTTGGCTGCCTGCAGTTCGGCAGTTTGACTCTCACTGGCTCAAGGTTGACACAGCCTTCTCTCCTTCCAAGGTCGGTAAAATGAGGACCCAGATTGCTGGGGGCAGAAGGCTGACTCTGTAAACCACTTAGAGAGGGCTATAAAGCACTGTGAAGTGGTCTATAAGTCTAAATGCTATTGCTGTCACATCCGTAAGACTTTCACTGCAGCACTCACTTTTAATTTTCAGCTCTTACTGAATCTTCATGTCACTTAAGTAATGGAAAGGCCATAGGGCACCATTGTCGGGCTGGGTTTAGGGCATCACTTGGCCTTAATCCTTCCCTGCATCATTGTTGATGCCAAATGGTCTTCTGCACCCCTTTGGATTATCGGGCTGAGCTGCGTGGCCCAGTGCATGCTATAAGCACTGGGTTATAACTCTAGTTATAGCCTCAATCCTGACCACTCCTTTCTGTTAGAGAAATCCCAGTGGCATCAATGGAGGCAGCTGGTGAATGGTCTTGCCCCCTTGAAATTGCTGGCGGGTCTTTTATTATGGCAGAAGCATGAAACTTGGCACTCTTTTACTTGATTCTCTCTGCCCAAAGGAAACAATGTCTGAAATTGAGCTGCAGTGTGAGATGAAGCCAGAAGGGGATGGCCATGAGCCAAGGACACCCCAGGATCTTCTGCAGAGACTCCGAGAGCTAGAGGTACTAAGGCCTGATCTTGTTCTGCTGAGTAAAAGGGGTTGCTTAACCAGAGCACCAGCTGAATGAAAGGCTGGCAGAAAAAGTGAATTGAGATCCTATTGCAAGCAATTAGTTTCTTGGTAGCTTACACACCATCTATTATTTCACTTAAATGTGAGCTACCTCTCAGCATTGGCACATGTAGATGGTCTTCGACTTACAATCAGGTGCTTACTGACTGAAGTTCTGATAGACCTACCTGGGTGGTACTTACGACCTGGATTTTTGAGGTACTTTGTGTGCTTGGCAATGGGGTACATTTATAGCCATTTGCTGCAACTCACTATCATGGAACCACGGTTTCTGATGGTTTTGCTGAAACCCACCCAGCATTTACCTCAAATTTTCAGCAAAACTGATAGGGAATGATGGATTCACTGGCCAACCACAGAGTTTGATTACCAACTCAAGAACTACCTATGCAGAAATAATATGAATGTTATATAAGCCTATTGAGTGAGCACAGGCTCGCATAAGTGACTGATCTGAATTAGTTTTGCTCCCTTGGTGTTACAAGCAAGAGTCATTTGCTCCTAATTCTCCAGAATTGGCACCCTTTTTCCAACATGGCGTACAGGGAAAGGTAAAACCCTCACATCAGACATATAGGCCCAGGTGAATTCATTATGTGAATCAAGTGTTGGTTATTCTTTTTCGGTTTCTTTCTAATGAGCGTTATATGCACTTTGCCACAAACATTGTATTCTGGGTTTTTTGAGTGGGGTACATGACACATGTTTACAAGGGATGGGACAACAATCTAGTTGACCTGCTGCTCTGGTTTTTGAAGGGAGGTGCCAGTCATTGAAGCTAATGACCTTTAATCCTTCAGTCTTTTCCCATGGGCACAGGTAGAAAACATAGCTTTGCAGTGCTGTAGAATAGGAATTTTCAAGGACAAGAGAAGTGGGATGGAGCAGAGAGAAGAAGGAAAGTTGTCCATGCTTCAGTTTCTTTTCCCATATGCCTCCTGGAGAAGAAACTCGAGGTCCTCTTTTTCACCAGCAGCCTGACTCTTCTCTTTGTTCTCAGGCAGAGAATTTGGCTTTGGTGCAAGCCAATGAGAACCAGCGGGAAACCTATGAACGCTGCTTGGATGAGGTACTACTGCTTTCTTTGCCTTCTCTTTCCCTGACAGCACCTTCTGAGGGAGGGATAGCTGCCTCCCTTTGTGCTTATGTCTGCTCCTCCTTCTTCTTCTTCTGCAGGTAGCCAACCACGTGGTACAAGCGCTATTAAACCAAAAAGTGAGTCTGTCTCCAGGCCTGGTCTTTGGGGATTGATGGCATCTTTGGAATTTTGAGAAACTGTTAAAGTGGAGCAGGGCCAGGCACACAAAATCCTGCAGAAAGCAGTCTGGTGAAATCACGCCTTTGTAGCCCTCCAGAGATTCTATCCCGTTTTTCCTACGCCTGCTCCCAACCCCCTTTCCTATTTTTACTTCCCAAGAATGTCTCTATGGGTTTCAGTGGCATTTTTGAAGAAGTTAAAGATGATACCAGCAGCTCCTGTTTTGGCTTTAAAGCCGTGTAAGTTTCCTGAAACATTTACATCAGCAAGCAAAGGGATTGTCTATAGCAAGGGTCTTCAAACTTGGAAAATTTAAGATTTGTGGACTTCAACACCCAGAATTCCTGAGCTAACATGTCTGGAGAAGGAATTCCGGGAGTTGAAGTCCGTAAGTCTTAAAGCTGTCAAGTTTGAAGATCCCTGGTCTATAGGCCCTTTGTTGACTGCGCTTACTGTATCCTCTGCTGGACTTCATTAGGAGGAGGATGTATGTATGTATGTGTTATTGGAGGCGGGAGTGGGGGTTGTACAAAAGCAGTAGTGACTTCCAGATAAGGGTATTAGCTGTGATCCTTCTCCTTGGAGGTAGGCACATTGGACTATGGAAGATACAACTACTAAGTAAGAAGGGTTAGGCTTGTTTGTACTCAAGGAAGAGGCATTGATACAACAATTAACCTCTGGATACTGCATGAAAGAAAGGCACAAAACCTATTAGAAACAACTGCTTGTTGCTAGAAGTGTGAATTCTTCCACCATTCTTTGTTTCCTGTGGTAATATTCATACTGCCTTTTAAGATAGTCCAAATGCTTCTAAGTTAACCCGTAGAATGTTCCCAGATCAGTGTTAGCTGTGTTTCAGATCAAGTCCCCGCTTAAGCTCGTGGTAGAGATGAGAATCGAATGAGGGCTTCATAATTCACTCAAGCTCAAAAGCAGAGTACAGGTGCCCTCGACTTACAGTAGTTCACTTAGTGACCATTTAAAATTATAATGGTGCTGAAAAAAAGTGACTTATGGCCATTTTTCAGACTTATGACTGTTGCAGCATCCCCATGGTGATGTGATTTACATTCAGAAGCTTGACACCTCACTCATATTTGTGATGTTTGCAGTGTCCCAGTGTCATGGGATCCCCTTTTGCGCCCTTCTCACAAGCAAAGTCATTGGGGAAGTCAGGTTCACTTAACAACCATGTTACCCTTGTAACATGTCCTCCAAAAAGATTGGGCCAACAATATGACTCGTGTTTTGTGTAACAGGGCGGGAGTTGGGGCTAGGAGGCTTAAAAAAAGCAAACACCTACCTTGAAGACTTGTGGTGACTTAGAATACTTATTTCTCAAACTCCCGAAATTCCCTCTAAACAGAGGACGTGGCCTTAGCCTACTTTTGGAATGCAATTCTCATTGTTCTAACAAAACCAGGTGTAAACCTTGAGCTGATAGTAGTTGTGTATCCCTGATACAGATGAAGGACAGGCAGATAGTAAATCTTAGTTGCTTGGTATCAGTCCTGCTAATATGAATTGCATTTGCCTCTGATTAGCTCATCACCCAAAGCTGCTTATTGATCTCTTTTGGGGGCAAGGGGATTTCACCTGGTATTTTTTGCATGCCAAAACTGTGTCTTGCTCTGTATTAAGTTCTCAGGAGTCAGCAGAGAGGGCTTCAGTACAGTTTCCCTCTTCCTCCTCTACAGTTTTTGTCCTGACTATCAGAGTCTGTTCAATATGATCAAACATTTATGCCCATCCTTATCTTGAATGACTTGTGCAAGTCACAGGATTCAGGGTTTTTTGGGAGGGGATTTGTGCGCCTTGATGGCAAACGCCGATTTCTCCTGAATCCACTTTGACCACAAAAGACCCTAACTTAGAGGAATCCTGAGGGTAGGGAGGAAACCAAACAAGAGCATTTGCAGGTCCTCTCTTGATTCTAGCTTACAGGTGAGATTCTCTTTTCTCAGGATCTCCGTGAAGAATGTATCAAGCTGAAGAAACGGGTCTTTGACTTGGAAAGGCAAAACCAGGCTCTCAGTGATCTTTTCCATCGAAAGCTGACTTCTGGATCTCTCTCCCAGGTGTGTCCTCTGTCTTTTTATCTCCCTTCTTTCTTATCATGTGCTCAGCTTACACGTACAGGCATGATTTGTTTGCTGGGTGGGTGGGTTTAGGTGACTGCATATATAGAGAGATTTGTCTTTAAAGTCATGTAAGTTTCCCGAAACATTTAAGTCAGCAAGCAAAGGGATTGTCTACAGACCCTTTGGTGGCTACACTTACTGTATCCTCTGCTGAGCTTCATTAGGAGGAGGAGGAACAAATGGAGCTCTTGTATGTGCCGTGGGGGTGCTGGAAAGAAGATTGTTTTATTTAGCTGAAAGGTTTGGGGAAATGTTGCATTTACAGCTGCATCACATTTTTCTACGCTACCTTTATTTTGTATGCCGAGCCAAAATCTGGTTAGTCATAGGTTATTTGAATGAATTACAGTCATTTGGGAGCTTCCCAAGGCTAATAAACCTTGGTGGTTTATCAGTGTGACTGCGGAGTTCACATGTATTTCCAAGCAGCGCAGAATCGCTGGAAGTACGTTGCATGGATTTGTGTTGAAGGCGCTGCCGTTCAGGGTGTTTGCTCTCTGCGAGCAGATCTACTGGAGCCATTCATCCTATTAATTGTCTCTTCAGACTCCAGCCCATCCAGCTTCCTTGCTCTCCAGTCCGTCCCTGATCTCCCAACCAGGCACAGTAGAGAAGCTCCCGGTTTCGTTTCCCCTGGGACGGTGCCTGTTGCAGAGAGAGGTATGTTCTGTAAGACCTCTAGTGTCCATTCATTTCTGCATTGCCACCTTCAGGTGCAGACCTGCTGATGCTACTGCTTCATTGTTGGGCCACTCTGATAGCTTTCCTGTGCATCATACTTATTTAATAGTTTAAGGCAGGGAGAGTGTGTACGTTTTTTGGAATGAGGCCCAGAGCCATTAATTGATGCAGTGCTGCGCAGAGTAGACTTTTTGATGCAGTAGACATCTTATGCTGTGAACTTCATGGCTCTGACTCAAACCATGAGATTTGGGGGCCATGGCAATTATTTTTTTCTTTTCCAAGGGGAAAAAAAAAGAGGAAGATCAGAGTTACCAAAGGAGAACTGTTGCATTGTAGGTAGGGAAGTGGATATGGCATTGTTCCTTCAAAACTGGTTTCAGAAGTTTGAGTCAGGCAGATTTTGTTTGTTTGTTTGATTGATTGATACATGTTTCTAAGGTCACTTGGCTTGCTAACTTTGGGCGGCATACAGTATTTTGAAAAGCAAAGTTATAAAATAACAAGTATGGATAGCAATAGCACTTAGACTTATATATTGCTTCACAGTGCTTTTGCAGCTCTCTCTAAGCGGTTTTACAGAATCAGGCTGTTGCCCTCAACAATTTTGGATCCTCATTTTACTCACCTCAGAAGGATGAAAGGCTGAGTCAACCTGGAGCCTGATGGGATTCAATCTGCCAAGGTGCAGGCATCTGGCTGTCAGCAGAAGTAGCCTGCAATACCGCACTCTAACCACTGCGCTACCGTGGCTCTTAGAAAGAAAAGATGATCATTCCTGTCGAAGAAAACATACCTTGATCCAAATAGGGAGACTGCAGAGAGGCATCTTCCTGGACCCATGGCTCTTGCTTGAAGACAAGTAGTAGCTGTGCTTAGGAGGGACTTTGTACACTCCTGGGTTGCATGTCAGTTCCTGGCCCAGAAGGCCCGTCTCACCGTTATTTTTGCCCATGTGATCTCCTGTTTGGATTATTGCAATGCACTCTGAGTGCAATATGAGGCAATATGAGGCGGTCCTTAAAGAACTTTTGGAAGCTTCAACTCAGGCAGAATTGTGGCAGTGCAAGTAGTCAACAGTGCCAATACCTTGGGTACATGTAGAACTTTGTGAACTGTATTGACAGCCAGTGTGCTTCTGGGTGCAAGCCAAGGTCCTGGTTGTCGCCTTTAAAGCCTTTCATAGCTTGGGAATGAGAGGACCTGAGATTTGAGATTACCTGAGAGGACCGTTTCTCCCAGGTATTTCTACCCATCTGATCCATTTGGGCAGGATGGACACATGTGTTGTCCTTTTCTCCAGGGATGTGTCAGAGGTTAGGATGGCTCTGACACTGCTGGCCTTTCATAAGGTGCTCAAGGCCTGGTTCTTTGTTGGGGCCCAGGGCCCCCAAATGTACAAAAGGGCCCATTTCTTGGCTGTACCTGTGTACTTTAAGGTTTCTATTTTGTGGGTTGAAATCATCCACCCAACCAACAGTAAATGGCTTCTACTGTTTTTGTTAGTTTTAAAATGTTTTTATGATTTTAACTGTAATGTTTGTTTCTGAATTGTGAGCTGGTGAAGAAATCATTTGCTGAGATGGGAGGCTAAAGATTTTAATTAGAAAAAAACTATAAATAAATACATTGATTTTATTATTAATTTTGTTTAAACAATAAAGCTAACTGTTGAGACAGGTGGCAATACAAACTGATTAAATAAATTGCACTTGTTTGTAAGTATGCTCTATATGGAAGATGCAAGATTGTAATGGGAGGCAAGTGAAGTGCCTTAAATTCATAGGACTAGCTAAAGTCAAAATCTTCTAGTCCAGTATCCATTCAGTGTATATTTTAGCAAACTACAGCCTGGAATGAATGCAAAATTCAAATAGAGAGGGAGGAGGTGGAATTCCTGCTTTTCCTGCACATTTTAGCTTCTTCAATCCATTAAGTTGCCACTTAAAAATAATACTGAGCAGAAGGTGATAGAGAAATTATTTCTCCGCTACTTCTGGGGAACTTTTGTCCATTGTAGGAAACCACATTAAAATGGAAGAGTAGAATAAATCATTTGATCTGGTTGTAAAGAAGGGACACCACCAGAAATAACAAATGGGAGGTTGTGGTCGAGAGGGCAGACATGGGAATCAAAAGCTGGCCTTAATTACATTTTGTATGTCTTGGTTGCGTCCCAGGTCATCTCTGGGGAACACTGTCTGGAAATTCCTGGATCTAATCCCCAGTCTCTGGAAGCTCTCTCCCCTTTCCTGCGGAAGAAGGCCCAAATCCTGGAAGTGCTTCGTTCCCTGGAAGAGATGGACCCGCTGCTTGCCTTTCCTTCCCCTTGGAGACACCCTGGGCAGCTGAGCTCCCCAGAAGGAGTGACGGCAGAAGCCTGGCCATGTCTGTTGCTGGCTCAGGGTGAAGGAGCGCCCGGGCAGCCTCCACTGAAAAGTGAGGGCAGCTCCTCCTCCTCCTCCGATGAGGCTGGGGAACCTGATCCTCCAGAGAAAGGACACCCAGGGCAAGTATTGCTGAGTGCACTGGCTGAACACAAGCTGGAATTAGGTGAGGTGGAGACCTACCTGCAGCATGTCCTTCGGGAGGCTGGCGACAGTGCCATGCTCAATGGGGAGCCCAGTGGACCCTGCTTGATGGGAAACCCTGAAGGGCAGGCCAGGAGCTACAAGCACATTCAGGCTGTGAGTTGCCTAGAGGCCTTGGGGCCTCCCTCCGCCTGCACAGAGCCGGCCTACCTGAGCGTCCTGGCCTCCAGCGAAGACAAAGATAAGTCTCAGCAGGGGCTCCCTATCCCATCCCCCTCCAAGGTGCTCAAATTGCTGAAAATGCCACCGCCACCCAGCCACGCTGCCCTTCGCCTCAGCCCGCAGCTCACCCGCAGCTCCAAAATCCCCTGCCGCAGTAACACATACGAGGTGTACCACTCCCCAACGCCAAGCCTCAAGGGCTCCCCCGACAACCCTTTTCCTGCTGACTCTGGCATTGGAGGAGGGCATCCCTCCCCTAAGGCTGGCCGACCCCTTGTCCCAGAGTCCCCTCCCATCGCTCCCACATTACCAGACCCCTTTGGGTACCACAAACCCCACGAGTACGAGAACATCTTAGAGCTGAGCCTCAGCACTGCCGTGAGCTCTCGGTCCCCCTCATCCCGTGAAACCAAACTGGGTGCACCTGAGGCACTCCTGCCTTCCTGCCGTTTGGCTCTTCAGGCAGTGCCGACCGGTGATGTCCCTCTGGAGCCCTGCCCTGCTGGCCACCGAGAAAAGTCGGGCCCAGAGATCAGGCGCTCGCCTCCTCTGGCCCGCAGGAACCCCGACAACTCCAAGAGAGGCACCAGCGGCTCTACCAAGCGGATGCTCGAGGTGGCAGCCAGCATGCCTTTCAAAGAGCGGCTGACAGTGCTTGGGAGGTTGAAAGGGGCAGAGGGGAAAGAGGGACCAGGCTTTGAGAAGGGGAGGGCCCCAACCCGGCCAGGGGAGCGTGGGGAAAGCTTTCCCGATGCCTACCCCAGGCTGGGCTCTGGGAGCAGCAGCCTCAAGCACCCTGAGCCTTGCCATGCGAATGAATCAACCCCTCGTTGCTACTCTTCCCATTCTGTGGGTTCCCGTGGCAACGACGCTGAGCACCAGGCCTCCAAGAATCGTTCCCTAGGAACGCCAGCAAACAGAAATCCCTCCAAACCCCTGCCGCCCGGGAAGAATGCCAAGAGTCCGCACGGGAGCCCCACCAAGTTACCGTCCAAGTCCCCAACCAAACCCCCTGCTCCAGAACCCAAGCCATGCCCACCCACAGCCAAGGCACACAGCAGTTTTGGGCGCAAGCATCCCCCTGGTCCTGACCAGGCCAAGGGCAAAGCTGGGCCTCCCGCCAGTATTGAAGAAAAGGTGATGAAAGGCATTGAAGAGAACGTCCTGCGAAGGCACAGAGGTGGGCCGGCCCCAGGGGAAACCAAGCAGAAGAATTCGAGTGGTCTTGCCAGTTGGTTTGGCCTGCGTAAGAGCAAGCTACCTGCCCTCAGCCGGAGGCCGGAGACTCCCAAAGCCAAGGACAGCAAAGCCGGCTCACGCAAGCTGGAGTCCGAAAGCTTGAACATTTCCAAGCTCATGGAGAAGGCAGAGGACCTGCGCAAAGCCCTGGAGGAGGAGAAGGCCTACATCAATGGGCTGGCCCTGGACAAGCCTCGGTCCCACACCTGTGACACGGGACACAGCCAGCTCACCCTTATGTACCAGGAAGTGACTGCGGAGAACTTCATGCAGCAGCTGCTCAATAGGTAAGTCAGAGCAGAGAGGATGGATCAGAGCAGTATCTGCCTGGAAGGGCTTAAAGGCACCTGTGTGAAGGCTGATCTCACCCAAGAGGTACCATACTTAAGTTAGGATCAGCGCTTTGTTTCACACTAACTTTGGGGTCCAGATTTACATAAAATTGAAGATTTCTGCTTGGGATCAAGAGGAGTCAGTGAGGTGGTAAAAGAGTAATGAATAACTGTACAGCTTGAAACTTTTTTTTAGAGGGATTTTTCCTCCCCAACCCTTTTTAAAAAAAATCTATTAAGACGTGACCAGATGCTGCCCATTTGTTTCCAAGCTTTTTCCACATTCCTAAGGTGCTAAAATGTCCCCCCTCCTCCTTTGCTTTTTAAATAAAATTTATCACCTTCAAGATTGCTCACTTGATCCCAGATATCTTTGACAAACTATGGAGTTAAAATCCAGGAGCCTGAAAAATGAGGATTATGATTTTTGGCTCTGATGGATTGAGAGATGGATTTAAGAAGTGGCATCTTGAGCTGTGCAAGCCATGGACTGAAAGGAGGCAAGACCCTCTAGATCACTGGTCGCCAACCAGTGGGCCATGGGCCACTGGTGGGCCGCGAGAAAATTCTGGTGGTCCGCAGAGAAATGTCACCTTCAGAGCACCCCCCAAAGCAATTAATCCAGGCTGTGCGGGAACACAAGGCTGTGCCGCCCACATGGCCCACGGGGATACAAGGCTTGCATTGCGAACAACATGAGGTAGTGAGGGAGGGGAGGAAAGGGGGGGGGGGAACTTGCCCCACTCACCTTGCATGCAAGGAAAGCAGCAAAAGTCTTTCTCTCCCACAAACTCTGTCAGAAATGAGTCTTTTGTGACCCTGCAAGGCATCCTGTTCCAAGAGGCTGCACCATTCTGGCGGAGTTTGGGGGAGAGAAAGAAAGACTTCTGCTGCTTCTGCTGCTTTCCTTACATGAAGCCAAAAGTCAGTTTCTCTCTCTCTCTCTCTCTCTCCCCCCCCCCCCCCAAACAGAGCTGGAAACGGTATCCTGTGATCCCAAATAAATGATTGATCGGAAGGAAAATGGGGTGGGGAATTTTCCTGCAGACTTTTGGGGATTTTCCCAGGGTCTCTGGTCTGTGGGATTTAAAATTATGAGTTTGGTGGTCCCTGAGGTCCAAAAGGTTGGCGACCCCTGCACTAAATGTTTTGCAGGTTCTCACCAATCCAAGCAAGCAAGGGCAGTGGGTGGGGCTTATGGAAGTTGTAGTTGAAGACAGTGTGAAGGACATCCATTTGCCTACTCTTGCGATGGTATTTACAGAGGGTCCCAAGTCTCTTTCCTGCCAGGAGACCCTGCACATCTTGCAAAACGGGGTAAGGATTGAACGAAAGAGAAGCTTCAGGGTACTGATCTCCACTGCACTTGCAGGGTGGATGGGAAAGAGGCACCGTGTGAGTCTCATCTGGAGCAGAAGAATGAGCTACAGGGTCTTCAAAGAGGCCTGCGTGATGCCAAAGATCCCCGCCTTATCCGTCCGCCACGCAACGGTATTGTTGGGCACCTCCATGGCTGTCCGGAAGCTCCAGACAAGGTGAGCTCTCTGTGGGTGGAGGGGAAACAGCCTGAACGCCCCCTCATCCATGCCTCAGCTGCCAGAGGTCTCATTCTTGTCTCCTTTGTCTCCCCTGTAGCTTCATGAAGCTGCCTTGCGGGAAGAGCTGCCATCTGATGACAGCTTGGCTGAACTGGTGACCTCCCAGCACTTTGCCGGTGAGTTCTTTTAACTTAGCAGTTAGCCTAGGAAGATGGTCTAGTCATTTGGGACCCAGTACTGTTGAAATGCAGTAAAAAAAAATCAGGTTTATGTCTTCCATGAGGAGAACGAAGTCCTGTCAAGAATATTCCCATGATTCCAGACAAGCTTCCATGAATTGTACTCCAAGTTTACACAGGAAATTACTACCACAGAGAATTGCTTCCTAGAAAGGAAATGTATATCCTCTCTGTAGTGGGGTCTGGTGGCTTTGTTCCAATTGTGAGATTATAAAAATGGGGAGTGAGGGTTTTTTTCTATGTAATACAATCTCTGCCACTTCATATCCTTTGAACTGAATTACAAATTCCATTGTTCTCCCATCAGTGTGATCAATACCAATGATATCGGAGAATTCTGGGAGTCAAAAGTTTAGAACATCTAGATGTTGACAGAACATTAGACACTGAATTTAAAAAGAACAAGAATTAGGTAATGCTTGCTGATATCTCATTCTTCAGAGGGTAGATGTGGAAGAAAATCAGATATTTTTGTGTAAATATGGTTGGAAGTCCCATTTCCTGGATTTTCTTCTTAGTTGTGGAAAGAGGACTGAAAAAAGTGGCTGGAGACACGTGGACTGTTGAACATTAGAAAAGGCTGTGAGGATAGAATAACTAACTTGTGTTGGAGGATCAAGCAACATTTGTCCACAATTATAGTACCTGCAACTCGCCTATATGGTGGACTGCCGAAATATATTTTTTTAAAAATCAAAAAATTTCTCATATCTCAGAGAGCAGGTGGGAGCTCATTCATTATTTGGAATTTTTTTAACTTCTTAATTTTTAAAATGATGTTTAATTTTTTTTTTTTATTGTGGAAAATCACATGGTGAATGCCCCGTGTCCTAAAGGGTGGCTGACCGTTGAATTACATCTCTGTCTTCTTCGGCTTTGCTTCTGCTCTAAGGCAGGGGTCCCCAACCCTCAGGCTGCACAAGTGGTGGGCCTGTGCGTGAATCCATCCTCTTCTACACCCTACACTCATTGCCCCCACTGCTGTCTGTAGAACTGGAGAGGTTGGAACTGCTGCTCTGAGGGGGCTGGTTCGAAGACAATAAATAAGAATTCTAGGAGGGTTTTTTTCTTTTCTCCAGGCAGGTGTGTTTTCATGGAAGCAAAAGTATGGCTTTCTAAATGTAAATTCCAACTCTTATCATCTCTAGCCATTGACCACGAAACCTGGAGTTCAACAATTATTGGAGAGTGGCATGCTACCCAGTTACTCATATAATGGCCTCCAACGTATACTGCTGAGTAGGTCAGAGAAATGGATTTCTGGAGGAGGTGTAGACTTTGGCTTCATCGGTCCTCACAGTTTCTGGTTTATGTCCACAGTGTGTAGTTCCTTGACACGGACTCTGGACAGTGGAATTGGCACATTTCCCCCTCCTGACTACTGCAGTGGGATGCCCTGCAAGAGTGTCCCGAAACTGAGACCTCGATTGGATCCTCCATCAGCAGGACCTGTCCCACCTAGAGGTCCCCCACTTGTCACCAGAGTGCCCCGCAAAGCCCGAACGCTGGAAAGGGAGGTGCCAAGCGCAGAGGAGCTGATGGGGCCTAGCAAGCACCAAAGCATGCCAGCTTTCCATGGCATCTTAACCAGTGCAGAGCCAGCCCTCAGCCGCCATGATCGCAGAGGCTGCCTGCAAGGTTTGTACCATTTGAAAGAGTTCTAACCCAAGGAGCTATGTATTGTCCTCTGCATTGGAGGTCTTTTCTGAAGCCGTAGATATGTGCATACATACTCCACAAGCAGGCATTTTGCTAATGTGCTTTTTTACCAGTGGAGCTCAACCAATTTCATTATATTGTTCTTCAGTTCTTAAAAGGATCTTTTGGCTCAAATTCTTAGCTGAGTAGTTTTAGTGTTAGGGTTAGAGGGAGTGTAAGCTGGTCAAAGGGACGCAGGTTACAATTCTGATTTAGAGGGATCCATAGTTTTTCTTCAATTTTCCATGCATTGAAGTTAGGAGGCCAAACAATCATATTCAATGAAAAGAATCAGGCAGATGTTGATTTGTGCCTTTTTTAAGATACTGAAGTGGTACGAAAAACCAGAAGGAAAACTCTTGAATCATTCTGTCCTTAACCAATAGAAATATCAAGATGTTCTCACTGCTTTCCGAATATTTGTCACCGATTTGTGCAGGTCATTTCAGCAGAAATGTTACATTGTCATTTGGAATCCTATTCCTGATGCAGTCGAATACCATAAAGTGTAAAGCTAATATTTTAAAATATAGTTCTTTCAGCATTTAAAAGGAAGATGCAAAACGTTCACCCCGTGATCCAAACTTGCATTGTTTCTGCTGTGTTGTTCCAAAGCAGATGCGACGTTGGTCCCGGCTCACTGGTCATGATTTCTTGATCTTCCTTACACAGATCTCTGCAGTGAAGCCAGCAATCCCCGCCGTATCCAACATGGCAAGAACTGGACTTTCCCTAATGCCAAAGCATCAGCGGGCATGGATCCCTTTCTCTGCTCTCCTGACAGGCTGGAAGAGCTCCATGGTTCTGCAATGGTAGGGGTCAGGGATAAGTTTGGGGGGGGGAGCGGGGGAGGCAGCAGACAGACAGATGCCATGCTTCAAAAAGCCCAGAGAGATTTCAGACAGCATTTGGTTTCCAAGAGCTTGTGAAGCTAAGAATCACTGCTGTAGTTTTTGATGTTATCCACAAGGGGGTATGAAGATGGTACCCAACAGTGACAGATTTGTTGTTAAGTAGCTCACAGAAAGCTTTGTTTTCCTGAATGGTTCTAGTCATGCTAAGACATCTTTGCAAAATCACGCTGTGGGTGATGCTATAGGAACCAGTTATCAACAGCATCTCCTTCCTCTTTGTCCCAAAGCTATGGCTCCGCTTTCAGCTTTTAGAGCAGAAGGAGGAGCAAGTTCACGACGAGATGAGGCTCTTTAACATTCAAACAGGATACCAAATCTATAAATGAATGTTAAGTATGTAACCAACCACGGGTTATATATAAAACCATGGGATAACAATCTAATAGTAATCTATATAGGTGCTCACTAAGAAAGGATTTTTCAAAATGACCATCAGAGCATTAGTATTTCCTATATTATTATTAACATGCTCTGATGCTAAGGAGTTCTAGTCTCCCTCCCCACCTGAAAAGAAATCTGTTCCAAATGCAAAACACAGAGGAGTTTCAATTTCAGTTTTAGATTCACAGCAGCAACCACCTTTAGTAAAGAGCAGTTGAGCTAAGCCATGCCCAGGCTCCTTGCTGTCTCCTTGCTCACACAGCAAATACTGTTTCAGTTTTCAAACTGAAGTTTCCGCCCTCAACTCACACGCTGACAGGATGCTAGCCAGATGAATACCGATGGATGCTGGTAGGCAGATGCACAATTTTTCCCCCCTTATTTTCCTCCCCCAAAACTAAGCCCAGTCACATAGTTTCATAGCGAAGCATGCGTATAGAGCTAGTACAATATGTAAACAATTAGGCTGCTTTGGCTGCTGTGTTAGTTTCTAGGTTTTCCAGGAACTGAAGAGATGGAGAGGTTCCTCGATTAACTACGGTAATTCAAATCAGATTTTCTGACGCTAAAAATGGCAATCATAATGTTCAATGTCATGTGACCTTGCTGCTACCCAGTAGTTTCCAGTTACCACTGTTAAGTGAATCACCATGGGTTGTTAAACAAGGACCTCAGGTGATCACCACTTTTGACTTCCTGCTGGCCTTCCCATTGACTTTGCTTGTGGGAAGCCAATAGGGAAGGTCGCAAATTGGGATTGTGGGACACAGCAACAATTGGAAATCTGGGCCGGTTGCTGAGCACCTCGCTCACCATTGTGTGATTCTGAAGGCCCTGAGTGGCCAAAGCTTTGAATACTGATTGTAGGTACTATTTGTTCACCAAGTGTCCCAAGTTCAAATGATTGCTGAAAGAGTGATTGTTAAACAAGGACCACTTGTAAATGAAAAGAGTTCATTCTCCGCCCGCCCGCGCCCCTGGCCTTGTGTTGAAAATACAAATGCAGTTGTGGAGCTCATCTCTGCCCTCCAGCCACACCCACTTCCTGTGGCTCTCAGTAGCTATAAAACAGAAATAAGGCAAAACCAAAAACCAGCCTCCCTGGCTTTCTTCCGTTGAGTAGTTCTATCTTTTCTGCTTCTGCAGGGTTCAGCTTGCAATGTAGTCGAGAGAAGACGGGCGTCCTCCGAAGGACCTCAGGCCTCCCCGGCCTTCAGCACCAGCAGCAGCCGAACCCCCAGTGCTTCTGATGTGGGTGAAGAGGGCAGCACAGAAGCCTGTTCCAGGGATATGGGTCCAGAGGGCCAGCCGGGCTTGGAGAACTCTGAGTCACTCAGTGACTCTCTCTATGACAGCTTGTCCTCCTGTGGCAGTCAGGGCTGAGAAGCCTCTTGAGGGAGAACGAGGGCATAGACTTCCTGGGTTGACACACACTGCCACATGCTCCTGCCTGGTGCTTTGAGGGCCCAGCACTTGCCCATAGGATCCTGCTTGATTCTTCTAAACCAAATCATGACCTGCACCAGAACGTAATGTGTCTTCCACACCAGCTCCCTGCCCATTCTTAAGCAGGGAAATGGGACTTCTTCAGCAGGGCACCACCTGACTTGCCTATCAAAAGAGACAGAAAGGGAAGGGAAGGTGGGCAGGATGGGAAGGGGTTGTGGGCATCTTCATCTGGTTGAATGGCATCGATTGGGGGCGGGGGGGGGGTTGTACACCTAAGTAAGTGTCCCTTTGGTGAAAGCACTGCGAGTGGGAAGGAGTCCAATTGGTCTTGTTGATCCATTATGCAACTTGGTGGATTTGCTGTGGAGGAAAATGGAACCGGGGATTGTTATGGGTTCCAGGGTACATTAAGCAGAGATTATCTCCCTGAAAAGGGTAAGTGATTCCAATTCACATATTGCACCAGCAAAACACTCTTGCCCTGACCTCCCTTTTGCAGGCAGGAAGGGGTGGTGCTAATTACGATGCCCTTGCCAGGGGAGGATTTTTCCCATCCTTGTATCTATCCAAACTGCCCTCTTTACCTCAGTGGCAGTGCAGTGCTTGCCTTAGCAAAATTACCGAAGCCCTTTCCTCCAAACCCTTGACACTTAAAAAGCATGTGAAATTTTGCCAAAACCAGGACTCCCGTCCATCGGGAAAGAGGAGTGAAGTGGGCCTTCCATCCATTTCTTTCATTCAAGCATGTGGCTGCGTGGGGTGGGGGTACCAAACTGATGTCTAGGGGGTGTGGATGCTTGACGAGAAGAACCGCCCCCTTGACAAGCATCTTAATGTGAGTAGGTTCACTTTTCTCTCATTGTATTTCATCAAATGGTCCCTCCTTTTCCTTCCTTGCTCCCAAATCCAGTTGAAGGAACAAGAACCTTAGAGCTACTGTGTGTCTGGGTTAAATAACTTGGGCCTTCACTTCCTTGCTCCCTTTCTGTGTAATCTTTTTCTTTTTAATTAAGAAACATTAAGTTATTAATGTTGTTGATCTGGTTTCCATGCAGCCTAGCCGCATCCTCTCCAGTCCTTGTTTCCACGGGAGCTGTTTTGGTTCCCTAGATGGTGCTATTTTGCTGTGTACAGGCCCCCTTTCCCAATGAGTCTTTCTTTTTGTTGTCTTTTTTATTTTTTACTTCGATATATTTTAAAACATTAAGATGTCTTTTGCTCCTTTTTTATTTATATAAGTTATTGTGAAATGAGGCTGTCTGTTGTCTTGAATCTCCTAGAAAATAAAGGGGGTTAAAAAAAAAAGTGTGTGGCTGAAATACTTGGTGTTTGGAATGAATTTGCAGGTTTTTCGTGTTCTATGATAGACCTGTGTAGCAGTTCAGATCTGAAGGGCAAAATGTGATTTGGCAAGCGTGGGTGATGCACACATAGCACCTCTTGGAGAACATGTGAAGCCAAATGTATCTTTTCTTTTCCTAGGATTACGTGCCAGTTGCCTGGGACAGCTGTGCAAGGCCAGGAAAATGAGTTGCTTTCAAGTGTTCCGAACAGGTTTCATGCGTTCTCACACATGCTGCGAATTGCATGTTATCCCTCCAGTTCAGATCTTTGCAGAGCCCTGTTATGGAAAGCTGGCCTTGGCCTTTTTACGAAGTGGTCTTTAGTCCAGGCAGCCTGGATGGCAGAGCTAAGGTGGGCTGGGCTGCAGCATTTTTGCTTGAGTTAGAAATCTATTCCCTCAGGCTTCTAAACTGTAATTCATGAGCATGGATAGAAATAGGCAACCTATCTGTTTAAAGTACTTGAGCCACTGGCTTCCTACAGACCCAGGCCAATTGCAGAGATGTTGACATTTGCCCTAGATCACAGCTTTGTAATTAGCTTAAGTTTGCAGGAGGCAGGTCGCCCTTGAAGGAGAATAGACGGAATCTTGGCTTACATCCAGGGGACTCAACAGGAGTCCTAAAAAAGCTTGAGCTTCCAGTGAAGGCATCAAAAAGAAGCTTGGCTCAATGGCATTATTGTCAGTGTGGCAAAAGGCCTTTTTTTTTTTCCTGCTTCAGTGGCTCTGGCTTTCTGTAGATCCTTGGCACCGCCTAGTGAGCTGAAGTGTGAATAGCATCACTGCATTGCACAGCCCTTGCATCACCATCTAGTAAATGCCAGCTTGGTGACCAAGGTTGCAAGCAGGTTGGTTTACTTTGGAGACCTTTTTCAGTAACAGCAGTGAGGTTTGAGCAGAGCAGGACTATGAAGGGAAAATTGGGAGGGGGAGGGGCAGAATGGAGACCTGCACTCTTGTCCTCCATTACATCACATCTGATTTGACTGCCTGGATCATTCTTGATAGGCTCTTGGGACACCTGAAAGCCTCTAAAATATTTAATTTTGCTAGGCAGCTTTTCATTATTAACATGCAAAGGGCAGGAACTGGAAAACAACCTTGGAAAGAGGTTACGTTGAAAATTTTCTAAATGGGAGGCAATCACATCTTACAACAAACTATTGGAAAGACAGAGTATATTTAGCCTTGAAAAGATGAAGGGCAAACTAAAAAAAAAAATAGTTCAGCACCTTGTGCATAGCTACCCTGCGGAAAACTGCACCGGGCTTCTGCTTGTTTTACCCGAGAGGGAACCATACAATTAATACACTCATTTGAGTACTACACACATATGTAAGTGGGTAGCAACAGGGCAACCTTAGGCAAGCCTCTACCACAGGGGTCTCCAACCTTGGCTCCTGGAAGCCTGGCGGACTTCAACTCCCAGAATTCCACAGCCAGCTTTGCTGGCTGTGGAACTCTGGGAGTTGAAGTCCGCCAGGCTTCCAGGAGCCAAGGTTGGAGACCCCTGCTCTACCAGCTTGCTTGTAATAGTGGATGGATTTGGAGTAGCTTAGTTTTTCAAAAAGTTTGGGGAAATGTCAGGGCTGTCCATTCACACTGACTTGGGGGCTGAGATAGCTATTATGCCAAGGAACTCTGCATCCATTTCGTGCTTCTTTATAACGCCATTTGGTGCGAGGGGCAGGAAACCAGAAAATTGCCACAAAGAAATAACTGGCTCACAAGATGCAAATAAACCCCCTCGACATCCATAATTATTCCTTTTTATATCTTCAGTGCAGGTAGTCGACTTACAACAGTTCATTTAGTGAACCGTTCAAAGTTACAATGGCAAGGAAAAAAGTGACTTGTGAGCTTTTTCAGAGATACCACCTTTGCAGCATCCCCATAATCATGATCAAAATTCAGATTCTTGGGTCATACTTATGACCATTGCTGTGTCCCAACATCATGTGATCATTTTGGGTGACCTTCCAACAAGCAAAGTCAATGGGGAAAAGATTCACTAATCAACCGGATTACTAACATCAATTGCAGTGATTCACTTAACTGGCAAGAAATTTTCTAAAATGGGCAAAACTGACTTAAATGTCTTATTTAACAACAAATTTTGAGTTCCATTGTGGTCGTAAGTCGAGAACTCTCTGTACTAGAATAGAATCACTAGTTCCAGTTGGGATTCTTTTTTTAGCCTTTAAACTGTCTCCTCTTATATAATCCATGCTTCCCGAGTGCAGAAAAAAAAAAGAGATTTGTAAGACTTATTTCCGAAGCATGCTTCACCACATGGATCTTGTTCTGCAATTACCCATCTAGTAAGACAGACCCAATATTGGACTTGGTCCCAGTGCTTGGCTTTATCTCACAGGTTTCCAGCCTGCTTTGTACCTATTACTGAGGTGTAACTACCTGCTAGCCCCTTCCAAGTACACCTCACTAGGAAACCAAAGTCATTTAGGCCAGTGCAGCTTTCATTATAAAATGCTGAAAACCACCCAGAGTTGCCTCTTAAAATGAGATGGGTGGACAAAAATAAAAATAAAGCTATAGTAACAGCAGCTTTCAGTCTTGTATTTTCCCGTCCCTCCCTCTTTGTGAGAAGTAGGGAAGGGTTTTTCTGAGATGCTTACCCAGGTTACATTTCTTCCCTGGACTTGGTCCACTTTGATCTATCTTGGTAGCAGCTCTTCCTCCTGTTGGTCAAGGCCATTCCTTCTTCCCTCGACACTACCCATTTGAAGAGATGCAGTAAAAGTCAGAGGCTTCAAGAGAAATAGGTCAATTAGTTGAATCCAAGTTTACTAATTGAAATTAGACAATTTTAGAAATCGGTTCCCACCCAGGGGTGGGATTCTACCAGTTTGTACCTATTTGCTAGAATCTGTTAACATTCTAAGCAGTTCGGAGAACCGGTTGTTAGAAAAAATTACTGGCCTAATCCTGTAAGGAAGGCAGGAAGGAAACATTCTGGTGTTGCTTACAGAAAGTGCCTTTCCGTTAACCCTTATTACATTCTTGGCAGGACTAGGCTTCCTATTCTCAGGAACTTCTCTGGAGGTTCTTCCCCTCCTTTGCTGGTACTTTGCTTGTGTGGAGTGACCAAAGTTACAATGGCACTGAAAAAAGTGACTTATGACCATTTTTCACACTTACAACTTGCAGCATCCCCAGAGTCATGAGACCAGGCGAGGAGATGTGTGCCTCAATGTAAGTGATATCGAGTTGGCCACAACCAGCCAATAACATGACCACCAAGCCATGTCCAATTCACATGACCAAGCCATGTTTACCACCTAAGCCATGCCCACAGAACTGGTTGTTAAAAAATTTGAATCCCACCCATTCCCACCGTAACCTCAGGAACCAGAGGAAGAATCCCACAGTATATCATAAAAAGCTTACAAATTGCCAGGTCGAATAAAGTCTTTATTGGTGTCTCAAACTTTTGGCTGCCACCATTAATATGCTGAAAATGCCAAACACTGTTATACATATTCTGCAAGATGAGAAGAGTCCATAAAAGGGTTTTACTTTTTTTCTTTATATGGATTTCATGACAGCTGCTTTCCAAACTTGTGTCTCCCCAGGCTGAACTAGCAATAGCACTTACTTATATACCGCTTCACAGTGCTTTACAGCCCTCTCTAAGCGGTTTAGTCAGCATATTGCTCCCAACAATCTGGGTCTTTATTTTACCAACCTTGGAAGGATGGAAGGCTGAGTCAACCTTGAGCCGGTGAAACCCGAACTGCCAAACTGCTGGCAGTCAGCAGAAGTAGCCTGCCGTACTGCACTCTAACAACTGCACCACCGCAGCTCTGATATTCAGTCATACTTAACAAGAGTTTGCAGGTTTGGCAGTAAACAGTAAGCCTACAGGCAAATTTGTGAGGGACCGCTTGTTCTGGATCCCAGACGTTCTCCAACATCAGGTAGTCAAGAAAATGCCTAACTTCCTTGGGGATCCAGCTCTATTTGAGCACAAAAATTACACACAATCGCACTGTGAACTCAAACAAACTGAAGAGTTTTCCCCGAAGACACAAAATTCATTACCATAATTTGCAAGCAATAGAAGTTGATTACAATAGTCTTGGTGAAAGTAAAACCGATAATAGGGTAAAGTTTGAAGATTTTTATTTTAATATTTTTCCCATACAAAGCAAGACAATGTAGATTTTATTTGAATCAAAACACCGTTGTTTTTGTTTGTTCAAAAACCCTGTCTCTTCACAGTAGGCGGCTAAAGAATGCAGCCAGAGCTGGCCATCCAAAGAGCGACAGAGTTTATTCTATTAAACCCTGTTAGACAAGGTCTCTATGAAGTAGATTCTTGCAGTTTAGTTCTTGGCACTATTCCAAGGGGGAAGGAGGGATGAAGAACGGAGGAAGTAAAAATGTTTTGTTTTCTCAAGCAAGCAAAACTGGAGCCTGGCTTCAGATGCCAAGAAGAGGAGGAGAAACATTATCTGGTTAGCTGCAAGGAAAGCTTAATGGGCATGTAGAGGGAGCCATTTTTAACACCAAGTGCACACTGATCCCAGTTTCTCCAGGATGTAGGAATACTATTCCCATTATATAAGATCCAATCAATTCCCTCCAACCCATTTGCTGTAGGATTCATTCCCAGATGTTAAAAGGGAATGACATCTTGCTGACCAAGGGCTGCTCAGTCTCATTAAAAGTTCAAGGTGCTGGGTTCCTCCTCCTCAGCAAACTCAAATAATTAAATATCAGGAATGCAATTAAACCAGACCAGACCTTACCACACTGACACCTATCTAAAAAGACAAACACACACACACAAAAACCTGTCAGCAGTTGCTAAAAACTGAGATGAGTGTCAGACAAGAATTTCTCACCTGCGCATGTTAGCTTTTGCTAATGGGTGGCAAAATGAGGGTGGAGGAATTAGCATGATGGATCAGATCACAGTAGATCTCCAATAGGAGTTTTTCAATCTGGAACTAGAGTTTTATAGCTTTGCATATCCTTTTCTCTCCCTCTCCCCCCTGCACTCATCCCAGGGGAAGGAACCTGTGCAACACCCATCTCTTTAAAACCCCTGCGGACAAGTCAGCCTTGTTATCAGGCAAATGTTTCCACAGCAATTTCAGAGCACCATGAGCAAGAGGAAAGTTCTCCCCTGCTCTGCTCTCATTGCAATTCGAATGTGATCAGAGGTGAATAGAAAAATGGAAGGGACTTATGCTACCACCCACCCACCCCCAGTGAAAACTGCCAGATCCTTACCAATAATACAGATATGAACTCAGCCTCTGATAGTCAGAAGAGGAAAGTGGGATATGTATGTAGAAGTGGGGTAAAGCCAGACTCCAGCATTAGGATCAGCCAGTTAGCTTTTTCAAGAGGCTCAAAAAGAAACAAGGGGGAAGAAATCCAATTTCCACAAAGTATGAAAATGTCACAGATGCTTCTCATTCACACAGAAGAACAGGGGGCACCTTTAATGAAGATCAAGTTGGATGGAAGCAAGAAAGAGGCAAGGGGGGGTGGGGGGGGGTAAGAAAACAGGAATCTTCACGCAGGCATCTGCTTTCACTTTATTTCTCTTTTTTCTTCTTGTTCTGAAAGAAACAAAAATTGTTGTCAGTGCTCTGAGCTCCTGGACATGATGATCTGGATCGGGAGCCCATGCCAATTAAGAGATATTTGCTCTCTTCTAGGTTAGAATGCTGATGCAACAACACACAACCAATTCTGCAAACCCCTGGAGAAATCAGTGATCGCTCGGATGAAAGATGTGATGAACCAGGGCCATCTTAATTACTAGAGAACGTTTTGTAATGACTGGTATTTGCTCACCTATATCTCAACTAGACTTAGAAGTTCTCACCCTTAATTCTTGCATAATTTTTTTTAGTGTGCCATCCTGAAAATAGTATGAAAGTGCAACTTGCAAATAGTTCTTCCTTGTTGGAATGAGCAAGCAATGAAGCCTGAAGTTAGGACAGGACAGGGCTGTGGCTTCACTTGGGAAAAGGCACTCTGAAACATGCCTGAGAGACAAAGGTAGTGCCTGTTTCCAGAATGGCCCAAGCAGTCGAGGAAGGTTACTGTAATTTCACATTGATAATGTGCCATCTCCATCTTTTTTCTCTCACTACTTTGCATGACATCAAGCCTTCCTATTCCTCTATCCTTCCATCTTCATTCCCTACTCTTAATAAACCTTCACCCCTTTATACTCTGTTTTTCACTTCCTGCATGGTTCATTATACGTATGGACCAAGCTTCCCTTTGACTCATCTTTGATGTCTTATTTCTTCAATGTATTATTCAGCTTTTCTTTTTCTGAACAATTTTATATCTTATAAATTTTATTTTTAAAAAAGCGCCCTCCCTCCCAATTTTTGTAAAGCTTCCCCTTTGCTTTTGGGCTTATACTTGATACATACATCTACGGGAGGAGGTACCAGCTAACACACTAACTATAATGGTCTTATTAACGTACAGAAAAAAAAGGTATGTGCTGAAAAGAAATGGAGGCATTCTAGGTAGGAGGTTCATTTAGAAAAGTCAGGGCAAGAAGTCATCTGCTTTGGCCAAGTAGAAGAAAGTCTTTCTCCCAAAGCATATGACTCTCAATGGAAACACCCTGCGCTTAAACTCTGTAATTATGTCTTCTTGCTTGCATTTGTGGGAGACAATGCACTTGGCCACCTAATAGATTAGGCATCAGACAAAGTCCCATGCATGCAGACCTACCTCGTTCATGCCCAAGATGACCATGAGCTCCCGGAAGATGTTAACAAAATCCAGGAAAAGATCCACGCAGTGCCTGGCACAAAGAGAAAGGTGTTGTACATCAAGTTATACCTAAAACAGGAGCGTCCCAACTGGTAGCCCATGGACCAGATGAGTCATGTGCAGGCCACACCCACCCTGGCTCCGCAAAAAACGATATGTCGCATTGACGCCATCAAGTTTTGACACCTGTTCCATAAAATTATAAATGGGAGGCTTTGCCAGAGCGTCTTCTCTATTGTTTTATACATAATACCATCTTCTACTGCCAGAGTTGTACCATCTTCTACTGCCAGAGTTCATTTGAGATCTTGCTTCCATATTTAACTCTGGCTTTTTCCACCATAAAGCTTTTAACCTCCCTGCTTTCCTCCAAGCGAAGTCTCTTTTATTTTGAACCCAGTGAAGAAGAAGCTCCTCCGTGTCTCCTGTTTAGCTGCCTCACTTGCAAATCCTTATCCTATGTGGCAGCTCTTTCCTCTCCAACTCACTTACGTAGCCCTAGGCTTGTCACCAATGCACTCACCAGATGTAGTCCTTGTCTCCATTCTCAGCCTTCTCAATGATGAGCTGAGTGTCAAACAGCACAAAGCCACACATAACCATAAGTCCAATGTAGAGATTAGCCTGGAGGAGGAAGAAAGCCAATTTAAGACAAAACCACTCCAGTGGCATAGCAACCTACTGAACCTCCCTGCAACCTACTGAAAGCCCAAAGTGATTCTGTCTTAACTCCTGATTTCAATATACACAGAGCCTTCATGAATTATAGCAGAATGTGGCATCTGGCAATGAATTCATTATTCACAATGTCAAGATTAATTTCATTTTTGTTTCTGACAGTAACTTTCTAGTTATTATTTTGTGTACCTAAATATGGCATCCAATAAAGTATCTGAACCCCCACCCTCTCAGAGTACCTAAAGTTCACAGAAGGGTGCTTTCTAATGCTGGAGGTACCTGTATGATCAGATGTCTGGATAAGTATACTCATCTGCAGCCATAATTACAGAATGTAATGCAAAATACGGCAATCTGTATACATCCCCACATCTGTTAATCTAATGCAGGGATGTCAAACTCAAGGGCCACGGGCTGGATCTGGCCCATGGGATGTTTAGACCTGGCCCGCAGGGCTGCCCTGGAAACAGCAAAGAACAACTGTCCTGCAGTGCCTCTGCCAGTGAAAAGAGAGCCCAGGAGGGCCTTGCATGGCCATCCTGGGCTCAGTTTTCAACTGTGATGGCCTCCTGAAGCCCTCTGCAGGCAAAAACAGAACTAGGGAGGGAGGGAGGGAGGGAAGGAAGGAAGGAAGGAAAGGAGGGAGGGTTATAATGAGAGGGAAGGAAGGTCTGAGGGAGGGACAGTCTGAGGGAAGTCCTGTCTTAAAATTTGGCCACCACAGGTGCCCTGAAATGAGTGACGTCAAGCTGACCATGTAACCCCCAGGATCAAGCTCAACCCTGATGCTGCCCTCAATGAAATCAAGTTTGACACCCCTGCTCTAACACAAAATATCTTGCTCTTAATAAATAAAGTAAAAGAAAAGGGAAGCTGGGCACATCTGAACAGCTGCTCCCAGTAGGACAGTTGCCAGTTCCATGTCCCAAAAGGTGGGTCTGCTACAGGGGCTTAAGCTGTTATCAACTTTTAAGCTAACAGACCAGGAAAACAGCATCCACTCACCGTGAAGAGCCAAGTTGAGCCCAGGAAAATGTTGATCAGGGAGAACAGCAGCATCAAGAACAGGCCAGAGAAAAGGACACCTGCAAAAGGAGAAGAATCACGATGAACACAAAAGGCCAATCAAAATGAACCCAGCCTCTCCGAATGTAAATGGTTGCTGCTGCTGCTTACCCCCTAGGTACAGGTAGGCACGGCGCTTCGCAAAGAGAGCACTCAGGGAGAAGCAGCTGAAGATCACTGCTGTGCCCAGGAAAGCAGTTGGGATGATACTGTGGGGAGGGAAGGGACAAGATCAGATGGATGGATGGATGGGATGGATGGAAGGAAGGACTCAGATTTATGAATTAACAGAATTTGCTTTAGAAATATTCAAAGGGTTTTACTTTTAAGTCTCTGAAAGAATCTAGATGCTTCAATGAGAAAAGAGCGGCCCTATTATTAACTACCACGCAGAATATCTGGTTCTCACTTTCAAGGTGAAGAGTGGCAAAGGACAGAGCAAGTTGGTGGGTTTCCTCTTACCTGGGGTTGATGGCAATGCACATCTCCAGCAGAGGACCCAAGTTGACTCCTGAAAGAGGAAGGAATGTAGCCTCAGAGACAAGTGTGTGTGTGTGTGTGTGTGTGTGTGTGTGAGAGAGAGAGTGAAAGCTGTAGCAACATTTTGGCAGAATCTCATCTGCCATCATCAGGCTTCTGTATTGTGTTCGTCTGTACTGTGTTCGTCTGTTCATCCAGACAAACACCATACAGAAGCCTGATGATGGCAGATGAGATTCTGCCAAAACGTTGCTACAACTTTAAAAGCACAACTATAATGACGTGGGAAAATACCCGAAACAAAGCGGAATAACATACATACATACATAATTTTTTCATTCATCACATGCACATATTTATAAGATACAAGTTATGGATTACAGGCATTCCCTTTATAAAAGACACAAGAGGTGCAAAATGCCACACAAAAACATTCAGAAAGTGACAAAGTACTCCATGTCATTTCAGATATGTTCATAAGAGAGGGATCCCTCATTTTATAATGTTCAATGCTGTCTTCTTCCTTTCAGCTGCAAAACCTTTTGGCTTCCTCCAGACACAGGATTACACAAGAGCCATTCGGCTGTGGTGTGTTACTAGGTAGCTGCATTAATGCATGAAGTAAACTTTGCCCCCTCAATCACTGCTGTTCTGCCAGGTCCTCCAATGGCTTTGATGGCACCGTTTCAGCCCTTACACAGCATAGCTCCAGAGGTGGTATTCAGCAGGTTCTGATCAGTTCTGGAGAACCGTTAGCGGAAATTTTGAATAGTTCAAAGAACCGGCAAATCCCACCTCTGACTGGAGATTTTACAGTATCCTTCCCCTGCCACGCCCACCAAGCCACGCCCACAGAACCGGTAGTTTAAAAAATTGAATCCCACCACTGCATCGCTCCCACAACCCCAGCAAGAGGAAGCAGTTAAAAATGTCTTTCTTGCTTATGGAAATTCCACATTTGCACATGTGGAGTATTAAATTGCTGCAGCTCCCCTCAGTTCTCACTTCTCCAGCCACATACCAGTGAGGAAAGCAAAGCCTGCCAGGATAGCCAGACGTTTCTCTTCAGTTTCTCGGCTGTGGGGTGTGGCCATCAACCAAATCATAAGGCCTAACGCTCCCAGGCCAGTCAGCAGTCCAAACTTCAAAACAAAGTGGGAAAGACGGAGATTAACACAGGCTGGTCTGAGAAAAGACCCAGTTCGATCTAAGCCCGTTTGCTGCATCTCTCATTCTTTTAAAGAAAATTCTGCCCATTGGAACTGTTTTCCCATACAGATTTTGAAACAAGGAACCAGTGTTTTGCATTGCCGGTCTCTTGGAAGGGAAATTCTGTCCCTTTTAAAATTTAATTTCAATTTTAATATTTAATCATGAATGCGTTCAATCTTAAATATCTTAAATACAGATTTTCATCAGCACCAGTGAAATCTGTAACAATTCTGCTTTGCAAGTAGGATCATCCTATATAGGTATGTAGAAAAAGGAAGAGAGAACACTGTTCTCCAAATTTAAACTTTATTAACTACTATGTAGCTTAGGTTTAATGTAAACATTAACAAAGATTCTGATAATGGGAACATTTTCAATCTGGCAGGACTCTGAACAGTGTAACGACAGTCCCACCTCTCACTTGAGTTTCACAATAGAAACAAAAAACTCTTTCAAACAGAAACAAAGAGCTCCAAGTTTGTCTGAGAACATTTATTTATTTAGAGACTTTTTGTTGGGATGTGTTTGTGGAAAGTTTTAAAGGCTTAAAATATCATGGAATATGCCACCACAGAGCACCAGCTGAGAACCACTCAATAGGAGACAGTCCTGTTTATTTCCACAAGATGGGAGGTACTATTCTGAAGTCTTCCTGCTGGCATTTAACCTTCAATAACCAAGATGATATTTAGCATATATATCGTCCCAGACCCTTAGAATTCTTACCTGCACCAGCTGAGTAACCACATTGAGATAAGCACCAGCCGCTGCTAGGAACATACATAATGCAAAGCTGGCATAGACCTTCTTCAGGTGCTGCTGAGTTGATGCAGAGCTATAGGGATGAAGGAAGAAAATTTAGCTGTGTTACACAATACCTAGAGAAGCACAGCAATTCCCAAACTGACCATTTTCCAGCTCCTAGCCATATCAAACCACAGAGTCATATTATCTGACCTGCTTCAGAGAAAACTTACATTTTCTTCACACTATCACTAAGAATTCCTTACTTCAGAATCTCTTGTGCTGAAATACTACTTCCAGAGAGGACCAAGTATTTACCAAAGATATGAAGGTTTTTAGGACGGTTAGAAAAACCTGAAAGGTCTGGTCGCAGAGGAATGCAGTGTGAATGTGGAAGGATGGGTAATTTTGACTTGCAAAGCAAATCATTCTGGCAACAGGCCATAGCACAACATATCATTTAAATCAAGAGCCATTTTGAATAGCTCTGCCCTCTTTGGAAAAGCAAACTGATTTGAACAAAATTTAAATGTCTGTGATACAAATGTTTTTCTAGCCACAGTTTAAACAAAATTCCCCATAGACTTCAATAATCCAGTAATACTCACTAGATAGTTCCCTGAAATCACCATCTTACATTAAATATTTACTTGAACTACCTTCATCTACAATTGTCTGCCCTAAGATCTATAGTATGGATTCTCAACCTCTGGGGGCTTGTGGCAAACTGGGAATTCTGAGAACATTGTCACAAAATGTCCTCATAAAGGACAAGCTCTGTCAAAAATTCTTTATCACAAAGTAAACTAGTTAGATTATTTCCCACCCAATTCAAGTAGCTTCTTCCATTTTTTTGTTACTGTAATTTACTTGTCTGTAAATTACTAGATATTGTGGGGGGGGGGAGGGGGGGGGAGGGGGGAGAGCCACCCACCATTTTATGTTTCTATGAATATTACTCAGCACTATGTGAAACCCATTGGCGTTATTGAAAAAAAATATGAGATATAAGCCAGAATTTTACTCTGCAATGCACAACCTTCAAGTGAAGTATGAAACCTATAATTACCAAGAAAAGCAACAGGTGTATCAATGACTTGTACATTACATTTGTAATCCAGGTTGTACGGAAAGCTGGATTACATCCACAAAAGTTTTAAAAGGCAAAACAGCAAAATAGGATTTTAAGATTCAGTTCCATGCAGAACAGGGTCCCCTGAACTCGTTCAGAAGCAGGTTCAGAAACAGTTCAGGTTACTGACTGGTATATGAAAATACTGTTTTTCTCATCATGTTTAACTTATAACTAGAAGATTTTAATCCACAGATTTTTCTCAAAAAAGCAGAAAAACTGAGGTGGTCTGGCTCCAGCAATCCAGATCCTGCCAGCCTTCTCACCATCTTGCACAGATGATGGAGCCTACCTAACCTCACATCTCTGTTCCTAAACATCCATGAAAAGAAACAGAATCCTCTCACAATAAGATTAAGCAGGAAACAGGTACTCACATGTGGGAGAACTTGAAGAGGGCATCAAAATTTATGTTCCTGTTGAAAATATCCATTGCACTAGTTGGTGAGGTGCAATTCTCTATGTCAAAACACACAATCTGCAGAAAGAGAAAGGAAAGCCACATCAAATGGAGAAGACCTGAATAGATTTTTTTTCCTTAGAATTGGTGTGTTCCATCTCTACTTTTCTCCTTAAAGACAAGCTCCTCCCACATTAAGCAGCACCCTCAGCCCATAGCGCAGTTTTAAAATGACATCAACCCCCTTCCCCATTTACATTTTTTGTGGTGGCACTTCTGCAGAATTCCCTCAGGATAAAAGGAACTTCAAATAATCAATTTAATAAATCTGGTGTTTTGTATGTATTAGTCAGCAAGGAACAAAGCACAGCAACATTAGAGAACAGGGAAGTTAAAGCAATAGCTAAAAAGTCTAGCAAAAAGGTATGTAGAAGCACATAACAGATTTTTCGGGTCCAAGAAAAAATATATTTCATCTGCACATTCCTACAGAAAACACAGACTAATTTATATCCTTCCCTCCATGTAGTCTCCTGTTTCCATCAATTAATTCTATCTCCAGCTACAGTATAAGATATGCAGCAATCCAGCAACACACACACGTTACTCAAAAGACACAGGTTAAGTAAACAAACTCCTGATGCACCACTAAAAAGTGATTCTTTCTACTTGGGACTCACCGGCTTGTCCAATATGTAACCCACAAGCTTCTTCTTTTTCCTACTCTGAAAAATCTAGACTGCAATCATTCCGCAAACACTCAAAAACTGGCTTGGTGTATATGGTGCAATTATTGCAGGCTCTTGCAAGGCTAGTTGAAGCCTCCTGGAGGAATTGTACTCATCTGGGAGCCTTGCTTCACAACACAGCAGCTGGAAAGAGCATTAGGCTCCTTAATGATCTTCCCAGGAAAGGATGGGGTGGAGTTAGAGGAAGGCAGCCCTCCCAGCTTGAGAGTCAAGGCCAATATGCTATGTTGTTATTCTCTAGGTGGGATTCCACCCCAATGTTCTGTTTGTAACATGTACAGGTATTTTACTTACTCAGGGGGACCAGCACGAACATTTTACTTAACAATACAAGCATTTCTACCCTCCTCCATCCAAAAGTTCTTAACTAGTTGATCTAAACTTATGGCAAATAATGGCTATTGGAAACCAGCCCAGCAACTAAAGATTTATTTTCTGATAGGCAGGAAGGTCTGGCTTGGCAAGAAGTTTGCATGGTAGGTTTGTATTTGCTAAGAAGGTGCACTCGTGTTAATGCCTTTAATCTTGTGAGAGATTAAATTCAACCTCTTTATCTTCTTATATTTCTCTACATTTACAAGGTCTTCATTTATCAGAGGCATACACATGCGGGGGAGGGGGGAAATCACACTGAAAAGTTCTAAAAAGAAAGTCTGTCTTGAGGTATCAAAAGCCACACCTTAAGAACAATTTGAATTGGAAAGCCGAACCTGAAAATTACAGAGCATATCATTTGGGTATTAGGTGCTTGTATTAGGTGACATGACTCAACATCAGAGCATCCAAATAGGTCACACTAGAGTGGAAGAAACATTTTCCGCTCAGCACCCAGTTCTTCCAGATGCCAAAAGCTATTCAAGGAAGAGGTTAGATAAGATCCCAGATTAGGGAAACATTTTGAAATACAGATTTCTCCAATGGGAGGGAAACCCGCTGCAAAACAAAGCATAAATCTGAATCTATTCCAGAAGAAAGTATAAGTAAAGTGAGCACTTCTCACTACTGACACATCTGAAAAGTAAGGAGTAAAACAAGAAGCTGTAAAGCTCAAGATTACTCTTCATAATCATCCTTTATGTTTCAAAAACCCTTACATTTTTTCAGCAGCTTTAGCCACTGCAGGAGTAACTAATGGTTTTCATTAATGTTCTCTGAGCCCACAGCCACAGAAAATATAGGAAAGAATTTTTACATTACATTTTTAGACCATTTGTTCACAGAGACTAGTCCATTTATGGCTGTGCCTGAAATGGAATATTCTTTTTTTCATCCACAGATAAAACTCTCAAGACACATGTGTTTTGAACCATGCTTTGGAACAATTAAAATGGCCATCGAAGATTGCAACTTTTCAAGGCAGAAATGTTCAGCATGTCCCACTCAAAATGTGACGCCACTCAAAACAGCGGAGATTTTTTTTTCATGTTTGCAACATTCAAAATTGCTGTTTTCATAAAGACATACTGGACCATCTCTATTTCCATTTATGACAGATGACAGAATTACTTATCTACATCTGAGTTTTAAAAAAATCTGGTCCTGTTCTCCAAGGCGCTGACCAGCTTGAATATACGTATTATACTTAGAATTAAATTGCATTTTTCCCATTCTGCAAAACACATCCATCTTGTTTTTAAACAATGCAAATTAACTTTCAATATAAATAATGAAAATTACTTTGCATCATTTAAAAACAAGATGGTTTCAACTATTTTGCAGATCACAAAGAAATCTGAGAAAGTCAAAGACCATATACACGTAATATATTTTTCCTTCAGCACTAACAATATACCCAATAATGTGAAAATTATGCATCACAGATTAGGTTACCGAGAAGGTACCATTATTTGGGAAAAGAAATCGGGGGGAAAGTGTTAGTGTAATATTGTAAAAATTACTGAGCTTGGTTATCCTCAAACAAATTGTAACCTTAGTAAACAAAAAGAGATGCTGAGTGCACAACTGCAGGCCATTGCTCTATAAACTCTCCACTGGTTGCCTGAATGCAAAGAACCTCTGATGAAGTAGGGCATGTTCAACAAGAAGACTTTCCCAAGGTCAACCTTACTGCTCCTAGAAGAGCTGTCAAACTCCCAGCCCGCAGGCCAGATGCACCACGCGCTGACCACGCCCGGTTTAGCAAAGGGGGAAAAAGTCCTGATACATCAACGTGACGCTTGACATGTCCTCAACCGTACAACTTCATAAAATGCTGAAGGTATTAAGTATTTTCCTTAATTTCAAAATGCTATTTACTAGATTAGATGTTGGTGAAACAGCCCCATTGCAACCTTTGGAACAAAAGACCACTGATAAAATAGTAATATCAAAAATCTCATTTCCAATTTCTTACCGGAGGCTACAGCATTTAAGACTCTTTAACATTTACAGTTGTGCAACAAGCATTTTAAACATGAGGTTCTATGCAGCATGCCTACGGAAGGAGTTTTGTCAGTTTTAAAATGTTGACCAAGTACGAAGAATTTTTGGATTAATTCTCCTATAAGACTGTGGATGACTGAATTTGAAGGAAAAGCAAAAAAACTGCCAATGGGAAGGAACACCATTCAGGAATACAGGAGGATGATAACATGTCCAACAAAAAGAATGTTAATTGTTGACTGAATGGAAAGGCTCCCACTTCATATTTACCAGTATATTTAGCTTTTGAAGATCCCGATAGTAGCCAAAAACATTTGTCTTATTTGTGTAAGTACAATCAGAAGAACTGCAATCTTAAACTATTCTGAGGAATGATCCTGCCCAATCTTTCTTCTGCCTATAAAATCTCATAGTCATGTCTTTTGGACGATAAACCTAGGATGATAATTGCCTTTATCCTAATATTTATGAGCTAGTTGGTAGCTTGCTTGGATAAGGACAATCCAAAATAAATTATAAAACAATACTTAATAAACAATCCTACAAAATACCAGGTTATTTGAATTTGTGTAAAATATAACTCCTCCCACCATTGTATACCCAAATGATAAATATGAAATGCATATTATCTAGCAGTACAGTTTGATCAACAATGTTCTGTGAAGCAACAAATAGAGCTTACATTTCAAATGCAGAGCAGGACACATTCAACAAGTATATTGACTCAGAAATTCTTCCTTAGCCACATACATCCAAAGAGACAATTTATTAGTATAAACCCTAGAATTGGAAAGGAAATCCACTAGAGAATGCAAACAGGCTTGGCAGCACCGCTGTAATCTAGGCTCAGGATCAGTTTGTTCTGAGTTTTTAAAATAAATAACCAGAAATACTTAGCCACATATACGACCTTTAATCACCAAGGGCTAATATTTATTCCATTTCTGTAGCTGCCATCTCAAGCAAGTGATTCTGGGCAGTAAACAATCAAACAAACAGATAAAAACCATTACAATATTCCGGTAATACAAATTAAATACATATATTTGGTAGTTGAGAAAAACCATCCTGTATATCAATATAACCAGAAAATGGGACTTTTTACACTCAAGGGCCTTAGGCCTAGGCACAAATCTAGGTTTTCAAAGCCTTATGAAAAGGCCAGTAGAGTTGAAATCATCCTCAGACCTGAGGGGAGAATGTTCCAGAGGACAGAGCCTACAGCGGAAAAGGCATACCTAGTATCTACCAGCTGACATTCCTTGGCTGATGAAACCTATAGCATGCCCAACCTACCAGGTGGAATTTCTGTTACAGTTATACAAACAAGTCCATATTCCATTACTATTATCCACAACAGGAACTTACTAGCTATCAAAGAGCGGAGAAGAGGAAGGAAGCAGGGAGTAGGTTGTCCCCCATTTATAGCCTCTCCTGTAAAAAGCAGACCAATCCTCACAGCACCAAATTGCAAAGAGAGAGAAAAATGTCACACAATGAACCGTGACCTTGTACATTCCTTCAATACTATGACATCAGAAAGCCAGCCAATTAGCTTTGAAGTCTTGTACTGCAAGTCATCTTGTTGCCACAGGAGTCAATTGAACTATCCAGGAGAGCCATCATAGGAAACTCCTATGACTAATAACTTATGAAGAAAAACTGAAAAACTCATCTGATCCTCTGCCCCACATTGAAAAGGTGCACACCAATTGTCACATGTTGGATGGAGGAGTGTCCAAATAATCAAATGGCAGTTACAGCACCAAGACTGAAGCCCCAATCTTTTTGAGAATGTCTATCAATCTCATATATACACAAACAAAAAAAATTAAGCTTCAGTGTGTGGTCATGGCCACAATTTTGCCAGTTTACCTGTACAGACTCTGCTGGAAGAAACACTAAAGGTAAAAAGTTCATCCTGACTCTTTTAATTCCTGCGTGGCAAACTATTTATCTTTTAAAACTCAATTTCTCATCAAAAGCCAACACTACTGAACAGTTGTCTGTGCCCTCCTTATAAATACCATATCAGACAAATCTCACATCATTGAGTTTTTCTTGGCTCAGACTAGTGTTCATACAGTAGGTTGTCTTTGGAAAATACTGTCCAAAAGCAGAATGCAAGGCACAGGCTTTACAACCTGACTCTCCCAAAGTGTGTGGAAGATTATCTAATTTAGTATCCAACTTGATGACAACTGATGAAATAACTGAAATTCAAGAAACATGCCAATGCTATGCTTGAAACTTCATAACAATTTACACATAAAGCAGCACAAATTTATTTAATAGAAAAACCATCTAAAATATGCACAGATGTGAATATCTTTCAAATGTAACAAGCTATCAGGGTAACAGAGTCCAATCTAAACTAACGGAAACATAGGAAGGTTATCTCTGCCTATATTGTTCAGATTTCCCAATAACAATTGTGGTTTATATCTACTTGACATGGATCTTGCAACCTAGTATTGATTCTCTCTTGTTTGCATGTGCCTTTTAGTGCACATTACAGAATTCATTTGTTTCAGAACATCCCTTTACAAATAAAATAGTACAAATGCAAGATCTAACTCACTCCAGATACTTGCATCAAATGCATCAAATAGATGACTTTCAGATGCATTTGTAACTAGAAGACATCAATGTGATCAATATTAAAAAAACATGAAGAGCATTAAAAGTTGGAGAAATTTGCTCTAGAGCTACCTTATTCAATTTGGGCACCTATCAGGTATGATTTTCAATTCCCAGAATTACCCTTGTCAGCAAGGCAATAGCTAACGATTCTAGGTATTAACGTCCAGCTTCCAAGGTTGAGGACCATTGCTATATAATGCATATATGATGAGCCTCAATGCCACAGAGGCTCAATGGCACAGTGCTGTACTGCAGGCTACTTCTGCTAACTACCAGCTTGCAATTTGGCAATTCAAATCAAGCTCAAGGTTGACTCAGCCTTCCGAGGTGGGTAAAATGAGGACCCAGATTGTTGGGGGCAATATCCTGACTCTGTAAACTGTTTAGAGAAGGCTGTAAAAGCACTGTGAAGAGGTATATAACTCTAAGTGCTGTTGCTATTGAAAATTCCAGCTAAACCTCTATTCCATAAAAAAAAGCAAAATTATACCAAAAAATATTCAGGATCATTATTTTCTGGGAGGCTCAGCCTCCAATCCTTTATATTCACCAGTGACTATACCCTGTGGCTTCTCTGCTTGAAGGAGGATATATATCTGAAGTTTTAATTTTTAATTTTATCTCATTCTGCTGGAAGCAGAAATCCAGGATGCAACACTGCTAGGTAGGGTAGGATGAAGTCCCACACGTTGCACAAGAGGGGAACCTAGCTAGGATGCCCAGAGACCCAGAAAGACTGGTTTCCTCTGGGCTTCTCCTTCTCCTTTTGGGGAAGAAAAAGAAACAAACCCCATATTTGCATAAAACCCATTTCCCCCACGGCAGCAGAAAAGAAGAGGAAGGCAAATCGGCAACGCAAAACAGCAAAAAATACTTTCGGAGAGGCAGGCCCAATTCTTGAATTCAAGCTTTTCTACTCCGAACAAGACATAGCCAAAAAGAAGCAGCAGCAAAAAGCAAAAAAAGCCCCCCCCCCCCAAATACTTCTTCTGAGCTAGACCCACACACACACAAAAAAAAAACCCCGCGTGGCGGAATAGCGCCATATCTTTCAAGGAAAACCGAAAGAGATCAGACGACGTCGATTTTTAAACCTACGCTACAGAAACGGAAATATACAGTATTACATTATTTATTTTATATTATTTCATATTATTTCATATCATGTATTACTATTATATATTACATAGTACTATATTATTTCTTATATTACTATTATGACTGCCTTTCGCCGTCGTCTTATCCGCCTCTAGGACGAGATCGGCGTCTCACATTAGATACACCATTTTAGGTGCAGGCCAAGCTCTCCAAGAGCACAGCCCTCCCCTCCCCTTTCTCATTCCACCAGTCCCGAGGGCTTGGGAACACGGAACTGCGCGGCCCCTGGATAGACCCGAGGCGGGCCTTTGGAAACAACCACCACCACCACCCCTTCGCCGAGACCGAGGAAAATCCCGCCCACCGAGCCTACTGTGGGGTGGGAGTGGGGGGGGGGTGCGAGGGGAAAGGGGCGGAATTGGAGGTCTCTATGACGTTATCGCTCAGAACGCGGACGTCAGAATGGCCGGGCCGCACGAAGCAAAGCCGGGACGGTCTCCTTTTTTCCACCCGCTTCCCGCCCCGCCCTCCACACTTAACTCCTCGCTGGGAGAAAGTCCGAAGGGTGTGGGGAAGGGGCACGGTGACGCCTTCGCAGAGAGCCCCACAAAAGACGCCTCGGAGGCAAGAAGGGACGTGTGGCGGGGGGGGGTCTGAGGGGCGGCGAGGGTCATAAGGTTGCTATGGGAACGGAAACCGAAAGAGGCAGCCCGGCCGTCTTCTTACCCCACCGCAGAGAAGGCGTCCCGTCACGGTTACAACAGCTGCTACTGTTCTGGTCGAACCGTACGTGTTTCTGGCCTCGAACGCCTCCGCCCCACCTCTTTTATCCCCTCCCCACCTGCCATTGGTACTTTCATCCTCAAGGTCCCGCCCCAGATCCCTATTGGTGTTTCCCAAGAGTTCTACGTACTTCTTCATTGGCTGAGAGGCGGCTCCTTCGCGTTGCTATTGGTCCCACGGCCGCGCCCAAGCAGCTGCGATTGGTTTGCGCACGCACAGAGAGAGAGAGAGAGAGAAAAATAGATAGACAAACACAGCTAAATATTAAAAAAAAAAAAAACACAGACGCACAAACAGACGGATACGTTCGTTCGCGACGTTCATTGGTTTCCAATTATCGAGTCTGTAGGCGGCACCCGTGACGGGTGGAGACTTTTATTGCCCCTTCTTCTCAAGCCCTCCTTCCCCAGAAGGAGCGCGCGACCCCTAGCGGAAGAAGTGCAACATGCAGAGCGCTGGCTGCCACGCAGCGCCATTAACAGGAGTTGATTCTGCTGAGTGCCGGAGGAAGTTTATTTGCGCCTGAAGCGCAGCCTGCTGGTAGAAGCCTCTCATTGCAGGCAACGTGCACTGCTGGGCAATCTACTACTGTAAGAATTTTTCTGTCGCTGGAATTTTCAAGCTTTGTACGGAAAATCTACAGTAGTCCTCAACTTACAACAGTTCATTTAATGACCATTCAAAGTGTCTTATGCCATTCGGAGGCTTGATAACTCACGCTTACGACAGTTGCAATGAACACGGATGTCAAATTTGTGGCGTCATATTGCCGTCACATGATGTTTCACAATGTTTTTCCCCTTTGTGGAGCTGAGGTGGGCATGGCCTGCACGTGATATATCCGGTGCACAGGCTGCCAGTTTGACACCTGTGTCCTAGAATCAGGGGGTCCCCTTTTGCCACCTTCTGACGAGCAAAAGTCAATGGGGAAACCAGATTCACTTAACACCCGGGTTACTAATTTAAAAACTGTGCTGATTCACTTACCAAATGTGGTGAGAAGAATTGTAAAATGGGGCAAAATTCACACAACAAATTTCTCCACTTGGCAACATCAATTTTGGGCTCAACTGTGATTGTAAGTTGAGGATTACCTGTATTGTGTTTCCTTTCAAGCACCTGCGAAAAGCTATAACATGGCGCTCTGCAACAATTAACTTGATGTGACATGATAGCAATATTCCAGTATTTGAGGGACTGCCACAAAGAAGAGAGGGGGTCAACTTATTTTTCAAAGCACCAGAAGGCAAAAAAAAAAAAAAAAAAAATGGATGGAAACTAATCATGGGGAGAAATAATATGGAATTAAGGAGAAATTTCTTGTCAGTGAGAACCATTAACTAGTGGTTGCCTTCAGAAGTTGTGGGTGCTCTATCACTGGAAGTTTTTAAGAAGAGACTGGATAGCCATTTGTCGGATATGGTATAGGGTCTCCTCAGAGGTGGTATTCAGCAGGTTCTGACCAGTTCTGGAGAACCAGTAGCGGAAATTCTGAATAGTCCAAAGAACTGGCAAATACCACCTCTGACGGGAGATTTTACAGTATCCTTCCCTTGCTATGCCCACCAAGCCACGTCCACAGAACCATTAGTAAAAAAAATTGAATCCTACCACTGGGTCTCCTGCTTAAACAGGAGATTGGGACTAGAAGACTTGCAAGGTCTATTCTCTGATTGAATTGCACATGTAGGATACTCTAATCAGTGTAATACTGATAATATTAAATCTAGAGCTATAATACTTTTAGTTATACCACAATCAGGATGCAATTGTGAAAATGAAGTACATTACTTTCATTTTCAAACTAATAGAACAGAATACTTTATTGGCTAAGTGTGATTGGACACACAAGGAATTTGTCTTGATGCAAATGCTCTCAATGTACATAAAAGAAAGATACATTCGTCAAGAGTCAAGAATCATAAAGGTACAACACTTAATAATAGTCATAGGGTACAATAAGCAATCAAACCATACTACCGTGTTTCTCATATAATAAAGCCAGGTCTTATATTTTTGATCCCCGAAAAAACGGCTAGGCCGTCTTTTCGGGCGTGACTTAATCCTCCCCTTGCATATTAGGGCAGGCGGCAACGGCTTGGATGTTGACCTTGGCATTGGTGGGGCACTTTGTATCAGCGTCAACGCAGGCAGCACCATATCCAGGTGTGCAACAAAAGTACTTCCTAACAGCAAGCCCCCACGCCATTTCCCCCCCCTTTTGCATGTTTTGATATAGGCCTTAATTTGGGGGGAGGGGCTTAATTTCATTTCATGCCTATAAAACATGCTGGGACTTCCTATTGGGGAAGGCCGTATTGTTGGAGAAACAGGGTAGGAAACAGTCAATATAAATCGTAAGGATACAAATGACAAGTTACAGTTATATAGTCATACAAGTGGGAGGGGATGGGTGATAAGGAGTGATGAGAAGATTAACAGTAATAGTAGTGCAGACTTTGTAAATAGTTGGACAGTGTTGAGGGAATTATTTGTTTAGCAGAGCGATGGCTTTCAGGGAAAAACTGTCCTTGTGTCTAGTTGTTCTGGTGTGCAGTGCTCTATAGCATTGGTTTGAGGGAAGGAGTTGAAACAGTTTATGTCCAGGATGTGAGAGGTCTGTAAATATTTTCACAGCTCTCTTTTTGACTCGTGCAGTATGCAGGTCCTTGACTGAAGGCAGGTTGGTAGTAATTTTTTTTTCTGGAGTCCTAATTATCCTCTGAAGTCTGTGTCTGTCCTATTGGGTTGCAGAACCAAACCAGACAGTTATAGAGGTGCAGATGACAGACTCATCTTCAAAGTTCTAGAGTTAACAAGTACTAAAGGGGGATCACATAGGAGGCTAAGATCTATCATTTTTTTCTGAAGAACATGGCTGTTGAAAATTAGGAAAAACTGAAAATTAGTTGGATAGTTGAAGCTGGAGGCAAGCTCCTCATTGGAAATGACACAGCCGTCTGTTGAGGATGTTTTAATTTGGATTCCTAAACTTGGGCTTCTTCCATCTGTATAATGCTTTGATTCTTCCATGTGGGATAATAAGGAGGAAGTGCCATACATTCCTATTCCTGAGCCTCATTTGGCTGAGGTGTTTTGTTTAGAAAGATTTCAAAAAATTGCAGTCTATCTGGTGGGAAACAATAGAAGTAGTAAATGGCCTCATGCCCATGTCCCCCAGGGAAAGGCGAGAGGAATGTTATATATTTAGCCTGGAAAAATTATGAAAGAGTGGTAGCGTGACTGCTATATTCAGAAACCGTATTAATATTCATATTAATAATTCAGCTTGAATGTAAATTAGAAAAGCTGCAGCAGCTCTAATTACATTTACTAAAGACTATATATCACTGACCCTAAAATTAAACCTAAAATCAGTGTAATTTGATCTAGTAGGGAGGTAGATGATCTGGTTTTCTAGATCAAATTCTGGATTGTGGGTGGGCTTCAGACATTTTACCAACTACTGGTTCTCTGTCCAGTTGCTGGGTGGGCGTGGCCATGGTGGACATGGCCTACTTGGCCTCCTGCACCATGGTGGGGGGGTCATTTTTGCCCTCCCTGGGCTCCGGAGGCTTTCCTCAAGCCTCCGAGAGGGCAAAAACAGCCTCTGGAGGCCCTCTGGAGCCTGGAAATGGGCCTGTTTCCAGCCTTCTGGAGGCTCCGGGAGACCCATTTTTCACCCTCCCTGAGCCTTCGCGGAGGCCCTGTACTTACCTGGCATCCAAAATGGGCGACATGGGGACTCCTGGGAAGGTGGGGTGGGTGGAGCCAGCCAGGGGGTGGGGTTTTCGGTTTCACCAAACGAGCCATAAAATTAGCTATGTGTTCACCCAAACTGGGGTGAACCAGTAGCAGCCTACCTCTGCTCCCACCTGGCATCCTGAGGTCAAACACAACCCTGATGCGGCTCTCAATGAAATTGAGTTTGACACCCCTGGCTTAGAGGCTGTACAAGTTTGAATGGGGAGGAAGTGTCTCTGATTCAGTCCTACCCAGGTCAGATCCTTGCTGGTTTTGGGATTGTCCAGATTTGGGGATATTCCATCTCTGACTTTGGAAGAGGTAGCACTTCCCCCTTCAGAATTGGTAAATTCTAGGGATTTTCGTGGACTCACAACTCCTATCAGAAGAACAGGTGTCAGTTATGGGCTTTCCATATGGTCTTTTCACAACTCCAACTGATGCATCACTTGCACTCTTTCCTAAATGAGTTAGACAATCACTCATTCCCCCCCCCCTTAATCTCCTGGTGGCTTGATCACTGCAACATGCTTTATAAAAGTTTATATAGTGCTGTCCTTGAATTTTTAACTGGTCTGGAATGCAGCAGTGCAAGCAGTAATGGGCATGCCTATGTAATGCATCTGTTTCACAAGCTGCACCAGTTTGTTTCCAGGTGCAATTCAAGATGCTGATTGTTACCTATAAAGCCCTACATGGCATAGGACCAGGTTACTTGCCTGTTTCCCCTAACAACTCCCTGGCCAATTCAATCCTGCAGGGTTGAGGTCTCTGGATTCCTTTGATTAAAGAATGGCATCAATAAGGTCCCCCCGAATGCACCTTTTCTATAGTAGCCCCTGCTTCTGGAACAAGGTTTCTCCCAAGAGCTGGATGGTTCTTTTTCGGTTGTTATTTAGGAGAAGCCTAAGAACCAGGGTTTTCATTCAGCCTTTGACAAAGGATAGTGAGATCCCTTGCTTTATCACCCTTGCCATCTTTTATCTTTATTTTTTATTGGTTTTATTTTAATTTCTCTGTGAGCAGTGTTATTGAGAATAAAGTGGGATATAAGGTTTTTCAAAATATATATATTACTAGTCATACATTGAAAAATCAGCTGAATGTATTAGATGTGCATATTTTTAGAATTACTATAGTTGCCTGCTTACAGCCAGAATGTCACAATGATAAATGATATTTCAATTATTAAAAGCCCAAAAACTCTACTTCAGCCATGTCTCCAGAGACAAGCTCAATTTTTATGTAACCAAGCATGCTTGTATCATCTATGAAGTAGAGATCTGATATATATTGCAGAGCCACAGATTGCTAGCATCTACTACATGAGTTTATATTTTAAGGTGCTGATCTTTGGCACCATTAAGGAGAGCAGATTAAGTGAAGAAACTCTGCCAGTGAGGGATACAACTCATTACAGTGAAACTCCCATTACTATGGCTACCTTGCTTGGAAGAGAATCTAAATAAACTCTCTGTGTATAGGCAGCCAAAAGTTTGAGTTCTATGGGAACAATTGCAGGGCCTTAATGAAACTCATACATTATCAAATCCTGACATTCTATGGTTTTAGTTAGATTATGCTCACATCCTTCCAAAACAGTTAAGAAAGACAAACCAATTCCAGCATTAAAAGAAGTTTCATTTTGATTCCCAGCTTCAGGCAAATAATGGACACTTTGACATTTGTGTTGGCATGTTTAAATGATTTGCATCTCTCATGCTTTATAGTAGCCTTTCTTAACTTGGTACCTTGTAGCTCTGTTGGCATTGCATTGCAACATCTAGCACTTCTTTTAGCAATGCAAAAAAAAAAAAAGGCCAACATACTTGCAGGGTGCCAAATTGGAGAAAGCAACTTGTTGTTTTTAACTAGTGTTCATACCAGGGTAGATGAGTTTAATGAGCATAAAGAATGAATCAGCCCCTGAGTGCTGTCCATTCTAAGGCATAGGTGTCAAGTTCAAGGCCTAAGGGCTGCATCCGCTGAGACCTGGCCTGAGGGGCCATCTTGGAAACAGTGAAGGATTGGCCCATGGTGCCCCTGCCAGTGAAAATGGAGCTCGTGAGGCTGCAATGGCCTTCTGCAACCCACTGCCAGTGAAAATGGAGCTCGTGAAGCTGCAATGGCCTTCTGCAACCCACTGCCAGTGAAAATGGAGCTCGGGAGGCCTCTCCTGAATTCTGTTTTTGCTTGAAGAAGGTTGCAGGAGGCGGTCACAGCCTCCAGAGCTCCATTTTCAGTGGCAGAGCTCTTGGGCCACCATAGGCACCCCTGACACAAGTAATGTCGAGCTGGCCATGCCCACCCTGGCCCAAGGTCAAACACAACCCTGATGCAGCCCCCAATGAATCAAGTTTAACACCCCCTGTTCTAAGATAGTAAAACACATGCAAAGTTTGAGATAAGAAACTTTGAGGAGCCTAGCAACATCAGGAAAGAAAGATTGAGTGCAATTTGAAAGAGAGTGAGAGAAAATACATACAGAACATACAATTTTATTAATGGTTCTAAGTTGATTAGTGATGCAAGAATGAATGATTTGACTTAATGCAGGACAAACCAGCCAGGATTGTGTTTAGATCTCCCAGGTGTTCTTTTACATGTGGCAATAACCTTGTCATCGAGGGCCATAGTGATAAATTAGAAATCCTTGTGGACCACAAAGAAATATATGGAGTGCTGACCAGCTCTTCTGCAAGTAATGGAGTGGGGCAGAAATACTGGAAATGAAGGCAAGGTTCTAAATTTGTTACTTTAAAAAAAATGGTGGACTTCTGGTTTGGGCTTCTTTGGCGACAGACCGAAATCCACGATTGTGTGTGGTTTTGATCTGTACTCGCTGCTGGAGTGCCCCGAGCCACTTGGATTCGGGGCTGAAGCCACCCTGTAGAGGTGCTGAAGAAGGGGGAGACCCCCAGCGGGGTTGAGGAGAGCCACATCTCTCCTCCTCGGCTGGCCATTACTCCCTTTCCCAAAGGTGGTTGCAGTGGTGGTCAGAAATGGCCACCTCAAAGAAGAACCCAATCGGACAAGTTTGTGCAGGAGGAAGTTTAAAGGAGAAAGCTTGACTGACCAGGTTGAATGGAGTAAACATCTATTTAAGGTACCTGGAACTTGAATTACAAAGACTAATACTATTCCTAAAAAAGATTTTTAAAGCGGCGAAAGAGAAAGGTAAAAGAATTGGGGGTTTTTCTCTCACATTGATAGCTTTAATTGACTTGGAATGTTAAGAAGAAGAGATCTGAACAAGAAATTGATGTTAATCCACTTTGACATTAACAGGCTATTTCTAGCTGAAAATAAAGTGTCAAAGGGATAAAGATTCTTGGATAATTTAAAAATTTTAAAAAGAAAGAAAGCAGAAGAGGGGAAAAAAAGAGGGTGGAATCTGGAAAAATGGAGGAGATCACCTGGAAGTAAAAAGAATCAATAGTGGAATTTTAACAAGACTTGTAAAGGACACATTGTAGCTGAAACTTTGTTACAAGATAATAAAGTCCCTGGAAAGAGAAAGTGAGAAAAGAAGCAAGAAACAACTTTGGATTATTGGGTGATTCCTGGAGTTTTGGATGGTGGATCCTAATGAAATGAAATAAAATCAATTGGGGATTTTTAAAAAATCTTTAAAATGGCATCACTCCTTGAAGAGCTAAAAATGAGACTTAAAGAACAAAAAAGGAAAGAGGATCTTTTGGCTTCGTATTTCAATTTTTAGAAATGGAGATTTTGAACTATGAAAAACAACAAGAAATGCTTGCAGAACAAGAAGGGCAGGACAAAGAAGAATCCATCTTTAATGACCAAGCAATTTTAAGTGAGGTAAAAAAGGGAAAGGGGGGAAAGGGAGTTAAAAGACTTGAAGCAACAAAAAAAAAGAGAGTAATTTGAAAAGTAACTATCACATTATGAAGAAGCAGAAGGGAGGATCACAGAAGGGAGAATCAGATAGAAAAGAGAACAAAAGGGGGAGGGAGAAGAAGAGGGGGAAGATGGAAAGGAAAAGAAGCTATAAAGGACAGAAACAAGACATAGAGAAACAGGAAAAATGTACAAGAATTAAAGGTATAAGCCTATTTAAAAGACACAGTGACAATGGCTAAACATTTAACTTAAAGAGAGGAATCTGCAAGGGTACATGAGATAGCATTGTTATACTAGAAATAGAAAAGAGTTAGATAATATGATAGATGATTAAAGTGATAGATAAAATTGGTATTGATGTGTAATGGAATATTTGTCAGTAATTGAATGAAACAAGGAGGATAAGAGAATAAGGCTCTCAATGATTTAAAAAGAAAGTATAAAAAATTGAAAAGAAACATGGAAGATTTTTAATGAAATTAATATCAGTTGACAGGATGAATTTGAATAAGAATAATAATTTCATTGACTACTGTTAATAACTATTGTTTTGTTTTTTGTTTAAAGACAGTAATAAGTAAAATATGAAATATAGGTGATTAAAGTGAATGACAACTGATATTATTAGGTAATGTTTGTTAAAAGATGGAAATATTTTAAACAGAAATGTAAAAGCTTGCCATCAATATTAATGGCAGAGTTGAACTTGAATAGAATAATTATTTCATTTACTACTGTTATACATATACATATATATGTATATATACATATACATAAATATATATACATACATATATACATAAATATATATACACATTTTTTTCAAGAACTTAGTGTGTATTTTTAAGGCAATGTACCAAGCAGAATTCTGTTAATAATAGTTATGTGTTATAAAATAGAGGTTAGAAAATGAATGTTATAATTGTAAAGATACAATTTAAACTTTAAACAAGATTTGAATGGATAATAATTAAAAGATACAAAGGTGTTACACTCCAGTCTAGTAATTACAGGGGAAAATTTGTTTTATGAGAAAAGAAAATATGAAATTGTAAACAGGACAGATGAAAGTATAAAAATATTGATTAGAAAGATATTGAAAATTAGAAAAAGATATGTAATTGAACTTAGAAAGGAATGAGATAATTAAAAATAAGGTTATAGAAAGCAAAGAAAGGGAAAAACTATTAAGAAAACGGTGAAAATAGTTATAAGATATGGATCAGAATACATAAGATGAATATGTAATCAAGTTTATGTCTGTATGGAGAAGTGATAACCTGGGAGCATGCTGTTCTCAATTTGTATTTGTATGTTTTGTGAAAACTCAAATAAAACTTTATAAAAAAAAACATTGGTGTATTGCACAAAGCTGCTTGGCAGGTGTTGTGCTGACCTGCTCTAGGTAATTTAAGATCTTCCTGATATTTCTGCTACCACCAACCCTTTTCCTGATTTGGACCTCTCCTGTTTCTTTCAGTAATGCGACATGGAGATAATCTGTATTGCCTTAGTCAATGAGACAATACTGGGAAACAAGAATGAAATAATGTTTAATTTAAAGATAATCTAATCTTAGCATTTCTCAACTTTGTATTGCATAAAGCATATATTTGCTGTTGATAAAACAGTTTTTCAACTTGGATACATCTCTGTACTCATTAGAACTATCTTTGTTAGATAATTTAATAAAAATACTCAGCTTTGACTTCATGAGTTTGTATTAAGATTTGCTTAACGTTTCAAAGTAAATTAATTTTGTATGATCTTCTAGATTAAACTAGCTTCTTGGCATTTAGTAACATACAGTAACCAACCATTCCACATTATTCTCCTGATACTACAGTAGCTTTAAGATTCTTCAGCTGAGATTATCGTTACTTAAACCGGTCATTCTGAGTGGTAGAAGATATACTTGGATAAGAATCCAGAGCTTCACTCCCAACACATCTTTCCAGTTCCCTATTTCCTAGTTGAAAGTGGAACTTCAGACCTCTCTAATCTATCCCCCCCTCAAGAATGTAGTTGAGAGGATGTGCTCTGGCTTAAAATTCTTGGAATGACAAATTCCATTTGCCATAATCACAGAGCCCTTCATATCCATTGGTTCCCTCATCTAGACAAAGTAATTGCAGAATATCTTATTTTAGAATGTTTCTAACCTCTTCATCTTTTTTTTTTTTTTGTATTCAACAAAATTTCCTGTCAATCTTAGAAAGTTACATCCTTTGGTAGATGATGAACATCAAATTTCATAGAAATAAACCTTGCATATGGAAGAAGCAGTCACTTAATTGGGTTACCTCTTTTCCATTTATTTTTAGGAAGTTATAAACAGTGAATAATTATTTTGAGGTAGCTTAGAATGGATGTGGAACAACTGATCCAAATTTGTTAGAATTCCAATATTTCCTATTTGTGAAAGTCATACTTTGAGTACCTATACAGTATAACTCTTGCAGACAGAAGTCCCTAAGTAGACAAGGACTTTGTCTCACTGTCATATTATTTGGTTGTCCTAGTACAGTCCTATTAAAAATACAGATGCCCTATACTTTGCTACTGAGTTACATGGTACTTGTGTCTTCTAGCTGTACCAAACATGCCCTTTTAAAAGACCTACTAACATAACGCATTAAGCTTACAAAAGCCTGTAAAACACAGTATAAATTGGTATGCTTTATGCAGGGGTGGGATACGACAGGATGAACTACCGGTTTGGGATTTACGAACTTCCCTGCATGCTGCGAGCCACGCACCTGTAAATCATCATCAGCATGCTGCGTGCAGAGAAGCAGCCTTTGAAACAGCCCTCTTTTCCTGATTTTCTAACTGCAGCTGTCCCTCGCACGGCAGCTGAAGTTGAAAAATCAGGAAATAAAGATCAGGTAAGAGCCCAGGTGGGCGAGTGGGCAAAAACATCAGCAGACATAGAATTCTATGTCTGCTGCTCTTCAGAGCTACCGGTTCTACAGAGGTGGACAGAACCAGTAGAAACCCACCCCTGGCTTTATGTATGGGACAACTGCCATCAGATTTTACTACTATCCACACACTTAAAGGAAATTGCCTATACAGGTAGTCCTTGACTTATGACCACAATTGAGCCCACAATTTATTTTGCTAAGTGAGGCATTTAAGTGAATTTGCTCCATTTTATAACCTTTCTTGCCACAGTTAAGTGAATCACTTCGATTGTTAAATTGGTGAGACGATTGCTTAGTGAATCTGGCTTCCCCATTGACTTTGCTTGCCAGAAGGTCGCAAAAGGTAAGCACGTGATCACCAGACACTGCAACCATCGTAAGTATGAGTCAATTGCCAAACTCCTGAATTTTGATCATGTGACCGTGGGCATGCTGCAACAGTCATGTGAAAAACAGTCATAAGTCACTTTTTTCAGTGCCGCTGTAACTTTGAACGGTCACTAAATGAACTGTTGTAAGTTGAGGACTACCTGCACTCTAATGAATGGGGAGGATCAATGGCTAAGGAATTTGAGGAGTTAAGCCTAAAACCTCTGGGAAGCCTTTTCACAGGTAGAGAGACCCACTTACATTCCAAAAACTGTATTTGCAACACCAGAATTCTTTGCATTCTCAGTGCAGATTTCTCCATTGCCTGGATTAAGGTCCAGTCATTTCCATCTCTGCTGCTTCTCATAGAAGAGAACACTGTAGCTCCGGGTTGAACTGTGGAGAGAGCTTCGCTGTCTGCTTGCAGACCTTTCATTACCCAACTAACATCACTGGTACAAGTCTGTAACATGGACACACTAATCAACATTCTTTTTTAAACTGATGATGTTACCCTAGCCAAGTAATGAAAGGTCTGCAGGCGAACAACCAAGCTCAGACTGCAGCAAGGAGTCCATAGTGATGATTCTGGGTGGGCATGATGGGAATCATAGCAGAGCAAGATGCCTGATTTAGTAAAGACTACTGAATTGGTCTAGTTTGGCACGACGCTGCAGCCTCAATTCTGCCATCGGTATCTGAAACCGGGCAAAGATGCGCCCTTTGAAAGGAAGAACGGTCAGGACCTGCGTCATTCAGACCTCCGCCATTAGGGGGCAACCGTTCTTTTCCTGTCGCAAACAGCAGAGGCCTCGCAGTGGGAGGGGCAGGATTGAGTAACGGCTCCCTTTGTCCTCTTGACTCAGTTTGCAGCGTGCACAAAACCCGGGGAAGCGGGTGTAATTTTTCTAGGCGAGGTTTCGCCTCGGTCCTGTCTTTCGCTCTCAGGACTGGAAGAGTACATTTTCAGAGTAACGTCTGTTTAGAAAAGATGCACCTTTTGTTTTCAGTTTGCTCGGGAAGACAGCTCCACCGAACTCAGGTTTAGGGACGTGCGCGCCTGTGTTAAGTAAAAAGATACTCCTCTTTTATGCTCCGGTTCGTTTGGGGGGGGATGCAATCTTTAACAACAGGAGGATTAAGTTACGGTTTTAGGGTCCCAGTGTGAAGCATGTTTAAAATTGTAGGTCGTAGTTCCTTTCTTCACCACGGAGCTTCATTTCTGCAAAAATACCTAATTCCTGCAGGTCGCCGGATTCCCTATACGTGCTCCTTTTTACATGGCCGAGTGATCCTCGCTGAAACCAGAAAGGATTAGACTCAAAAGACCATCGTAGAAGTAGAAAAACGGCCAATTGGAATATGGAGCCCAAAGACTTAAAACACGAGAATTCGAACGGAGTGGAGTGACTTCGAAGTCAATGTGGCCCGAGTGGAACTTGGGAGGTCTAAAGCATTTGCACTATTCAGCCAAAGTTCCCTCTCGAATGAACGTGTACCTTAAAGCAGCTAAAATCACATCAGTTGGGGCTTAAAAATTGTTTGCCTCTCGGGAGTCGACAGCCTTATCTGAGAGCTATCGATTAAGGTTATTTGCTTGTTTGCAAACCGTGTGAGCGGGACTGGGGCCTGCAAGGAAACAAGAGGCGAAGTTCGGGACGATCTTGGGGTGTTGCCTCAAAACAAAGCGCCCTCTTCAGGTGCTGCGCTTGCACCTCGGCTGGCGTCGCGAAGAGACCTTCGCCAGAGGCGCCTGCAATTTGGGGGCGCCACGTGTGGACGAAGGCGGCTTCTTGGGAGGGGGCAGCACATCTCGGGGAAAGAAGAGGGAGGGTCGGGAAGGAGCCGTCCTTACTTTCTTCTATTGGACGGACGATGTCTTCGGGCGGGCGGTGCCGGGGGCGGTCCCGACAGCCCCGTCTTGTCCCAGGCCGGGCACAGAGGGAGGGATCGGGAGGTAGCTGTCGCCGCCTGGCCACGGCGGCTCACTTCCACACCGACGATCCAGACGGGCCGAGCCATCCCCGCCTCCCCTGGAGCCGCCTGGGCCGGGGATGGGGAACACGGAGAGCGGGGAGCCGGGCGGGGGGCCCGGGATGTTGCCGCCCCCGCCGGGAAGAGTTCCCATGCCGGATCAGGGAGAGCTGGAAGAACGCTTCGCGATGGTGCTGGTGAGAGAGACCCCTCCTCCCATCCAGCCCGCCCCCCCCCGGTTAGATCCCTGCATAGATTCTCCCCCCCCCCCAAAAAAACAACAACAACAACAAGCTGCCTCAGAGACCTTGCAGCGTTTATTGCAAATAAACTCGTCCGCATCTCCGACGTTGCTGGAAATCGGTTCCTTTCGAGCCGCGCTCTCTACGAACAGAGATGGATCGCCAGCCTCAGTGCCTTGCTCCTTTTTTTCCTTTCCCTTTCCCGCTCCCCTAACTTTTTCGGACACTTACACACACACACACACACACACTGGTCCTAACAAATCCGGGAAAGCATTCCGGATCTCTTTCTTTAGCTGGGATTGAAGCGCAAGCCCTGGGGGGCGGGGGGGGGGGGTTCTGCCTCCCTGATTTCCACTTGTTCTGGTTGTTTCCCCACTTGGCCTTTTCTGTTACCCTTGTATGCCCGTCGCCTGTAGTTGTGTGCTCAACTCTTTTCCCTGCGGAGCAAAATTCCCAGCGAGGTGGCAGTTACTCCAGGTAGATGGTGTCATTTCAGAGATAATCGCATCCACCTCTGCCCTCAGCTATTTTTTTTTTCCTGTTAGATACCTGCCTTCTCTCCCCCCCCCTTCCCTTGCATAGCTCATGCTCCTAGTCCTATAGGCATCTTTTTTATATATCCGCTCACAGAGGTTTGAGACTTCGTTTTAACTGATGCCCAGTTTTTAATCTGCCTAGAATGTGTTACTGCTAGCAGGCAGATTTCTCTTAAAATTTCAGATTTGCACTGAACTGTTCTGGCCCAAGTTGGGCTTTTGATTAAGAGCCTGGAGGTCAATGGTCCATCTATCTCACCCTTGTTATTTCCTATTCTAGTGGGAAATGTCAGCAGATACTAATTTCCTTCAGCTTTCTTGCCTTTATCCACTGCACATAGGATATCCTTTTTAAAAAAGTTTTTTTTTTCCCATTTCCCCTTTATTGTTCATCCTAACTTTTCCTTGCAACCATGGCGTTGGTTGATTTCTCTTTTTTTCACTAACCTGGCTTTACCTATAGAAATGCTGCAGTGTTTGGGTTTTTTCTTCCCAAGACTGACTTGAATGGGAAAAGTTTATGAAGCAACCTTGTCTGGGATGTATATAGTTTAGTTCTGTCCTGCCCAAGCTTTGATGGAAGACATCAATGGATTCAACTGATGGATTTTCATATTTTTTTAAAAAAATCTGAATCTAGTTGATCTTGTTAACCTGGAATCTTGTGGGTTGGAAACCTATGGCCTAATTCACACAAGGCTCTAAAAAGCTTAATGTGCATTGTTTGGTGTTAGTTTAATTCACATATTGTGGACCCAGCCTTTGTAGATTTAAATCTTGGATTTGGGGTTGCATGTATGAACTTAACCAGTTACAGTTTATGCAAAAAAGCATGGCTAATCAAACCATGACTACATAAAGGAATGATGATGCTGGGTATAATATTGCATTACTTTCCTAAAATGAGGTTTTACAATTCCTATTCAATCCAAATAGAAAACAATATGGGGTTATACAGGGTTTGTGTCATTTATTCATTGACTTAGATTTCTAGTAATACTCCTAATCTGTATTAACAGCTCTGATGTTAAGAATTAATGTGCTGAAATTCATTTCGGAAGTGTTACTGTAATCTAAAAGACTGGAGGATAACCTTGTGACTGCTTCGTAAAAAGAAGAAAGGAAGAGTTGTGTGACTCCTCCTACTTCCATAAATATATTGGGATGAAATATGTATGTGGAATTAGATGTGTTCTTAGATGTTACATTAAATATTCTTCCCAGGAGTTCTTGGCAGTGTGTGTAGTTCTTGTTCACTTTGTTCCTCCCACTGTCCTAAGATTAGACTGAGAGAAGCCTTGACCAGTCACTTGCCAAAAATGCAAGAAGAGCCACTTTTGTATCTTGTAGCCTTAGACTTTTGCACCTTGACTGCACTGTGAAAGTCTGGTGTGTGAACTTTTCTTCACCTATTGAGTTTCTTGTAAGAACTTGTAAGCTTCAAAAAGAAGAAGAAGAAGAAGAACAGATGTTCCCCCTCCAGATTCAGTGTTTGAAGGGCTAAGGCTGCCAACAGTGAGGAAAAGGATTTGTCAATAGAGTCAACAAATGTCCTCCCTTGGTGCATTCTGAGAATGAATTGAGATATGCTCACTCAAAGAATCTATAATTTCTGGCTGGCAGAGCTTCATAAAAGAGGCAGGTTTTGAATCAGAGCATCTTCACTGCATCCTTATAACCCTCCTTTGGTTGCTACACTTTGCTGGCTATTGCAGGATGATGCTGAGTTCAAGACTACCTAGTCAGCTTGTATGGCCAATTGTACAAAATCTCTAAAAATGTCCTATATAAATATCTCCCATCCTCATCCTGTAATTAGGTAGCACTGGCAGGGAATGCTGCCTTATTTTCCATTATGAAAATTAAACATTAAGATGCTTTTAATTACACATTAAGATGCACAAACAGCTTTCAAAAGTATGCACGTCCCTTCTGCTAATACATTGATAAGAAACACTTCAGAATTTCACATGAAGACAGATCAATTCTGTGCTATATGCATTGGAATACAGGTCTCATTCTTTGATATAGGTGGGGAAAATTAAGATAAGGGACTTGACTGTTACAGGGATGGCCTGCATACTACAAAACTTGCAGATCACAGAGCTCCCCCCCCCCCACCTGTGTATGGCATTTTAAACTATTTTATGCTTGGAAAGGCGTAAGTTAAAGGGCAAAGATTTCCTTAAATCCCTTCTCCCTGACTACACGGGGTGGGAAAATTAAAGGACAAGTGGATGTCTTTCCATTTGAAACTCCATTTGAAATGTAAACACAGAAAAGAATTTACTTATCCCTGGACAAAAACTAAGGAGATCCGGGTTTAAACTCCCTGCACAGAATTTCTCTTAGGAATTTAGGTAGAAGTATTTAGTTGTCTATTTTTAGAAAAAGTTTGTGTCATCCAGGTACATGTGTAAAACACACTTCTATAGTAAGGAAAAACCAATTAATCAGTTTTCATTAGTATATTAGGTTCATTTATTGATCTTGCAAAGAATATTTCTCTGAGATATTAAATAAAAAGATCGACTTTCACTGTGAATGTTTGAAATTTCAAGACAATTGGTGAGCTTTAGTAATACTTGTAACTGTATACCTGGGGGAGAGGATTTCCATGCAGTTATTTTTCCTTAGCTAATGGAGAGTTTGTTTGTTAAAAAATTCCACTCCAGTGATGTCAGAATGAGAGGAAGTTGACAACATGTGATACATAGTTTTCTCCTTTATGAATCTTTTCTCAATGGATAGGTTATTTGAATGTTGCCACTTTAGGAAATAAGATGGTAGTTCAAAAGTACATGATACTGGATTTATAGAAATTTATAAGAAATTTAAAAGAAATGTATATGTTACCAAACCATTGCTTCTTCTAGCCCCATTAATTATCCACTATGATTGACAGCAGCTTTGCACATTGATGTTTTGTTGACTGGAGATAGCAGGCCCATACACTGGAAAATTTTGCATACAAACCATTCTACTTTTGAGTTCTAATCCATAATAGCACCCACAGTCTACTAATGTAATATTGCCGATCCTACTTTGCAATTTAGAATGAGGAGTATCAAATGTAAGTACAGAATTTTTGGTTTGTTTACTTTAAAATTTAAAAACGAGCACATCTTTGTGTAGCTTTTATGACTGAGGATGTTTTGGAAAGCATCAGGTAAAGCCTGTTATAATATAAAAATGAGATTTAGTTCATCACAAGCTTGGATATAATAACCTTCCTATTTATTGGAAGGTTGTTTTTCCATGCCTGTGGGAAGGATTAACAAGTAGAAAAAAATGCAAATACTGCACAAAAATGTTGCAAAATAGGTAAATATATGCAAGTTTGATCAGTTAGCATAAATTGCTCTGGTTCCTAGTTCCAAACTAAATATGGAATTTGAATTTATTGGATGCAGAATTATAATGTTTAATATGCATATATCTGTGTGGGATGGTCTTGGTGGAGCACACGTGGTTCTGAAAAAAATAAAGAGCTGCCTGTATTTATGAAGGTCTGAACCTTTATGGCTGATGAATTCCAGTTCATAATTTAAGCAGATGCAGTTTTAAACTTCCTTAAGACAGATTTAAACACATTATAAACGTAATACAGAAGAAGATACATTTTGGCATTCTGTGATGCAATTTAACCACTCACTTCATATATGCTGCTTTCCTATGGCATACTATACATTATTTCTGAACTAATTAGTATTTGATCAATTTAAACCACTTTCCAGTGTGAATGGTGTGTTATGTGTTCCAAATCTCACATACTAGGCTGGAACAAGGGTCTTCAAACTTGGCAAGTTTAAGACTTGTGGACTTCAACTCCCAGAATTCCTGAGCTAACATGACTGGAGGAGGAATTCTTGGAGTTGAAGTCCACAAGTCTTGAACTTGCCAAGTTTGAAGACCCCTGCTGTTCTTTTTTGCTCATTGTAGTGCTACTATGGAAAACTGGTTTTTATTGTTTTGATTAATTCTCCTTTATCTCTGCAAATATGTTACATTACTGTGGAAGCTCTAGTCCTGGACAAGATTTGTTCTTGGTGTTTATAGATGAGAGATGAGGATCCTTTTGTAGTGAGAGATTATATTTTTAAAAATTATATTTGGCATCCAAGAGCAGAGGAACATAAATGTAATGATGTCTCTGGAGAGGCAGAACAGATTTTTTGGGCTTGTTTTCTCCAGTTTTGAAAAGATTTTAAAGATTGATCCATGACCTAAGTCCATTCAGTGCTTAACACACCGTAGTTTTTCATAAATTGAAAAAAAATATTCTGTCACATCTCACCAATTTGAAATGGATTTTATTCTGAAAATTTGTGGAAATCATGCTTCCCTTATCACCATTATATTTTCTGGTACAATATTGGACAATTGCAAAAAAGGCTTGCCCACAAACTATGGATTGGACCCTTCCAATGAATGTGAGTTCTTATGAAAATGGAATATGAAATAGTAGCAACCTGCCTTATACAATAGGTAGAATAGCTTTATGTGCTGTGTAATTATATATACCAGAAGTATATTCTCAGATCTAACTTTGTCAAGGAATTATCCTTGTCCTTTGATCTATTTTGGTATTTTCTCATAGCATAGACAGCAGTTTTCCAGTTATTTTACATGAAAATAATCTGGCCGTAAGAATGCCATAAATTTCAAAAGACAAAAAAAAAAAATTTAGTTATATAGTGGTGCTTTAATGAAACCCCAAAGCATTCTTTCATATTCTTCCCTCACATTAGCCAATGTTACTACAGACCAAATCCAAAGGTATTAGGAACGTCATAAGAAAAGAAAAGACCTATTCTGCCACGCACTTTTCCTAATTTGAATACAAGTAGCCCTTGATTTACAATGGCACTGAAAAAGATATATGACCATTTTTACAGACTTATGACAGAACATCCCCATTGTCACATGATTTCCATTCAGATGCTTGACAACTGACTGTCCTGGGGGACACTTTGTGACCTTCTGACAAAAGTCAATGGGGAAGACAGATTCACTTAACAACTGTGTTACTATATTAACAACTGCAGTAATTCATTTAACAAATGTAACAAGAAAAGTCATGCAATGGGGCAAAACTCACTTAACAAATTTGTCACTTAGCAACAAAAATTTCTGGCTCAATTTTGTTTATAAGTTGAGGACTACCTTTATTGCTGACAATTAAGCGAGAACACAGGACTAGATTGAGCCAGTAGACTTAAATGCTTTATATGTAATAACATTTCATGGGTTAATTCTTCCTTGTTCAGCTTGATTTGTTTCAAAGATTTAAGAATTTCTAGCAGATTAACAGCAAATTAGGGAAAGCTGGGTTAACAATATCCCAAAATAATTTAGGAATAATTATATTTGTTCCAAAAATAAGTATTTGATACAATAACTAAACACAGTAACAATGCCTCAAGTCTGATTTTTATACTAAAATTGCTTTTATAGATATTGCTTGAAATAGTTTCAGTCTCACCGATAATGGCTGTCATTCTTATGTGATAGATAAGTTTACAGTTGATAGTATTCATATAAATGCTTTTTAAATCGCTAACTATACAGGAAAGTGAATTTTGATACTGCATTTCAACATTTCTGCATTATTAGAAATGCATGTTTAATCTGAAGTCATTGTTAGTTTATCTACTGTAAATACTTTTATATCACTTTTTTGTCAGCATTTTAGTAAATCTGTAATGCTTGACCAATAATTATTCTCCATTTTTCTGGGGGAGAGGTCCTTTAGGAATGAAAGGTGTTGGAATGTAAGGTTAGCTGATGCTGCTTGGGGAACTTGATTTGCCCTCTTGATGGCAGATTCCTATATTACAAAATGAATGAAAAACCTGCCACAGCTGTCTGAGGATGGAGGAAGAGCATTATCACACCACTACTGGAAAGTGAATTGCATTATTTGCCAGTTTGTTTCCAGATGCAGCTTAAGAAGCTGCTTACTGACCTTTAAAACCTTAAATGGTCTGGGCCCACCCTTCCTTAGGGACCAAGCTTTCATAAACTGTCTCCTCCCTTTGAAACAGGCTGGGAAAGTGATGTTTTGAAATGTTACAGTTACTCCATAAGCAGAGGTGTTTGCTGAGACTGAAAAAAAAATGGAAATGATCTCTCAATGAGACCTGCAAACATCTACCTTCCACATAACTAAAGTATGAATGAAACCTTTTATAATATGTCTTGATAAATATATTTTAAGCTACTGTAGATAAACTGATAATAACATGAATTTGGGAATCACTTGAGGTTTGGTTCTCACTGTGATGACCAATCGAGTGGCAGGTAGTGTGATTTCTGATTTTAGGTATAGGTTCCCAGGATCAAAGACCCCTCCTTATGAAACAAGAAGCTTTCTCCCCAATATGTTAATTTTCTAGGTAGGGTAGGGGATTTTTTTCAATGCAAAAATTGATTCCATACAACAAAGCTTTACAGGTTCTATACAATTAGACTTTAGCAGTTGTTCCATATCCTAAATCTCCCATCCCATTGTGATGTTAAAATTACCACGTGTTTGTTTTGATATGAAAGAAGTTGCTGAAAAAGAGATGTTTTCCTTTATCAAACCTTGGAGTTTTTCTTTTAACTTGGGCTGTTTTGGGATTAGTTGTAAGGCGTGGTTAACAGTATTTGGTAGACTACAATACTTTCTATATTCCAATGAATTTTGATTAATTGTATGTATATACAATATATACAGTATAATACAGACTAAGTAAATTTAAATCATGCAGTTACTTATAGATTTTAATTTATGATTGTTCTCCTACTCTTGGTTGATCCATACCTGAACTGTTGAAAAGTAGGGAGCAGTATTTCATTTTTACCTGAGACTTCAAAGTTCTGTGAAAGAATGCTGGGCAAGCCTGGGCTAAAACAGAATAAGCTGCCTTTCTTTTTGGCTTTGATAGGCATGGCTTCAGCATTGCAAAAAGCTTGGTTTATTTGAATTGTCATAAAAGCTAGAACCATGGTGGATTTTTTTCAGTGAAGTAACCAGAGGTTTGCTGAATATAGAGAGCAAACAACTCTAAGCATGCTTTGATTGCAAAAAAAGGTTTTTAATTTTAATTGGTGCATGCCTGTGTTAGATTGAAGGCTACATTTAAGAAGCAATTCTGCATTGGTCTCAATTTGAAGGAAAAGAACTCAAGAAGACCCTCGTTCAATGGAATCCAGCTGGCTGGTTAGGTAGCGTTTCAGCATGTGGACTTCCGGTTTGAGATTTCAAAGGGAGCTCTCCCTGGCAAGGGGCTGGATTTCTATATGACGTTTTAGAAGCATATGGCATCCCTCCCTGCACAGTTAATTCCATACAGGGCTGGGTAAAAAGCGGTGGAAATAGTTATTGGTTTCCTCTCGGCGTACTTCCAGCAGTGGAGAGAGAAACTTATGCTTCTTTGCAACATTTCATTTGGAAGAAACACCCGACCCCTTTTTTCTCAGGGTAGGGAGGACTGGAATACCTTTCTGTTTAGAGAGGGAATAGAAACAGACGTAGAAGAGGGAACCCTGGTTCCTACCCTGGCAAAGGAATTGGGGAACCAATTCGGAAGATTTTGTTTGTAGGATTGGCTGCCAAATCCCCATGGAGGCCCAAATACGCAGGCTGTAGCCCAGCAGCATTGCAGGAATTGCAGTCATATTGCATCACTTCCTTGGGAACAGCATCTCGTCAAAGGGCAGGGTTTAAAGTAGGAAATATTATTTCATGGAAAATGGAAGTGGTTGTTAGATAGGGAGCTGGGGAATGAGGCAGGCAGCCAGGCTCTCTTATCCTCTGCTCTGAGGAAAGGAGGAGCCTTCTGGATCGGACTCCAGAGGAAAATGTGGATCTCTGCCCTAATCATTTGGATACTTGGCCTGGAGGATATTGGAGAGAATTGTCGTCATGGTTGCTTAGCAACTCCTGTATTACAATCTCTCTCCTTCCTGCCTTGGGGCTGGCAAAATGGCTGCTGCACTGATGCCCATAGTAGTGAGAAAGGGCAAGCTTGTATGGAAGGATATATGGGAATATTGAGAGAATGCCAGTGAAGGGAGAGCAAGCTGGGGAAGACATTAAGTGAGTTGGTGTAGCTTTTACAAATGGAGGTCCTCTGGATGTCCCATCATTAAATGTCTCAAATCTGCTACCAGCATGTCACAAAGGTGTAATTAACGCCATGAAAATAGTAATTGAGGAATAATTAGATGGCAGCTACCACCACATCGAGACTTCCAGTACTTTGATACTTTCTGCTGCAAAGTGTATTTGGATCTTTGAAGAGGATGTTTCGAACTATGATGTGGGATGGACAGAGAGGGAGAAGCTTGGTTTGGGAAAGCTGAATTGCCTAATTGTTGCTTGTTCTTTTTTGGATACATTCTAGTTTTTATCCAGCCGGTATTATTTTGTGTTTTAATTGTTAGCCGCTCTGGAAATACTTGTATGGGAAGGCGAGAGAGACCCATCTACAAAATACAAAATGTAAAAACCCTGTCAAGCTTTGCCCTCTAATAATTGCCAGATTGCTGTTTTTTATCCCAATGGTGGGATTTAAAACTAGGGGAGCCAAGAACAAATTCCTGATTCCCATCTTCCATCAGTTTGATCTCCTCTGCTTTCTAAGAGCGGAAATTCTCTCTAGCAAGTCTTCTGTAACTTCAGCAAACAGGCAGAATTCAGCACATATTTCCTTAGTTCAGAGGTGTGGTAATAAAAAATGCTTTGTCTGTTCACTTTCTGCTTGTTATGCATTCCACTTTTTAAGACTAAATTTCCTGCCAGAAAGCATGGTGGAAATCCCTAACAACAGTACATTTTTTAAAAATTAAATGCATAAATAAGACTTGGGGGCTCAACCACACTGTAGTTGACTGTTAACCAACATATCAAGTTCCGTTCACAATATGGCAATATATATTGTATTCCATTCTTCAAATACTATTTCTCAATTTAGCATTGTTACTGTGACTATAGGATATAGAACAACAGAGTTGGAAGGGAACTTGGAGGTTTTCTAGCCCTCCCCCCTGCTCAGGCTGGAAACCCTATACCATTTCAGACAAATGGTTGTCTAATCTCTTCTTAAAAACCTGCAGTGTTCATAAAAGTATAAATATCTACATCTATTACCAGAAAAAGCCATGTCGTGTTTTAAGATTTGCTTACTTTTAACAGTTTATTTGCCTCTACCAAACAGGAATAAAGAATTATGAATGTCACTGAAGTTTAACCTTCTGATCATGGGAAATCTTGCTTAGCTTCCTCTTCAGATTTTTAGATTTCAACTGGCAATGCTCATTTATATTTCAGTTTAATTTTGTGACATTGAGGGATAGAAGCTTGCTTCTTCAAAAGCCAAAGCTCAGATTCTTGGATTGTGAATTCTGCCCGGCATCTAGTATCTATTGGACTGAAGTGGAATGGAATAGACATATGACTATAGAAAGCAAAGGAGAATGGAGCCTAAAGTGAAATCTCACTGTTCTGTCTATGATGTCTCTGGTATGTATTTTAAAGGCTATTCCCACACTAAATAGCAAGCATGTTTAGTTAATTAGATTCTTAAACTGCTGGTGATGTGTTGCCATTCTGGGAGTCCATTAAACTTTCATAGTCCCAGTCTTATTGTATAGTACATGCAGATAATCCCATATTTTTCATTGTTTTCCATCAAGGAAAAAGTGCCAGAATACAAACAATATATAGGCTTTATAAGTATACACATAAAAAACACTTGTCTACAAAAATCTGGATAGTTTTTTGGAAGTTGGCAGAGAAAGATCAAAATATGTGATTTTACAATTTTATTTTTTGCTAAATATGGAAGAAGGAACTTTCCCATTCTGATATTTCTTTTTGATGCTGAGTACATTGGAAAGACTAACATTTCAGCCTTCAACTGAGCTTTGAGCTGATATTTAAATACAAGGTTAATAGACTGTCTACAAATTCAGAGAACATTCCTATCTTCAGTCCATACAGTACCCCAGGATGGGAAGACTAGAAAGAAAGAAAATAATTTAGCAAGAATATTATGATAATTCTTTTTTTTTAGCAGTGTTGATGATCATTCATCACACGCATATTGGCTCAATTTCAGAACCTGTGATTTGCTCTTGTTCATCCTCATTTATCAGTTGCTACAAAAATTAACCAGTAACTTTATATCATTGCAGAAAGAATTGATGCACTGCATTGCAAACAGAAATAATGAATTTTATATTTGCCAAAATCATTGGTGGTAGAGAGGATGGGTGAGGGGAAATGATGAAGTATAATATTAGCATAAATTTTTATTCAGTGGAGTAACAAATAATACACACAAAGCCTACTCACGCTAGTTTATTAACAAGAATAGATGAGGTCAATCGGTCAAGAATGTAGAAGGAAATTTAGGAATGCAGATACTGGTTAGATTATTGTCTAGTGCTATTTTCTGGGTATAAGAATGCTGCTTTTTAAACTTTCAAAATGTCCTGTTAGAAGTCCTTCCTGGAGAGAATGCATCCATTTTAAATGTGTGTGTCCAAATGGGGAGCAACCAGAATACATTATATGGTTATTAATGTCCATCTTCTTGGTGCATTTTGTGGTGGGACGAAGGAATAAAGACTGGAAAGTTGTTTCACTCCAAGCAGACCCAGTACTAGCCTGTAGAAACCAGTCAAAGTTATTCTAAGGCAGTGTTCGATTTTCAGAAATTTATCACAGTCCCATAGGAGTGTAACAGATTTTTGGTGATATATATTTGCATATCACCATCTTTGTACTATTCTGTGGATTAGAGCATAAAAATCCTTAGTTTGCCTCTATAAAACACAGATTACAGGAGACAAGAAAAGTTGTTCCTTGCTATATCTAAGGCAGCCAGTGATGTGGAGCAGGGCAATACTTAAACTGATAATATCACAATACACATAAGGTAAATGATGTAGCTTAAAAAAAGAAAGAGAAGAGGGGAAAACTAAGAACTGAACTTCTGTGCACCTTCATCATACCTGTTGGGATTCAGGAAAGGGGTCTTCTCTTCTCCATTGCATCTGTCCTTTGGAAGGGGATATCCTAGAGAACGATATGGCTCTTATCTGATCTTATTTAAGGGTTGCAAAAAACATGGTTTTCTCACCAGGCCTGGGGTTAAAGTGGGAAGCAAGCCTCTTATAGGATTATTTAATGAAGTTGAATCTTTTCTTTTCTGGATGTGACTGTATTATTTTTGTGCCATGATATCTGTATTGTTTTAATTGTTGTAAGTCTCTAATCTGTTATGGAGTTAAGCAGCCTTATACATTTAAAATAAATGAATAAGTTTACCTTCATGCTGGAACAGCACCATATATATATATATGAGCATCATATGCATAATTCCAAAATCCCTTCTCACATTATGTCAGATGTAAGCTGAATGAAGTTGCAGTATGTACTGTGTAAAGCACTTCTTGAGAGTCTTCATAAATTTGGCCGAAACTGGTGGGATTTTTTTTTTTTTTTGCAGACAAGGAATAGGATTACCAGTAGTGTTGAACCCCTAACAGTGAAGTAGGGGGTGCTGATTGCTTTCTGAAAAAAATGCACAAAGAAACAAGATCATATTTGGGGAGCAGAAAATTACAACCAACTTTTGTATTTCATGCCTGAGTTTAGATGATGCTCACAGCTTCTTCTCTGTTTCAAAGTAAAAGTGTGTGTGTGTGTGTGTGTGTGTGGTTAGGTCCAGTTTATGGGGCTAGGCCTTGTAATTACTCTTGATAGTCTTTTGATGTAATGAAATTTAAACAGCACATATATTCATTAGCAAGCCAATATGATATTGGGATTAAAGTGCTGAATAAGATTTAAATCCACCCTTCACCTTGAGACTCACTACAGGTAATCCTCAACTTATTACTGCAATTGGGGCTAGAATTTTCATTGTTAAGTGATGCAGTTGTTAAGTGAGTTCCACCCAATTTTATGGCCTCCTTTACAGGGGTGGGATTCAAATTTCTTAACAACCGGTTCTGTGGGCATGGGCTAATTTGTGGGTGTGGCTTGGTGGTCATGTGACTGGGTGGGCATGGCTTGTATGTAAATATTGTAAATATTTATGTAAATATTGAATTTTTTATAAAAAAGAGTAACTTTTACCCAAAATCAGGCAAAGCAAACAGGCAGATTGAGTTCCTCACAGAATCACAGATTCACTCAGAGATCTATCTTTCTGCAATCTGCTATCTGAGTCTGCACTGCTTCAGTCCTAAGGAAGGCTCAGCTCTGCTTTTAGATTTCCTGCTTTCTAGCTAATCTAAATCTCCCGGCACAGCTGATAGTTGGAACAGCTGGTGGTTGGGGGGAAGAAAAAAGGAAAAATAGCATCTTACCAAAAATTAGGCGAAGGCACAAGGCAGGCAAGTTGGATGGCACATGCCAGGAGTGAGTGGGAGGGGAAGGGAGGGGCTAACCAGTGGCGTGATTTGACTGTTCTCCGAACTGTGCAGAATCATAACAACCAGTTCTATAGAACTGGTCTGACCAGGTAAAATCCCACCCCTGCTCCTTTGCCCTAGTCATTCAACAAATGTTGCAAAACCATGATTGCATGACCACTATAGATGCCAAATGCTAAACAAAAACGAATAAAGCAAATCCGGCGTCTCCTATTGGCTTTGCTTATCTGAAGCTCCCCATGAAGGTTGTGTGGTGATCATGGGATCCCATTGTAGCAATAGCAATAGCACTTAGACTTATATACCACCTTATAGTGCTTCACAGTCTTCTCTAAGCGGTCTACAGAGGCAGCATATTGCCTCCAATCTGGGTCCTCATTTTACCAACCGTGGAAAGATGGAAGGCTGAATCAACCTTGAGCCTGGTGAGATTTGAACTGCCAAAGTGCAGTCAACCGGTAGTCAGCAGAAGTGGCCTGCCGGGCCCATTGACCGCTATCAAATGTAAATCGAAGATTGCTTGTACAGGAGGCATTCGAAGTTACGTGCATTTGAAGATAACAATGGCTTTGAAAAAGTGACTTACATTGCAGTGAGTGTCCCCATTGTCACTTGATCACAATTTGGGTGCTTGGCAGCTGCCATGCCTTTATAACAGTTGCAATGTTCCAGGATCACGTAATCTTCATTTGTGACCTTCCCAGCTGGCTTTTGATGAGCAAAGCCAGTGGTGGGGAAGGCTGGATTCACTTAATGACCATGCAATTCACTTAACAAATATAGTAAAGAAAGTAAAATTAGGTATGTTCATATGATGACTCACTTAATGACTGCATCAGTTAGCAATGGAAGTTCCAGTTCCAACGGTGGTCATAAGTTAAGGACTGCCTGAAAATGACTTTGTGCTAGATAACTTTTAATTTACTTGCTGTACGCTGCAACACAAAAAGACTCCTGCTCTGTGATGCAGAGTGTTGTAATTCTGTTGGATACCTCTGATGCAAAATAATAGAATTTTATAATCTGGGCTGGCTTAAAAGCAAAGAATGCCTGCTGAATCAATTAATGGCTTAAGTTTTGGACTGGGACTGTGGACAAGCTGATCTCAGGTTTCTATCTGCTCCAAGGAAGAATTGAAGCCAAACATTTATCCCTTGTTCATACAGGTAGTCCTTGACTTACGACCCCAATTGAGCCTAAAATTTCTGTGCTAAATGAGACATTTGTTAAGTGAGTTTTGCCCCATTTTGCAACTTTCCTTTCCTTGTTAAGTGAATCACCACAGTGAATAAGTTAGTAACACGGTTGTTAAGTGAATCTGGCTTCTCCATTGATGCTTGTCAAAAGGTTGCAAAAGGTTATCACATGACCTTGGGACATAGCAATGTTCATTAGTATGAACCAGTTGCCGAGCAGCTGAATTTTGATTTCATGATCATGGGGATGCTACAAAGGTTGGAAGTATAAAAAACAGTCATATGTCCATTTTTTTTAGTGCCATTGTAACTTTATATGGTCACTAAATGGATTGTTATAAGCTGAGAACTACCTGTACTGTCTAATGACATTTTGAAGGTCGTTCTTTTGAGCATCACATCTTTTTCATAACATACTTTTAGGGTTTGAGTATTTCTGATTATGTTCTTGTCTCAGCCATCTATCTTTTAGTTGCTTTTTGACTTTAGTCAAAAAGTACCTAGGTGTGTCTGGATTGGTTCTTAAACCATTGTGCACCTGGTTTATATTTTCCTATTTAATAAATTCAAAAATTTTTGAGATGATGTACATAGAGTTCCTCTTCCTGCTTTCCCCCATATCAACAATGCTGTGAGTGACTAATGGACTTTGTTGGCTGAGTATGGATTTTATCTAGGTGTTTCTTGACCTATATTACTCCAGCTCGCAACATTCAAATACAAATTACGGTAAGATTTTTTAAAAATGGAATAAATAGAATCACCTGTTCTTTTTGTGAAATTCCATGCAGGACAACAAAGTACAATAAAGCCCTCAGCTAGAAGCACTTTTAATTACTGCAATGTACTTTAGTGTAAAGCTGCAGTTTGGGAGTTGCAACAAGTCCTGCATTTGAAATATATACATCTATTTTTTCCCTATAGATCAAAATAGGTTTCTAACCTGTGTATGAAAGTGTTCCTGCTTACCTTAAAACATACCTTGGAAAAATGTACTTTTCTTCTGGAGTTACTAAACGACAACTTTCCAGCATCTTTTGTCATTGGCTAGGTAGTCCAGAACTTCTGGGAATTGTAGTTCAGCAATTTCTGGAAGGCTAGTTTGTCCTGCCCTGATTTAATGCACTAAAGAACTCTTTCATATTTGGTGGAAGACTTCCTCCCTTCTATGCTTCTTTCAGCCATTGCATTGCAGGAAATTTGGTTGCTGGTCTTATTTCTCTCAGGACATGAAGCAGCACCAAGGCATGGAGGGAGTAAACAGGGAGTAAATGACTAAAAGCTGGTTGCACTGTTGCACAGCAAATTCCACTCTCTTTGTACATGCTTCATAATATTGCACACGCATACAAAAGGAGCAGCGCTTGCATTGTGACAGCTTGACAAAATAAGCATTAGATCCTACAGATGCCTCCAAACATGCCCATATTTTTAAGACATTGATAGGGAGGGGTTTCCATGGTTTTATATACCATGACAACAAATTAATATTTGTTCTTAACAAGATAATTTTTTTAAAAGAAATATATATTTTTCCAATGTGCTGGTTGTTTTTGGACTGTGATAATAGTTGGTTTTTTTAGGTTTCTCAAATTGTAATTTAGTGTGCCTTGAAAACATTTGTAGAATATGACAAATAAATCTTTATATAAATAAATAGATGGATCGAAACCATCCCTCCAATCATTTGCTCCGACCAGCATGAATTACAATTAAGCCGTTCCAGACAGAAGGCAGTGTGACTTATTTTCCAGAGCTTCCCATCACAGGGACTCCACAAGTTCCCCTGGTAATTTGTTCCATTGCTTGACTATTATTATGGTTGGAAAATTTCTGCTGACATTTTTAAACTAAATCTTTCCTCCTGCAGTTTAAATTAATTCTCTTTAACTCCACAGGAATTGGGGTGTCTAAGAGCAACCTCCCAACAGTTTTGCTGCTGTCTTTACACCAGCATGTTGCCACACCTGCCACCTTTATCCTTCTTGCTTTTATTTTTTTCCTTTCTTCTCAACTCAGCTAAGCCTGCAGAGAAGCTACAAAGTACCAGCCACTACGCCAGTTTCATAAAGTGTAAAATTTGAGGAGTGATTTCAGTGATTCGGTATTGGCTGTACTGATTGCATATGGCTCTGCAATTCTCAGTTTTCAGGTTCAGTGCAAATTTTCCAGCCCTCAAGGAGAGGGAAATTTGAAAATGCCTGAAGCAGTGTCTTTTGGAATAAAAATAAAAAAAATAGAAGAAAAAGAGAGTATGCAAAGACCTTTCCCTCCTTCAGCTATCATAATATGCATATGGTATGTTAATTAAGCAACTGTTTGATCAGTGGGTCTAATTCTTACAAATTGCAATGTTCAACTTTTCTAATGCAAATATTTTAATGGGGAATAAACTCTCAATCCTAATACTACTGTCAGTATACTAACTTGCTGGAATTTACAAGTACAAGATATAAGATAGCTTGTTTTATATAAAAACTTAAGATAGGGTAGCTGTATGGAAACCATTCAAACAGTGCATCCTTGGTTATTGTCAAATATGGAATAAAATGTTTTCAGATTTTTGAAGGCGGATATTTTGAACTTTTGAATATAATCCCCCCCCCCACTTTTCTTCTCCCCATCCATCCACTTGGTGTAACTGTCTAATTGGCTTTTGAATCATCCAAATATTCTGTAAGATGTGGAGCATATCTCATTTTTGTTCCCATTGGTTTAACTTTATATTAAGATCAAAATAATAAAATCAAATTTAAGAAAACTTCCACTGATTTACAGGAACAAAGCATTCAAACTTGTTCCAAAGATTGCATAAATAATTGATTTTATCAACTTCCTTCATCCGATAAAAATGAATTGTTGGCTTTGGCCTCAATTAATTCCTTCCAAACTCTTTAAGTGTGGAACTTCAAAAACAGAAATAGCATCAGACAAGCATGTAGACATCATAGTCCAAATAATACGCTCTTAATACTGAGTAAATTGCCAAAAATTAGGCTTTGGTAAATAAAAAAGTTCTAAAATCAGCTTCCAAATTAAGTTGCTCCTCAATGATGAAGCTGTGGAAAGCCCACTTTTGCCCCTAAAAGATTTGCCCACTTTTTAAAAACCAGGGTTATCTCACAATCTAAGCTTGTGGAATTAAAACATTATTTATCACTATTTTCAATGGGTATCTTCTGATAATTACAAGTATTGAAACTGATCCCTGGACATTCATAGAACCCATTTTTAGAGCTGAATTCTGAAAATCCTTCTTCCAACAATAAATGATAAAATGAACATGCAACAATACCACTGGAAATATTTCACTCATTATAAGGAGTACTTAACAGTGTGCATATAGCAACCTTCAGAATTTTGGAGAATATGTTCCACATGTATACAATTAGTGGTGTACAGATCACCATGTTAAAATTTCACATGTTTTTTTCCCAACAAAAATTGCATTATTCAATAAATATGTCAAGACTCACCCCTTTTAATCAAACCCACACCCACACCCACACCCACACCCACACCCACACAATGTTTTGCTACGTTCCCCTATTATGCAGAAGACCGCTTTATATATTGCTCCTTCCCCAGTGCACCTGGAATGAGTCCGTGCAGCCCTGCTTCCTGTGTGAGTTTAGTATGCAACTTTCTGATTGGTGGTTCCCTTAGCTGAAATCCCGGTCCCTATCATTTACTTCGGGACATCATATCAGGCCCGTTGAGGTCTTCCATTCCACTTTCTGTTGTGATTGCCTTTACAGTCCTCAGATACTGATCTGATGCAACCAGTGCCCCAAACCCATTCCTGTTGGTAGAATATTGCTAGTTGGGAGGTCTTGAATGTCTGTATCTGGACAGAATCAGGTTAGAGAAAATCATAGCTTGCAAACTATTCCTTCTCCTTCCTCACAATTGAATTGAGGCACAATGCCATGCCCCACCATTCATCACAACCCCAAAATGTTACGACACAACGTTGAGGAATAAGTTGTGGAGCACCTTCAAGAGGGGGACCACTCACACAGCAAGTTTGGTCAACTGCATTTTAAATAACCCCTCATCTTTCATCCCCAAAGGCCACTAAATCCTTGGTCAAAAGTGAGAATTTGTGTACCTCTCTATTTGGCAATCCTGAACTTGAACCTTTAATTCTGCATGATGCTATTTCTCGTGTTTATGTGTCCACATTGCAGCTTGGAACCAAATCTTCATAGTGAAAGATTTCTTATGGCCCTGCCAATCTGGGTTGATCACTGGACCCTCCCGGCCAGGAAGGACTGTAAGAGGCTTCCTGTTTGTGTTGGGTTCCTGCCTAAGCAAGAGAGACTTCCTCCCTCTGTTGTGTTTGTGTGGATCTTTTGCTGATGTTTCCTTGATTCAAACTCTGGTTTAGCACCACTCTGGCAACCTCTCACTGAAAATGTTAAGATCCTGTTTTGCTCCTTGCTACATCAGCCTAAAAAAAGGAGAATAATCATTTTGTGCTATTTAAAAAAAATGTTAGGAAGAGGAAAGATTGTTTTTAGTGGCATCCAGGGAAGGAAAACTTATTTTGTCATTGTGTGGTAATGTGCTAAATGTTGCTATAGAAGACTTTTTTTTATTTAAAGTCTTTGGCTTTGTCTAAGTACTCCATTGTCTCTTTCTTTCTCCTTGGCCATTCACTGGAGGAGGGAAGAGCAAAGGGACTTGCTTGCATCTTGGCCATTCACTGGAGGAGGGAAGAGCAAAGGGACTTGCTTGCGCTTTGCAGTTTCTACCGACACAGTAATTTGTGGCCTGACTTGTTACGAAAATAAAAAGACTAGTTCTATATGTAGGACAGAAAGTAGCCATTGTCCAAGGCAGGGCTTTCAATTAGAAATTATCTATATTTAACTGCAGAATCCTGCCCTGCTAGAGACAGAAACAGGTTATATGGAGTTGAGAATGTTAAAAGAATGTTTTTCCCCACCTTTTCTCTCTTCCCCCCACCTCCCTCGGTATGATTAGCTTTTGGGGCCCTGTGAAACTGAAAGACTGCTTTCCCTCTGTCACGGATTTTTCCTCACAGTGTAGAATTAGGAAATGTTGGGCAATTAAAACAGGAATGTTCTACAGCTCAGAATATCCCTTAGGATCTCCTGTAGTGTAGAAAGGATTTGAAGAGATAATACACTCAACTCAGCTCAATTCATAAATCAACTCCGGTTTACCTCTTTCCCCATCGTGGTGCTGTCCCATGAATCTCACTTGTTATGGCCACAAATTATGGGACTTACAGTATATCTGAAAGGTGCCAGGTAGTCTAACATTGATGTGTACCACCTAACAAGGAAGCTGCATTAGTTTATGGTGTACTTATACGTATCATGTTTCCAACATGGAGGAAATGCTGTATTTTAGTCCTGCCTTAGGCATGAACTTGATGACTTTGGGCCACTCCCTTTCTCTCAGCTCTAGGAAGCAGGCACATCCCAAAAATCCTGTCCAGAAAACTGCAGGGACTGCAGTCCATGTAGCGGGATCCAATCTGTTTTGGTCACCGGGACCAGAAGTTTAGTCTTCCGAGCTTTTGGACTTGTGCTGGAGCCTATCCTTGGGAAACTTCTCTATCAGAGTGTGACATGACCCAGTGACCGAACCAGATTAAATCCTGCAGTTTCATGTATATTTGCCTTTGTTTGTACTAGTCCATATAGTTCCTGCGAGTCAACACTGACATGAAGATACAAAGAATTCTGTAAATACCTCATAGTCTGATTTAGTTCAGGTAGTTAAGGCACCAGGCTAGAAACCAGGAGACTGTAAGTTCTAGTCCCATGTTAAGCACGAAAGATGTCTGAGGGACTTTAGACCAGTTGCATGCTCTCAGCCCTGGTGTTAGTCATGGGTGAAATTGGTCAATTAATTCCTGGCATAACCCCCCCAAAAGGAGGGGAGGGACCATGTTTGCAGGAAAATACTAAGAAGATAAAATTTATATTCTTCATATCTAGTTTAGAAGCTATATTGCATGATCCTGAAGTATTCCTCCTGTTCCCAGATATAAGAGCATTTTTATTGGTGAAGAAAATACTTTTAGCATTCTTTTCTCCTTGTTTTGCTTCCCACCCCTCCTCTAACCCCTGTGTGTTTTACAGTTGAAACCTGGTTAAGAAAAACTTCAGGAGCAAGCATAGATGAAGCCTAGCTTAATTTTGCATTCTCTCACTACCGCCTTCATCTCTCCCCCCCCCCCACACTATGCTACCAAAAGAGATCATGAATTCAGATGTAGCGGCTACTTCTTTTATTAGGCTGAAAAAGGAGCAACATTACTATTGGTTTTGCGCCTGGTGACTGGCACAAACCTGCTGGCTGGGCCAGCTTTATGACTACCAGTCGGGGTCAAAGCAGTGATGGGCATACGACTGCAGAGCACAGGAAGGTGTGAGTCCTGCATTTGACTGTTGGCTTTCTCGTGGGAGGCTGTCTTTTACATAGCAGATGGGCCTGCTTGTAGTGTATACAGCTGTCATTCAGATACCTGAGAAAGAGATTGGCCAAGGGTGAGCCAGTGACCACTCCTCACAGCGTTTCCCAGACATTTCTGCATGATCTGCTGAAGAGCCATATTTCTCATGTGGCTTCCACCACGTGGTTGGGGTCAACAGTCAGACAACATTACTCTGATTTGAGCAAGTTGCTGGTATGATGGAGAACTTCTTAAGTGCCTGAACAGATGCTCCTCAAGAGAATTTTCAGATAAAACTGCAGCCAGAGGGTAGAGACTATTTGGTTTCATGCCACATTTTTCACAGAGTGTAATGAAATACAGGTAGGCCTTGTCTTAACAACCGTTCATTTAGTGAGCATTCAAAGTTACGACGACTTCGGAAAAAGTGAGTTGTGACAGTTTTTGAGACTGACAACCATTGTAGCCGCCTCAAGGTCACATGGTCAAAATTCAGACACTTGGCAACTGATTGATATTTATGACGGTTGCAGTGTACTGGGGTGATGTGATCCTCTTTTGTGACCTCCTGACAAGCAAAGTCAATGGGAAAGCCAGATTCACTTAACAACATGTTGCTAACTGCAGTGATTAATTTAGTTGTGGCAAGAAAAGTCGTAAAATGGGGCAAAATTCACTTAACAAATGTCTCATTCAGCAACAGAAATTTCGGGCTCAATTGTGGTCATAAATTGAGGACTACCTATATATTTTGGTTGCCTAAATCAATAATTTCACATACTTCAAAATTGTTCTTTTTTTTCTTATATTGGGTTTTCTCTCCCTTTTCCTTTTTTTTTTGACTTCCTTCTTTCCTTCTTAATTATGACCCATTTTATAAATGAATTAACCTGCACAAACAAGTTATTTCTCCCCATTTTGTATGGATGGGCAATTACACATTATCAGCAAAGAGCAATAGGGTTTAACTTGAATCTCTTCCATGTTCTGTGGAAGGGATAAACAATTAACCTATTGAGAAGGAAGAACTCCAAAATAAGCATGCACAATTTAAATGCTTTGGTCCATGTTTCCTCCCTAATCCATCGTGATGCAAAGAGATAGCTACAGAAGGGAATTGCTGTATATTAACGTAAGAACTTGATTATACCCTAGCTTTATCAAACCCAGTTCCCAGGGTGGAAGCCGGTGCAGTTAAAACTATTAATTAGTAACATAAAACTTGAATCTTTTAAGATGCCATCAGTTTCTAACATCATGATTAAATGATGGTGAAAGATATCCATCCAATGTTGGATGCACATAACTGCACCAGAGTGACATGTTATTACCATATTCCTGTTCTTGCCTGTCCTTCTGTTTTGAGTCATCACCAAATAGTGTAGTCCTCCTACATATTCCTCCTAGTGACTGTTAATAAGCAAAGTTATTGGTTAATTCCTCTGGCCTTGGTGCCAATCCACGTTGGCTGCCAGATGGGAACATCCTGTAATCCCTGTTGCAGGAATGGCGCCCATCAAGTTGCAAGGCATAGACTTTTGTGCTCTTCTTATACCCCGTTCTGTCTTCATCCAGATTGAATAAAGTTAGTCATTGCAGTCACAAAGGGAACTGAGTCACAAGCAATACATTTCTCTGGGATTTCCCTTCCCTTCCTTTCATTATATAAGCCAACTTCCAGATTCCACTATGCTTAGTTGAGGAGATAATGTGGGGGAGCAGGGTGGGCCCTCTAATGTCAGAGTTAACACTATTGCAGTCTGTTAATGCTCTTTCGTTGCCATGATTTTAGCATTTTTCTATTTCAAGCTTCAGCAAGTAGTTTACTTTTTCTGTGTTGTATCCAGTTTTATAAGGAGACAACAGAAGACTGATAGCTGACAAGGTTGGCCAAGAACCAGAGTGGGTGAGGGTCTCTTCTTTTCAGTCTGGGAAAACCAATTGACATTTCTCTAATTTTAGTCACTACTGGTTCCCGAACTTCACCTCCAGTCTTAAGGGTGGCAAGGCAAAGTATGCTTTGCAGCTGCATTTGGACTGTGATAGCTTAAAGAGGAAAACACTAGAGGTACTCCTTAACACTTTTGTTTAACTGTTCAAAGTTACGCCGGCACAGAAAAAAATGACTTACAACTGTTTTTCACACAGCCTCCCCATGGTCATATGATCAAAACTGCAGGGTCCTGGGGTAGCCTTTTGCAATCTTTCAACAAACAACATTAATGGGGAAGCCAGATTCATTTGACAGCTTTGTTACTAACTTAACAACTGCAGTGATTCACTTAACAACTGTGACAAGAAAGATCCTAAAATGGGGCAAAACTCACTTAACTGTCTTGCTTAGCAGTGGACATTTTGGGCTCAATTGTGGTTGTAAGTCAAGGACTACTTTATTTTACTCTAGCACAGCTATGGATCTCTTGAAGCTGGCCCACATATGGGCTGGGCATGAGATATGGGCCCATCATATGGACATGGCACTAAAAACAGGTGGCCAGGAGATGTACGAACCATGATGAAGTCCAAGTAGGAAATGCTTAAAGCCATTCTGCTTCTAACCAAAGCAGCAGTGGTTGCAGAGAGGGGCTTGACAGACATTGGAAATGTTAGCTAGTCATTGCTTCATGGGCCTGCCTGATCTGAAAGGCAAGATTAAATATTCTTTTTTCTTGGAATGAGGACAGAAAAGGGAATTAATTCCAGCCTGTATCCTTTTCAACTTTGCGTGTCTGTAGGTGTGCCTGTGTACGTCTGTTTACACATTTATGTGAGGGACTGGAGGAATAAAAAAGGGAGGGAAACGGTGTGTAATTTTAGCTTCTTGAAATCTGATCTGATTCAGGAAAAGCTAAAATGAGGCAAAATGGGAGGTAAACAAACTAGACAGGCGGGTGGTGGGGACACTGAGCCCAGCTGGCTTCAGTTAACAGGCATTTTCATTGTCTGGGCCTTTTGGAAGTGAAGTTACAGATCTCGGGTTCCAGCCAAGTAGCACGTGGAGAGGAGAGGGGTGCTTGAGATGAAATTTGTATGCTTGCTAAGAACATGTGTGTAAAATCAATGATGCAGAAGGGGCTTTCCCCCTCCCCAATTTAAGCATGATTTCTTGTTTTCTGTATACCATTTGAATAAAATTGCAAGGATGTGTGCATTCCATGTACAGAGAAATCTACTTTTTTCTTTATTTCTCCACTTTCTGGTTTTTATTGCTGGAAAAATAACCTCGAAGTGTCTAGAATGAGAAAATGAACAAGCATTCAAACTGCTGGGCTCTCAAAATAAGGTCACATTTTTGTTCAAAAACTTGCAAAACCACCACTTACACAGATTTCTTTCTGGAATAGGAATAATGAAAGGAGTGGAGGTTATCATTTGATATTGCTACTAATAATTTGAACTCCCGTGAAAGGGACTGGTGTCTTGTTCAACCTATGATCAAAGATGAAGCAACCATGTCCATATTTATTTATTTGGAAAATTTATATTGCTGCCTGCTTGCTCACAGTGACTCAGGGTGGCTTACAGGAAATAAAACACAATATAAAATAAATTAAAATAATAAATACAATAATATCCTACCCATCCCTGGCGACAACACACACTCATATCAGCCATTTAATGGGCTCAATCCCGCTCGGTTCCTCAGGCCCACTGGCAGAACCATGGCCTTCAGGGCCTCTCAAAAAAGTATCAAGAATGGGGGACAGTCTAATTTCTGGAGGAATGATGTTCCAGAGGGAGGGAGCCACCAAGGAGAAGGCCATTCTTCTGGATCCCACCAGATGTATTGCCTTAGGGGACGGAACTTGCAACATTCCTTGCCTCCCTTCTCTAGTGGGTCGGGTGGATGTGACCAGCAAGACATGGTCCCTCAGATAACCTGGTCCCAAGCCATGAGGCTTTAAATATATATTTATATTTATAAATATATTCACATCTTGCTTGATTCTCCCGAATCTTGTTCAGATGATTGTATTAGCAGGAAAAGTTGTGGCTACTTTATAAATTATAATGGGTTTTCAGCTTAGGAAATAAGAGGCTAGGAGCACGTTTGCTAATAGCTTGGAGTCATACAGATGGGAAGGAAATGTTTTATGAGGGCTTGATCCATTTTCCCCAAGGCGCAGCCTTGTTTAAAGCAAGGAAGCTAGTTGTGATGACTAAATTGTCTGTCTGGCTCCTATAATATTCATCCTTGCCCTCCATATGGGCATTCTCTAGTCATTTTCTGAAACAGCTACTCCTGTATGCTTTACTCACATGTTGAAAATCCATCTCTGCTCCCAGGCTTTCCTTATGTGAATGCTACAGATGGATCCCCCCCCTTTTTTTCCTCTAACTGCCCCTCCCCTTATACTTCATGGATGTCCTTTATAGTTTATACAGTGTTTTTCAAACTTGGCTGCTTTAAGATGTGTGGACTTCAACTTCAATTTCCTAGGCAGCATTCCATAGCACTTTTAAAGTTGCCAAATTAAAAAAATAAACTGGTTTATTCTCTTATGTTTTGGATATTTATTGTTACTTATTGTTATTTATTGTTCTTGTGCAAGTCTTTCTTTTGGATATTTTAACTGGGAATGATGGGAGTTCTCATTAGCACTAGCACTTAGACTTATATATAGCTTCATGGTGCTTTACATTCCTCTATAAGTGGTTTACAGAGTCAGCATGTTGCCCACAATAATCATTTTACTGATCTCGGAAGGATGGAAGGCTAAGTTAACCTTGAGCCAGTCAGGATTGCGCTCACGGCAGTTAGCAGAATTAGTCTGCAATACTTCATTCTTACCATTGAGCCACTACAGCTCTTTACTTGTATCTCTAATTAATACAAGTAATGGCTGCCAAGCTGAAGAACCTATTCTGGTGTGCATGAACTCTACAGGCTGTATTTCATAGATGCCATTTATGACAAGAATTTGGGGGAGTGGGAGGGATGTTGGGTTTTTTTTTTTACTAGTTTGTATACTCTTATCACTGCTGCTGGGATCTGCCTACAGTTGACGGGCTGTATAACTTATGAATAAATGGTATCCAAGTAAAGGTTGGAACAAGAACAGGGAGAAGACCATCTTGGTTCCATTTAATTTCCAGAGAGTCAATATCTCTTAAGAGCTTATTTCCTTTTCCACTTTAGAAAGGACTGAGTTCCATAATTTCTTACCCTTTTGCTTTGTATTTCAGTCTTTGTTTTCAGCTGAGCATCCCTAAATATAGTCAGAGCACTTAAGGAAATTCCGATCCTTTGAATTTTCCTATTTTATTTTTTTTAGCCTAGGTTTCTAATTCTAGATTTTCTTTTGTGACTCCCAGAAAAACTAAACAGGCTTGTATCTTGGTTTATTTGTTTGTTTGTTTCCTTTATTTTTTTTATAAATGGCTTAAGGTGGTAAACAAATCTCATATTCCTTCCTCTCCCTATTTTCCCCACAACAATCCTATGAGGTGAATTGGGTTGAGAGAGAGTGACTGGATCAAAATCTCCGGTCAATTTTCATGCCTAAAATGGGACTAGAACCCATCGTCTTCCAATTTATAGCTTGGTGTGTTAACCACTAGACCAAGCTGGCTCTTGTTTGTCCTTGTATGGCAGACTAATTCAAGACTAGTTTGGGAAGTTTAAAAAAACATCCAGAAAGAAAGCAAAGGCAAACCACTAAGATCTTGTTGTCAGGAAAATTATAAAATTGTTAAGAGTTCATTCAAGGGAGAGTATATGTTTTTTAATGAAAATTTGTTAAAAGTTTAAGCCATTTTGAAATGTTTGGATAGAACGAAGTAGAAGTTAAGTGAATTATATAACATTTTCAACTGCTTTGAAATTCCTCTTTGCTTAGAATTGCTGTATAGAATATTAGGATGAGGAAGCTTCTTGAAATTTAAAAAGAATATTCTTATATTAGTACTAAAACAGGATTTGGCTGTAATGCTGTAAATGTAGGTGTTCTTGCTTCATTCTAATTTAGTTTCTGCCTAGCTTTTGTTTCTTATGCTGAGTATACAGAAACAATTGATGATGCTAAATCTATTTCTGGATTACATCATTCAGTTGTGTAGAATAACATCTTTGAATTCTTTGCAAGCACGTATTCACACATAGAGACTTATTGCATAGATAAAAATAGAGTATTGGACAAAGACAAGTTCCTTTGGGGGATAAGCAACATTATTCTAAGTGCAGAAAAAGAGTAGCTAATAGTAAGACAGATAAATTAAAGGCGTGAAATAAGAAAGAGAAAAGGCCACCTAGCTGAAACTAGTTGGTACCATTTCCATTGATAATACCTTTCTATGCTTTTCTATTCTTGCAAGCCATCCATAGTTTCTCCACTTCTTTATGTTCATTTATAGATTGCCTTCTGTTTCCACTTCTTTTTTTCCCAGTATGTTGTTCACTCCATGCAATCAGGACTTTCTGAACCTTCCTCTTCCTCTCAACCCATTCTTTTTTCATATATTGTTTTGCACTTTGTCCCTAACTCATTCTCTTTACTTGAATAAATCAAATTCCTTTTTCATGCTCATTGTTGTTCATTTTTCAACTCATTCCATATTCATTTGTCAGCCATTCATTCTTGACCTGATGGTTTTACTACACATACTTCTTAAATACACTAGTCACACTGTATTTTATTTGTTTTTATGTTTTATGTTTCTGCAGACATCCCCAACACTCATATAACAAAGTGAGTAGAAACACAACCTTATAAATAATATTTTCACTTATTTCAACAAATGCTCATTCCTCACAATATATCATATATTACCTTCTATCTTTCTACTAGCATTTGCACGCCCTAAAATTTCTCTATCATGATCTACTTGCTCTAGTTTTTCAGCATTTAAAATACAAGTTACAATTGTTCATTCAAATTTTCTTGTCCCTTGGTCTTTGATACATTTTCAGATCCATATATTTTTGTTACCCCATGCAAGCAACCCTGCAAATCATTCAGGTTTTTAGCCAACAACTCAACATTGCCAGCATGTACAGCTACACTCACATTCCTCTCCTCAGCCAACAACACACTTCTAATGTTACCCCAAGCATTCCTTATATATTTATCCATAAATACATTAAACAGCCAAAGGGACATTAGAAATCTTGGTCTTATTTCCTGCTCAATGTTAAACCATTTGCTAAGTACTCCATTCTCACTCATGATGTCCATTATGTGCATTCACTGGATTCATCCGCCTGCCTTTGACTCCATATTCACTCAAACCATTCTTTAATTTCAGCCTGTTAGCCATTATCACATGTTTTTTTTTTAAAAAAGATCAAACATACAATAACACCTTACTTTCTCACATCCACCACCTATTTCTCAGGTTTGCTTTAAAGATCAAAACTCTGATCTGCACACCTGCACTGTACTTTTCAAATACCATTGGTTCCATTTCAATCAGAATTTTTGCCAAGCACTTTCCTGCTTAACAAACTAATTACTTTGAAGTTTTTGCAATCACTCTTGTTACCTTCCCCTTTGAACAGAGGAATGGTAATGGCATTCTTTCAATCAGCAGATACAAGTGCAGGCTTCACTCACATGTTAAACCAGTTGCTCAGCCATTCTGTGGGAAAAATATATCCCTGTATTTTAATATTCACCATTTATATTATCTAAGCCTGCTATATCATTTTTCAGCATACTCACATGTGATTTCAGTTTCATCACTTCTTTTTCTCAAGCAAAGTAGCTCTTGGGACGGTTCCATATTTTGACATCTCACTGTAATAATTCCCATGCAGCCTTCTTTTTGGTTTCATTCCAAATCATTTCATAAACTTTTATTTTTGTGCCATTCGCTCTGAGTTCTGAAAACTCAAGAAGTTGCAACACAGCAAACAACCCAGGAAATCACAGCACAAGACCAAGAATACACAGCAATAAAACTCACAAGGTCATCACACAACCCATTACCCAAGCTGTTACAACACATGAGGCTAATGGAAAACAGATCAAAACACAAATGACCCAGGAGATTACAGCACAAGATCTAGGATATCTCCACAAAAAAACTCACAAGGCCATCACACAACCCATTATACCAACATCAACTCCATCAAACAATCAAGAGGCAGCAGCGCAGCCAACCAGCCCAGCACACCAGCCTCCCCCCCACCAGTTTTTATAGAGAGACGGCAGCTACAATCACACACTGCTTGCACTGGCACGAAGCTGAAAGCACCAGCCTGAGGATGGCGAGTAGGACCTCGCAAAAATGTCGCCAAGATACTCTTAATCTTACATGGGAAAAGACCTGAACACACCTAGACCTACATACCTGTACCCATGAAAATCTATTTATATTTATATTTATATTTATATTTATATTTATATTTATATTTATATTTATATTTATATTTATATTTATATTTATATTTATATTTATATTTATATTTATATTTATATTTATATTTATATTTATATTCGTAGATTTTCACAGGTACAGGTATGTAGGTCTAGGTATGTTCAGGTCTTTTCCCGTGTAAGATTAAGAGTATCGTCGAGGTCCCACTCACCATCCTCAGGCTGGTGCTTTCGGCTTCGTGCCAGTGCAAGCAGTGTTTACAAGCAGTGTCACACCCCCACTAGCAGTTAAAAGGGAGAAGAAGCTGCAAGCTCACATTACTCTGAGAAGCACAAAGCCGAAGACACAAGCCTGAAGATGATGAATGAGACTTCATCGAAACGTCGCCTAGATACTTCCAATTTTACGTGGGAGAAAACCCGAATAACCAAAGATCCACATACAAATACCTGCAAGAACCTCAAATATATATATATATATATATATATATATATATATATATATATATATATATATATATATATATATATATATATATATATATATGGCATTCAGCTTTGTTCGGGTATTTTCCCACGTCATAATAGTGGTGCTTTTAAAGTTGTAGCAATGTTTCAGCAGAATCTCATCTGCCATCATCAGGCTTCTGTATAGTGTTTGTCTGTGAGTCAGACTTTTACAGTGGTTTCAGATTTAAATTTGGGGCAGCCTATTGCTGTGTCAGAATGGTTTTTTCTTCCTCCTGATTGGTTGAGAGTCTTCTTTTTGTATCTTGATTGGCTGGCAACATTGTGTTACTTTATTGGAGGCCTTTAGTGCAGCTTGGCTTCGGGTAAATGGACTAAAGGCCTCCAATAAAGTAACACAATGTTGCCAGCCAATCAAGATACAAAAAGAGCCCCCCCCCAAAAAAAAAACCAGACAGAAGATATTAGTAGCAAAACACAGCAAACTCCAAGACCAATAAACACAGACCAAGACTCTCAACCAATCAGGAGGAAGAAAAAACCATTCTGACACAGCAATAGGCTGCCCCAAATTTAAATCTGAAACCACTGTAAAAGTCTGACTCACAGACAAACACTATACAGAAGCCTGATGATGGCAGATGAGATTCTGCTGAAACGTTGCTACAACTTTAAAAGCACCACTATTATGACGTGGGAAAATACCCGAACAAAGCTGAATGCCAGACATGTAAGTACCCGCGAAAACTTAAGAAGACACACACACACACACACACACACACACACACACATATATATATATTTATATATATACCGTATATACTCGAGTATAAGTCGACCCGAATATAAGCCGAGGCACCCAATTTTACCACAAAAAACTGGGAAAACTTATTGACTCGAGTATAAGTCGAGGGTGGGAAATGCAGCAGCTACTGGTAAATTTCAAAAATAAAAATAGATACCAATAAAATTACATTAATTGAGGCATCAGTAGGTTAAATGTTTTTGAATATTTATTTCAAAGAAAAACAGTAAACTAGCTCTGTAAGTGGAAAAGAGAGCCAACAAAACCAATATGGTATCAACAATAACTTTAGATCTTAACTGGCATTACATTTAAAATCAAACATGTTCACATTCTTAACATCTCAAATTTTTTCCATGGCAAAGTGTTTCTCAAATAATCCATAAAAAATTCTCACCCACCTGCAATGACCAAATAAAATAAATACTAATATTTTGAACATGGAGAAAGCTGTATACCTATCTGCCATTTAGCTGCCCAAAATGAGAAGCCAGCCTGGGGGAGGGGAAAGAAACTCATATCACAAACATGAGGTTCCACCCATTGACTCTTGCTAAAGTGCATGATAATTGCTAAAGTGCATGATAATCCTTTTTGTAATAGCACATTAACTAAAGAAGAAATGAATTTGAGGGATGGTGCTCGTGGCAAACTTTCTCTGCTTGGATTTTGGCTCAGAAATCCTGAGAAACAATCACATTTCAATGGGCTTTAGTATCTGGATATTAGACTTCCAGTATTCCAATATATTGGAGAAGAATAAAGGGTCTGAGATACTTTGCTCTCTGTTGATAATGGTACTTTTCATCAATCATGTGGTGGGCTATGAAGCAGGAAACAGACCAAGTGTACAGAGTGAGAAAAAAAGTTTCACCTAGATGTCATGATCCAAATCAGAAAATAAACCAGGATAAGGCTCAATCCAGGTTTTAGTTAAGAACTGAAAGTTGCAAACTTCACATTTCAACGTTTTAATTTTATTCAGGTTTTAGCAGCCTCAGTGATAATGGTAACAGCACTGAAGTAATAATAGACTTCTATGAAATATAACGAAAAAGGCATGTTGCTTTCATTAGTGTCAAGATGGCATGAATTAACATGGCATAAATACTCAATTTCAAGTTAACTTCATTTACTCTTGGTATTAGAAAATGCCACGGGAGGGAATTATTGTCTAATTAAAACTTTCACTAGGACAGTTGAGAATAAGTTTGATGTTCACAATTTCCTCTTTGAAAGAGACCAGTAAATAGGGAACAAGAAGATGAAGAAAAAGAAGTGTGTTTTTTCACACTTTTCACACTGCAGTGAACCAAAATGGCATCATGGGAACAGGCTTATTCTCAGTCCAAAGGTTTGTTTCTGATTTCTTCCCCGATTTAAGGGAAATCTGGGAAACGATCTCACTATCATGAAAGGTTTAATTGATTCACTAACCCAAAAGATGATGATGATGACAGTGGTAGGCAGGAGTCACTCTCTCCCTTGCAAGAAAAAACCAAGAGCCGTTCTTATGATCTCTCCCTCTCTCCCCCCCCCAATAAAGTCAAGCCCTTTCCAGCATGCGCGCGCAATCCGCCACTGCCCCTTTGCACCCTGCAAATGCAAAATCCCGGGGGTTTTGCATTTGCAAGGTGAAAAGCGGCAGGGGCGGATCGCGCGTGCTGGAAAGGGCTTGACTATTCTGGAGAGAGATCATAAGTGAATCAATTAATTTGGAAAACGATCTCACTATGAAAGTCAGTGTTCTCTGCCAGTGGGGCGTTTGGAAGAAAACGCCCCATGGCATATCCACGCACGTGTAAGGGGAATCAGAAATCCCCGCGTTAAGCCACGAAGTCCCCCAATCGCACAGCCCAGAATCGCCCTCCCCTCAGAGGGCAGCAACGATGCCCGGCGTTTCCCGAGAAGCTCCACCGTGCAATGAAAGCGCCCTGGCTCTAGGCTTGTGGGCTCAGAAAACAACGCAAGCCGAGCTGGCTTTGGCTCCGCTTGGTTTTTCCTCAGCCCCAGCTGCCTTCAGTCCGCTCGGGAGGAGGAGGAGGAGGTGGTGGTGGTGGCTCGTTTTCTGAGCTCTAGGCTTGTGGGCTCAGAAAACAATGCAAGCCGAGCTGGCTTCGGCTCGGCTTGGTTTTTCCTCAGCCCCAGCTGCCTTCAGTCCGCTCGGGAGGAGGAGGAGGAGGTGGTGGCTTGTTTTCTGAGCGCTAGGCTCGCGGGCTCAGAAAACAACGCAAGCCGAGCTGGCTTCGGCTCCGCTTGGTTTTTCCTCAGCCCCAGCTGCCTTCAGTCCGCTCGGGAGGAGGAGGAGGAGGTGGTGGCTTGTTTTCTGAGCGCTAGGCTCGCGGGCTCAGAAAACAACGCAAGCCGAGCTGGCTTCGGCTCCACTTGGTTTTTCCTCAGCCCCAGCTGCCTTCAGTCTGCTCGGGAGGAGGAGGAGGAGGTGGTGGTGGTGGCTCGTTTTCTGAGCGCTAGGCTCGCGGGCTCAGAAAACAACGCAAGCCGAGCTGGCTTCAGCTCCACTTGGTTTTTCCTCAGCCCCAGCTGCCTTCAGTCCGCTCGGGAGGAGGAGGAGGTGGTGGTGGTGGAGGCTCGTTTTCTGAGCGTTAGGCTCGCGGGCTCAGAAAACAATGCAAGCTGAGCTGGCTTCGGCTCCGCTTGGTTTTTCCTCAGCCCCAGCTGCCTTCAGTCTGCTCGGGAGGAGGAGGAGGAGGTGGTGGTGGTGACTCGTTTTCTGAGCGCTAGGCTCGCGGGCTCAGAAAACAACGCAAGCCGAGCTGGCTTCGGCTCCACTTGGTTTTTCCTCAGCCCCAGCTGCCTTCAGTCCGCTCGGGAGGAGGAGGAGGTGGTGGTGGTGGTGGCTCGTTTTCTGAGCGCTAGGCTCATGGGCTCAGAAAACAACGCAAGCCGAGCTGGCTTCAGCTCCGCTTGGTTTTTCCTCAGCCCCAGCTGCCTTCAGTCCGCTCGGGAGGAGGAGGAGGAAGAGGTGGTGGTGGCTCGTTTTCTGAGCGCTAGGCTCGCGGGCTCAGAAAACAACGCAAGCCGAGCTGGCTTTGGCTCCGCTTGGTTTTTTTTTTTCAGAGGGGAATCTGACTCGAGTATAAGCTGAGGGAGGTTTTTTCAGCACAAAAAATGGGCTGAAAAACTCGGCTTATACTCGAGTATATACGGTATATATTTGTTTTCTGAGGTTCTCGCGGGTATTTGTATGTGGATCTTTGGTTATTCGGGTTTGATGAATGAGACTTCATCGAAACGTTGCCTAGATACTTCCAATCTTACGCGGGAGAAAACCCGAATAACCAAAGATCCATATATATGTGTGTGTGTGTGTGTGTTTATATGTATATGTATATATATGCATATGTATATATATGTTTATATGTATATGTATATATGTATTATGTGTATATATATACACACACACACGCACATACACACACACATATGTATGTAATGTGTGTGTGTGTGTGTATGTGGCCTCAGTGAAGTCGAGTTTGACCCCTGGTATAGAGACAAGATTCAATAACTAGCCAATGGCAGATAGATAGATCACTGAATGATTCTGTGAGCAACTCAATCTGCCTGCTTTGCCTGCTTTGGGGTAAAACTTGCTCTTTTTTCATAAAAAAAAAATTATAATTTTTTTTTACATGCATGGTGTGTTGTCAGTTAATTTTGTGAGTTTGCTGGCTAGCAAATTTTATGTGACAGACTGAGCTAGCCAATGGCAGATAGATAGATCTCTGAATCTGTGATTCTGTGAGCAACTCAGTCTGCCTGCCTGCTTTGCCTGATTTTGGGTAAAACTTGCTCTTTTTTAATAAAAAATTCAATATTTATATAAATAGTTATAATATTTACATACAAGCCATGCCTAGCCAGTCACATGACCACCATGCCACACCCACAAATTAGGCCATGCCCACAGAACTGATTAGTGGTTCCTGGGATCTAAATTTATGAGTTTGGTGGTCCCTGAGGTCCAAAAGATTGGCGACCCCTGATTTAGGAAGTCTGGACAGCTAAAAATATCTGCAAGCAATTTCTTCCTTAAAAAACAACTTCCTATCCTAGAATGTCAGCTGATCACCTCATGTCTTTTTGTTATCTCTCCAGCAACATGGTTTTCATAACAATCCAATTTCTGTCATTGCTTAACAGGAATACCCAATTCTCCCTTCCCTTCCCCATTTTTAAAACGCAGACTGAAAAAAGTAACCATCTGCTGTTCTGTTTTGGTGTTGTTTTTTCCCTCTGGACCAGCCCACACTCTTTTTTCTTTTCTTCATGGAGCTTTTTAAAAATAATAATAACAAGGATTCTTGGCCTAGCCACTGTTGGTTTTTCTCCTTGATTGTAAGAGAGGTGGTCAAACTGGAAGAGCTCCCAGATTCTGGTGGGAAGGAATTTAGTGTGACGTTTTAGGAGGACTTTAGGGACCGGATCATAACTTTCTCAGAATGTTTAGATAGACTTCAGCAGTTAGATGCCTGAAATTTCTGCAAAATGTCTGTCTGAAATTATTGCAGACACAGAATTCTGCATATACGCTAGTCAGAGCTGATTCACATAATCCAGGGGTGTCAAACTCAAGGCCTGCAGGCCAGATCTGGCCCACGGGATGCTTATATCTGGCCCACAGGGCCGGCCTGGAATACCAAAGGACCAGCCCACGGTGCCTCTACTGGCCAAAACAGACTACAGGGGACTGCATGCACACACACACACCCCGCGGCCAGTTCTTCCCCAGCCTGCAGCAGCACTCTCTTGTACTCTGAGCACTGCTGAATTTCTGAATTATACTATGAGGTAATCTGTGCTTAGAAATGGCCTGACATCTTCACTATCAAAGAATGACAAATGTAGTTATTTGTAAGTTTAATGCTTTCCTATTGTATCATAACATCATAACCACCCAACCCTTGTTATAGAACAGGGATGTCAAAATTAGGGTATCACAGTGGCGTCATGTGACATATCAGGATTTTTTCTCCCACTAATGGGCGTGGCCAGCGCATGACGCATCCAGCCTGCAGGCCAGGAGTTTGTTATAGAACATATGAGGTAGCAGTAGTACCTCCATTATAAAGTAGTCATCATCCCGCTGCTAATGTTTAGTATAGTATACTTTTAGTATAGTTTACGATAGTTTTAATCGATTTTTGAAATCTTAAGCTGCCCAAGGGTCCTGTACTTGAATAAGAAATTGCTGTCTGATTAGTATTCCTGCATCAATGCCAAAAATGGTATCTTGATTTGCCCAAGTTATGCCCACTTTCTATGAAGGAATAAAAGTTATGTGCTTATTTTTTTAAAGAGTGATTTTTGTCTGGGGGCGGGTGGGGCTTAGATACTGTTTCTAAGATCCATGTCATGCATTGTCAGGCAGGAAGGTCTCAAAGAGAAGGAGACCAATATGTTCCCCCAGAATGCTTAGCTGATGAGCTCAGGAAAGAAGCAACAGTACTGTTCCACGTCTGTGGTTAATGAATGACAGGAAGTTGGTTTAGACATCAAGGCTTTGGGAAACATCAAGGCTTTGGGATACCTGGAGTATGTGCCAATAATTTTGACAATGAACTCATAGTAAAACAGGTATTTTGAAACAACGTTTGGTGAGAAATCCATGCTAATTGTGTTCCGATCAAGAGTCAACACATCATTAGTCAGCACTAATAAAAGCTTCTTAGAGGAAAGTTCAACACAACTGTTCCTTAAAAATCCAAAATGTAGAAGGTAGAATCACAATATATTATGGTTTAAGCTGTTTTGCAATGTTAGCTTCATTTTTGTTTTGACAAAACAAAATTATTGAAGCCCAATCTTTAGTACCTTACTTATTAGATTCAAGGTTTAAATAAATCTTGAGAGTTTTATTCTATTTAGAGCCACAATATCTCTGACTTCCTGTCCCATATCCCAGAAATGACTGAACTATTTCAGGGTTAAAATAGGAAGACATCCTCTGGGTGTTGGCTTATAAGTGGCTGCTATTGCATACAACAGCTCCAGCCTTCCTACTTCATTCCCTCAAAATTAGCAATGCAGGACAATGTTGGTTGGGAGCAGGAGTATTTATAAAAGATTAAGACCAGATGATGTGCATGCCACAAACTGGTTGGGGGAGTGGAGGGGAATCTTTTTCTCCTCTCTCTTTTCAAAGTTTAATCGTTCATGGAAGTAGAACTAATGATTAGTAACTAGTAGTTCTACTTAAATGTTTTGAGTGTGCTTCCTGGTCATTTACGGTACTTAAGGCAGATCTTCTCCCCATTTGGATATAAAAGTTCTGTACTGGTCCAAGCTGCCTTCTCTGTTCTAATATAGGGAAAGAATATTTTAGCACTGATCGTTGAAAACCAGAAGGGGCTGGTTTGGGAGCAGTTTAGGAATGCAGTGTGGGCCCTTTTCGCCTTCTTGTGGCAACCCCTGTCACATCTAATTCCTCCCCCGTAAGAACAAAAGTGACTTTGTTGAAGCTCCATCCTCCTTACATTTCCAAGGAGTCAGAGAGCCACTGAGTCAGAGACTGTGGGCTTTTAAATCTGGCAGGTAGCCTGCATTTTGTAAATGGAGCTTGACCACTATAAATCAATCCTGCCTGCGTGGGGGAAGGTTAACGTGACACGCATGGTAGTAGGAATGATAGAATGGAAGAAAGGGGTATCATAGATGTGTGATACAGCACAAGGTTTCCCCATTTTGAGCATTTTAAGATGTACGAAAGCATGCTGGCTGGGGAATTCTGGGATTTTGGAGCCATGCATTTTAAACTTGCCAAGTTTGAAAAACTCTGGTCTAGAGGATTGGGCTGGCAAGTTTGTAAATTGGGCACAAAATACATGGGAATGTCTGGGTGTAGAACTGGGGAACGTGTGAATAGTACAACGTGTGCGTGTGTGCGCATATTTAAAAATAACAAAATGCAGAGTTGATAAATCTGCCCAGTTTCTCATTTTTTCCCAGTTTTAAGTTTGGTTCATTCAATTTCCTTTATTGGTTTAAGAATTGCTGAAGTTTGCCCTGTGAATTTTTAATGCACATTTTCCTAATATATGCATCTTTGCAAACCATCTTCCTTATGTGTACAGTTTTGGCAAGCTGTTTTCTTTATTGTATGCTGTACATTTTTTACAAGTGTCTGTATTTTTTACTGCATACATATTTCCTCCTAATAACTTTGAATTAATCTTAAAAATGCAAAATTAAAAGTACTCAGGGCTTGGAAGGACTGATTTCTTAAATCTATTATAACATGAAATCTATTATCACATGATAGCAATAGCAGTTAGACTTATATACTGCTTCACAGTGCTTTATAGCCCTCTCTAAGCAGTTTTGCAGAGTCAGCATATTGTCCCCAACAATCTGGGTTCTCATTTTACCCACCTTGGAAGGATGGAAGGCTGAGTCAAATCTTGAGCTGGTGAGAATTGAACTGCTGGCAGTCAGCGCAGTCTGCACTGCAGTATTGTGTTCTAACCACTACAGCTCTGATGATGTCAAGGCTTTTCCTGTCATTTGATTTGGTTTTGTAATCTGAGACCTAATTTTACCCATTCACAATGCAGTCATTCTCCTAAGGGTGGAGACCAGAATTTTCTGCTGATGGTATTATCTGTGGGAACTCCCTCTTCAGCTTTGTTCACTCAGGATCCCTAATTAGCAAATGTTGTCTAAACAGCCCAATGAATGCTAACCCTGCAACAAAATGTAGGTGTTATACTAGGCATTGGATTGAAAAGATTTATTTTGGCTTGTGGGGATGTACTTTGCTTCCCTTACCCCCATTTGAATATTCAATCCACCCTCCAGTTTCAGATGTGAAATAATTACTCAAAGTAATCCAAAGCACTTGTTCAGCGAAAAGACTGTTTTCAACAGTGAGCACAAAGTCAATTAAAATTCACCCCTTTACAAAAAAACTGCCTACAGCTCTGCAGGTTAATTGTAGTTATCAGAGACAACTTAATTCAGGGGTGTCAAACTCAAATTCATTGAGGGCCACATCAGGGCTGGGGTTGACCTTGGGGGGCTGGGCTGGCATGGCTGACTGAGTGGGTGTGCTGACTGGGTGGGCATGGTCAGCCTGATGCCACTCACTGGGTGTGGCCAACTGGGTGGGCGTGGCCAGCTTGATGCCACTCCCCAAACTGCTGGCATGTTTCCTCTTCACATGGGGTAGATTGGGCTGAAGCGACACTGGCCCAATGTTTCCTCTTCGTATTGGGTAGACCGGGCTGAAGTGATGTGGGCCGGCCTCTTATATTTTCCAAGACACCCCTGAATTAATTGATACCAGTGTTCTTAAATATTTGAATGTCAAAACTATTGCTATTTAATGTAAATTATCTAGAAATCTTGGTTGAACTTTCTGTCCATCATGGGTTGTGGATATGAATTGTAGCCAGGACATTGTATTGGAAGATTTGGCACTAATGCTGGTCTGAAATGGTAGGGTCAGGTAAAAAGTTAATTGAACTACTAGGAACTTTGTAGACTGTCTTTGTTCACTGCACACAGACATTGCTTCATGAGATTTTCTCTAATGTAGGCTTGAGGAACAGGTTCAGAGGTGGTATTCAGCAGGTTCTCACTAGTTCAGGAGAACTGGTAGTGGAAATTTTGAGTAGTTCAGAGAAGCAGCAAATCCTACCTCTGACTGGAGATTTTATAATATCCTTCCCCTGCTTCACCCACCAAGCATGCCTACAGAATCGGTAGTAAAAAAAATTGAATCCCACCACTGGACAGGTTGTGAAATCTGTACATGTTCACTTGCACTACAGAATGCTTGGGGAATGTCACATGTTGTTCTGCCATCATATTCTTAAGAGGCAAATTCCACGCAGAATGTGTGAATCCCAGAATTAAAGAGATTCCAGTCTTGGAAAAAGTTGATGATTTAAGACAGTGCTGCACCTGTACGGTATATTAAAACAAATTGACATCACTCCTTGAAATATTTGCTCTCCTCTCTGCTTTGCTTTTATGACTGATGTTGCCAAGATGCAGCTAACCCTCAGGTATGCACAAAGCAAGTGTCTAAAAATAAACACACAACTCAGAAAAATTCTACTCAAGTCATTCTCACATGCAACTGAGATATCCTTTTTTCTCTTAAGTTGAGAGACACACTTTATCTTATGCCAGAAAAAACAGAGGTTGGACATCCCAACTCCAACATTTTCAAAGTTTAGGGCGCCGAGGTCGTGTCACTTTATAATCGATTGAATAGAAGCAAGGTCAAAGAAGGATATTACACAGGCAGCCTCATATTTAATTTGGTGTTTTGGTATTTATTATATTTCGGTGATGGGATTCAAATTTTTTTACTACCGGTTCTGTGGGCTTGGTGGGCGTGGCAGGGGAATGATATTGTAAAATCTCCAGTCAGAGGTGGTACTTGCCAGTTCTCCAAACTATTCAAATTTCCGCTACTGGTTCTCCAGAACTGGTCAGTACCTGCTGAATACCCACCTCTGCTATATTTTAATACAGATTGCTAGTATTTATTCCATAGTATGTAAGCTACACAGCCTGGAATTCAGTCCTGACAGGGCTCAAGGTTGACTCAGCCTTCCATCCTTCCAAGATCAATCAAAAAGAGAAACCAGATTGTTGGGGGTAATGTGCAAATAATGCTTATATTGTAAACTGCCCAGAGGGTACAATAATGAGCTATGAGGCAGTATATAAGTCCACAGGCTACTGCTGTTGCTATTGCTATATATAAGTCTTATCCTAAAGTCTTCTTTAGACTTCAAAGGGATTACCTTTTTAAAACAAAAACAAAAATAACATACAATACAGGTAGTGCTTGATTGACAACAATTCTTTTAGTGATTGTTCCAAGTTACAATGACACTAAAAGAAGTGATTTCATATTTTTTCACACTTATGATCCTTGCAGCATCCCCATGGCCACATGATCAACATTTGGATACCTGGCAACCAGTACATATTTATGATGATTGAAGTGTCTGTCTGAAGAGGCAGTGTGTGATCACCTTCTGCGACCTTCTAACCAGCAAAGTCAATGATTATGATTCTTGACTCTTGACGAATGTATCTTTTCTTTTATGTACATGGAGAGCATATGCACCAAGACAAATTCGATGTGTGTCCAATCACACTTGGCCAATAAAGAAAGAATAGCAATAGCACTTAAGACTTATATACTGCTTTATAGTGCTTTACAGCTCCCTCTAAGCAGTTTATAGAGTCAGCCTATTGCCCCCAACAATCTTGGTCCTCATTTAACCCCCCTTGGAAGGATGGAAGGCTGAGTCAACCTTGAGCCAGCCAGGATCAAACTGCCGAACTGCAGCCAGATTTACTATGCAATCATTACTGATTGAACAACTGCATAATTGTGGCCAGAAAGGTAATAAAACGTGGCAAAACTCACTTAACAACCATCTCATTTAGCCACATGTTCCAACAAAAATGGAGTCTTCCCTTGGCTCCACAAACGTTCTGATAGCATCGTGCCTATTCATCTGGCCCTCTAAAGTAGAAGCCAATCCAAAAGTTTGTACAGTTTCAAACTCAGTTTTTTTGGATAGCAAGAGGGGAAAACCTAAACCCAAAATACGTCTTCAACTGTTAGCTTTCCACATCTACAGAAGCTACTTCTTGTATTGTCAGGATGAAACTCTGGAACTGTATCAACTGCTGAGTGTATCATAGCCTGACCACCACATGCAATGAGTCATGTTTGATTTTATTTTTAGGATCTTTTTTTGGGGGGGGTCGGGGGGGTCATTTCCTGAAAGCAAATGCTTCCTTGCCTAGGAAAAATAAAAGAGGCTCCTTCTGGTAGACATTGTTGGCTAAAGGCATTATGTTCTACTTTCTCTCCTTATTTACTGCAGAAGGTGGGAGGGAACAAATGTGGCTGAACTTGAGAGGGGAAATATGTAGCTTGGGATAATTCCTGTGCAGCTGTGTAGTATTAAGCATGCCTCAACCTCTTGCAAAACTTGTAAAACCCTGGATCAGTGAGAACTTGGGATGTATAATATAGGTTGTCCTTGACTTACGACCATGATTGAGCCCAAAATTTATGTTGCTAAGTGAGACATTTGTCAAGTGAATTTTGCTCCTTTTTATGACCTTCCTTGCCACATTTGTTAAGTGAATCACCACAATTGATAAATTAGTAACACGGTTGTTAAGTGAATCTGGTTTCCCCATTGACTTGGCTTGTCAGATAGTCACAAAAGCTGATCACAGGACCACGGGACACTATATAATCGTCATAAATATGAATCAGTTGCCAAGCATCTGAATTTTGATCATGCAACTAGGGAAGTGCCTCAACGGTTGTAAGGGTTATAAAAATGGTCATGTCATTTTTTTTCTGTACCATTGTAACTTTGCATGATCACTAAGCAAACTGTTGTAAGTCAAAAACTATCTAAATATCCATGTAAAAAAGCCAATTTGGCATAGTGGTTAAAGTGCTGGAGTGGAAAGGCCTGGGTTTTAGTTCTGCATATATATTCAGTAGAAGCCAACGAGGTAACTTTAAGCCAGTCATTTTAATCCTTGGAGGGAGGCGAAAATAAACCATTTCTGAAAATGTTACCTAAAAGGTTTCATGGACTTGATCTTGTAGTTTGCAAGAATCAAAGAGACTTGAAGGCTTACATGCAACTTACACAGAGACGCAGATTTAGACACTGGAAATTCCTACCACTGAATGAGGCAAGAAACCGAAAAAAAATTCAACTCACCCTAATTTTAGAAACAGATGATTTTGATGTAGTATATGTCACCAGCTGGAGACCTTTGGAGGAAAACTTCTAGGTCTTATTTTGAGCATGAAGAAATCAGTTTTAAGTCTAGCAGCTTTTAAGATCTGGGGAAAATTAGAGCCAGAAGCATTGACAGCACATAAGACATTTTTCATGCCTATTTGGACAGTATATCCAAGGGTTGGATTCTACAGGTTCGCACCTATTCGCTAGAACCGGTTGTTAACATTCTAAGCAGTTGGAGAACCGGTTGTTAGAAGAAATTACTGGCCTAATCCTGTAAGGAAGACAGGAAGGAAACATTCTGGTGTTGCTTACAGAAACTGCCTCTTAAACCTTATTACGTTCTTGGCAGGACTAGACTTCCTGTCTCTGGAACTTCTCTGGAGTTTTTTTCCCCTCCTTTGCTGGTACTTGGCTTTTGTGGCATGACCATTCAAAGTTACAGTGGCACTGAAAAAGTGACTTATAACCATTTTTCACACTTACAACTGTTGCAGCAACCCCACAGTCATGAGAGGCCAGGCGAGGAGATGCGTGCCTCAATGTGAGTGATATTGAGTTGGCCACGCCCAGCCAATAACATGACCACCAAGCCACGCCCACCAACTAAGCCACACCCACAGAACCGGTTGTTAAAAAATTTGAATCCCACCCCTGAGTATATCCATAACACTAGAGGCTCCTTTTTGGGATTTGACTGTGACATGTTGTAATTTTTAAAAGGTACACATGGTTTGAGAGATGAATAGCTTCTTCTTGTACTGTATGTAGCTATGCTAGTTTTGTCTTACTGTGTTGTAGAGCCAACTAAAAAGTACAAGAATAGAAAAAGTGCAGATGTAAGAAACTTTCTTCTCTTTTCAAGCTACCTTCAGCTCACTTCCTACCATAATGTAAACCAACCAACCTGGATAATAAAGGCACATGTTGGATCCACAGCAGTCCTAAGTTAATGTATAATTATTTCAGATTGTTAAGAGAAAACCTTACTTGAAGCTTTTAAGATGGGAAGAAGTGTTTCTAGTCAAAGCACAAATTAATGGATAGGTGAACCAGTGGTGTGATTCAGAATACTTTACAGTAAGGCAATTTCATTTCACTTTATCATTTGAGTTATTATTTCTTGCTAAGCCCTAAAGCTATCATATCTATTCCATATACTGAGATCAGAGATAAATATGGACTAGGATAGGAATAGGATTGTATAGGAATAGGAATAGGATTGGATAGGAATGAGAATAAGAAGAATAGAATAGAATTTTCTTTCCATGAAATTGTTCTTTGATGCCGATATCATTCTTAAAGAGAAAGAAGAAGCCAGGCTTCCCCAACCTGGTTCTGAGCCTATCTCATCCAAGGTCAAAATTTTCTATCACCTAGCCCAGCAACTCCACCTGTTATAATCTCAGCATTGCCTATTTTAACTATCCGTCCATTGCTATCATGGAATGTCTGATTTTATTGGAAGTGATCTAATTTTGACGTGTACTATTCTTTCATTTCACAGTTTGAATTGCCATGGGCTGGTCAGATCACTCTAGTAAAATTGGGATGATCTGTCGGGATGGTAGAACTGGAACACTTGAGTTATCATTGACAAACAAAACAGATATACCAAACTTGGAACCCCATGTTTCTCAATCAGAACAAACAGGAGAAAGGAAGTGGAAGACAAAATATTAATTTGTTTAGAGTATTTGAATGTCAGTCATTCTTTTCATAGGCCAATTTATAGATGTTTGTTTTGCAACTCAATAACAATGTTTTTCAGGCAATTTATAATAAATACTTAATAAAATAATACAAATACAAAATACAAAAGTCCAACTCTATTTTTATTGCATTTGTATCCCACTTTTTTTTCACAGGCAGGGCTCAAGGTAATTTACATGAGGCCTTCCCTAATTTTATTCCTTTTACAATGCTGTGAAGTTGGTTGGACTGAAACGGAGAAAGATTGGCCTAAAATAATCCCGTGAACTCCATGGTTGGGTTCAAGTTTCTTTATTCGGAGTCCAGTGCTTTCAACACAGTATTACACTGACTATCATTAAAAAAGTTCATAAACATATAAGGGTTGCTTTGTGGAGTGAAATGGCTGGCATTTAAATTTAATAGCTAAACAATAATAAAAGATATCCAAAACATAAACAGTCTTAGGGTAAAAATGCAGATTTTAAAACAGAAATTCAAGAGGACATAATTTGTTTATGGAAACCTCATGTGGTTAATAAAAGATTCATCATCAGATGGTGAGAAATTTACAGATGTATGGATGTTAGATAAGTATATATTCAGAATTCTCCACCAATGGAGTGAACTAAAGCAGTGATAAATAAATGTAAATAAATAAAAAAGGGAACTAGCAAAGCTGCCTGGGAAAACAACCAAGCTGCCTCTCCTACCAAAACCCTCCCCCAGGGATTATTGACCATTTCCTAGTATGATTTAATTGCTTATTGTACCTTATGACTATCATTAAGTGTTGTACCTTATGATTCTTGACTCTTGACGAATATATCCTTTTATGTACAGAGAGCATTTGCACCAAGACAAATTCCTTATAAGTCCAATCACACTTGGCCAATAGTGTTCTGTTCTATTCTATTCTATTCTATTCTATTCTATTCTATTCTATTCTATTCTATTCTATTCTATTCTAATCTAATCTAATCTATTCTATTCGAATCTCCCTTTGTTGGAGGATAGGAGCAAGGCTGAGAAAAAAAATTGGTTAGGGACATACAAAAGAAATTAATTTTGAGGGGGAGGGTGGAGACAGGTTTGTCCCAAGTTTTACAAGTGTTTAAACATACTCTTTCCCCCAAATTGCACAAAATGAACTGTTTGAACTACAGGCCTACCTGCAGTCACCCGGGACATCCCACAAAATACAGTGTGCTTGGCTTCCTAATGGAGATGCTCAGGATGGCACCATAAAAATTGTACCTTGTAACAAAAGGCTGGTCCTTGCACAAAGATGCTGAAGGCTGTTAGCTTCAGTGTCCTGGATGCTCTGTGGTTTTGATTAAATTCTGGACTCTCGACAAACCAGTACATTCTTCTGCTATCCAGTCCTCATGGGTCCTGAAAGTTTGCCAACCCATGTGTTCCTAGTACCTTCTCTTAAACATCGACATCTTATAGGATCTAGAACCATGCCTGTTTTTATGGTGGTTCTTGCCTATGGAATGCCCTTCTTGAAGTTTGGCAGGCTTCTGCCCTCTTTAGCCTTCCAAAAAGCACTTTAAATCAGGCTCCCTCTCCCAAGTACTGGGATAGAGTGAAGTGGTTGAGTGGTTTTTATGAGATATGCATGTGGAAGCTTAATTTTGGTGCTAGGTTTTTAATGTTGTTGGTTTTAATAGATATATGTATTATTTTGTTTTATTATTGAAGTTGCTTTAATTGTTGCCTGAGAGCCATCCAGAATTTGATGCAAGTTATTAAAATGGTTTGAATGAATGAAAATGAATGAATGATTTTTTTTTTTAAAGAGCCAGTTTGGTCTAGTGGTTGGGGCACCAGGCTGGAGGGCAGGAGGTGATGAGTTCAAGTCACACCTTGACCATGACTGGGTAGGTCACATGACTTTGGGCCAGTCATTGACTCTCAACTCAACCTACCTTACAGGGTTATTGTTGTGGGGAAAATAGGAGGAGGACGGTATGTTGGATATGTTGATCACCTTGAGTTATTCTGAAAAATTAAATAAAGGGTACAAATAATAATAAAATAAACCCTGCCTTCTGCCCAGCAGCCATTGCAGAATATAAACAATGTAATGCATATTCTACGACATACCCAGTTCTGAAGATGCATTGCAAGATACAGAAGGCAGTCTGGTATGTGCCTCTCCACTATCTGTCCCTCTGCTTCTTTCCACAGAGCTCTATGAATCTCCCTCCTGACAAGGCCCGTCTTCTGAGGCAATATGACAATGAGAAGAAATGGGATCTAATCTGTGACCAGGTAAGAGGGCTGTAGGAGCTAAAGGAGAGGGAGAGGGAGGGAGGGGGAGAGAGAGAGAGAAAGAGAAACTGCCAACATGAAAGAGACATAACATGTCAGGGTACATCAGCTTATGACTCAAGAGGACTATTGCCAGAAATAACATGGGGTCCCCTTGATCTAAGGGCTTTGATTTCCTTTAAAAGAGCAGACAACATCTCCTTATCTGAAGGCTCTTTTTGTACATGATGTCTTTGGCATCTAGGAATAGTCCCTGTTATCCCTGTAAGTAATGGGAAATTTCTACATTTGATCTAGGTAAAGCTAGGTTACAAACTGAAGAAAAAAAACACTTTGGTGCTTTTTATTTTCTGGACGTTTTTGGTCAGTTTGATATTCTTTAGAGCAGAGTTTTTCAAAGTGTAGTCTAAGGATCCTGAAAGTCCTTCCAAGACCTTCTCAAGCGCCTGCAAATCAAATTATTTGCCAGCTTATGTTATGAGAAATGGAATATACCAATAGTAAAGTCCCCTCAAATGATTGCGAGAGGTGTAGTGACTGTATCAATGTCAGTGTTTAATTTGGTAAATCTCAATAAATATTTATTATATTTACTATATTTAAGACTGGGAGGGGGTTCCCAGAAAAATGTTTAAAGAACACTAGTGTAGAGAACAACACTTAAAATGTGCAAGAGGCCTGACTTTTTCATGGTGTATCCCTAAAATACTGTTTGAGCCCAGACAAATTTCATTGCTAATTGTTCCCCTATTTCCCTAAAAAAAGCCCCAACTAAACCAAACAACAACAAAAAAAACTTACAATGATTTATCTTAGTATTTTCCTGGACCCAACTGCCAAATAAACAGGATGGTGCCAATATAGATCAGGGCTAATTAGAGGGCCTTTTGCTGAAGGCTGTATCAAACCTGGAATAATTCAGGATTTAAGTGTAAAACAATTGCAACTCATCAGTGCTGCTCTCAAACTGGGGGAGTTTGGCCAAGAAAAGTGATTGTGTGCTTCAGCCCAGAAACTTTTTTCAAGAGCAGTACAGGGGCACAAAGTCCCTGAGATGTTTGGGTTATTTTAAAGGAAAATTGCTTTTTATGAGAAGAACTACCAGGAGAAACCATCTGGAGAGGAAACCAAATCCTGTAAAAAACTGCTACACCCAAACATATGCATGTAAATGGACACTACCTAAAATTAGAGGAGGCTGCTGGATCAGACTGATACTATATTTGATCAAAGCCAAATATAGGACATTAATTACAATCACCAATCTCATACAAAAAGGCATTTGATCTTGCAGTAGGGGCCACAGCTTAAATGCCCAAACTCCATCAATTTATTTGAAACAATGTTCATGCATTCAGAATATTCTTTTTGCAGGTCTGTGAGTAGGCAGGCACTTTGCTACGAAAATGGTTTTCAGTTGGATTATTTATAACCTGATCCTATATTCCTGTGCGCTTAGAAGTAAAACTCTTCAACGGAGCAATTGTGCCTAGTCTTACAATCTTGAAGTTATAGGGACTTTTCTAACATGTGAGCACAAGAACAGGGCTGTTGAGGAGCCAGAGCAGAAAGTATCTGTGTGAAGCACAAAATGAAAATGGCTTTCCTTTCACGTTTATTAGGGAAGCAGACATAAAGAAGCATCTGCTATTTGGATTAGTAGGTACCTAAATTCAGTCCCTGGTTGGCATGCTTTCAATGCAAGTGACGGCTCCTTTTTATGCTGAGGGGAGAGTTGTAGAATTAATAAATCCACAATGTAGCTTTCTAGTGCTCTCAAATATTTCTTGCTTACACAATAATTCCCTCTGTCTCTTTCCTCCATTTCTTTTTCACTACCCAACAGGAAAGGTTTCAAGTGAAAAATCCACCCCATACATATATACAGAAATTGAAGAGCTTCCTCGATCCAGGTGTTACCCGAAAGGTAAGCCTTAAAGACTCCTTTAATCCATCTTGTAAACTCGCAAGATTCGTTTTTGGGATGTATACTAGATTGCATGTGGGTATATGCATAATTTTTTTCATTATGCTTATGTAGTGTATATTGTAAGTGGCGACCTGGGGTGGGATTCTACCAGTTCGCATCTATTCACTAGAACCAATTGTTAACATTCGAAGCAGTTCGGAGAACCGGTTGTTAGAAAAAAATTACCGGCCTAATCCTGTAAGGAAGATAGGAAGGAAACATTCTGGTGTTACTTACAGAAACTGCCTCTCTGTTATCCCTTATTACGTTCTTGGCAGGACTAGACTTCCTGTTTCAGGAACTTCTCTGGAGTTTTTTTCCCCTCCTTTGCTGGTACTTTGCTTGTGTGGAGTGACCATTCAATGGCACTGACAAAACTGACTTATGACCATTTTTCACACTTACGATTGTTGCAGCATCCACACAGTCCTGAGAGGCCAGGTGAGGAGATGCGTGCCTCAATGTGAGTGATGTTGAGTTGGCCACGCCCAGCCAATAACATGACCACCAAGCCATGCCCACCAACTACGCCACGCCCACAGAACCAGTTGTTAGAAAATTTGAATCCCACCCCTGGTGGTAACCCTTTGAGAACTATATGCAATGTCTCAAGGTCATGTGATCACCTTTTGTGATCTTGCTAGCCAACTTCCAGTTAGCTAAATCAATGGGGGAGAAATAGATTAGCTTAATGACTGCCTGATTAATTTAACAACTGCACTGATTCATTTAACAACTGTGGCAAAAAGGCCTTAAAATCAAGGGTGACTTATTTAACCTTGCTTAGCCATGGAAATTCTGATCCCAATTGTGGTGGTAAGTTAAGGATTACCTGTGTAAGAGATAAGTCAGGGCTGTCAAACTCCCAGCCGGATGCGTCATGTGTTTGCCACACCCATGCCTGGTTTAGCAAAAGGGGGGGAAGTCCCAATATGTCACATGACGCTGCCATGACGACCTGAGTTTGACACCCCTAGGATAAGTCATTGGAGTGGAAGCTACCACTGTTGCAATTGTGAAAAATAAATATACTCTACAGCCCCACAATTTTTGGTGATCTATGTACTAATTTACTGGGCAGGCAGCAATGTGGCAGCGCTGAACGCACAAAGTGGATTCTATGGTCACTTCTACACACAGTCTTCATACTCCTCAAAACCACTTCTGGACCTCTGCAGTTCAGGCCTTGCTTTACAGGAGAGATATTTTATTTGTACTCAGCAAAAAAGATACAGTGACCATTGAATTAAGCCCAGGTCCTTCTGGCCTATGGAAATACCCACCTTGTTGATGATTATCTATAACTAATGGTAAACTTATTATTTTTATGAACAAAAAGGAAGTTGAAGGATATGAAGAGTGATAGAAAAGGAAATGGACAATCCTGATGGACAATCCTGTCCCTGCATCTTGGTTCATTTGTGTAAAAAAAATGATTGTGCTGTATACTGTTAGAATAAGAAGTTATTTATGCTTACAGAAGTTCCGTCGGAGGGTGCAGGAATCCACCAAAGTGCTGAGGGAGCTGGAGATCTCTTTAAGGACCAATCACATTGGGTAAGTTATTGTTAAACAAGCTGTTGAACAATTGTAGCATGTGTCATGTTGAAGTCTTAGAAAGTGCCACTTGAACAGATATTGAATTTGATGGTGTTTGTTCTCTCACAGGGCTGGGGTGTTTTCTCTCTGGCTGCTGGATTGCATGAATTCATGCTGTGATTTATACCATTTTTATATAGTCAGGCTGGCCTTTAAACAAATACAGAACAGCAGTGAATGGTTGATCCTTAGTAGTCAAACCAAAACTATAATACAGAGGTCTATCCAGGGATCATATAGTTATGGGTTTTGCACAACGTATCTGATTAAACTATAAAGATTATGGACCAGCATTTCTGATAAATATATTATGTAAATTTGCATTAAGCTATAAAAAGGATTATTTGTGTGGAGTAGGCATAACATTCTATGTGAACACAACAAATCTGTTATGTTAATTTTAGTTTAGGGTTCAGCATGTTGTGAGAACCTGGCCAGAAGGTGATTGGTCAAAGGAAGAAAATTGATCTGGGTCGTTTCTGACTTGAACTCTTTTTATGCAGCCATTCAGTCTGACAAGAAATTAGATTTAAGATAGGAGCCATTTCCCACTCAAAGGTTTTGTACAAGAAAACATTTAATCCCCTGCCTTCCTTACTCCCTAAATTTCACATCTAGATTTCTACACCCTAGAAATCCTAGCAAAGGAATTTGTATCATATCTAAAAGATTTGGAAGCCGGGAAGAATTGAGAAATGTGTTCCTATCTCCCACCTGTCATGATTCCAGCTGGAAGAGAAACACCAACAAGAGCAGGAAGCTGAACTGTTCCTGTCCTTGGCTTCTGGGCCTGGTTGGGTGGGAATTCCTCAGGTCGGGTGGAACTGACACCAAGGATGATGCTTAGTCAGCAGTATCCTTTGGTGAGGTCTGAACAAATAATAACATGAGGTGTGAGATTCAGGAATTTGAAAGGGACGAGAAAAGGCCAAACACCAGGAGCATGAGGCACAATAAAATATTTTACATATGGTGGAATAAGGTATATGTATGATTTTCTAAAGAGAAATATAGTGCATACAGTGTCAGAAAAAAATATTCAGTCTTTTTAATCCAGAATTCTTCACTAACACAATACTTAGCTGTTCTTCAGAGCATAGAGTTCAGAATTAAGGACATTCCCCACCCCATCTCATATGCTGAATTACAGTAGACAGTGAATTGTGGATGCAATGGACTAAAATCAGGAAATCCAGATATATAGATCGTGTGTTTGTGTGTGTGTGTGTGTGTGAGGGAAAAAGAACATTAGAAGCTCCTGAAAAATAAGCACATCCTTTTTCATGGCCTAGAAACTACTAGAGGTATGATTCAGCCATGTTATCCTCAGTTCAACTCTGAAAGATAGAATTGGCCCTGAAAGACAATAACCCAAAGTCAATGCCCAAAGTCATTGGCCCTGAAAGACAATGCCCAAAGTCATTCAGACAAAATGGGAAGGTAAATTTAGAATTTTCTGGTCTTAAACCAGGACTTTAATCCCTTTACTTCACTCCAACTGCCTCTTTAAGCAGCATACCAATTCTATTTAAAAGCTACGAATTTTATTTAATGGGATGGAAAATTTGCCATGCAGTCTATAATAAGAACACTGAAAATTGAAAGTGTTGTATCAATCAGACCATTTGAAAATCTGGTTTGCATTCTTCTACTGGAGCTGTTTGTCCTGGATAGCTAGGTGTGCTATTATTTATCAGAGTGCTTTTTTCTCCCACCTGGAAAAACAGCACAGTTTTCTACCCCAAAGCACCAGAATGTTATTAACAAATAATTTCCTGGCACCAAATGGTATTCTCTTCCTTGGGCTAGTCATAGCACTGGTCAAGGTGAAAGAATGTATCGAGACTGCTGAAAATGTAGAGTGATTTTTTTTAAGAGTTTACCAAGCCACCTTGAAGCAAGCAGTCTTTCCTCTATTCTCATAGTAGATATGAATTATTTCAGCAATTGGGAAAGATATTATAAATGTCAGCTTTCAATTATTATTATTAGCAACACTGAAGATCCATGTTCTATTGTGATGACAAATATAATTGTTTTTTTCTATGTGGCATGAAAAAGGGCAAAGTGTTGTATAATTATTTCTTGGAACAATATTTCATACTTTGGTTACCCATCTTAAAAAGAATGAGAAAAAATTATATGTGCAGATTTTACTGAAAATCAATACAGGTAATTTTTTTCTGCTTCATAATAGTGAGTCATGTAAGCTATTTATGGGACAACTAAACATTATAATGAGAAGACATGAATAACTGGGCTAGCATCTCTTCTGGAAGGGAAAACTCAGAAATTTATGTTGGCTGAGCAGAACAACAGTCAATAAGCTTCAGTTTTTCTGTTGGATATTTCCTTCCTACCTACCAGTTGCTTCCTTTATGGTGCAGAATAAAGGAGGGATTATACAGTGTCTTCTTTCCATCTCTAATTTCATGCTCTTATATACATAAGAGAGTTAAGGCTGGAATAGCCAAAGGCCATTCCTTTTGGGATTGTCCATTGTCCATGCTGCACCTACAGTGCAGTTTCTAGTAGTTTTGAAAGTTGGCTTTTGGTAGATCCAGATAGATGTATAGATAATAGGAATTCTTGCCTGTGGTTCATCTCTCTCTTTTCCCTGGCCAGGTACCTATTTTGATATTTGCAGAGCTTTTTATATGTTTATATATATAATCTGCTTTTCAGCTCCGTTCTCCTGTGCAGGGCAATAAAGCAGGACCCATCTGATCAGCTGGAACTTGGGAGGCAGAGAATAGATAAGGGCGGGGCCAGTCAGAGGTGGTATTTGCTGGTTCTCCAAACTACTCAAAATTTCTGCTACCGGTTCTCCAGAACTGGTCAGAACCTGCTGAATACCACCTCTGGTTGTGCCATCATGATATTGTTGACTACAATTTCCATCATTCCCAGCTATTACTGTACTTTTTGCCACTGCCAGTAATTACCAAAAGCATTTATTTGCAATAGGCAATTAGCCACAGAACTCAACATTTCTGGAAGTGGAATCAGGAATAATTTGGTGTAGAATGCTTAGCTTTGATTGTTTTTTAAAAAAGGAACAACCATGATAAGAATATAATTTGGAGCGTATCCCTGACTTGGACACAGTAGAATTTTTGGCAGAGACTTTAAAAGGATATGATTGAGATGGGAGAGAGGGTTGGGTGTAGGGGAAACAGATTCTCATTCTCTGGGGGAGAAGGAAGCATGCAAGGACAAAAGACAATCCTTGCTCATGTATGCAATCTTGGAGGGTAACCTGCTTCTTGTAGGCAATCTTCAAGTGCTACAAATAAACTACATGTCCTTGATAAAATTTCCTCTATCTTTCTAAAGCTTTCTTTTGCTTTCCTGTAAACATCAGGCTTGTCTATTCAGATTTTTAAAAAATAGACTTTTGTAACAGAGTTGTCGAAGTCTGAAATATCTTACCTAATTTAGTTGTCTCAGCTACTAATATTTAGAGTTTTAATTCTAATAACTTCTGTGGACCTCATTCCATATTTAAGAAGTTCCTAGAGGAGGCATCTGTAAATGTACTAATGTGCCTATTGTCCCTGTCGGAGGTTAGGGTTTTTTTGTTTTGTTTGAATTTATAATTTTTGTTCAACAAACAAACAAATGAATGAATAAACAAACAAACAAATAAATAATTTTAGAGGAGAAAAGAGATGCCATAATGTAACCCAGCAAAGATCTCCCCAAATTTTCTCAAGCCTGCCTTCCTTCCTTCCTCCCTTCCTTCCTCCCTCCCTCCCTCCCTCCCTTCTTTTTTGGGCCACTTGTTTGAACCTCTGGAGAAACAATATATTTTCCCTATAGGCAACTGCGTCTCATTTCCCTGTTTCTCTGCTCTTAATACAGATGGGGCTGAAATGTTGTTATTATTGATATTCCTGATTAAAAGCAGTCTGTGGGACTTTCCTAAGCCCAGTTTGCGCCACGTACATAAATGAATACTGGTGCATGAAGGTACTTGCTCACATCTGTGCCTTGTCTCTCACATGCTCTTGAAGATTTATTCTTTCCAACAAAGGCATAAAACGACTGCGCACTGTCAAAGGCATGGTGGGTCTAGTCTGGTATTTGCTGCAATTGACAATGGTACTCCAGGTCAGAGACTGAGAAATGTTTAGCGTAAATCCTTGAGACACCCATATATATATAAAACATGTGCTTTGCCAATCAGCTGTGGTTAAATAGACACAGCAGCAGATGCATTTATAAAGAAGCCTCTATATAAGCACACACTTTATAAAAAACACAACCACTCGTAATTCCTCTTCCTTACCTGACTACAGGATGGGATTTGCCTTAGAGAGCCTTTGCTCCTTCCTCCACATCCTTTAGCCTTCAACAAATGCATTGAAGACTCTAAATTAGTAGTTGTAGCCACTGAAATCAGACAGGAAACACACTGGGGTTGGAGGCTGAAGTTCAGACAGGCAGGAAATGGGCGGGTGGAGAGAGACAGAGAGAGAGGGAGGGGAGGAAGGGAGAGGGTGGGGGAGAGGGAGAGAGGGACTCTGACTGACTGACTATGGGCACCATTTCAGGGTCTGGATGATTAATGGTCAAAATTGCAGTCAGCCAAAGCTGCTTCAGGAAATAACAGCACATACTGAAACCACTAGCTGCAGGCATTCTCTCTCTTATGATGCACAGTACTTGTTCCTGGTTTGGCACATCTCCATGTACAAAGTCACACACATTCACAGCTTTGTTTGATGCTACCCAACAAGTACAGTTTGATTCTTTGCCTATAGATTTGTCAGATTTGTTTCTTATGCCACTTTCCCTCCTTGCATCAAAGACTACAGGAGGGTGAGGGATCTCCAGCAGATGTCTTGGAACCTAAGCAAACACTCCCTTCCCTGCTATGGAAAGATAAAGTTGTACTAGTTACAATATTTTGTTTACAACAACGAGAGACTTGTGCAATCTCCCTGAACACACATTGGGTGGGCCATAGTGGCTGATTTCCTTCTAAATTTATCATGTTCTTCTGTCTTCTCTGAACTCTGTCCAGTTTATATACATCAGTCCAAAACTCCAGACTGGACATAGTCCTAAAAATAAGCTGAGCTTGAATGGTTATTTGAGAATTGTTGATGTCTGATGTCTAGGCTAGAGATAGGCCTTCACTTGACTGTAGTCTTTGACTACAATTTCCCATTGGGAAGGGACATCCTCCCATTGGAGCATCTTTGCTTTCCATGCACAATTCCAGTTATAATTCCATGAATCTTCAAGTTGGGCTTCATTGAACAGGCTGCCCTCCCAGACTGTTGTCATTCATATGAGTTTTAATGTATCTAAATTAGGGGTCCCTAAACATTTTGCCATCATACTTCCCTTTAGTATAATCTTAATATTCATGCCTCCCCTAAAAATCCAAAAGCCTAAATGAACAATGAAAGCAATATAATGGGAAATGTGGATTTATTGTACTGTAACAACGTACAACTAAAAGGTTCTTCATCCCTCCCCTGAACTCAATCTGTAACACCTCTGAGGGCAATATACCTCATGGTTTTGGAAACGGTGCTTTAAGTACTAATTCAGCACTTTATAGGAGGCAGTGAATGTGATATTTGTGCAAGATTCCGTATGCCTGAACTATCCTTCTAATTCAAGGGCCTCGAGCTGTTCAGAAGTGGGCTGCCTGAAGCAGTGGCCAAGCATGCACCTGTACAAGCAGCGGGCAAACACATGTTCACACGCTTCATTTATGCAAGCAGCCAGTGCGTATGCTCATCACTCGCACAAATGGAGTTGTGGCACATGTACACACTTGCCCGCTCCTCATACAGAACCATCCCGTCTCCCCACCCCGCAGTCTGGAAAGGTTGGGGAATGCTGGTCTAATTTATAATGAATTAATGCCTTGTCTTTTTAGGCAAAATCCATCCTTGAAATCTTTAAATTTAAAATAAGATTAGGCATAATCAAGCATAAACAGTGGTTATAAAAATATAGAAAGATTAGGCATAATCAAGCATAAACAGTGGTTATAAAAATATAGAAAGATTAGGCATAATCAAGCATAAACAGTGGTTCTAAAATATAGAAACAGAAAAACCAACAAGGAGGAAGAGGATGAGATCAGTTTTAGCCAAAATATTACAATTTTCAGTGTGCTTATAAACTGAGAGTTGCAATTATTTGAATTGCCACAATCAAATGGATGAAATGGCAGTGTGAACCTATGAACCTGAATACCCCTGAGGAGAAAGAAAGAGGAGAAAATTATATTGGGTAGCTGGCAGCATTCAAGGAAAGAAAAGGCATGGATGTGACTCCAAGATTCCAAGTTAATATCTAGGGCAGCTCTATGCTTACATGTCAAGAAGGCCATCATTGTTGCATTTTTTTTTTCTTTATCTGTGGGCTGCCCAGAGTGGTCCAGGAGTCAGATGGCTTCAAAACTGGACAGATGAATAAAATCTTTAAACGCTATTTGAAAATATAAAGAGACAATCCTCTGTCAGCTGGAAATCCTGGAAATTGTTATCCCATTCGATTGAAAACAGGTGGTTGGAAAGATAGACTTTCAAAAGTGCCACCATTTGACTTTGAACACAGTCAGTAAGTCACATCAGAAAATATCTGGAGTAATAATATTTTGGAGTCAATTTTTATTTTTATTTATTTTTGCAGGTGGGTGCGTGAATTTCTCAACGATGAAAACAAAGGCCTAGATGTGCTGGTGGACTACCTCTCATTTGCTCAATGCGCAGTGATGTAAGTAACTGTATTATTGTGAAGATGCCCTGGCTCTTCTTCCTTCTTCACAATATCCCCTACCTGTGTAGATATTTCATGTTGGTATATATACATTCTTAACAGCGCCAGCTATAAGAAGACATCATGAGGTTTGCATACCGAGTGGGTTGTGATATTTTGGAAGCCTGGTTTTATATGTGGGACCCTTCATCTCATTCAGATTCCAAGACGGAGAAGAATTTACATGTTGCTTTCAGCATTTTCCATGCCAGGTTTTCTGCTCATTATGGAAGTCTCCTTAACTGGCACTTGCAGATAGTAGTTTGCATTAGAGATACTTCCGTGAAAAAAATTGCTGGCTGTGTGGCGTGTATGTCTTGGTAGACTAACAACATAAATAAAAATGACAGGTACAAAGACTTGAGAGTTGGCTAATTGTCTAGCATTTCATGAGTTTGTTAATCACATTATAATTAACATGTTCCACTTTTCTGAACTGAAACTGAAAATGCAGCAAGTGAAAGATATTGTCTACCTTTCTTTTTGTTGCTTCAAAAAAGGAGATCTGGAGTTCTATTAATGCTTGATCCATACAGGAGGTCATAGACTGGGGATGGCAGCTTGAAGATATAGAAGAATATGTGGCTCTGAGGCTTAATTTCAAAACTTATGTAAATCTTTTCTTCCCTGCTGTCTGCTGCTTGGTTGAGAGACAAGAGAGTATCAGAAAGATGGTTTAAAAAGGGGGTTGGGTTGATGTTGTGCCGTTACAATAATAAAGTGCATATTGCTTTGATCGCACTGTTCATGAAGCTTCCAACAGATGGCCTAAATTGGTCCCCAGAGTCCTCAAGAATTAGTTGGAAAGGCCATAGAATTCCATTTTGCAATAATATTTAGGTATCCTAACAGAAACATGAAAAGAAAGACCAAAGGATATCAAAACAAGAGGGGAAAAAAATTTCTGGCAATTGTTTTAAGGAACACTCCAGAGACCTAACCGGCTCTGTTCTTGCTTCTGTTGGGACACTTCCACCTTGAATTTGCCCAAATGTCCTTGCTAGTTAAGTCCCAAGGGCTGAACAGACAAGGGAGCTCAAGGTATGTACATGTAGTGTATCTCTTTATCAGGAATGGTGGGGGATGAGGTAATCTGCAAAGATGCTATTTTCTATCCTAAACTAGTTCTGGCTGGAAGGTGAATTTTCTTGAAGTTGTCTCCTTATCCTCATAAATTCTTATCTTGATCTTTCTGCCTTGGCAGTTTATGTCATTTCTTTTTTCAAATTATCCCACTCTCAGGAAGCAGGGATCTTGGAGTGAATTATTTTAAACAACCACAAAAATCTTTTTTTTTTTTTCAGAGATTGACTGTTTTTCTTCCAATTGTCCAGTATCTTCATTTTTAAAATCAGTAATCTAGCCAAAACATAAAAATGTAGGTATCTGAAACTTGCATTCTTACCTCTTCCATTCTTGAAGCGTAAAAGAATTGAGCAGTTCTAATTGAACACACCATTGTGCAAAAATAGCTTATATTTGGATTTGAATTGTACCACAAAAATGTGATTTAGGGGGGTTATTGAACTTCATCAAAATACAAGGATTTACCAGAGCTGCTCTATGAGAATGCACTAAAGTAGGAATGCTGTGACTGAAAAAATGTAGAAATCTAGAAAGGATTTGTAGATCTTAACACTCAGAAATAGTCTGAGACAAGAGGATTTTTCGTATATCTTCATCCCAGGTTGTATAGAACTCCAAAGTTCCTTTTTTTGAATTGACCTTTTAAAGAGACCAGGAGCCACTATCAGCTTAACACTGTTCACAAATTTAAAGAACACCATAAAAATGACTTACAAAAAAGCCTCCCATTGGGAAAACTATTCCTCCTTTAACAAGGAACTTCCTTCATCTGCTCCAGAAATCTATTATAAAATAGTAACTCCATCCAAAAGGCAGCACAAATGGAACCAGCTGTTCCCAAGATACATGCCTGAAATCGAGCCGTTTATCGTATCCTAATGCAAACACTATAGTCTATGAAGGACAACTGAACTGCAGGTCAAATAGTACAAGGTGATGCCAGAAAAGACTGTATTTAATACAAATTCAACCCACAGGGTGGGGAATATACTGTAGCTTCTGTACTGGTGTAACCATACTGTAAAATTGCCCTGGGAATTTTTGTGTGCAGCAGTGATTTCTGTATGCTGAGATTTTACTCACAGAGAGGACGATCAAATTCCCACCTTGTCATGTTCCATGTTGCTGACTTGTGGCTTGCAGAAACATCCATTCTTTTGGGAAATCCAGAGCTTTTGACCCCTTTGTGCCGGCTTTTGCCCTAAAGCTTCCCTGTGTGTATGGAGTATGTTCCCTGTCTGCCCTCCAGGTTTGATTTTGAGGGTCTGGAAAATAGCGAGGATGGAGCGCTAGAGAAGCTGAAATCTTGGAGCAGGTCCATAGAGGATCTGCATCATCCCAGCACCCTGTCTGCTCCCTACGCCAACAGCCTTGCTCGCTCTGCGCGCCAGTCCGCTCTCCGGTATGTACCTCTGTCTTGCCGCGCAACCTCCAGTACGTATCCTGTTCAGCAGTGCTACTCATACAGTAATAAACCTGCCCTGCTTTCTGCCCTCCAGGGGATGCCGTGTGCTGATTTCTTCTTCTCATTCCCACTCTTCCCCCTTGATGTTCCTCTGTGGGTAGCTGGCCATGTCTCCTCTCTGCTCCAGGCCTTGTCCTTTGCCCTGCTCTGTTTGCCTGTCTTTGCTGGGTCTCCTGTTCTCTCTCTTTTCCCCCCCTGTCCTTATTATCTTGGTAAGTATTCTTGAATTGGGTGCTATGTCGCAGCATACTGTGATCACAGGTATGCAGATATATGTGGGCATGTGAACAAGAGCTGTGGTGGGATTCAAATTTTTTTTACTACAGATTCTGTGGGCATGGCTTGGTAGGTGTGGCAGGGAAAGGATACTGTAAAATCCCCATTCCCTCCCCACCCCAATAACCTGCTTTCCAGCTCCATTCTCCTGTGCAGGGCAACAAAAGAAGACCCAACCAATCAGCTGGGACTCAGGGGACAGAGAATAGAAGGGGATAGGGCCAGTCAGAGGTTGTATTTGCTGGTTCTCTGAACTACTCAAAATTTCCACTATTGCAGTTCATGGCTTTGGGTTCAAAGGCAAGTGGGTGGTTTAGGAGACACATATGGATTGAGAGACAGGTTTAACCTGCGCCTGAAAAGCCCAAAGAAAATCAGCTGCTTTTAAAAGATTGAGCCTTCAGGGAGTTTATTCTTGCTCAAAGAGGCAGCTAAAAAGCACAGCCATCTGCTGTGATGGCACTGGTACCTTCAGAGAGAAAGTCAATTGGTAAACTGATGATAATATGCAGGATATGGAAATAGATGCCATCCAAAAATTTTAGTCTTCAACTCTCATCTATCCCAACCAGCATGATGAGCAAGGGATTGTGGGACCATAATTCAAAGTATATGGTAGTATATGCTGTATTGGATAATAACCATATTAGCTCTGAAAAGTCCAGTGCCTTCCTGCATCTCATTCAAGGCTATAGTTTGGATCATCACAAGCAGGGAAAGGAATAGAACTGAATATTTGAGGAGAAAAAATAAACTTTATTATGATAACTTCTGCAGATGTCCTCTCTTAGCGGAACATTCTTTTCTAGGGATGACATCTGAGAAGCGTTCACCTCTAGTTTCTTTCTGCCGCTCAGATATTTAGGTTATATGCCACTCTTTTGGGAACTAGCTAGTTTCTCTATTCCTTGTGGAAGATATTATTTTCTTCCAATTTTTTTTATTATTTTCCATCAAGAAAAATCTAATTTTCTCTCCTGTTTTTTTTTTTTTTTAAAAAAACATTTTAATTGATTTGCTTAAGTGTCTTGGTTTGGGTTTTCCTGATTTGGGCTGATAAAAAACAACACATTTTGCTAAAGTAACTTTTTGAGGCTTTTTAAAGATATTTTTTCTAACAGAAACAAATAATAATAGATAATAATAATCATGAAATAAAACATGGGGGAAATCCCTTGAATGGTTTGAAGTTGCTTCCCAGGAAAAAAATATTTTTTCCTGCCATTTATTTAATTTCCTTCATGCCCCAAACCTCTCTGTCTATGAAGATCTATAAAATAGGAAAAGAGGGGATAGCTGCAGGATGCCTTCTGACTGGCAATTCTAGGAGCCTTCTGTCTTTAGAACAGCTGCTATCAGATTGCAAGGAAGGTATTGGGGCCACCCAGACTTTTCTGTTTCCAAAGGAAAACATACATCTTGGGAAAATCTCTTGACAGAAGCTGGTGATTCTAATTTCAGTGTTCCTTCTTAGCTGTGGCTGTAACCTCATCCTTGGCAAGTGACAGCATTTTTCTGGAGAGGTTACTGCTCCTTGCTAAATGTAGGGTTCTCTTCTCTTTGCCAGATACACCACCCTTCCCAGCAGAAAAGCTCTGAAGAACTCACGGCTGGTGAGCCAGAAAGACGATGTGCACGTGTGCATCTTGTGTTTACGAGCCATCATGAACTATCAGGTATTGGCTGGCCTGAACCTTAGGAGGGCTGCCTTTGAGCTGGGGTAGGGGTTTTGGGGTGCTTGGCTGTGGTGAATTTGTAGGAAAATTGGACTCTTAGAATCAATGGTTTTAAATTTGCGCATGCATTTTATTACATTTATAATTTTTTTTATTACGTTTATAATTTGGCTTTGCCTCAGGAGAAGTTTTGGCTCAAACACCTGAGAGATTTTGGGGGACCAGGGAGAGAAAATAGGGTGGGAAAGTCAGTCTTATTGTTGCTTGTGCTGGCACAGCACCTCCTGCTGGTCATTTTTTCTTCTCCTCAAGTTCCCCCCCCCCTTAACCTCAGTTGGTTTTGGCTCTCCAAGCAATGTAGCAT